>OU744344.1:39759659-41087855 GCA_916610135.2 Macropis europaea
TGACGTTTTACTTTTTTAAGATATTACGGTTCGAAGTATTTTGATGACGCGTGATACGAGTCCATTAGGAAATTTCAGATATTTTGAAAACTTTATTTGTTTATTGTTGGTTTTTGAAAGAGAGGTTTAGAGCCTTAGAGCTGTACAGCCAATTTCGTGAATTCTTAATTATGTGTTATGAATGATTTTCATGTATAATCATGCTGTTGCATACAAGTTAGTTACGCAAGTGCTGTTGCATATTTTTGATGATATTAAAAAGGGCTTAGGTGATTTATTTTAATTCAGGCTAACATTAATGTTTTCGAGAACGATCTTGAATGTAGTCTTTTCTTCTGACAGTATTGCATTGTCGTAAGTGACAGAAAATGTTTCAGGTGATCAAGATGTACAGTAAATAATTATTCATTTGTTTGTACTTCGAACAGGATTAATCCTACAATACAGTAAAACTGGCAAATTTGATATTTCAAGTATTCGACAACCTTTGAATGAAAATTGCGTTAACTTATCACAGTCCAAACTATTTTTGCCTTTTTTTATGGATTCATCTGAAGAAAATTCAGCCACATAAAATCATTTATTTTTCTATAAGATAGCAATCGTTTCATTCTTTAAAGGTGACATCAGCAATGTGAATTGTTAATTTTTATTTCAATGATTTTGGAAGTCAGACGTAAACTTCAAAATGTTAACATTGTATCTAAAGGAACGAAGTAGTATAAGATTCTATTTATGGCATCATAGCGTTTGTGTGTAATTTTATAGAACTTTGGTCTGAAAAGTTCAATGACTTTGTTCTTGTTTTAGCATTTATGAATCTATAACTCATTAACACGATGAATGCCGCAGTAAAAACTTCCATACCTGTTCAGACACGATATAATATACTATTTTTAACGTAAATCCTAAAGGAAAAAAAATATTCGGGTATTCGGTTGTGTTTATGTTCCTACATTAATGTTATAACGTGAAAATTGCTCAGGATTGTGTAATAATAAACAGTTACTTAATTAAATTAAATTTGATATACCGGCCACCGGTGACTCCCGCGGCATTCAACGTGTTAACTATAAATTGTGAAAAAAAAAATATTTGAGTACACGCCCATGTAGGTGTCACCTTATATTATTATGGCAGTATTAATGTTAATGCAAATTCTACAGGAGTTAGTAGTTATTTAGTTATTTATTAACATTTCATACACGATGCTTCATAAATGCATATCGACACTTCATCGTGCTAAATCTACAGACTAAAATGAATCCAAAATGTTATGTGAACATAATACCGTAGTTTTTGTGTTATAGAAATTTAATCTTCCAATGATGGGATTTATAAGTGGTATAGAATTCACACCAACGAGTTTGGCTGACGTTCTCAAATTTTCAAGTTATGAACTTTTGATCGACGTCGGTTTATTGCTTGCAGCAGCACGGTGCAAGCACATGAATGAACAATTCTTCTGAACCGTACTATATTAAGCTACAGAAATAATGATACAACTTTTCTGAATTGCCTAGAAATCCGTCGAGGGGCTGAAGGAAATGTTCTATACGGACAGTTCTGTGATATAAAGTTTTATAATTATTAAAACAATTAATGTGACTGAAGCACGGAATTTTTTTTCTAAATTTCGTTTTGGTAGACGTAAAAGGTGATCTAATTTTTGTGGATTTATTTTATTGTCTCACAGTGAATTCGAATAGCAAACAAAAAATTAATATGTTGCTTGCTAAATTATCCGTTGTTTATTTTGAAAATTATAAAAATTTTTGCATTTCCGTGACAAGTATCTAATTTTATAAATAATATACATAATCTTTTTTAACCATTATGGACACGTATCCCTGGTCATCTTGATCCTTCTGGTAAACGTTAATTCGACTTATTTTTATTTTAATAGTTCGATTATAGGGTGTACTATTCTTGTATTATTGTTAAGTGTGGATATTATTTATAATTATAAACTTATTTTGAGAATTACTGTGGATACTCATGGTGACAGTTTCAGTTTTACGTTGAAATATCATATTGTTCTTTTGGTGTTCATAGAGAAAGTACGGAGAGAAAAACAAATAAAATAAATTTATACTATTTTTTAGTTACTTTAGTTATTTGAATTATTATATAATTAATCTGGAAATCGTTAAAAATGATTAATAACTGTTTCTATCACTTTAATAAATTTAAATAATTCAATTTCAGAGTTAATTATAATATATAAAATAACAATATAAATTTTATTTTCATCGTACTTCCTCTAATAATATTATAGACACAATATGTATTGAAACTAATTATTAGATGTATTATATCTACTAAATATTTAGAAGTAGAGTGCGGAGGACCACTTACGCGTAGATTCATCAGTATTGACGTGTCAATGTTATACTTAATATCTTGAATGCTAAATATTGAATATCTATCTATATGTATATCGTTGTACATACACGTATTGAAAATAATATGTAGTGACACAATTCATCAATTAGAGGAAACAGAGAAAATATAATAGAAAGGACAAGAAAAATTTGTAGAACTGAGTTGTTTTACTAACAATCACACAGTAATGAAATAAAATTATACACGATAGAGAAAGGAAATGTACAGAGAATGTTCATAAAAGATAATGCTAAACTTTAGGGACATGTAGTACTTGCAAAAAGGAATAAAAAATGCCGAATCAGCATTGGACTTTTACCGACAATTAACCGTTTAAATATTATTCTAGTAACTGGGTCGGATTATAACTTTGCTCCTATTGATAATAGAAAAAAAGAGTAGAGGAAAATTTTGCATTGTTTAACAAACATTGTGTAGTGCGATTTCTACAGAAGTGCATTGGTGCAGTTGCAAAGTGCAATTGCACTTTTAAATGAACCCTACGATTTTTTTTAGCATTAATTGACTCCTTTTGTTATTCTACGTATAGAAGGTATAAGGGAAGGTCATTGAAAACACAATACAGTAAAAGTTGGATAACTGCCCGCAAATCGGAACCCAAGACAGGCAGTTACGCAATAGGAGAATTGCTTCTAATTATAGACACGGCTCAAGCCGAGGTTCGGTTTGTTGACAAACGTAGAGAAGGACAGCGAGTGAAAGAAAAAGAGGTCCAAGTCATAAAAGAATGCGAGAACTACGTATCGGTGAGACAATACTAAAGCAAACATAAAACTTTTTTAATTTCGATTTTTTTTAAATTAAACTTTTACTAACGTATTTGTGAGGTTTTTCTGGTTAAAATAAGACCAAACACGATATAATTCGACGCATATTTGGTTTATAATTTAAACGTACAACGTGGCACAATTAATTAATATCAATAAGTAAGTATAATTGAAATTATACCGCGTTTGGTCTTATTTTAACCAGAAGAACCTTACAAATACGTTAGTAAAAGTTTAATTTAAAAAAAATCAAACTTAAAAAAGTTTTATGTTTGCATTAGTATTGTCTCACCGACATTCGAGGTAGGATCAGGTTACACTACTCGTCCGTCGAACTTCTGGGTGCATCAAGGGGAACCCCTCCCCTCGTGGTGGGGATGACTAGGCACTTACGCAGTAGATCGATGCGGGCAGTTATACAACTTTTACTGTATACAGAGCACCTTTAAGTGCCCATAACTTTTAAAAGGTTCGTATTAGTACCCATATTGATTAAACATTCTTTATTCCTATTTGTGTGTACTACATGCTTCTAAAATTTAGCATAACCTTTTGTGAACACTTTGTGCCTCCATAATTTTGTACACAAATAATTTCGTGCGATAACTCGCGAAATATAAAGTTACAATAATCGAATGTTACGAAATAACTATCAGTATTATGTTAAATTAATTAGTTAACTATTTGCTCGGTTGTAATTTTCATTTGTTAATAACAATTTATTTGTAAACTTTTTTAGTCAAATACATACTACGAACAATACTATTTATAACAATTACATACAAGAAAAACAATAACAATAAAATGTAATATTCAATTTAGTTAATTACACATGATATAACTTTCAAAATTTTATACACAAGCAATCCCTGTAAACTTTATGTATTTTTTTTTTTCATTAATTTTCCCATGTTCATAGTTATGTGTATAATAAAACATAATTCATTTTATTTTATAATGTAACATTGTAACAAGTTCCAAGTACGGTAAAATCCAACTACATCCGCATATCGTTGTGATTATGTTATGTACTTCCCAAAAGTTTCGCAACAACTTGTTCAGCAGAAGTTACTTTGCAGCATGTACATAATTCAATTTATACTTTAGTCATGTGATACATAATTCAACTAGGCAATTCGTGAGACGCTTACAATTACATAGAAACTTGTAAAGAAAATGTTTCACCACAATTTGTAGATGACATCTCATTTCAATTTTAAATTCTTTTCAAGCAGTCTGAGTCATTTTTTACCAGAATTGGAACCGAACTGTGTCAAAATTTATTTCTATTACTTTGATTATTTACTGTATATGCATTTATCCGATTATTAAATTACCCGTATTAATACTGATTATTTTTATAAAATATTTAAAAACAATTTGCATGAAGAGAGGAAAGGTAACAGGTGTAGAATTTATGATGCTTTAAATTATGATAATTTAAATTTTCCGTACAAAACTCGTAATTAAATATGTAACTAGACATTGTATCAAATTACATATAAAATCCACTCATTTAAATTATTAAGATAAACAATCATTACCTTTGCAGTTGAAAAATGTATGTTAACATTTAAAAAAATGTTTGCTCTAACGCGCTTTGTTAAAATATTTGGTGTCAGGTATTAATTATCTGTTTTCAAAATTACTGATTTCGCTAAATGCTCAATTTGTATATGTATAACCCTCAGAACACTACCCTAAACAAAGCAAAAGTAAGAATTTTCACAACTAGCTTTTTATTTTTCCTCAGTAAATTATTAAAGTAATCAACTGTCCAGAATATGTCCTCATATGTTAGTCCAATTTTTTTGTCAGTGTTAGTTATGAAACTACATACAATATTTTCTTTTAAGTTCTAATAATATCGTATCATATTATTACAGTGAGGAGCAAAATTTAACGAATAGAAGTGTTTTTCTAGAAAATGATAATGTATTTACATATTGCGATAGGACTTGAGAAAAACTTGATACGCGTATTAGTTTACACGTATTTTACTTTCGCAAACGGGTAACAATTTTCGTTTATATTATTTAATTTGCTAGTTATTCAGTTTTTTTCTTCTGTATGCTAATATCAGCGTAAAATGAACGTTTCATTATCATGAAATTTTGGACAAAATAGCCCCAGTTTTCAATTCATGTCGTTTAGGATTTGTAAACATTCTTACAATTTCAAACTGGATGCACGAGTTTTCGTAAATTTCAAAGGAACTGGGTGCATGCGGTAATTCGTGCGTGGAACGGTATAATGTATAAATGTGCTTCGTAAAGCAGAACTTCAACAAGATATTTTCTAAAGCCTCCCTCCGTAAAAACAGCATCCATTTATTTTCGCTCCGTTGATTATAACAAAGAAGTGGACTAAACTGAAAACTTCCGGCTGCCGTACGTACATACGTCTGTCGAAACGACAGGGCTCCGTTGTAAACAAGTTTACGTTCAATGAAAAAGTTATTCTCGATAATAACTTCGACTGAGCCATTCTACTTACCAATACACGATGCACAACACCAAAGCAATGAAATTTGCAATATCCAACGTACTCGAATACTCGGAGCATTATTTTCGCATTTATATCGCTCTTGAAAAGAAAGCAATTAGCCTTAGTAACTTAAGGAACTTCTGATTAATTTCCAAGAGTCTGTAGGAATAGCTGATGGAAAATTCAGGTTCAATTTTCTAGAAAATAAATTCATTCCTCTCGCGCGGGAAAAATGATTCTACATTTTCAAGGAAGCTCATCGCGGTCGAATTGATTAAAGTTGGAAAAGGATTTTTGCTTTGTTATATTTATTTCATGAATCCATGAATACTGACCGAAGAAAATTGAAAAGGTCAGGAATGCCTGAGGAAAATAATGTATATGTATGTGGTCATTACTTAGGTGTTACATTTTTATTAATATCTGAAGTTAAAAAGAATAAATGTACACTGCAGTCCATAAGTTTTAAGACGCTTGCCATTTCTGTTAAATAAACGTGGTACTTTACCTGTATTATTGCAGAAAGTTGTAAAAGATATTTAAAACGGTTATAAGAGAGTTATAAAAAAAAATTATGCACTGGTCTTCCGAATCTCCCGATTTGGACCTAATTAAGAAAATATAGAATGAACTGGATCGAAAAATACGACAAACGATCACATAATCAAAGCCTGTCTTGTGCAACCACTCGTAACTGAAATGAAACCAAGTATAATATTACCTAATTAGGAAAACACACTTATTGAGATTAAAACTGCAATGAAGGAACGAAAAGGCTGCAGTGTAATGATATGATTTTTAATTAATTTCCACGCTGAAATTTGTGATATGGTATTGAATATACATTTCCTTTATGATATAAAGTATAGAATAGAGCAATGTCTATTCGAATTCTTCAATGATTTCATAACTTTATTCAGATATTTTTCAAACTTGATAAGTGTCCTAATACTTATAGACCAGGGTGTACAGGTTGTGTGTTATAGTAGCGACATACAGATTAGTCCATTCAACTGTGACCTTTAATTTCTTGCAAATTGACTTTGCAATTTTTAATATAATCTTCAATTTTCATTACAACACACCATGCTGTACTCGTTTTTCTATTTCAGTCGTATATACATTGTGGCATATTAAAATAATACGATGAAGGAGCTTCACTATAGTATCCTTGAAAAGATTAACCTCTTAGCTGTGGTGCCGCTTTTTAAAAGTGTGTATCTACATTGTCAAACACATAGTATGTGCAACTGCTGTAAAATTAAATTAAATTATAAGGAAATAGCACTTGTTTTCTTTTGAAAAATCAATAATTTTATTGTTTAAATTTATTTTTATTTAAATAACGAGTGGTAATTACTTTCCTCGCATGACGAAATACTCGTCATTCACAGCTAAGAGGTTAAGCATTTCCACTAGGAGTAATCACAATTTTAAATAATTTTTCTGTGTGCACTCATTTTTTAATTTTGAGTAACTGTCTACGATACTGCAGTTCTTCCGTTAAAAATTGAAACAACCTGTGTGTAGGATGAGTATGAACTTCTGCTACGAAGTTTAGAGGCGTATTCTGTAGTTTCGTATGAAAAAGATATTCTAATAAACATGGGACGTCAAACTACAGTAAAAGTTGCATAACTGCCCGCATCGATCTACCGCGTAACTGCCCGCTAGTCATCCCCACCACGGGGGGAGGGGTTCCCCCTGACGCACCCAGAAGTTCGACGGACGAGTAGTGTAACCTGATCCTACCTCGAATGTCGGTGAGACAGTACTAATGCAAACATAAAACTTTTTTGTTTTTATTTTTTTTAGGTTAAGCTTTTACTAACGTATTTGTGCGGTTTTTCTGGTTAAAATAAGACGAAACACGGAAAACTTCATAAATTACAAACATGGGTTATGCCACGTTGTAGGTTTTATTCATTAGTGCCTAAAATATAAATTAATAGTTGCATAACTGCCCGCAACTCGAGACTTCGGGTGGGCAGTTATGCAATAGGATAATCGATTCTGCCCGCAACATGGGCCTCGGCGCGGGCAGTTACACAGTAGTAGAATCGATTCTGCCCGAAAGCCGTGACCCCAGGTGGGCAGTTATGTAGTAGGAGAATCGATTCTATTTATAGACACGGCTCGAACCGAGGTTCAGTTTCTTGATAAACAGAGAAGGTTAGAAAAATACGTATCGGTAAACTTTTTTATTTTTGTTGAATGAAACTTTTACCAATGTAATTGTAAAGGTTTTCTAATTAAAATAAGACCAAACAAGATTAAATTTGATGCATATGTCGTTTATAATTTAAACCTGTAACGTGACACACTCAATCAATATCAATAAGTAAATATAATTCAAATTATACTGTGTTTGGTCTTATTTTAACCAGAAAAACCTCACAAATACGTTAGTAAAAGTTTAATGCGAAAAAAGTCAAAATTAAAAAAGTTGGACTTTGACTCGCTATCCTTCTCTACGTTTGTCAACAAACCGACCCTCCTCGGCTCGAACCGTGCCTATAATTAGAATCGATTCTCCTACTGCGTAACTGCCCGCCTTGGGTCCCGATTTACGGGCAGTTATCCAACTTTTACTGTAGTGGATTTTGAGATGCAGTCACTTGAAAGAGAAGCTATACAATAGATGTTTTTATAATGAGTGATATAATGAGTGTCAGTTAGCACCTTAACCATATTGCGATTTGAACACACTTGAATGGTTTGTTGAATTGTATCACAATTTGTTGTGCTCAATTTTGCAATAAAAGTAATACATTAATAGAGATACATTTGTAATAACAAGAATAATAAGTGGGTGAGGTTCAGCATAACCTAACCCAAACTATGTGACAGAAGATAAACAAATGATACGTTGTATTTAAAAAAAAAATAAACTATACAGCACAGGATAACGAGTAAATTCTATACTTTTGTAAATTTTATTTTTTTAATAGTACGTTTCTTTTCATCTTTTTCTTATGGAATCATTTTAATAGAATCTTTGGCCACTGTTTTCATATGAAACATTATGGCTCGTGTATTCTTAACTTTTCGTTATTATCAAAGTCTGATGAAACTAAAATTTTGTAGCATTTGTTATACTACTCATCACAAAAATATTTCATGCGAAATTGATCGTTTCAACTACAAAAGGCCGTATTTCAGAGTCTAAAGCTTTTAGGGTAAACGTTTCTTCAGACATCTTTGTTACGCCTGGGGTACAGAATACTATTGCAAATTTTGTGACAAAACTTTGGACTCACCCTATATTCTATATATATATATAGAAAGTATGTCGAAACTTATAGAAGAGTCACATAAAAGGTGATTCTAGATAAAAAAACAAACCGAGAACGTAGAATAAATTTCTATTTTTGATGCATCGTGTTTGAAAAAATTAAGTCTAAAAATTTGCCGAATGCTCGTGTACTTAACAGTGCAATATCGATTAATTAATACCATACATAAATAAATAAAATTAATGTGGGTACATAAGCATTCGGTAAACGCTCATGCAAAACATTAATTAGCAAGCAATTACAGCTTCGAAACACCTCAGCTCCGTTTCATAACTTTGTAGTGAATCCATCAAAATAGATATGCGAGAAGACTGACAATGACAACATTTTCATCGACTTGTACATTCATATAAATGCTAATTATAAGAATCACTAAAAGCCATTCAATGCAGTCAACAATGCAAAATTAATTAATTATTACACTAAAAAGAAATGAATATAATAAACACACTCGGTGACTTTTTCATTTAATTGTTTAAAGAACAGATTTTCAAAAATTTTTCATTCGCGCAAACAAATTTCGTTCTATATTTTCGTCTTGCCTTTTCACGTAGAAACACCTCCTAGTTGACTGTAGTAGTTATCCCGACGCACCCTGCAAATGTATCGTCTCTAATAACAAGACAGTGACGTGACATCGCTTAACACGTTGACTGACACAGTGAAAGCTGTCATACTTGGTCAGACATACTATAATATATCGTTTGAAGGATAAATTACCAGGGATTGAAAACAGTTATGATATCGGTTTCGGTTCTTGAAACTGTTATGAGAACCGAAATAATGTTATAACTGTTATGGATATAACGGTTTTGGCCTACATCGGTTTCGGTTTCGGTTCTTCAGAACCGATATTGTATCGGTTCCATATCAGTTACATAACTGTTATTGTTCGGCTCTATATCGGTTCCGGAATCGATACTCATATCGACTTTGCAGTTACTGAAAACCTTAGATATTACTGTTGCAGATTATGTACAAGCTTGTAATTTTACAATTTCATAATTTTAGAATTTTGCAGTTTTAGAATTTTACAAAATTTACATATTACAATATTCTAATGTCTATTATTTTCTAATTTAAAGTAATCTATTTTTTATTTCGTTTAACCAAAAAGTAAAGAAACACTTATCTTACTATAATAGATAAGTAATATATTTAACGCGGCAATATAATACATAATATAAATACGTCCGCACCGGACAAAACTTAAAGAACGATTTTATTTGGTTTAGAAGTCTCGAGCTGCAACAATTATAATAAATACCTAAGGTTTTCAGTAACTGCAAAATCGATATGAGTATCTATTCCAGAACCGTTTTGGAACCGATATACCTAGAACCGAAAGGTAACAGTTATGGAACCGATATAATATTGGTTCGGAAGAACCGAAACCGAAACCGATATGAGTGACAACCGTTACATCCATAACAGTTATAACATTGTTTCGGTTTTCATAACTGTTTCAGTCAGAACCGATATATAACAGTTTGAAACAGTTATTTTCGGAAACGTTTCAACCCCTGTAAATTACAAAAAAAAAAAAATATGTAACTGTTCAATTGCACAACTTCGACCTTCAGTTCTTATTATAATATTAATTCTATTTAAAATTTTAATAAAATGAGCAATTATTTAATTAAATAATATGCTATGCATCGGTAACCGGTGACCCTGACGGCAGTCAACGTGTCAACATGTTGAACGCCACAGTAGAAACTACGGTGCCTGGCCAGACACAGGATAATGTGAAATTCTACATATAAATCGCGAAGAAGAAAAATATTTTATTATTTGAACATACAGTAATTGCCTTATGTTATTGTTACAATACTGAAGCTGTTTGACATTTTATAAATGTTACTAATTATTTAATTTTAAATAAAATTTGAGACGCTAGTCACCGGTGACCCCCACGGCAGTCAACGTGTTAAAATTATCACAAAGTCTTTCCATGGAAGCGACTTTTCAAGTACATTGCATTTTTCCAGAATTTCCATGATAATATTTTTCGCTCCGTCAGTCCTCAATTGCGTTTTCTGATGGCGGAGAGCAACCAAGTCGACTGCGAGCAAGTGATTAAAGTGCACTCGCGAATGGGCGGCCGGAATTTACTTTTCATATTACTTTTCTCCTATCTTTATCTTCATTCTGCCTCGTCTTATCTGTGCGCTCTATATGTCCCTTTCAACCATTATGCTCTTTCATTGCAAACGCTTTCCTACAACGGATTCTATTACCGAACAGCACAAGGCGGATCCTGTAATTTCGCCTCTCGGATTACTATGGTTAATTTCAGTTCTCAATAGTGGGCCGTCGCATTGTCAGTATCCAAGCGTTTGATTACTAGCGACAGGTGCAACGTAAAATGAAAGAAACAAAGCTTGATATTTTTTTCATAAACGCTACAACGTTGGCATATATTAATTTTTAAAATTGCAATCGAGTTTGAATAATACAGGTGATCTTAACTTTTCGTACGCCAATGGCCAACTATACACCCCCGTCCATAAATTTGAGGACACTTAGAAAAAATTAAGAAAACCTGAAATATTGTTAATAATTACTGAAATCTTTAAGAAGTATTATGGAGTTTGATGCCTTAGACTATAGAGAATTAAAATTTTTAAGAATTATTATGTAGTTTGACATCTTAGACGAGCGATTTTCAACCGGAGTGTCATGGCACACTAGTGTGCCGCGAGAGATCTACAGGTGTGCCCAAGATTTTTTAATACAAATTAGTGTGGTGTGACAGCCATGATTAGAAATGACTATCGTGTACCAACGATGAAAAAACTTACACTTTAGTTGGCATACTAAAATAATGCCAAAGTCAGACATCTCATTAAATGAGTGTACACCCCCGTCCATAAGTCACCGGACACTTGTTCATTTTGAGCAAAATGATTATTAGAACATGGATACAATTTTTTAGCCTGATTTAATTATTCTATGTTGTTATATAATCTATTTGGCTTTAATATAATACCTGAATATGATATGAATAATATGCACGTGTAATTTAAATATATATTTAAAAACCGAGACTGTACGCGTAATTATGTTTCCAATACATCTCCAACTCGATCACATGACAATCTGTACACACTTTGGAAGTTTTATCCAAAGTCAAAGAAAATCTTATGGAAGATTTTAGCAGGAAGATTGGAAAGACGTTATAAAAAGAAAATATAAAATTAATTACTTTTTTTCGGTAAGATCTTTAATATATGATTTGAATTACATATTCTCTACATTATAAACAATTAAGAAGTGCTAACTTTATTTCATAATGTAGGGGATTTCATACTGTAAAATCGTCACCTCCTAATTTTACTAACAAAGTAAGTTGTAAGTGTCCAGTGACTTATGGACGGGAGTTTGTCAGAGAAAAATGATACATAAATAAATGTTGCTCTAAATAATTTTGAATATTATTTTTTTTACAACAAAGTATTATAAATAAATAAGGTTTTAAGAAGATTCTTCAAAAAAGAAGTTGGACAAAATTCTCTTCACATATCATTAAATGACATTTAATGCGTAGTGGGAAAAATAGTTATTTCATCGCCGCTTTCAAGCGAGAACGGAAAAAATATTATCTTTTTTTTACAAATCAGTCAAAAATGTACACTTCCTTGTCAGTTCAGCGAAAGAATATAATATATTCTTTGGAGTGCTGTAGAATTTTAGTAATTAGTTTATGTGTGCCGTGAGATAAGGAAGGTTAAAATCGCTGCCTTAGACTATAAAGAATTCAAACATTCAATATTACAACAAAGATCACCAGTTATGTGTAATAGAATTAATCTAATTATATAAACAGTAAAGATATGTACCTGAATAAATGTTTTTGATGGTATGATCTTCTAAAACTAGCAAAAGTTCTATAGTCTGGTTCAAATACACGCTTTATGTGAGATTAGCAGGTATCCTAATACTTATGGACGGGTGTGTTGCAAATGTGTCGCAAATCTGTTATCTTATAGAATGAACAAGTAACTACAATTTTTTAATTTATATGACCGACACGGATTGATTGATTGCTACTGCTACTAATTCTGGAAAGACAAAAGAATTCAGTAATAGAATAATATACGAAATTATTCTACATGAATATAGAATTCGAAGGAGCAGAAGAAAGTTTTGTATACGAAACTTGATTTTGATACGAATGACTAAATATTCATCGGGTATACATGAACTCGATGGTATTTCAATTTAACAATTTATAGTTTCTTCCATTCCGTGAAAGATCGGAATTTTCTTTCCATACGTTAACAATATAAAATTTCTCAACGCTTTCGAGATTTTGTTCTACAGTAGAACGTCGATTATTTGAACACCCGAACAGCATCGAAAAGTATAGTATACAGCTACATAAGTAGTATGCACAATAAATTTCCAAAATAGCATTTGAGTATGGAGCCGGAAGTTTAAGGTTCTGTAATGTGTAATAAGATGTAACGTTATTTTTGCCACGATATTCCTTCTGTTGATCATTTTTATATATGTCAATGCGAGCATTAGTATGTTTGCATCTCTTGAGCCAAATATGATTCAGAATAATTTAAACATGAAGCTGCAAATAATACAATCTATCCAATTATTATGTACAAATCTACGTGTAACAATGTAACTGCACATAATACCATCAAAACATAACCATTTGTTAAAAAATAAAAGAAGAAAAGAAGATTATTCAGAATGAACGTTACATTGTTCTGAACCACATTTTGTCCACAGAATAATAATGACGATAATAATAATAATACGTCTTCATTACACCAATCTCGTATGCATATTACAAATCACAAAGTACATCCACGCGCTTGTATAAACCTAATATAATTATAAACCTAAACCAAGCAGTGAACGTGTAAAATTCATAAATAATGAATATTGATGTACAGATATTCGAGGTTCTGCTGTGTTATCATGTCATCTTCCCATACTAATATGTATTTAATACATTTATTGAAGCTTCTGAATTAAATATTTATAGTCATATTTAACAAATTTTTTGTTATTCATGTTTTCTCGTGGAATACATCGGCACAATTCGATTGTTTAATTGGAAAACATCCGTTATATGAGCGGTTTTGTAAAAACAAATTCAAGTGAGGATCTATATCTATTTTGTGCGAGAACAACACTATACTACAACAAATGTCCTTCTTCGTGTGAAAATGTTTGATTATCCGCACAGCGTGTGCCCAGTTAGTTCCTATAATCGAGTTTCTACTGTACAACATAACCTAATCAAGGACGAAGTTACTGAAATTGGAAAAATGATTCAATTTATTTTCGATTATATTTATTCAATATAAATGTATAGCTATTAAATAAAAAATTGAAAAAATTGTGGAATTTCACTGATCAAATAGCAGGGACGTACATGTTAAGATTCTTTGTCGACAGAATTTGAGTTTTAAAGTGCTGAAAGCACATGCAATTTGTTTCAAAAGTGTATGACCACTTACTGTAATTCCAAAACTTCATTTATTTTTATTCATGCGAAATTAAATCCTTTATTTTACATAATAATCCCAAAAATTACCACTAAGTATGTAAAATCACAACTAACTAAATTAAAAGCTATAATAAAACGTGTCAAGCATGCCGAGAGTTTACACGTACCGTGACGCAGTGGAAAATTCCGCTACTAGTCAGACAAGCGAAAACAAGTTTCCATACATACATACATAACGTTAAAAATACAAACATTGAATTATCTTATGACATATTTTTTATTTTATACTATCATATTGGCGTTTCTTTTGATTGAAATACAGAGAATATTAGCATTTATGTGGAATAATCAAATTTGACGAGTGGGCCGTGTACGACCCACGCGGCACGGAAGGAATTAAATTGTTTATTATTAATCTAAAATGTACTTATAAGTAGCCAAATACTTCAGTCAACCTTCTTTTGCAGTAGAAAATATATTTTCGTTAAATAGATGTTGATTTATTTTAAAATCTTTACATACAGTGAGTGACGAAATTATTAAAGCCATTACACGCGGTTGTCACGAGGCGACTGACAGTATAGACACAAAATAATGTCTATGTGACAGATAATATGGCCTACAGTCGTGATAGTGTATATTTGCAATTTACAAACATCAATACTTCATAAAAGAATAATAAGAATTCGGTGTAAGTAGACTTTGATTTAAAAATCAATTTTTTAAATGTAAAATCGTCAATTTATGCAGGTGGCACTAATAATTTGATCACCCCCTGTAACATTGTGTTGAAGATAAATAATATAAGGTGCTCTAAGTGTTATTTCTCCTATATAGTAATTATATCATTCAAATTAGACCGCCTTTCACTTCCATTATTGTAGATGTGTTTTTGTTTCTTCTACGCGCGTTCGCATTCACACTGCTCTTCGACTTGCTTCTCTCACCGCGTGATCTTTACATTTGTATTGTCTTTTCGCATTCATTTATTTTATTAATAAACCACTGATATTTAAATCATTGTAAACTGAATCATTAAATATTCATTAAAAACATGATTTTTTAATATGATTTACTTCTCGAACACACAATTTAATAAAAAAAATGTACTCGATACGCATGATGGTCAAATATATTAACAACAAACATTATACAGGATGTTTCGGAAATCGTAGTACAACCGTAGAGGAGGTGATTCCCGAGGTAAAAATAAGTCAAAAATACAAAATAAAATTTTTTCATATAAGGCTTTGTTTCCGAGAAAATTGACTTTGAATATTCGGCGGGTACGTGTGCACTTAAATATGTCGTGGTCGAACGGATCTCGATACAGATTATACGTTCACAAATGGAATTAATGTCATATGTAATGCTGCTCCCGTATCAGTCTTTGTATTTAGCTGAATGCTAACTGCCTCCGTCAATGAAGAAGTGAAATGTAACGTGAATACAATCTAGTACACTCCCGTAATATTACTGCGGTCCTTGCGGGAAATGCCCGCGAGCATTCAAACATCCTACTCAATAAACAAGTTTGTCGTTCCCCGCACGGGACATGAGGAAGTATTCAGTAAATTTTTAAACTTAATTTTCTCGGAAACAAAGTCTCATATGAACACATTTTATTCTATATTTTCGACTTATTTTTACCTCAGGAATCACATCCTTTTTGGTTGTACCACGATGTCCGAAACATCCTGTATATTTGTCACTAATAGTTAAAATATCTTTTATATCAGGAAAAACGGTTCAGTAATACACAACTATTTGCAACGTGCATCAACGCCGAGACAGCTTCGTTTTTATAACACAAACTTTTCCTGGTTAACCGAGCGCATCAGTGTCCCGAAAATATGCAATTCCGAAACCTGCAGGAGGATCGGTTCATTTCCGCGTTCTGGGCGATCGTATCGAGCGACGTGGAGCGACGTCGTTACCGCACGATATCCGAAAAAAATTTATAGTGATTGCCAAGCTTAGTATATCTCATTGACGCGGGAGCGCCTTTATCGCGGCTTAAGCGGCAGTTTCTTGTCGAGGTGTGAGTCTGAGCTGAGGATCTTCGTCTATTTTTTCCTCATAAGCCAGCGGCTGAACAAGCGAAGCGATCATGGGCCGTAAATTCTCGTTCGGCTCGGAAATGGCCACGGTGTTTAGACGGAGTGTCGAAAATTCGTGGGTGTTCTTTTTCAAGGCAAAAATCAATCCGTGAGGATAAGAATGGGGGAGGTCACGTAGCAGCTAGTAACTTTGGACGTCGTTACAAAGAAAGAAGCACGCTAACAGAATTTCCCGTCGAACTCAACAACGTGACGGTGTTTTCCAAGTGTCGGCAATATCCGCGGCAATTCCAGTTTTATAGTTCAGCGCAGATCTGCGCGAGATTTCACGATCTATTCAAATTTTTTGTAACTGCGCCCACATCTTGCCGCGCATAATGAAGCAACCCCCTGAAAGTGTGGTTACGTGCTAATGGGTCTTCCGCGAATGACGCTGGAATCTTTAATCGAGTGCACGGTTCTCGGTTTTTATATTTTCTTCACTTGCATTACGTTTTTTTAGAAATTTAATTTAAGAAGTAAAGTGAAAAATTTTGTACATGATTTCATTTGGTTGGATAATAGCGTATTTTTCTGCACGTTTTTACGTTTTTCATTTTTTACAATTTGGTTTTCCAATTTCAAAATCTGAAAACATTCTATAATACGTGCCTAGATATCAGAAATGTCTCTGATTTTTTTCAAAATTTTTAATAGTATAGGAGAAATTGGGCAAAAACGTTATTTTAAATTTTTACCCTCTCCTACTCCCCAAGTCGAGATACAAAGTTGAAACTTGGCACAATTCGGTTTTTTTGATAAGCTATCAAAAAATTCCATCACAAATCGAATTTGGTTTAGGAGCACTTTTGACCATTTTATTCGGCTAGACCAATTTGTATACTTCGTTTTTTCAAAACTGGTTTGAACCCTTTGTTTCTTCAGTTTTCTGGATTCTACACTTTCTGTAAGTAAGCGAGTGAAATAACTTTCTTTAAAATAAAATAGATCGTTTTGTTGAAATCAGTAGCATTGCGTTCCTATGTTGTACATGTTAGATGTAAAATCTCCGAGTGCAAAGGGTTAATCTAATCTAAAAGACCATAAGGGATTCTAAATTCTATGATACAGTTCAGAAGCTTTTGACAATTCTGATAATTGTAAATTATTATAAGAATCCAAAATACAGAATATGTAGTATAATCTAAAGCAAGGGGACTGTACATAAAAAAGTAAATTGCAATTACATAATTTTTCATAAGAAGCTTCTTTATCGATAAAATTAAGTTTGAAGGTCCATTCATCTCTGCGATATAAAGTATAATTTAAGATAAGGAAAGTTATAATAAAGCCTTTTACTAATTTCACTCTGTTAAATTGAAAATTATTGAGAGTTTTAAAACAATGGAAAATGTAATTTTCTCACCATCTCTTCTACTTTTTTAACCTTATAGCTCCCTATCAAAAAATGTATTACGTAATTCCAATTTACTGCTTCGTGAAATATCACCACCTTCAGATACATGCAACATAATTTTAGAAAAAAATTAAAATTGGAATGAAATAAAAATAGTGTAAAGACAAGACCGTAATAGTAGTTTTATATTAAACTTAAAAAATATGCTTCGAAATTTGATAGCAATAAATTAATTATAACATTAATGTTTGTTTTATTAGAATTAAATGCCAAAATTACGTAGAGTATAGATGAATATGTAGGAGATAACGCTAAAATACTATTACAAAATGTGCATACGTATTTTACAATTGAAAATTAAAATAAAATATTTCCAATTAACGTAACTTTAAAAACGAATCGTTGTTGAAATACAAGATTACTATTTTAGAGATACAAGGTCACTTCTTCTTTTTAATTTTAAAAAGTCATCTCTGTTTTTCATTCAAAGTGGAACATTGCCCATATTATATTTTAGTGTGTCTAATTAAACGAGAAGTGACTTTGAACTGTGTAGTTTCGGTGCGCCTGCTATAGCTACAGATTGAACTATAAGCGAGGCACAGAAATGCTATGAAAAATAAAATGTACATGATTGACTTTTGTCAATAACTTCATCAACACTAATTCTAAAATGATCAACAGATAATATAATACTTTCTGAGGTTTCTGGGTTTCATTAATATTATCAGCACGTCTTTAGACCCTGATGAAGCTAGCTGCAACGCGAAGTATCAGAACCCTCATCCGACAAGACATGATAGGAGCCCAGAAGCCTGGAAGAGTATTAACCATAAGAATCCAGGTCGCGAGAGCCTAAAGAGTCTTTTGTTCCGCAGGTGATCAGCATAGTCTCAGTCCTCTTCATCTGCATCTCGATCGTGTCGTTCTGCCTGAAGACGCATCCGGACATGCGAGTGCCGGTAATCGTGAACCGGTCGGTGAACACAGGCAACTCGACCTCTTGGGTGGTGGACAAAACGCACACGAACGCTCACGACTTCTTTTTCTACATCGAGTGTATGTGTAACGCCTGGTTTACCCTCGAGTTCCTAATACGGATTACCGCGAGCCCGAATCGCTGCGTCTTCATCAAGAGCTCGGTGAACGTGATCGACATGGTCGCGACCCTGAGTTTCTACCTCGACCTGGCGCTGCAACGTTTCGCCTCCCACCTGGAGAACGCAGACTTTCTCGAATTTCTGAGCATCATACGTATCATGAGACTGTTCAAGCTGACCCGCCACTCCTCCGGCCTCAAGATCCTGATACAGACGTTCCGCGCCTCGGCGAAGGAGCTGACCCTGCTCGTTTTCTTCCTGGTCCTTGGCATCGTGATCTTCGCCAGTTTGGTTTATTACGCCGAACGTACCCAGTACAACCCGAAGAACGACTTCAAGAGCATACCGCTCGGCCTGTGGTGGGCCCTGGTCACAATGACCACCGTCGGCTACGGGGACATGGTGCCGAAGACCTACGTAGGAATGTTCGTTGGAGCCCTCTGCGCCCTTGCCGGTGTACTCACAATCGCCCTGCCGGTGCCCGTGATCGTCAGCAACTTTGCGATGTATTACAGTCACACGCAGGCGCGAGCCAAGCTACCGAAGAAGAGACGCCGTGTACTTCCGGTCGAGCAGCCCAGAGTCAGGGCTCCAGGTGCGCCACCAGGTATGGCCGGAGCACCAGGAACTACAGGACCACCGGGATGCCCCCAGCAACTCATGCCACCGGGTGGACCCACCTCGGGTACCGGTGCTCTACCTCCTGGCCTTGGACAAACGCCTGGAGTCGGCTGCCCCGGAGGTCAGGGACCCCAGAACAGACGGATGAATGCTATCAAGACCAATCATCCTAAGGATGTTTCGTTCGCTACGAAAACAGGTAAGTTCTCCAGGATTGCCGTTATCACTATTGCTGTAGGACCTCGATTATTCGGATGAATTGGTGACTGGATGGAGAATGGAATTTTTTATGGAATCCACAGACTGATATTATAAGAACGTTTTAATTGAGAACATGATAATTTATAATATGGTATTAGATTGTGTTTTAACACTTTGCCGACCGGTAGCGGTTGAACACACTACGAACTTCCGACCGCTCACTCGGCCGCAGGTACATCACTATTATATACGTTATTTTGATTCATCGCGAACGGTAAAATTTTCAAAATTATATAATAAAGTGGGGAATTTACAGTACAATCTAACAGTTCTATCTCAGTAATAGATAACAAAGTATTGGTTGCCATGGCAAACCGATTTATAGGCTACCGGTCGGTAAGCGTTGGCGGCAAAAAGCCGATTAACAGGCTACCGGTCGGTAAAGTGTCAAGACTCTGACTACCGTATCGTGTAGGTAGTTTCTATCATTACTTGTTTGATGATACGTTGAATGATACAGTGGTAACTGCCATGCCTGGTCAGACACACGATTATAGTATAAGGATTCCCCCTTTCATAAAATCTATAAACAAAAACATACTCAATATGTAAATTAATTAAGAACATATTTGACAATAAAATTAACTTTCTCAAAATACTAGAATATATTTTATTCTATTTTAAACATAAATCATGAAGGAGGACAATATTTAACTGTTTGATCTGATGATTTTTTACATTATATTATTATTACAATTTTCATCTTGTTCAAAAGTTTGTAGAAATGAAAACATGTTTAGTTAACACGTTTCCTGCCACGTGTACCGTTTTCGGTGCACGTATCAATTTTAATTGGATCACATAACTACCAACCCTTCTGAAATTTTGAGTAAGATTCAGGTTAAAATAATAGTAGAAATAGAGAGTGTAATATAAAATAGATCAAAATTTATATAATCACCCACGTGTATTAATAAATAGCCATTTTCGCGCGTCTGTCTACTTACGGAATTTTCTACTGTCGCAGGGAACGTGTTAACACAGTAAAAACTTCCACATCTGGTCAGACGTACTATTGTTGTATTCTTAGTAGAATATTAATTCCTTTCAAAATTTGAGTAAAATTAGTAATAGTAAATTAATCGGTTACCGGTAATCCCCACGGCAATTAACGTCTTAAATTTATTTTGAAAATTTATGTTATTAATTTATTCTATCCCATGTTTTTGAACTGCTAAATTACAGTTTAGTGTAATTACGTTCTTCCTCTGCATGTCATCTGCAAATTGTTTCTGAATGCGTGGAAGAATTATTCATGAGAGTCTGTCCTCATTGCTGTTCTCGCTAACGTTGAAGAGCCGTTTAATACTTTCGATGATTTCTCCGTCATTCATATCGTCCATTTATCATTTTCCAGCCATTCGATTACATTATTTTTATTGCAATTTTTGCAGCAAAGTATATCATTCCAACATGTTAGAATTTCTTTGGCATCCTTCTTTTTATGTTAGACACTTTAATATCAGTTGTATGAACTTTCACGACTTACTGTAATCTATTAAATTTCTTTTGGAGAACTAAATTTATACTCGTTTGAATGTTATTCGGAAAATCGAGGTTCTATTGTACCTAAATTTAGGTTTGATCAAATAAAGAATACCAGGTGTGTTGTGTTTCTATGTGTTAAGACGGACATTAACCATTTCACTGCTGAAGGTGTTAGCACAGCCTCTGTATCTTTCAAAATCATTCTTAATTTTACTGTCTCTTTATTTTGTTATTACATATTATTGTCTGTCATTCACATTTTGTTATAAAATTATATGTACTAGAATTAAATTATGAAGACTAACAAAAACTGAATTTACTTACAGCAATGATGGCCACCAGAGTTGCGGTCATCCGCCACTCTAAGTCCATTTCCCTCGTTTTATTTCCCACCAGTTCCCCCTCGGTCCATCATAG
This sequence comes from Macropis europaea, assembly GCA_916610135.2. Classification (NCBI taxonomy): domain Eukaryota; kingdom Metazoa; phylum Arthropoda; class Insecta; order Hymenoptera; family Melittidae; genus Macropis; species Macropis europaea. The sequence continues at coordinate 39,781,435 of OU744344.1, forward strand.
TCCCAGATCACAACTTATATGAGGGGAATGGACCTAGTCTGGGGGAAAGCCGCAGCTCCGGTGGTCATTGCTGTCTTACAGTGCAAATATTAAAATTAAATTTTAATTAAATGAAACTACAAAATTATATTAAATTAAATTCTAAATTTACATCTGGCGGATGGAAGGCACTTACATTTATTAGAATACTGGAGATAAATAGTAGACTCATACAGCAGTTTTGACACTGAATTCGCTGTCACCACTGTATACACGACGTGTCTGAAGTAACTTTTTGCCTCTCAGCAGTGAAAGGGGTAATCGAAAATCATCGCGTACGCCATGAGAGAGAGGTTATCAGTAAAAGCTGATAAGATCAATCTTTCGAGCTCTAAGTGTGACTAATGTTTCAAGATTTAGCTACTTTTTATTTAAAAAATAATGGTCAGTTTTGATTTATGATTTTTTTAAATTCATATGAAGTAAATAATACATTCAATTCTATCAGCTTGATAAAAAATATTGAAATAACATCTATCTTTACATCAGCACTTTATCAGTCACATAACTTAACAATGCAAATTTAACACGTTGAATGTCGCAGGGGTCACCGGTGGCAGACACATCAAATTTAATTAAATTAAATAATTATTAATTATTACACAATCCTGAGAAATTTTCACGTTGATACGTTACTATAGGAACATGAAAATACGACTGAATACCCGAATATATTTATCCTTTAGGATGTACATTAAAAATAGTATATTACATCGTGTCTGAACAGATGTGGCTGTTTTCACTGTGACGTCCAACGTGTTAAAAGCAAAAATTTGCTATTAGGCAGCAAAGTGGTCCTGTAAAGTAATGTCAGAGTTAAAAAGAAAGTGAACTTTTAATTATGCTACTTGAGTCATTTAATAGATTATTTATTAAAGTCGTAGGTTAGTATTAACAATGAATACCATGTTCGTAACGCCATTTGAAGGTAGCAAATGAAATACTGGCTGTACAAGAGCTACCACAGCTTCTTGAATTCCCGGATGTGCAAAATAAAAAGTAGCTCAACGCGAACCATTATGCCACGTACATCTGTATACATTACCTGCTTTCTTCTCTGGTTGGTGTTACTCGGTGCAGTAAAATGGACAATGCCGTAAAACACTTCACGGTTGTACAACAACTACTCAGAATATGCAAAATAATCTTGAAAGTGCTGATCCTCAGCCGCTTTAAAAAAGGGATGTGATAGTACGTTCCGTGAAAAAACTAAACCACGACATTCGATGCCCTTTTCCATTGTTGCAGAGAATGGTTAAGAGTGCACCAAAATACCTACAAAATGTTTAAAGGACTAAAATCTATTAACACTTTGAGTGCCATGTCACCCATATCTGGATGACACGTAAATTTAATCACTATTTGCCTGACCAGGAATCATGTATGTGAATACTTATGATTACATCTAATTGAAACATTTAAAAAACTATGAGAATTTCTAGTATTATTAATTAAAAGCGGTACAATTTGATGTTGTACTCATTTTGTGTCATAGTCTAAAGAATGTGTTGCTTTTGCTAATACAAGTTGACAGCCAACGTGTTAAGGAAAAATTATTCATTTGCATTCCGTTATTCAGTACTGATATTGTGAAAATACTCAAGTATTTCAATACACTTCTGGGCATAGCAAAAATTGCTAGTATACACTGAAACGTTAGTTTTCCGTAAAAAATGCTTCACTGACACGTCTTTACCGGAAACGTGGAAAAAGAATACGATAACACGTTTCACGCTGCGGAATTTTAAATGTTATCAAATTTTGAGTAAGATAACGTTAGATTCATACTATACAGGGTGACCCATATAAAGTATTGTAAGCTACTGCATTAGGTACTAGTAAAAATAGACACAAAATTGTTTGTTTACTGTTTGAAGGTTAAGGGGTCCTTTTATGTGACATTAAGATACCGCTACCGCAATCCCCAAGGGGTAAGGGTGGTCATGCATTCTGAAGGATAAATAACGTTTATTCGAAATACTTTTTTCTGCGACACATAGTTCAGGAGATATAAGATGTACTATAGCATTGATTAAAACATTCTATTAAATAGAATTTTATTTCATTAAACGTTCAGAGTATTGTCCTTTGGTTTCTCAAAACTTTTTTATTGTTTATTACAAGTTCTCTGTTATTCTAAAGCGTATAGCGATTATTATTACCGTATCTTAGCATGATAGATGCTGCCTGTAATCTTAATTTAATTTATTACTTGACTGCTGATATTTATGTAGATACACATTTTTGAACGTCAGTATTTCTTGTTTCAGTATAATTGGAGAAGTAGAACAGAAAAAATTAGTTACTTCTTCCAAAGTTTACCAATATATCTTTCAGTTTACTTATTTTATTAAATATACATCTACCGCATATTTCAGTATATTCAATCGCTTAAACATCCACTATTTATTTATTAGAGTATCGCCACTTCTTTGCATCATAGAAATAAATTCATTGCATACTTTCCCTTTATATGACTTTTTTCATTTGATTTTATATAAAACATGACATATAACCATTTTTGCAATATTAAACAATAGGTAATGTTTATTAACAAGGTACAAAAACATACAGTCACTCAAGAAATTATTTGAACAGAATAAAAGAAAATAATACACAGGGTGTCTCGCAGAATAAAAACTTTTGAGAAAGGTCTCTAAGCAGGATAGACCGATAATAGATAGACTAAAATCAAGCCAAAAAGTTGTATCCACGTTCTAATAATAATTTTGCTCATTTTGAGCACGTGTCCGGTGACTTATGAACGGGGGTGTACATATGTGCATAAATTATCTAGTACAGGTGTAATAAGGAATAAACGAAAACATTAAAAATTACATTTCTCCTATTATACAATATTGACGGTTACCATTCTCCAATTTATTCACCCACGACAATACCTACATTGTAAGCCAGCTTTACACCATAAAGTTCAGATCGTGAGCTTCCCCTTGTAATCTTGAGCAACATTTTGTGAAAGGCTCGCAGGGCGAGTCTTCATCTAGGGTTAGGACACTAGTTATGCAGAAGGGTACGAGAGGTCTGGGCCCAAGGGTGGCCATTACATTAGCGTTATTGAGTACATGAGCCTTCCTGTAAGTTTATGATACCCCTGTTGCTGCTGAGAACAAAGGACCAAGACCATAGAAGCGCGTATGGACTCATGCAGAAATTTCACAGATACATAATAGGCTCAGAACAGTAGAACGGTTTCTAAGGTTTTAATTCGTTGGTTATGACTGATTCTGTGTTGATTATCTTGCTGCTAAGTATGTAGAATACGTAAATGTAATTATGAATAGATTTAGATGTAAGGAAGACAACTTATTGTTAGTACATTATTAACATATTAACTGCTATGGGGATTACCAGTGACCAGTGCAACGAATTTAACTGAATAACTCTGAAATTTTATGTAATGCTAAAATTCTAGATGATTTTTATATTATAGTAACAGTGAGAGACAACAATTGCAACGTTGAATAATAACAGATTTCAGACTGTTAACAATTTAGACGGAAAAGATAGTGTTACAATGTACTACTAATTAGAGTTGCAATGTACTATTAGTTAGTGTTACAATGTACTATTAGTTACAGTTATAATGTACTAGTCAGAGATTCCATAGAGGCTGTTAAGGTGTTTACCAAGTATACGGAGAAAACATGAACTATGTGTCGCAGAAAAAAAGCTTTCATTATGGTCTTATACAAGAATTAGAAACAATGTTGTACCATGGGCGGCTAGGATTGTTTTGTTATAAGTAGGCTGCAGATCTTTATGCGATTTAACATACCCAAGTTTGTGAAATATACACATTTTACAGGGTAAATGAAACAAAGAATGTACTTTTAAATATTTCAACCGCAAAATGCAATCCTAGTATAGTTGCGTTTCATCAGCTGCAGGGAAATAAGAAATATTGAAGTCTATAGATGTATATTTGCATAAAAATCCGCAATTTAGTTATAAAGTAATAAAAACACGTTTATTTCTATTTATTTATTCTGTATTTTCACGTGATATTTAGTATCGTGAAACGATTCAATGTGGCTGATGTCATTAACTGAAAAATCGTGCACCGTGTGCTACGGGCCACTGTAGTGTTTCACGTGCAGTTATGTATTAGGTCATCCCATAAGGAATGCGATATTCCTTTTATATTCTGACCATTGTTTTTCCACTTGAATAATTTTGCAGACTCCTAAACAGGTGGTAGTCTGTTGGAGCAATGTCTGGACTATATGTTGGATGAATTATTCTTGTCCAACCAAATTCCTCTAATTTCAAGACTGTTCAACCATAAGAGGAGACTTCTTTCGCCAGGACAACGCTCGGCCACATGTGGCAAGACCGACACTACAGAAATTAGAGGAATCTGATTGGGAAAGAATTATTCATCCAGCATATAATCCAGACATTGCACCAACAGACTGCCACCTGTTTAGGAGTCTGAAAAGTTGTTTAACCCTTAACTACTATAGACGTTGAAACTTACGCAACTACTATAGAAGGTCTCACAGACCGCTAATGGTTATTGCGTTATTACGTACATACAAGTGCCGAATAAAGATTAAATCCAATTGTTCTTCCTTTGTATATTAATAATAAAGAATCCCAAGCGTGTGTGAACATTAGACTCTAATTGAAACGTCATGGCGTGAGAAGATAGTAAGTCATACAGGAAGGGAAATAGGAATAAATGAAAATTTGGAGCGGTCTCACAGACGTTCTGTAGTAGTTACGGGTTACGTGAAAAAAATGATGTACGTTAACAACGTCAAAAGTGTCCTAGGAAACTTCTTTGCTACCTGACAAAGGAACTTTTACAAAACGTCCATTGTAGAATTAGTAGAAATGTGGCGAATGCTTGTACAAAATGAGGGGAAATATATAGGAGACTAATGATATTGATTATGTTCTAGTATTTCATGTTCCAAACAAATGAAAGGCAATTCGCATTACGTATGGGATGACCTAATACTTATTGTGCTTTAAGAGCTTGTGCATTTAAACGAATTATTAAACTAGAGTACTTGATTAAGTTCTAGTTGTTTTGTTAAATATCCTGCGGTTTTACAACACAGAAATATCTTAATAATTAACATTATATGCATCATTGTAATGAAATATTCTGTATAGCATCTGTTACCATACAAATTTCAGCACATGGAGAATTTCTTTCGAAGGTTTCACGGCTGAAAGGACAAACAGAAATGTCATAATTAGACTGCAGATTTTTATGCAAATGCATATTGTTACACACAGTAGGTAAAAAAATGATACCTAGACAGAAATTTGTTTTGTAATTAAACGGTTCTAAAAATATATTTTTTATTTTGCATATTTTCTGCATACTGCATATTTTTTGTTTATTTCTTGCATATTTCATGCATATTCGACTAATTGGTCACCATGTTCAGAATCAAACCAAAAAAAAATTGACAATATATTGTTAACACATTTTGTGCCGCATCTGCCATGTACGAAACTTGCTTAGCCGCTGGCGAAAATTCTTACATTTCAATTTAAAATTACACTTTAGAAAAATTGCTATAACTGGAAGAGTAGTCAATATTTTGGATTGAAATTTCAGCAACATGTCAAGCTATGATTACGTAAAATATTAATATTTTTTTTAATAGTTTTAGTAGCGTCTATTGTAATTTAAAAATAAATAAAACATTGTTTTGAAAGATCCGTAATTTAACATTACATCTTTTTATTTTACCGTTATATAATTTGATTTGAGCAATTGCATTCAGTTCTGACATCTTACTACTGATCTGGAACCTGAAAACATTCGCAAAGATTTTATAACGGTATCTAAAAAGTAAAAAAATAAAAAACTAAAAGTAAAATATAAAAGACGTACATTTACGTGACCAGCGCAAAATGTATTAATAGCATTCTCATATTTCTTTTTGGTTTTCCAGGTTACACATGCTCATGCATTTTTCGTGTATATCTATCTCGTTGCGAAACAAATGATTCGTCAGTAAAAATTGCATATATTGTACATACTTTAATACGTTATAATTGCATAAACATCCGCAGTCTAGTCATAATAAATAATTACTTACCATGCAAAATTTCTCATTTCAAAATGTCGTTCCTATACAAGCTTCACATCTACGTAGCATGAAATTTATTATACTGTAAATTCCCAAAGAACTTCGATGAATTTGAGCAATTGAGTTAGTAATTCACTGCACTGGTTCTTCGCATAAAATCACTTCTATACTCCACACCTATTGTTTCGAAAAATAAAAATGTGAAAGTCCATTATTACCTATTTCACGTAGCGATCGGTATCTGTCCATTACTTTGAACAAAGCGTTCATGTGGTTTGCTCCAAAAGTAATGAGACTGCTTGCTTCATAACTCAGATTGATAACCTTGATAAAAAGCAAGTGAACTGCTACGATTTATGAATCTTGTTAACATGTTGAATGCTGTGAAGGTAATCGGTGACTGGCACCTCAGATTTATTTTTATTAAGTATTTATTGATTTTCGCAAAATTCTGAGCACACTTCATACTGAAACAATACTGTAGAAACAGAAAGCACGATTGAGAATATGAATCTTCTTTGTCTCTACGATTTCTATAAAAAATAGTAAATCATATCGTGTCTGATTAGGTATAGCTGTTTTCACTGTGGCACTCGACGTGTTAAAGTATTCAGGTTATACAAGGTGTCCCAGGTTTTTTCTGTCAAACCGTACCAGTGTATTTTACAAAAAGGAATAAGCAAAAAAATCTAATACAAATACATATACACCCATAATTGCTTTGTTAGAAAGTTTTAATAAAAATATGATATATACAGTAACGAAGTGTTCTTGTATGGAGAAGGGTAAGAATAGTTCAATGATATTTGCCTAATGAATTTATAGAGCAACGTTAGGTGTATAAAACCGTGGATGAAGGTCTGATCAAAGAATTGATAATATATTCATGAAAATGGAATAAAATTAACGGAAATTCGTATAACTGTAAATTGATTTGAATTAATAAAAATTGTCAACATTTTGAAATATAAGAGTAATACTAGTTTATTAATAGGCTGTGGCTACTTCCGCAGTTTAACATACATAAACATGTGACAAATGAACATTTCATACTGTACGTTAAAGAAAGATAATTTTTATAAATAATTCAACGGCAAAATACAATTTTATCTCTTTAACTACTACACGTTCAGCCAAAATATATCGACAGCCAGCAATAAGTACAGGTATTTGCATATACATCGGCAATCTCATAGTAAACGAAAACTACATTGTTTACCTAAATCGATTTCAATGATTAATCATAACTTTACAAATAAATTAGGTAAGTACTGTCAAACCACCCTCACGTTGTACCATACCGTTACCATATTCCCTCGCATAAAAATGCCTCGCGGTATGCGGAATTAAAGTCAAGCAAAGACGTGTATACACGTCGACCGCAGGGCAAATGCTCCTATTATAAATTGCACGAAAAAGGTAAAGCAAAACGAGGAAGGATTACATTTTTATTCGATACAAAATTAACAATACATTGTCGAAAAGATTATTATTATTAAAAACTTAAAAATTGTCAAAAAATAATCAAATTCATACACAAGAAAAATTAAAGAAAAGAAATAATTTTAAGAAATTCAGTTGATTTCAGTGTTGTATTTTTCACCAGATGCATTGGAGAAAATAATCAACTCAGTTTATAAAAAGTAATACATTGTACGGGGAATATCCAATATACCAGAAAGAATAATCAATTTTGTTTTCATAAAATACATGTAAAATACATTGCAGTTCTATTGGTAATATAAAGGAAACATACCACCAAATGACATTTTTATTTCATCTTATTGAAATTTCGAGTTTTCATAGTCAATGGTAATTTTTTATTTTACAAGACGTGTATACACGTCGACCGCACCAGAATAGAGCTTTGGATTGACGTGTATACACGTCGACCGCAGTTAACTGGTTAACAGAGCATTTACTAGCTCGTATAATATTTCTTGTTTATTTTAGTTTATAGAGCATACTGGCATAGTTTGATGGGAATAATCTGGGACACCCTGTATACAATAGAGCCGCGTTAGCTGACCGTGATTGGGAATCATATTTAGCCAGCTATCAAGGGACAGTCCTAGGAAATCCCGAGTATGTTTCTTTTCCATTGAGTCGTGTGAGATACGCATATTTGATATGAAATATCCAAGTTCTAAAGTCGACAGAGAGTTAAAATAAACATGTCTGGATGTTAGGACAAGCAAAACATCGGAAATATTGGAAGATAATGACTTCGACCACTTTGAGAATTAAAGTCAGTCTTGATTGCATTTGTATATTCTAGATATGTAACGCTGGAAGCTTGCTCTACGAAGCCAATTCCAAGAATTGGTGGGTCAGCGATGGTCAGCTAACAAGGCCCCCGGTCAGCTATTACGGCAATACTGTACATAGTAATCGGTCTACTTAATATAGAATAATTATCAGATAAATAACATTATCTTGGGTGAGTGCTCCATCACTACAATCGACCTACTCACACTGCAGTATCTGTCAACGCATTTTTAGCTGCAAAGAAAATGATAGTAATGCCACAGCGTAGTAATGGGATTAATACGATACATATTGATGATACTCAAACAATTCGATACCTAAGTACTCAGTGGGAAGTATCGATAAGTATCGAAATCTCGGATACTCGGTATCAATTTTCAATACCAATGCCTCTTCGGACGATACCTATCAATACTAATCCTATGGCGGCCAAGCAAGTATCGATACCATGAACAAATAAATCGACATCGTCGGGTCGTTCAGAAGTCGGAATCTTCAAAGCACTCTGTAAGGATGTGGAGTGGCTCAAATGACAGTCTGCGAATATAAACATCAATCTCGAAAAGTATCAAATCGGTACTGATGTTTTCGTAGAAGTATCAAACAGGTATCGATACTTTCGTAAAAATATCGAAGTGGTATTGATTCTTTTTGATACCTACGTGTTTGTTACTACTCGATATCAGATCGAAATTCGTAGACTGGTATCGATAGTATCGATGCGGTATGACTCCCAACACTACCACAGCCCCCTTATTCCCCAGATCTCACAATTAGGGGTTAGAGCTGCTGCTCCCGGTTTTTTGAATTTGACACTGTGAAATTGTAGTATCACCCCCTGGTAAGTAAAACCCTAAAGGGTTGTCATACAATGGGCCTCATTAAGAAAGTTATTGAACATAATATCGGAAAACTTTTAGAAACGTAGTCTCATTCCTTTTGAAACAGACCACGTACGGTCGACCTTCGTACAACATTTCTTTCTTATTTCCTTTCTAGAATATACTTACGCAGTTGGTCAGAAAAAACACGGAACACTCTGTATCGATGAAGCATTTTTTATATAGCGTAGCAAGTACAGTAGACCCCCGTATAAGACAGGTTCGTTTAACACGGATTTGTACGATACGGCGCAAATATAGCGGCAGTGTTCGTATAACACGGTAAAAAAGGACGCGTATAACACTGTAGGTACATGGTAACGCTAATGTGTGAATTATAGTTAATGCTAGCATTCGCTTGTCATTGTCAACATTAACTGAATGAAGCCATTAACGTACGAATAAAGTATTATTTTCACTCCAACCCAACCCAATCCAACCATGTATTCTCTCTTTTATATAGTAAAATCATTTTTTATAATAATAAATAAGATCTGACTTGTTCATAGCAAATTATATCCTTAAAATAGACATTAACTAAAAATTGTTAGATAAAGTTTGAGTTTCATTTCAAATACATAAAAATTACTTACGGAGTACATATCTTTTATGTTGTGTTATATATTTTAGGGGTACAATTTGCTATCAATAAGTCAGATCTTATTTATTATTATAAAAAACACTTTCATTGTAAAACACAGAGAATACATGGTTGGATTGGGTAGGATTGGAGTGAAAATAATACTTTATTCGTACTTTAACGGCTTCATTCAGATAATGTTAACAATACCTGGGGAATGTTACGTTTAACGACTTTTGAACATTAGCGGTAACATATACATATGCAGGTGTGTATGGGTATAGGTTTACATTTTCACAAAGTACCGAAACAAGATGCAATCATAAGAGATCATTAGAGTATGTACAATGGAAAAAAAGTAAACACAGCAGTTATCATAGGAATTGGTCTTGACAAAGCCACAAAATCCATATTTGTATAACCTATGTGACTCACGTAACACGGAAAGTATTCCCTGTATTATACAGGGGTCGACTGTACTAAAACCCTACCACTCTATTTTTCTAAAAAGCTGTTTTCACATATCTGCCTAGACACAGACTTCCCTACCGTGGCACGGAACGTGCTGATGGGTACAATCCTTTCTCAGCACAACCAGTGTATCCAACAATAATCGTTCATAGAAAGGGAGTTAGGGTAACAGGGTTAGAAACGGTTCTGAAAGACGAGCCAATTTAGCTATAATTGTCGCCCGAGCGTAAAAGTCTGTAGCGTGTTTGTTTTCCTTTTCTTCTTGTACGGTGGGTTCCAGAGGAGGACCGGAGGAACTCTAACCTGCGGACCAACGGGACCAAGACAGCCGGAGGTTTGGGTTAAAAGCTAGAACCAAGACTACTTTCTCCACTGCCGAGGCGTCTGCACCCCACCGGGTCGTCGAGACGGTAAAAGGGGAAACGGTGAGAGAAGCGGAGGGGGGAGACGAAGGGGAAAGATTGCCGGAGGAATGAGCTCAAGACGGGTATCAAGATTGCACGGTCTATAAGGAAATATTAGATCGCTGCGGATGAAATGTCGGATTTTTACCGTGTCGGATTACGCGACGCTTTTTGCCGCGACGTCGCGTGAATTATTAGAACCCCTTTTTTTCGGACAGACGGACACACTCGAGCCGGAAACGAAATTTCGGACACGAGATTCCGTCGCGTTTGACTTTCCACGCTTTCCACGAGCGCTCTACGAATTTTTGAAACGTTGCCAACGTGCCAGCGGGACATTCTCGCGTTCATTTTGTTTACGCATTACGGATTTCCTAGCGTCGAACCGTTTGCGCGTTCCCACAGCGAACGATTTTGCGGCGAACGCGCTAAGCGAATTTTCTTCCGGACGGATAAACATATTCAACCTGGGAATGCGTTCCGCCAGAGCGGAATTCGAATTTCGAATTTTCGTTCGAATCTCCTGTTCAATGAGCGAACGTTCCATGTTCGACCCTTTGACTGCTGCACGCATTCAATGATGATTATTCGCTGTCCGTGGAACAATAGAACGACTGAGACAGTCGTTTTCATCTAGTCATTTATTTTATTATCCTTTGGTTTTCCGCCTTAGTAAATGTTTAACAAGTTGACTGCAAGAGGCCGACGTCTCAAATTTTATTTTGGTAAATCAGTGTTAGTTTGTATACAATTTTGAGCAGCATTAACGTTACAATGTTATTTTAAATATTTTTTGCTTCTCTATTTATTTTTAAAGCGGGGAATTATAGTGCGCCTGCTTTTACCGCGGCGTGCAACTTGTTAATTTGTTGTTTGCAAGAGCTGAAAAAAATTAATACGGAGCTAAGTATTAATTCAGCCCTGGATTTTTGTATATTATTCGCAGCGACGAGTTCTCAGGACCATTATAGTGGTCGTTCGCGTATAAGAGGCTACCTTTTTAAAGGGTATATATACGCCCTCCGCAGACAAAGGGTTAAATAAATGAAAGGTACACGTTCTGACGCTTATATTGTTTGGAGGTAAATAGAATTTATAACAGTACAGTATGTGGATGGTTGGCCGTTTAATAGCTTTCGTGTTACCTTCTAATTTTGCAAAACGGAAGACGATAAATATCGGATAAAGAGCGGGATTTCTGGTAGCCAAGTTGCCTGGTTTCATGAAATCGTCGCAAAGTACTCCTTGGTCCCAGTTTGTAGCTCGAGACATCAGATTTAAGAAACTTTCAAGCTGCCACAGCTGGATATTTCTGTTGAAAGCTGTGAGTGCTTGTTTAAAGTGAGATTGTAATGTGACTGTTAACATAAAACTATTATAAGTCCCAGAAGAAAAGAATTTATAATAATAATACAGACTGCATCGAAATTTATAATACTAGAGAGAACAGGGTATTTCTTCATGCAAAAGCATACTGAAATTTTAGAGTATTACACTTAGGTTTAATAGGTCTAACTATATAAAGCTAAACAATGTTGCTTCTGTTTCGATTGAAATAAATTATATATAATATGAAAATGACTACTATGGTCATTTAACTGTGGGACCTACAGTTTCATGTGACTTCTGAACCACCATCATCGTCCTTCGTATGCAAACAAACTATTTTATTTATAAATGTTAGACCATTCTGTGTTATAAAACCCCATGCAAGTGGACATTACATTCCTACAGTTTTTAAAAGCTGGCTCAAAACGCTAGAAAAGAATATACTAATTTGATTTAAACCGTCAAAAGCTCCCGGCAGCTTGGCTCTAGAGGTAACGGCTACACAGTAAATCAGATTTGGCAGCAACCAAAGGGAGCATTTAATTAAATCACCCCCATTTCGTTTAATAAACCCATCAAAAGGAAAACATATAATCTTCTGCGACTGAGAGAAGCTTCCCGAATAAGCAAAGGAACCTTGATAAATGAACTTCGCTTACTCGAAAGGTCCGACATTTCGTATGCACCGGTCTAACATTATTCAGGGATTTCTCGTGACCCATCATTCAGCTGTATCTCTTTCTCTTTTTCACACCACTTGTTCCTGTGATCGGTCTTTCGACCCTCTTCTCCCCAGTTTCCTTCCTCTTCGCGATCATCCTTGTTGCCATACTTCTATCCCCTCCCTCGTCCTGATAAACACGAATCATTCGCTTGCATCGTTCCCGAAACAGATGGCCGGATGTTGTGCACTTTCGTTCATGAATGTTGGGACATCAAACTCGAAATAAGTTATAGCATCATTGAAGGATTCGAAGGCATGTGCTCTATTATATTCATTCAATATTTATGACAAATCTGACGATGGAATGAATCAACGATCTCGGCATTCCATTAGGTCATCCCATAAGTAATGCGATTCTTTTTGGTTAATTACTGTTTTGATTAATTAGAATGAGTCAAATTCAACTTTTGGGTTAATTTTTGTACAGTTACTACTGGATTTTGATAAACAGTAACCCACAGAACGTCTTCATCCAACACTTCGCACGAGGTTTACCTTTAAGACTGCAATTCCTAGCTGAACATTTTTTAAACAATGTTTAACACTAGCTTACACTAATATGTTTTCCATACACCTCAGATATGTTTCTCCGCGGTACAATTGCATTATTTTCTTTATTAAATTCATATAACATAACATGCCGAATATGTTCTTCCATTCCGTTCATTTTAAACGTTTGAAATAACTGGAATATTCGATCTACACTTGTGCAGTTTCGATACAACATTATCTGAAGGTTATTTATAATAATACATATACCAAACAAATTAAGTGACTATAGTGACAAATTCCATTGTTTTCAACTCAGCTCTCAAAAAAACCGCGTGACTTATGGGATAACCAATAGCTATGAGCTGATTAATAATTTCTGACAACCCTTTGTTCCATCCCTGTTGCAAGGAGTATACAAGTTCGTTTTAGCTTTTCGACAGGTTTGTCTTATTCTCCAGTCCAGTTCATCCGATATATGCTCAACTGGATTCAAGTCAGCCGATCAGGGGAGCCAGTACATGATTTCTGTCTGATCATTCCCCTGCGACTGGTCTGAATCATTTTCACAGACTTCTGTATTAAAGAGATTAGGTGAAATATATTTTCAACGAAAATCGCAGGTGTCTCAAGACTTATGAACGACAGTGTACCTATGAAGATCGCGTTTATGTGAATTGCGATAGCATTGAGAAAGCCGTAGACAAAGAAAAAGTGTTCGCGAGAGTGTCGGGGCTCGTTTTGATGTGACGAGGAATATTCATCGGCAATCAAAGCTAGAAGACAACGCCGGTTGAAAGCCTCGTCCTCGTCGAAGCCAAATAATTTATGAACACGAGGAGAGCACGGCTTCGCTGCCAAAAATTCCTGAAAGTATCTGGTGAATGCTGCAAGAGCCGCGCATAATGAGACTGGCGGGCCTCGAGGAGCTTAAACATTTGCGTTCGGGACGTTAGTAGGAATTTTTGTCAGGATTCGACGTCGTACCATCAAGATCCCTCAACCGCGTTCCAGGGACCCCTTGAGCGAATAAATGATGCCCCTTGATGCGACCCATCAAGCGCGGATTACCCTAAACGTGCAATAAACCTTTCGTACTGATGCTCTGAAAATAGAACATCCGCTGAATTAACCAGCAGTTTAGACAGAACGCTACGAAATGACTTGCACCTTCTCTTTAATGTTCTGAATATTTTTGTTCACTTGCTGTTAGTGTTGAAAATCATGGTGTAGCCAAAGAGGAAGTTATTTCGTGCAGAAGGGAGTTGAGAATATACAGGGATTCATGTAGTATGTTGGACATCAAGGTTGAACTCAACGCTTGGGAAGAAGAAAAAGGTTTGTATGAATAAATGTTCGATTTGTCCTTATTTCCGTGTTACAGCGAATTTCATGTCTCAGTTTAAGAAATGGATGTGATTTAATTGACTAATTTGAGTGAGTGACCTAGTTCTATTTGACTGATTGCACGCAATGTAAAATATTCTTCTTGCGACCTTGTTGATTATTCTGTGAACATCATTTCATGGTGTTCTGTAAATTATTTCAGTTCTGTCTGTTGACTTTAGCACTGAAGTGATAATGGATTATTTTTATTGACGATTACTTTTCGATATATCCAATTAACATCTGGGTACTTATGTTTAGGTAGAAATTGGTCACTTTTAACATTTCTTTGTATAAGAAAGAATGATTATGAACTTGTGTAAAACAAAATTCGGTATCATTCGAAAGCAAAGTTAAATCGAGCACACAGTGACTCACGAAACTGATGAATTATTTTCAAAATTACTTTTCTTCTTTAATTTTGGTGCAACTGACTAACTACAATTTTTGGAAACTATTTGAAATGTAATTTGTTACAAATATAGTAACCTTGTTTCGGACAACAATGTCCTAAAAGGGTATTCCATAATAAAATGTTATAATTAACACTTAATATTTATAACACTTTTTGTTATTTGTAAGCGTTAAATTCATCCCTGAAGTGGGTCCTACATACTATTTTACACCCTGTGTAATGGAATTTTTCCTACTTTCCATTTTCGAAAAAAATGAATTTAAACATTTTGTAGTTGCATGTGCACTTAACTAACACTAACCTCATGTTTAAACATATTTAGTTGATCAACTGATTATTCGTAGTACAACCGGAATATTGAGTCATTGATGGAAATGCTCTGAACAGAAGTTAGGAGCACATTATAATCAATCACATTATATTCAATAAATACTTAACAGGCAACCACGATGTCAAAAAAATAATTTGTAGTTCAGCAAAATAACGTATTAAAAATGTATTATTTTATACTGTACCAAACGGTCATATTCAATATAAAAGAGAATTTATTGTTAATTAACTGTGTACACCACCAAAGAATATTCAAATTCAATTTTTTCGAAAAGTCCTGTGTGAGAAACACCACACTTTTAATTAATTTCAAAAAATTACCATGATTTTCGCTATAACCTGCATAAAAATGTAACGAGATCCTAAGTACAACGATGTTGGGAAAATAAATTTACAAGACCTTTCGTTGCATGCGAGGAAAACGATACGAGATTTACTTGCGTTACATGTTATCGATTTTCGATGATATCGCGTAAATTATATTCATTATTAATGCATTATAAATTACAGCTATCTTCATTGTAGAGTATCTTCGCACGTATACGTTTATTCGATTAATAATTATTTTCGAATGAAGTAATTATTAATCGTGATAAATATGCGTTCTGGGAATAATTAATGGTTAGTAAAATCCGAGCGTCAAGGCAAATATTAGTTGACGTTTAATTGGGAGGGCTGAATGTAAATTGAACAAACACGCATACCTAATTGCCGATGAAACTTCTCTCAATAATAGTTGATCTCGTAAAATATCGCAACATCAATTTTACATACAATCCTCTCTATTATACTAAACATTCGGGTGGATGCAAATATTTATTTACAACTCCTGTTACAACCGAATACAACTTAGGGTGTCCCTCCGATCTTGACTCATAAAAACATATCGAAAGTAGAAGAAATAATAAATATTTATAAATATTCACAGGTATTAATAAATATTTATTAGTGACGAGCAATACCAGATTAATACTAACATGTAAGAATAACTGGCAGTAACGCAGTTGCTACAACGCACATAACTCCGTGACGAGAAACTACAAAATCAGCAACAACAATTTCTACATTTTTAAGGAACATTCATCCACGAAAAACGTCTCGTAAACACTGCAATATTTTTGTCATTGCGCACACTGTACGATGTTATTGCAACGAAAGGTTGAACGTTCAAAATTCTTCCAAAAACATTTCATACGCCGAAGAAGCGACGAGAAAAAGTTTCCTACAAGGGAAAGTATGAATCTTTTTGTGCTAAGGTAGCATCGTCGTTGAAGACGTGCCGAAAGAAAATCCCTGGGATCTTAAAACCACGGGGAAATGATGCGGAGAGGATCTCGTTCTCGCGGCGTAAAAGAAAATAAAAATATTATAAAATTGAAGAAACGCGAGGGTGAGGGATCTTCGATGTACGCGCACGCATGCACACGCATAAACTCAAAGTTTAACACGCACATACGTCCACGTACGTGTAAATATTCGGATCGATCGCGATCCATGTACGAATGATACAGGCAGCTCCGTACCTCTTCATTCTACTGTTGGCTGTTTTCTATTTAGACGAGCCGCGATATTTCGAAAAAATATATCAAGCCTTATCACACGGAAAAGGAAGGAAAATTTCATTTCCTTATGAAAAACGGGATCAATGCGTGGGTTCGCGTCTAGGCTCTGCCTTGACGTCGACTGACTTCCTTTATGTTGAAGGAATTAATAATCGATTGTGGTCCAATTGTTAATTTTATTTCTTTTATAATTGTATTTTTATATTAAGCAGGATGTTTTAAAAATGACGGCTTTGATCGTGGGCGCGTACACTACGTTGTAAAAATCAGTGGGTTTCGAGTGATATGAATGAAAAATTTCATTGTAACAGATTCTTTGGTACGTTTCTTTACACGTCGAAAACTATTGATTTTTTAACTCATGTTTACTGAAAGCTTTTTGTTCGCTTCGTTGATTGCTATGTGCGCCCATGGTTCAGATCATCGGTTTTGGAATATCCTGTATAAGTTTTAAGGTTATTTTAGATATGTATTTCTGATTTGACGAGGTATTAGAATTAAATTATTCGAGTTCGATGTGTACTTGCATTCGTGAATTTTCTCGAATGATTTTGGATCGAATAAATAGAAAGCAACCTTTACCATTTTACCCTTAAGGAACTCTCAAGTTGTGAGTAATCATATCATCACGGCACCATTATCTTCGAGACGGTGATTTCTTCTGGAACCAGTGATATCGTTTCTTGAATACCATCTCTCAAATTTTACGTCTACAGGATTAAATAATCGAATTCTTATGGAATTATTGAAAATTGAGCATTCAAATGGACGAGCCTTGTGCACCTATAAAAATTAACATAATGTTGTTCAAATGAAGTAGTGCATACTTCCACTGGTTGCATTTATTTTTTTTATACAGTCTCTCGATTATTCATAATTATTTCAGAATTGAAAATTCTGTTTCAAAATACTTTTTTATTATTATGAATTAATATTGAAAATTCTATAGAAATCAATTAAATTATATCACTAACGATCTACTTTTAGTTGTACTTATTTTTTTTTATTAAACGCAGTCTCGATTATTGACAAATATTTCAGAATTAAAAATTTTGTTTCAAAATACTTCATATTACTATGAATTATTATTCAAATTCTGTAGAAATAAATTAAATTATATCATTAACGTTCTGCTTTATATGTATAAAAAATTTAAGAACTAAATTTTTGTAAAAAGTTAATTGCTCATAATTCCCAGTTAGTCGTCACCGAACAATTGTGTAAAGCAGGGATGGCCATCCGAAGCAAAGCCTGGCTCCAGCTTACCTCCACTCTGCGTCCATTCTCCTCAGATAGGTTGTAATTTGGATATGACGTCAAAAGCATCGGTAATTGTTGGCAAGTACGGTTTCTCAAGAAATAGTTACGTAAAAAAAATAATTATTTTTTTATATATGCATCAGTTTCATCTATAAATTACATCACAACTTTCTTATTACGTGAGGGAACGGGCGCAGAGTGAAGGTAGGGCGGAGCCAGTCGTTGCTCCAGATGGCCATCTCTGGTGTAAAGTGAAACAAGATAATCGTGCAATCGATTTAATGCCGTCCGTCATGTTATCATGCATTTACAGTTTTCGAAAATATTTCCGGCTGTCTGGTTATTGAATTTAAAACGCGGTCACCGAAGAACGGGGTTATAGAATCTCGTTTTCGTTGTAAATATGTACGATTTTTTTTACCAGACCAGGTCGGCAGAAAAGAAACTATCGTAACGCCATTATTGCAAAACGATTTTTACATACTCCTAAGAGCTTTGTAAATGTGAAATAGTCGTACGATTTTTAAAGCTTGATTTTGATTGATGGTGTTACCGCTCTTGATGGACGTTCGATGTACAATAGGTCTTTAAAAGTGAAGTTATGTACATTTTTAGAAACAATTGAAACTTAAAATATTCTAAAAAACAATTTAGATTAAATAATTGTTCGAATTGTAGTAATTTACTATTACTTCTACGTAACATGATTAATTTTATCCATGCCCTCCTGATTTTTTCACTGTTAGAAAGAAATTGAAAATTGATATAATACAAACATTGAATTCTATTTTTAATTTCATCTGTTTTCTACATAAAAATAATATCGATCATTATTATTGAATAACTTCAATTAAATTTATATGATAGTGGACAGCTATTTTAAGGGCAGAAAATAACAAATAAAACATCGGTCTATTAACATAATACTAAAAATATTAAAACGAAATATAAATTCATTATTTACTAAAACGGAAAATTTCCAAATTTATAAGCGTAAGTACATAAAAAATGCGTGTGCTTCGTAATATCTCGTCGTTTTCAGTGGAAAAGGTTGATAAACAATACACACGACAATAATTTAATCTTAAAGAAAAATGACTACTCAAGGACTTTGTACAAAAACCAAAGGAATACTGGATAAAAAGATATGTCAATTCAAGCGAATGGCATAAGACGATATCACTGGCATCAGAGATTTCCTCGAAGAATGAAAAGACATTATGTAATATCGTTCAAAGCGCGTTCGAGGAACAATAAAGCTGAATTCCAATCGAGATACAACAATTTCAACGCACTTACCACAAGCACACCCCCTCACTCAAACACATACACACACATGACAGTACTACCTATATACACTACGGTTCAGAAGGGTTTGTCCATTTAAATATTTTTACAATTGGAAAATAGCACCAGAATAAAATAATACTCTATGTATTTTTAATTTAAAAATGATTCAGAACTGGAAAAAAGGACATTATTTATGCCGGCTGTCGAAAAAGAAGAATAACAGCCCGAGGGTGAGGGATTCTATATGAATAATTGAATGGAATTTATCGAATCAATTTTTATATACGACACTCTGTTTTTAAAAAAGTTGATTTTGAAGATTTATAATCTGTAAGTGAGAAAATGGAGCAGTCTCTAAAAGAAATAACTTAATGTTATGGTATGAAATTTTCAACAATTTATATTTTTTCTTGTGAACCTAATGAAGTTTCGAAGTTGCTCTATTTAAAAATCGTAGCTATACATGAGAAAAATACTCTACAGTTTCGATTTATTTTTTTTATGTATTTTTTTGAGACACTGTGTACACAGTAGTCACGAAGTACCCGATTTATTTATTTTTTGTTGTTTTGTTATTAAGCAGACATTTATTATTTAAAACAAAACAGTGTTTTCTGTACAATTTTGTTCAGTTTGTGTTTAATTCGTGTACAAAATCTGGAATTTCTCGTCTCTAATGACCTAACAGTAGATGCGATGTAAAGCCGGAAGACAAAAACGAAGGAATAAAATCTGAATTTGTTAAAACAACAGGTTCTGTCGCTAAAAAAATGAGACACACGATTACTAAAATGCAACTTTAAAATTAACATTGAAACTTTGCTTATTTTTATCAAAATTATGTTAATAACCTTGTCTATATTGCTTCATATCACCTTGATCTGATTTCTAATCTATTAATTTACATTAAATTACATTAGATTAATTTATATATTATTTATTTTGCTAGCTGGCGCATAATGTTTTCAAATTTTAATACCGGACAAATAAAAGTTTAAAAGCAATATTATTAATCATTCTTAACTTTATTGTTCTGTGGCAAATGGACTCACAATCAATCCTACACCAATCCACCCTTCCACATACACACACAAATTCATAATTTTAATCTAATGTAGACAAGGCTTTAATTTATAAAAAATTCATAACTCATGTATAGAATGTTTATAGTTGTTACTCAGACTAAAACTTTTAAAATTTCTAGTAACCATTATGAAGAACGTAAATGATTTTAAAAAACATCCTCAAGACTGAAAACTTTTTATTACTTACCTACAAATTTCAGACAGCACAGAACTTTCATTCAGTCAAATTCAAATTCCTCAACAAAAAGTTCATTTTCGATTCGATCTTCCAATACCAATTCAAAGAATTTGTTATTCCCGAAGAATTGCAATAAAATGTGTCTGAACGAACGCTTCTGAACTGAATTAAACACACACACACACACTCTCTCAGTCACACACGCACACGCACACACACACACACAGAGAGAGAGAGAGAGAGAGAGAGAGAGAGAGAGAGAGAGAGAGAGAGAGAGAGAGAGAGAGAGAGAGAGAGAGAGAGAGAGGTACAGAGGAACCAAAAACTCAATTTGAAAATGGACCCCCATTCAAAGAAACTCTCACACACTGCGCGAACTGGCGCAGATATTACACAGGCTCACGTATGCATGTATGTATGTATGTATATATATATATATATATATATATATATATATATCACACAATGCGCACCCTGAATACCGCCGGGACCAATCGACAGCCCCCTCCCCCCGATCTTCGAATTGCGTTTAAAGAAAAATTACACTGTCCTCCCCCGCTGCTCAGGAAGGAGGACGAGAAAGTGAAAGAAAGCGCCGGTTGTACTTACAATTGTATGCATGTATGCTGCACGCAAGAGAAGGAGATAAAGAGTGTGCAAGGTGGACCAGAGAGAGAGGGGGTGAAGGGAGCGTAATATGGAGAACGAGACAAGCATATCAAGTCGGCAGTGCGGAGGGTGTACAGCCGGATCGACCACTGGTGGAAACGTTTCCGGATTTCCAGAAAATTTAGAGGCTCTAGCGGGTGACTCACGAAGTAGAATGAGGTGTCGAATGGATATGGGAATTCGAGAAGACGTCGTGAAAAATATCACAGCTCCACGAAACGACGGGAGGACGCGTGAAAGATTGCAGGAAGTCGAAAGGGGGTGAGAAAAGTTTTCGCTGAATTTTTTGCCGCGAATGAGGGATTGTTAAGTCAACTAACCCAAGGGTGGAATACATTGTGCGTTCCGCGAAGGAAAGCACAAGCTGGAGGGTTGTACAGACGGTGAAGTGAATTTCAACCGAGTTCGGGAAGGATAATTAGAAGAAAGAACGGAGGGGAATTCTACGTTTTTTTTGGTCGGTCTTTTTGTCATTTACATTGACTCGAATTGAGTTACCGTGCGCGGAAACGAAGACTTGTCAGGGACTCTAAAATATAAGGTTGGTACACGTGAAATATCGTTCTTTTTTATATCATACGTATATTTACAAATTGCCCGCTCAAACTATTCTAATATGTTTTGAAAGTAGTGATACTCCAACACAGCCGCTGTATATTATAATAGATGCATTCTTTGACTTTCAGTTGTTGCAGAGACATATAAGAGATTATTCAGTTTATCCTTTTTTTATCTAATGAATGGATACAGGGTATTGGCGAGAAAATATGCAATTCTATTACAAAGAGGCCATTATACAAGAAACTGGACATTTAACTTTTGTACGTACCATTCAATTTTACGTAGAAAATGGAAAACACTTTTTGTCTCATTTTTCACAGGTTAGGCTGATAGCGACATATTGTTGTACTTGGCCTCTTATAGTAATTTTATTTTAATTATTAACTAGCATACCCTCATCACGGCTTTGCCCGGGACTCTTCTGCATATAGAATTCAGAATATCTTTTTTTTTCCTCATATCTTGTAGCCGAGCGAATTCTCTGTCGAGCGCACGGACGCCGAGATTTGCCACCTAGCGGCTGTGTATGAACTATGCCCCAGTGGACGGCTCACCGCCATGACGTCGAAAAATAGTCTCAAGTTTTTTATCTCCATATATGTATTATTTCTTTCACGATAAAATATAGCCTGTAACACTTATGAAAATGTAAAGAAGCTATTGTGAAAATTCGGTTTAGTAGTTTTTGAGATTCTTGCGAATATACAAACAAGCTCTGTCTCATTATTATAATAGTGAGATTATTAATCTTCTTGTTTTATTCCTAAGATGTATGTAAAGTTGCTGGAATAAAGATGTATTATTATTATTATTATTATTATTTTCGTACGAAGTTTCTGAGAATATTTTATAGCTAATAGTATGACAAAAATGTTGCATAAATATGAAGAGTACTAAGAACTTTGCAAAATGTTACATTCTATGTCATTAAATTTTTATTTAATTGTTTAATATCTAATTTCTTTGCAATTCATTAATATTTCCATCATGTGAGGGAGTATTGTGTGTATGCTTATTAAGAAGTATAAATTATAACTGTGAAATAATACTTAATGCATTATCTTACAAACGGCATTTTATATGCACCAACCTAATATGAACCAAAAAACGGATCAGACGCGAACGAAACAGAAAAGAAATCGAAGTAAAACGCCCTGTTATGAAGAAACTGAGAAATTGTAAAATTAGCATAATATTTAAATGCGTTAATGTGATCATACAGAATCAGACTTTTATAACAATGAATTTAAATAAAGGAATTATAATCGAGTTATGAAGAATGGTGTACACTTTGGATGAAACAGAGGACGTAATGAGTATTTATAGAAATGAATATTCAAATTTAAATGAAATGCAAAGTATAATGGAGCATAGAACATAGGGAAACGAAACGAACGAAGGAGAGAACTAAACATTTGCATTCAATTTCTACTATAATTCGTTACATTGATGAAGTCCTATATGCAGAAGAAGTTGTATAATTTAAATAAGAATATAGGATTAAGCAAAACGAGCAGCTATGAATAACAAAACTTCATTTTTAACACGCAATTCAGAAAATGGTAACGTAGCACGGAAAAACTTCTTTTAGATCTATGATAACTAGAGAAATTGCGATTTTTTAAAATGCCAAATGACAAGAAATTGAAACGGAATTTTGAAGTGAGCAATGATTTTGAATAAAAATTAAATCGAATCAAATAGTGAAATAGTAGTAAACGTAGTAAATACTGGAAAAGCAACTTGAGTATGAAAAAATACATATATACTCAAAACAATGGAAAAAGTTTGAGATTCACTGATAATTCTACTACAGTGACAGGAAACTAGAAAGAGAAAGAAAATTGTGATCCTGATAGGAACTGCAAGTGTTATTCGAAAGTTAAGATGTAAATATTGAAATAGAAGTTGCAGAGATATCTGCGCAAGATTATGATGACATTATATGAAAAAGCAGATAAATTATGTCTGATTTCTTGTTTAATTTTTCATGAATATTTACGATTCATTCCTTCCTTCAGAAAGAATTATTGTTCTGCAATTTATAGTTTACAACTGTGATATTATGCGTTGTGAGAATTGTTTATTATTTACATAAGTGAATTTCGTAATTTTCCTACATTGACATAATTCGAAATAATTTTATAATCAACAGGGTACATTACTAGTGTACATACATGTATAAACATTTAGCAAAGATTAAAAAAAAAAGAAAAAATATAAGAATTCTTGGATAAAATTTAGATTCCAGTTTTTTTACGGTTCACGTTAATGATGCGTAAAGTGTATGGAATAAGAAGTGAGTATATTAGAAACTATTTAATTGTTACTTTATGAAATTAATAAGTTAAACATTTTAAAGTGGATTACGCAAGGAAACGTATTTAAAACTGCCAAAATA
This sequence comes from Macropis europaea, assembly GCA_916610135.2. Taxonomy (NCBI): domain Eukaryota; kingdom Metazoa; phylum Arthropoda; class Insecta; order Hymenoptera; family Melittidae; genus Macropis; species Macropis europaea. Next base: position 39,805,831 of record OU744344.1, read on the forward strand.
AATTTTCGTGTAGACCTAAATTCGTACACTTTTTCCAACACGTGCAGCTCACAGTAATAAAAATAAAAACACTATCTAATTTTTTATTAATTTTTCTTATAAAGTAAACTCAATGATAAGTAAAAAGTTTACTTAAATTTGCCTAACTAACAGTATTCATGTATGAATTTCTCTACTTCCATTTAATAATAAATTTACATATAAATTTATAATTATCGTCTGTAACAGAAACTTCGCAGTCTCTAAATGTCAATCTATTAAATTACCAGGATAAATTTGTTAAATAATAAATTTTATGTCGCTCGAATTTTCATGACCGAACAGACTTATAAAATAGTAACTTAACAATTGCCCAATATCTGTGTCACTGTTATAAACAGTGTATTTTTGCATTCTCCAAATTCTGTTACTGAATAGATGATTTAAATACTAAGCGTCCATTTTTAAACCGCAAATATTGAAAGCTATTTTTCGTGGAATTTCTCTTGTGAGATGAAAACAGAATTTATTCGCAGGCTTAATTTGTGCTCGAAATCACTTCTACACGATATATCCGCGATTTTCCGTTCATTTAGCAAGAATTAATTAATTAGCGATTAAATAAGCACGAGAATTGATGATGCTCTCACAGAGTCCACAAAATTTCCAATTAGAACTGAAAGGGAACGAAATTATTATACAATTACTCTATTGTAAAAATTATATTTGTTGAATGTTTCAGATGATCGTTTGTTATTGTACAGTAAACAGTTAATGAAAAATTGGAACGTTAATTTTGAACAATTTCGATTGAGCACGCACTTCCATGCGATATTTCGAATTGTCGACTCGGTGGTCAAAAAATTCCATTAAATTGGTAATAAGCTTAAAGTGTTGTTAAAGTTGTAATTAAAATTCAATAAATTATTATACTTCAACCGTGAATCGCCTTGACACGGTAATTCAAATGCATTGCTTGCATACACGTAAAATAATAATGTCATAATTACACTCTTAAACTTCTACACTGTACTATCCACGTTATCATAATCACCAGCTTGGAAAGTCGGGTCAAAAATAATGTTTTATCCTCAATTCTACATTTTAAAATTATTCGAATAAAATGTAAACTAAATAAAATCTTATGCTAGTTCACTTTCTAAAATTAATTAAATTAATTAAAATTTTCAAATACTATAAAAATGTTATGTTTGTTTTTTGAATCTGTTATATTACTAGAGCTCACGGAATTTTTTCAACACTATGACTTGTCGAAGTATAAATAAAAAATGTATAAAAATATGATTATAAACGTTTTATTTAAAAATTGTAACATAATTATGGAAGGTAAACGAAGTAATAACAGACTTTGTACAGATATCTATTGAACAATTGCAAATTTCCTAGTGATTAAATATCTTTATAAATAAGTCACATGGTTAAAAATGCTCATCCACGTGTCTACTAATTTTCGTTCTATATTCAGTAAAAAAAAATCATTAAAATCGGTGACTCCATTATCGTGACCTCTCCCTGCAAACAGCATTTATTCCGAACTAATAAAAAAGTAGCCAAAAAATGCTATATCGATACAACTCTATTATAAACGATTCAATTTTCTGTGCAAGCAGTGCCAGTTTTCATCCACAGTTCAGAAACACCCTGGACAGAATTGCTCGATTTACGGCAAAACGAGTAAAAGAAACGTAATCTGTTATTTGCGCGACGTGAACGTTCATTTGAAACACTCCGATCCACGGCAATACTGTAAGGCACCTAATACAACCATAGAAAACTTCGTTATGAGAACGAGTGCCTTTCTTCTTCCCGTACAGTTTTATTGATTAATTGAAGTAATGACGCAGTCATAAAAATTGATAGCCAATATATTCTTGATTAATAAACAAGGTATGATAATTTTATAAATCCATTAAAGTTACGTATGAAGACTACATTATTTGTTGTACAATTTGATATAAGTATCAGGGCATCCCATAAATAAGTTCCCTATTTTATAAAATATATGTTAAATAAATATAAATATATTAACCAATTTGTTCTCTAACAATTGTCCTGTGCATATGATGGAATGTGAAGGATCTAATTTGTATAGAATTTTTCGATGAAAATTTGAATAACCATAGCAAAGACCTGTCGCGAACAATCTTGTAAATTAGCTGCAATTTTAGTAGAAAAATATCATGATTAGACTGCGGATCTTGATGCAATTTAACATATTTGAATGCGTGAAAGATGCACATTCTACACAGTAAGTAAAACAAGTAATAAATTTTGTAACATTTAAAGCTGAAAATATAGTTTTACCATAGTTCCATTTGGGTAACTACATTAAAATAAATAATATTCAAGTAAAATGTATATTTGCATAAACATCCGCAGTCTATTCATGATGCTTTTTGTCACACTCGAAATAACTGGCTCGATTCCTACATAACTTCCGATTTGTCTTGTCAAATCTATTAGTTAATTTATTGAAATATAATTTTTTGCTGTTTTTGCAGCATATTTAAGTTTTAGGAACAATTACCTTCTAATGAAAATGCACATTAATGATCTAACTCAACCATTTTATTTTTTAACAAGAATAATATTTATTATGCATCGGAAGTTATTTATGACTACACCCAACAGTTGTACTTACCAATTACTACCTATTTTGGTAGCTCGACAGCTTTTTAGTTGACAAGAGATTCAATGATACTAATTGGTTAAAATAAACCTAAAATTTGGTTAAAACAATAGAATTTGTCGTAGATATAACGAAAGAATTCTTGAAGTAGTTAAACAAGGACACTAATATGAATATTCAGTATCTTATTAATAAACCCTTTGACTGCCATTTGGAAATGAGACGAACTCTGCGTGTAGTCGAGCTGTCGTAGTATTAGGTCGTCCGAAAAGTTTGAGCCGTTTTCGTGGGTACAATCGCGGTTTATATTTTTCAATTTATATCTTTTTTTTAGGTTGAAACGTAGTCTCCATCTCCTCTGTCAACTCTTTCCCATTTATCGCGTAACTTCAATGTACCACTTCCATACAATTTTTTATCTTTTTGGTTAAAAAATTATTCCATATGTTGCTGGACGGCTTCTCTGCTTCGAAAACTTTCTTCATTTTCCAAGCAATAGTTCCCTTATCGGAATCGTTCGCATCACTTCTTACGGGTGCGATACAGTACCTTCTCCATGTACACTACAAATGCTTTTAGCAGTTTCGGTTGTACTAGATCCTTTCCGAAACTCGTATAACATAACATGACGGAAATGAGCCCTGTTTTCGCTCATGGTTTTTCACTTATATCTTTTACAAAAATCAGAAAATTCCCGACTATTTCGCATAGAAGCTACACTTGAAATGTGCTTTAAGGGTAGTGCATGACCACCAGATCAAACGATGTTTTATTACTCAGGTAAAAAGGTAATAAACATACTACGTCCGAAACGGCATGAACTTTCCGAACGACCTAATACATAGTGAGCCGATGCACCGAACGCCTATGGGCGTCGACAGTACATGGTGATCGGCTCTGTCAAGCGCTTATAAACGTCGATAGCAGTCAAAAGGTTAAAAAAAACTGTACTTGTTAATTCGTTTAGGTTTAATGAAGTAATACGCAAAACATGACATTATTCATGGGTGACCTAATATTTATGAGGAATATTCGCAAATGTCGGACGTGTGTTATAATTTTGCCGCAGAGTGTACGTTCGATTTTATCCTCCTCTTACGTGCCCCTCGAGAAACACGAAACTGGGAAAAGCGTGCAACGTTCTTCGCATATACGAGGTCCGTCGATACATTGTTCCATCCGGCAATGAATAAATCTGCTCGGGGATCGGCAAACACGTTCAGCACCCTGACAGGAATTCAATCGTTCGCAATCGAGTCGGTTGTAATTGACAGTCTTGTAATTGACATAAATCGTGGAAACGGAGTCGGAAGTACGAAAGGTGCGGCAGAAATTTGGGGGGTACTTTAACCTTTCGACCGCACGACAGAGAATCATGCAACCCCTTGACCCTGAGGCTTAAAACGTCAAGCAATTTATCTTTGCCCGCGTATTAACCATTTGCACGCTAATATTTTTCGTATTTTCTTCGCAAACGACTCGGTATTTTTTTGATACGCAGAGTTAGGTGTAAGTAAAAGGATTCGTTGTCAGTTTTTATACTTGCGTTAATCTGCTTCTGATTTGTGCAGATCGCCAAGTACAGTATTACAACAGAGGTGACGTAAGAATTTTAATGATTCGTTTTCGTACCTGCTATGAACATTTGAAGGGTAAGGAGGAAAAACAGCGAACGTTCATTTTTATTCTGCAGTATTCAACTTGAGAAAAAGATTGAAATAATGTAAAACAATTATTTCTATGCTTATTTTTTTCCTGCTGCTTAATTAGAATATAACCTCACGATATAAACAATACAGTTCAATTACTTGAACCTTGTCTGTTTACTGGTGGTCTAAAGGGTTAAAAATTGATTCTTTCAATAAATCTGTTTTCTAACATTCCTTGTTTGTTCCCCGTACCCTTCATTTTTAACCCTCGAACGGTCGACCTTATAGCAGTGACGTGGGAGGACGATGGCGGGTCATGTATGACCCGTGCTAATTGTAAGATTTTCGTTATGTGCCCTAGAACTAATTTCTCTATCAAAATTGTATCTTATTACACTACAAACGGAGTTTTTAAGTGGTACAACTACAGAATACTTGGAAAAAAGAGAAAATAAATTTACAAAGAATAGATAATGTTTCTCTGTTCGCGATCTGCACAATTTACATAAGAACGTGATACGTTAAAGCGAGAGAAATAAAGAAATAAGACTCTTTTCGAGTTCGGAAGAATGTAGCATTGTATAGAATTCAATATGAGGCTATATGTAAACATATGTAAGTACTTACATAAGAATCGGGTCAAAAATGACCCGGCACCGGTCGGGCGAGGGTTAATTAACTCAGTTTTACTTGAATAATAAAAAGTTATACAGTTAACGAGCTTGGAATATTTATTGTGAATATGCAGTGCCCTTGGGATGCTATAATGATCAGATTAAATTATGCAAATTCTACTAAGATTCAAACAATCGTTGCGCAGTTATATGGAAGACGAGTGTATTATTATTTATATATATTTAATATTTTAAACTCAGCTGTTCATTTGGAATATGAATTTTTTTCCTAATCTTCAGTATAGCGCAGCACGTACTCCTGACCATTTAACAATGTTTAGTCCTTTGGAAGATTATTTTCGTATATTTTTCTTATGTCCATTGCTTTATTTTACTCATACTTTGATAAATGTGAATAAATTGTTATGAACGTGTTTGAAATGTTATTTAACTAATTCTAAACAGACTAAGAAAAATATGCAAAACAGTCAAAAAGAATTCACTAAAACGTGTAAGCTGATAAACAAGACATTTAAAACTTATGTTGACTTTGATTGATCTTGAACTGACCTTGAAGAATTAACATAATCTAACGTTTGAAAAAGTATTTAATTTACAATTTACTATTATACGTGTACTTTCATCAAAAGGAAGGTGTTACTAAAACTTGTAACAATAATATGAATTTAATAATCTCAAGAACTTGATAACCTCAAATGTAAGAAATTAAAGCTCAGTTTCTTCTTTTAACTTTACCTTTAAGAACATGTTGGAGGTAGACATTATCATAAAGCGGATATCAGAGCAACGGAATGAACCAGAACGGTAATCTATTTGAAAATGAAATGGAAATTCCCGAAAAAATGCCGGTCATCGGGTTCATTGGCGGAAGTGAAACCAGTCTGATGATGCAGGCCCGTATTAACGGCGAAAACGACGTTCGAGTGAAGAATTTATTCGTGAATAAGTTTATTCGTCATCAATGAAACCGTCCGATGAAAGAAAACGCAACTCGAGTTCCCTTTTTTTCCGCGTCCCAATGGTACCCAGTAATTATTCAAAGCAAAAAGCTTGAAATCTGCTGTGTCTAAATAAAAAAGAAATGGAACGGAACACCATTGTTGGAAGCAAAACCAAATTTACGTAAAACAGAAAGAAGAAAACTGAAAAGAAGCGTATAAACAGGAAGTGTAGAAAGAAAATTTTCAAAAGAACATACAGATCATAGTGTATCACAATCAAAGTCATCACTGGCGATTGGAGATTTAATTATTTGTATTTCGAAGAATTTCAGAATTAAACAGTAATTTATTGCATTTTAATAATTGTCTTGTTTTCTTTTTCTGATATGGAGAATTTTTAATGCTAATTGACGTTTTAATTTTGACCCAGACGAGAAATTTGATGCAATTTGTGCACAAAGTTTATTATGTAATTTAATGAAAAAGTTGAAAACCGAGGTGACAAAGTAGAATTCTTTTGAAAAATAATATTTAACGAATTCGACTCGAATAAGTTAGATAAGTTCAATATCTTCAGTTTAAAATCTCTTTCTTATCATAGATAAAAAAACCTGTTCTGTAAAAAAATGTTGCAAAATGTACATTAAAAACTAAAAAATTGTCACGTGAAATATGAAGACTCAAATAAGATTTCTAAGATTAGTACAAAATTATATATTGTTACAACTTATTCTAATATTATATACAAACGTCTCAATAAATAATAGTTCTTTCTTAAATATTATTAATAAAAGATAATATTTGTGAAAGTTAAACAAAATTCAAGTTGTCTACATCAGAGAACGGCCAATGGACTCCATTTTGAAATTTTAATCGTTCACATTATGTATACACTGTTTGCTGTATTTAAAATAATTCAGTATGAAAACAAATTGTGAATGATGTGTTTTAAGCGACACAAACTGTTACATTGTAAATATTCATGCACGTCCATGATTCTAAACATTTGATCGATCGCCTCGCTTCATGGATAAGGATTAATATGTAAATATTGAAATATGTCGACGCCTGATTAAACGATCATTTTATCGCAAGCATAATGCAACCACATATGCAATCAAAGATTGAACAAAGAAAGGGATAAATACTATAACACTGAAGATTTTTAAAATCGTTGTTTCGAAATTTAACGAACAATTTAAATAATTAAAAAATATTTATTCCTACAAATTTTTTTAAATTAACTAAAATGACTTAGAAATATTTGCTTTTGTTTATAGAAACCTACTTCTTCTCTACTTGACTCTTGTAAAAAAACGCCTAATGTAACTTAATTAACATAAAAATTGTCAAGGCTGTGCGGATGATACTTTCTATGCATATGAACATTAATTCAATTTTTTTTAAATCATTCCAAAAAACATCAGAATGAGCGACTAAAATATAGTAAAATATCTCTATATAAACGCAGCAGATTTGATTTCAGAATGTCAACGAAGAAAACGAGAAATTGATATTCACTGAAAAAGTTTAATTCCTTGATGAACCTCATTGAATACACAGAAGAAGTTACATAGTCTCTTAACTTTCCAAAAAAATAATCAACATGCACGATATTGTAAGAACAAATGAAAAAGATGAATGAAACGGACTATACCCCATATGATGCTCAAAATTGAAGAAAAAAAATGTTAAATATCCAAAAGTTCACGTGCACCGATGACAGAGCAGCTCGAAGGAATACAAATCGCAGCGGAAAGACTGAACACTGTTACTCTAAAACGGACCTTTCGAAGAGCAAGTCAAAAAGAAGAATGCATTGCAGCGAGAGGACGTGCTCGTACACCGGGTGTCCCAAATAGTATACATATCATGACGCTTTAAACACGAAAGAACTTGACAGGGGTCAGAGGAATTTCGTTAAGCTGGATTCATAGCGGCGAACCGAGTCCTCGATGAAGACGAAACACTAAACAAAAAAAAGAAAAAAGCTTATTACGAGTTAGTACGGTATCAGGGGAGCGACATGTGCTATATCCAAGGACTCTGTACAGAAAAAAAAAACAAAAAAACGTACACACTTGACTCGACACACGCACACTCGCATCCACACACTCACACACCTACACACGTTCAATGACCACCGCCCTTTTACACGTTTTATCCGCCCCTTTGACTTTGTAGGTAGAGGTACGAATTTTCTTCTAAAAGGCAGCGACGCCGGCGACATCTGCGGCCGTTCGCGGAGGTCGTCACCATTGAATCATGATTATCGCTAATCTCGTTATTATTACTTATCATTACGGCTGTACACTCGAAACGACGAAAACGATGACGACGTTGTAAAAAAAAATGAGAAAATAAAAGGGAAAACACAAGCACATACATATACACAAACACACACATACAGGGAGAACATGATGAGGAGCCCGTAACGTCACGCCGTGTTCTGATCAGAGCGCGTTTCTTTTGAAACTCCCGCGTGACGTCACCTTCATTATTGTATTTAATAGCATTATAATTTATTCTTGTAACATCATTATCGTTATCGCTGCGATTCCCGTGATCATCGTCGGCGCTTTCCGCGGCAGTACACGAGAGGTCGAAACGTTTTATCGTGTAATTGGATAGATAAGAGGAGATTGGGGACATCTTTGTGAGACATACCGGGATCGCCCGATTTTTGTCGGGGCGCTTGTTGACTGCGGCGTATCGTGACCGATGATCGTGACGAGTAATCGGGAGAAGAAAAGCGGAAAAATAAATAAAAAAAAGGCGAATTATATATCTATTATTGTATCGAGAGTTGTGCGCTGCGTTTGCGATTTAAGCTAGTTCGTTTGTAAATAAAGACTATTTAACTCTTTGACATCGGTGTGTCGTCTGAGTTTTTTTTTCATGTTCACCACCGAGATACCTTTTCCCCCTGAAACATGGAAACGATGGGACAGCGAGGGTGGAAACTGAAAGTTCGATGGAGTTGCGGAATTTTAATTGATTCTTTCTACGGAGAGCTGGAGAAGCATTTGGTTTTTCAATTAGGTCGTCACCTGCGGACATGTAGTAAGTACTTATCTTTCTAATCTTCTTGATTTTCTTTTGTTTACAATGAAATATATATTGATTTTTATTTCATTCATTCTTACATATTTTTTTTAATTACAGATAAAGTGGTCAAAACAATTAGAGGCTGAGGATTTTTAATAATTTTTGACAATCTATCAGATATGAGTAATGGAAAACCAATATGTTTACTAAATTTAGTATTTAAAGCTTTCATAATTTTTGACACCTGCATGAATAATAAATTGTTTAAGTGTGTGATCCTCTAATTATTTTGAGCAGTGTGTAATACAAAAAGCATATAAATATAGTTTCATTAAGTTTAATAAATAAATAAATATTATGTTAAGTAGCTTAATCTATTATTGTTTATAATTGTTATCTTGCACGGACTAATATTTAAATAATCTGTACATTTTATTGTATTTACATTAACTTAATACAATTAACTTGTAATTTAAAATATATTATTTGATATGAGTACTTTTATCAGTACGTGATATTTGTAGATATTCCAATAAATAGAAGGATATTGATAAACGTTCTGTTCGTAGAATATTTATAAATATTCTTCATTAGATGTTATATCACATAAAAGTTTTGTATAGTGGCTAATAAGGACAAAATATGGACAACATCATAAATATTAGAAATAAACGTTATACTTCAGTCCAGATTCTTTACAGTTATATACAGAGATATTTATATATACTTGCTCTCTTTTTCTTTGTGGTATATCTACAACTTATTATTAATCACCTTGTTATAAATTTTGATTTATCCCATTAGCGCTACATACGATATTTAAAAATGTTTGACGAGAATTTTCAAATTTATTGGACAAATTCTAATTTTATCAAACTAATTTCCTACAATTTAATCAAATTTCATAAATTAACTGTAAGTTTGAGGTTTAAATAAAGTATTGATAGTTAAATTACTATCGACAAAATTTGCATGATCTTATAACAGCAAAGTAAGCTGAACCTCGCCAACTCGCCATTTTTGCCATTAGTATTTCGTCTGTAGTAAGTTTATTATTTACTACTTATTATTATCTACAGTGTGTTTATTTTAAATGTGTACTGATTTTGTTATTTCTTAAACTGTTGTGCATCACAACAAAGTTTATGCAAAAGCAATTTAGTTTGAAAAAAAACGAGGAGTTTTTTAATTGCCATTTTCTGAGAATTCAAGCTCATTATTATTTTTTCTGAACGGCATTTCCACTATTTTGTAGAGAATTTGATAGAGAACGAAACAGCCTAAAAGTATATATGTAGACAAAGCTGAACCATTTCTTAAATATTCGGTGTCGAATTTTCACAAATTTCAACAAAAATATTCAGTATTACTGTTTATTATTAAGAACTACAAAATAAAATTTCAATAATAACTTTAGTTTTAAGCTCAATGCGGACCATACTTCCCTTAATATGCGCAAATCGTCTCAAACATCTCGGTAGTATATCATGTTTGTATCACATACCTCGAACTTGTCTGTTCACTATTAAATTCTCTAGAAAATGGAACCAATGAAAATATAACATATCATTTAAAAATGTCATAATGACTTGGAAATCTTAAAAATAGCATTTAAAAATGTCAAGATGACTTGGAAATCTTAAAAAATAATAATACAGAAACAGATTTATTCCTCCATTATATCTGCCACTTCAAACGAAGCAGCCTTTGTACAAACAATTATTTTATTATTATTACTTGCATTTGAAGTCGTCTAAATCACTAGTGACATCAGCGACTAAAGCAGTACACAGTAAGTATCAAGTTTTTAATAACAAAAGAAGATCATATGAGATGTAACATTTTAGTATTTCTCAGTATTTTCAATTTTTCTTAAATGTTTCGTGTCACTCAGAAATTGTGTAACAGGTACGTAGATTCTTTGCTTTTTCCTATTAATTTAAAAAGTAACAAAGTAACATGCATTTGTACAGTCTATACATTCTGTGGAGTATTAATTGTACAATAAAATCGATAAAATAATAAATTCTCGCAAATACAAACAGGGAACATTTCTCATTGGATCATACTCTTCAAACATTATTGTAGGTAGTAATCGATTGACTGAGCGAGATCGATGATTATGGAACTGCTATGAATTTCTGAATTACTTCAGCCTACTTTTGGACTCATTTATCACTAGCTGTTCAAGACACACACGGTAGTTGCTCGTACATGAGACACATGCCAATATTGTCCTCGAGTGTGGTCCCTGTGTCCTGTCCAGGACCAAAAGCCACCCTTATACGAAAGGGCGTTGCCCAAGTCTCCACGTGACAATTCCCTTCTTTGTCCAGCTCGTTTCCATCGCACAGGGAATTACCACAGTGTTCAAGGTTGCAAATTCCGGCTCCATTGTTTCCAGGCTGCAACAGGGCATTCCGAAAATTACAGTAAACCATCACGCCCTATTCTGATGGTTTTGCGTTTTCTTGGCAGGAAATTAATCTGCTGTACAAACTTAATTACTTTTTCAAAATGATTGAATCACAGGTGTTATTGGGTTGACTAATGAATTCGTTACAATTCTGAAACTGTGTATATTCCTACATGTAAAATTAAAGTTGTAATAATGTAGATAAATTATGTAGTCTATGGTGAAAAGTTATGAATCAAATTGGTGTATATACCATTGATGAAAAATTCTTGGTATTCATATAAAAAAAATTTACCAAAATATCGAAACGAATTTATTATTCAAATTTACTTAAACGTTTCTTATAAATTTTTTCTGATAAAAATGAATAAATAAAAATCCCTAGAAAATACTTACTAAATTGTATATAAATTAATTGATTGATAATGTAAATTATACATTTGCTAATTTTATAAATGGAATTTTGGAACTGATATTCTGAGAATTTTGAAAATTAAGTTTGACAAAGTACGCAACAGCAAATTAAGAAGAAAATACGTTTAACTAAAATAAAGTAAATTATTATAATATTTTACGGAAAATTGAAAACTTATTGGAAAATAATTTTTTCTCTTTTTTGAATTTTACGTAAAAGTAACGTGAGAGAACTCAGTTCAATAAAGCTCGATGTTTATGTACATACGTCCATACTGTAACATGCAGCATATTGTGTAACATATTATTCAATGTTATTTACATCATAAATAATATCCGTTTATCGAATTTTATTAGCAGTTATTAGAAATTATAATTTCGCTTCACCAAATACGAGAATATTAAATAAATGCTATTTCACTAAAAACTATTAAGTGAATAAAACATGTGGTGACATAACAAATAAAAAACATCAGTCTGAAATATTCAACAAAATTTAATACCAATCAACGTTAATTAGTTTGAACGAATTAAAAAATGTAAAATACCATATTACATTATTTTTGACACTTTTAATCAAACTATCGCAAATTTCTGTATATTTCACATATTTTTATATTCACCATACAATTATTATTTTCTTAATAAAATAAGAAAAGGTACATGTATATATTTATAATATTCAACATACTAATATTAAATTTAAAATGAAATAAAATCAAAGTGAGTAACACGGATATATTAATAATATTTGCGCCAATAACTGGCATTTCTCGTTTCATTCGCGCATCTTTCGAGAATCTGCATCATAATTTTTCGCATTACAGAGCTTGCACCGGCTCCTATTATGCATATTGCCGTAGCTTTATTCGCGGTTATGAAAAATGGACGAAATTAAGAAACAAAATGAGCGTCCCTGTCTCTACTACGTTTCATCCCTGGAATGTCTTCTTTTTAAAGTTCCCATAACAAAAATGATTGCATTTTGTAACGACGCAGTTTACAAGTTTTCTCTGTACTAGGAAGTAATTAAAATCTATAACAGTTTTTACAAAATGTAAGATACGTAAAGTAATTTTTCATAATTCTGTTTCATACTTCGTACAAAGAAAAACTGCACTGTATGCATAATTAATTTCAAAGCACTAAATGAACATACTAAAAATTCTAACAGTTTCTTTTCTTTATATTTCTGACAACTGAATTAATTAACAATGGAAAAATTGTATGATTTTAAAATTAAGTGTTAATCATTGTGATACACGTAGTATCGTAAATATTATCAGGTTCCACATTAAAATTTGTGCTATAAATTTTATTATGCAGAAGAAAGATTCTTTTTGTTTAATGAAAGTTATCAAGCTGTCCTTGCTGTAATGTAATATCAGGTGTTAATGATTTTTCATTATTCGGCATTTTAGTCAATAAATTCTTAATAGCATTTACTGATAATATACATATGTGTAAATAATTAAACTGTTGCATATTTGACATTATCTGATATACAGCTTGAAACAATTAAAGAAAATTGTTTGTCTGATGTATTGATTTAATATTTAATCTGATAAAGTGGTGCGATATGCAATGCTCTTTAATGGGATAAGTATACCGTAATTATAAATTAATAATTACAAAACAGTACAAATAATATGATTATAACTTCGAAATGACATTGTTTTAATTTTACAACCTCTGTTTTGTAGATTGGCAAATATTTTTATGACTAAAGAAAAGTTACAAAAAATAAACTAAATGGTTCGAATACAGATTTGGACACATCTTTTTATTGATTATAAAGTCTGCCAAAAGTATCCAGATATGCTTCGAATTTAATAGCAATTTTCTATAACATGTATCATATTACAACATTTTTATTTAATAATACCTCACTACCCAGCTTGTATGTGCAAACAAATATTACAAGATAGGAGATTATAATTTCATCTTATAATAACCATGTTCTTTGTTATTAGCTCTGAACTTCATTCATTGTTCCCAATTTAGACATTAATTTTCACTGCCTTTACTGGTAATATTTCATATTTTCATGAATAAATGGACGTACTTCAGAACGTGCATGAAATTGAAAATTTGAAGTTGTGTAGGTTAAAGGAGGTCGAAAAGTGCATTTGAATATCTAAAGTGGGGGATGAATTATATTTGTTTAAATGACACTTCGCATATTTTATGCAACTACTGACCTACGTACTTCACACTTATCGACATTTTTCCTAGTGGTTTTAATGTTCTGCTTCACCGAGCTACTTTTATCTTCTTTCTACATAATTTCGTCGACTGAAGATGCTTTTCGAGAAATTTTTAATGGACCAGTAGAACATTTCATTGAAGCAGTTTCGGGTTTATTTTACCTTAATGCAACATTAAATGCAATATAAAATAATATTTAAAATAACTACCGATACACTTTTGATCAATGCTTAATTTTTTACATAGAATTTTCATTCAAACAGTTTTATGTTTTATGTATCAAAATAATAACAAATTTAATGCAATATTCAAAAGCAACTGATAGATTTACTATCAATTTTTAATGGACCACTTTCCGACAAATTTCATTTATGTACTTTTGAGTTTGCTGCGCTGCTTTGATATAGGAAACTATGATATAAAATATTTTTGCAATACTTATAAAAATCTCTATTTCTACATTTTTTTCAGTGGTAGCAGAAGACTCAGAAGGTTCAGAAAATTTTCCTATCCCCTAAGTTCCGAAAAGTAAATATTTTTAACACTTTGAACGCAACACTATGTTAGCTGAAAACGGCAAACTTTCTAAATTCTTATAGAAAATAAAGAACCAAATTATAGCATTTTTAGCTAATAATATTAGTAATCTTCATAATGTTTGTACTGGTTCTATTAGACTTTATTAAATATATTTGTTAATACTTTGTGTGGTCTAATAAATAATGATTGAGTGTAATCGCTACCCACATATGGGTCACATGGCAGTCAAAGTGTTAAGCAACGGTGTCCCTTGCTGCAGTTCTCTACCAAAAAATTCTTTGAGAGGTAGCAGAAAGCTTAGAAGGTCGAAAAAATTTGTCCACCCTCTAAGTTCCAAAAACTAAATATTTTTAAGCAACTTCAACGGTGTCCGTTGCTGCAGTTTTTACAGGTTGAAGAACAGTTGTGTCCGGGAACAATTGCTAGAGCAACAGAGCGCAACTCCACTTAATCTCTCACGTTACAAGCCAGTTGCGTGGTTGTTTAATTGCCTCGAGTTTTGTGACATGCTACGAACTTTTTAATCGCACGAGTGCAGTTGTTACTACACGCGCTGCCATGAAAATCCGTTGTTTTTACCGAGGCTACAAACGTATCGCATATAGAAGGAAAATCACTATCGAGCGACTAGGTTTCGTTGCAAATAAAAAAAATGAAAGTAACTTTGACTTGCAAATGGTTCACTTTGCCATAATCATTTTTTATTCCATGTTATAAACCTCCGAGCGTATTAACGACTTTCCTGTCAATTTTATACAGTCTCGGTATTATATTATGTAACTTATATTTACAGGAAATGCTGCAACCAAGTCTGCATATACAGGGTGTCTCACTCGAATCAATCTATGTGAATATATATTGAAACTGCTGGGGATATCGATAAATATTTCATACAAACGTAGCTTTTTTATGGGTGGAAACGTAGCGATGATATGAAGGTTAATTTCGACTTTTTTAACATAACTGTACATTTTTTATTATATTAATCGTTGCAGCTGTTCATTATCTATAAAAAGGTGTTAGTAGTTAAAGTATGTTTAGGTATCAAGGAAAAATTGCGTTTAACAATTAATGTTGCATGTACACAACCGACTAAAGGTTTGAAATCAGTTGTTGATTTCTACCAAAATCGAATGTTCTGATAAATTTTTACCCACCGTTGATATGTCAGATGTTAACAAGAATATATTTTATTTTAAGAACTTCTATTTTGAAGGGGTCCATTATTTCTTAAAAAGATTCTGTTCTTCTTAATTCACGTAAGATTCCAAACTTTTAGTCGGTAATTATATCTATATTTTAATATAGCACGTAAGATTATAATGATAAGCCATTTATCACTTTGAGTGCCACGCTGCACTAACTGAAAATGACATACTTTCTAAATTTTTATATAAAAGTAATGTAACTATAAATTGTACCTTTTTTAATCAATAATATCAATAACTTTCATAATTTTTGTACTGCTACTATTAAACCTTATATAGTATGTATACTATATATATTAATACTATACATGATCAAATAAATAATGATTGAATTTTTGTGTCTCCCAAATATAGGAGACGTGGCACTCACAGTATGAATGTAGTAAATATATTTCTGGTGAACCAAGCTGTTTCAATAATTATAAACAATACTGTACATTAAGTTCTGTAATATTGGTCTGCATCTCAACTTTACTCAGTGACTCTTTATTATTATTAAAAAAAAGCTGAAATCTTAAGTCACAAGGTATATGTACCCTATCCCTATATGTATAGTATTAAACAGTACTTGGTAAGAGTTCTTCAAAATATTGTAAACGTACTTTCTGACGACCACATCAAGTCTCATGACCTAATTAAAAGTTTATTTGAAGTATAAATAAATGAAAAATAATTAAATTAATTCGTAAATTTTAAGGGTTAGATTTCACAATAGCAAAGTCTATAGTATCTCACCCAATCACCATTTTACTTATGTTAATGTATTATCTATTAGTATTCACTGCGTGTCAATTTGAAATATAACATAGCTTCACAAAACATTTACAAAAAAGTTATACGTACATTATTTACACAAACAAGAATAAAATCACTTCTCCCTGCGGTTAGTATCACCCCTAAACCATTCCAGAAAGAAATCTAATAGAAAACAATACCGTAATAAATTCCTCGAAGTCACAAGGGATGAGTACCCTGTCCCTGCACCGTTCCTGACTATAAGACATGCCGGTAGAAGCCACTTCCTGATCCATGGGACCGGTTCCTGATCCTTCGTCATCCTCCTCAACATTGCTCCCAGCCCCTGAGTTATTGTTCATATTTTGTGCGGTTGAATTCGACGTGGAGTTTCTGTTCATAGACATGGTTCTCGTTTGGTTCATCGACACGTTCTGTATTCTACGTTGCCCAATTCGAAAAGAGTCGGTGGAGCAGGGTGTGTAGGAGATTCCACACATTCCTCTGGCCTGGCGGATGCAGAGCAGATAGTCCTGGTTGGCGAGGAACCTGCCATTCGACAAATAATTCAACGTCTTCAGGGTACCGTTCGAGTTCTCGAAGTACTGAAGGCAACCGGTCGGCGCGCGCTGTTCGAAGGCCAACTGGACAATCCTCATCTCCCACATTCGCGATTGCAGGCGACTCGGCAACCGCAAGTCCAACTTTAAGGACTGTTCGTCCTCGTCCAGGTCTATGTACACTGGAAAAAAGAGAATCGGACGAATGACTCGGTTTCCAGAGGGACTCGAAACCAACGAGATCGATTGGTCCCCTAACGAAACGTCAGGCTTTCCTGACGTTCCAGTCAGGGAAACTCGTTCAGGAGTATCGCCTTTCAGTGCTCACTGGCTTGAATTTCTTTCTTTCTGTTCTCCCTCTCTTCTTCTTCTTTTTTTGTGTTCGTTGCTTTTGTTCTGCTCTCAGTACACCGGAGAAGAGATTGATTGTTTCGCGCTTCTCCGTTAAGACGCGGTGCTCGCCGAGATTTTAATCGGAACTCGCGGACCTCTGGCAAAAGATTTATCGCGCGGATTACGTTTATTAATTTGAAAAAGTATCGTTCGATGCAGCACGTGAGATCACGAACGACTGCTCCGGGAAGTATCAAAGTTCGACGTTCCACCGAGAGGCTGGAATTAAATCTGAAAGTTGTCGATACGGTTCCTTCGGTTGGAAACAACTTCAGTTGCTGGTACATCGATGTAAATAGAATTGCACTAATTCGAGCAGAAGATGAAATTACTAATAGATTAATTCTTGTTTTGTTAATCATTAAATGCTTAAGTGAATTGGCAGTTTTATTTATAGGAAGATGAAAGTGTAAATAATTGGTTTCTTTTGTAAATATAATTTTTGTTTGAAGTGTACATTTTACTATTATAGTAGAGACAGTTAAAAATAGTATATAAGGGAATATGCAAAGATATCACACGATTTAATCTGAGCGTAAATTGCTAAAATATTACAGGTTTTGAATGTTGATAAATCAACTTAAAGTTAAACAAGTTAAAATGTAGTACGAAATTTATATACATATGTATATACCATATGCAAGATTTGTATGTACGATATACTTTATTTGGATTACTTATTATTATATTTAAACTAAACAATTATATTTATTGAACATGCATCCACAATTGCAACAGAAAACAAAAAGTTCTAAAATCTCTAAAAATAATCGTACCTATGTGATCACTCAACATTAAATCTTTGACAACAGTATTTGAGTTAAAAAAAGAATTACCCATTGATATATGAACCGTTTTTTTTAAAACAAGTGGTATAAGTCCAACTTTGAAAAAAATGAGTTAAAACTAGTTTCAGCTACAGATAGACGTCTCTGCTTTATATTTATAACAATAAAGTCAATACAGTACAATATCCTCATAAATTAGTAAAAAGAGGTTTGCCTGTTAAATGGAATTGCATAAATGTTTTTTTTTAACCGGTTTAAGTCCATTTGCACCAATTTCGGGACACTTTGTACGAAGCTAAATAAACACTAAAATATGAATAAAAATTATTAATATTATCCTTAACGATGTACTCTCATTTTTATACGGTTACATTTTTATTAGCCCTTTGACTGCGAGCTACTTAGAAAGGAGCGATCGCTTTGTGCGGTCGAGCTGCAGTACTACATAGAGAACCAATGCATCGAACGCCTATAGGTGTCTGCAGAACACGGTGAGCAACTCGGTCAAGCACCAATAGCAGTCGAAGAGTTAAATTTATTACAATAGTATTCTCAAAAATGTTTATCAAATGAATAAATTTTTACGTTTAATAATACACTCTTTTCCTTCAATATAATTGTTATTATTTAAATTTTAGAATTACATGTTAGAAAAGTCTACTTCAATTACAATATAAATTTAAATTTGATATTATTCACGAATTTGGCAATTTATTTTTTTGAAAGTGGTATAAGTCCATTTGCGGTTAACAAAAACACTGTTTTACTTCGAAAATATTTAAAAAAATGGTCACTTAATAAAACTAAACATGTCTGAAATCCATATGTAATCGCATATGAGAAGCATTGTACAAACTAACTAACTAAATAACTAAAAACATGTATAGAATCTTAAAAATACAAAACAAGCTTATTAGCGTTTAACAATATTTTTAAATATGTTAAAATGCAAAACATTAAATATCTCGAAATAAAGAAAAATGGACTTATACCACTTTCAGTAAAAATGGCTCATATATGTCAGTGTCCCTGAAAAGGTTAAAATGTTGACTGCCATAGCGGTCATCAGTGATCGATAGTTTAAATGTAATTTCATTAAACTACCAATTCTCATAAAATGTTAAGCAACATTAACGCCGTCATAATAGTATAATATACCATCAAATAACATAGTTTCCATTATGATTTATATTTAAAACAATGTATTATAATATGTCCGAACTAAAGTTCGTCCGTGACCGAGGACCCTCAAAACAGTCAGCGTGCTAGGAAAAATTGTCAGTTAATGTTTAATAATTCCTTTAAAATATAAGAAGCGTTGGAGATTAGAGTACGTAGCTGTGCAAATGAAAGATCATGAGATAGGGGACACGAAATTTTTTTCTTACCATGCTGGCCGCTGTTCCAGCCGCACATTTGAAACACGCTCCTGCCATTTCTGATTTCCATGATATCTTCGTCACATACGCCCGTCGTGGTGTTGGGTTGACCCTACAACGATCGATAAGTCTCTTGAATGAACAAGCCGTGCGGTAAATGCGGCCGATTTTTATCAGTCAACCGATACATATGTATGTAAGTACATATTACGTTGTATATAGCACGCTATTCGAATACTTAAAGCGGCCAGTAGATTGAGACCGCCTTTGATCCGCCGTCTTCTAAGAGATTTCAGAGACAAATTAATTAGCGTCCAAGTGTACTGCCAAAGCTCCTTAATTAAACAGCGAACGACTCGAGCAAATTATAAGAACCTTCCCTACTAATTTTCTCATTAAATATAAAAATCGCTATGGACACTTTCCGTTACGCCAACTGACGGGTTCAGCAATCAACTTGAGCTCATAATGAATTTCGATTAAAGAGTGAATTAATCGGTTGTTTATATAGGGTATTCTGCGATAAGTAGTATGATTGAATCGGAAGTGACTTTACGTGGAAGGAGACAAATAGAAAATGTAGAATAAGTTTTGTTAGTTTGACCCTTCGTTTACGAGAAAATCGAAATCGTTAACACGTTGAATGCCATAGTGAAAACTGCCATACCTAGTCAGACACAGTATAATCGACTGTTTCAAGTATAAATCGCGACGAAAAGAAATATTTTGTAATTCGAACGTATAGTAGTTACTTTATATTATTGTTATCATAATAATACTGTTCAAAATTGCATATGAATTATTACTTATTTAATTTAATAAAATTAGAGGCACCAGTCATCGGTGACCCTCACGGCATTCAATGTGTTAAAAGTTTTTTTCAAGCGTGTTTTCATGTGTGCATTTATAAATACTTTCAGGATCGTGATTAATTGTTTTGGTTTATTTTGTTGAAAAGCTTTTTATGTAAAAAAAACTGATAAAATTGTACCGATGAAGATGTAATAATATTTTAACGTCTCTTAAGTTTTTATTTATGAGATTATATTAAAGTTGTTATGAATTCTTGTTTATAATATTTAAAGGTAAATCATTCATAAACTGAATATATAAATGTCTCAGAAACAAAACATTTTGTGTTAATGTTTATTAATTACCTCACAGCGATAACAATGTAATAGAAGGATAGAACAATAATTATGATCTTGACATAACGAAATTTGATTTCTATTGTTGAAATGTATTACGTCATTTATTAGTTTCAAGAAAACTCGATTTTGGATAGGTAGATTTTAAATAGTGAATTAAAAATTATGGCCTGTTCATTCTCATGACTTTAACTCTCTAAAGAAATTGTAGAATGAATCGTTCAAGTTATCAAAGTAGAAAAAAGTGTTCAAAATCAAAAGTACTTTCTCGAGGTACAGAAGAGTATTAAAACAAAAATAATTAAGAAAATTAACTGTAAAAATCCTTGCATTCATATAAAGAGCATATTGGTGAACAAATGACATACTTCATTATGTTTTATACAAAACTAAAATGTATAATGTATCACTGACTCTACGTTTCTCTTGTTGCACAAAATATCATAAAAGGTATTATTATTTTACATCTTTTAATGCTATGAATTATTTCAGGTTTATATGAAGCTTCCAAAGTATCATAAAACTTCTGGGTAGTAATATATATCTATATATTAACAAATTTTCACATCCGATTTTTTCAAGAACGAAGGCCAAAACGAAAAAATGTTCTTCTAAGCCTTTGTATAATTTTTAATAGAAATTAATTTTCGATTTGTTATTTCATGTAGAATTGCTCCTTTCTTGGCTGTACCACTCATTATCGGGCATCATGTGGAACGAAAGTATTGTATTGATGTGTTAATTAGCAGCAATATTATATGAAATTATTTTCTATTAACCCTCGGCCAGCTGACGTCGGGTTACAATAGACCAATAGCTTCGACCTGTCTTCGAATCTGAGCGGTGTGTTTACAGTATCATCTTACACTCTTGACCCTTGTCGAAAAATGCATTCGACTTCAGTTTTATACCAGTGTTTGCACAGTCAACACGGATTCTTCGTCTATTACAGTTTTTACAATCACATAGAGAAAAATTCAAGTTTACGATTATAATAATTGCAGAATATCGTAAACATGCTAGATGTTGCATTTGTATCGGAAACGATAAGAAATAAAGCTCAAAATGTAGTGAATGTTTGCAACATATCTGTAATGTTCATGAAAAGATTGAGAAACATATTATATGTATTCAATGTGCAGGTTTAGAGTAAATATCGTTTGTTTGCACTTTGTGTAATTTTCTTACCTTGTATAGTTACCCGTAAGTTCCTATTTTTTAAAATAAAATAATTTTCAAAAATCATTTTAGCATTAATTTCTTGTAAAAAAAAAAGTTGAAAAGTGTAATCATTTATACGGCGTCAATTGAAAACACAACTGAAGATTTCCTATCGAAATAAGTATAACAGTAACGTTATCCTGGGTCACAATTGACCCGGCGTCCGCGGTGCACGCGAGTGTTTCACTGTCAACTGTCCGAGGGTTAACAGATTTATGCTGCTGAAGGAAATTTGTGTCACTGATTCGTATGAAAGGAAAGCATTCGTGTCACTCGATATGCTACTGGACTCAAGTGTACTCGAAATACCATGATTGCCGAATTTTTTTGTAGTTTCCGAATTAATACGAGTTTTCAGCGTATGAAATCAAAGCCGAAATATAACGGTTGTGTTGTTTCCGGGATGGTCGCCGTTAATGGGTCATTCAGTCAAACGAGCAAAGTAAAATCCAATACGGAACTGTTAGTTATTTATATTATCGGGATTGCTGGAACTGTCTGATGGAAAACCGTATTCCATTTCTCATCTTGGAAATCCTTGAGTGTTCGTGTCATATGGAATTTTATCCCTCGAAGCGAAAAATAACAGAATCTAAATTTAAATTTCAACCAATCCCCAACAGTTGTCGCTAATAACCATATGCAGTTGATTCGAAATAAAACTAATATATAAAAAAAAACAGTTTATTACTTTATCTCACAGTTATAGTTTACTAGCACTAGTTGACAGTCTTATATTTTGTTTATTACTAGCTTATTACTACATACTTTGGCATTGTATTTATATTCAAGACAGTAGTACTCAAAATGAATGGATATTTATTATTAAATATTTCTGATACCCTCGATGCTATTGTTCACGGTATTTTCTTGTTATTAATAATGTACATGTTTTAGATATTATATTAAAAGCAACTAACCTCAGATTTTAATATTGACACGTTTTGAAAATTTAAAAAATATCTCTACACAATATTTATTATATTAATACTGTAGAAGGAGAGAGTGTAAAATCACATAATCATAAAATTAATGGTATTGAAAAGCATATAACTGGGGGTAATGAATAATTTTTCTTTGAATTGAACTTTCCTTGACACTGTCCACGTCCCATGGGACACTGATGACCTGCTATTAATTTACAGTAAATTTTGAGTCGTATTAATACTACAATGATAGCAAAAAATAAGATATATATTATTAACATGTTGATTGCCATAGTGGTCACATATGAGCTGCGCTTAAAATTTGATGACTTTTATTAAATTTTCAGTATGAATATCTTAATAATAGTACATAGTAATTAACAGTGTAAATATCTTAATAATAGTACAATGTAAGAACTGCACATTCAAATAGTTGAAGATTTTTTTTTCGTGATTTATATGTAAAATAGGATGCATAGTGTGTCTGCCTATGTATGGCACTTTTCACTATGGCAACCAACGTGTTGAATCAGTCATGGCGACGGGAGCTACGGCCTTCTCCCAATGTAGGTCCATTCCCCTCAAATAGGCAAACGGGAGGGAACTGAAATGAGGGGAATGAACCTAGAGTGGGGGACGGCCGAAGCTCCCGTGGCCATCACTGTGTTAAATAATTTAATATTTGTGCCCTTAACAATATAGATTAATAATAATAAACATCCGTTTTTCTATGTTTGACTAGGGACGGAATTTTTCACTGAATCACAGAACATACTGATATAAAGAAGACATTATTTTCAAATTCATGAAGTACAAAAATAAACCATATTTATTTTCAGCATTCTTTTTGTTGCATACTACACTCGTTTGTTAAGGTATAAACTTACCATAAAGTTTTTGTTACGATTAAGAACAAAAGATAATATAAAAGTCAATGAATAGAAAATATTTAATTATTTTTCTCATCTTAGATTTTTTTAAAAAATTTCTTTTGCGAACAGAATATTTCTGTTCTGATATTGCGCCGTTATATTGACAAGAAAGTACAGCGTACTTAATTCTCGAGCCGTTATATAGTGCCGGTATATAGTGAAGTTACAAATGTCATTAACCCAATAGAACTCACTGTAACTTTCGAACAAGATTATATGCAATTATATCTTCTCTAACTCTGACTGTACTCTTTTTATTCCTAAGCAAAGAGTGGAAGAACTTCATATAAACTATTCTTTGTTATTATTTACCAAGTATAAAATAATTTTAAGAATATTTAAAAGATTAGCGTTCATCCCAAACAATTTTTTAATGAAACTAAAGTACTGGCTTGTAGTAAATTACCTCCTTTTCGATGCAAATTTCGCAACACGCAAAGCATCTTGTTATAAATACTTTTTAGTGATTATGAAAAGAGAATTGGTCTTTGGCACGATTTTTATTTCTCCCTGATAATTTTTGTAGTCGACCATAACCCTTGCTGAACGTTAATTAACGTTCTCACGTTTTTGACACCGTGGTACTAAACACGTAGGAATGGAAAATTAACTATTTAAATTAAGTTTCAACTTAACACTTCAGAGTTCAGTTTCATGAAAGAACACGTCTCTGTTCTAAACAGTAGGGGAAATAATTAAGTTGAGGGTAAGTCTTATCACAGATATCAACGACCCATTAATGTTCGTAGAAAAAAAAAGTATTCTTTCCGCTCAGCTGATTCAATTAATTTACAACAATTTGGGCGATTTGATCAGCGTATTTTACTACCAGCGTAATAGTCTGTGGTTTATACAAGGTGTCCCAGCTTTTTTCAAGACAAACAGTGCCAATACGTTTAATTTGTAGTAACAAAAGAAAAGTATTGCATGAATACATGTGTAATCATGAATGTTTGATTAAAAAGTCATATGAAAAACACAATATATAAAATAGTGTATTTATGTAAAACATAATAGTTCAACAATAATTGTCGATTATAATGATTATAATTTAAGATTGTTAAAAGTTTAAACAGAGAACCAAAAATTTTTTTTATTCAACGAAGCCATTCTGGGTTTGATAAGAATGATTAATACTCTTAAATTGAATAATAATACTGAGTAATTAGTAAAAGTTATATTAACCATTTTCACGTTATGTTAGATAAATATAATCGATATTCATTACATTATAGCACTAGTACAGGTATTATATTTCATATTTTCTTTTAACTCTTTAACCTCTTAAGGGTTACTTTGTACATTATTTTTCAGAATAGTTTTCCCAAAAATTCCTCATGAGTTTAATAAAACGTACTGGCGTTTATACGGGGTCATTTAGAACTGTAGGCCAAGATTCAACAAAAATGCCCAGCAAGTCCAGACGTGGTCATTAAAATTTGTTTACAATTGAAAATATGCATTATTTCCAGAATTAAATTTTCGAAAACTACAGGTGATGAAGATAAACGGTTTTCATATTAGTATTCAGTGCATAAAAAAAGTTAAAATTTATTGGACAAAGTAATCGATCACTGTGTTCGAATAGCTTGATAATATTTGAACGTCGGAGATTTTAATGCCTAAATGGCATATTGGTAGTCAAGTCTTTTTTTTTTTAAAGGCGTACAAACGTCAAATATTTCACAAAGAAATTCATGAAAAATTGAAAATGTAGTTTTACATTGTTTATACAATTTTGCATGATAATACATTCAAAAATATACAATAAGAGTTCTGTAGTAGTTACAATTAAGTGATATAATGTTAACATTTAATATTGGCAAAATTTATAATATTTATTTGTAATATCATTTAAGAATGGTTAGAAGTCGTATTGATTATAAAATTGAAATGCATAGTTTTGTGAACAGGAAGTTGGTAAATGTGGCAGATCTACCGTGTTTCTTTATATCCTGCAGGGCATACTCAAATTCTAATTCTAAACTAATAATGGCCATAAAATTAAGCAACATTTTTATCGAGAAAAAGTCTACAAACTAATGTGTTTCAAGATATTATGGTTTTTTATTTTATTCTGTGTAATTAATACCGAAAATAAACCACGACAATAGGAGAAATAATTAAAATCCGTTAACTACTTAGAACGGACCACGCTAGTACTGAAATTATACACAAAACTAATACGTATTATAATTTTCTATGTATTCTAATTCTAAATATACAAGACATTCGATTAGATAAACAATTCAAAATACTTTCAATACCTTGAAATGGATTAATTTGTGGATCTCTACTTATTAAAACTTTCTTCTTGATTTTCGTGCATTATGTCAGACAACTGGTTGTCAGTATTGGCACATACTTCTGAAACATCTTGTATAACCCTTTTTCCGTATTTCTGCTCATAGAGTATGAAACATCTGGACACAATTAATTTGTAAAGTTATACTCTTTAAACTCTTTTATTAATTCCTACACGAAACACCCTGCATATCCTCCTCTTCGTATCTCTACGAATAAAATACAAATAAAATACTTGTTACCTTAAAAACGACTAATTTGTGTAAGTTTTCTTGAATTTGTATACATTTTACTCGTCAGTTAAATCTTGACGCATGCTTCTGACCCACCCTTACAATCCCTTCCTATATATCTACCGATAAATTAGAAATAAAACATTCAATACCTTCAAAACGATTAATTTGTGAATCTCTGATTATTTGAACTTTTCTCCAATTTCTCCGCATTTTATTCGTCAGTCAAATCTTGACCCGTATTTTCGAAACACCATGTATAACCTTCCCCCACATTTCCACTGACAAAATATAAACAAACCATTTAATAACCTGACAGCGATTAATATATGCAAACTTCTCTTTAACCCTCATCCGTCCCTCATTTTCCCACACTAATTTGCATTTTGGTGTCAAATTGACATAGTAGTACAAAATTAATATAATGGAAAGATAAATAGTTATATTTGCAAATTCTTTCATTGAAAATAAAAGAAATTAAATTTCTGTACATTCAATACATTCTGACAGAAGATTGTTCACATCGTTCATAAATAATGAAGCAATGTGCAAGGCATACTGCTTTTTCACGTTTATCGTATTTTTGTGAGAAAAATGTGTCAAATTGACACAAGGGATGGATGAGGGTTAATTCGCATGCGGTTAATCATCCTTCTGACACACCTAGCACACCCCCTCTTCATGCACCTACCCGTAGAACGCATTAACGCTTGGCTGAAAGAAAAGCCGGGTCACCATGTATAAGCATGAACGTAGGGACACGGGCGAAACAACAGAAAGGTATTCGGGTTACTGAACCCTTAGGTTAGCAATTAAGGGTCAACGCTTGTACACCGGCAGTGTTAGGTTGGTGTGCGTGCGGTGGGCTCCAGCGTTTGCTTTGGGAGGTTGTGAAAGCGTGTCGCTGAAATCACGAATGCGTAGTATTCCGGGGTTAATATGCCGTTAGTGGAGCAAAGAATGATAGAGCTGCGTGGCTTACTATGTTGAAGTGGACGAAATCGATCCTGAGCTGGCTGACCTGCCTATCGATCTTCCGTACGACCACCGAACAGTTCATGGGCCCGTCAATGAGGTTGGGAAAACCAGGGCTGATTACGTAGGTCAGATTATTTTGCACCTCCTCGCTGCAACCGGTCGTGACTTGCGACAAAACCGAGAACAAGAGAAAACAACAAAATGAACGGCGGTGGATCGTTGCAGAACGTTGAACGCTTCCCGCGAAACGGGAGCTATTTCTACGCGAGCAGAAAGGTATTTGTACGGAGAATATCGGCTCGAAAATATTGATCCGGCTTCAAGCTGGCGTAGTCGAGAAACAACGAATTCGAGCGTGTTGATATGACACGAGAGCGTATCGCAATGCATCGATAACGATTTTTTTCCAATCCGTTGATTTTCGATTGTTTTCACGCAGCGTACGTTTCCGCAAGTTGACGGAATCGACTCATCGAGACCATTTAAAAAGGATGGAGTTGCAAGTGGGAACAGCATTTCGAACAATTACCGATTGTGCTGTCCGATAGTAACGTGTTTTGTTAGTTTTTTCGAATTTATTTTGGAAAATATGATTTATCAGTTTGATTTATCAAAATATCAAATTACATATTTTGTCATAGATGTCTGTTAAAATTAGTATTTCTAGAAATCTGACCTGTACATGTCTGAAATAAGGTTATATCAAATTTGGTTTTAAATGAAGAATTACTTTATTTCACCGTTGTTTAGTTTATGAAATACATTTAAAAAGTTTAGTTTTTTAAATTGATGAAATAATTGTGCTATCATTTGAAATATAATTTTATTACGTCATTTGAAGAAATAAACTAGAAACATTACTATATTAGAAATTTAGAAAGAACAATCTCTTATTAACTAACTGTTAATTAGATTAATAATTTTTCTAAATAAAATATTCAAGTTATAATAAATATTATATGTGCTCCATGTTCAGCTGGTATATTGTCAAAACAGTAGAAGACATTAAAAAAAAAGGTTATTGTATATTGTATTATAATTGCAAAATGGTAACAAAAGTATATTTATGTACGTATACTTTTCATAGTTCTTGATGTTGGGTCTACTAAACATTAGCAATAATTTGATGCATTTTAAATTAACACGTATTCCCAATAATAATTAACAAAATTTCAACTGTTTCTTTTTTTTATATATTTCAAATATTATTGATAACTTTGATCTGTGAATTATCAATGTCTGATAATTTTTTTATGAATTAAAATTATTGATATTCCAAATTATTATTCCCCACTTCTATTTCAAATAAAATTTATCCAGATATGTTCAAACTGTACGTTACCTAGAAATAATATTTTATAGTCATGTGAATAATGTCTCGTTGACTAATTTAGGCATTATATGGAACTATTTAGTTCCAAACCATGACGAATCACACAATTCCATTGCTATTCATACTTCAAAATTTTCGAAATGCAATACCCCATTTTAGTAGTGAAAGTCTTTTTATAATTGAAATAAAAAGTCAGAAGAAGGTAATTAACTCAAGAAATGTACTTCATTGCTTTTTGGTGTCTGAATCGTATTATTAATATTATTATTTCAAGATAAAAGACAAACTTACTAAAAATGTTAAATACATAAATTAGAAATTCTGTATGCCCTCTGAATATAGGATGTTTCAGAACTGTAAGTGTACATACATTTAACTCAGTGATGGCCACGGGAGTTCCGAGCTTCCTCCACTCTAGGTCTCTTCCCCTCCAGTACGCTCCTCGTTCCCCCTCGGTCCATCGTCGTCACAGATCACAGCGTATTTGGGGGGAATTGACCTAGAGTGGGTCCCACTGTGGGAGGCCACAGCTCCCGTGGCAATCACTGGTTTAACTGATAGAAATTATACAAATAGTCAAGAAATCCGTAATGAATATGTATCCGGCTATTAATCGTTTCTGAGATATTCAACTATTTATTTTATAAATCAGGTTCTTAATACTGTGGGCATCTTCAGTACAAGCTGGAAATACACCTTTCAGTAAATATTGATGCTACTGAAAATAGAAACAAAATTACAGTAGACTCTCGATTATCCTAATTAATTAGAGACAGAATAATTGTATAGACAAACTTTTAAAAAAATCGAAGAATTCTTATTATGTCATCGTTTCACATGAAAAATTATAATTTCATTTTGCAGTGCAAAATGCACGGTGTAAAATAAACTACACAATATCATGACGAATTCAGAGGTCATTATCAGCAATTAATAACGTTAATAATAATTTTACATTAATATAATATAATAATAAGTTTAGATCGTAACTAGCATAGCATTACCCAGAAAATTTGATTTTTCTTAGGACGTAACATTGTTCGGATAACCAAAATTCTATAAATTTTTAATATCATAAACTATTAAGATCTTATTCATTTTATGATACTACAAACTACAAGCAACATAATTGTTCCAAATAAAAAATTTAATATCTCCAAAATGATTATTTCGTGAGCCTATATTTATTAAAATCTTTTTAAGCACACTTTCAAGTAAACATGTCACACATAAATAAAAAATGTTCGACTTTTTTAAACTATATTTTCCTCAAACTATCATAATTTTTTCGTTATTACTGTAAAACGAGTATCAATGATATTAAAAAATTGAAAAATCTGACCTTGACAATAAAGATTGCTAATCACAGTATTCTTCACAGCATTGAACCAACTAATTATTTCCTGACAAATTTGTTTAGTGCAAAATATAACAGAAATGTTAAGAAGGGCACGATAAATGATGCATACTGTACACGTTTATTCTCGTTCGCAGCACATAAAAATCATTTTTAAATCTTTTTTTGGACTCGATCAGAATGCAGTTTAACGCAGCAGCAATAAAAGAAGAATATGATGTTGAACGATATCGCGTATCCCTTCATATAGGTGTCATGTTTACGGGCTGCTTGAAAATAGTCGATTCGCGTTTCCGTTTTTTCTTCGCCTTTATGCCGCTCTCACACGACGTGGATATGCTGATATTTTTACGTTGTTGTGATCAGGATAACGGGAAAAGAAGGTGCTATACTCCTACAACAGGGAAACTGTGACAACGGTACACGATGAATTATGATACTCGCCGCGAGACTAACTATTCCGTGTGTACGCGTGAAACGGGACAATGATTAATGCCAAGAAACCAGTCTAACGCCAAAAACATGCAAAGATCAATGATCGTGTCGGGAAATTGAGTAGCTCCTTCCACGCGTTTCCCTCGTCGCTTTTTACACGCGTAAACGTCCGGAATGATTCGCGAGAATTCAGTATTACTAGGCGTTTTTAATCATTTCACGATGCATCTTTCACTTCCAGTTAGCACCAACAGGATTTTACCGTAACATTGCGTGCGCATCGTTCAGTAATTTTATTAGGTACAGGTTATTCTATATTTACGATGAGTACAACGTGCATAAATTAGTAATACGAGTTGCAACTTGTTTTGAACATTTACATAGTTACTTGTGGATGGTGGTATGCTAAAAATGTTGGAAGAATATTTCTATTTCTGATTATCGAGTGAATAAGGCATCATAAAGAGTTACAAGCGGAATAATGGTGGATCTAAAAGTCTAATAATGATAAACATTATTTTATGTAATGTTACAATACCATTGTAACGAAAATAAATGCGCACAGCAGGCGATAATGTGTGTTACATAAATTTCTCTCTTCGTAGATACACAGGATGTTCATGCTATTAATAGTCAGCGATTTTCTTGTAATTGTTAAGTATAGTAAGACCCCGTTTAATGCTACCTCAATTAACGCTGATTCGATATAACGCGGTTTTTTCCGAATCCTAAAAAAGCTCTAAATATGTATTCCATGACGCGATATAACGCGGTTCTTGTCATCGAAAACTGGCGAATCGTCCAAGACGAGACGCTTTGGATGCGATTTCTTGCTACCAACAGTTGCTCAATGAGAAAGAAAGAAAAAAAACGACAAATAACACTAGAAGGATTCGTCAGCGAAAAATCAAAAATTTCAGAAGGGTCACAATCTTCGACAATACAAAAATTAATTTTTTCTTTGTATGTATATGTATTATATATGTTCTATAAGTTAATATAAGAATAACTTAAAATTAAAGTGAAACTTCTTTATTCTTAGTCGCATGTTTCCTTATCCATATTCACTATGTGCTAAGATGACCTCATTTAACGCTGTTTCGTTTAACGCTTTGTCTTTTAAGAACATATCTTGAGCGTTAATCGGGGTATTACTGCATTAGAAAAAAATTAAAGAGGAAAAAGTTTTGCAGCTGTCTATGTCCAACATAATAGCGTATATCAATTTTTTATATTTGCAGTATTTTTCCAGAAACCAAGGTGACCTTTAATTTTTTAAGTGAATTGCTGTATATTTTTGTATGTTACATGAAAGCGTGTGTCATGAAGAATTCAAGCATGTGGTATACAATAATTTTTAACCTGTTAGCTGTGTAGCCCTATTTTAAAAGTGTGTACCTACGTTGCAAAAATGAATAGATGATGAGTATACTCGTCAAACACAATGTATATGCAGCTGCTATAAAATTAAATTATAACAAAATGGCAGTTCGCATTTTTAAAAAATGAATAATTTAGTGCTTGAATTCATTGATATTATTGACAAAACTTAAACATTCGTTATTAAAAAAAAACAAGGAAAATCAAATACATGGAAAAACTTTTTTATTTTCTCTTATTTCGTTCTTGTCTCAAAATATTCTAAAATTTCTGAAATGTACGAGTATGTTTTAGTTTTCACTAAAATTTAATTGAAATATCAAATGCTAATTACTTTTTTCGCATGACGAGTATACTCGTCATAACACAAAAAATTGCCATTTATTCATGATGATTATACTCGTCATAGACAGCTAACAGGTTAAAGTCATATAAATGCTCCAACAGTCAGTAGCAACACAATAGCAATCACGTTGGACATGATATGTAATCTTATCAATAAGGCGTACTAATAAATACAATATTGCGAAATGTTGAAACAGTTTCTTTCATTTCCAACCTTGTATGACTTTGAAGGTCACTGTATAGTACATGAATCAATTCGTCTTGACACGCTTTCGTATGACACAAAAAAATATACAGCATTCCACTTAAAAAATTAAAGGTCACCTTCGTTTCTCGAAAAATATTACAATTATACAAAATTGATATACGTGTTATGTTGGTCATAGAAACTGCGAAACTTTTTCCCCTTTCATTGTTTCCTAATACGTACCATTTAAGAGAAAAACGCTGGCTAGTAATGGTGTGAAAACCTTGTATATTACTTTATTTGTACAGAACGGATTAGGTAGAGTTAATAAGCATTAATAAACACTGAGTTCTACCTGAATATTTTCATTATAAAAATAATTGTTATTTGCGTTGGCAGTCTATGACCATGTAGTTTTCTGTGAACATATTAAACTGAGGTCTTCTGTTACGAATAAGGTAGGTAATGGGATTGTAGCTTAGGTCAATAATGGCCAATGGAGCTGCGGCCTTCCCCCACTTTAGGTCCATTCCCCTCGTTTCAGTTTCCTCCTCGTTCCTCCTCGGTCGATCGCCATCGCAGATCACAGCCTAGATGAGAGGAATAGGCCTAGAGTGGGGGAAGACCACAGCTCCAGTGGCCATCACTAGCTTAGGTGTTGCTTTCTGAATTGTAACTGGGTCGAAAAACGTCAATTAAATTTCCTAATTGCGTCTGATGCATACCGTGTAATCCGTGATTGTTGAAACGCTGATTAATTATAAAATCTTTCTTTTCCGATTGACAATTCACCGTCGCGGTTCTAAGAAAGAAGTTACCAAAGTGAACGTCTCAGATTTTAATGAGCTTTTGCATATTAATAGATCATGTTAATACGAATCTCCCTAAATAGGTTTTGATTGTAGATGAACAATAGTTTAAAAGATATTTAATGTTTAATGTCGGATAGGGTTTATGTACTGTACTGTAGCAACTCCTACAAGTACAAGAGCGTAAAACTAAATATCTTTTAAGCTATTGTCCCTCTACGCCAAAAACCATATATAGGGAGATTTATAATAACATTATCTGTCAAGAAGCAAAAGCTCATTAAAATCTGAGACGACCACTATGGCATCTCCCCTTGTAAGTCGCCCACTCGAGGATTCCTAGGCTTGTAGAAACATAAATGCTGAAAATGTTCTCGAGTGTTTTCGAGCTATCAATACAGTGGCGATTTGTGTCTTTGCCTGACAAAAATCAGAAGATCCAAATCAGAGTATGTACCTCAGCGATATAAGCTCTGCGTCTAATTATAAGTGCCTTGTTCTTCCCTTTTTTAAACTCTATAACCTGGACTTACTAGCAATAAGTAACAAATAGTATTCACGGAGCTTCCAAACTTGTTATTGGTAGCGAAAGTGTTGGATTTCGTTGCCTTCAGAGTGTAGATCAGAGATGGCCATCCGGAGCAAGGCACGGCTGCAGCCTACCCCCACTCTGCATCCTATACTTATGTAGGCTGTGATCTGTGTATGACGTTGAAAACATCGGTTTCTCAAGAAACAGCGACGTAATAAGAATACATCTAATTCTCCATTTTCAAGGTAGATTAGTTGCCGAAAAAAACCGCGTAAATGAAAGCAGTGTAAAAAAGAATACAGTGCATATGAAAAAATAGAAGAATGGTTCCAGATGTGAAAACCCGATACGAACAATAAGTCCTTTTCAAACAAAACATATGAAAATCCTTGAATAACGTTCTATATAATTGTAATGGAATATTTCTTATTTTGAATAATTATTTGAAATATATGCGTATATATCTTTCTTAAAGAAAATACTGTGTCACTAACAAAACAGAAATTCGAAAAGGCCCAAATATACCCACGCATATGGTTATTAGTTAAATTTGATTCGCCGTCACTTTCTGACAGTACCCTCATTCTTTTATGGAAGACTGAAATTAAATTACTTCCATCATTTGAACACTTTGGCCATCTTGTTTATACTGCAATAGCAAAACGTTTCCTTTAGCAATAATTTCTAATAATACTGAAGGTTGATTTCGTTTACCACGAACTTAGTAATTAATCGTTGAGATCCGGTTTTGTCTAGATCATTGTATAATTCTTCATATCGCACCATACATGACTTCAGTTCACGTTTAAACTGTTCAGCTTGTTCAGTATTTGGATCATGTGTAAGAAAATGACTTCGCAATTTACTAGCCATTTGAAGTCATTCTAAAATTCAAGTTTAAGTACATATGTACCGTCCTAGGAAATGACAATTATAGTGGAAATATCCTGTTTAACAGAAATGAATTTGAACAGAAATTTTAAAAATAAACGCCATTTGAACCGTGTTAAATCAAAATATACCCATGGAAAAATAGAATTGCTACTGTTTCCAAAACTGTGTTATTTCGAAATCGTGTAAAAAGCGAGTTAGGTGTATTTATTTTTTTGTATATGACACAAGTTTCATCTAAGAGATTACATGGTAACTTTCTTATTAGATGGGGGAATGGTCGCGGAGTGGGGGTAGGGCGGAGCCAGACGTTGCTCCGGATGGCTATCTCTGGTGTAGTTATTGAATAGAAACGGTGGTCTCACAATTTCTCGAATGCAGTAAGAGTATATCCATACAGAGCGTGTCGCGGCGAGAGTGCGTTAACATGGAATTACCGAAAGTCATTTTCGAGGAAAATTCGGGACTTCAGCAAACTATTTTTATGGAGGTTTATTAATCGCAATGTGGCGGTCTCGTAAGCAGCCGCGAGCTTCGATAATGAGTTCTCATTCAGCCATTCAGCGGTCGTTTTAGAGCCACGGAGGCTCTATTCAGCCGGCTGTAACCCCGAGGAAACGGTTAGCAGCTCCACGCGGACATTTTCTTCTCCTCCTTTCGCTCGGGAAACAAGTCGGTGGACAAGCTTAAAAATTTACTGAGCGACGTCTCTGTGGAAAGCGGTGTCTCGTTAGCTCTTAAAGGCCTAGCCTTTTCATTATTTGCATCTTTTCTATTTCATTTTCCCTTTCCTGCGCGCTCCGCGAAGCCGTCGCGCGCCGGGGGCGAAATTCTAATGCACGGCTGCACATCTAATTATGTAATAAAGAATATAATTATCGGACTGTGGTCGCATTTGCGATTTAACCTGTCCTCGCCTGCATACGTGAGACGAAAAGTACATTTTTTGAACGTTCAAAGGGCGAAAGTGTTTCTGTTTTAGTTGCATTCTTTTTCGTAAAATGTAAAAGTATTAAGATACGAGAATATACAGCGTGTCCAAGGATTTTTCCACTAAGCTGTGTCATTATATTGTACGAGAACAAATAAGCAAAAAATGTTATACAAATAAATAATTGCTCTGTAAAAGAATTATAGCAAAAATATGAAATGTGCAGTGAAGGTCTAATCAAAGAGTTAAAAATGTATTCAGTAAAATGAATCAGAATCAAGACGAAATTTATATGCCAGTAAATGGATCAAATAGTCGCCATTTTGAAATGGAACAATAGTAACAACTTATTAATAGACTATGGATATTTATGCAGTTCAACATACAAAAACACATGGCAAATATATATTTCATAAAGCAGATGAAGGAGGAAATAAGGTTTTGCAATATTTAAAGGGCACCTGCAATCTATGGAATTAACAAAAATGATATTGATTATCTACGTCAATTTCAATGATTAAATAAACATAGCTTTATAAATAAATTAGATAAATTTTATCGAGCTACCCTCACATTGTAACATACCACATATTATTATATCTGATATTTTTTTATACGTTTTTAACAAAGCATTTATCAGTCTACGATTGTATAACATTTTTTGCTTATTTCTATTCATAGAATATACTCGTACAATTTGTCGGTAGAAATCTCGGACTTCCTGTATATTTGTACAAAAATTTGCTGTTTAATGATTGTAACCTAAAAGAATGTTGCTGGTGATAGGGTGCATTTAATGTGTATCACTTTTTTGGAGAATTATTTTGTTGAAACTATGGACTATACTAGTTTGGAAAATTAAGTTACATACGTAAAAACGTATCAAGAAAAATTCAAAATTTTTTAACAAAAATCAGTATGTTCTATTCATACATAAGCAATAAAAGGACAAACCTGGGGACAATACATTATTTATTATATTACATGTATAAAATGCTTTAGTAGAAGCAAGAAGTATTAGTCGATCAAGATTGGATTTTCGCATGTAAATTGTAGCAAACACAACAATAATATTTATAAATTTTCATGTGCCTACTGATATGATAATTCTTAATTCTCATATAAATAATTTTGAAAAATGGAATGATTATAACGTTAAATTTAAGTAACCAAATTATTTTTTGGTGATTTTTAACGGCTAATATTTGCGTCAAGTATAGTTATTTGTTTCTTAGTCGTTCATCATCATTTTCTGTACCTTTATTTATTTTTGCCATGTGAAAAAATGTATAATGTTTAAAAAGTAAATGCTTTTTTTAATAAATAGACTTGCATATGATTGGAAAATTAATATTATTTTATCATTTTAAAAAAATTATACGTACTACTTTAGAGAATGAAAAATAATTCTTAACACTCCCTATAATTATAATAAATTTTTTATTGAACCTACGCCACATGTTAACTGGCGATGGGATTAACATTCTAAAAATTGCAAATGGTGGCCAATAATGCTGAAACAAACAATAAAACATAAAGTCTAAAACAAATAATTAGTTGATTAAAGAAATCAGCTCTTTATAAAAAATTAATTACAGAAAATAATTAATGAGTGAAGTACGTTTTACAATGAAAGTGGAGGACACTGCATTTGGATACCACATTGTCTTAATTATTCTACCGGAATTATTATCACCCATTTGGGTAACCCTAATTAAACGGCATGAATAATTAAAATAATTTCGTTTCATTGTCTTTCATAGATGTTGAATCTTTAATATTCAGTTTCAAGTTCCCAGAGCCTGCACTGTATGTAAATATAATGGAGAAGAATATCAAACGTAGAAACCATTTGATGAATAAACATTTTTCATTCTCTGCTTCGCTTATCTATTTCATTCAATTATTTCAGTAAATGGTTAAATGCTCTTTCGCTGTTCGAAAAATGACCGTTAGTCAGAAATGTTTGTACAAGACAGCTTGAGCAAATGTTCGAATCAATTATTCCATCTCCATTGCATCGCTAAATATTATTTTTCCGTCTTATCGCAATCTATGTCACACAAATATTTTTAATTTATTTTACTTGTACGTCTTTTTAGTTCGTACTTAATAAATGGCTTCTTGATCGCTTTCAGTGCAATTACTCCGCTAAAACGGCCACTGACATTTATATTCCAATGTCGATAACTCGCAGTTTTTATTATCCGTCCGTTACTTCGTTTAAGGAGACACGATCGGAAATTATAAACAGAAAAAGACACAGAAATAATAACTGCATTGGGAGTTTAGAGTTAAGATCCGCTCGAGGCCTCTGTAAATTTTTCAAATATCCCACCGGTACTTTTCCTCGTTGAATGTCTCGTTTCATTAGCATTTAAATGCTCTTCAAATACACAGTTATATGATTTTCATTTCCAAGTGTGCTAGCTTTGATATCCAAGGGTCGGTATTAATTCAGAAAACGTCAAATGCAATTACAGGCACACGAAAAAGAAGGTAAACAGCGTGGAACGTGGTATCGATTTCCACAAATATACGGGTGACATGGCGGTCAAAGTGTTAATAATAGACTTTCTTTAGCAGATTAACAGGCACAGTGGACATTCCTGTACCTAATCAGACATATTATAAAATACTCTTTTGAATAAGGATTTTTAAGAAAAAAGAATTTTATTGTGTGATCGCACACTAATTAATTTCTACCACTATTTTAATAATATAAAATGTCTGCCATGTTGGTCACCACTGACCATATCAATCAAAATTTAATTAAATAACTTTCAATTTTTTGCGATTTATAAATCTGTTATAAATTTGTATTTTGCAGTGACAATACAGAGTGCTAAAAAAGGAATCAAGGCTTCAAAGCATATAATACTCATAAAAAGACATGAAAAAGTATTTAATTAATATAGGTCCCAAAAATAATGCTGTAAGAGTTATGAGCGATAATATGTGTTCGATAATTTGCTATTGTTCATACATAACGTCTCTTGAAGTGAAATAATAAACTTTGCGCAAGTGACGTGTGCTTACAGTACAAATTTCCGTATTAAAGATGTAACCCCATTCCTCTCGTGCGGACGATAGTTAAGTACACGCATTGAGTGAATTAATTGAACGTCTGAGGGCGTTCTTCGCACGAGCCGTAGAAATAAACCGACCGCTTACGAGTGCCCATAACTCTTAAACGGTTAATTTTAGGACCAATATTAATCAAGCATTTTTTGTTCGATTTTGCAAAAACAATACACCGTGCAAGTCGTAGACTCTTTTATTTTAACACGCCGTATAGAATACCAAGTGTAATATTGAATAATTGAAGATATAGGATTCTTGACAATTTATACAGCAAAAAAGGTATTACAATACCCTTTTCCTGTATCAATTACTATGTACCTCACTATGGCAATCCATGTGTTAACATTGATATCTGTCAAAATTTTATGAAAATTAGTAATTATACAGGATGTTTCCCCTAACTTTATCACTTGAAATAATTTGGCTATAATTAAAATTTCATGAAAACGTTTCCTACAAAAGTTGCATAGTTTTGTGGGGGCCAGCGTAAAGTACCAATCTACCAAAAGCTTGCTATATTTATAATAACAACAGAATGCTATATTTTATTTCTCTGTACATGATAGCCACTTTAAAGTCAAATTCAATGGATTACAACACTAAGTCTTTCAAGGTCACCAAAGGTCGTATGAACAAAGTTTTCTGTCTCATTTTTGGTACCACTGCGAATGTTCTGTTTAATCTTCAACTCTTGAAAACGCTTCACTTGTTTATCAACACATCTTTGTTTCTGTTTGCGTCCCCAAGAGTCAAAAATAAAACAGAACATTGCTTCGTAGTGGCACCGAAAGTTAGACAAAGAACTTTATTCACTGACCTTTGATGATCTTGAAGAATTTACAATTAGTGTTGTAGGTCGTTCAATTCGTCTTTAAAATGGCTATCATGTACGGACAAATTAAATATAGCGTTCCATTTAAAAAGACAAAGATGACCACCTCATCTCATTAAACCTTCCTAACGGAATAAAACTATTATTACTGTACGCTGACCTCCTCAAAACTATGCAACTTTTGTAGCAAACATTTTGTTGAATTTTTAATTATAGCAAAAATATTTCAGTTGATAAAGTTAGGTGAAACGCTTTGTATAATTATTAATTTTAATAAAACTCTGCTTGATATAAATGTTAACACATGGATTGCCATAGTGAGAAATATTTTAATTGATACAGAGTATTGTATGCAATTATTGTAGGAAACACTTTCATAGAATTTTAATTATAACAAAAATATTTCAGGTAATAAAGTTAGGTGAAACGCGCTGTATGATTACTAATTTGAATAAACTTCTGACTTATATGAATGTTAACACATGGCTTGTCATAGTGAGAAATATTTTAATTGATACAGCGTATTATATGCAATTTTTGTAGGAAGCATTTCCATGAAATTTTAATTATAGCAAAAATATTTCTGGTAACGAAATTAGGTGAAATGCACTGTATGATTACTAATTTTAATAAAATTCTGATTGATATAAATCTTCACAAATGGATTGCCATAGCGAAGAATATTTTAAGCGATACAGCGTATTGTATGCAATTTTTGTAGGAATCATTTTTATGAAATTTGAATAACAACCGAAATATTTCAGATGAAAGAGTTAGATGATGGAATTTCTATAATTGGGAAATATTTGATTCACCAGCTCACATAACCTGGTAGGCCGGACCGTGTGATAAAAATATCACCTCTTCCAGGTGTTTCGATGAATTTTAAGCTGATCTTAAACCAGTTTCGGTTTGTAATAACTCTCGATGGAAATGAAGAGCGGTTTAGTTGGAAATCAGGAACGAGGCATTCAGAAACTGGTTGGGTTTACGCTCCCGTTCCTACGATTATCATTCTACTGATGGTCAAAGTGGTACCGACCGAATTGGTTGACCAACGACAATTTAAGAAAGAAGCTCTTCCACTCCGCTCAGAATACTTTCTCTGGAAGTCATTCACGAAAGCGTGCGGTTACACATAATTAAAGAATCAACGTAAGATACTCATAAATTCACCTGTAAATCGATAAAAGCGATACGATACTCAAAGAGTACGATTTTATGGGTTCCTATATCGAGAAATTCAAATTTTTACCGCTACAAACCGGAGAATGTTTTTTTACTTCGTCTCGACTTATCGAATCGTATCGCGTGTCGCAATTCTTGTCTGACATTGAAGATTAATGGCCATCTCTTTTTCTAACTCGAAAAAATACATTTACTATCTAAAAAAAGTAACGGAATTAGCATGGGACGGATAAAAGATGAGAAAGAATGTACACTACAGAGAATCAGTTAATCGATGTATTTATACTATGTAATGATAAGTCGCTACGGAATAAAAATAAATTCATGAATAAACATTTAATTTATTACATAACGGTAAGTGAAATAAATTTTGGCATGAGTTTTCCGTGTTACTATCAAAATACTTTGCCCGTATTTACTTTATTTTACGATTTTATGTACTTGGTTAAGAAAGTAATACATATCTTGAGATATAAAAAAAACTAGTCTTTTTGGGAAAAAAATAAAAGTAAACTAACTCTAAGTAAGATTTTCATCGTACGTAAC
The DNA here is from genome assembly GCA_916610135.2 of Macropis europaea. Classification (NCBI taxonomy): domain Eukaryota; kingdom Metazoa; phylum Arthropoda; class Insecta; order Hymenoptera; family Melittidae; genus Macropis; species Macropis europaea. The sequence continues at coordinate 39,846,966 of OU744344.1, forward strand.
TGCTGAGTTTGTACTGCACGATATTTCAGCTAACTTACATATATAAAATGTTTGAATTATGTTTAACAGTTCAACGATGGTGTTTAGAAATCTGTAACGAAGAAAATTTTACTGTAATCTCACTTTTCCGAAATTTCAAGGATATCTGCTTTTTTAGAGTTTTATTAATTCTGTCTACATTCAATTATGTACTTTTATGAATATTACACAGCGTGCTGCAATTTCTTTTGTTGTAAAGTTCTTCAGAATGATATATTTTTATTAACTTTCATTGAACCCTTAATTTTAGCAAACATTTATTCTCTTACCATTACTATATGAATTAAATATACAAATTGTGACCTTTGTACTGCAGCTAGATATTGGTGAAAAATACACACAAACCTTATAAACTAACATAATCTAAAACGCAGTATGTATTTCACTTGTTAATTTTATACAATGTACATTATATTAAATCAGTGGTGGCCACCGGAGCTGCGGGTTTCCCCCACTCTAGGTCCTTCCCCTCATATAGGCTATGATCTGAGACGACGATGGATCGAGAGGGAACGAGGAGCGAACTGGAAGGAACTGAAACGAAGAGAATGGCCCTAGAGTGGAGGAAGGCTGCAGCGACGGTGACCATCATTGTATTAAATGGTTGTATAATAAATGTCAATTTTACGCGAAAAACCTGTATCTAAGCAAATATTTGTAATTAAAGTATAAACCACTTACTTCGATAAAAATTTTTTAAGAAGAAGTAAAGTTATTTATACCAATATTAAGAATATAACTTATAGACATTTGTTTACAAGTACAAATATATAGAAAAACGGGTCACATAGAACATACGAAATAAACGACATTTACTATGCAAGGACCTAATGAAATGAACAAAATCACTTAAAATTGCCTTGGCTCAAAACAGGTTTACCTCTTCAAGGATACTAGCACATACAGGTACGTCCACTTTTTTAATTTATATATTGTTGACAAAGCTATAACGCCTAATGGCCATAAACTTATATCTTCCTTTGTTCAGAGATTCCTGACATTTTTACTATTTTTTATATTCCTTTTCTTTTCATTCCACCGTTTGCAGTTTCAAACGACGTGACGCGTGTACCAATTCTAGATCGCTCTATAAAATCTGTGAATTTAGTTATATCCTCATGAAATTTCGACTACATACAAAGGAAGATATATTTTATTCATTTCAGTCACAAATGCTAGTTACAATGTTTCCGTGTATAACATTTTGAGAACAATCTGAAGCAACTAAACAGTATCAGGCAGCGTGCCAGGTACACTGCCGTCCGTACGTATTAAGACACTTATCGGATTTGAGATAAATCTGAAAATGTTATGAAATCATTGGAGAATTCGAAAATGCACTGTTCTCTTCTACATTTTATACCATTAAAATAATGTCCGTGTACCACTACTTCACAACATTTAATGTAAGAATTAATTAAAAATCATATACTTTCTTTGTTGATACACACTCCTCGGTGTATGATTACTGCTTTCACTAATTGTAGCATTCTGGCTATTAGCGTTTCTATAGTTCAGTGATAGCCACCGGAGCTGCGGCTTTCCCCCATATTAAATCCACTCCCCTCGTTTCAGTTCCCTCCAGTTCGCTCCTCGTTCCCCCTCGATCCACCGTCGCGCTACAGCATAGCCTATATGAGGGGAATGGACCTAGAGTGGGAGAAGGCAGCAGCTCCGGTGGTCATCACTGATTAAAACTAAGGGTGTGTTTAATGTAATATAAAGCAGCAAAAAAATAAAAATTAGGTGAAACTTCGCGTATTTAGCAAAAGTTACAAGTGTCCTAACCCTTACTATTAGGCTGCGAATATTCATGCAAATATACAATTTTAGACTTCCATACTTCTTGTGTTAATGCGGTTGAATAAATGAAACTTTAGCAAGACTGCAGTCATTTAAAATGTTCAAAATATATAATTTTTATTTTGCTAATTGTAAGTTATTAATTAAATATTAGGCAATATGCAATAATATGCAAATATTAAATTGCATAATCATCCGCAGTCTAGTTATTATAAAGGACACTATGTACTTCGTTTTAATAATCCTTACTGAATGAACATAATTTTTTTCGTATGTTAACACCTTCACTGCCATGGGGGTTACCGGTGACCGACGCCACAAATTTAAGTTAATTAAATAATTAGTAACTCTTATACAATTTTGAACAGGCCTATTATCACCATAATAATATACGGTAACTGCTATACGTTCAAATAATAAAATATATTTTTTCCTTGACGATTTAGCTTAAAACAGTAAATTATAAAGTGTCTGACTAGGCACGCCAGTTTTACTGTGGCAGTCAACGTGTTAATAAAGTCGTCCCTGAAGAAACTAAGCATGCGTTGGTGCTCCTGGACGGTAGTGAACACATAAGAAATCGAACGAGCTGGTTTCCATCATCGATTGAATTCCTGGGACGTTAGTCACTTGTTGATAGGTCGAGATCCCGAAAAAAACCTACACGCGAAAACGTGGGGGTTCCCGTAGCAGGATGAACGGGCCATTCACGTGGCCTTCGAGGCTGATCTCGAGGAAGAAATTGGCGGAAAGGTCGACGAAACGCGAAGGCGATCTTTTATCTGGGACACACGAGCGGGACGCGAGGCAATTAAATAACTGTATAACTCGTGCCGTACGTTCTCCCTCGGCACGCGAGCTTCTATCAAACGCTCCTTTCGTCTCCTCCTCCTTCTTGGCATACAGGGTGTCTCAAAATTAACTGAAACCTCGAGACATGCATGTTCTCCATGCCAGAGCAAATTGAAGAGTCCTGTACTGGTTTGCAATCTAAAGTCTCATCTTTGAGATCTAAATAATTAAAATTTAGGATTCTGACTTCCAGGCGAGCTGTTTATATCTGAGTGCAGATTCAAAAAACTCAATTAACAAATAATTCAAACTATTCTAATTGCACATCCATTAAGTAACTGAAAACTCAAAAGATGCACATCCTCCATTATTACTGGAGATGTTCAAATGTTCCACCTTGATATAACAAATATTTAACGAGCCTTTTTTTGTTTTTGATTCAAAAATCTAAGGTGACCGCTGGTTAAATTCGAACAATTTGTTATAATTTTTTGTTTCATATCTTCCACTTGACTTAAAGTCAACTTACAGTCAACCCCTACTTCAAATGCTTGCGTTGTTAAGTGGCGGGGATGACAACGCTTGAACTTCTGCTATGAGGCATACTTTATCTTAAAAAACTTGAAATATCTCTCGAAATAATAATTTTTTTAACATTGTACCCTAATACTTTTTCTTTGCAAAATTTCCAAATAATCGATTCACGTAAAAGGAAATGTATATTTCAATTTAAACAAACAATGCATTTGGATTTTCTAGGCGCATCGTTGCACTTATAAAAAAAACTGATCTCGTAGAAAAATATACACTCTTATACCATTTAACTTTTTCCTTTACAGCTTTTTCTTTATCTTGAACCAAACTCGACTTATAAGCCGTTCCAACTGCGTGACTCATACTGTATATACAGTGTGTTTCTAGTAACTGCGACGAGCTATGACTCTGTTCCAAGTGAAGTTAGAAAATAATCGTAGAGGAAAATGTTGCACTGCTTAATATACTCTATCATACCACTGTACAACTTTTTTCACAGAAGCATCGATGCAGTTGCAAAGTGCAATTACACCTTTTTTTTTAAATGGAACTCTACAATTTCTTAGCATAAATTGATTGGCCGTGTCATTTTACGTATAAAAGGTACAAGGGAAGGTCATTGAAAACTCAGCACTTCTCGGGGTATTTTACTTTCTATGAAAATAAGTAAGTTGTTAGTAAACATCACAGCAACATAGTGATTCCAATTTAACATAGTGTTAGGTTGTGTAATAAGTCCTGTCGCGTCAACGGCGGTACACATTTCGAGAAGTTTTATCTGGGGCTGTTGCTTATGTCAGATGGGATGGATAAACATATCGAATTAAGAGTGGTTTGGAAATGTTTCATCTGCAGTATCAGCCAGTTCTTCTTTAGTTCCGATCGAAAACAGTGGATCTTTGAAATGGGCGATGAGAGTATTCATTTTCGTCATTTAATGCTTTTTTATTTTCGGAAGAAAAAAATGTGGCAGAAATAAAGAAAAAAATTTGTGATATTTACGGTGATAATGCCATCAACAAACGTACTATTTAAAGGTGGATTAGAAAGTTTAATGATCGAGATTACAACTTGGAAGACCAAAAAGGAAATGGCAGGCCGATAACTATTAGTGTGAATGAAACAGCGGACATAATTGAATAAAATCCAAAATATTCAACAGGGGAGATTGCCAACGTATTACACATTTCACACAAATCAGTTGCATTGCATTTGAAAAAATTAGTAGTATTACATTTAGTATTCTTTCAAAGAATCGCAACAGAATTTATTACAGAACCTAATATTTCACGAATAACACTGCATTTTCAAAGAAAGTAAAATAGGCATGTATATTTACGTTTAGTTGTTGCTGAGATTTTGTCTCGTGAGAGGAACATCTCATGAAATATTTCATCGTAGATCTCTACCTTTACAAACAAAACTGAACGCACGAACTGTAATCAATTAGAATCCGGCGTTTCCTACGTGGCAGCGCCGTTGATTCGCTTCCTCCTCTTTCGGTCACGCTCTTTTCCGCGTTTCTTTTCCACGCTCAAGGAGAACGCGTTCCTCGTGATCTCGTTCCTTTCAACGCACGACCATCTCGCGATACCGTTAACTAAAATTGGCATTCACCCGACCGAATTGCTAGCCGCGTCCGGCATTGAAATGGAACTCGATCGATCCATCCAGGAGACCACGCGGGGACAATAAAAAAGGGGTAATGGGGGATGTAAATACCGAAACAAAATGTAAATAATTAGATTTTATAGTACAGGTTAGTAAATTTCAGGAAATGTAGGGCATTTTTATGTGTTTCTGTGATGTCAGGGCTGTGTCTGGTCTCAACACTTTGATGGCCTCTGTTACCCATTTGTGATTTTACTGACTCGAATAATACGCTTGTGAAACAAATGATCTAGTGTATCTATCACTGGGTGGAAATAAATAACTAACAAGGAGAGGGCGCGAGATGAGCCTCTTGGATTTTGATGCGCTTTTGCAGGATTGTAGTTTAGATGGGCCCTGCCCCAAACTCACAAGGACAGGTGCCAACTCTCGCCGGTATTCAAGATAATTGTTATTAAAGTTTCGTGAGGGCCTTACATACCTTAAACGTTAAAGTTTTGTCACGTAAATTGTGATGGCGCAGAGACCGGTGTCACTGCCTGCCGTGAGAATGTCCCGTGTTCGCGTCCTACGCGGGACTTTTTTATTGTAAGTGTTTATGAAGTTAAAACTGTGAACTGGTCGATATAAAACGAATAACGTAGAATCTCTTGCTATGTAACGGAAGTCGGACAAAAATGGCCGATGTAATAAATTTTCACAGATTATTTGCGGCCGTCAATAAGTTTGTTTGTTAACTTATACTTTTGTCTTTGGGATTGAAATTTTTTGCACTCGTACAGTATATTGTTTATCGACATTTTTTAGTTGCAATGGTTATAGAAAGATGGTTCTGTTTTTTTTTAATTAAATGTTCATGGGTCATATTGGAGTGGCTACTTCTAAGTCTCGTCATAATTATTATTTCTTTCCTCATGTTACAGTTCGGTATAGGTTGGTAAAAAAGAAATGTAAATAATGAAAGAATGGTTACATTCAAACGATCAGTAAAAATAAAAGAATACGCGGTAAGGAAATGGATAGCATAACTGCAAAAGAAGGTATCTTTATTCAGTTTAGATGAATGCTGGTATCTTCTTCTGTAATTGCTATTATTATGTCGATTTTGTTATATCAATTATTTCACATAACAAAGAATACACTAACATATAAAAGATAATAAGAAGAACGGAGAAAAAACTAGATTCAGCATATTGTAAGTATTATGCACGTAAAACCTAATCTTAATGAGGAAACTGAGAGAACTATAGCTTGGAAATGAAGCATTTATGAACCTGTGTTTGTAAAATATCCCATCAGTTTGAATAGTGGAACATGTTAGTAAAGTTTTTGAGAACACCTTGTACATCAAAAAAATTGTTAGCTACCCCTTGAAAAACGTCGAAAAAGATCTATAATTCTTTAACACGTTAAATGCCACAGTGAAAACTGCCATGCCTAGACAGATACAATATAATGTCCTATTTGAAATATAAATCGTGGAAGAAAAGAATATTTTACTTTTTGAACACATAGGTATTACCTTATACTGTTATTACAATATGAATGTTACCCCAAAGTTTTATAAGAATTGTTAGTTATTTAATGAAACAGAATTTGAGGTGCTGGTCACCGGTAACCCCCACGGCAGTCAATGTGTTAACATGTTGATAGTCACAGTGAAAAATTCCGTACTTTGTCAGACAGATTATTAAATATTTTTCTAAATACACGTTCGTAAGAAAAAGTGTGTTAAACAATTCTATGGCAAACTTGGTTTCTACTATTAGTTGAACATTGGCTTCAACCGTAAGTTTATAAGGATTTGCAATTATTTAATTTTATAATGACTGATTTACCGTTTCATATCACCCGCAATATAATAATTTATATTTTTATGTGAAGTGTTAAGAGTAAAGTCTAGGAACTGAATAAATCTAAATAACAGGCTAATCATTTGTAGCCATCTTTCGGAAATGCATTATTTTTATCAGTTGAAATTGATTACTATAACTTGGCGCGACAATTTAGAGAAAATTGTTTATTGCTAAAATTTGACGTCACGGATATTTTATAAAAAAATTAAATAAACCGTGCACAAATCTATATTTCCAAAACATATTTAAATAGTAGTTAACGCGTTCTATGTGCCGTGGGTCACCGGCGACCCATAGGTGAATTTTAATTTCATAAAATCACTACTAACCCCCCATGAAGCTTTATAATAATATTCACGTTACTATGCTTGTGTAAAGTGAAAAGTGTATAATTAAACAGGTACATTTTTGTAGTCTCTATTTATAGTACATAATTGCTAAATTTTCAAAAATTCTGGCAATCATTAACATTTCAATGTTGACATGAAATAAGGCGTGCATGATCGAATAATTAAATATCTCCTCTTATAAGGATTTTCATGAGAAATATAACATATTTAAATGTGCTACTATGGCAGTCAATTCTATGCCAAAGTGAAAAGCCCCTTGGCCAATGATGTGCATGAACATGAGTTTTTAAAAGTATATGTTCTTAAGAAACAAATATTTAATTACTTTCCAAGTAGCATTTTCTATCGCGCAGTACCTACCATTGAAACATTAATTTTATTCAAAATAGAATGAAATTTAATAATTACTTATGGATCCCCAATTTTGCTTTATTAGAGTTTTAATATATTTTGTTATAGTTAAATCAGTTTTTGTTACACAAACATATTTCTTCGTTTTTTAATTAATGAACTTTTTCGTAAATAAATAACTTCCATATAGACTTGAGGAGATTTTGAGTAGCCACTGCAACGAAAATGTGTATTCTGAGATTTGAACATTTGTTCTCTGTTCAGTTAGCGCAATGAGATCTTCAAGTGAACGTGAGTTTTGCTCAATATTGGATTAGGAGAAGCTGAAGTATTCTCGGGTTACGGAAAAGCACTTCAAAGAAACATAATATTTGAAGAGAATTCCCAGTGAGGTTCAGAAACCATTGATGTACTATTTAAGATGAACTCGAGAAAAACGAAACAGAGCTTGCTTTGCAATTGGGAGCATTTTTATATTCTTGGAAACGTTGAAAAGCTCGTGTCATGAACTTTTACATTTTATAAAATATTACTGTTTGCTGCGATCGTACAAATAAATCAATTGCTGAGAAAATAATCTGCATAAACATTTTTCTTAACTTATTTTAAATTGTAACTATGTGCCACTAATTAACATTCACAAATTTTTGAGACTGAAATAAGGGTATATTAAATTATTCTATTTGCTCTGAGTAAGTAGCTTACTGTTTTGCATTACTAGATAATAAATCATTCGCTTAATTAGAAAACAAAAATTTAAAAATAATACTACAAGTTAACAAATTATTCAAATTATACATTAACAATAACGGAAGAATATCTATAATTCGAGTGTTGATAATGTTACCTTTTAACAAATGAAATATTCTTATACTGTACGTTTGGAACAACTTTTAATATGAAAGTCCTTTCTTAAAATAAAAAAATTAATGTATAATATAGTAATTATAATTGTAATACGATCGGATGTACATGATAGCCCAAAATTCGTTACATTACATTCTGAAATTAGCTGAAAAGTTTCTTTATTTTATAAACTTTATTGAGTAAAATATTCAATAAAGGTAGTTACTAATCGAGAAGGTTATTACATATTTGAACCCCTTCGTGACTTTTGGCCTACCTTGTATAACGTATATTACTTTTAATAATGATTTAATAATATCTCTACTGTTTACTTAAAATAAAGTATCAAATAATAATACGTAAATAATAATCTGAGTAATAATTAAAACTAAAAGTTTCTAGATATTTAATAATTACAGACACAGATACATGGCACAGAAAAATATAATAAAAAGAAAAAAAAACATCTGTTATGTTGCACATAAAAGTAATTTGCAAAACAGGCGCTACAAAATGAGTAATTCATTGAGAAGTTATAATTAGTTGAATGACATCAGATGACGTAAACAAATACAGTAATATTCCATACAACATTTCTGATGCAGCAATTTAATATACTTCACCTAATTGATTAACTAAATCAACTTGGCACAGTCCGTGATTCAAAGCAATAACTCATAAACAATGGTTCTAATTCAAGCGAAGCAGTTAAGCAATAATAGCTAAAGTGAACTATGTATATTTATTATTTGTTTAATAGTTTTTAAAAAATGAAACACAGGAAATATTACAATTAATATGCAATCGTCTAAGAAATCCTTTTGTTGAAACAAACTACACTTTACAAATATTTATATATTTATACTTAAATATTATTTAAATTTGTTTTTACATAAAAAAACATGTATTTGTTTCATCCAGTTTGTCGCAGTTAATTCAGAGAGCTAAAACACATCGCCTAAATACTACCTTCATTATTAATTGAGGCAGTTACATTTATTATAAACAATTTATAACTAAATTATTGAACCGAAATAGTCTACAAGATCCTCTAAACGATCTCCATAATGTGTAAATGTGTTGCAAGTATAATTAATTGCCCATGAATAAACGAAATAGCAAACACTGAAGCAAGTTCATAAATTAATAACAAATATGATACACAGTGGCGAGATAATACGTCGTTGATCAAACTGAAAATGAATTTCGCAAATCTCCGCGTCGGCGAACGTATCGTTTTGCCATGGAGCGTGACGAGAATTTCGGTTTTAATTAATAAACAACCCATAGTCAGGCCGGAGAAGCGTCGCGTTCGAATTGTTGCTAATAACGAGACGTATACACGGTGCGATAAAAAGTTTCGACAGGAAATTCGAAAGTAAAATCTTCGAGCGAGTTCAGTCTACCGATATTAATGGCGGAGTACATCGCGTGGCAAAGTTTCAGACACGATATCCGTGAAATGTTCATGCGAAATGAGAATGCAACGTGTAAGTGCTTTCATACAGAAGACTGAGCAATTTACGGTTGCTGGTGCACACGGTGTACATGGAAGCAGCGTGTGCCCTGAAAATTCTATTCAATTTTGCAATGCAGGGTGTGTAAACGAGTAATACAACCGAGTAGGAGGTAATTCTGGATAAAGAAAGGAAATGAAAATGTAGAATAAAAATTTTTGTGTAAGGCCCTGTTTACGAGAAAATTCGCTTTGAACGTTCGCTGAGTAGTTCCTTACTTTCCGTGCGGAAGAACGATCAGTATATTTATTGAGTACGATGTTAAAACGACCATAGGCGTTCTTCGAAAAGACTAGTAATATTACGAGCATGTATTAAACTGTATCAATATTATAGTCACGTTTTCATTGCATTAATTAGTTCATATTTTTCCATTAACTTCATTCAATTGATCCTGTATGATTCTAATAATTAGCATTTATTTTAATGTGCAATTTGTTGAAAATCTCACTGTTGTTGCACAGAAATTCTTACTCGATTTATAAGAAAATTATGAAATAGCATTAACATAAGCAATGTCGAAGTTTTAATTGCTTGAAGGCTTGTATGATTCTTTTAACATAGAATTATACAGAACTCACTTTAATATCATCAGTAATATGATATTATTATAAGAAAAAAATTAATACGATCAATTTAAGTACGTATGTACTCACTGAATTTTTAATGTTACCCTTACAATTAATTAACTCAAATTAATCCTTTGAGCGCCACGGGCTTCCTTAAGTGCTCGTAATGTTACTACGATTCGTGCGGAGAACGCCTATGAGCATTCAAGTAAAGTGTTTAATAAGTACGGTAACAAATATACCGCACAGGAAGTAAGGTAGTACGCAGCGAACTTTTAACCTTCATTTTTTTGAAAACGGAGCCTTATTACAAAAATTTTATTCTACATCTTCGTTTCGTTTTTTTCATCCAGAATCATCTCCTACACGATTGTACTACTCGCCCTGACACACCCTGTATAAGAAATCTACGCAACTTCGTTGCGGATCAAGTTATTAGTTACGTCAGAGAAAATATTAAAAATTCCATCAATCATGACATCAACACAACAGTACCTATGCTACAGGTACTTATAAAAAATCCGTGATTACATCAGCATTGTGTTCTTGCACTCATACGTTTTGTAAAAATATGTACGTATTCTTTAGATAAAGTCTGTCCGGAAAAATATGCTTTTCATTTACGGTTATGACACCGCTATTGATTATTTTACCATCTCTTACCTGCGTCATCATTTTGTTTCCCCTTTTTGCATATTTTGTATTATTGTTTTCGTTTGTATAATGTTATTTTGTACCACGGTGTTCCTCGAGGCTCAAATAAACTAACAAATAAAAATATAAAATGAAGATAAACTTTATTCAGAGGTCCACGCGACTCGTACATTAACTTGCATATCGAAAATGCATTGGTGCAATATTAAATTTCGAAACATTTTCGGGAACTTTTTATAGAGAACGAAATTTCACGAAACATAGGTGCGCAAGCTTTAAAGTTTGACTGAATTTTTTTACCATAGTATAAATAAACTAAATGATTTTTAATAAGTACTTAACTCTTTACTGTGGGGATATCATGTGTAAAACGGATTTATAAATTTTGAAATGAGGAATATGATGCAATATCCCATACAAGAAGTTTTATTAATTTAGAAATATGTATGTGTAATGACAAACATCAATGTGTAAAAGTCAGTATAGAACGAAGCATTGCAATATTCGTGACATCAGAGTAAAAAATAATTATTAATCTTTTAAACGCTGTGAGGAATTATATTACAATAATAATTTAAATTTTGCCATACAGACTAAATATTTAAAATTTGTTTATAGTTGTTACAAAATTTTGTATAGGTATATCAAGACAGGATAACATATAAAATTTCTCTATACAAAAATTATTGAAGTAATTACTACGCCATAGACAGGGTCAATCGTTATAACTTACTATTAGTAGGCTAAATAACTGCTTAAGTTCTGATATTATAAAAACATACATAGGTATCTCAAAAAAAATGTGTTGCATTCTGATTTGCAAGTTTCATGTTTTATAAGATTACAAATACATCTTGATAAATTTAAAGACATGCCATTTCGTGACCTTGAAATGACTTTGTACCTGGTGTTCATTATATCTACATCTAACAAGTCCTCGAGTTCTTCGATTTAATGATAAATTTGGTCTAATATCGTACAATATTCTAATTTATGTAAAAAATATAAACTCGAGAATATTATTTTTAAAGTAAATACTTAATACCATTGAACTAGAAAACCGAGCAAAATAAAGTTGGTTGGTTAAGTAGGTCTCTTATATTCCATGGTGCACTCAGTTTACATTTTTTTAATTTTTCTATTAAATTGACTCATCGAGTATTGAATAAAGGGCTTTGCCAAATTATGTGGTTTAAATCTTGTTTTGGATAATTATAGTTGCATTTTGCATAATTTATTGTGCCTACACGTAACAAAGTGCGGCACAATTGTAGTGATCTATCGAAATAATCTACAATTATAAACATGTATAAACCACTTCGAATATTCAAAACCTTATGCATATTACAATATTGTAAGAAACTCATGTAAAGACTCATGTAAACCTGTATAACTCTGTACTGAGAATTCCCTTTCAGCTTAATTAAAAAAATAATAAAGTTCATTAGGTCCATAAGTTATGTATCGATAACTACATCTATGAAATCTTGAAATCTTATATTCTGTGTGTGAATATTTAGATTCAAGGTTACCACAAGACCAGAACAGTATCAGTCACTGATGATATGTAAAACAGTCAAGGTAAGATTGAAATCTTACTATGTTTCGTGCTACAGGGCTCACCAGTGACCCACGAATTCAATTTGATTTAATCAAATAAATACAAATCCCCATTAAATGTCTAGCAAAACTAATGTCACAATAATGTTCCAGGAAATAATTATATATTTATGTGCTTAACGGTACATATTTACAGAAACCCATTTCAATATGTCTAACTGAATACAAGGTGGTCCACGCAACTGGAATAAGTTAAGTATATGTTTTTTTTGAATGAACCAATACTTCTCGGGATTCTGTGTAAAAAAGTACTAGGGTAAAATGGTTGAATATTAATAGTTTTTTGACATAAATAAGTTAATACTTTTTTCTTACTATTATAATAAAGAGACAGAGTTTGTTTGTATGTTTACAATAGCTTCTTTACATTTTCTGGAGTGTCACAGGCTGTTTGATAGCGAAATAAATAATATATCGAGAAAAAAACCTGTGACTATTTGCTGTCGGCTTGCCGGCGAACCGTCCACAGGGGCATAGTTCACGCCCTGCCGCTAGGTGGCAAAGCACAGCGCCCGCACGCTCGAAAGAAAATTCGCCCGGCTACAAGATACAAGGAAAAAAACATGCTGCGAATCAGACCTGGGCACTTTTGAAATAACATTATTTTAATTGTTAAATCAAATAACCTGTTATTTTATTTGATAATTGTTTCGTTTTCGAAATACAGTTGCGTTACTTTATTTCAAGAAATAATTTTGATAATAATCATCTTGTATCTAAGGTAATAAAATAATGAAATACTCATTCAATAGCTCAACTGATGTATTTCAATCGTATCGCGTTTACTTTTCTGATATTATGGTTTTATTCTTGGTGTGTTCATATTCAATTCACACTCTTTTGTTTATACGATACAATGTTATAACTTTTGTTTGAGGAACATCAACCACTTACAGCCGTCATGGCCATCCGGAGCGCAGCCCCACTACGACCTACCCCCACTTTGCGTCCATTCTCCTCATACAGGCTGTGATCTGCGATGACGATTGACCGAGGAGGGACTGGAGGCAACTGAAACGAAGGGAACGGACCTAGAGTGGGGGAAGGCCGGAGTAGGACTGCGCTTCGGATGGCCATGACGGACTTACAGTCTTGGAAAGACATTTTGCTGAAGAATAACAGCCCCCTTCCGCCTTCCACACCAGTAGAACGATTATTTTCTTTCGCAACTATATTAGATAGTCCCAGACAAAAATCTCTTACTGATGAGCTTTCTGAAGAGAAAGTTTTGCTCAAAGCAAATTGTTGTAAAAATTTCTTGAAATAAAGTCTTTCAGTTGAATTATTTTCATGATTATTTTGCTAAATTTCAAATAACGAAATAATGAAATCATTTATTATTTCAAATTGCTATTATTTCAAATAAATCAATATTCTCTGTAGTTTCAAATAACAGTATTGAAAATAACGGACTGAAATATTATTTCAAATAGCTATTTCTTACTTTCATTTCAAATAAAATTTGCCCAGGTCTGCTGCAAATTCCATACGCAGAAAAATCGCGAGTGAAGGCGTATCCAGGGCATCTAGTATACAATGACAAAATTATATTGACACCATTAAAAAAAACCTATGTAACCTTCGGTTGACCTTAACGCCCCTACCTAGCAACATTCTGCTTCCATCTTACGATGTCCCCTCGACCTCCTGTAACCCCCTAAAAGCATTTCCTTCTACCCAGTGTACTTTTCGAAATATTTGTAATAATAGATCAATATCGAACACTATGTATATCCCTCGCGGTAAGAGGTAATTAATTGCGTAGAAATAAAATCTTAATGCCGCGGTAACATACGGGAACGAATCGATTAATATTGAAAGACGTCAAACAAAGGACACTTGAAATTTGAAGCACGAGCACGCACCGATCGTTTATTTCCCCGGCTGAAAATTTCCAGCACGAAATCTATGAAAGGTTCGCGCATTGAATGCATCGGGAATAACAGGCTATACTTACATATGCAACACACACCGAAACCAAGTGCGCATGGCCCGTTGGATTTCCCTCGTTGAATACGACACTCATACGTGTTCATGCATACTCCTAGGCGTCGTTTGTCCTGTGATAGGCACTCCTCTTGCACCGGGGTGGGAAAGAAGTTCAGAACTGCAAGGGGTTGCAAACGAGAACTCGAAGATAACGAAACCAGAAGGCGACGAAACACGTGCCGCTTGCATGGTAAAGCCTCGATTATGCGAACTAATTGGCAGACACGCTACTCAGATAATACAATCTTCTGGGTGATAGGACATTTTCATCTGACAAATGCCGTTTATAGTACGGTAGTACTCTGCTCTTAGATAACAGGTCTTCAGACATAGATTTTCCTTTAACCGTAGTTTTGTGAAAAGATATGTTAAGGAGAGACTGCATAATTATTTACCAATTGATCATATTTGTGATGAAATATTGATAATGAAGAAAAACTGACAACTTTTAATATAGTAAATAAATGGAATGAATTATGTTAATGAGTAACGTAATACTACTTTTATTACAAATTGCGTATTGAAAAGTAATTTCTTTAACCGATCCAAATTCACCATAATCAGATAATTTGACTTTTTTCATTACTTTGAAATGGTGATAATTATAATTATTTTATGAATGTACGATATACATTATACTAACAGTTAAAATTTATGTTAAATTTAATCGAAATTATTTGAGCAATTGTTCAAATTTTTATTTTATTATATATATAATATATTGCTTTCGATTCATTAAAAACATTATATTTTCTGTATTAATGTATATGTATAGTCATTTTTAAAATTTTTATTATAATTGTATTTCATGTTTCTCTCTATGCATGTCGGCGAATTTTCACTGAATTTTGCAATTTCATTTTTTGTTAATTGGCGAATTATTGCCTTTTCAAGTCTGTTTTCAACTCTTATTATGTGTTGAATTGTTTTTCAAGTTGGTTAATAAGTATGTGAAATGTATACAGACAGTTAATGAAACTAGATTAGTATATTTCAAGACTTTTAAGACTTTTTGAAAGTTGTACTAATATTTATCTCACACTTTTCAATAGTCAAACCGGTGATGGCCACGGGAGCTCCGGCCTTGCCCCGCTCTAGGTCCATTCCCCCTGTTTCAATTCCCCCTCGGTAAATCGTCGTCTCAGATCACGGCCTATATGAGGGGAATGGACCTAGAATGGGGGAAAGCCGGAGCTTCCGCGACCATCACTGAATTAAACAGAGAAAACGATCAAAATGTAAATTGAAGTATTATTCATTTTTACACATTTCTGAGCACTAACTTTTTGGTACACTAATGTGTCTACGTAGTAAACGATTTGTATGTATACATATAAATGCCTAAATTTTATAACAAAACATATATTACACACTTTTGATTTTCCGACTTCACATTCAACTACAATTTTGAAGTTTTATATTATACATGTAGTTTATTCTTCTTTACGTTGAAACGGGTGTCGAAATGCATGCCACAATCAACGTTCGAATAATCGAGGTTCTACTGTCTTTACATTCAATCCAAAAAGTTTCGAACAATTCTCAATCCCAAAAAAACAATGCATGAAAAATAGAAATTATAGTATGTTACAGAAATTTTGATTTAGTAGTCCAATATCTAAAGAAAATAGTATTTTATTTTGATTTGATTTATACGAACTGTGCGTGAGAGGAGCACCAGTCTGGAGTACATACAGTTAGCTATACCAAATCAACAGTGGAGCGGAGGGTACAACTTGAGAGAGACAAAAATGATAGCTGAACCAACGTAATATTTCCCGAGAAAATACAGTGATTCTGTAGAAATAACAAAACAGCCAAGTAACATCAACAGAGACATGAGATACCACTTGAACTCCGTCTGGAACACTCTCCGCCCAAGTGAATTGATCAGTTGTCCCATTACAAGACCAACCACAGCACAGAATCAGGAATCGGGTACAAAGTTTTACTTTGATGACCAATTTTGCAAATTGGAATGAAAGTGAAAAATAATGACCAGCATCTAACATGACTAGACTGCGGATCTTTATGCAATTTAACATAGTAAAATATCTGAAAAACACACACTTAAAACCGTGAAAAAGTAAAAAGTACAGTTTTTAAACATTTTTAGAACAAAATACAGTTTTATCAAAGTTTCATTTCTATAACAGCAATAACATAAAAGATATTAAACTTTGAAAATGTATATTTACATAAACACCCGCAGTCTGGACATAACGTATAATAAAAAACATTTAACAAACTTAACACTTTGACTGCCACGCTATATTAGCTGAACATAATAAAGTTTCTAAATATTACAATAGTTATAGAAAATGAATATGACCTCAAATTGTACTCTTTTTAATCAGTATTATTAGTGAATTTCATAATTGTTCTATTGATTATATTAGACCAGAGATGACCATCCGGAGCAACGCCTGGCTCCAGCCTACTCCCACTTTGCGTCCATTCTCCTCACGTAGGTTGTGGTCTGGGTATGACGTCGAAAACATCGGTGATTGTCAGTAAGTACGGCTTCTCAAGAGACAGTGACGTAATAAGAACAATTTTTTTATATATGGCATGAATTATATCTAGAGATTACATCTCTACTTTCTTATTACGTGAGGAGAATGGACGTAGAGTGGGGGCAGGGCGGAGCCAAGCATCGCTCCGGATGGTCATGTCTGTATTAGACCTTACTAGATACATTTTTTAATACTACACAGTAACTCACAAAATTTATCACACGAATGCTTTATTTCAACTTTCTTTTGTGTAATATATTTTCAGGGCATTGTTATTTCCAGCATAAGTACTATGTCTGTAATAAACTACACTTTAAGTACACTTCTGAAATTGGTAGATACTCAGCCATACTAGAATTAAGAAAGAAAAGTAATTATGGAAATATTTTATCAGTTTCGTGAGTCACCGTACATGATCAAATAAATAATAATTGAATCCGAGTGTCACCTACATATGGACGACATGGCATTCAAAATGTTAAAAGGAGAACGTGACCTTAAGGTGCCTTGTCTCTGTATCTCTACAATAGTGACCAATTTCTCGCGTTAATGACGACTGCTGATTAATAATGACAAAAGTCATTGGAAGAAAGAAAGAAAAAATCTTGCAATTAGTCAACATGTGCTTCAAAGTTAACTGTTTCCAAAATATTATTTTGATGGATTAAATAAGGATGAATAATATAGCTTACCGTGTCACTAACCCATAATCGTTTGAACTTTTTTTAATGGGGTTACTTAACACGTGTCCTGCCACAGTAGAAAATTCCGTAAGTATACAGACACGCGAAAATGGCTATTTATTAATACACGTGGTTGATTGTACAAATATTTATCTATGTGATATTACATTTTCTATTTCTACTGTCATTTTAACATGAATGTTACTCAAAATATCATAAGGGTCGATAGTTACGTGATCAAATTAAAATTGTTGCGTGTACCGTTTTCGTGGCAGTGAACGCGTTAACATAATGTCAACCACTTGAAATCTTCCACTTGGCAAGGTATTACATTATGTTCTTAGAATTAACACAAAAACCATAAATAGAACATGGGGTTCTAGTAAATCAAATTTTGAGAGTTTTGAGGCTTTCATGGCCCGAATCATTACAGATAATACTGTTTGATGCTTCCGGGTGTAAGCCGTGTCCAGTAGGAAAATGTTCTCAACGTTTCGCCAGCATTGCAGCCAACTTCAACAGGGGTCTGAGAACGCACTGATACTGATATTGGTCGACCAATTAAAAACTGATTAGTTGATTCAATGATGAACATCCTGACTCACATCACTATCAGTGCGTTCTCAAACCCCTGATGACGCTAGCTGCAATGCTGGCGAAACGTTGAGAACATTTTCCTACTGGACACGGCTTACATCCGGAAGCCTGAAACAGTATTATCTGTAAATCAAATTCTTTCACAGAGGTGCAATCACTTTAATTTCCAATCTTTATATTATTAATCGTTATTAATAATTACAAATTGTACGAGTTTAAGTTAAGGTAGTGGCTGACCCAGTGAGGTGCAAATTGTGCGGTTGGCAATGTGTCAAAATGTTTAGAGCATTCAACTGTTGTTGGCAATGTTCAGCTACTCAAACAACGTGCCAAAGACGCTTGCCACAAAATAACAGGAACAGATTTTTATGTCCCTGAGAAAACGTGCCAAAGATTCATTTTGAACACCTGTTATAAAAAATTTATTATGTTATGACATAGTATACGAAATTATATAAAGGTTGGCTCACGATCTAGAAACCCGAACACCTATGAAACGGATCAGTTCCAGGCATATATTTATTAATCAGATTTTAAGACTTTTTTCTTTCTTCCAATACCTTCTAACAGCACCTAAAGCTTGAACCTGTAATTTAGCAACACCTTGTACAAACGTAGATGTCTAAACGAACACAGTGCAGTCTCAGACTATGATGAAGGTAGTCTTCTTTCAATAGATACGACCAAAACCTGGAAATCTTGAATGCTAATGATAATAATTAGACTACGGATGTTTATGCAGATATACACTGTTAGAATTCAATATTTTTTATGTTAATGCATTTATAGAAGTAAAACTTTGACAAATCTGTATTTTGTTCTGGAAGAGTTTAAAAAATCTATTTATTATTTTTCCACAGTTTCACATGTGCATTTTTCAGATATTTGGATACGATAAATTACATAAACATCCGCAGTCTAATAATAATTATCCTACTGTGACCAGCCTGAAAAGTGAATGTTTTTCGTATTTGCAATGCGGAAAAAGTAGAAATACGATTCTATTGATATTTAGCAGTTCATGCGAACGTATCATAAGCTTTTTGTTTTCAAAATTGTATTAAAAAATATCAATATTTCAACGAGACGCAGCAATTCTCGTAAAGCGTATCCTTCCGAGCATAAATGAATAGTGCACACGATATCGACATTGTGGTTTTTGTAAAATAGAAACACGATATTTTTTATAAACTCTTTTATACTGCCTCCCTTTTAGCAGAGGTTTATTTTGTTTCATTGAAAATTTACGATAAAAAAAATTTGTTTACGTTTTTCACAGTTTTATAACCCAAAAGTTCCATTATGCTTTTATATATTTTCTAAACCAAAAATGTTATTAACAAAACTGTTCGTCAAAAGAAAACTACTGCCTTTTTAAACGCGTGTTTTAAATTCCTAGACAATTTGTCAATTGTAGCTTAAGATATCATGCACACTGTTTTGGAAAACATAGCTTCGAGAAATACGCGTTTGAAGTGTAGCAACGTCTACCTAAGCCAGTGCTGGCCACCGGAGCTGCGACCGTCCCTCGCTCTAGGCCCATTCCCCTCATGTAGCCTGTGATCAGGGACAACGATGAACGGAGGGGGATCGAGGAGCAAACTAGAGGGAACTGAAATGAGGGGAATGGACCTAGAGTGGGGGAAGGTCACAGCTCCGTCGGCTATCACTGACCGAAGTGTACATATACAGGTGCACTTTAAATACTATATCTTGAGAAGCCTTTTGAATATCTACATAGAAGTTTTTGTACATTAATTTTAAGACTTCAAACTATTTTTTAACACAATAGAAAAATTTACGACCCTTTCAAAATTTGTCAGTAGAACAACCCCTTAATTTAAAGTTTGTTACTCGAATAATAAACCGAAGGGAGCAGTGGTTTGTGCATGTTCATCAACGAGAAACTCTAGCGTGATTTTAATTTAATTATTAGGTCTCGTGGAGCTTTGATGGGATTGAGAAATGTTCGTTTGCGGAACTCTTGTAATTCATGAATATTAGAATTATTGTTACACATATCGCCGCGTATGAAGTGTGTTCAACATGTGAGTAAAATTACATTCAATTCGGATTAATAAACATAGGTACTCTGTGGGCAATTAGCGAAATAATTAATTCGTGTGAAATCGATTTCACGTAGAAAGAATTGTTAAACTCGTCCTCATTCTTTCATTCTTAATTAATGCGTCATATTGGATTCATATTCTTTGAATGTATGTCGATTTAATTTATTTTTATAAACTAGTGAAAAAAGTTTGTTTATAAAATTTGTTTGCAAATTCGTTATAATTTTTTGAACGTCCAAATAGTTACTTATCGATTTATGTCCATTCAACTGTATATAAAAAGTATATAGTATATTCATGGAAAAATTTGAATGACATTTATGTTACATGGTACAGACTGAACGTGATCCGTATTACCATATTTTTCACTTAAATAATTTGACGACCTTTGTATGCAAACGGCTGTTTTGCAAGTCTTACAAAACTGGTTCATCTATATTCATACAAGTATAAAACATTCAAGAAGAACTGCGAGACTAAAGCTGGCAGAAATAACGAACAATGAGCATGCAACTGTTCACGTCAGTACATCAAAATAAAACTCAGATAACACGTATATAATAAGGAAACCTTAAATCAATCTATTAATCCTTTCTAAATGCAAATTTGCTGGCAATGTGTCACAAGCTTCACGAACGTCTCATTCAATATTAACCCCTTGTCTTACGATTTTTTTAATAGGAATCTGCACTAAATCCAGCAACTACATTTCTCGAAATTCGTAATTTACTTTAAATAATTATCTGAAAGTCGAGAACGCTGTAATTCAAAATTTTTAAAAATTCACATTTGAGTAAAACTTATATTTATAACTAGACTGCGAGTTTTAATACAAATAAACATTTTTTATTTCAATATTTATTTACTTGTAGCTGAGAAAATGCAACTATGGCACAACTTCAGTTCAGCTTGATATGTTTGCAAATACATTTTTATTTCACTTACTGTATAAAATGTGCACTCTTCACAACCTTGGATATATTAAATTGCATAAAGACCCGCAGTTTATTTATAACGTACATACCATAATCTGCACCACGAGTAAGACTCGTTATGATAAAGCAAGGGGTTAAATAACACATATGTCCACGTATCAAATTTAGATCTCTCGAAGTGCACTTCCTCGATGCACCAGTTTTACCGAACAAAGCAGAGACTTTTCCGAAAGAAATATGCCAACGATATTTCGTGTTTCACTTCGGAACGGCAAAGGCGGTATCTCTGCGGTTAAGATTAAAAAAACGAAAGAGAAACGAAAGAAAAGGAATTCTAAAATAAACGCGAACCTTGGTCGCGTTACAAAAGTCGCGGGACAAAAGAAACGCGAAACGGTAGAGAGCCACGCTGTCAGACTTACCCCTCGAGATTGGATTTCTGTTCAAATCGAACCCATCGGAGGGTTTCTCCACCATTTGACTCGGCCACAGGTTCAGACCAAACAGTGACCATTGGTGCGTGTTTAACGGAAAGATAATCAGAGCGCAAACACCGCTCGACATCCACGACAAAGCACTCGAACGCACTTCCGACGAGGATGCAAGAATCATAAGGGTGGCCAATTGCACGAGGGTTACCGTAACACGGTCGAGGATCATGATTAACCTCTTCAAGGACGAATTTCAGTTAGAAGAAAATTATTTAAATGTATTTATTTAAGTCAGAAGGAAATTGTTCAATTGTATTTGTTTAAGAGAGAAGAAAATTATTCAATTATATTTATTGATGTCAAAATAATATTACTCAACTATATTTATTTAAGCCACAAGAAAATTATTCAATTACATTTATTTTAGGCAGGAGAAACTTATTATATTATATGTTTTGAACTCCAAAAGAAAATTATCCAATTATATTTATTTCAGCCAGCAGAAAATTATAAAATTATATTTATTGATATGAATTATATTTCTTGAAGGCAAAATAACATTATTCAATTACACTTGTTTAAATCGGAAGTAAATTATTAAATTACATTTATTGAAATCGGAAGAAAATTATTAAATTATATTTCTTGAAACCAAAGTAACATTATTCAATTATACTTGTTTAAGCCATGAGAAAATTATTCAATTATGTGTATTGAAACCAGAAGAAAATTATTGAATTATATTTAGTTAAGCCAAAAGAAGATTATTCGATTATATCTATTTAAGCCAAAACAGATTATTTAATTATATTTGTTAAAATGCGAACTGATTTTTAATGACTTGTCAACTGCATCATTTTTGTAAGTAAGAGTTAATAAAAATGGGGTAACCTGTTTTACCTATCACATTCCCAAATGTGTTAAATGGATTTTCTTTCCTGATATTGAGACAATTTTCACAGAACGAGTCAACCCTTCCTCAGTTAACAAATCAAACTTTTGCACTGTAATATTTGTTGCACCTTCCCACAATCTCCGCAGATTTTATTCTTTTTACGCCTAAGTAATAATTTTAATATTTGCATCGAGCTGCTTTTTACTCATTTGTTTAATTAACCAAGTGTCATGTCAGAGGGGCTTCAAGAGCTTTAGAAAAAGTTGGCATTGTCATATCAAGAAACATAAAATTGTAGCAAATTCACAAATTTTGGACAAAGTATACGTATGTTGTCATTGTGGAGGTTCGTCGTTAACAATAATTGAATTAGAAAAATTACACGTACACGTATGTGTCAGTAGTCCTGAAGAGGTTAATACTAGTCGCTCCGAAGAACACGAATACGCCTGATTCTCACGAATCCTTAAAAGACGCGAGCGAAAGACGATGACCGACTGACTGACCGTGTAACGAGCACTGGGCCCAACACATGTTGGGCCCCTACTGCTACGGTTACTGCTACCACAGCAGACGATACCGCTACAGCTGGTCACCTGTTCGCAAACATCCTCTTTAAATCTCGAGCATGAAAACACGTGTATACTGTCACCATGTTTCTCATTTATATGAAGACCCACAAGAACTATCTTAGGTCTGGGCATTATCGAAATAAATTTTTATTCAATTAAAATTTTTATTTTATTTGTTATTTGCTTTTTTACTTCATCTTAGTTGATGTTGTTTGAGTAATAATGTATTTGACAAAGTGATTATTGTAATATTTGTTATTTTATTTGAAATTTAGATACAGTGTGACCTCGATTATCCGAAGACAGTTCATTCAAAAGTTATTCATCATATGTAAGTTAGAAGCTAAAATTATTATTAGTGACACTGTAGCTAATTTTATAACACTATGAATTTCATATTCCAAAATAAAATAATAACTTTTGTGCTGAACATAGTTGCAATGTGAGTCATATCATTGCTAGTTGTAGTTCGGATAACCGAAGTTCCACTGTATTTGTTATTTAATTTTACCAAGAAAATAATGTGTTTCTATCGTTCGTGGAACGTCCATTCCAAAATCGCAGACTTGTGACAATATGTATCATCGGCAATGTTTACTTTTACCGCAATATTCATATTCTGATCAACTGTTATTTGTTATTTTGTATTGTTATTTGAAGTTCTAAATACTTTGCAAATAAATCATTTATTTCTCAAATAAGATTTTGGAGTTTATTTGCATACAACATGTAACAAGCACTGATTGCAACTCAACTGCGAAACGTTCACGAAGGATGCACATATGGAGTCTTCGTTAGGTATGCTTAAGAACTTGGAGAGATTATCTTTACTTTAGTGATAGAAAGCATCCTCGTGCCACATCATGGGGCAGAGAATAAACTTTTCTAAGAGGTACAATCTTTTATGGACGTCCTGTACGTATTTACATTTAGTTGTTGCAGAGATTTCTGTCTCATGGGAGGAAAATCTCATGAAATATAGATACTACTATGCCTGTAGTCGACACTGGAGAAAAGCAAACAAAATAGGGATGCGTTCGTGTGTTTCCTATAGAGGCCCGTTCATATCTGCAGACATTGAACGTGTCAGGGGCGTAGCATGACCATTGCTACAAATATTCTTTAATGCATTATCTGTATAGGGTGTTAAAAAAAAGGTCCGATACTTAAAGGGCTTATACTACTCACCGAGAGGAGTAAAAAATGTCTCATCAACATAGGTTCTAGAAGCACTCCTTTCGGTGTAAAATCAACTTTTATTGTTCAAATTGTAGTTTAGTTAACAGATTATTATTAACGTGGAATGGTCTCCTTGATCACCTGACTTGAATCCTCTGGATCTTTTTTTTGTGGGGACACTTAAAGACTTTGGTCTACTCATCGCCAATAAATAATGTGTTGGACTTACGACAACGAATAGAAAATGCGTGTCGTACAATACGTGGCACGGAAAGAATATTTGAAAATGCATGTCGATCTATGATCCGTAGATGTGAGGTTTGTGTAGCAATGGAAGGTAGACATATCCAACATCTAGAATTATGAAGATTTGTACTACAATTGCGTCTATGAAGTGTGTAAATTCAATGTGTTGCGAAGAGACTCAGTTAATGATACCCAACGCTAATAAATAATAACAGTTGATTTTACACCGAAGGGATTGCTTTTAGGACCTATGTTGATTAGACATTTTTAACTTCTCTCGGTGAGTACTATAAGCCCTTTAAGTATTGGACCCCTTTTTTAACACCATGTATAAGTATGAGAGCTTATGTATTTAACGTAACATAACTGTACACACAGCTAACAGACACAATCCGTACCAGCACGACATTCCTGCGAAGAATACTTTGTCTATGTTGATGCATGTCTGTCTTCTTTGTCCCCGTTTGTGCGGCCAGTGTGAATACAATAGTGCCCGGTTTGTGGTCGCGGTGTCATGCCCACCAGGCCATTTCTGGCGGGCTATTTAGCAACTAACATTTCATTCTACCTCACTCACTCCCAATGTCTCTCACTGTCGTCTCCGTCGCACCCAGAGGCGAACGAGCCGGAGAGAGCAATTCCCAGAACATCTACCTGCCCCGATAGTTGTTGCCATTAGGTATCAGGCTTGCAACTGGGCACTACTGTAGACTATCGACCACCCTAGGCGATCTTCTGCTTAGAAACGGTATAGGAGAAGGAACCAATCACTTGTGTTGGATGACTAACCACTTTTACCTATGACTATGTCCAACTCATCGTCTACACTGAGTCAACTTATTTACGCGAAACTTCCCAAACCGAACACTGTCTCCAAACGAACGCTACCCTTAGTCATCAAGGGCCGAGTTCGTCAAGGCTGGTCATCTATACCCCTTCCCTTTCCCTAAAATACTATATATATGTCTAAGAATTTGCGAAGTCAGACAGATTCTTGTGCAACGCCACAACGTATAGCAGAATAAACCTCTTTTACGATTTTAAAAGTGTTATACTCGATTCGACGACTCGGAGTCCAACACTTGATTGCTGTTGCGCGCCGAATCCTTAAGACCGAAGGCAAGTGGCAAAAAGACGAGTGGTGGGAGGCCTAACTAGAGAGTCACCTAGGATGGTTGGCAGTGTATATACATGTCTCAAGCCGTATAAGTATTGAAGTACTCGTTTGCAAAAACCTGCACATTGACAATAGATAAAGAAAAATTAATAGAATTGGTTAGAGAACACACATCCTCCTTCAATTGTTTACTGGTCTTCCTCTTCTAATAATAATGAAATCACGGACAAATCTTCACCAGATAAATCTTGAAATACGAGGGTTGTTTCCAAAGTTGTCGGAATTAGGCTCTAAATTCTTTATTTCACTCATTTTCGTTTATGTTACGTTGTAGTTTTTTAATATAATCCCCATTTAATTGTATACACTTGTCCTAGCGCGAAACTAATCTTTTTAGACCTCCTCCGAAGAACTTTTGGGGAGTGCCTTTTATCTACCCGTTTACAGCAGTGTTTGGTCGTTAAATCGATCAACCCAACCATAAACAGTAGTTTTTGATTCCGCAGAGTTGTCAAATACTCCATGTAATCATTGAACGACTTCAGATGGCTTTGTGCCCTCTTTCCATAGAAAGAAAATAATGGCTCTTTGAGAATTCACAGCGTCCTCCATAGTCGCAGGGTTAACACCTCAGAAGCAGATCTGTACTCGCCTAGTTGTCGAACAATACTGACCGGCATTGACTGGTGTCGTTAGGAAAATGTGTCAGTGCTGGTCTGTGCATAATAACATCAGTCATTAGGTCTGCATTTCCGCGCTGGTTCTGAATTCGCAGAACTTTGGAAACATACCTCGTATTTTTTAATAAGTGTCCTGATGTGTCTCAATCCTGTGCGCAAGCATGTAGTAGCTCCTCTGTTTTTATATTATCGAAAATATGAGGTCTGTTATTCTAAGTATCTGTCAATATGAATACTATCGAAAATGTTGTATCTGTTGCACTTCGTGTGTGGCACGTTCAGCGTTTGTAAATATGAACGAACCTTTATCCACTCGAAGCCGGTGACGCATCAGGTAGTACGTCATTCAATACCTATCCAAAATAGCCAACAACACATTAAATTCGTCTTGAGAAGAAATTAATATCATCGGTCGATACTCACAAAGCTATTGGGTGCGTCATCGGTTCCTCGTATCAAAACTTTTGCTGAGGAGCACATGTTGCGTTATCATCTCGTTAGAAGAAAAATTGTCCAAAATCTGTACCTCTCACTTTTCAAACCTTGATACTTATGTATCTTCTTTTTCAATGTAAACAGAACAAAAATTCCAGCTCCTGAGAATGATGAGAACCCCATATGCTAATTGTAAGACCCCAACTTTGAATGGGTTAACACGTGACCACCGTAAGGGTCACACATGACCGACACTTCAAATTTTATGTATTCATACAGCTGTTGGTTTGTTCAGAATTGCAAGACAATTTGATGTTGTCATAATAGTCGAGAAGTACTAATATCGATGGCATACTGTAACATTTTCTTCTTTTTCTATTTACATTGTAAACAGCATGTTGTGTTGTGGAGTTAAATATATTTTGTATTGAACCTGGTTACCTTCAGAATAGTTAATATTTTCACTCATTGGTTTGATTAATAAAGAAAAATGAATTTATGATACACTTGTACAAAACTCGCATTTGAAAAAGTCACGGTAACGCAATAAGGAACAATATCCTTTAGGATAAGTAGTACGCTCCGAAACTAATGATATTTAGACCCATGTTCATTATGACCTTTTGTTTCGTTTGATGAGACTTCATACCCCTGATGTTTGACCTCGATTTTTTTGAACACCTTGTATAGCAACCGAAAAACACGATGGGTAGTACCTCCCGGTAACATTAGGGGAGAGTCGTGCAATACCGATTACTCTAAGTTTTTTTACTGTAACTTAGGCCAGTCCCGATAAAACTCAAATTTACAAAAAGTGATTTGTGGTATAAATGTAACTTAACAAAAGGAGGGAAATTGTTTTTCTTAAATTTCGTAATAAGAGTTAATAATCAGCGAAAATAAAAAACTTGTAATTTGTAGCGAATGAAAAATTGTCGTCCAGTACAGACCAGCCACTTAGCTAGCAGATTTTTAGGTTTAAACGATTAATAATGTTAGACAAAAGACATTTATATGTTAGAATCGAAGACTTTTACTCCAAGTTTCTGTTTACAAGCTCACAAATGAAATGAGTAATAGTTTCTTGATGTGTGCATTCCACATATGCCCAACCTTCACATTTGATGCACTGCACCCAATCTTCGACAAATGTCTCTTTGCAAATGATACACTGAGTGATTTTTTTATCTAAGTCTAGTTTCCCCTGTGTTGGGTTATCATCTTCTTTCCTATTTAACCCCCCCCCCCCCCCCCCCCCCCAGTCCATCCTTTCTTGTGTTTTATAAGAGGACAAAATTTTGGCCGGTACTGGACCACAGTTGGATGGTCGGTACTGCACAACAAGCACATGAAAAATTGTAGGTTCTGATGCGTAATATACAAAGAAAATTGCAAAACTACTGCTATTTATTTACACCTTATAGACTGAAGATAGTGTACATAATACGACCAAATCATTTACTTATGTGGGAAACAAGGGTTCAGCTCGGAAAAATAACTTTTTACGCACCGAATCTTAAAGTAAAATGTACGGCCCCGGAATATGTTGCACAGAGAAATAGTATTCATCCGCTTATTTATGTCAAATTCACCCAGGTAACGATGGAACCGAGAATTAGCTTTGCTTGATACTGCATGACTGTCCCCTACATCGGATGTATGCGCCTCGTTCCGCGTAAATTTGAATTCGCGCTAACCTGCTGGAATGTCTGGCTACGAACGACTGTTTTCACTGCGGTACTCAAAAGTGTTAACAGTTTGTATGACCTTGAAATGCCAGTTCAACTCTTCTTTACAA
Organism: Macropis europaea; assembly: GCA_916610135.2. Lineage (NCBI taxonomy): Eukaryota > Metazoa > Arthropoda > Insecta > Hymenoptera > Melittidae > Macropis > Macropis europaea. The sequence goes on from OU744344.1 coordinate 39,875,650, forward strand.
TAGTGTACACCCCTTGTAACGTAAAAACAAGTATTTGCCTAGCAACTGCCAACGTTTTGCCTAAACATCCCTAATCTTCGACACCTTTAACGATCCGGTTGCCTAGGAGGAAACTGAGACCCTTTCTAGACATTTCATCAAACAAACAGAGTTACAGTCAGGTGTCTTCATATGCGATGCATCAGTCTTAAGTGCATTAAACAAATTTTACCAAATGCCGGGCCAAACATGAATTTTTCGTACGAATAAATAATTCTGACCGAATTTGGAAGATGAAAACTCAAAACGTTACGCGTTCTAATGTACAATATCAGTGAAATGTATTCTCAAACACAACTGTTGTGCTTTTCACTATAATTTCCCGATGTTTTTAATCTAAACAATGACATCGGAATAAAGGTTCGAAGGAAACACGATACTCTTTTCGAAATTAATTCCTTCGAGCATGTATCGTTTGCACAGTCTCAAAAATAATTGTACTTTAACACGATGAACGTCGTGGCGGTCACCGGTGACCGACTCCTCCAATTTGGTTTAATTAAATAATTATTGATTGTCGCAAAATTCCGAACGAACTGAGTACTGAAACAATAATGTAGGAACAGAAGGATACGACCGAGTACTCAAATCTTTTTCTGCTTTAGGATTTATATAAAAAATAGTAAATTATATCGTGTCTGACTAGGTGTGGCCGTTTTCACTTTGGCGTTCGACGTGTTAAAAAGTTTATTGTCCTAACATTTCATTGTAATTCCAAGCGAATAATATCTGGTTCATTATTCTCTTTTAAATCGCTGCATAACGAATTGACTTCACATTATAAAACAAATAGTATCAATATTATTATTATTTGAATCAATGTCATTATTTAGACATATTTTAGAAATGACATCATTCCTCGACCAGAACTATGAAAACTGTATTCTAACAGATGTCGACTGTGTACATACTTTCTTCTAACTATACATTAGATGCCACCACCCAATCACCTAAACCACAGTTAATCAGTCACGTTGTACATTGATCATCATTATTAATTGGGAAAGAATAAAAAGTGGTACCGTTTGTTACATTGCGAGTTACCAATCCACAATTAGTATGTACATACTCGTTGTAGTGAGTTTTGTGCAGCTCGAGTTCTATTCTTTGATAAACATACAATTTATCATAAAACATACAAAAGCTAAAGTAAAACAAACAACAGAAACGTTCATTATACGTGTAATTTCTTACCTTCTACCCGGAGACAATATTTACACGCTACCCGCCAAAATAAATAATCGTCCACATTTGTGTTTTCTGTTCTTACAACCAATAGCGCCCTAATCTAATTCTGTACCAATTTGGTAAAGTCGGTTGTGACATGAAAACGGTAAAGGTGCTCCAGGGCACAGACGAGATATACGAATAGACCAATCAAATAGAAAACACCTTATGGACTTTCGTGGCCCAACGTGACTGCCATACTGACTTACAAATTCGACACAGATTTTAGCATCCTCTACTCATCAACGACGGCCACTTGATAAAGTATTCATTAAAGAAGTTAGCAAGGGCCAAGCAGCATTCATGTGTAAAAGCGTGTGAGCCTGTAGAAAGCACAGATGTTTGATAGGCAATTGTCGACTCGATGCAGCGACGATTTGTGTCGCGCGAGTTTTCTCGGATCCTTCATTAGTATGATGTGTGAATATTGAATACAGGCGGGCATATAAAGAAATAGACGAGCGAGCAAAGCTGCGGTGAGGCCTCGCAGGCTCGCGGCGGACAAAAATTGATTATATATTAAATTGAGTGCTCCCAGAAAGGGTATAACCGGATAAGGCAGTCAAATGTGCCCTTAAACTAAATTTGATTTGCGATGGACCATTCGATAGCTTACCAAAAGATACCATTTTACACAAATTTTCAACCATCTATCTCGACCGGGAGGTAGTAATAGGGAATATTCGGATTATCCGGTTTTGCATTATTTTCCTTATTTAGTCGCATGCGAAAATTCTAAAAAAACATGAAGCCTATTCTGGACATGGTGGCATATATGACGGAATTTTTTCCCATTTTTTCGTTGCAGATTTTAGTTGTAAAAAATGAAAAACATTTAAAAACTGCGGATTTCTTATTGAAGTTTCAAAGACAGCACATTTATATTTTTATGGTAAAGACATCTTATCATAGCTATCATCGTCAAATTTTTTCAAATTTTTCGGTAAGGTGCGCCGTAGTTAAAAAAAATTGAAAACCGATTTTTTCCAGGTATTTTGCACGAAAAAGTACCTTTTACTTTGAATTTTTATATTTTCTTTATTCTGTGGGTATATTATGCGATATTAAACATTGCTATATTCAGAAAATACTATATAACTTATTGTTAAAGAAATAAAATTGACTCGATCCATTGAAACTGTGCCGCAAACGTTATATTCTAAACTATTTACTATAATTTCAAAATTGTTGTTGGTGCAGCGGTTGTATGTCCGACGGTGGAAGTGGGGACGAACTTTTTGACGCAGGTTCGATTCCCGCCCGGACTTATTTCTTTTTAGTACATTAATTATTTTTTTTAATACATTAATTATGTTTTTTGCATTCCTAATTGCATAAAATGAAAATAGTATTTATATAAAAACATTTTAAATATATATTCAGCATACCTTATACTAAAATATTCACAAAAATAATTTTGCAGCACTCTTCGTTGAATCATTTCTCTAGCGTGTATCCTCCTAATTACGGTTAGGAGAATACATTCCTTTTTTATAAAATAAAAAAATAAAAAAAAATATGTCTGGGCGGGGATCGAACCTGCGTCAAAAAACTTTGTAACGATTCCAAAGTCGGACACGCAACATCTGCCCCAATAACGCTCTTGACTGTGTAGTAAATAGTATAGACATATATTCTGTAATGTTAACAAGATTGGTTACTTGAAGGCATGAAAGAAGGACTTAACAATTCCGGAATACACTCAATGTTTCTACAGTTATAATCCATGCGCTAATTGTACAAATAAGAACATTGGTTTACTAAAGAGCAAACATCCAACAGCATCCTTATATTATCCCACAAACCCCACGAAAAAATTCAAACCCTGAATGTATTGAAAATAAATATATATATTCACATGCAATTATATTTACATAAAGATATGTATATATACATACATACAGTCTCAATTTTAATCTTTTTAAAGTTTAGTAGTTACGTCTGACGATGAGATTCAACCAGCATGATCTATTTAAGAAAATACAAAAGGTAAAAGTAAAATGAAAAGTAAAGTAAAAGTCAATTTAGAAAACCCTGAAAAAGTTAAAATTTAAAAGAAACGCAAGTATGTACAAATATATTCAAAGTATAGCCTAGCACACACCTACAAACATGTTCCTAGAAATTGGTTATGCATTTATGATGCATACAAACATACAAAAACGTGCAGAGTATGTTAAGTATTCAGAAATGTACAGAATGTAAAAACGAAGAATTTTATAAAAATATGATTTTGCATAAATGTCAGGAGTCTAAAACTCTTCATGCGATACAATAGCTTATTTCGCCATCGCACGCATAAAAAAAGCACACATATGTATGAATAGATTGTCAGTGATTCACAGTTTATATTATTTTAAAGTGTGTGTCGTTCGTGTGACCTGCCAAGGAATTTATAATTTTTACCGCAGTAAGCGCAACAATCTGTTTCTGCATTCTGTTGGTAACGTTGTGAGTGACACGGAAATGGTAATGGGGCTCTAGAGCCCCAGGAATTCGGGCCGAAAAAATACATTGCATGATTGGTGTATTCATATATCTCGTCTGTGCTCTAGAGCCCCAGGAATTCGGGCCGAAGAAATACATTGCATGATTGGTCTATTCTTATATCTCGGCTGTGCTTATATCTCGTCTGTGACGCCGATATGCGTGCTGGAAACGAATGTACATGTCCTACTATCTTCCATTCAATGGCAGAAGTAGACACAGACGAGATATATAATCGTAATTCTCGTCTGTGAAGTAGACCGATAAGTGCTTTACAAATACAGATACATGACTCGCCATCTTACGGATACAGATAGAAATAAAAGGTTAGGCACCTTATTAATAATGATATATAATATAATATTATATAATTAATATATAATAATGCGCCATCTGGGAGACCGAAGCAGAAGGAAGACGACATAGTAGTATGTAGTCAATACAGAAGATAGCACGACATGTACTTTTACTTACAGAACGTTTATAATTTTACTTCTGCCTCTGTCTGCAAGATGGCGTGACATGTATCTTTTTTCAAAGCGTCTACCGTTTTACTTCTGCCTCTGTCTGCAAGATGGCGTGACATGTACCTTTTGTCAAAGTGTCTATCGATTTATTTCTACCTCTGCCTACAAGATGCCATAACACGAAACCTTTGTAAAGAAGCTACCGTTTTACTTCTGCCTCCATCTCCAAGATGGCGCGACAAGTATCCTTTTTCAAAGCGTCAACCGTTTTACTTCTGCTTCTGTCTGTAAGATGACTTGACATGTACGTTTTTCAATGCAGCTACCGTTTTACTTCTGCCTCCGTCCCCAAGATGGTACAACATGCATTTTTATTTCTGTGTGTCTACTAATTTATTTGTGCCTCCATCTGCAAGATGGCGCGATATGTACACCCTAGTACACTTTTGTTTTCCGTCGGGCTAGAGGAAGGACCTCCCACCACTCGCCCGCTTCGCTCTTTGAGCAGCAACAGAAGGCTACCTCATTGTCCTCGCACGTAAGAAACATTAGAGAATCAGGCTAGTGGAGGGACGCTCCTTCCCCTACTCCTAGGGAAGGCTAGCTCATCCGAGTTGTACCTACACGTAAATAAATAAACGTTAAACTTCAAACTCACATGCCTCGGAGTTATTGACGGATCGCCGTGAAATTTAAGGCATACGTTCAGAAACACAGCAGTTTTATTTCGATGCACGATTTTGCTGATAACATTTTTGGTTTAGAATAGAGTACGTACATCTGTACCTTGGTAGACAAAGGGCCAATGTTCATTTGAGTTTTATGCACCATTCAGATCAAAATCATGAACGTTATCGTAGAAAGAAAGACCACTGTTCTTCCACTATTACACGCAATGTTAGATATATTCTCAAAAGGCCTATATTTTATGTGTATTATAAAGGTTAATATGCAGCTTCTCCGAACAAATTGCAAATTAGAATTGGCCCCATTTCTACCAAGGTACTGAAAAATATAATACATATTTTGAAGTGTTAAACTGAAAACTTAATCAATTTTCTATCGTCAATTTACAAAGAAACAGAAACTCCGTCATAAGGGAGGAGTATAAAAGAGTTTATACAAAAATTTTGTTTTTCTGTTTTACGAAAGACAAACTGGCGAAATCGACTACAACATCCTCCGTGCACGGAAAGGTGCGTTTCTCGAGAATGGCTGTATCTCTTTCAAACATTGATGTTTTTTAATGCAATTTTAAATACAGAAAGCTTAAGATACATTCCCATAAACTGTCAAGTAGCAAAAGAATTGCATTTTACTTTTTCCGCATTAGGAACCCAAAGAACACCCACTTTTCAGGCTGGTCACAGTAAGATAACCCCTGAAAAGACTCTAGATAGCTCAAGCTAACGACCAGTTGCTTCAACTACTTTTACATCGTCCAAAGAGTATTCCAACGATGTAGATTAGAAGCACTTTATTATTAGATTGAATAAAAAATCTTAAGAATAATTACAGATGCTCCTTGGTACATAACAAATGAAAAATTGCATGATGACCTAAATATCCCCTTTATCATAGAAGAAGAAAAGCAGCATAAAACATCATGAAAAATCATAGCAACACCTTATTACGCCCACTGCTGGAACAGCGCAGTGGAAGAAGAAGAAGAAGACTGCAGCGACATTAGCCAGCAGACTTAATTGATGGTTGACTCGTCAATGGATGAGTCCTCATCACGCCGTAAGTGGTGCTGTATACAGTACCCAAGCCAGCGAATTAGGTCATAGAATAGTATTCTGATTGCTAATATAATAATAAATAAAAAAAATTAGGTTGAATCATAAATAACTTCGGACACAATATTTGTTGTGTTTGTAAAAACTCAAATAGTTTATGTAGGATACTAATTGTTGCTTCATATTACAAGGTAAACGTTCTTATGCAGAAGCAACAACAATCGCTCTTATTAAAGAATAGGTCGTCGATAAGTTGAGGAAGATAAATCGGAAGTTATTTATGACTCAACCCAATATTTTCAATCAAATGCTTCCTACTGCTATTTTATATTGTATCCTTCGACAGAGCTGGGTGTAAGGGAGACGGAGGGAATACGAGCCAGTGGATAATAAGAGTCATTATGTTTTTGACAATATTGTAAATCGAACGACGACGTATTCCTGCCCAAAGGTACTTCTCCCTGCACCGATGATAAGGAGCACTTATTTCTCACGTTAGTCGCTTTTGTGGCCGTAGCAGAGAACGTTGACTGATGAGGACATCTATTGTGTTGTTTCCCGAAAATTCGCATCGAAATAGTAAGTGCACAACCTTTGTCTATTACACTTTATTTATGCTTAATTTGAATGATTCACAGTCAAAGTTTGTTATTATAACTCCAATTCTGTCTTCATTTATAATGCTTTCCACTATTTGTATCGAAATATAATAACGATCGTGGGGACAGTGAGAGTCAAGTGGCTCCTATTACCACACAAAGACTTTGAATGGCGACAGTTTTTTTGCTAAAGATACCAAGAATTTGAAAAAGGACTCTCAACAAGGGCAACTGGACTGCTAAAGGGCTGGAAAATGCGGCTGATCTGGTTCGTCAAGGACAATCCATACATAAAGTAGTTGATCAAAGTTGAAGACCATTGGCGATGGAGACTTTCAATCTCCAGGATTAGGAAGACGCAATATTCAATAAATATACAAAATTCGCATTGCCTCCATAGATGGGTGTCATTATCCGAATCCTGCGGTCAATGTTGGCTAAAACTATTTTTTCAGTTTATTTATTATAGCTTACTTTGAGTGGATTGCATCTGAAGAAGGCCGCTCTTATTTACTTGCTTCTAGGAATAAAAATATTCACGATAACGCACAAAAACAGATTAGAGGGACACCCTAAAGAACTTGCAAGAAGCTTAAGACAAACTCCAGAAAACAAAAGACTGAAGAGAGCAAAACCATCCGATCTACAGAAATAGCAAAGAATAAAACGTAGTGGAAACACTATTGAGTGTTATCCACACGCATACGATATTCTCATGTATCAAATTTGCTGGTTGGTTCAATAGAGCCAGTTTTCAATATAATTATAATAATACAAAAAAAAATTTACTTCCTGATAACTCGTTTAAAGAATTGCCAAAGGTTCTAATAAATATTTAAAGTGATTGATTAAATATTTTAACTTTTATTAACTGGCCCGCATTTCCCTTGCCGCCCCTACAGTCGTAGACCTCTACGTTCAGATCAATCATAGCCAAAGGATTAATCCTTTGAGGACGATAAACGCATATATGCGTTCCAAAAACTCGTTCACCGGGTGCTACGGTTCACCGTACTGGCCCAGGCGCAACTGTTTATTGTACGTTATAAACCTATGTATTCGTATGATTCATCACCACAGCTTATTTGATTAAAATATACAATATGTTTCATTACACTGTTGCAATTTTAGAGCACCGAAATAATTGAACAATCGACGTCATACATATCATTATAATGAAATACTCAGTTTAACACGTGTGCTACCGCGAAAAAAAATTCAGCACATGGTGCACGCTTTTTCCTGAAACTCTCAGGACTCAAAGGATTAAAAAGCCCAGACGTGACTGGTTGACGTCCTTTCTGACAGTCCACGAAACTTCGAAAGTGGCAAGTGAATCTATGTCAGAGCAAGGCGGCACGTTGATGTTTTACGAGGGGCTTGCAGCCGGCTTTATAGTGCGACGAGGTGACTAAAAATCGACAAACAATCTATTCCGCCGGCACGTCGTTACAACGGCATGATAAGTCCCTGTATCGTGCCGGCCGTCCTCTTCTGCTTCTTCTCCTTCTTCGTGGTCGGTATGCAGGACGACGGCGGCGAGTTTCTGTGAAAATTTCGGCGTAACTCAAAAGCTGAAGTCAAACATGGGCGTGTTTCACGAGGTGTCTCGGTAAATCCGGTAAAACGCCGAAAGCAAATCCCTCGGCTGTCAGCGGCGCGCGACAAGCTAAATGCACCGCAATATACACTACCGTCCATACGTTTCGTTTTATGATTCCACACTGAAATTATCAGAACGTTCATAAATTTTGGCTATCTCGAGCGATCAATTATTCTTTGTCAGCGAAATGTCGCATGATTTATTAACCATTTCGCTACGGTATCGTCCGGCCAAAAATCGACAATGCGACGGGCTGTCTGCCTTCAGCTTTCGTTGAAGAATATATCGTGTACTGCGATATGCATGTACATTTTTTAAAGCTACATTTACGTATTCTGTGTTTGTATTTGTAACTCTTTTCAATTGCAAAATTTCCAAATGCACATATATCGAAAACGCTTCACCTGAGGGGATATGTTTATTAAAACTTTTTTGGTTAGAATTAGATACAGATAACCGTCTTATAACACGGTAGATAGGTTCATAGAAAATGCCGTGTTGTGTGAAACCGTGTTATATGAGACCCAGCGCCAGTACAAAAAGGGGGGTTACGTTATTTTCATTTAATGTAACCTTAATTTAATAAATTTCTTCCTCATCACTACTCAGTACAATCAAACTAGAACGTTTTTTCGGTTGAACGATATCACCTTCACTTTCTGAACCTTCTTCTTCATTTAGATTTTTTGCACCTTCTATCCTCTTTAAAAAATCTGTAATTTTGGTTTGTTTGCTGGTTCATACAAGGTCATTGTAGATTTCATGGTATGAAGATAGACAATTTTGCAGCTCCTTTTTGAATTTTCGGCTTCTTTCAGCGGAAAGGTCTGCATTCAAAAAAAATGATTCAAGATTTTCAGTTAATCTTAGGCCATCTTCTAATTTTTTTAATGTTAAATTATTAACTTCACAATCTTCATCAGTGCTATTGTCCTCAGAATCGATTTGATTTCCAACTTCGGATGCCATTTCCATCAAATCCGCTTCGTCAACTTCTTCTTCCACTAATATGTCTTGAACGTACTCAATAGCCATATCCACGAAGCCTTCGTCTCTGATCGATTTAGCAAGTTCTAATATGCCACCAATTTCTTTTCTGACGATTCAAGCACGTTTTCTATTTCAACTGAAGATGGCCATATCTTCTTCCTACATGCATTTAACGTTGATGTTTTTAGTTCTTTCAGCGACAAAGATATGATATCGATGCAGTGCTTAATTGAAAATTGCTTCCAAGCTTCCATTACGTTAATTGATTTCGAACCGGTTACGTCTAAAATCCACTGTAATGCACTTCTTATGTAATAAGTTTTAAAGGTATAAATACTACCTTGATCCAATGGTTGGAGCAACGAAGTAGTGTTAGGTGATAGGAACACTATTTTGACGTTGGGATGACTCAAATCTTGTGGGTGATATGGAGCATTATCTAATAGTAATAGCGCCTTGAAGCTCAAATTTTTCCGTTTTAAATCATTTTCAGCGTTTGGCACAAAACAATTTAAAAACCAATCTTTAAATAAATTTCCAGTCACCCAAGCTCTGGGATTTGTTTTCCAATATACCGGTAAGGTGTTTTTATTTACGCCTTTAAGTGCACGCGGATTTAAAGATCTATAAACTAGCAAGGGTTTTGTCATAAAGTGCCCCGACGCATTGCTGCACAAAAGTAGCGTTATACGATCTTTAGACACCTTAAATCCGTGTGCAGTTTTTTCTTTTTTCGATATAAAGGTTCTACTGGGCGCTTTTTGAATTTTTCAAACCAACCTTTACTTGCCACAAAATCTGGGTTGACAGAAGATTCTTTATGTTCTTTAAGGTGTTTGTAAATTTTAAGTGCTTTTTGCTTAATGATATTACCATCCAATGGAATTCTTTTTTGACAGCTATCATCAATCCAAATGCTGAGTGCCTTTTCCATTTTCTCAATTATTGGCGCCCGGGGACGAGCTGCATATGTTACGGATATCGAAGATCCTGCAGCAACTGCACTTCTTATTTCTTTTTCATTTTTCTTAATAGTCTGGACTGTTGCTTCATTTAAATTAAGACTTTTTCCAATGTGAGATGCTTTTTCTCCTTTTAAAAGACGTTCCAAGATTAGTATCTTTACTTCTAAACAAATAAATTTCCTCTTAAACGTTTGTTTTTCATCTTTATCAGACATGGCTTGGGACTGAAACTTGATTTTCCAAAAATTAGTCTTAAAGACGAAAAAATCACTCTTTAACATATCGTGGCTCGACACAGACTGCCGACCAGCCGCTTAAGACACTTTGTCTTCAGACCACGGAAATAAAAAGAAACAAAAAGGGGCTTGTCGGAATAGAGTTATAAATGAGTAAATTATAATTTATTTATATATTTTCATGTGAAGGCACTATAGTTCATTATTCCTTCCCGTCGTCATTTTAAGGTAATTTAGTTTTTAAATATGTTAAACAAAAATCATGTTATCCAGTGCTGTAGAAGTACAGTGTTGTACAAAAGTTTCCGCAATTTTCTTATTGTGTTAGAGCGAAACCGTGTTATAGGTTGCAGTGCTATACGAGGGATCTCGCAATTTATTCCATCGTGTTAAAGCGAAACCGTGTTATAGGATGCCGTGTTGTAGGAGGGCCACTGGATAGAATATGTGGATGAGCTAATGGTATTTCACAACGGAAAACCCTGTATATTTTTCCAGTACAAAGATGAAATTTAAATTTAAATAAGAACTTTAATTTAAGGAGACAGTAGCCTAACAAGCAGTTCGGTAATTGTGCAATTTTTCTTTCTTGAGGAACTATAATCGATGCTGGTACCTATAGGTCAGTACGTGGAGAACGAACTAAGAACTCTTGTCGTTCTTACAATTAGTATTAAGAGATTATTTTGTGGCAGGCGACTGTAATTATTCTTTGGAGCGAAAGGCTTCACACCATAAACAAGACAGACCCTTTGTACACAAATACAATACATTTACAGCGTAGAGTGACGATCTTGAAACGAACCGGGTATTTCGGACACTCCCATAGTAAAACTGTTATCGAACAACTGTACTACCTCTAAGACACATGAATGTGATAGAGCCACGCTGAATTTTTTAATTACGTGGGCAAAAACTATCACTTGAATTGCTATAAACTGGTTTTATTTCACTATTGAAGCTATGAATAATGTAAATAGGAATGTAGTGGTGTTTAGATGTTTATTTGTTGGTTATTCGAACGTGACTGAAATTTCTTGTTACATGTGAAACAATGTTCACCTTCGTAGCTAGTGTTTTCATACAATACTCAGAATTTCCGTTGAATAGAGGGATGTGGAAATATTTAAGAAGGGGGGTACACAGGACCGCAAAAACGGTTCCTCGTGGACGAACCTTCTTGGATAGCGAGGGGGTGTCCTCTGTTCGTCACAAAATCATCCAAACTGTTGTAAACAAATACTTTCGAATATTAACAGTATGCTTACCAGATCTGCAGCAAATCGCTCGAGAACTAAATGGTATACAGATTGTTTAGAACAAGGTTTCAGGATTTTAGGGGCAGATATTCGCGAAATAGAGAAAAAAAGTCCTAATAAACATGGGTTACAGAATGAATAGAGTCAGAGTTATAAACAATTCTTCGTTTTGGTTGAAGCATGCAATTCTGTGATACGAAGATGTGAAGCGTGCGTGGAAATGGAGGGAGTACATGTAGGAAACCTTCTGTAAACTGTGGAGTTTACAGAATTGTTCCCTTTTCTTCTTTTGAAAGAAGAAACGCTAATCCGTTGATTTCATATCATGCGAGAGCGTCAGAAACAAGCAAATCACTTGAACCTAAAACTGTTTATAACTCCGACGGTATACTAATTCTTCAACCTATGTCTATTAGGATTGTTTCCCCCATTTCGCGAATACTATCTGCCCTTAACCTGTTAGCTGTGTATGACAAGTATACTCGTCATGAAGAAATGGCAATTTTTTGTGTTATGACGATTATACTCGTCATGCGAAAAAAGTAATTACCATTTGCTATTTAAATTAAAATTTTATTTAAAACTAAAACATATTCGTAAATTTCAGACATTTTAGAATATTTTGAGACAAGAACGAAATCAGAAAAAAACAAAAAAGTTTGTTCCGTGTATTTGATTTTCCTTGTTTTTTAATAATGAATTTTTAAGTTTTGTGATTAATATCATTGAATTTGAGCAATAAATTATTCATTTTTAAAAAAAAACTACCACTTCGTTATAACTTAATTCAATTTTACAGCAGCTGCATATACTCTGTGTTTGACGACTATACTCGTCAACTCTTCATTTTTGTGACACAACGTAGGTACACAGTTTTAAAGTAGGGCTACACAGATAATAGGTTAAAGTCCTGGACGCCTATTTTAACCCCCTGTACACTGAACGGTATCAACACTTAAGGGATGACTTTTATGGTAACAGAAGCTTTTCTATTGATCTACGCGAGCGTCAACACACAGTGTACAGGATGTTAAAAAAAAGGGTCAAAGACTTTAGATGCTTATAGTACTCACGAAGTTGAGTAACAAATGTCTAAATAACATAGAACCTAAAATCAATACTAACAATGTTTGGCCCGAAAAAACTGGGACACCCTATGTAATAAAGAAATCACAATTGCTTCAGTGTTTTCTTCGATAGAATATATTCGAGAATAAGTTGTCATACCTGCGCCTGAATCCTTGTTTCTTTTAACCCCTCGCCTTACGACTTCTTCAGTAGCTATCTGCACTGAAGTCTATTCTTCAAGTACTCTAAAGGCAAAACACAGGAAGAACATTTACCAAAATGGACCTTTTGCTTTAGATAATCTTTTGAAAGTCAAGAGTGCTATTCATATTCATAACATACAGAACATAATCTGCAAATAGTTAAGACAGTTCATTGAATTTTGTGAGTAGCTGTACATATATAGCAACTCTGTACATTTCATTGCAATGCTAAAATAATTCATTTGTGGTGTCTTTTTTAATACAATTACTGTTACCTAGTGCATCGAAGTACGTCTGGGCATTATCGAAATAAACTTTTATTCAAATAAAATTTTTATTTTATTTGTTATTTGTTCTGTTACTTTATCTTAATTAATATTATTTGAATAATAATGTACTTGACAAATAAATTAGTTTAGTGTTTGTTATTTTATTTGAAACTTAGATATTTGTTATTTGATTTCACGAGGAAGGTAAAGATGTTTCTCTATTGTCCGTGGAACTTCCATTCCAAAACCACAGACTTTCGACAAAGCGTATCAACGGCTTATTTTTACCACAATGTGTACGTTCTGATTAACTGTTATTTGTTATTTTGTATTATTATTTGAAATAACCTAATATTTGGTAGGTAAATCGTTTATAAATAATTTATTTTCCAAATAAAATTTCGAAATTTATTTGCATGCGTCCCTATTTTCCGATAAACTTATTTGCAATTGTATTTGAAGTAATTCTTTATCCTTTTTATTTGTTATTTCCATTTTAAACAAAAAGTGCCCAACCCTGCATCAAAGAAATTAGGTGTATTCGTATGAATTTTTCACAGGAAAGCCAAAATGAGAATCCAAGCTAAACGTTACCCGATAGCTCAGTCGTCACTCTGACGGTATCTAGCCGGTCTAACAAAACTGTTCCTTCAATCAGCAAACAAAAGACACACCTGGGGTTCTTATCTCTCTTCGGAATGGTTCGGGGAAATTTGCATACTCAAATCTCAGGTGATGGAGTCACCGTACCTTCTGCGCGATGTTTTTAGTATCTCATACACGGAATTTAGCAATAAACTTAGAACTCAGTTCTACGGTTTCAGTGAAATTAGGAATTCCTTCGCCATATTGAACCAGTTAATTATTTATTGTCTATTAATTAGGTAATGGGCACAAAACTGTTGTTTAAATCATACGCTCTTACAGAATAATAGTTTTTGTAGTAAATATACACGAAGAAAGTATACGTGTCAAGAATAAGTTATGATTTGTAATCAGAATATAAAATCAGTAATTGTACTGTAATTTTAAACCTTGTTTATACTAATTGTTGCTAGAATTGATTGAGAAAGTGTAACTGAATTGTAGATACAGTATACAGAGCACATAGTTTCTCAGAATATTATAAAGCTAAAAATAAGAGGAAAATGTTATATAAATATTCTTCACAAAACGTATCAATAAGAAGGTATAACAGGATATTTGCAGGAAATAGTAAAAGTACGAGAATGTAAAAATACAAGTGGGTCGAGTTCATTTGGAGTATATTGTATTGTCTATTGGTCTATACACTCTTTTTAATACTTTCAATGAACAATTCTAGAAGATACATCGTTAATCATTCGATGAACTGCCTGACATATTTCAATAAAATAGTTGCTTATGGTTTGTGTTTCATTGCATTGGAATCGGTGTAAGAATTTCAAACAGAATTACAAAAATCCTGTTGACAACATAAATTATTATTTTAATTTTCGAGAAGTGTATAGTTCTTATACAGTGTACTCAATTTTGCAAGTAGCTATATATTCATTACAACGCTGAAAGAGGTAACTATACTAAAAACATGTCACTCACAGTCAGTAAGATCGTTCTCAACACGTTTGTTACCAAAGTCCAACTGGAAAACCATCCACCACAAACCGCACCACATTTTTAAAAGCTGTATTAACACATTGCTGGCTGGGGGATTTTTGCAGAAACTAACGCCCGTGGCCGACTATTTTTTATACAAGTCAATATTGAAACACCTGCACGTGAGAAAATAAACAATAACTTTTTTGGCACATAATGTATTTATTTGAAACTTTGTACATGTCTTACTAAAGCATTCTAATATCTTCTTAGAGTGTGATAGGCTGTATTGTAGGAGTACACAGCATCTATTATAAATATACCGTGTTTCACTGCGCTTTCCTTTTGAGGAGCAAACTCTACACTTCTTGAAGCCATTTTTTTTTTAGTCCTGTGGATATTGTTTCCTCTAGGATATGTTCCTTCATATTACCTGACAGTCGACAAGGTGGATTAAAACAAAATAAAACAAAAAAATTCACCGAAAACCTTTTTTTCACTCAAAAATACGCGATGCACCATTTTTTTAAATTTTGTGGTAACAAAATTGCGTTTATGATGTACAAAAGGTCAGAAGAAAAAACTAACGGGCAAAATGTGAATGATATGTTCAATAATAAATTGTATAATGAACACTTCATCAATTTTAAGCTCTAACAACTTCGCACGGTGACTTTATCACTCTCTAAAAACGTCTGAATACGTCCCCGGTCAATAACGTTCTGGCAAAAAAGACGTATTAATATGTCTCCGGTCAATAATGTGTTAACACATTAACAGCCAACTTCTTTTTCGAAAATTTTTGTGTAATTCTGTAAATTTTAGTTGCCTTCCAAAGGACCTTAAATAGGCGGGATCCCCAAATGTTGCTTATGGCAGTGAATGAGTTAGAAGGCTCATCAGACAATGAGTATCTCGAATAATATGACACGTGTATGTGACAATGATCTCATATCCATACACACGAAATAGATTATTTCGATAGAATTGGGAGATTCGTTGTTGTCACACATACGTGACATCTGCCTCTGATGAGAATCAGGGTGTCACAGAGATGTGGCACGTGGTAGCGGACGTATTAAATCAGTAGTCACCACAAACAATAGAACAATTGAACAAGATTTGGTGTTACATCCAGAGTTGGGCATTTTTTATTTGAAATAAAAAGAACAAATAAAAAAGGAAAAATAATTACTATAAATAAAATAACAAATAAGTTTATTTGAAAACGAAGACGTATGCAAATAAATTCCAAAATTTTATTTGAGAAATAAATTATTTACAAACAATTTACCTGCCAAATATTTGGTTATTTAAAATAATAATACAAATTAACTAATAACAGTTAATCAGAATATAAACATTGCGATAAATGGAAGTTCCACGCACGATAGACAAATATTTTTATTTTCCTGATAAAATCAAATAACAATTATCTAAATTCCAAATACGATAATAAATATTAAAATAATTTATTTGTCAAATACATTAGTACTCAAATGACATCAACTTGTAAAATAAAGTAACAGAGCGAATAAGAAATGAAATACAAATTTTTGTTTAGCTATTAGCAACCACACATTGTTATATTATTACATTGTCTGTTACATTATCATTTGTGATGATACATTATTCAACTTGCATTAACAATAGTTATTAACTAATTAGTCTCTACATAAACAGTGACGAAGCATGGCTTAAATAAATTACATCTATTTACTGGTCTAGCTTCGATTATGTATGTATCAATTTCCATTAACAGTTTCCATTATCTCTTAAACCTAATTGTATATTATACGTCCTCAAATATTTCAATTTCGTTGAAATAAGTTCTACATCGTCTTACTTGCTATTAAAATTTTATTTGCATAATAGTTTGAATCAAAGTTTATTACGACAACACCCAGACCTGGTTACATCCACCTACTCAAATAAATGTCACTGCAGGTTCGTAATTACGAATAATATAATAACTATAATAACATACACGAATACCATTATTTAATATTACGTAAAAACGAGCAAAAATCTTTTCTAATGGGCTTAAATGAGCAATTATTTGAATCTAATAAAACTAAACAAACTAAACTTTCGCGGATATTCCAGTATCCAACGCCATCAGGATAAACACTGTCAAAGTGTACAAGTGCCTTACTCAACGAGTTTGATTATGTCATTTACAACTTGCATCCTGTATCTCATGGCTGTTGGGTGAACCAACGCACTCATTTCATGTTCTCAGGAAACCAGATTTACTCCAGAACAGCTGTTGCGAAGAAAACGCGTATAAACTGTGATTGAACGCAGGGTTGATTACGTTATTGAATATTTAGCGTAGAATTGATTCAATTACACTCGTTTACAGTGATCAGATGATGCAATCGGGTGGACAGAACTACCCTAAAAAGATTGTAGGTTCTCATTCAATGGTCACAGCAAACGGTGGTGGATTCTTTTTTTTAATATTGTTTATTAAGGCTTGTGAATACAATATCATTACAATAGTGTAATTTGCAATAAACAGCAGACTCGAATATTTGTTAGAATCCAATGGTCTTAATAGCGGATTGTTGTGAGCTTCTTTAAGACCTTACACTACTTCTCTTCTTTATTTTAGTTATCATCTTTGTTTATACACATTCTATTCTTAGGTAGTTACATGTACTACTTAACCCTAGTACGTTCCTCCTTTAGATTATATATTCAAAGTCTTTGGGTCAAAAATGCCCCGAATGTATGGAACTCTTATTTTCAACTTGATAATGTAATGAGAGGATTAAGGAATATAGAAATAACCAGCTGCGTGTATTATAATGTCAGCATTGTGTAAGTTTTTTATGGGACCAAAAAGACCCGAAAACCGAACTATGGTTAATGAGTGATTTAGGAAACAAATAATTTCATAATAGACGGGTTTAAAGAACTCAATTTAGCTGTCTATTAGGTTCATGGAAAAGAATTCTCGCTTTTTTGTAAAAGTGCAATTTAAATGATATTATCAATCGTCAGTTCTTGAAAAAATATGGCGGTATTTTCCTATGTAAATTAAGATGTAATTCTCTGTGAATTGTTACTGTATTTTGTCTTTTTTTATTGATAAGAATTATGTCAAGGTTGGGCGATTTTACTATCGATTTCTATTGAAAAACGTTAAATCTTTCGCACCAACCTAATAAATAAAACAAAACAAGGAAGAACAAAAACTTACAATATTATTATTAAAAACCATGCTTATGAACTAAAACCTAAACTATAGTAGTATAAATATGATAACAAGATGTCTTAATATATCAGGTCATTTCATAAGTAATGTCGTCCCCTATCTTATAAAACATATGTTAAATAAATATAAACATATCTGATTTTGTTTTGTAAAAATTGTACTGAGCATTTAGTGAAATGCGAGGGATCTACTTTGTTTTCAATTTTTCGATGCAAATTTATATTATCATAACAAGGATCTGTTGTTAACAATTCTGTAAATTAGCTGCAATTTCATTGGAAAATATTATAATGGCGTTTGTCACATTCGAAATTGCTGGATAAATCTCATAAATAACTTCCGCTTTTGTCTTGTTGAATCTACTAGTTAATATGTTAAAGTCTAATTTTTTGCTGGTTTTGCAGCATATCTAAGTTTCAGGTATGATTACCTCCTAATAAAAATACATATTAATACTCCAGTTGAACCATTTTATTTTTTAGGAAGAACAATATTTATTATGTATCGGAAGTCATTTATGACTCGACCCAATAGTTATAATTACCTACTACCTTTTTTGGTAGTTCGGCGGCATTTTAGCAGACAAAAAATTCAATGATATTAATCGGTTGAAATCAACCTGAAATGAATTGTCTTAAAACAACAGAAATTAGTTAAAGATGGAAACAATGAACTGTTGAAGTAGTCGAACAAGAACACTAAAATTAATACTCAGTGTCTTGATACTTAAAAATGACGGCAGTCGTTAATTTGATTATGTTTGATGAAGTCACATTTAAAAACGACATAACTTATGGGACGACCTGTATGCATAATAACGAATTTGTAATACATGCAATCTCTACTTTACCAGTCCTATAGTAGTGATATACTTGTGCTATACTAGTGCTATACTAGCACTATACTTGTACTGTACTAATGTTGTACTAGTCCTTTACTAACGCTATATTAGTACTATACTAGTGCTAAACTATTATGATACTAGTGCTATACTAGTACTATATTGATGCTATATTAGTGCAATACAAGTAGTATACTAGTACTCTACTACAGTGGTGGATTCAACACATATAAATAATAATACAACAAAGTTCATATAAACATTTACCCTATCTGACCTTCTTTCCAAGTTACAGCTATTTCTGTCTTCCAGTACTTCTTGTGATAATTTTAGCAGTAGATAATGTTTTCATACACCGGCAGCGTATTCAAGAGAGTTGCCGAACACCTGACAATTTTCAATGGATTAGAAGGTCAACGATAAGACGTCTAGAGTCTTGCATTCGAGCCGAAGATGGTCACTTTGAGCAATTCCTATGAAGACAGGTGAACAACTGGCATAACATAAAAACGACTGTAACTCCAAAACGTGGTCAGTTAGAACAAACGTTTACATGAACATTTACTATTGCATATGTGTGCTGAATCCTCTAGGAAGCTATGCCCATATATTATGGCACATCCTGTATAGTAATAGGAACTAGTAAATTTAATCTCATGTCTAATGAGCAGGTACATAGCAGTCGATGGCGGTGAAGTCAGAAAAAGTGAACGGAACGAGGGTGGAGGATGATCGTAGGTGAAAGCAGAGTCCCATGGTGTTTTACGGTGGTCGCATAATCTTAGGTCCCTCGTATGTTTGCGGGCATAGCATTATAGCGTGTGCACGTCGCATACTTACGTGGCCAGCAGAAGGTGCGGCTTTAGTCCACGATTCTTCTCGGGTTCGTCCTATGCCCATTATGCGAGCGAACTCTTCGTGCTGCCTTTTCTGCGGGCCTTCAATTAAGCTCCGTTCACAGCGACGCGAAACGAACCTCTTCTGCGTTGGTTCAAAAAGCAGAGCCTTATCACTTGATCTGTTAACACGTGCGTCACCACGCGTCACGCATACGTGACGCGACAATTCTTGACGGAGACTGACGTCACGTATATATTGTAGTGATGAATCTAACAATTCTCTCAACACTTTGACAGCCGCTGGACATTTTTACACGAGTTCTTAAGTAACTAAACTTTTTACATTACTGTCTTTGTATTGACTATTCTACAATTTCCTCTTTATGAGCACTTGAAATATTTACTATATTATTTGAAATATTTATTTGTGTTACATGACTGTTATTCAGATGAATAAAATCACGTATACGCGACAGCGGTCGTCAAAGTGTTCAAATAATATGTGACATGTGTATGAGTGTTTTATGTGGGTGACATGTTATTTGGAATATTCAGTTGGTTCCTTTAACACTTTGATTGCCATGTCACCTATATATGGGTGACAATGAAATTCAGGTGTTGTTTATCTGAACATGAATACTATCAGTAAAATATTTAGGAAGATCGAACAGAACCAGCAAGAACTATAAATAATTATCAACATTGTTAATTAAAAAGAGCATAATTTCAGATTACTTTCATGTTGTATGCATCGAAGTCTAGAAAGTCCTGTCGTTTTCTTTCTAGTATTTAGTGTGTTGAACAGTAAGGAATGTTATCATTTTCTATTCGATAATACAACCTCTTCGAAGACAAATTAATTAGAATTAAATAAAATTTGCATTCATTATGAAGTCATAAGTACCAACTGAAGAGAAAATTGTAAAGAATTCACAAGTTTATGAAAAGCAATATATAAAACTAACGTACATATCGTGTCAACATTCCTGAAGGGTTTAAGATGTTTTTAATAAATAATTCAAAGTTACAGTGTGGAATAATTCGCCAACGCGACAGTGGTGGTGATTTGAATTCATGGAAGCTTGGAAAATAAAAATTGTATCTCTTTTTTTTCGCAAATGATTCAAAATGGTATTTGATAAATTAAATTATATATTTCTACATTCTTGAAGTAAACACATTATTATTTGCAGAGAAAGTTCTGAATTCCATTTTCACACTGCTTCCACCCCCGAATCAAATAGATCCAATAATTATTAAGATGTTAAAGTTACTTAGCAAAATGTAAATCTGTTATCAGAATTAAAATTGTAGTTAAAAATAACTGCTTAAATTTTATAACAAAAAATATAGACGCTTAGAAAGAAGTATTAATTGTTAATTTTACTGGTTAATTTTCAAATTCAAGTTTCATCTATACTGTATACTTCTTGTAATAATTTTGAAATATTAAAAAGTAATCAATAATTGAAATTAGGAAGATCAGTTTTAAATTATAAAAATGTATATATTTTATCTGAAATTATGATATTCACGAATATACTATTTTCGAGGTTTCAAATAAATTATAATATTCATATTTTTTCTGGTGCACTTCTTTCTAGAACGTGAAACAATGTAGCATTTCTTATAATTACAAAATATTTGTAATCTTTTGTAATAAACTATTGAGATTTTAACCATTTAGAAAGCGTTGTTGAAATACAGTTTTAATACTTTGAACTCTAAAACTTTCGGGGAAAAACTTGCATCGTGTGCTGGAATTCACCATGGCAGAACACACGTAAAACTGAATACTGTAATATATATTAAGATATACAATTATAACATATTTAACGACACACAAACACCTTAATAAGCCAACTGATGTAATAATTAGCTCAAATACATAAGCTCATAGTGTACAATAAATAATCAGCTACGTCTGGGCCAATATTATAGTCCACAGCACTTAATGAACGATTTTCCAGAACTCATGGTACACCGGTTGAAAGGGTTAAACACGTGACAAATCACGTAATTAATCAATTATTTAATATCATAAAATTATGTTAAATTAACACAATAATTAATAAATTGTATACCAAATTTCGGGAACATACAATTTCTATAAATAATTATTGTTTAACAAATTTCACTGAATATCAAACAAACGTGAATTAATTTTGTTGAGTAAAGTACTATTTCAAATATACAATAGAAGCATCTAAAAACCTGTCTCAATAACGTTACAATAAATAAATACAATTTATATGACATTAATAAGATACCATAAATCTGTCACCATTATTTATAAAATTATATAAGAATTTTGTGTGCACAATGTTACATATGAGTACAACATTTGAAAACTTGTATGTCTTCGACAATTTGATACATATAAGACATGATTCAACATTTGTATGCTGTTTTGATTATCAGCGAGCATTTTGAAAGTAATCCCTTTATCTACGTGTTAACAAGTGCAACTGATAAGGGTGGACAATAAAGTGCCGCAATTATGGAGTCGCTCTTTGTTGATGTCCGACCGCGGATTAAAAATATAACGTATAAGCTGTGTAACATTGCTGCGCTGATAAAAATAAAATTCTATGAAAAGTGCTTCCTTAACTTATCTTGTTACACAACACTTGCAATAGAAGCGACACACATCAAAGAACTATGTACAATCAACGGAATATTTTGACGTTTCGTCAGCATTGTAACTTCATTAGAGTCTAAAAATGTACTGATAATTGTGTATATTAGAGGCATCAACATTTAATCAACATTTGACTGCCATCCATCAGCTGAAAATGACAGACTTCCTAAATTTTTGCACAAAGTTGAAATTGCATCCCTTTTAATCAATTATATTAGTAATTTTCCCAACATTCTAGTGGTTCTATCAGACCTTGTTAAATAAATATATATGTTAATACTATATATGATGAAATAGATAATGAGCGAATCTAGGAGTCAGTCATATAAGGATGACAAGACAGTCAAAGTATTAAAAGAGCACAAAGTCTTTGTACATACATATATACTTTCAGTTTTCAATACTATTTGCTTTAATGCAGTTGGAAAAATTGAGATATGTTAAAATTGTGCTTTGTGCATTAAATTTTATAGAATGTATTCTTTATTTCAGTTACTTTCTAAAGTATACATCTTTCGCATATTTGAATATGTTAAATTGCATGAAGATCCACAGTTTAGTGATTACTGGTTTGGAATATGAGCATGAACCCCTTATACGTATAAACCTTTAAAAATTCCATTATCAAAGCGTTTTTAGACCTTGATAAAGGCAGCGGCAATTCTAGCAAAAAGTTGCAAAATTCGAACAATATTCACTGTAAATAAATAGCCGGCATTTCGATAATCGACGTTCCACTGTAATTTCGTAAATAATTTTTCATATGTTTATTTCAGAAATTTTGTATAATTTATTTAAATATTAACCCTTTGCACTCCGTTGGCTCGGCTAGGGCTGACACGTATAATATATTTCATAACTACAATGGCTCTTCTATGGGGACATTCGTAATTTGCTTCACAGCCCAATATGTCAAGAATGCACATTGGAAATTGTTTCTAAAGATTCTTCAGAATTCTGTCAGAATCAAAGTAAATAAATTCATAAACATTTATAATTTATTCTTTTCAAATCTTTACATTTATAATTTATTCTTTCAAAATTCTTTTCAAAACTTATGGGTTTCAAAAATTTACACTACAAAAGCATGTTGGAGCTGCTGGTTGATCGTGTCAAAAGATGCATGGAGTGCAAAACAACCACTTCCCTGTACCTGACTGTAACACAGTTATTCTTCTTGATAATTTCTAGTTTCCATTTTAAAAAGAGTAAACCACCTGTACAGCATATAGAAGTTATTGAGCTCTTTAATTAAATATACAAAATTATTGCCATTATGAAAAACTAATGTCCATACTATTGTCCTTATAATATAAATTATTATTTTATATCACTAATATATTTCGCTGTATTTTTTAAACTCGAGCATACAGATCTGCGATTGCTGCTTTTTTTTAAGGGTAGATGTATAGGGTAAAACTTTTTAAAAACGAAGAAATAAAAAAAACGAAAGGAAAAGAGCATTTTTTCATTACATAAACTAATTATTGTAATAATTTTATTTTATTTAATGTGGAAATATAAAATTTCAAGTAATTCTAGCAATGAACAGTCAGAGTCATTGACATGATAGTGCATGTGTCTTTTCATGAGGCATAGCTGGTTGCTGATGACATAAAATGTCACTTACGCAGTACGAGATATGTTTCCATAAATTTTGACTGTCAATTATACAATTTACACTAGAACTACCAAGCCGGTCAAAAACACTGGTTTGTAATTTTACTATGCAGGGTTTATTTTTTACGACTATTATATTTACCTTGAATTGGCGCTGAACAAAGCTAAAGAAAAATGTAAATAAACATTGTTTCCTTGGATTACGTATTTTTTATAAAACATATCATTTTGATCGCTTCGATGTACTAGGTGCACGTTAATCGTTGGTAGATCTAGTGTTAAATAAAGTCTGCAGTCCCTAGGGAAAAATCCACTCATTTGCAAAAGTTTGAAAAGCAAGTTTGAGATGATTTACTCGAAACGTTAGATTTTTTGTGAAAAACAGTGGTTTATTACATTTAGTTCTCCGAGGAAAATTTTTAAAAAGTCCCATCAACCGATTTTATTTATTTCGTCCTGTTTTTGTTTGTTTTAATTCACCCACAAATTTATTCAATTTGAGTGCTCTTTCTAGAAGAATCAGAGAGTTATCTCCTTTCAAACCACGATTTTATTTATCTTATATAATCAGTCATTCATTACTAGGTTGTCGAATCTTGCTAATTTATATTGCGATAACGTTGACATTTTTTGCGACTCATTACCACCAATCTAAGCTGAACTACGCTATAAAATGCGAAGTCTTAATTCTCACCTATAATAAAACACATGTGCACTGTAGATATCAGGAGATCCCAGAAGTAGAATCGTTCCATATTTTATAAAACGTACTTTAAGTAAGTTTGAATATATTATACGATTTTATTTAATAAATATTAGACTGTGCACGCAGTTGCATGTCAGAAATGTAAATTGTTTTTAATTTTTTCATAAAAATTTGGACTATCACAGCAAAGACCTGTAGCTAACAGTTTTGTAAATTAGACGCAATTTTTGGTCAACAAACGTCACACTGACGTTTGAGTAACTGGCAACTTGTTGCACGTATCAGCTACTATCAATTCAGGGGGCTCGACAGTTTTTTAATTAATAAACAATGATAGTAATCGGTTGTAATATGCTTAGAACGAATTGTTTTAAAACTATACAAATTTGTTAGAAATCGACTTGTGGAACTATTAAAGTAGTGGAGCAGGGATACCAAAATTATCACGTTCGCTCCCAGCGTCACATATGTGTGATGGACTGATCCTCTTCTGACGGCCCGACATCACACATATGTGACAGCAATAATTTTTCATATTACAGTCACATGAACAACTCAAGTATGTATTGAACATTTGCAGTGTATTGTGTAAAAATACAAAAAACAAAGCAGAGTCTGTGGTGGACGTCTTTTCTCCTTGTGCTGTGGTAACGACCGTGTTAATATTCAATGTATCGACAATTAAAAATGAGTGCTATTATCGAATTATTTAGTCTTGAAGTTATAATACATTTAAAAACGACGTTACTTCTAGGATGACCTGATATATGTTATATTTTTGTATACCTAAAGGACTAACCCCTTTACGATATTAATAAATAAATACTTAAAAGGAATGGTTACTTATCAATTATTACGCGTTTGATAAGAAATATAACATTTAACACTTTGGCTGCCACTCTGTGTTAGCTGAAAATTGCAAACTTTCTATATGTTTATACAGAATGATCATACTTCAAAATGATACGCCTTTTAATCAATAATATTAGTAAATTTCATAATCTTTCTATTGGTTACATTCGACATGCTTAGATATATTTGTAATTGCTACACATGATCAAATAAGTAATTATTGAATCGAAGTGTCACCCATATATGGGTGACAAAGTTGTTAAAAATGGAGTTGCAACATGAATAAATTTGTGGATGGTTACAACATAAATATAAATCATTATGCTTGATGACAAATTTAAAAACGACGTTACTCATGGGTTAAAGAATTGATTACTTTTCAATTATTACGTGTTCATTATAAGAAATATGACATTTAAAAACGGGGGTTGCAACATGAATAAATTTGTGGCTGGTTAGAAATACCGTTTATGATAATAATAAATAAATAATTTAAAGGAATGATTACTATTCACTTATTACGCGGTCATTATAAGAAGTACGACATTCAAAACGGGGGTTGCAACATAAATAAATTCGTGGCTGGTTAGAAATCCGCGACTTTGTCAGCGTACAAATGGAACGATCGGGTTCCGACCATAAAATCGGTTAGACGTAAAAAGAAGAGGGTCACACGATTGCGAAACAGCCAATTGTGAAAGAACCATTAAGAGACGAAGCAGAGACGTGTGCATACAGACGCGTTCCCATTGGGCGCGTCCGCGTATCTGCGACTCGCGACTTCACGCCGACCAAGAGCTTTGATGTAGCCGCCATTCCGGGAGATACTTATTATTGTCCTCTCTGACAACACTTTGAGACACATTCAAAGCACTTCGCGAACTGGGTGGCCTCGAAAATCTGTTCTTTCTAACGTTGTGAGGATTTTCGAAAATTTTGGTTCGAGTAGTCTCGAAAATTTTGAGCTGAGTACTTTCGAAGTTTGAGTTCGAATTGGAGAAAGAATACTTCGGGTTGAGTAATCTGATGATACAAGTTGGAGTACTTTTGGAAATTCTCTGTTGAATACCTATATTCTACAATTTTGGTTCGAATGACTTTGAAAACTGTGCTCCAAATGGTATAAAGAATTTTGAGGCAAGTAGTGTTAAATATTTTGAGTTGAGTGGTCTGAATATTTATATTCGAGTACTTTCGATAAATTTATTTTCTATATATCCAACAATTTCAGTTTAAATAATTTTGAAAACTTTAGTCTGAATGATGCACAGAATTTCAACGCGAATAGTGTCGAATATTTTGAGTCGAATAGTTTGAAAATTTAGGTTAGAGTACTCTCGGACATTTCATTTCGAATACACTAAAAATTTCATTTCGAATGATTTTAAAAATGTTGTATTGCCGATTTTCGAAATTTGAGTTTCAGTAGGTCCGAAAACTTCATTTCTAGTAATACAGACAATTCTGAGTAGAGTTATTTAAAAAATTTTCGGTTCAAATTAGTCTGAAACTTTGGTAGGAGCATTTTCCAAAGCTTTGGTACGAACATGTTTAAAAATTTCGATAGTTATTGTTTGAGTATTTTCAAGGTTTGAATTCGAACAGTTCAGTTCAGTTATTCAACAAATTTCAGTGCGAATAGTCTCAAATATTTCAAGTTGAATAGGCCTAAAAATTTAGGTTAGAGTACTTTCGAAAACTTTCGAAAAACTCGGTTTGAATGGTTCGTAAAATTATTACTTTTGTAGTTTCGGAGCATTCAATTCGTGCAGTTCTGAAAATTTCAGTTTGAGTAGTTCTCACAATGTCAGTTCCAATAGTTTCGAAAATTTTCGTTCGAACTTCGGACAGAATCCCAAAAGCAGCATTCGACATTTGTTCGCATGCGAGTTCCAGTACTCGAAATACGTGACGAGAAAAATGTAATTCAATACGGCTGGATATGACAAATCCAGAGAACAAAGCATCAATGGATGCTTACTCTGAATTGTAAATTATTACTCTGTTCCTTCCTGTTAACATAAAAATTATTTATTGTTATTTTTGATAACAGATTATAATTTAACAATGTATGTCATTGATAAAAGAAAAAAATACGGCTGGATATAAGCATTTTCGAGCTTTGAAGTCTTGTAACAAGGCGTAGAGGTAGAGAGTAATCTATAAACAATATCAGTAAATATTTATGATCCAGGATATATTCAGGTTTTAGATCCGATCCGACCCGTCTCGATACAGTTTCTCACATTTGAATTTTGGAAAACTTTGAAAACATGGCTCACCTATGCTTAAAATATGCTTATTGTTAGTAATAGATAAATATTTCTGTATATTGCAGGACAAAACGAATGAAACTTTTTTTTAAAATATGTTCGTGCCATTGGTCTCACTGAAAACACTAACAATGCCGATTGCTTTGGTTGAACTATAATCATTAAGTGGGAGTATTCATGCAGAAAAATGTTGTCAAGTAACTCCAATGTACTAAACACTGCAAAGTTTAAATATCAATTTTAATACAGTAGTACCTCGATTATCCGAACTGTAACTCGTAATAAGATAACTCACATTCTAACTATATTTCGGATACAAGTTGTAATTTTATGTAAGAATTTAAAATACATAGTGATATAAAATGAAATCCGCAGTATCACTAATGCTAATTTTAACTTATAATTAACGTAAGATGATTAATTTTAAGATGATCGGTGTTCGGATAATCGAGGTTTTACTGTATTTACATAACCACAGTAATAATTATTTTTGTTCGAAGTTTATAATAGCTTATCACAACATTTTGTACTTTATACTCATTGTGTTTGAAAATAGTTCAGTTACTGTCATTTTAAATTCATAGTAACATCTTATTGTTACAGAAACAAGTTAACATGTAGTATTAATTACTACATTACTAAGAATTGATATCGAAGATACCTCTGTCAAATTTATTAATTTACCTTCATTAACATTCTAAGATTATAAAAACAACTCAACGTGCTCCATTTATTTCACACTGTCAAGTGGAATATCACCCCTTTCTCAGAAATACTCTACAGACAAACCGCAATGAATTTTATCCTTCAACAATCCCAAACTACAATCTTCTTCACCTCCCACTCAAACACCAAACCAAAATACGTCATCCCAGGCAGAAAATTGGCAAGAATTCCATTCCAGAGGCATTACCAATCCGTGCATGAAAATTCACACGCGTCGACCAGTGCAAAGTTCGGTTCCTCTCGAAGACGATGCCATTAAACAATATCTTCGAATATCGAGCGGGATTAATCGAGCTTGGCCTGTAATCATGCGTTAAGCTGAGCTGCACGGGCTGATTATATATTATCACTAACATCTACATCCCGAAAAAGTTTCCGGCTGGGAGCCTGTCCGGAGCTCGGACCTACCTGCTAATTCGACGTGGACCTGTCTCGATCGTTCCTCGTTATCTCTGCCCACGGGCGGAGGTGATGGCGTTTACGGTATCGTGTGGCTAGGACCTAATCTATCGGCTGAGACGTAGGTCGAAACGAAACGAGACGAGGCACCTTTCTTCGTGCCACGGACGTGACAATATTTGTCGCGGCCGGGCGATAGCGAGGACGCGCGCTATTTGCCCTGGTAACATTCCCCATGGGATGCCGTCTGTTTGCCGAGGCTTTGTTTCCGCCAGTTTCCGTTTCCTGCGCCAACACGGCGGCCTCTCTGTGATCTATCACCGCTCACCGAATACACGCTTTCCTCCATCGGACGCGAACTGCCGATCGAAATCGATTCCTCTTCCCGTGGAGATGAACGATCCGCGCGAACGGACGACTCTGGTCGCCATTTCTTAACCCCTTGCGGCCCAACTTAACCCTCGCCTGACGGATGCCGGGTCCGTTTGGACCCAGTTGTGTGCCGTTCGTTTCAAAGTTGCGATCGTTCAGTTGAAATGAATCGAACACTCGTTTGAAACAAAACACTTGCGTGCCGCCACCTTCTACCGTTACTAGCGTCTGAAGCATTTTATTTTCAATAACCCATGTAACGGTGAGTGACAGCTAAGCAAAAATGGGCAAAAGTGCGATAAATGTCACAAACACATATGGTCTATATATGCAATAGAGAAAAGAAAGATTGTGTGTGTATCTTGTTCTGAAACAGAATAAATATTATTTACTAATACGGCGCTTATACTTTTTTGTCCCTTATAACAATAATGAATTCACGATAATAATAGTTAACAATAGTTGTCTTTAAGAAAAGAAATATACAAACGTAATAAGAAATATTCTAATGTATATTATTTATTCGGGATGACAAGAAGAGCAAAATTTCGCTATGGGTCCATTTGGGCCTGACATCCGCCTTGTATGTAGGTAAATCCATCCGCCTTGGGAGAGTTAACGCCTAACACTCCATAACGCCATGTGATTCGGAAGTTACTTACATAGATATCGATATTTTTTAAGTTTCATTTCGTTTGTTTATCACTGTGCACAATTACATTCTACGACTATACTGCCATCAAACAGTCTGTTGGGTTTATTATTACGTTTATATCTTCCAATTTACCTAATGACCATTTTCGTTATACGTAACAAGAATTTCGGTTACAGAGGGATAACCAGCCGCTGACAGCTTTAACGCTAACAATAAGCTGAGTGTGGCAGTGATGAAATACTTATGTTTAATACAGGAAGCAGTAGAAATTGTAAACTTACGCGGATGTAAGAGCGGCCGATGACGATTGTACTCGAGAACTTACCACGGCGTAAGAGCGGCAAGTTAAGTGTTGAGGCAGATTTTTGTGCATTGGTAGAAAAAGGTCCACTTTGCAATTTGCAATTTTTGGGGAAAAAGTGTACACTGGTCCCTTTTTTATAATACACATGACAGATTAGTCTCTTGTGAATGTAAGTACTCTACCTTCGATTGTAATAGTGGAAGGACAGTGGCCTTCTTTTCTATGACAACGTTCTTGATTTTGATGTGAATGGTGTATCAAACTCAAATGCAATGATTTTGGACAGTGGTACAGATTTATATTATCCGTATCCGATACGGAACCGTTCCGGATCTTGTTCCGACAGACAAGTGTGTTCGTATTATAAGTTCATAGGATGGTAGCATCCGATCAGTCAATCAACAGAAAGCGATCCATAGGCACATAATACAGTAGAATCTCGATTATCCAAACACTGGTCATGTGAAAATTCCTCTTCCATGTAAATTACGAACTAAAATGATCATTAGTGACAGTATGTACTTAATTTTATTCTACCACGTATTTTTATATTCTAAACCAAAAGTATCATTTTTATGCGAAACATAGTTAAACTGTGATTAATCTTCTTACCAATTACAGCTCGGATAATCGAGGTTCTACTGTAGCACGTAAAAATGGTAAAAGAAAAATAATTAAAAAATGTCGGATGTCCGGACCGAAGCCGGTACGTGTTTGTGCTGGTACTATACGGTTCATATAAATGTTTATATTCAAATGCATTAAAGAATATTTGTCTGGACGATTGCTGAACAGATACATTCCGTGTCTGTTCGGATAATATCAATCTATCTTTATTCGTGACATTGTTTTTCTGGTAGTCTGTATGAAAGTGGACACCTTCGGGAAGTAGCCTGGTATTTTTGTTTATTTCAGTGTTTTAACATTTAATCATTTGTTCTTGTACAATATGTCTGCTCTAGGTTACCAGTCAGTTGCCACGACGTATGTTGCTCAGGCATGGAGTAAAGAAAAAGGAAATAGTGAAAATTGTTTGGTGAGTGTTAATAGTATTGGGGACGATAGATGGCAATAAAACTTTGTGCCATACTGCTGCCCATAAGTGTTGCGATATTTAACAAATTTGAAAGAAGTCTGTAGAAGGTTAAGAAAGCTTTGGAGGATTCGAAGATATATTACTTTGTTAATTTATAACGCAAAGGGAATGTGCATGTAATATTGTTTTAGAAATCTCACCAAGGAAAATTAATTAAATATCATATACTCTTTTTGCAGATACAGCCCCTTCGCTTCTTGATTATACGTATAGGTAATATGGTTCAGATGTTTTACAGGAACTTAATTACGGTGTTATAAAGGTATTACTTGTTACTCGTTTACTCGTTATTACTCAATACTCATTGTTACTCGTTACTCAGTACGCGTTGTTACTCGTCATTACTCGTTGTTACTCATTACTTATTACTTGTTACTCATTACTCGTTACTCGCTGTTACTGGTTTACACGTTGTTATTCGTTTACACGTTGTTACTCATTTACTCATTGTTACACGTTACTCATTGTTTCTCAGTTTTCGTTGTTTCTCAGTAGTCGTTGTTACTCAGTACTCGCTGTTACTCAGTACTCGTTGTTATTCATTAGACGTTGTTACTCGCTACTTATTATAATTTAAACCCAGTATATCGACTAGCTAAAAGTCGCAACTTGCCCATAGTGGAAATTAAGTACAGAGTATTTCACGTCTTCGATAGATGCTTTTCCACTTTTACAAGTCGAAAACTATCTACTCCATTATATAATACATTATAAACTGTCCCTTAAGTTTCAACATTTTAGCAGTTAACACTTTCTACATTACACAATGTGTCTTTTATTTCACTTAATTTATAAAATGTTCAGCTCTCATGTGCTTGAAAGCATTAAATAGCATAAAGATCCGCTGTCTACTTATGACAAATAATTCTGTTCAGAAACATATACAAGTTCATAATTCCCAGAGAACATTTTTCCCGAACTGGTACATGAGTTCATACTGTAGAAAGAGTTAAAATTTGTTCAATGAATGAGTAAAACAGATAGCAATACCAAAATAGACCTATATAATATATTTTGTTAAAAGTATCCTTCAGTTCTTGAAGATCTTCGAATTGGTTCACCAATACTTGCTTCCTTTGTCGGTTTGATTATTGAGCCAGTAATACTTACCATCAACAATATATTTCTCAAGCGATTCAGCTTCTCTTGTAAAACTGATTTTAATTTTACGTAATATCTGTCATACCGTCACTAACGACACATAAGGTAAGATGTACGGCGTCTTTCTGAACTCTGTTGTTACGTAATGTCCACGGATCGTCATTGCGTAATAGGCGATGAGATTTGAACAAACGACGTCAGCCGATCGTGAAAATAATTTATTATTCACGCTGCTCTGCTATAGAAATAAAAAGCGAGTGATTCAGCAAAACCTTTTCATGACTATATCCCTTTTTAATAGTGCGTTCTTTATTTAACCGGAACTGTTCCTTGTAATTTATTTTAAAAATTGAACTACGAATGGTTTGCAGTGGTACACATACAATAAATTGTAAACATTCGCTTCTGTTTGTTTCTTTAGATTTAAAACTTCTTTGCAGGAATTATCTTTAAAATCAGTGTTTGCATAGTTTCCGGTAATGCGTCCTCTGCAAACACTCTTATCACCAACTCGATGCCTGTCAATTTTCTTGGACCCGCACATTCTCCTTCAGCTCTTCTGGTTTGCTCATTTCATTGGTGTTAAACCGAACGTGTTTGCATTCCATTGTTTTTTGAAAATTTGTCGTATTATGTAATATTATTTAATACGATTTCAGTATAGTTTCTTATCCATTTTATCTGTCTCGTTTGTGATCTCGATTATTCACTGTCTACTGAAACTGTATGAAGTCCAAGTAGATCGGTTCATTATAAATTAATGATAAAGTACTGTTTTACGTAATCGGAAAATTTCATTAAACAAGGTCTATTTTATATCTCACATGCTTATATTGAATAATAGTTTATTACGAAATATTGTTGAATTTCAATAACAGTCCAAGATCATACAAGGTCCCTGGAACTTTCTCTGAAAAAAATCTGTCAAACCAGGGACCCTGATGAAACGCTTCCTTTCTTCATCTTCATCCACCTCCATTTTCCAGCTGAAAGCAGTCCAGTGGCCATCATAAATTCCTCGCGGTGCGTCAGCATCGAAATTGCTGTCATTAATTTCCGAGTATCTTACCGAAAATCTTCGAGTGAAACCTAATCCTTTCCAGTCGGATCGCTCGACTTCATCTTCATCAGCGCAAGCCACTCATCGCGTGCTCCCCTAAAAATTCCCATCGGGCCGGTGAACGGGAACGGTGTAGGGCTCTGGAAAGCTGGAAACATTTTCTTCGTCATCGTTGTCATCTTCATCCAGCTGCAAGTTCGAGCGAAACGCAATCCGGTGGCTACATGGGATTCCGAGCAGTACGTCGGCGTCCTCTTTGTTGACGATCGCTCACTGGTCTTCTTCGTCTGCTTCATAAAGATCCACCGGCCTTTCTCGTGGAATTTTTCCACCACTCGATCATCCCGGTAGCCCACGAAGGAGGCGATAGTCCATTGAATCGTCCAATGAAGCGGTACCGCGAGATCTCGCTGGGCGGTGCCCAAGATGCTGGCGATGGCTCTCGGGTCCAGTGGGTCCGTAGTGGGGCCCGACCGGGCCCCACAGCACCGACCGGAGTGGGGGAATTGACATCGACTACTGTGCATTTCCCACGTGCCCTGGGAACCCCCGCGGCATCGTGTCAGCCCCCGCTCTTCGTTCTTGCACGCTCCTTCCACCTCCGCCTCCTCCCACACCTTCGTCAGCGTCTCTCTCTCTGGCCTCGAGAAGCCTCGATAAAGACAAAGAGATCACCGCTCCCGCGGATCCTCTTCCGAGAACCGATTCAGCTGATCCGCTTTTTCGCGTGGGTGAACGGATTGACATGGACTCGTTTGGGAATTTCGAGGACGCGACAATTCCACGGTGTTCATCCCAAGCCGTCAGGGATTCTGAACATTCGAGTAGAAATTTCGAGTATCATCGATGCAGGAGTGATTGTGTTCGAACGAAAATTCATGGTTTGGACTGGAAATGCGGGAGAAAAAGGACAAACCGCAGTGGGCATCCTCGAACGGCTACTCCTTTGTAGGCCAACTCAGCTACCGCCCCCGCGGGGGGCAAATATGCGGATAGGGCAAAACCGAAAGAACCCCGCGAGTATTCATAGGGAAGAGTGGGAAGACCGTTTCGAAAAGGGTCTTCGCGTGGGTGAAGAGGGATGCTCTGATCCAACGGTTACGAGGGCGGTCCCATTGGACCGGTGGAAGGGATCGTGGAAGAGAGGGAGCAACTTGAGGGACAGTTGGAGCAAGGGGAGGGCGGATGAGCACTCTCCCAGGAGCTCAGGAAGCCGCGTTGTCGAAGGATTTGTGAATAACCGCGCTGCTATTCGGCGACTGGTCAGACAAAGATAGCCAGACAGCCAGGATAAGGAGCACTTCTTCCTCTTCTTTTAGCCTCCTCTTCCTTTTCCTTCTTCTGCTCCCGTTCCTCCTCCGCAGTCTTCCGAGCGCTCCTCTCTTCTGCTTCTTTTCACTACCACCACTACCGACTTCAAGGAAGGAAGATCTTGGAGCGTTTCTGGTAGAATCGAGAGAGGCTCACACGAACATACGACAACTGGTGGGCATCGGTGAGTCGGTTCGGTAGGGAGGTGTCTCCCGGTCCTCCAACCAGAAGAAGCGAGACGACGACGAAGGAGACCTTTGGCGGTTACACACCGCGTCCTACCGTCTTCTGGTGTGCCTACCTATTCGGGCTACCAGCGAACCGAGCGGGCAAACGGAGCTTCAGTCGACGCCGCGCACCCAAACGGTCCAGACCTGTCAGCCCGGAAGACAGCATCCCGACATACAGTATTCAACGGAGAATCGACTTCTCGAACGAATACCCGGCTATTCTTTGTACGCGAATAAACGCTCGATTCGGTTCCTAGTTCGGAGAATTCCACGGCTGAACGTTTATTTCTCGTTCAAGGAGCCCTCAACGCGAGAGAGAACTACGGTGCAAACGTGCTGATTCCTTCGACCGGTAAGTGCGAATTTCATCATCTTTTATTAGAGTAGTTTCTTTTCATTTGCAATGGAATAGTTTTCACGCTAAATTCGGTAAGGATCCGCGGTTGACACAATTTATTTCTTCCGCGAACGAAACATCAGTTGCATTTTAATGTTCAAATTTAGAAAATAGTTAATGTTAAGTTTGAG
The DNA here is from genome assembly GCA_916610135.2 of Macropis europaea. Taxonomy (NCBI): domain Eukaryota; kingdom Metazoa; phylum Arthropoda; class Insecta; order Hymenoptera; family Melittidae; genus Macropis; species Macropis europaea. Next base: position 39,911,153 of record OU744344.1, read on the forward strand.
TTCTAAATTTTTCGATGTTTATTTTGAGCTGTTTTTGTTTGATGTTATTTCGAGAATTACGTAGATATTGAGCATAGCTGAATTATTATTTTGTTGTACGACAAGTAAAGAAGAGAAAGTTTAGTCACAGTCTTCGCGATCACTGTTTGATGTTTCATTGTGTACTGAATCGGGCGGGCGGGAAAAGGTGTGGTCCACATTCGTTGATGTCTCTCGAGATCGTGGTGACTGGCCCAAAACCGGTAGCATGCCACAGGGCGGTGCACAGTAGCTGGTTCGTTTTGATTGGCTATCAGGCTACGGCGTGCACGAATGCGTCATTTCTCACAATCAGAAGCATAAAACCTTCTGACACTACTTTCCATAGTTTTTTATATTTAGATAACATAAATACTACTTGCACTTTATTTGAGGATAACTAACAAACTACGTTTTTATTTTTTAATATTTTGAGATTATTGAAGAATTTCTTGATTTCTACGAAATATTTCAACTGCTTCGAAGTTTGAGAGTGTTATATGTTAAAACAGAAAATAGAAAAGAAATGACAAATTAATTGTTGGTATTTCGAAATATTTTTCAGAATTGTTACTCCTTAGAAAATAAATTGTACTCATAGTTATAACAAGTGCACTCATAAAGCTTAAAAATAAATGCTTTTATTGCCAATCAATTCTATATCCTAGTTGACCACTATTCGAGTACTTTGCAAACCTGTTCACCACAGTTCAGTGTACCTGTACATTATTCTTTATTCCCCGACATCAGCTCAGTTTCTCCTGAAAAATCTCCACCAATTCAAATTTCCACATAATTCTCCAATCATTCAATTCCAATTTGAAGTATCCGTTTCGTCGAGTCTCCCTCCAAGCAGATGAAGGTGTCACGTGTCCTCAACACCTAACACCCTTTTCATCAATCCGATACCGTCAGGGGCTCACCATCAAAGGCCACCATGTCTCCCTTCTTATTGGGTGGCAAGAGGAAATCGTAATAGGAAGTTGCCCTTCCCTGACAGACCTTCCACCTTCCGTTGAGTACTCTCCAGTATCAGGGCACCACGTCGTTCTAGAGAAGGAGGGTGTGGTTCCGCTTGGTGGATTTCTGTGGACGTTCAATAGCGAGTGGCCGAAAACCGGTAGTCAGCGGTAGGGCGGTGCACGGTAGCAGCTCCTCTTTGGTTGGCTACCGGCGAACGAACGAAGGCTACTGCTCCCTTCTTTATTCCTCCATACGTACGAGAACGGGTGCACGCACGTCGACCGAGCTTCTTGGTTGGCTCTTCTACATCCTCCTTTGATTGGCTGCCTCTTCATCCGTGCCCTCCGTCCTTCGCGTTTTTGCTCGCAAAGAATCCAGCGTAAGTGCGGCGGCCTTTCGTCTCGCAAAGCTGTCACGGAGACGGCTTTCTCAAAGAAACACCCGATCTTCTGATCACAGTAGAAGCCATAATCCACCCTATTCCCTTCAGCGTTCAGACTTTGGGAGCAAAGTGTCGGTTAATCGTTCGGTGGTAGATTTCATGATGGCTCTGGGAGTCTGAAGTTGTGGAGACCGCTGGCTTGTAACGAGACTTGGATAGACTTTTGATGGAGGGATGACTATTCAGTTGAATGGAAAGTGTAATAGTCAGTATGAAATGGTTGTCGGAGTATGTTGCTATCAGATTTGATATGAGAATTATTATTGTCGATTTGATCTTGAAGATAAATTGCCATGGAATCAAGAAAATTAATTTGCCCCATTCTAAGTTTTCATTGCACTGTACTATCAATCGTGATGTTGATGAACATATATGAGAAAATGTTGAACCTTATCCGACTTAAGTCCTTCTCAAGTTCCATTTTAAAATAACGTTCTCATTATATAATTTAGATCTTCTATTCTGACGTAAGTTCATCTTGAAGCAAGATGTACCCGCTTGCTACATGTTAGCATTGAAACTTGCTAAGAGTATGTATTCATCTTATGACATCTAATTTTTGTACCAAGGATGTACTAAGCGTCTCCAGTAAATAAATCTTACAATTAGTGTCATTTTTATTCGAAAAATCCATCTAAGTACAGCAACCATTAGAATTGTCTGAAATTCTACTGAAGTCTTCTCTGTAATCTATTAAATCTGTCGAAAATCTGGCCTAACAGTTTGAGCTTCAAAATGTGAATCCACGCAAGAGGCGACATTTTTCTTGAGAAAAGGTCGCGTATCCATGCGAATCACGATGCATGTATCCATGACCGATTCGAACGATAACTTTTGGTGGATGACAACTACACGGACCTTTGCCTTCGTCGGACGTGCTCGTATTTACGAGTGAACCCCGCGTTAGCATCAGCGTTCTTAGAACCACGACAGCCTGATCGAATTGCAGGCCACGTGTCTAACAGGATTAAGAAATCCAATGTCTCGGTTGCTCGGGTTTAATTCTATAATTGTATTCTCCTCACGGCCCTTTAACAACTCCATTATTCTTCGGGATGAACCGAAATCGTATTTTATAACGCCAACTCCTCTGGCCTTCACAACTTTATCGAAGTAACATTTAATGGTTGACAGTATTCGGATGACACTCATCGTTTTTAACTTTTTCATTTGCTGCATTTACTTTTTTTCTTTCGCTAAATCCTTTGACGAGACACATTACAGATGTTCGTTCAATAAGGGGGCAGTCACGTTTGTACGATAACGTTATTTGCGTAGGCATATTCATTGGCAGATCCCTAGGACGTAGCAGCGTGCTTCTACATACATTACATTATCATACATTATCATACATTAACTTTGACCTCTTGATCATGACAGCCGCACTTGATGGTTGGCATAAAATTTGCCACCATGCTGGTAATCAGGCACGCCGCGACAAAGTTCGCTTCCACTGGATTTTCACTTATACCGATAATTCAACATTTTCTAATGAAAATTGAAGCATTTCCGTCTTCTAATTAAAGTTTTAATTGAAATGTATGAGCAGTAGTTTGTAAACGTCCGCACTTCTAACTTGAGAACATCAATTTGTCTATCATTCGAAATGACAAATACAAAGGATTTCTTTTCTCTGTAGTCTTTCTTAGTTTATCGCGTTCTTGGGATGCCTGTGTGATTTGACTCAGCTACTATCCTATTTGTGTAATTTAATAGTTTGAAGATGGCAAGCATATAAAAAATTGTATTAATTGCATTGACTGATAGATTCGTTGAGAAGACCGTGTGTCTTCCATAGTGAATTCGTCCTGATATATTAATTTTTACATTTGATAAGAGAGATTTACTTCGTGTACAACGCAAGACTGTCCTATATTTTGAAGCGTAACGAAGTCATCAACATAATAAATTATTGTAACCTAAGATGGGAGAAGATAGTAAGAGTGTCCTGTTTCTTTCTATCTATGCAAGCTACTTCAAGTTCGGTATAAATTGTCATTCAAATATAAAAAAACGTGTTGATGTTGTCTTTGTCTTCAAAAAGTACTCACGAACACAATTGACAAATACAGAATCTAGACAAAAGACATGCTAAACTTGTTTATTATAATAGTCGCAATTTACACTTGACAAAAGGAGAAAATAAAGTCGTTTCACCTCGTAAGTTCTACAACTGATTGATCTTAACGGCTAATATTCAGCAGATTGTTCATCCAGGTGGATCCCCCTGAATTGCCCAATAAAGAGACCAAAAAGGGTCTAGCAAAGTAGAACCTCGACAGTTGCCGGAAAACAGGGCTAAAAATTCATGCAACTATCCATATGTGCCCATTAAGACTGAAACCATTGCATTCCCAATGTGTCTCACCCGATTGGTCTCTAATCTTCATTCGTCTGTATTATCTCTACCAACGGACGGAAAGCAATGGACCAGGTTGACGTGTGGAGGTTCCGCTGCATTTGAACAAATGGCTGGAAGCTTTCAGGCCGCGTCGGTTCCGAGGAAGGGAAGATGAGCAAAGCAAAAAGCGGGTGCGTAACACGCAGCTCCGATTAGGCCCCACCGCCTTTAGCCAACCTAACCAACCGGGATACGCCCAGCCACGCTTATTACTCATTCGGACACGCCACTTTATTCGAGCGTGCGCCGTGTGCTTACCTTGCGCTACCAGTAGCACCGGACGTAGCTCCTGCACAATGGCCGCGCCACACCGCGCGATCGGACCCCGGGGGCCTTTTTTATTGCTGCCTCTCCACTCCGCGGGACCCCTCTTTTCGACCACTGGCCAAGCTAATAAGCTTCCCTCCACGTTGCATTCATTTCGACGTTCTTACTTTCAATCGAATCTCCCGTCGACATGCTGGTACCCGGCCCGCAGACTGCCTGGCTGCATCGCTGATCCACTTGGGGTACCCACTTTCCAGTTCAGCCCGATGATGTTTCGTACTTTTTGTAATTTGTGTGGCACCGACTGCAGTGGTCATTACCTGAGAATCTCAGGTTTTATGACAGAGTTCGAATTGTTAACTTTGGGCCAGTAAGAGTTCGTCTTCCTAAATAGTTGGCCGTTCAAGTAGTATCTGCCCAGTCCTAGCCGGTTTATGTTTGACAATCTGATGGGAATCGATATTGTTTACAAGAATATTCTACACTGATGAGCTCCTCAATTCAGCCCTTGTTAGATGTAACCCTTGAAGATTTCTGTGTAATTTTTCATTTAGAAATCCACCAACGTCTGAAGAGAACGAAGCCATTTTGTGGTCAAGTTTATAGTTTCATAATTTTTGTAACATCTATGAAGTTTGCTGACATAAGTTTGGTTTTAATTGAGTAGGATATTTTAATCAGATGGGTATTAGAGTAGAACTAACCCCTCAGGAACGGCGTGATTTTCAGCTTTCCTTGCCATGTGGCCGACGGATTTCTGAACATACAAACGATACGATACAGCCTGCTATATAAATTGTTGTAACTTTTAAACGAATTATAGCGTCGACATTCAAAGTTCATCTTCTATTTTCAAATGTCTCGTCGTCTGAATAATTCATCTTCTTTGGCTCCCTCGTATGGACTTTTGTGTCGGTACAACGCACAGACGCCATCCCCGAAGGATTAATCACACTCCATACAATTTTTTCTTAAAATTCGCCTGAATCTAAGAACTTCCATGTACTCAACATCCTAACCAATCTTCCTCGATCCCATCCTGAATAAAACGAAACTGTCCCCAATACAAGCAATTCTCCATCGACGCTAAAAAAATTCATTTTTAACAATCCGGCGTCTCTCAAGGCGAACAAACGCCGAACGGAGCATATTCTGATAAACCGGGGCCCGGTGTCAGGACCTCCGGCTCCACGGAGTCATCGATACCACTCAGAGAACGATCGACCCACCGCGGTTCTCTGGGAATCGATCCGAAAATCATTGCTCCTTTATTTCCCGCAGGTAGAGAGAGGTACGAGCGTGTTCTCGCGAGGAGGTACAGCCGGAGTGATCTCACTCGGAGGAGTTAGCCGGTCGGGACTAGGTTTGCGCGGGAGGAGAAGAGCGACACGAGTAAGCAAGCAAGCCAAGAGAGGGACCAAGAGGAACCTCGTGGAAAGAAAGAAACGGTGAAGCGAGAGCGACAAAGACGCCGATAGGCTGAACCGGTGGAGGGAGTGACTCGAGGCGTTAGCAGGACCGCGAGAGAGGAGGTAGAGGGAAAGGAGACAGAGAGTCGACCAAGAGAAGGAGCGGTGGGAATTTATAAGGATGTTCGCGATAATGCCGATGGAGACAGAGGGGCACGGCAGGGAGTTCGGCCGCCGGCAGAAGATGCGCGCCAAGTGCACGGTAGAGTTCGTCTGCAAGTACTGCCAGCGGCGCTTCACGAAGCCCTACAACCTCATGATCCACGAGCGCAGCCATAAGGACGACGTGACCTTCACCTGTGAGGTCTGCGGAAAGTCCTTCAAGCGGCAGGACAACCTCAAGCAGCACAGGTACAATTTTCTTCGGTATTTCATCCGAATATACCGAATTTTTTTCGGGTCTCTCCTTAATTTGCCGCTCAGCGACGGGGCCGACTCCGACTCGATCCGCCAGACATTGATCAGACAGGGATCCCTTCTTTTTTTCCCCTCTCGCGTTTGTGTCGGTCTATAATAGTGCAACCCTTTTTTTGCGACGATCCAGTTGCTCGTGCGTTTTTTATTCGCTACGCTTACGAGTGATGATTATGAATGGACTTGTGAGCCGAAAAGGTCATACTGTGCCTGCGTCTGACAGGCCCGGCCGGGCCTGCGACTCCCTGACGGATGATAGATCGTGGTGAAGTTCAATGTGATCCCGAGGTGGCTTGGAAAGGTTGTTCAATGTCTGCGTCGATCGCGGTGTCGATTTCGGAGACGGGCCCGATCCCTCTGCTCGTTACGACTCGATCAAAAAATGGTAGATAGTTTGATGATCGTGTCTGTGCTCGGTCCGCGGTCCGTCGCGAGACTGAACTGAACGTGTTGTGTAAGCTACAGAAAAGAAATGACAGCTGAAGAGAAATATGTTTTCAATATGGCGTGTCACGTAGTACATTCGATACAGTTAACATTATTTAAAAAAATTAATTAAATAAAAATAGGAAAATACATTCCTGCTGTTTGACGATCGCAGTACGTCGCGTGTCTGAAAGAAGGTGAAACAAGATCGTCTTACAAAATAAAGTCAAGTTTGCAAAAACAATTCAGAATTTCACACGCGGAAACAGATGTTTTATCAACGGTTGGCAGACAGCTAAATCGATTTCGTTCGTCGAAATTCAGCGTCTCCTTTTCTACGTCTGCGTGTTCGGTCCACAATGCAAGACATAAATTATCTCTGAACGAGCAAAAACAAGGAAGAACTCGACGTTTCAACGTTTCAAAATGTGAACTCGCCAACACACGAAGTATAAATTATGTCTTCGCGAAAGAGAAACAAGAATAAACCCGGCCGATCAACCTTTTTGGGGAACGGGAAATTTTCGAAGTTTCGTGCGCGGTTCGCGAGTCTCCGGTCCAGTTCGTAAAACATCGCGAAAGTGCTTTTGTTCTAGAGCATCGAGCCGTCGATTTAAAGACAATACTTAGCCGCGTGTATATTGTGTATTGACCGAACCGAGCAACATTATAAGGGACCACTTCGAAAACCGGTCGGGTCACCGGTACGACCTTTTGTAAGACGAAAAAGGATAATCCAGCGAAGACAGTACTTCATTTAGTGACTCATCCAGCGGGATGATTTCCTCCGACGATTTGTCAATCCTTCTTTCTCCATCGCGACGGAACCGACGTCGACGCGAAACCATAAACACTACAAGGTGCTTTATAACTAAAAATCGAGACGTGACTAATTCATAGAACTTATGAAAATAGACAGAAATATCTTTTGATTTTCTCTACTGATTTTCGATGATTTTCTGTTCGCCAGCACCCGACAGTTTTGATTATTTATGATATTTTTAAACAAGCAAATATTTGTATTTTAACATGTTAGATACGTCATATAATGATGCTTCGTTTAATAGGAAAAGTGCTGGATGACTTAAATTAAAAGTTTAGTCGTGAGATGTTAGATAAATTATTGATTCCTTACAATTAACATTCGATCAAAAAATTGAGATACAAATAAATTATACTTCCCGTCTTGATTTTTTAGATATCAAAAGGAAGCAATTTTTCACTGAGATATCAGATATTGTATAATCCCAGTGAAAGCAATTACAAAAGATGGTATTAAATAATTCTATTTTTTAAAAGAATGTTATAAAATAAAAAAAGTCTTATTGGTGATATAGTTGAGAGTAAATTCACTAAGGAGTAATCATTCGAATCTACACAAATAAACAGTTTTTTATTTTAACAATTTCCAGCAAAAGAATGTCAAGTAGCCTGTGACCATCGTGAGGTAAAATGTGTTAATAAACACTTATCCTCAAAGTAATCAGTTTTGTTTTAAATCCATTGCACTGATTTTACTATAGTCTAAAAATCCAAATATTCGAAGTGAATTAGAATTGTACTAAAAATTAAAAAAATGATCAGATCACTTCGTAAGTCTTTGCGAATTATTCAATGAACTTTATTTAGAAATTAATCATTCACGCAAATCAGTTTAATCATCTTCGCAATTCCTATGTTATCTACTACTTTCTTCCGTTGTTCAATTAAATTGACCCTTGTCAAGAAATTTAGCCGTTATTTAATTAAAAAAATCGATCTAACGCAAAGAGTTATGAAACAATCTGATAGTACACTTCGGTGTTGCTGTAAAATTTTAATATTCTGAAGTGTTGAGGTAGTGATTTAGTGATACCTACGAACGTACAAGAAATTTGATTAACTCGATTACTTTACGATTGTTTTGTGTATTTATCTATGATAATTAAGCTTTTTTTGACCATTTATTTGCAAATCTATTATCCACTGAAGTTTTGTTTTTTAGTTCTAAAACACCTTGTATAATTAGCAACGATCCGAGTACAGACACCGTCAGTAGTATTCGATACGGTAACTAAAATATCGATACATCTTGGTACAACAAAATTAAATTGACTCGGTATAAAATCTAATTTAATTTTTTTATCGAAACATAAAGGCACGTTCCATGCACAAAATCATTGCTTTTTAAACGTTGGCACTAAGCAGTATTATTTCATGGCTTATAAATCCTTAAATATACAATTTCCTAATAGAAGATTTCTTTTTTATGTAAGGACATCGTAACTGTGATTCTAATATTTTTTTTTTAGTTGAGAATTGTACGTTTAAGGATTTAAAGAATGGCACAGTTCGCATAAGAACTGTAATGGGTGAATAGGACATCTAATTATGAGTTTGTCAATGACCAAAGTGCTTTCGAATATTATGACATTTGGTATATTTTAGGATATTTAAAAAAATGTCATATGATCATAGTTATAAATAATGAAACTGAAAAGAAAGAGTACAGTCAGGTAGCAGTCCATGATCCGTCGGTCGTCGACAATCAGCGAACGTAAAATATAACTTTAATCATGGTGGTCGCATCGGTTTGGCGGTTAATTACCGCTGGGAATGCAAATTTTTATTAATTCCTTCGTTACTATTCTGAAAAAAAAGCAGTAGCCTTTTCTTTGGTTCGTTAAACTACCCGTTGTTTCTGCATCTTAAACGCTTCGTTTGCATCGATGAATTTATTTGATAGTTTGTCCGAAATCGACTGGTTCGTTCGACGATAGATTTTTTTTTAACGTTATATTTTATAAACGGAGAAACTTTTATGAACCTACGGTGATCTCTGGTGACCAGTTTTTGTCAAATCCCGGAAAGTCTCGAATCGGAGTCGAATAAACGAGATTATTTCGGATTCATCAGTACAGTTAATTTAAAATAAAACGTGTATAGTAAATTTACATGCAGCCGAGAAAAGGAAAATTCATAATAGTAAATTCACATAACTTTATTTTCATCAGAGTCTCTTCTAACAATAAGTGAATGTTACAGTCAATTCGAAAATTGAATTAAAATTTTTAACTATTAATTAGATTGTTTTATATGGGAGATCGCTTTGTATAGTTTAATGCATTGTTTCTAACAGTAAATGTGCAATTTCCGGTAGCACTTGTATTATGCATATATTTTGAACCTTAATTATTCCTTCAATTGTTTCCTACATTATATCTGTAACGAAAACAACATTTGCATATTTTTTATGCATCATAAGACATACGTAGTAGTGACGAATTTAGATGTAAAAATACAATATTACTATAACAGCATTTATTTATACAGGAGAAACAACTTCCAGGCATAGTTTTCCGAGTAACGTTATGTGAAATATAAAATTATGATAAAATTTCGTGCTTATTGTTCTTTTGAAAGTGATCCTTAGCATTGTGTAACGATGATAGTATTTTTTCTTTTGGACTGAGTTTTTAATCTAAATTTACATTATGAATATAGGAATGATTTACTATATTATAATGAACTCCCATTTCTCTAAAATCATAGTCGATTATTGTACGTACTGTATTCAAAAATATTAGAGAATCAAATACTTAAATGATTTGTTATTTAGCATGATGTCAAATACTTTAAAGCTTCTATATAGTAGTTTACAGTAGAGACCCCCAAACTATGCTGCTCAAAGTCATTTCCTGATATGCAGCTTCTCCTTCTATTCATTTTACGTATGAAAATCATTTTAGAAGCTTGAACTCACTTTGCAGTCCATCTTTATGACCTTGGCCTATTCTGATGGTTCCTACTATATACTTAAAATATACTATTAACTTAAAATTTCATAAAAATTTCATTCTCTACTTCTTTTGAAAGGTATAACACGCGTGACAATTTTTTCGACTACTCATACCGCGTTATATAATATTTTAAAATTACACAAAACTTGAGATTCCATTAAAAGAAAAAATTTTTCCATTCGTATTATACGAGGGCTACATGTATCAGGTCATCCCATAAGTATCGTTGTATTTAAATGTGACAACAAGCGTAAATAATTTAACAAGTGCACTCACTTTAGTTGTCGACGTTCAACATTAATTTTATTATTCTTATTCCACTGCTTTAACTCATTAACTGTCAACTTTTTCTTCGAAAATTTGTCTGTAATTCTATAGATTTTGCCCCAAATGGGGCCCATGCCAGTGAGTGGGTTAATAGTTCTTCCACTCGATTTTCAAAAAATTTCTATAGTTTCAAAACAATTTATTTTAAGCCTATTACAACCGATTAGTATCATTGAATTGTTTGTCAACTAAAAAATTGTCGAACCACCTGAATATGCAGTAGCTGATACGTACAAGCTTTCAATGTGATAATGTTACTCAACAGCAATATGATATTTCTTCCCCTAAAATTGCGTCAGGTCCTTGCTGTGATAGACGAAATTTTTATTAACAAGTTCAAAACAACATACATCTCTGATACTCCACCACGCGCACATAAATCTTTATTAGCTAAAGTCGAATAATATATTAAAATATACTTAAAATATGTTTTATAAATTAGGGAACATTATTTATGGGATGACCTGGCAGAGGAATACGAAAACATAGAACGTTAACAGTTCGTCGTACGACCACGAAAGGGCAGTGTCAAAGGTTCAAAGATGTCGACGGTCGACGGAAGAAAGTCACCATAATGGTTGACCTTTTCTCGTCACATTGACCTTGCGAAGTTGTAATGTCACCTTCACCGTGTTCGCCACGCGAAGGCGAGAACGAGGGAATCCGCGATGAACCGCAAACTTTGCGACCCCTTCCTCTCGTCCATAGCACTTTGAGGATCGGTCTAACCCATAAATCAGTCTGAAATAATGCTGCCTCCGCATGGAACGTGCGAGCGCGAGAGCGCGCGCGCGCGCGAGCGCACGCGGCCGAACGAGCGAGCGATAAAATAAATCTTCGATACTGGTGGATACTAATGGATACCTTGTATGTAACGGCGGTGGTCTTGTTTTCTGTTCTGTTGTAGATGTGGGTGGCGGTGAGCGGGAGCTCTGAACCTCCTGCACCTTGACACACACACAATGCACACGCAACAACATCAACATCATCAACAACAAATTTTACAACATCAACAACAGTCTATAACAACAGAAAATTACAGCCACGTTTCTCTACTGTTCGACTTTCTCCCTCTGTCCTCTGTCTTTTCTTCTTCTCTTTTATAATTGTTTGTCTTTTTGAAGTCTCCCGCACATTTCTCGACAACAGCACGAGGTACGATCCGTGCGTCGTGTACCGCCACCACGAAACAAAGAGAAAAATAATGTCCAGCATGCCGAGTACTGCTCACCACCTTCTTCCACTTCTTCTGCTCTTCTGCTATGATCTACGATCACGTTGTCGCCTTGCACTTTTACTGATACTAACACAGTCGAACTCCCTCGCTCGCGTGAAGCGACGGATTTGATTGTTAAAAAGGAGGAGAAAGAAAGTGAGATAGGAAGCAGGAGAGTTTCCTTGAAGAGTACTTTCCTCATCTTCCGATTTCGACCATCTTTGTTCCAGGAGCATACACTCTGTTCCCTACAAGGGCTCCAACGGCTACTCAAATGGCTATTCGAATGGCTACTCTAGGTACTAGAAGCCATCCGGCCAACTAATATCCCAAACTCCCGTAGACGCGCGTTTTTCTCTTTCTCACGTATCAGGGTTCTCTTCCAACCGTGCGGTACTGTCAACGAGTTTTTCAAATTTCGACGAAGACACATCGAGTCCACAGAGCAGGTCTATAAAAGCAGTGTGAAAATGAATTTTTGCTCACCTGTTGGAAACAAGATAGACACGAGACTAGGCCTGCGCTGGCTACTTTATCTGGGTAATTACTCACTTGCTAGAATGGAACACGTTGTTTCAAGTAACTACAGGCTCTAGCAGTTTGTTAGTTGAGGAAACGATTACAACATGTTCGATTTTGAACTGACGATGACGAAATTGATGTCTACTTTAATGAGGGATGTAAATTTATCTAATATAATGATTTTGAAGCGATAGCTAATAATGTTTTTAGCTTTCTTTCAGCTTCTATGCTTGTTTAAAATTATAGTACGTGCATTACATGGTCAGTAGTGATGTTGCAGACAATTAGTTCGTCGTTGATGTGTCATAGTAAAAAAAATCCCAGCGAAGTGTTACGTCAGTGTGGGCTTGGTTTAAATAAGCAGACAACACTTTTAGACTCTACTGTTGGGTTCAGTTAAATTCACACGATGCGAATTAAACCATATACAACATTCTTCTATAAAAAACTTATTTAGAATGTTTGCAAAGCATCGTCAATATTTTAAAAATCGCTTGTAATTTGTTCTTCTCCTCAAAGTCAGTTAAGGACAATAGCACAGCTTTTATAGATAAAAAAGTCGAGGTGCAAATAAAGTATACCTCCTGCCTCGATGTTTGTTGATATAAAAAGCCCAATGAAGAAAATGACAAAAATTCATAGTAAATAATTTTCATACTTCTTTAAAAGAATGTCGTAAAATGTAATAATCACTATCTTGTTTTTGTACCTGTAAAAAATAATTGACAGTATATTTCATACGAAATTCTTTAAAGAGTAATAATTTGAATCTATTGGGCGCAAAATTCTCGACGATGCATCGATAATATAATTTACGTTGAAATTTGAAAAACTTTTGATGTCACCACGCGATGATCCTTTCCGATGTCCGTCTATCGGTTCTTCGTGTGGGTCGACGAAAAATCAATTAGAAGCGACAAAAGACAGCCCTATGTGTCACAAGGGAAACAGTTCCGCGGATACTGATCGTCTCCTCGCCTTTTAATACCTCGCTTCTCGCTCCTCCATTCCGCTTCTTCGGTTTTTTTTCGCTTCTGCCATTTTCCTGCATTCCGAACCCTAGACACCTAGACGTCAGCCTCGGTAAGTCATCGAGACTGCACATCGTGACTAAGACATCGAGAGACAGAAACAAAAGGAAGAAGCACGTCAACGGTGCGGCGAAGTCAGAATTCATCGATCAGCTTCTGAACGTACCACAAAAACGCTTCGTAATCCACCGAATCGATGAGTTGATGAGCGCAACGTGACTGCAAGAAGACGAGCTTCCATCCAAAGTATGTCCCTTGATGTAAAATTCCTTCACAATCTGAAGAACGTACGTTTGTTGCAATTACGAATTGTTAGAAGACAGACTTTCCACATGTATCGGCCATTCCACTGGAGCACCGTTTTATCAGCCGTTTCAGACACAAAGGGGGTCGTGTAATTAATGAACAGCAAGCGAACGAATCGAGGCAGACACGGAAATCCGACTTCGTTATCAGCAACGTATTCGAAGACACGAAGTATCCAACCAGTTTCGTTATCTCGAAAAATCAGCCAGCCCATACTTCCTGCTTTCTCCTGGGATCGTAACAACTTAATCATGGAAAGCAGAGCCGACGTAATTCAGTCTGAGCATCCATGGGAATAGAGCAATGAGGCCAAGGTCGAAAGAAGAGGATCGTGCGTTCTCATCTCTGAAGTACCGACGCGTTTCCACGTACAGTCGAGCCCTCGCGCGTTTCAAGAAATCCTAACGAACGTAGGACCACTTGAAAAGTCTGCAGAGCAACAACATGGAACCTGGACGTTCATAAAAAGTTACAAAAAAACACACTACAGAAAAACTGCCCAATCAGTCTCAGTTAATCCATTAGCAGGCCCAAAAAACGATGTTCTGAGTCTGAACAACTTAAGGGGAAAAGTCTTATTTCAATATCAAAGGGGTCTGAAATCGGCTGATTAGGTTTCACAGGAGCCCGGAAGCGGCTAATTTGAATTCGAGCAACTACTCGTTCAGAAAAAGGGGACCGTGTCAACGCTGTTATGTGAGCACCTCGGGCTACAGTCCCAAATTGGGCCGCGTAATAACCCGCTTGAGACATGTTGCTGAGGACTCGATGCTACCGTGGAACCACGCCCAGGCCCGAAGCAACGTCTCCCTTGGCCCACCATCTCGTAATCAACCTGGCTGGCTACCATTCGGACCCAAATCCGCCGTGTTCCTCGTGGACTCGATGGAAATCTCTTGCGGACGAATCGTAGGAACGCAAGATCTCCTTAGAGACGCGACCAGACGACCTTGGAAATGTGAAACAAGGCGGGTCCGCTGACGCAAATACCAGTCAGCTGGGATCGGTTTCCAGTGAATGAACCGTGTCTCTTCGATTTCGCGGACAGACGCGGGCTCGTTCGATCAGAACGGCGTGATAGATCGATCCAATACGTTTCCCGAGCATTCGTAGGTGCGACCGTATCCCTTTTTCGTGCCGCGACCTTCTCGAGGCTCCGCCACGCGGCGACGGACATCGGCGAGGAGGAAAAGTTCTGCGAGAAAATCGAACCGGTCTGTTCGTTTGTCCCAGGGAACGGCAATCACGTCACGCGATCTCTGAAATTTAACCCTGTCCGAAAAAGCTCTGAAAATTGTTCATCCTGTGCTACGGATTATTATGTCGGTCTGGACACAGATAATTATTATGTCACTTACTGCAATGTGAGTGTTATTAAATATTTGACAGTCATAACACTGAACTAGTTTAACAATTGACGTTTATGTACTGCAGTAGTCAATACTAGTATGTTCTACTCTGGCAAATTCTAGTACATACTGTACGTATCTTTTTTTTGAAGTTTTAGGGCTGAAAGGGTTAAATACTGAACATTTTGATACTTCGACGTGAAATTCAATTTTTGAACTTTAATGCATTATGGACTGTGTACACGGATTTATGTGTTTCATTAAAATGGTAGATTGAAGTTTCTCCTGGTTTTAGGGGAAGTTTTTTAAGCATTGACCGCCATGTTACTCGAATGCGGGTGACACACATATTCAATCATTACAGTGACTCACGAAGTTTATCAAATACTTCCATAATTAATATTCACCTTCAATTCTGCTGTAGCTAACTACATGTTTTAGGGGTGAATCTGAAATATAATTTATTACAGATACTGCAACCTTGCTTCAAATAACAGTGCCCTAAAAAAGTGTTAAATAAGAGAAAGTTGAAACAGCGTATTTGTCTGATTAAATTCGTGAGTCCCTGTAATTCATCACAACTAACATTAGTAAATATTTTATAGTATAGAACTATGAATATTACTAATATTGTTGATAGTCACGTTCACTGCTATGGGGATACCCAGTGTCCGCTACATCAAATTGAATTCGACTAAATAATTCTTAAATTTTGCACATGCCTACAGTTTTACCTGAATTTGTTATCAGGGTAGCAAAATAAAACAACTGCCCCAGTGAATGACAAAAGCTTTAAAACTCTTATGGATTTTTATAAAGAAAAAGGAATGAATAGTATTTTTCAGTATGGAAGTGGATGTGCTAAAAATGGTGCAACTTGAAGTTACACTAACTCTGAAATAAAGTCTGAAGAAGTCGTTTTCGATTGATGCAGCGTGACAGTCAACGTGTTAAAGAAATCAGGCGGACCTTAATGCATTAAAGTCGAGTAGCTTTGTCCGACAACAAAATTTTCTCAAATTTTAGACGTGTTGTTGTTTCCACTAAGCGAAGACAGCAAACCTCACCGCAGTGGTCGAAACAACTATTTTTCTTTCCGTCACTGAAGCGTTCATGATCAAACCACGAATTCGAGTCTTTCAAAATAATCGAACAGAATTTACACTCACCGACTTGCGCGGTCTTGTATTAAATTTAATATGTTACAGCACCCCCGTTCGTGATGTATATTTTTCGTTTTTCTCTCGTTTAGGAGCGCGTGTACGATTGTACGTTGAATTGCGATCGAGAAATTTGCAAGGCTAGTTTTATAGTCTTCTTCGTTGTAAATTAAACGGCATTAACACGTACATACACTCACACGCACGCACGCACGCACGCACGCACGCACGCACGCACGCACGCACGCACACACACACACACACACACACGGACACAATACACACCGCGTGAATGAGAAGCAAAAATAATTGTTTGAACGACTCGACTTTCACGAGCTACGGCATCTCGAGGAACCATCGAGATCGCACCGATCAGCTCGGAAGCTTCGAAAACCTGCGGCGACAACTTCGGCAGCGAAACGCGCTATCACTGATCTGTATCAAATATTTCTTCCTTCTGGATCCTTTTCCGAAATCTATTTTCACCGATAGAAAAGAATGAAAGAAAATATCTACAGTCGCGCTTTGTACATAGCTTAAATTACATATCGCTGCGTCTTTGAATTATTATTGCGGGCAATGCGATTGTCACGAGCGTATTATTATTATTATTAATTATTTTATGAACGTTATCGGAAATAGTCCTTAGTCACTGAGTATCGTAGCCATCGATAGGCCTCTCGATCCCGTAGAGCTGTATCACGTTTTACCGTTTAAATAGGAGTGATAATAATGTTATTATTATTATTATTATTATTATATATATTATATTATATTATATTATATATTAATTATTATAATTATATTATATGTGTATCTATATCAATGCCTGTATCGCTAGCTTTACAATGAACCGAGGCGCACGGTCAGCCCGGTGAGAGAAGATTTTGTTGCTTTTCTCTCGAACAGAGATAAGACGACGTATGCGTGACACCTCTCCGTGTGCTTTCGGGGAATCGCAATGTACTTGTGGGGACGTCCCACCCTACCGGCCTACCAATAAATTTTGCCAAGTCGTAAAACGCTATCTTGCTCTTTTTTCCCCTCGACGTCCCGGCGCACATTTTCACGAAATCCCGCGCGATTCCCGAGTCCGTTCGCCTTCCTTTTTTCCATGCCTCCGAAACGGACGACGAAAGTTATCGGGTGACCATGTTCTTCCCGATGTCTCCGGTCCGCGGCGGTTGATTTGTTGTCCGTTTAATTGAATTATTTTAATGGGCCGCTCGGGTCCTTTTGATGAACGACTTTCGGGCCCGGCAGCGGTCTAGTATCGCTCCCACTTCTTGCTTCCTGTCTACCGTCCAGATTTATTTCTGATTCCTCGTAACCGCTCGCGCACCGCCGCCTCCAATCGCCGAAACGATCTTTTTTTCGGACTGCGGATCCATTCGACACGGATCTCTGGAAACCGCGGAAACACGCTCGCCTTAGAAATGGAGGAGCAAGTGGATTGGAAAAACAGATGTCAGGAGTCGAAATAGAGGATGTGGTGGACATTGTCTAGGTACGAAGGAGGTGTCTATGAAGTTTTAGGACCACATTAACCCTGTGCACGCCAAATATGCCTGTCAGGTACTGACAATGTCAAACGTTTCACTCCAAGTATGCCTTTCAGGCACTCCGTTGGTTTGTCAATTTTATGTACTAATTTTTGTATACCATGTCAAAAATAAAATATTTCTTAATACGTAAAACTAAGTAGAACGTAAATACCTTATCTCGATGAAGTTCTCTTGGAATATGAATCACTAAAAATTAACATTTGCTTGCAGTAGCTCGCAACCATTTTGATTACACCATCACATTAGTTATGTTGGAGTTGCTGATCTATCGTATCAAAAGATGCTTGAAGTGCAAAGGGTTAATAAAAAATTACATTTTCAAGGAACTTCATTCCTCTTCAGCCTTGTACATGGTTCGCTTCTAATCTATGCACCGAATGGCACGGTCATAAAGCTTCTGAATTCTTGTGTAGAAATCAGTTGCCGGATTACTGCTTAACTCACGTCTTATGTTGGTGTGGATGTCATCATGGAGTCAAATTGACGTCCCTACAAGTGGGATTTCAACTTGAGAAATAGAAAGTAATCTGCAGGGTCCACATCTAATGAATAAGGGGGTGGTTAAGATTTTGCAGTAATAGAAACCGAACCTTTTAACGTCGTCATCATTTCGAGACATCGAAGGGCGATCACTAGAGGAAAGTGTCCAAATATGGAATAATATACCTAATATGGAATAGTGCCATTTTTGAAAATCTGACAAATGATTATCTCTCAAACGGCTATAGGCTATCTCACTCACTCACTTTGGCAGCGCACGCGTTGTGACTCGTCAGTCGAGCGATCGTTAGTGACGTGGCAGGATCGTTTTCTTTTGCAGCTGTTCGAAAACCTTTGACGGTGCGTAAAGTTGACGTGTTTTTCGTATTTGTTATTATTTTACCATGCTTATTTGTGTTTCTTGCTATTGACCTACCTGTCCGTGATATTCATAAGTATTTGCCAGCTATTAAAAATAAAACTGTTTTTTGTTTGTTTTCCATACAAATATTATACCTGATTTCAGTGTTCCATATTTGGGTATCTATTCCATATTAGGTACAATTTACGTTTTTTTAATGTTAGTTCAATATTGAAAATTGTTGATAACGTTAGAAATATAAGACTGCTCTCAAATTGAGCGTAAGTATATCACTGAATATCCATAAAAATCGTCTATTTTTTGCGATTGATTTTGTAAGAATGACATTCGAAAAGCAAATTGGTATTTCATATTTGGCTACTTTCCTCTACGTTCATTTTCTCGTCCATCACAGAACCGTCCATACCAGCGAAAAATGTTAGATCGGGTTAGTGCTCTATATCCATATGCTGCACGCCATATTTCAAGAGTTCCTGTTACAGTTTTACTCGTTTTAACACGTTGACTACCACAGTGAAAACAACCATACCTGGTCAGACGCACTATAATATGTCAGTAAAATGTCAAACCTCTCGTTAACAAGTTCGCTACCATGGTCGATTCGAGAAAAATGTCCACCACAGATCACGCTTTATTTTTATCAATTATCTCTGTCACACATGTGTGACGCAGAGCTCTCAAAACAGAATCGACGCGTCACATATATGTGACGCGGGTAGCGAACGTATTAAAATAAAGTTTGATCGCCACTCGTTGTTCCACGCTTGAACTCATGGCAGGACGGTGTTACAAAGTTATTTTCAATGAAGAGCTACTTCCAAACGTACGAGATTACAGAAATGAGACTATGCAAAAATCAAGTTCAAATATGTTACTAATTAGTTGGAGCAACGATTTAATTAGTGCTTTCTAAAAAAAATCAGTTCTAAACCTTTGTAGACGCACTGTGTAAGTCGGAAATGTAAAATGAAATTAGTTCATACGAGGATTGAATGTCCATTGGATTCGTATGTGTCAAACTTCAGGGTGTTTCTAAAATAGAATAAAGAAATTTTCAGATATATCCTGTACTTCGAAAGAAAGAAGAAAGCGTAATGAATACAAGTTTACAATCTTTTTCTTTCTGAGATGTAGACGATTTAATTTGCAGTGGGCATCTTACTGTAATTGCACAAATAATCACAAGGAGTGTGAACGATGTCTTCCATTTCTCCGCACGCAAAGTTGACATGATACATAGCTTTGACTGCTTATCACGACGTATCTTATCTAATACCAGAAATATTTCTGATGCCGAAGTGTAAGCATACTGAGATTTTAATTGGCTATGTTCTCGAAAGTAGAAGTTTGCGAAAGCATACTAATTAGTACCTTTTCTTAGTTTCAAGGTGTATAATGTGTTTATAAATTTAGTGACACTATTTTAGAAACACTGTGTGTAATAGAGAGTAGACATTTAATTATTTAATACATTGAATGACATAACGTGACCAACGCCTCAGAGTTAATTTAATTAAATAATTTTGTACTCTCATAACTAGACTGCTTATGTTTATGCAAATATACATTCTTAAAATTGAATATTTATGTCCATGCAGTTATAGACATAAAACGTTAATAAAACAGTGTTTTGTTCTGTAAACGTTTAAAAAATGTACTTCCTATTTTTTTCACAATTTTTAATGTACGATTTTCAGATATTTGGGTATGTTAAACTGCAAAAATATCTGCATTCTACTCATAACATTTTGAATATGATTAATATTGTACTAATAGAATAACGCAACAATTATATAATGGAATAGTTAAATATTCTTTCCTACATGATTTATATTTAAAACATAATATAATACTATGTCTGGCTAGGAATGGCAGCTTTCACTGTGATATTGAGCGCATTAAATTTAATTTCACTGTTATTCTATTTCTCGATATTAGCACGTTCCCTGCCACGTGTATCGTTTTCGATACATGCATCAATTTTAATCTGATCACATAACTACCAACCCTTATGAAATTTTGAGTAATATTCACGTTAAAATGATAGTAGAAGTAGAAAGTGTAATATCAAATAGATAAATATTTGTACAATCAATCACATGTATTAATAAATATTCATTTATGCATGTCTGTATAGTTACGGAATTTTCTACTGTGACAGGGAACGTGTTAATAAATTAACGTCTCACATTAACAAGCAAAAAAAAGCTACAAATGCAATGATTGCATCTACTATAAATTGTGATCGAATTAGTGACCTTAAACGGTCAATACTTCGTACCTATACTATAATAAGAAATTCGTGTTTATATTACAAGGTCCTGCAATGAATGATACAATCAAACAGAGGCTCATTCTATATGAACAAACAAAGATTTAATAATATATTCGTGTTTATTATCGTTTGTTAAACATATATTATGTATAATAAAAATTGAAATTACTTACGGTTAAACATGACATTACAAAATTCTAAAACCAGTAGATTGTATTCTGTGAGAACCTTTTATCATCATAGAAGTGTCTAAAGTGTCACTAAATCGCTACAATAAAATGAATACAAATTATAACACTATTTATCACGTTGAATGCCGTGGGAGTCACTTAAAATTTAATTCAATTGAATAATTATTGATTGTCACAAAATTCTGAGCAAACTTTATACTGAAACAATAACGTAGGAACAGAAGAACACGATTGAGTACTCAAATCTGTTTTTCTTTACGATTTATATGAAAAATAGTCAATTCTATCGTATCTGGTTAGATATGGCTGTTTTCACTGTGGCACTCAACGTGTTCACCCAATGACGGCCGCCCTCGCTATGCGTTGACTGGCCCGGACACAACGGCTATTAACGCACTCACTGCCAGCGCAAATTATGTGATTTCATTCGTATTGCCAGTACTGTTTTAAGTGTTTGTGTTTATCTAAGTGCCGTTATTTCTTTGTCAGTATATATTTTGTCATATAATTATAATAATACTAAATAAAAGTTGAATTTTTCTAATAAATTTTGTCTGTAGTATTATTTTCAAGCTTTCCATACCGCCATATGTATGTCTGTAGCCAAAAAAGGCTTGCCAATGTGAAACGCTTTCCATCAGAATTTATTTAAAATACGAGATATTCGTGCTGTCAATTCTGAACACCCAGCCAACTACGAGTATATTGTTTAGTTTCAATGAAACAATTATAACTAGGTTGATTCTACATTTTATAACACGATTTTTTAACCTGATGAAGTCAGGTTATTATTTTACAAGGGTTATAATATTTGAGCTGGAATACAAACGCATTGATAATTTTTGAATGTATAGAATGGCCCATGTACTGTGTGGTGTATCAGTACGTTTACGGTGTCGCACAGTGGCCAATTTGATGAATTTACGTGGACAAAATATAAACATCAATGTTACGGAAATGATTAAAAATCATTTAAATTCTTAAAATGCGTATTGTAAAGTACCTAATTTTATTTGAATCATCTCGGTTCTTAGATCGCTTAAATTGGCCACTGTGCATCGGTGGCCAGTCGTGAAGAGCGTACTGGACGCCTATGGTCGTCAGTGGCTTAACGAAAAGAAGCATATTAATTAAAATCCATCAGATTCTAATACAAAAAATAATGATACCCTTGGTACACTTCAGTCAACCTGACCTTCAATACACGAAAAGTAAGACAGTCATGCAGAAACAAAACTGTGACAATATTAACAAAAGACAAAACGGCACAAGAAAACGATCACGGTGTTCAGAACAGCAAAATCCACAAAATGTTGAATAATTATTACTTCACTCGTAGTGACAGGAGAGACGAAAATATTCGAAGTCGCGGACAATTGATAAGAGATGTCAAACGGTGAAATACTGCCAGGACTCACGGGCGATTTAAATGGAAACGCGGGGCCATTTAAAATCGTCTCTGATTGTCCGTCTCGGGTACGAGATGGTATATTTAAAACGAGTTTCTGATGAGTCGTGCACGGATACTACTTTAAAATGGTCGTCACGCAAATCGTAACGAGCCCAAGCGCGAAGGATGCAAGGAAAGGAGAAGGATAAGGAGAGTATTCGTGATCGAGACAGGCCTCCCGCAGGCGTGAAATAGCCGAGTGTTTGCACGAAATTATCATTCCTGTCACAATACGTCGTCCAAAGAGGGACGGTACATCTTGACTCAATTAGCTTTACCGGATTCGAAAAGAAGACGCATCGCACCGACCGGAAGACCTTAAGAGAAAAGGAATCGGCAAACATTGAATTAGGAACGCTTTGCTTAAAGCGTTTCTTACTTTAAACGCCTCTTCCTGTTATGCGTTTTAACACAGACTTTTTTAAGCCTATTTTACCATTTGGATTCTTTTATTGGATTCGACGTTTGTGATTGTTTAGTATTTTGTACCAGTAGTGGGCATTATTTTAATGATTTCGCGTAAGTATTTATATGAGAGAATAGTTGGAATCAAATTGGTTTATTGTTAGTAAATGAAGGGTAAGAGGAAAGAACAGAGTATGTCCATTTTTATTCCGCAGTGTTCAACTTCAAAGACAAATTAAAATAATGTAAAACAATTACATTTTTGCTCATTTCTTTTCTGTCACCTATCTAAAGTATAACTTCATGTCATGAACAATACAGTTACATTTATTGGACCTCTTTCTTTACTGATGTACTAAAGTATTAAAACTCGATTTTCTCAATAAAACTGTTTTGTGACATTCCTTGTTTTTTCCCTTACCCTCCAAATAATTCAGACACATGATAATTGTGTGTTACTTGTAATAAATTATTTTAGCAACTTTGTTCGAATAATTTATTGTTATATACTCGGATAATTATTCCAATAATTTTGTTTAACACATTGAATGCCGCGTTGGTCACCGGTGACCGGCACCTCAAATATAATTTAATTGAATTAATATTGATTGAGAGAGAATTCCGAGCAGATTTCACATTGTAACGGTAATGTAGGGACACCAGAACGCGATTAAATCATTAAATATATTTGTCCTTTATGATTTAAATTAACACGTTAAACGCCACAGTGGAGACGGCCATACCCAATCAGACACGATATCATTTACTATTTTTTATATAAATCGTAAAGAAATATAAGATTTGGGAATCAGTCGTGTTCTTCTGTCCCTACATTGTTTCCGTATGAAGTTTGCTCAGAATTTTGCGACAATCAATAATTATTTAATGAAATTAAGTTTGAGATGTCGGTCACCGGTGACGTCACGGCGTTCAACGTGTTAAAAACAGTAAATTATGCGATGTCTGATTATATATGGCTGTTTTCACTGTGTCACTCAACGTTTAATTATTCTTTTGAATAATTCAAATAATTCCTTTATATTTAAGTTTTGAATAACTCGACATAACTTGTTTCAAATTATAATTTCAAATTTGAACAATTTTTCTTCATTGTTTCAATAATGTTTTGAATAATTGTCAATGTAATTTCTTTTGTACGTTTGCATTCTGCACAAAGGGTTTGCAAATATAATCGAAACATAGGATTGTAAAAATCAACTGATGTACAATTAGATATAAAATGTGGAAAAAAAATGTTTGCAATACAGTTCTTCAAAGGAACATAAATTTTCCGAAATATTTAATACTATCTCATTTTAAATAAGTTAACTTGAGTCAAAGATAACATACTATGTGTGTATTTTCAATAAAAAACATTCTTCGCCTGCATAAATAATTATTATCTATTCGATTAATAGCTGCTCAGTTTGTTATGCATCCAATTCGTAAATATTCACTTGGATAACGAATAAATATTCATTTCTCCATCTGCGTTATTCGTACAAATTTTTACCCGAATAAAAAATTACTCGTCACTGACGAAAAAGGCGTTATTCTTTATTTGTTATCTGATTAAAATTTTGAGCAACTCTGTTTTCCATAATAAAAATCGTTTGTCGCAATAAGAAATTTTGGAACTTTCTGAATAACATTATATGAAGTATTGGTTTGAATAAATACGCATTAACTGTGTTACGCTACATTGCTTTTTATTATTTATAAATATTGTTTTCAATCTCGAATAACGTATGATATTATTTTACGATTATTTGAAATATTATTGTATTATTTCGTTTGGAGGGGTATTTTCAAAGGTAACTATTAGATCAGGTGCTAAAAAGAAATTTGTGCGTTAAAAAATTTGGCCCCAGAAATATTTTACTAAGCATTTTCAGAGATTTTAAGGAACTGTTCGATCATTATCCTCATCGTATTACGATTATAAAACAGTTATCGAAATAAACGGACTTATAAATTAACTTCATTACTTACAATGAACACATGTAGAACTTAATTAATAATTAAACTAACAAATGCACTATATTAACTGAAATTGTTTTGACAGTTTTTCTCTTTCAGTACTTGTAAGAAGAGCAATAGTAAAATAATTCATCGTTTATAACTGTTATTTCAAACAGATCTGTAGTCTTCAATTATTGAACAAGACTATTATCAAGATAATAACTTTAAGAAAGTACCAAAGTGAAATGGTACAAACAAAATTTTCCGCCAAGTGTTTCATGACCCCGTTCGTACATTTATATTAAACAAAAAACTTCAATAATACTTACGTTTACTTTTCTGTAATATCGTTGCATTCAATAATTATTATAATACTCCGATAAGTTATTCACGATTTACAACCGTAATATTCAAATCTTGAACTAATGTATTGTTTTAATGTTAAACTATCCAATTATGAATACTTCTCAAAAAACACATTCTGCAACATATTCACAAAATTTGCATTTAAAAATTAATATTCCTGACTCCTAACTTCTTTAATCTGAATTCTTCGTAATTGAAGAAAAAAATAGAAAAAACTAAACTGCCATATACCTAAAACCAGTACAATTTATTCTTCACTTCATTAGTCTTACCATGCTTACCAAATAAATTCACAGAAACTTTCACTGGTATCGCAACTCCAGAACAAATATAAAATACTTCATCCAAAAGGAAGTAAAGGAAAATACAAAAATATATTTTTACCAGAAATCTGACGCAACGTTGGGTGTGTGATACCGAAAATGGTGGAAGTGGCATAATATTTGAATCGGATGATCGTAAAGGATGGAAGACGCGGAGGATAGCGCTTTCACTGACCGGCGAATTGTCGATTTTTCTGCTGTCCGCGCGGGTCGTGCAGAATTTTACAATTGTGCAACAAGCTTTAAGCCTTTCAAAGGTGCACCAGGCAACAAGATTGCAGGCGGTGCATCCTGTTCGCTCTTCTATGCTTCTTCTGGAAGCTGCTCTCACCTCCTGGGGCAAAAGTCGTGAGCTGAATGTCACGGTGATTGAATACGACCCGTTGATGTGCTTTCCGAGACGAGCATTACCGCTCCTCCTCCTCCATCGCGATGTCTTTCCTGGATTTATAAATATTTTCGAATGCGCGTAACCTCACTTTTCCCCGTTCCGATGTAATGTGCGCCTCTCAATAATTTATTAGTTGAAAGATTATCGCCGTTAAGTACCTTCTCCTTTCCCGCGAGTGTTTTACGAGCACTTCATGCTCACTTACTCGCTAGTTTTGTTTTACACTCGTATACACACCGTGCACAAGATAAATATTCGATCCGTTTGTTTAACGAAGATTAAATAAAACGTTATGCACTCTGACCGGAGGAGTATTATCTTTTCTTCTTGGGGTACCTATCGCTGGATTGTCATTATTGAAAATTTCATTGAAAATAGAAAAGAGTCTTGGCTTTATTCAATTTTGTTTTGGATGGGTGATAGAAACTGGGGTATTCTATTAGTTAATACTAAAGCTATCATGGCCGGTCTAATGACTGTTTTTAAATTTTTGTTTAAAAATTCTGCATTCACTATTATCGCTTTCATCACTTGACTTCACAACTTTTCTTATAATATACATATAATAAATTTTAATAATTTTAATTTAAAAGAAATTTCAAGTATTAATTAACCCTTACAAGCATTGTTCTTTCATCTAATTTCTTGTAGCAACAAAGGAACATTTAAAGAAGAAGTGTGTTTCTGAGGCAGATCTAGCAAAAAAGAGTGTGCGTCTATGGGTTAACAGCCGGATTGAGGCAGGTCGGGCAGCGAGACGGGTGGCAGAGCCGGACCATGTTTTATCCACATTGAATTTGTTTATTCAGACATCAGAGAATGAAATTTAGCAGATTTTTGTTTTTATATAAAAGTACGTGTATTTATGGCGTATAAATTTACGATTTATTCATAAAATTATAGCGTTTCTAGCCTGTAACTTATTTCTTTGGGTTTATTGTGCTACAATGAGAGCCAATGAAAACATCAAGTGCACGAGACGGAGCAATAAAGAGCGAATTATGGGTCTCAACGCAACGCCGATAGTATAAACAATCTATGAGGCAGACATAATACAGATCAAAATTGACCCACCTCCGCTGTTCGACTGTTAAAATTTCATGATTCGTAGAAAAATTTCACAAGATAGAATTAGTAAAATACACTGACAATAGTGTTTCCCAATTATAGATTAAGAATTACCTGACTAACAGAACGTATGAAAATAAAGAAAAATGCTTCAATGAACATAGGCTGGGAAATTAATCGTATAATCCGTCTTATAGTTAACGAACAGGTATTACAGAATGAATTAGACAGTTTCGACAAGTTTTCTCATAGGTGATTCTGACATACATTAGTTTTGTTCACATTTTATTCATATTTATTCAAACATTTGGTTTGTTAAACAACTTTTAATGGTTCAGATGTACTTGGAGAACGCATTCAACATGTGTGTCAAATAATGTGGATATTGTAAAAAATGAGTCATGAATTGTTGAACCTATAAATTGTTTATGTATTAGACTATCTAAACATAAAAGATTCTACAATATAAAGAGTCATATAGTTAATCTGATGACCTGAAACATTTCTTCCGTTTTATGTACTTGAAGAAATGTTTTCTGTAATGTTAAATGGTTTAATAAGGTGACCAGATTTTTTCCGTCAAAATCTAGTACACATAAAAAAACTTGGACTTAAATAATTTTAAAAATCTATTTGGATATACAAAATTATTTCATTGTATAGATTTAATTTAGTTCAGTTATTCCTTATTTTAAATTAAAAAGTTTATATTCTGATTTTGAATATTTTTCTTTTGAATTAACTTTTTTTAGAATTTCATTATTTTCCTTTAGGATATATAAAAACTCTTCACAGTTATATCACCTGTTAGTTTTTACTTTCATAACAGCTGACAGTGTAGGTATCTACTGTTAAAGTTGATTTTAGAGGAGACCAATAATCGTTGATCAACGAAAAAACTCTTTCAACATTTGCATTTGTTCCAGGGAAGCTCATTGAAAATTTGAAAAGTATTTTTGTATTTTTTAAAGGAATGGATTGACTTTCGAAATGTTTCTGCAATTCAGTTTTTTCATTCATCTAATTCATACATTTTTCTTCACCGTTCAAAGTTCAGTTTCATCAATGGAATACTGAATTCTTTTGTTAAATATTGTACAGATTTCATGATTTCTTTCCACTGAATTTTTTTCTGTAGCAATATCCATGAAAATGTCTGAATATACTTAAAATTCTCGAACCACTTTTCCAAATAGTTTAAACCATTTTCATAAAAAGTCTGCGTTTCCTTTAAAAATTTTGATTTGCTGCCAGGATTTTCTTCCTCAATTTCTTGTCGTATATAAAAAATATTTGACGGAACAAAATTTGGTCTTACACAATCGTTTGCTTCTTTTCTTTTTTAAATTGACGTTTAAAATCTTCCGAAGCATACTTCAGTTATATTATAATTCAGTTATTTTCGAACATAAAAAAAAAGGGAAATGCAGATGTTAAAATACATAAATATTTATTCTGTTCGAATTTAACATTAAAGAATTGATTAAAACATGTTATACGAATGATGTAACGATATTTGTCCACAATTCAATGATCATTCTTTCTAAATAGCAAACAGCAGTATAAAGCAGTACACATGTTCTAAATGCAGTACAAAATCAGTACACAAAAATTTTGCAGTACGACTGTCGAAAAAGCAGTACAGTACTGCAAAATGCAGTATGGATGGCCACCTTAGGTTTAAGTATACTTAAAGTTTAATGGTTTCTAAGTTTATTCTGTGATCGTGCGTCAAGGAGAAATAAAAGTCAACTTTCTTTTAATAATATCGAATTACAGTCCTTAAATGAAGATGTTCAAAATAAACTTTTCAACTGTAAAATCGACGTGTATCTTAACAAACTTTTGTACTACTAATCACGTCCGATCTAAATGAAACGGTTTTAATAATATTTCAGAAAGTCGTATGCATCATTTGGCTTATACATGACCTTCATTGATCTTTAATAACCTACAATGGTGGGTCGTTGAAGTGCCTTAAAAGCTGCAATCAGAGATTACTGAAGAAATATTCCACATTACCTAAAATATGATTAAAAAATATTTCATAAATAAGTACAAATAATTTAATTATATGATGATCGAATTTATAGCATGCAACTATTACCAAAACATTTCTTTCAAATATTTACTTTCTACTAATACAAAATATTACAGATAATAAAGTTACATAGGTGACGGTATAAAATCACATTAGCAGGTGACTTTCACAAATAAACTGGTTGAATATATTGAAAATAATTGCTTTGCGAGCCTGTGTTTATTAAGACTTTTCTGTCTGTTTTTGTATGTTTTATTAGCCAATTACGTTTCGATTTATAGTTCTGAGACCCGCTGTGTAACATTAGAGCGTTACAGAAAATGTATCGTTTTGCTTGTTAATTCCGGGCTGTCATTTCGAAGTCATGAGTTCTGATAAAAAATATGTATGTATACGTGTTAAAACGTCATTGCAATGAGATAATGAATCATAGAAGTAAAATGTGTGAGTCTGGTATCTGTTCGAGATAAAAACAATTACATTTAAAGTCCCACTTATTTATCTGTATTAGAATGTAAAAATATTCAAGAATAAAAGTGTATATTTGCATAAATATCCGCAGTCTAATCGTTGTATTCGGTATAAATGAACTATACACATTTCTCTGAATCATCCAAATGTCTAACTCATCACCAGAAACTGGTCTCGGGTACACGATGAGAGCACTAAACAATTACCAATACACATAATCTTCGATCGTCCCTGTACCACCATAGCAATCGACTAAACTTGACCAGAAAATACGAACGGCGGGTCGCGTGAATGCACATTGAATCACGCTGATGCGTGTAATAGCGTCGCATTAGCGGGCGTTCATCAGCTTTCCCTTAATCTCGAACGATTTGGCATGGCCTCTGATTCGACTCGTAAACCGTGGTACGAAAGCGTTTCCACATACTTAAGAACAAGTTATGGGCATGTGTAAAGCGCTATGGTAGCGGGCAGAAGCTTCCCATGGAACTCTCACCTCCGCGGGCGGAAAGTGAACTTCGAGTTGCAGCCGACGCGGCCGCGATCCTTTTTAGGGGGAAAGGTCGGCGAAAAACCATTCGAGACGATCGCTACTATAATAGCACCAATGCCACGGGCTGCTTTCACTCCGCAAGAAACGCAGTTTCTTTAGACGCGGAAACTTCGACGCCTCTGACCTTGCGGCTGTCGACGAGGTTCGTCGCTTAAGGTCACCGATTCCTCGCCGTTCGTCCTGGCGAATTTGAACGCGGTCGCTGACTTCAGGGTCACATGTGGT
The DNA here is from genome assembly GCA_916610135.2 of Macropis europaea. NCBI lineage: Eukaryota > Metazoa > Arthropoda > Insecta > Hymenoptera > Melittidae > Macropis > Macropis europaea. The sequence continues at coordinate 39,941,391 of OU744344.1, forward strand.
CGCCGCACAGTGTAACAAACAATGAACAAAAATCAAAAATACGAAGTGTGCAAACCAAGATGTCCTATATGTCAAAATGTTCGGAAAGAAACGTAGCTTTTAACATCACCTTCAGTTTTAATAAGTATATAAATTCCTTGTCGAAATTGAGAGCAGAAGTTTACTGCAAATTTCGGCGAATTGTTTTTAAACACGTGCCATTTGCAGAGTATTAGCTTATTCAATTTAATTTTTTTAGGTTGTATTAAACACTACACTCCGTGATTTTTTTTGGTTGAAATATCGGAAAGTACGCATTATTTCACAAATTTTTAAAAAAAAATAAAGGAAACGCCTTGAACGGTTACGAAGATATGATTTTTGTCCCGAAGTCCCACATACTGGTTACACTGTGTTCCGCGTCGAATTTAACGCTTTGCACTCCAAGCAATTAGGCTATACGTTGGCAGACAACTCCAAGAAGTTTTTTCAGAGTTACACAAAATGACCACGAAAAAATCTTGGCAATTTGCTAGATCATACTTTTTTCAACATACTTTTTACAAACTGAAGTTCATATATTACGAATTAGGATAAGAGTAGAATAAACATAGAAAAGTATAAACACCCGATGACATTGATGAACGAACGCATATAAACACGTTTATGTATAAATGATAAAGTGTGGACAGTAATACTGGCCGTAGGAGTAGAACGCCTCTAAGTGTCTGGACAGTACAGCTGGCCTTAGGAGTGCAAACGGTTAATCTAATCGAGTTAACACTAAACCTACCGACAATTTATATATGAGGTGTGACAATTTAATTCCTGAAATGCTCCTATAAAAAATATATTTTCGGAACTGTACATTAATGACTATTGTCGCCTTCGAAGTAGTTCCCTTGTGTATCTATACAGCGTGTTAAACGGTGTTCCCATGTCTGGACACTGCCCTGAAACTCGTTTTCTGGAATACTGTTAAGTTCCTTTATTACATTATGCTGGATATCAGCGATATCAGAAAATCTTCGTCCTTTTAGTGCATTCTTTAATTGTGGGAAAAGCCAGAAATCATAGGAAGCTAAGTCGGGTGAATAGGTAAGATGATCTAAATGGGTAATCGAATTTTAATCAAATAAAATTTACTTTTACTACGCTGCTTTAAATTTCGATCATTCAATTAGTTCACACGTAGATCTTTGTTGTTTTCACAATATCTAACTAACGAATGACTATAGAGTTGAGATTTAAGCACGTATTAGTTAAAACATGTGCAAATACGATTACAAGCGTGATTACAGCTAAATGACTACACAGGTGACACTACGCGGCCGTTCTGGGAAATAAATTACCATACCTCGTATACGTATTTCTACCGAACCGATCAAATGATCGGTCTTTAAATCTTACAGTTATATTTTTTGCAATTGAGTGCAGGTAATAATCAATTTAGTACGGGCAAAAATTTATTATTATGTATGTTATAGGAAAAGTCGTAAAGTCAAGTGGCGAAAGCGATAACAATGAATTTTTAATCAAAAGTTTAAAAAGGGTCATTTGGTTGGCCGTGGTAGCTTTAGTGTTAATTGGAGTACCTTGTCTTTGGGCATGCTGCAGCGAAAGCATGGAATCGGTAATTTTATACGTTTACACTCAGTGATGATAGTGTGAGACATACAGGGTGATCAAAAGGAAGGTCTGAGATTTTAGTGGCTTATATTAGGTGAGTGCGAAGGTTCTTTCGGTTTCTGCATTACTTACTACTAGAATAATTACAGATGTCCTACTTCAAATTAAACAACCCAGTTTAGTGAATAGGGAAGGAACTTCATTGATTTTTCCATCATTTTATTATTTCATCGTGATAACGCTGAGCCTCATACTCCAATGATTACCCGGGAAGCAATTAAGACGTTCGAATAGGAGGTGCTACCATACAACCTTCATATTTTCCTGACACCGCCCCAACAGATTTTCATTTATTTAGGTCATTACGAAACTTTTTAAATGGTCGAACATTTATGAATGAGGAGCAGGTGCAACGGGCTATTGATGACTATAGACCCTAAGGGTAAAGAAGTTTTAGCAAGGAGCATTAATTAATTAAGAAAAAGCTGGGAAAGAGTCGTAAAATTAATTCGACAATATATGGATACATAGAAAATAAACTAAAATACTAAAAACAGTTCTTATGTCTTTATTACCTAAAACCGACAGAACTTTTGCACTCATCCAATAGTACTCACCGAGCATAGTAAAAAATGTCTAAAACACACACCCCTGTCCATAACTATTAGGACACTTATCAGATCTATTATAATAAAGAGACAGTGTTTGTTTGTATGTTCTCAAAAATCTCAAAAACTACTACACTGATTGTTATGAAATTTTCGCAATAGTCTTGTAATAGACTAGAACCTCGATTACCCTAACTCTGATCATCCTAAAACCGGTCATTTTATATCAACTACAAGTTAAAATTATCATTAGTGATACTGTGCACTTAATTTTCTACAAGTACGTATCTTACATTGTAACATAGAATTAAAATTTGTATGCGAAAAATAGTTAGAATGTCAGTCATCTGATTATTAATTACAGTTCGGATAATCGAGGTCCTACTGTATTACTAATGTCAACGGCGTTAGATTGGTTTAGGTAGGCACACCGACTGTATAAAGCGGAACTCTCATATAAAAATGAACTAGATTATTTAATTCTAAATTTATAAATACGTAGTACAGTCAAGACTACTTATTGTTAGGTGTTAGGACCATCCTCATATACGCATATTCTATTTGGTACAATACAAGTCTTTACCTGAATGAAAGGATGAAATCATTTGAGCGAAAAATTTTGCCAAGTTGCTTCAATTTAACACCGACGTAACAGCCATCCTTTCATAATGTTAGCAAGAAATGTAGTTTCAGTAGAATGGACATACTTATTTTAAACCTCGCCTGGAAGCACTTATACAGGACAGCGTCTATAACTGAAAATTATTTAATTTATGGAGCGTTTTTACAAAACCCTGTTTATTATGATTCTGCTAGAAGTGGCGTTATACCACCGGAGGCATTTCCATACCTGGACTGCAGAGGATATATTCAAGATAAACTAAATATAGCGATCATTTATCATACTCCAAGACGTAAAAATTTTAGAGCAGAAGCTATGTTGCATTGGACACGGTCAGCGTTAAGATGGGTGACCATCTTCAGTGTTTTCGTATTGCTCTTGACACACGGTTGTTTGGAACTCACCTAAAAGTGACTAAGTGGCCATAAGAGTCGATGTTTTCAATATTTATATGAAACATATTAGGTGACAAAATATAATGTTTCGATTTCAAAATCTTTTTGAAATCATGTAAAAAAAATCGTGACTGAAGTTCGTACCTGCAGCTATAATATCAGATAGTCTAAAAGTCCATTTAATTCTAATAAGTGTTACACATTTGTTTTTGTTTTTAACCCTTTGAGGGCGATGAACGAATATATTTGTTCCGGAAAGTCGTGCACTGTGTGCTGCGGGTCACTGTACTAGTCTAGGCATAGATATTTATCGTACGCAATAAGCTTACGTATTTGCATGAATTATCACTTCAGCTGATCTTATTAAAATATATACATATGTTTCGTTGCATATTTTACAGTTTTAGAGCACTGAAACAAGTGAAAAATCGACTATGTACACATTATTGTAATGAAATATTCAGTTTGACACATATTTTACCTCAGAAGATTTCAGCAGAAATAAGAAAACAACAAACAAATATTAAAATAACAATGTAATATAGTAAGAGTAATATTGAACAGTATAATATTCTGTCTTGTTAATACTTTATGACAAAAAGGTATGTATGTTTTAAGTAAAAATTTTTAATGTATTAAATTAAATATAGTATCTCGATAGAAAACTTTCCGTACAGGAATATCACAAATAAATTAAAACAGATTATAGATGTACATAACAAGCGTGAAACTTTGTTGCGGATTTGAAATTAAAATTTAATCGGCTTAAGTTTCTTAAAATCCATACATTACACGCCATCAGCAGTTGTTGAGGAACAGAATATGTGTAAATTACACTCAGTTATAATACGAAATTACAACGTATTCATTTATACACCGTGTGAAATGTTGAAACTCAAAGTTGAATTGAAAAATCGTTGAGAATTCTCACGTAAGTCGAACATTTCTACAATCTTCCATAAAGAAAGGTACACCAAAAGAAAAATTCGAACCGGCCAGGTTGTAAACGTACTCCTCCTGCAGCAAAACTATAATCAATATAGCATCAGTAATATCTAATAATAACAGGATGTTAAAACAGAAACATTCAAGATTTACAGTGTGGATCGATATGTGGAGTAAGAAGAGAAATTACAGAAACGTCAAGAAATAAAGAATAAAATAAACGAAAGTATAGCAGTACTACGTCATTGCTTCCGTTGGCATTGCTTGTCATCTTGATTCGGTATCGTTCCCATCACCACATGTATCCTATCATTTTCGACGTCGAGCTGCACAGCTGTTCGTTTTATCATCCTAAACTCGATCAACCTTCGTGTGTCTTTCGCATTACTTAACCATTACCGATTTCCATCAGTCCGTCGATCAAACGGTGCCGCGTACAGTGGGAAATCGGTGATCGATTGGAATAAAGTACACAGCACCCAGCGAGAACCACCGATATTAATAGAATACAGTAGGTCGAAGTTGCACGCAACTCCCGGCTACCCGTACGGTTATTAAATCTAAACGGCTCTAGACAGTGAAGCGTCAATATTGCCAGGAGATCAGGGAAGAAGACAGGTTACGTGAGAAAGCGAACGTCGTTTTGTAGTAGCAAAAGGTGAACGTTTAACTGCTCTAAAGGTTATTACCGTGGTATCATCGGTGCGTCAAAGCAGGATCCTCGAGGAGGAGGAAGATCGAAAGCGTACCGGTTCCAAAAACTGGGGTGTACGATAAGAAATTTTTATTCATTAATGAATATCTTAAGGGATAGGCAGATTTACAGTAGCGGACGACAGTATTCGTACACTGACGAAATTATAAAAGATATAATTGTAACTTGTTAAAATTTGTTAGTAAATTACGAAATATAAACATTAATTTTTTATACATGTTTATGTTGAATATTACTTTAAATGTTGTACAAAATTCATTAAAATAAAGTTATTCATTAAAAGTTACAATTATCTCTTTTATAATACTCTTACTGTACGAATACTTTCGTCCACCACTGTATATACAAATGCAGTAGATTTACAATGTATCTGTACTTCATTATGAGTGAGAATTAAAGGGGTACCTCTTGTCGGTTTCAAAAAATCGAAAACATTTTTTATGCACTTTTTAGAAGTGTTGTGTGTGTGGATTATTGTGGTAAAGTGATTTTTTGAAATTTCAATAATTGGAGAAGTTACAACATTCAGGAAGATTACATGTCAGATCAGGTTAAAGGCACGTGTTAAACCTTTTTTAAAAACGCGTTAAACACATTTTTCTCGAAACCACGTTTCTTGACCTGGCACCCAGTAGTCTCCGAAATTATTCGTCCGATCATCTTCAAATTTTGTTACATTATTCCTTATAAAATTATCTACAATGTAGCATATGATTTTTTGGATATCTTAATTTGTTCTATTTTTATAAATTTTCAAAGTGGATTGTTTTCAGTGAATAAACAAATTTTTTCTTAAAATAGCCTTCATATCCTTACTTTTGTAAATTATTTAAAAATCATACGCTACATTGAAGAGGATCTATCTCTGTAAAAGTTGACACAGGAATTTTTCATTGTTTATGTTCGAGTCGTTTTCGAAGTTGGGTGCCAGCTAAGAAGGTCCTGTCAGACATGACGGTAAACAATGTATAACTCCGCCATTTTGTAATTTTAGATAATAAGTATGCATGAAAATAAAGTTCAAATGTTGCCTAACATCCCCTAAATAAAATCTCGATATTTTATTCAATAATTACCTGAAAAAATGTTAAATTTACTTATTTTTTAGGGCCACATTGTGGTCCACCCTCTTAAGGCTTCTCATTGTATGACGTAGGTTAGCTCAGACTGATAATAAAAAAAAGTCAACATTATCGCAATATAAGTTAACATGGTTTGACAACTTAAGTAGTATCTCAATGTCCAAGTATGGAAGATAAATAGAATCATGGTTTGAATAGAGAAAAGTTTGCCATTCCTAGAAGGATCATCCAAATTAAATTTGTGTAGTAGATGACTACTCTTACTGTCGTCTTTAAACACATGTACAATAAGTAAATCAGTAACAGTTGTCCTGTTTTCTAAGGTGTCCATTTTAAGCTGGAACACAGTACCATTGTAGGAATTGTCATTGTTTGAATAGTTTATTACTGACAGGGCGTATATCCATGCTTTTAAATTTTATACCAGGCAATAAAAACTTCCTAATTTTCTTCGAAATTGTGTTTATTCGTTTTTTTTTCAATCGGAATCAATAAGAAATATCAAAAGACACTTTTGATGTTGTTTTGGGCCCCATAACCTTAAACAGGGATAGGCGTCTACAGTTAGAAAAACGCAGAACTTAATTTTCCCCCAAATATGGACATACACCCTTTCAATAATAAACGATTCATTTATTGATATGCTTTTAACCCTTAACTACTACAGAACGTCTGTGAGACCGCTTCAAATTTTCATTCATCCCTATTTTCCTTCCTGTATGACTTGTCATTTTCTCACGCCGTGTATCTTTTAATTAGAGTCTAATGTTCAATTAGGCTTGGGTCTCTTTATTATTAATGTACCAAGCAAGAACAATTGGATTTGATCTTTATTCGACACTTGTATGTACGTAATAACGCAATAAACATTAGCGGTCTGTGAGACCTCCTATAGTAGTTGCGTAAGTTTCAACGTCCATAGTAGTTAAGGGTTAACATTTCTTCGAGTATCACTATCTGTTATCATTACTGAACAACGTTGGTGAATAATGTATTATAGTATTATCACTGAATGTCAGTGCATATATGGGGGGAGCATATGTTAAAAAACGTAGCATTACCGACGGGGGATAAACACTTTATAATAAAATTCTCATTATTTATAGAACACGCCACATAAACTTACTTTCTACTTGTCTTCTTCGTGATCTCACGCGGTATGTGAGCAATCGCATTACGTGTATGAGATCCTATCGAATTTGTATACCGTTCGACGTAATTATCGCCGGACGATATAATCGCCTCGTCCAGGTAATCGCGCATTTCATTAATTAGCCCCGCCGATAATTGCTTTATTAATCCTACCCACACAGACTTTTCGTGGATAAAAAGAAGAAAGACGTGTGAGAATCGAGCGGAGCGAGTAGGAGATAATTTATTGCATTCGCCAGGTGTGAATTATTCATACCTATGTTCGATTCGATTAGACGTGATCGCTGGAGTTATTGCTTGATTGGTATTAGAGGAAACATTTAACGATAGAAAGGACTGTGTACTTCAGCGCGAATAGTCTGCAGTACTAATTCATAATTTCCTAAAAATGTTGAATGATTTTTATAGATTGTTAGTAAACATCTTCTTTTGGCTTTCCATAAAGTAACAAGTCTAATGTCGTCAGATCCAGTGAACGTCCATTACGTCCAATCCAATTGTTCCGAAAAATTTAGGAATTTTTTATTCAGTACTTGAGTAGATCACCGCAATCAATTAGGGAACAGACCTTATACATATCTGTAATATGTTGATAAACATAATTCAACACATTTAGCATTTACCGATAACAACCTACCACTCCGGAAGACATGATGAATCGCATAATTAGAGCTTATACTGCTATCACTTCAGAAACAATTGAAAGAATATCACAATCTATGATTCCTCGTTTCAGAAAGTGTATCACAGCCGATGGATATCACTTTGAGCATTTTACAGCATAAACAATAAGTTCACATACCATCTTAACACTGTCTTGGAATTTAATTACTCATTAATTTTCAAGGTCATAACTGGACATGCTTCAATGCATTTTAGCATTCGCTACAAGATGCAATAGATGCAAAGCAATATACCCGCTGCTGCAAACAACTGCCGATGACCTTGACAGAATTCGAAAAAAATGATCGTGAAGAATTTTCCTTCCACGGAAATCCTCCTTCGAAACAATTCAAATTGTGCTTTAAACAATTCTCATATCATTAAAAATAAATTAGATTTGGGTGTTCTCCTTATGCTGTGCCATTCTGTATAAGAGATAATCGTCATTTCAGATTTTTTAACATAAATCGGACTATAATGATTAGACTGCGGATGTTTATGCAAATATATATTTTTAGACTTCCACATTTCTTATGTTAATGAAAGTAAGTACATGAAATTTCAATAAGACTGCGTTTGCGCCATGAAATATTTAAAATATGTAATCTTTACTTTGCTATGTTATTAAATGTCCAGCATTCACCAATTTGGATTTATTAAATTGCATAAACATTCGCAGTATAATAATGAAATAATAACAATTTTAGTAAAAAAAATGTCACAATGACCTTTGAATAACAGGACATCAAATTTTATGAATCTTATACTTACCAACGACCGTCTATTCAAGTAGCTCTATTTCTAATTGAACAAAAATTCAGTAGTATTGCCCTAAATTCTCAAACCATCGAGAAAAGCATTACTTGCATTATTCCTTAAAGGATAACCTTAACAGTTGCTGAAAATTATTTGCAGACCTTGCAATTTCTAATAGATATCGGACTGTATTGTAACAGCATCCAAATCTAAATTTCAACCAATCCCCGACAGTTGTCACTAATGACAGATACAGACAATCAATAGCAGTTTCACAACTAAGGAGAATATACCACCAAAACTAACGAGAAGAGAACAAATTGCGATCTCCCCAATTAAAATTGGACATACAAAAATAACCCATTCATATTTACTCTTAAAAGGTAGTCCTCCAATTTGTGACAAATGTAACGTACAAATAACTGCCAACCACTTAATTATACATTGCAGTAAATATTCGACATTACTGTGAAAGTACAATGTAAGGTACAACTTAAAAGAGAACTTTTCCAACCAGAAAACAATATGTCAATTGCTCCAATTCCTGAAAGAAACAAAACTGTTTACATCTGTACTATAACTAAATATTGTCGTCACTAATAACCATGGTAGTTTATGCGACGTTAAGAGAGAAGAAAAAAAACCATATGCAATTGATGTGATGTTAAAATCATATATAAAAAAAAATTCAGTGGTGTTGGTCGTTTAAAATAAGTTTAAAACGAATTGCCCGCTGTAAATAGTAAAACTCGTTCGGAGCTGAGACCGCCAAATTATTGAATTTGAAAACAAAACAATGAAACGAACAATGTCTCTAAAATCAATGGTAAATACTTTGGTAAGTATAAATCAGTTAACTGATTTGAAATGAAGCTCAAAAACGGCATTACTTATGGAATGGCATGATGTATTCTCACGATTTACAGTGCAACGAACTCGGATTTACAACTCCTGGAAGGAGTTTGGAACTTTTGAATCGCGATGATATTCAGAGGGAGGCGAAAAGAGAAAAGTTCGGGCAAAAATCCAAATAGGATTATAGAAAGGGAGAGGAGAAAGAGAGAGGCAACCGTGGGTGTGGATACCGTCTTAAATAGTGCCAGAAGGCAAAGTACTTAAAGGTTACTACCGCATCATCGTCACGTCAAACTAACAGGGAGATTAATACCCCATAGTCGAACACTGCTTACGTTCCCCGTTCCACCACGAGCATTATTAATAATCAGAATTGAAATGAATCGCGTTATTAATGACCGCGGTAATAATATTACAACGTCCGTGATCAACAATCAATTATCAGTTGCAATTGTAATTGTAGCAGGGTGAACCACTCCGTTAGAAACAGCAACGCCAGAATATTTTCAAGTGTTTTGATATTATGGAAGTGAATATAATAAGTATTTAGTAATAGGAGATTATTAAATAACAATAAGGCTGTTTGCGTTGGATATACACGTGCGACAGAATAAAATATTATTATGGACAGTAAGAAATGTCACATTGGTGCTGCGGTTTGATTAATGATTGAGTGTTAGTATGAGCGAATAATATCTGGATTATGGAAAATTTATACAGATATCGTTATGACGTGTGCAAGTGAATACATTTAATGTTCAATTAATTCTAATTTTTAAAAAATCGAACCTGAAATATGTTGGGTCCAGTTTAAAAAATTAAAACATTTTTATATGAAGATGTGTTGGAAATCTTGATATAATCGAAAAGAAAGTTACTTCTCATAGAAAAATAAGTTAAAAATATACACTAACATTTTTATATAAGGTTCTATATCCAAGAAAATCGAATTTGGATATTTGTTCACCAGATGGGCATTTAATTAACACGTTCACCAGTGACCGGCACGTCAAATTTAATTGAATTAAATAATTATTGATTGTCGTAAAATTCTTAACAAACTTCAGACTGAAACAATAATGTAGAAACCAAAGAACAGGACTGAGTATTCCAATATTTCTTTTCTCTACGGCTTATACAAAAATTAATAAATTATACTATGTCTTGTTAGGTATGGCAGTTTTCACTGCGGCGTTCAACGTGTTAATAATAAATACACGTTTGTATAAAATGTAATTTGATATAGTTCAAAGGAATATTATTTCGTTTAATTACAAATTGTTAAAAATATTGTTCTTGTTGGTGCACGTATATTTTTATTTAATTTAATAGAGCATTTAATCTCTTCTTAATTTCGTGTGTACTACGAAACATCATCCTAGATGGTTTTTATTTATAGGATTAGCATTGAAGACAAACATTATACCAGAAATAATCAATGTCGATGTTACTGAAGAGGCAATGTTATTCACAAACTTAATAATGTAAAAATACGAACTTATTGTTAAGTGCACCAAATACTCAAACTCAGTTTTCTCAAAAACGAAATATTGTACGATAGAAGTTCATTCTATATTTTCGACTCACTTTTACCTGAGAAATGGCCAAAATTTTGGTTGCACCTCGATTTTCGATACACTGTATATAATACATACAATGAAAGTGTATTGTAACATATAATTAAATCTACTTGCTTCAAACTTAAATTTTAGTAAATTTTACATTCGTAAGTTCTTTGATTTTATATGTATAAGTATTGTATTGTATGTTACTACAAAATTAATACAAAAATATCGTTGTATTATATGTGTAGAATAAAAATATTTCTAAATTTTCTATCCAACGATGTCATAGGTGGAAATACAGTAAAATCTCGATTATTCGAACACTGATTAACGGAGCACAAATTATTCGAACATTTGGTTGTCTTAATAGCCTTAAAGTAAAGAAAAATAAACTCCGTATATAACATTCAGTTTCCAACATAACAATTGCACGTAGACAAGAAAAGTAAAAAATGAAAAAATTAAATTGTAAACTTTTATGAAAATTCATTTACCTCCACTGAGAAGAATATAAAATTTGCCAATAACAAACATGCAGATACGACTTTACGAGGGTGGTTTAGTAAAAAGAGATTAATAAGAACCGTATATTTGAATCCATTTGTTGTAAAAAGAATACTACTGTATACAATTTTATACGAAACCAGCTGCAATCAAATTAAATATTGTGATATACTGAAACTCTTAAATATTAATACTTGCTCTAGATCAGTGATGAACAACCCGCAGCACGCCAATGACTTACTTTCACTTCAATCTGCTAAAGTGAAAAATCGTCTACATCTTTCAGGTGCATGTTCATTTATTTTATTTAAATATACGTATGTATATTATGTATTACCTTGTTTATCCACTCTATACATTAACAATGTTTAAAGTAAGAAATTAACTTTTTTTCTTTGGTTCCGGCCTGTACGCATTATTGGGTTTTCTCATCACCGCTCTAGACTACTTCGTACCTCTTTTTATTTCTTATACAATTTTACAAAATAAAACTTTATATCGATAATAACTTACATTATAACTTAGTTTTCTCTTATTATCTCTAAATCTATTCAAATGAGATGTTTCAAATGTTACTCACAATAAGCACAAATAAAAAATCTCAACACACTGTTATATCATTTCTATTCATTCTGTCGCTTATTTTTAGCCGGATATGTACTACTTTGTTCAGCCCTTGCTAGCTCTTGTCATCTACATTCTACTTTTTATAAATAATAGAATATGGAACTTCTTGTGGATAAATAACAAATATGGAACTTCTAGTGGACAAATAACAAACAATAATCATAATTTGTTACATGTAAAGACTTATCATATGATTATTTAAAGGATTTGATTACTAGATCACGTATGTAATCGAGATCCAACTGCGTTTAGTGCTACGCAGCGAAAGCGTGCGCAGTATTTATAGTTCTTCATTATTCAGCCCGACGTAGATTTTGCGAAATTGTGTTTATGACTAATCACGGGGTCTCTGTTGCTTTCGCAACAGCGATATTTTCTTTCCACGCCATATCGAATTAGAAAAAATTCTTGCAACGTATGCAGCAGCGTGCACGTTTATGATTAATTCCTCTGTGAGTCACCTATTAATAACGAACACGCGATTGTATGCACAAATACAGAAACTGGTAGCTCTGCCTTGACAAACGAATTAATTACTCAATCTGTGAAATTAATCGCTGCGACTGAAACGGATAAAATCCGCGATCTACGATTGAAAGAGCATGGGAAAGGTAACGCAGGGTGAAATTAATTAAATATTACTTTTCGATACGTCCGAACTCTAATCGACGCAATCGATGTGATGCAACGATATCAAATGCAGGTGGTTTCAAAGTTGTAAGTCAGAACTTAATAGAACAATAGTACTCGCAGAGGGTGGGAGGGGGTACAAACGTTATCAGAGCTTTTTGAATGAAATCTAATTTAAAATGTTGGTTCGATGAATATAAACAAATCACAATATTGGTCTCTGACCCTCGGCAATTTTTGCAAAAAAATGGATTAAAATATTAAACTGTCAAAGTCAATGAATCGACTTTAGTTCTTTTGCAGACGGAAAATCTGGATGGATTCAACAGAAAAGAATACTGCAGTGGGATCAATAAATATTGTTGGAAAAATAGGCATAATTTGGACAAGTTTTAAAATTACAGTAAATTATTATGGTTTGTCACCGTTCATTATTTTAAATTATAGCCCGTTATTTTAATACATAGTCAATCTAATCGTATGATATACAGGGTCTTCCTAGCATATGTTGCCAAATTGTGAAGGCATATTCTAGTGTTGATACCGATGGAAATACAGTAGGACCTCGATTTTCCGAACTATAATTCGTAACAGTTTGGCTCACATTGCAACTAAATTTCGCATAATAGTGATAAGTTTATTTTAGACTATAAAATACAGAGTAGTGCAAAATGAAGCACACAGTGCCATTAATGACATTCCCAGCTTGTAATTGATATAGGATGACTTTCCGAATGATCGGTGTCCGGATAACCGAGGTTGTACTGTATATTGTATGGAGATAGGTCAGCAAATGCTTTGTTTATTATTCCCATTTTATGCGTTAGTGTATTAATAATGTGAAATAAAGTTGAAGTATTAATAACAATAATGATAACAAATAGCAATTGTTATTATATAATGTAGTAATGATAAAAACAGTGAAGTGACAGGTTCAGCATACTTTGCTGTTTATATTTACAGACCTGTATTTTATTTTAAATATTATTTAATATAACACATTATTTTATTATTACCTTTGTTTTAAAATATATTATAAACATGAGTATATTCAAAATAATGATATTGTATGTACTCCTTCAGGTTACGTTGTATTGTAGTTTACGATTATTATTGGAAACAATAATTCCTTTGTATTGGTCCTCATAGATATGTTTTTTGAGAAAAAATTTCAACTTCCTGCAAAATATTAGATGTACTTGAAGCTAAATTATTATATAGCTAAAAAAGAATGTAATTCAGTATTGTTCAGGATGCTTTGGATATGTATATTACTCCAATATCAGTAAAGTTAATATAGTACACGTACATAAAATTCAAATTAATTACAATAGTGTATTTCCAATTACCAACTTTCTGAATTCTGCATCTATTAAAAAATTTCAGTTAATAGTTCAAGAAACAATAATAACTCCGTTTAATAGTAAAATAAAGCAAATTCATAATAATGACAATCAGTAGAATTATTTCCGCAATTACTTTTTCGTTAATATTTCAAATAAAATATAATAGAACGATACATTATTTAAAATTGCTCTTATTTCATAAATTAAAACAATATTACAAATAATTACTTACCATTTTTCATATCAAAGAAAATTTGCTCGGGTCTGTTTACACGAACCGGATACAATAAGCGTAAAATTTTACAACACCAATGCAATGGGGAAATACTATTTTGTGTCTGCGCAGCGTTTCTGCATACATTAAGCAATCACGGAAAGGGTTCGTGTCAATTAGAAAGATCGTAATATCGGGACTCCCCTTAGACGAACGCGAGAGTTAATTCGCGTGAGAACGTACTATTAATAATGAGTCTGGTAGCTGCGCCTCGTTAAGTGGAGTTAATAGCTAAATCAACCTACAAATCAAGAAACGATCCCGGTCGAGAGGTAACGGAAAAGAGAGCAACGTGTGTGTGTAGGTGTGGGTGCCGTAGATATCACCTCAGATATCACCATCGAGGATGAAGTGCATAAAGGTCACCGTTGCATACTTAATTACTTGAACGTCGTTTTATTTTCCATTGTGTTGGGAGTTGCCCTGGAATGCGTCAATCGAAAGTTTTCTTATTAAAGAAACAAACAACAGCCTTTTTGCTGAACTATACTTCAGGTTCTTTGATCGGTGTGGTAATTGTATTTGAGATTTTTTTTGACCCCAAATAGTCCCTGCAATTTGTCCAGCTGGACATTCGTCAGGTTGTTATATTTTGTTTATCGGGTAGCATGTGGGTGCTGTTCCCATTGCAGCAGTATCTTTATAAATATTTGAGATTAGAATTGAATCGTTTATTATTGAAAGGGCGTATGTTCATATTCTGGGGAAAAATATGTTGTGTTTAAATTGTTGTAGGTAACCCAAACTTCGGGTTATGAAACCCAAAATGTCATCAAATGTGTCCTTCGATATCTTCTATCGATTCCAATTGAAAAAACCGAATAGACATTATTTCGAAGAAAATTAGGTAAAATTCTTAATGTCTGGTGTCAAATTTTAAAAATGGGACATACGCCCTTTCGATAATAAACGATTCAATTAGCGGTATCACAATCGAGTTTTGGATAAAAATTTGTATGTTTATGAAAATCCTAAATCTGTGATACCTACGTGAAATTAATAGGTTATTGCAAAAAAATATTTGAAGAGTTTTAAGTATAGATAAGTAGGTTGGACATCTTTTGTTATTCATTATTTACACGTGTTTTTAGATTTTGCATGTTTTGAATATTCTGAACTTTGGATTTTGAAATATTGCTCATTTGAAGATTTTATAAGATTTTGAAATGTTGACTAGTTTGAGGTTTTGAGGATACTTTAAAATGTATCATATACAGATTCTTTCTAAATATTGATCACTCTGACAAGTGTAATTTTTGAAATTCTTAAATATTAAATATTTAGAGATTTTTAAATGTTGATTACGCAGTCATTTTCGGAAATTTTTAAGAATTGTTTATACAGAAATTTTTTGAGATTTTGAAATATTAAATATTTAGAGACTATTAAGTGCAGATTACACAGAGATTTTTTGAGATTTTTAAGAATTTCTTATGCAGAGATTCTTTTAGATTTTAGAGACTTATGACTACACAGTATTTAGAGATTTCTTGAGATTTGGGAAATTTGTAAAATTTTTAAATTGGCTGTTTGGAGATTTCATGAGATACTGCAACTAATTAGTTGCATACTTTTCTAGAGTTTACAATATTTTAAATATCGATTCTTTAGAATTTTTTAAGTATTGATTATGCAGAAATCTTTTTTTTAAATATTAAGTATGTAGAGATTTTTTTGAAATGTTTGATAATTTTAAACACTAATTATTTAGAAGTTTTAAAGTTTCTGGAGATCCTTGAATATCGATTAGTGCACTTGAGCACATTTTGATTCCAGAAGAAGAACACGATCATTTCGAAGTTATTTGTATAATATTCTTAATATCCAATATTCATTAAGGAAGAAGATCCACCGAAGAATACTTACGTATAATTCAAACGTGATTTATAATCGGAAACACAAGTTTGGATGCAAGTTACAGTCAAGTCGATGGCGATTATCTTTGGAAAAGTCGAGGAACTACGTAGGTCGAACTGAGGTATGTGAAGAATCGAATCGCATGAGCGTCTGCTATTAATAATAGTCCTAGTAGTTGTACCTATTAATTATAACCCTGGTAGTCGCACCTTGTTAAATGAAAGTTCATATCAAGAAAAAATGGCAGCGGCAGGTGTGTTTACACACTATCGTTCAAGAACGTTCAATCATGCGTCAGATGAGAAAGAAATTTATTTTTCGCGGTATTAAAAAGATACATATTTTTTTTAATGTGCATGATTATTAGTGACGATAATTTGAACATATTAGGTTTTTTTAATTAAGGTAATGATATTTCTTGTTGATTTGAATTTAATGAATTTTCAGTGTATGAATAATCTCACTGCAGCATGCTAAATTATTATTGATCACTTTATCGTGTTTTCTCAAATATTCATTGATACTTTAAGTGATGATGTTCTGATAATTAATTAATTGATGAAGTTCCATCCATAATTATACAAATCCTATTAAATTTTTTTCACAGTTTAACGTTGACGAGTCATTAGCCGCAGTAATAAATAATGATTCAAAGTAGTAAAAAAGTAAAGAAATGAAATAATTATACTTGGTAATTAATGACAAGCTATTTAAAACAATAAATATACTTCATATTAATTATAATTAATCAAAGAATTACGCACGGTATATGCGTAGTTATTGCATAACGTTATTATTTTTAATTGTACTTTTTTTTAATTATCTACAATACATATTATTACACGATTGCATGCAAAATTAGAAATTTAAATAATAGTAATGTATAATCTTTTTTTATCAGATGCGTGACAATATAATCTTGAAAATGACTGTAAACGTCATTTTCAGCTTTTTTTGTTCGAATCAGTATTGACATCAGATAGTCTTATAGCACATCGTAAGCACATTATGTTGTCATAATCAGTAACATTAGCCACTTACATCAGTTACATTACTACAGTCACTCATTATTTCCATTGCGAGTTGTAACGGTTTTTTTTAAGTTATTTGAAAAATTAGAAACCTGGAGTTCGCAAAATATATATTAAGAATAAACGTCCAAGGTATGTTTTTTACAAACACAGGTTATTGCTTCGACAGTAAATTTTAGTACGCAACGGTGAAAGTAAAATTTTTACGACTTCTGTTGAGAAAAGTACCCAATGCGTGAGAACTAAACGTCAATAAGTAACTCAATAGCTGAATTGACCCACAAATTGAGAGTGAGTGGAAAATTTATCATATTCGATGATAATATTTAATTATTCTAAACATGAGATGTAATTAAATGTATTACGAAAATATCATTATGTAATGTTATATTCTGCGTATTAAAATCAAAGCTTTTAAGGAAAGATTTCTTAAAACTTTCACAAATTTAATACTGATTACTTCAATGAACCGCCAACACTGTAGGGGATACAGAAAAGTCTGACAGGTTCAAGAAGTATTTATTTATTTCTACCTGATATTTGATTTTTCACTGTCTTTACAATTACACCGTATTTTTTGTTTAATATCTAAAATACAATGCCACGAGTCTCGAAATGGTAGTAACTTTTTTAATTCCTTTATTTAATTATTATTTATACGTTGTACTTTTTTCGAAAATTATTACACACGAACGAATTGTAAAATGCCCCAAAATAGGAAGAATACTCAAGAACTAGTAAAATTTCAAAAAATAAATTGTAGAATATTAATGCAATTTATAATGCATGTGAAAATTAAGATTCAATTTTAACCTTGCATGGCAGCTCAAATTGCAAACATTCTACAAGGATTCCTAACGTTCTCAGGGACAGATACATATGTATACGTTTAGTTCTATTCTTTTCAAATATATTTCAAATATATTTTTAACTTTTTATCTGTAAAGGTTGCATCAATTGCAGGGTCATTACAGAATATTTTATGTACAGGGTGTTCCTTTCTTATGTTTCCACACGAATATAGCGATATCCAGTAAATTACTATGGATCAATGCTGTAAAAAAATATATTACAAAAGGAATTAAATTGTATTATATCGGTTAATGTTCTTTAGATATTGGATTGTAAAAATAATATTTTTTTTCTTGTACAGATCTTTTTTTATGTCTGTGTTGTGAGAGAAATAACGAATATTATAGTAAATAAATAGTCACCGTGAAATACCCCAATAAAGAAAGGAAGTCATGTGACATCATCGACAACTGTTATACTTTGTCACACTGAATAAATATATTCAAATAAAGTGGAGTCATTCATATCGAAATGAAAAAAAACTTGACTGATTCAGACACCTACGTTCTAGTCGGATTCTCACGAAGCTAAGCTAACCTAGTAAGTATTTTTCGAATAACAAACAAACCATACAGCTGTACCTCATTAACCTGTTAACATGATCATTTATCGTCCTGAAACGTCCCTACACGGCTCAGAATGAGCAGAGATGAGTTTACTTCTTGCTAATTATACAGGTATTTTCAAATAACAAGGTGACTCGTTCTTCCAAGTTAATCATCAGCCAAACGATTTTCCTGCTGGCTGCTTGCACTAAAATTTACTATTCGGTTATTCGAGTGCCATGACAAACGTCTGTCAACACGAACAAACTACTTTTGATTGTCCTCTGAAATTTAAAGGATATATGGGTTCTTCTTGTTATGAAACACTTTTAAATCTAGTCTAAATATAACTCACTCTGACTTAAGCTCATTGAGTGCCTTGAGTGACAAACCATACAGCTTCACCCCATTGATCTTTAAACCTGGTCATTATTCGACCAAAGATGTCCTGTGTAGTTAAAAATGAATAGAGGAGAACTACCTTGAATTACAAACCACAAAGCATGTTTAAAACACACACTGACAGGTCTTAATTCCTATCTCAAAATTTTTCTAATAACAATCTGCACTGAAGCTTACTATTCACCTGCTAGAGTACCATAACAAACAAAGAACATCTCCAACATGTAGAAAAATTTATACCTAACCGGAGTTGGCGTTTGGAACGCATCGATCTTAATCTGCGCTAGGAACATGATTCGTTGCTATTAGGCAAGGGGTTAACAGGTTAAGCAGAATGAGTGCGGTGAGCTGAAAATCGCGGGAGGATTCAGGTCGATCGGTGGAAGGGGGCACGGATCGACGGCCATAGGTGCGGATATCACCTCGAACAATACCAGAAGGAGAAGTAACCTAAAGGTTACTACCGCATCATCGCCACGTCAAACTACCAGCTAGATTAGTCCCCCTTGGGCGAACACGAGGTATGTTTTGCTCGAGCACGTCTCCGTCTCTGTCAGGCTTACTCTCTGTACACGACGTAGTAACTGACTACATTGCCAGCCTGTAGGTTGGTAGGTAGGTAGGTCGGTTGGTCGCTCGGTAAGTATATTAAACGATCCAGTCCCCCACCTCACCCCCTTCGAGTTTCTTTCTCGTTCTCTCTTTCGCTGCACCGCGATCCGCCGCTTCTAGGATCTGTGGGAGCTCCTTTCACCTAATTGTTGGCACAATATGTGAAGACCGAGCCACTACGGTTCCCATCGACTTCTGGAGATGATTCTTCAGCTCGTGGCGCCTGGGCACGGTGAGGTCGCTCGTCAAAGACCACTGATAGAAAAATGACTTTTTCTTGAATCAGGTGAGTATTATGCTAATTAACCGAGACAGCCGACGGAGGTAACAGGAACCGCGGATGTTCCGAGCAATAGGCGAACGGCAGTAAGATCGATGAAAAAGATGTTTGGGAGCTTCTGTACTCAGTGTTTAATTGATCTTAATGTTATTATAGGAGTTACGCGGGTTTGCAAACCTGTGGATCAAATGGGAGTAAGGGTGTTTGACGCAGACGTTACTTGAATTAACCCCTATCTGTCCCTCATTTTTCTAACATAATTTGTACCTTGGTGTCAAATTGGCACCATGAGATAAGTACAGTAGAACCACGATTATCCGAATTGAAGTTAGTAACAGGATTACTCACATGTTACATACGTTTCATGTAAATATGATTATTTTCTTTTAGAATATAAAATACGCTGTGATATAAAATGAAGTGCACAGTGTCACTAATGATAATTGCAGTTTGTAACTAACATAGGCTGACCAATCGCCGGATAAGCGCTGTTCCGATAATCGTGGTTCTACTCTAGTTAAATTTGCAAATTCTTTTATTAAAAATAAAAAAATGAATTTTCTGTGTATTCAGTACATTCAGGCATAAGATTGTTTGCATCGTCCACAAATAATAAAGCGATATGCAAGACATACTGCATTTTAACATGTATCGCATTTTTGTGAGAAAAATGTGTCAATTGACACAAGGGACGGATGAGGGTTAATATATAATAAATGTGCGTAGTGTAATAGTATCAGTTTATTGTAGTAAAAAACAGTTTGAATAAACAAAATATAGTGTAATAGCCTAAAAAGAAATAGACTGAATGTGCTTTCGTGAATGTTTAGAATTAACAGTGGACGTGTTATACGTTTTCTTTTTTTAAATAGTGGGTTACCTCTTGACACTTGCACTCAAGTAAGAAAAATCTTGCATCTTGTGTATTAATATACAAGAAAAATTCAGAAACATTCGAAATAACATTTAAACTCTTCAAACTACGTATAAATCTGTAATAGTACTTTCTTTATACGACATTAAGTGCGTCGGTTATTATGAAACACCCTACCTACTGTTATAAGTTGCACTTCTTTAATGTATTATCTAAAACATATATTTTATAATTTCATAAATTTTCTGTTAATCACACGATTATATAAACAAAGAAATAAAAAAGCTACCTAAGACTTGTAGTTAAAGAAGGAAACATAAAAAGCACATATTAATGTTGTGAAAATCTGTATTTAACCTCCTATACTCTTAAATTGAGCCATACTAGACATGACATTGTACATATGTCTGTATAGAAACAAAAATTGAATTTGTAAATTTCATTAAATATAGGAATATATTGAACCATTATAACAAAAATCTAATATTACCTTTACTTTTCATAATCAAATATTTTTTATCTTTTATCGATTCGTTGAAAGGAAATGTCAAATTTATTACACAGTTCAAAAGATTAATCAAATGAGAAAATGAAAATACTAATAAATTACAATAAATATGGGTCTCATTAAATATGTTCCATAATAGAATAAAAAGAGTACATTGAAAATTTAACCCTAGTATGGTCTTCGGGTCTTTTTCGAACCACCTCGTTCTTGTTTCTGTTTAAACTTTTGTTGTCTTCGAAGGAATGCAATGAAACTAGTATCAACATGCTTGATTCTGTTCCCTTGACATTATATTAAAAGTTTATTATCTGGGTTCATGAGGCGCGCTGATAACAAAAATGGTTACACATATGATTTTTGGATCTTTTTAGACCCAACGTAAACGAGGTACAATCAAATAACAGAAATCAATCATGGTCAAATAATACAAACTAGTGGGTGATAGTATAATCGAAAGAAAAGATATAAATAGCATAAAATGACCAGAACAGTTTTACTAATACCAAAAAAAAAAAAAATGAATTATTGTATGGTAGGATCCGAATAGGGGGAAATTCATATGCATACAGCACTGTTACCAAATATGTAAAACCTGTTATAAATAAACAATTTGGGTAAAATATGTTGTTTTTCTATAATTGAAGTTATTATAATAGATGCGACTGGATGATCCTATGCTTCCTTAATCCTCAAATTGTATTATAAAGCTGCAAATATAAGTTCCACACATTCGGGTCATTTTTGACCCGAAGACCCTAAGTGTATAGTCGAACGCTCTAGGGTTAAAAGTAATTATCTATTACAAGCTTCCATTTTAAAAATGAAGTTATTTCGGTTTTCAACAATGAAATTACATTTTCAATTGTTATAGCAGTCGATTGAACATTCTCTACTCTTACGTTATTAGCGTACCGCTTTTATACCGCTCCCACAAACTTCTAAGATAATAACGTTGTATCCACATCTACGCCACATCGTAACATTATATTATCATGCAGTTAAAATTATATAGTATAACATTACAGCACGCATACATTATTATATCAGAGTATTACTATAACACTTTGAACACCCTATGTTCACGTTCCGCATAGTTAACATTTCTGGCGCTTTGTGCGTATCCCCGCTTCTTTCCCGTTTCAAGGAAAAGATCTCTCTCAAAAATTGATAGTCTGCTGATAATCATACATAATGGATCGCGCCCTCGACGTACCGTTTCATCATAATATTCCGTTACATTTTCCCACAGCACGATCACCTTATTCGCCATGGCTCGGCATGTTTTATTTGAAACAATTGCAAAAATTTCGTACGATAAATAATTATTCAAATGAAAATAACAAATATAAATTGAATGCAAATGGAGATCCATTTAAAAAAAATCTTGATATCATATTTCATAGATACATTCTTACAGACGTTTTTATTCTCTTGACAAGTACTGTGTGACCTTAAATGTTAAGATCAAAGTAAATTTATTGCGATGGACGTCTTCTACAAATCCTCATCCAACCTGACATGGGGATTCAGTTTAAAAAACCCAAGCAATTATTTGTTTCACGGTTTACTTAACCATTTGATCTCCTAATTTTTTTTTCTTTTCTTTTCAATAACTCCATGTTATTTTAAGTGTTTTATTTGAAATGTACTTCAAAAGACAGTTGGTTGACAGGAACCAATTAGGTACAAACAATCACGTACCTGAACACTTCAAGGAATTTTTTTGTTACAAAAGAGGGTCATATATATGTAACATTGCTTATCTGGGTAAATAAAATATTGCGAAATATAATATATATTTAAACTGGCAATTTAAAAATGTCGAGTGTGACTCGATATAGGAGTACCTGTGAATAAAATCGATGTCGAGTCACACTCGACAAAGGAGTTAAAAGTATTAAACCATACATAAGGAGCGTAATTAAATTAATCACGTTGTATAAAATATTGTAGGGATTATAGAATTATGGTACAACTTTTTTCTGTTTTGTTAGAAACACTGCTTTAAAACTTTGACTGCCACGCTATGCCAGCTGAAAGTGACAAATTTTGATTCAATAATTACTTATTTGATTATGAGTAGGACTAATAAATATATCTGATCATAGTTTTAGAAGTATCTTATACTTCCTGACGCAGATAGCATACGTGTTTGCATTAAATTTATTTCTATTTATGGAATAAAATGATATTGTAAAATAGTGTATTAACATGAAACTAATCTGAATCTGATTCTTCTGATGTCAAGCATAAATACCAAAGTACCATGTTCATTGAATGTCTGCTGCATATATGGTTTTTGCGTTGATCAATTCTTCTTTCTGTGGTCGTTTATTATTCTTTGGAAATGAGAATAGCGTATCTGCATCGCGTGGTCACCGGTATCGCGACGCGTAGTCCATTTTCATTATCTTACATACAGTGTTTTTCACCTATTGCAATGGTGATTTTAGAATATCAAACTTAAAGGTGTCTACAACAATAAATAATATTTTGAGAATTCTTTATACAAACAAAATAGTTCTACTTTAAAGTTTTTTACTTTTGGGTTCGAGGACCCCCACCCCCGTTAGGAGTTCTAGGGTTAAGAAACATATTACTTTGGGGTATATTTATTCTCTATAAAAATGTAGAAAGTTTGCAATTTTCAACTAATACAGCGTGGTAATCAAAGTGTCAAAAATGAATAAAACGTTAATCATTGTTTCACTGCTTCCATTAAACCTTACTAGGTATCCCAAAACGTGACCTTCAATCTCAAGATCACACTGAATCATGTTCCAGGCGGTTTTTACAAATCTCTATTCAATGTGACGCGGAAAAAATGAACTTTTCCATCGTGAGCGTTGTGTCTGACTGAGAGACGCAATGAAATACTATACGCATTTCTCTGAAATTCGCTGCATTCAGAGAGTTTCGAGCATCCGAGCGTCGTCTTGCTTTGGGTAATTGTTATACAAGACGAACGGAAGAGGCAGAAGTCCACGAAGGAACAAGAAGAGTCCCGCGAACAGTCCACCATCGGTCGTTCCGTCGTTTTCCTTCGGCGATTCGCCACGATCTATAAATTACGAGACAAGAGCCACCTCCGCCGACGCGAGCAGGCCCTCGTTGTGACTCACCAGTCACAACTTGCACGGACGACGAGAGTGAAAGAGCTGGAGAGGAGAGGAATGGACATTGTGTCTGTACCACGGGCAGACACCAGAAGAAAGGACGAAAAGCGGACGAGGAGGAAAAGGGATGAAACGCTCGTGTGTAAAACGAAGGGAAACGGAAGACACGAGAGGTGAAGAGGACACGAAAGAGGAAGATAGAGGAGTATACTACTGCTCAAAAGTTTGGGTAAACCTACCTGAATTTTGTGCATCGATTGGGCCACTGGTACACGCAACTCTGGGGGCAAAAAGTGTTCCCCCACTCTGTCTCCATTCTTCTGATACAGTTTATTGTCGTCATTATGGACCGACGTTTGCCTCGTAGGGTGTTGTAATTTGTCTATAGAGTGAGCTTGAAGTCAGCGACCAAACTCTAGGAGCATTTCATCTTAAAGATGAAAAAAGGTCATATGAACATGGTTCCAAAATCGTTTCCCTTCTGAATTATACATATACAGGGTGTCCCGTAACACGTGGGAATCACTTTAGGGATGGCTTTAGCATATCAAAAGAATAAAAAGAGTTCATATAAACATATGTCCTATTTGACTTTGTTTTCGATTTATAGCGAGTTTTGTGTCGCAATAATTCTTTCGACAGATGGACGTAGTCTAATTAAAAAAAAATCCGAATGAATTATTCCATATAGTCAATATTGGAAGCCAGAGCATGTGCAAAGCCTCACAAGAATTTGGTGTTGCTGAAACAATCCTTGTTGGTGGAATGGAACAAAATAACCGTGGAAGTGTTGCATGTTGTGATCGAAAATTTCGTGAAGCGTTTGCGCCTTTGTATCAAAACCAAAGGAGGCCAACCCGAAAATCTTTGAATATGTTGTTGTTAAATGTCCTACTTATTGTTATAAATTGTTAGTTTCTTGTTTTATTACATTTTTATAAAAATATCTGAGAAGAAATTTATCAACGTTATTTTTCTTGGTTAAAAATAAAAAAACGAAAATACCGCTGTAACTCGAAAACAAAGTCAAATAGAACATATGTTTATATGAACTTTTTTTATTCTTTTGATGTGCTTAAGTCATCAATAAAGTGATTCCCTGTATACTTTCAACTAACAATCAATGTTAATCAAAAACTAATCAAGCAGCAAACATCTGTAGATATTATTTAAAGAAGAAAGATGAATGTGTTGAAAATAATAGCATGATCATTGAAATTGTCAAATGTAAATTTCGTCGAGTTACTCGATGAAAACAACGGTTTATAATAAATAGTATACTAGAACCTCTGATATGCGAACGTTCTATTTTTCAATCAGTATACAATAGGACTTCAATTATCATAGAAACAGGATGACCCACATTGTAACTATGTTTCGCGTGAAAAGTGATAATTTTATTTCAGAATTTAAAATACATAATGGTTTGAAATTAAATGTCACTGATGATAATTTTAGCTTGTAACTGACGTAAGTCAACCAATTTTCGGATGACTCACGTTCGGTTAATCGAGGTACTAGTGTATTACCTTGTAAATCATACTACTAATTCATTATAGGTACACATCTCCTTTTTTTATCCAAATAGATATTAACAGGTTGAATGCGGTGAGGATACTGCTGATATAAAATAACGACTGTACAATATAATACTTAAATATTTCGTTTCACCGTGGTTTATATTTAAATCGGCATATTATAGTTTGTCTGGCTGGGCCTGGCAGCTTCCACTGAGACATTCGATGTGTTAACATTATATTTACCTGCTTTGATAACGGTCAAAATGAATTCTGTTTTCAATGCTTCGGTCTTTCGTATGTGACGTGCATACTCATTTAATTTACAAAAGTATTGTTAAAAATTTTCAATTTTATAGTACTAGAGAAGTATTGCGTTCAGTCATAAATAATTTCCGATTTGCCTTCTTCAATTTATCGATAATTTATTAAAGGATATTTACTGTCGGTTCTACAACATGTCTTTATTTCAAGGATTCTTACCTTAAAAAATGAAGCAAGAATCAGTAGCCCAGATCAATTTTTTAAATTTTTAGAAAGAAAGTTGGAAGCACAGGAATACTGATATTCTATACTTGTACGTATGCTAATAAACTCACATACTTTACCAATTAAGCAAATATAGAACTTTATTAACAAAACTAAAACAGTTTCCTAATGTTACGTTTTTATTACTCTTATCGAAACTTCATAATTTTTTAAATACACATTCATCAGCATGAAAAAAGTGGAAATTCTATTAACTCAAATATTCAAAGTTCTACTGTATTCATTTCAAATCAACCTATAAATCAGGTTATCACATAAGGAATGTCGTTTCTTATTTTACAAGTATACGTTAAACAATCTCAATTTTGTTATTCAGATTTGCACTGGAATACAATAGATAATCTTCGTTCTGGATATTTTAAATAATAATTCCGACTATAACATCGAAGAGACACAGTCAACAGTTTAGCAATCAGTTGCAATTTTAGTAAAAAATTATCATGATAAACAGTCGAAAATATTGTTGCACTTACTAATGACTATTCATTCAGGTAATTCGGCTTTTAATTGACAGAAGATTTAATAGTAGATAGATAGATAGATACTTTATTGAAACATAGACTTCCGTCCAAGTGAGTGAGTTTGGTTTACAATGGATAACAGTTTACAGTGACATATAACATTTATATAAAATATTTTATGTGTTCGTCTGGTTCATTCTTCTCTTCCACGTTGTTAGTGCTCCTTTTTTTCTGCAACTCATTGTGGATCTTTCTCAGCCATTTAATAGCACTTTTGTCCCCTTTATCACTTAGAATGTATTCTAAAGACATGTTTGCTTCAATTTTATCACAGTTCCTTGTCCAGTGTTCTAAAGTTCCTGTCCCTCTGTCACATAGTTTGCGCTTTCTAAGAAGATTTAATAGTATTGATCGCTTAAAATAGGTACAATGCGAATGTTTTCGCTGCTAACAACACAAGTTCTTTGAAGATGGGATCAACAAACTATTTAAGTGGTATAAGGTCGCTAAAATTAGTGATCAAAGTCTTGATAATTAGAAGTTAGTTAATTCATTTGAAACTAGGTTTAAAAACGATATTGCTATAAGATAACCTACTACCTGAATTCCTAAACTCCTGAAAATAACCAGGTAATAAAAACTTCCTAATTTTCTTCGAAATAATGTTTATTCGATTTTTTCAATCGGAATCGATAAGAGATATCACAAACAGAGTTGGACATTATTTGAATTGTTTCGAATAAATATTTATTTCAAATAATTATACGAATAAATTCTTTTTAGTCGAATATTTTACCCGGATAATAATTATTCGTTATTTGTAACAAATTATTGTCTCTATTTATTCGAATAATTCATCATTATTTACCCGAATAATTTATTCGAACAACGATTGCAAAATTATTCGAACAACGATTGCTAAATTATTCGAATAATAATACAAATAATTGTTGACTGTTTTTGTTTTCACTTCTTGTGGCGGTGATATTGTATCTATGCTTACTTCTTGACTATGTCCTTCTGTATCATAACAAAAGAAAAACCAAAAAAAAATAAATTTTTATCCGATTAAATTCTTGTACGAATAAGTTCTTATTCGAATAAATTATTATTCGGATAAATTCTTATTCGAATAAATTGTTATTCGGATAAATTCTTATTCGACAGTGACAAGTAAAATTTTATTCGTTACTCTTATCCATTATCCGTTATCCGAATAAAATTTTGCCCAACACTGAATTCACAAGACACTTTTTGTTGGCTGGACACGTACAGTTAGAAAAATGCGTAACTTAATTTTCCCCAAAATATGGACATACACTCTTTCAATAATAAACGATTCAAATGCGAACTAAAATGAAGACAGCCTTATCACCAGGAAATTTACAAGAACTCCGGTTCGTAGAGGATGTACAGAAACTTTTGAGTGGTAGTGTACGTTACTGCTGCCGGTCGAAGCTTCAACAATAACGATTATTTACGCCCTCGGAACATTGACGTTGACGTTTAACGTCCCTCTCCTACCGCGAAAGCAAAGCTTGTCCGATCGGTACGACCTACGGTTCACCGACGAATTATTGCCGCTTTTAGAGAAATTAATTCTAGGTGCCGGATCGGGACCGCTTACGACTCTTACCTTGTTGGTACTCGGGCAATAATTCAGCAACGACTTTATAGTTCGAGCTCTCGTAATTGAAATTCTGGAGGTTCCGTGCTTTTTCGTGCACTCACGGTGAGATGATTTACGCGTCGTTTCACGCGGGAAATTACGGAGAAATTGGGATACGTGACGAACGTGTGAGACGTGTTACGCGATGCTCGCGGTTCGGACGACTGTAATTAGGGAACGATTGCTCTTCTTCGCGTTTGACAGTTTTTGCGCACGTGGGTTCAGTCGTGTTAGATATGCAAACGGTTTTTACGATCGCTGGAAAGCCTTCGGATATTAATCCTTCGAACTCCTTTGTCGAGTGTGAATCGACAGCGATTTTATTCACAGGTACTCCTATGTCGAGTCACACTCGACATTTTGAAATTGCCAGTTTAAATATGTATTGTGTTTCACAATATTTTTTTACCTAAATAAGCAATATTACATGTATATGTCCTTTTTTGTAACAAAAAAAGTCCTTGAAGTGTTCAGGTACATGATTATTTGTACCTAACTGGTTCCTATTAACCAACTGTCTTTTGAAGTACATTTTAAATGAAACACTTAAAATAATAGGGGGTTATTGAAAAGAAAATTATAAAAAATTAGGAGTTCAAGGCGGAAGACACTGAGGTACTAATAGCCACCGTACTGGCTTCGACCTGCCTTGTCGGCTACGCTATTCAGCACAGACGCACCGGTGAATTCTGATAATGTCAACACTGAAAGGGTTAACCCTCATAGGACCTTGATCTAAAACTTACTTTAAAGGCCATGAGGGATATAGGATTACACCACCTTTTTTTGCATACCTGGGCTAAAGCGTATGTATGTAAATTTATTTAAAAAAATAGACAATTTACAACACTGAGAAGCAAATTTTATTTATTATAAATAATTTTATTTGGCGAATGTTTGAAAAATAAAAGAATGCTGAAGTTATGTCAAAGAATATGTTGTGCGATACACCTGTACTCTGCATAGTCTTATGAGGGTTGACACAATTTTAACCCCCTGCCGTATAATTTTTTCAATAGTTATCTACAGTGCTATTTAGTAGTGAAGAACACAGAAAAAATATTCATCAACATGTGTAATTTGCTGTACATAATCCTCTGAAAGTAAGGGTCCTGTAATACACAATTTTTAAGTATTCATTTTCTGTGAAACTCACATTTGTAACTTATGGACCGTAATTTGCATCACGAGTGTGAACCGTTATTGTAGGGCAAGAGGTAAAGTGCGATTTGTTTACGCGATCGGTGATTTCTGACGGAACGAATGTTAGTAACTTTCACACAGACTCATCATTTATTGCAGGAAATATACTAATATTCGATCACTTCTATTGTCGTACATATAGTTACTTGTTAGACAGAATTTGAACCATCATGAAGGCACTACGCAAGCAGGAGATAATTACATAGCAATCGATAATAGTACAAACATATTTCGCCCATTTAGCTAGCAGTCACTGTTGTTAATCACTTGGAACTATGGTCAGTACACTTCATTTGTAACATTCTCAAATTTTTTAACGTTCTCGTGAAACTGTAAAGTAAATTAAAATTATGTATATTCTGAAGGACACGTGTTTTTGGAATCACGTTCACACGATCCATTTTCATTCTTAAGGCACATAAAATATACTCCTGAAGTTTGGCTGCCTGCTCCAGACCCACCCTGCACAGTATAAGAACACCAATTCACCTTACAATACTATAATATTAAATTCTTAAGGTGACCTTGAAATTACAGAAAATAATTTAAGAAAAAAAATTGTTTCCTCCATCAGATTTCACTTTTCAAAGTAAATAACGTTCTTATAAAGTTTTTCTTATTTACAATAATTTAAGAAATGTAAAAACCGCGTACATTCAAAGCTGATATGTTGGACATTTCTGTTGGTCGGAGTACCAGCCTTCCCCCACTCTAGGTCCACTCATATTCCCCTCATATAGGCTGTGATCTGGCACGACGATGGACTGAAGGGGAACTAAAACAAGGAGAATGGACCTAGAGTGAGGAAAGGCCGCAGCTCCCGTGGTCATCACTGGCTTAAATCATAAATAACTTCCGATTTGTCTTCTGAAATTGATTGATAATTTATTAAAGTATGATTATTTTTGCTTCTGTAGCATGTCTACGTTTTAGGGATTCCTACCTGCAAACATGAAGCAAAAATCAGTAGCCTATACAGGGCAAGTGTAGTAACTGGACCAGACTATAACTCTGTTCCTATTGAAGATAGAAAAAATCGTCGTGTTATTCTGCGTACAACCGGTATAAGGGAATGCCATTAAAAACACAATACTTTACGAGAGATATCACTTTTTACACCATTACAAAGTTAGCGTTGAACCATCACGCCACTATTGTATTTACTAACATTGTACTTACACACGCACAGTTTACCATAATTCTCGTGTTCTTACATACAGTCTACATTGCAAATATTTCGTAATGTATTGTGTCTTTAATAACTTTCCCGTATACCGTTTATACGCAGAATAACAGGAGGAATGAATTCATGCAAAAAAAATTGTAGGGTTCCATTTGAAAAACAAGTGCAATTGCACTTTGCAACTGCATCGACGCAGTTCTGTAAAAACTCGCACTACACGATGATAGAGCTTGTTAAACAATGCAAAATTTTCCTCTACAATTTTGTTCTATCTTCAATAGGAACAGAGTTATACTCCGGCCCAGTTACTAAATTCATCCTGTATAAGCTATTTAAATTTTTAGAGAGGAAAAAATCTGTTATGCATCGGAAATTATTTATAACTGAACCCAATATTGATCGTATAATACAAAAAGCATTATTCTGAAATTCTTATTGACCTTTTCTTACCTTAATTATATAAAAAATTATGATTTATAGTTTTTCAATATCAGCTACAGAGCAGACTTGAAACACGTTATTCGATATTCACACGGTGGAGACGTAATTAATACGCCGTAAGGTTGTTCCAGTCTGACGTATGCAATCGCTAATTACTTACGAAATCATTCGTGTGGCAGTTGCAATTTCTGCTTAGGTACGGTTGTGCGTGTCGCTACCAAGTAGTAAATGATTGTGCTGTTTATGCAAATCGGTGTCTACGGAAACGCGAGGCAAACCGGGCCAGCGGATTTCTTGGCTCTCGCGTTTCTCCGTAAACATATTACATGAATCCTTTCGCGATCTATTCTCTATCTTTCACCTTGCCATCCTTTCTCTCTGTCGACCGCCCACACCGATAACTCGGGAATGTTCGAAGCGAATCGAAGCTGCGTAGTCTATTTATGAACAAATCATGATTTACTTAAAGTCTGAATGATTCTACGCCCGCTAGTCCTCAGCAAATGTTTTACAAGCACGTTCAATTTACTTATACAAGATGTACCATAATATGTGGTCATAACAGTGGTACCATGATATCGATGTCTTCATAGCAATTGCTCGAGGTGATCACCTTCGGCTCGAATACAAGCCTCTGGACGTCTTTCACTGACCTTCTGAACCGTTCAAAGGGGTATAGTCGGATAAAGGGGTCAAATGTGCCCTTACACCAAATTTCATTTACGATGGACCAGTCGATAGCTTACCAAGGGAAAACATTTTACACAAATTTTCAACTCTTTACCTCGACCGAGGGGGTAGTAACAGGGAAAATTCGGATTACCCGGTTTCTGCACTATTTTTCCTATTTAGTCGCATGTGAAAATTCTGAAAAAAATATAGCAAATTCTGGATACGGTGGAATATGTATATTACGTAATTTTTTCCGATTTCTTGGTTGCAGGTTCTAGTCGTAACAAATTCAAAACGTTCAAAAAATGAAAAAAATGTGGACTTCTTATTGAAGTTTTAAAGACACTACATTTATATTTTAATGACCAGGACATCTTATCATAACTATTATCCTCAAATTTTTTCAGATTTTTCGGTAAGGTGTGCCGTAGTTAAAAAAAAAGTATGTGTTCTTGTTGTTATGTTCACATTGATGATAGTATAAAATGTTTTTAGAAAGTGTGATCACTTTAGTCATTCAAAAATAGTGGTGAAAAAATTAAAATTGTAATGGAGGTGAAAGTAATATTTTTATATCTATTCAATAAAGAGCGATTGTCGCTTAGTTGATAAATTAAGTGTCCCCCTTCTTTGTTTTGTGAAAAATAAACTCTTAACAGTTCACTTTGACTTTTCTTTCTACTTTCATGCATCGTGAGCATCTGAAAAATGTACAAGGTGCTGCAAGAACGAATTTTGGTAAACATAGCACATCCTTCTCATAATGATTGGGTCTATGCCAATAGTTTAGATAATTCTGCAATTATTTCAGTTCAGTTTTTTTTGAGTTGGTAAAAAGTTTACAAGTATTTCTTGAAATTAATTTTTGTAATTTTTGGACTTACGCCGCTTGTCAACTAAGGGGATCAATTAGAAGTCAAAGTTAGGTGCAAAGAAGGACATCTTTATTGCTAACATTAACTTGCATGCTCTGCAGTAATTTTGAAACCTTTAATTGTTAAGTTTTGCTTTCATAAGAAAATCAAATAGTCCTATTTAGAAAACATAATTTTAACTTAAATATCATATGTAGAAATACAATTTTTTATATTTTTTTTACTATATATTGTAACTTGAATGAACCAAAATATTCTTTTCCCAAATTAGCGTAAGAATTTCTAAATTCCTTCGGATCGTTACGATAAACGTTACAAATACGTATGCAAATATTTGCACTCACTGTATTTTAATAACAAGGTGCAACAATTTGAATTATCGAACATCAAATAGTATTGTCGTAATTGAAGGTGCAATTAATCAATGTTCGAGTTACCAAATATTAAATTAAATGGCTTCGGCTTGATAGATATGTCAGTATATCTTTTTTATTTTTAAAAAAAATCATAAACCTTGAATATAAAAAAATTACTCCGGCAGAAATTTATCATGAATTTTGTGCAAGATTATAGTTGAACATAAAATGAATTTAAACTGAACCACAATAAACTTAACTAAACTCGGCTTAACAACCCTCAAATTTACTGAATATACATACGAAAGGTACCGGAAAATAAGGACAATAAATCAGATGTATATAAGCAACAACTTGATGAAACCTTCCATCTGCAAGATTTATGAATATCTCATTGCAATTTTTGTCAATTCACTAGTATCAATTACCATATAAAATCCTCCTAAACATCCTGCATGATCGTACGTTGTCACATTACAATGTTCACTTGTTTAGCCAGTTTGCTTCCTGGAGTTGTATTCGCTGGAGTATTACTTGCAGGGACATTTAAAATTCATCCTTTACGTAATATCTGTAGATAATATCAAAGTTCTTCCTATTGAACAAGGTTGCATGTTGATCTGAACACCGCTTAGTCTTTTCTGAACTAAAGCGATACATAATTAGAAATAACTCGTGTTTAAACCTATACTCAAATTGAAGACGATCTTTTTGAGCATTTTCTTCGAAGGTAAACAGAATCTAACTGAGAAGTATGGTAAAATTTGTTTGTACGAATATTTTGCTTTATTTTTATACCTTTGGTCCAGTACTATAGGTCAGTGCTCCGCAACCGGTGTGCCGTGGCAACTTAGCTTCAAATAAAAATGAATAAGTAAATGTAATTTATGTGTATGGATTTTGTTATTCCTATAATTTTTAATACATTTTTGTTTGTGGTGTGCCGCGGAATTTCGCGAATGACATGAGTGTGCCAAGGCTAAGAAGAGGTTGCGGAGCACTGCTATAGGGAACACTTTGCAATTTTTAACAAAATATTGAATTCGGATGCTTTAAAACACTTGCTTCTTGCTTAACACAGTCAACCCAGCGGGACTCACAGGCGGGCCACACAACGTTGGGTATTCTACACTAAATTAAAAAAAATAAATGATATAAAACAGAGATCAAATGGATATCAGTCTTATATTGCCCTCTAACGTTATCTTAACACGTTGACTGCCACATTGCACAGGCTAAAAACAACCCAGCTTGTTAGACTTTGATGCAACATGAAACTAATCCCAAGTTATACGCTTTCTAATTAATGATGTTAATAATTCTTTATAATTCTTAGAGGCTCTATTAGACCTTTTTAGATATTTTTACTAATACTATTGGTTGTCAGATAAATAACAACTGAATTTAAGTGTCACCCATACATGGATGACATGGCAGTGAAAGTGTTAAAGAATGTACATTTTAATCAGTGATTTGAGTAATTCTTTGTAGTTTCTTACTGGTTCAGTTAGACCTTTGTAGATAGTTTGCTAATACTATTCGTAGTCAGAAAAATAACAACAGAATTTAAGTGTTACCTACATATGAGTGACATGGTAGCCAAAGTGTTCACACCCAAGATTTACCTTGTCAAAAATGAAACTCAATTTTAACCATATCAATCTATCAGCACTCACATCAAACTAGCCCCAAACAGAACCTGTAAATAACTAAAGATACATCCTATCATTCATAAAACAATAGTCCCAAACAGTTAGTAAAACAGACTGTGCCAGAGGAAACGAGTAGTCATCCAACAATCAAGCATCCGTTTCTCTAGCGACGGAGAATGTCACAATACCGTTAACACGAGAGAGCAAACCTCGCTGGAAGTGTTTGAAGACCTTTGAACGATTAATCGATCTCTGGCTCGCGAGGTGTCTTCACCCGTGAAGATTTCGTGACGTAGAACGCGAACGATTCAGCGGTAAGATGTGGCCCAGATGCTGTGTTATCGAGGGACGCGATCTAGCCTCGTCATCGGGGAATGTGGGAGTGTCGCAGAAGGATCATCCGCGTCCTGGACGAGAAAGAAAGATCGGTGACAGCCGGTCGACGTGGAGGTGTCACGAAGGGGCGTGGAGGTTCGTCACACGTTCCCTGTCGCTTGATTTTCAGCTTCCCTTCGTCTTCCCACCATCCCTCCCTCGAGTTTCATCCTGGTTATTCGGCACTGTACCGAGGTAATTCAATTATCATATCGGAGATTAGGCCCCAAGGAGGTGGACGCCTGTCATTTCTTACCATCGAGCTGCTACGAGTATATGGACGACGCGATAAGTAAGGTGAAGGCGCCAATTATCGACCACTTGCTTCTATTTTTATGTTTAAAGTGATGGATAAACAGAAGTAGGAATTAATACGTTATGTGTACTGTGGACCACCGATGATCTAAGAAAACAATATTCAATTTTCGTCATTAGCGATCTATAGTAATAAAATGTTACACATAGTACGAAACACTAAATATATCAACGTTTATGATTTTTAGAGTGGTTTAAAGATAAAAATATTAGTAAAACAGCGATGTTTCTTCTTGAGGTTGATACCGTTTTGTCAAAAAAGACATTTTCTCTTTTTCCGTTGATCAGGTTACCCTACACCAGTGATGGCCACTGGTGCTACGGCCTTCCCCCACTCTAGGTTGATTCCCTTCATATAGGCTGTACTCTGGTGCAACAATGGACCTAGGGGGAACGAGGAGCGAACTGGAGGGAATTAAAGTGAGGGGAATGGACCTAGAGTGGGAGAAGGCCGTAACTCCGGTGGCCATCACTGACAAGTGATGTTCGCGAAGTGACACTCGCCGATTTTTATGTAACTTTGCACAATTGTTTATTGGAACACCAAGAGAAAGATGCAGTATTTGGTTGGTGCTACTCTTGCACTTTAAGGGAGAAATCACTCCCTTTATTTATGTGTTTATAACACGTAAATTACAAAAGATATCGAAAAAACATTTAAATAAATGTTATACCGCTTCTGAAGGCTAATATATCTGTAGGAAAAAATTTGCGAAAAAATAATTTTTTTTGCAAAAAGTAACTATCAGGTGGTGTGTTTACAAATTCTGTCTCTAATCGTCTTGGCTCTTAAAGCTCTACAGTGTCATCTTCTTCAGTCGAAAATGAGTGATTCTCAATGATTCTAATTATGTATGTCGCACAATGCAACTATTTTATAATTCAGTAAAGTCAGCGCGAAATTTGAGAAGTGTGATGTAGTCTATAGAAAATTAATCATATTTACGGAATTTATAAAGACCATTTTGTGAAAAGTGGTGCACTACTCGAGGAGAACCGTCCCTTTTTTCAAAACTAGTTAACTGTTCATGTGTTTGCTCTTACATACGATGTAATATCTAATCTACGTACTTTGATATTCACCGTTATTACTTTTTTCGTCCTTGAGATTAGAAAATTTTTTATCTTTTTAAATTTAACAAAGAAAATAAATTTTGTTAATATTTTTAATCTCCAAGATTAATACCATTAATTTTTATTAATGGTATGATCTCTACTCCTTGTTTTACACGTATAATGAACATATAAACCGAATGGTGAGAAAAGCAAACAAATGTCATCATAAACGTTAGTTATTGAGGGAATATCGATTACGATAACAGCTAATAGTGAAATACAAAAAATTAGTGCAACAATTTTACACGCAGTAATTATAGTAATTATACATTGTCATACATCGTTGCATTCAGAATAAAGAAAGCATTTATTTATCTAAATAAAAATACAAATTTCCAAAAAAGGGGGCGGTGGGATTAATTTTTGTAAAAAACTTATTTTTTAGAAAATTTTTCCTGCAGGTATATGGGCCTTCAGAAACAGTATAACATTTACTTAAAAGTTTTTTCGATGCCTTTTGTAATTTACAAGTTATAAGCACATAAATAAAAGGGGCGACTCAAATACAAGGGGTAGTTTCTCCCTTAAAGTGCAAAAGTAACACCAACCAAATACGGCATCGTCCTTAGAGTGGTTCAATAAACAATTGTGCAAAGTTACATGAAACTCGGCGAGTGTCACTTGTTGAACATCCCTTGTGAGCTACACTTATACTAATTATGAGTTTTTTTAGTTTTTAATGTCAAATGACTTTAATGGCAG
The DNA here is from genome assembly GCA_916610135.2 of Macropis europaea. Taxonomy (NCBI): domain Eukaryota; kingdom Metazoa; phylum Arthropoda; class Insecta; order Hymenoptera; family Melittidae; genus Macropis; species Macropis europaea. Next base: position 39,978,901 of record OU744344.1, read on the forward strand.
TTTTCAATCTGTCTACTTCACTGGCAAATATTTACTGCGGTTTAAACGATAACAATGTACAAAAATTCACGAATGTAGCCTAAACGTATATGAATAAATCAACAAAGTTTCATAAATGTATGTTGTTTTGTTTTTTTAAAAAAGTTCCCAGAATATAGCCTCAAACAGGATGAGAAAGGGGAATACCCTCTTAAATGGATCTATCGATAGAACGAATTTTTGAATGGACCCTTTCATTAAGTATTTCAACCACGGGATTCATTCAGGTAGATGCTTTTCTCTATCTGATAAGTTTGTAACTACGCTGAAAAGAAAGGAAATGCGATTATGTCTTCAATTAGCACGCGTGACAGTGCCAATTTAATATCTTCATTGTTTAGTATTTTTTTGTTAATATATTAACACGTAATGCGTTTGCTATTTTCAATACTAAATAAAGGATTATTATAATATTGTTAAGAATATATTTTTAGTTTGTGAAAATAAAAATATTTATGTTAGTTACATTTTATTAATAGCAATGATTTTTGCAATCTGATAAATATTATAGAACACGTGTTATACGTAATGTAATAAACTACTAGACTTCCTAGTAGATAAATATTATAGAACACGTGTTATACGTAATGTAATAAACTACTAGACTATGTAATACAGTAACAATTAATGTAATATGTACATTGTCTAATACTACTATGAGGATATTAAGTTTGTTCGAAATATAGTGAGGGTTAGTAATGATTTAATTAAATTAAATTTGATGTATTGAACATGTTAAGAACCATAATTTCTTTAGAATAAAACTTGTCAATTATAACGAGGATCTATTTAAATATAGTAAAAATGGAAGGAGAATCAAACTAACAGAAAAATTATGCATAGAAAACATGGAAGTATTTACATAGGTGCTGTTTATGAGACATTTTGAGTATTTTCACTAAATAACGCTAGAAGAATAATTAAATTACTCGCATAATGTGAAGAATCTTATAATCTTCTTTTCTGTAACTCATATAAAAAAAGTACGTGGGTTAACGAGAATAGACTGTTTCTACCCTTCAGCGTAATCCTATAGTGACTCGATAAGCGATCGTTTAGGACGAAACACCACAATAGTGGCTTATCTCTTTCACACTTTACAGTGAGAGATAATATAGACCACTCGTGTTAAACTCCCGTTTGTTTAACTTAATAAAACCGTCCGGTTTATTGCCTTTACTGAAGTACTTTATCTTGCATTTTACGGCAGAGCTGAGTGTACAATAGTAGAACACTGCACCTAGATCAACCATAAACAAATGATTAAAAATCTTCCTTTTTGAGGGTCGAGTGAGAGTTCGAGAGATGGACAGAGAGTCTAATTGAGCGATCAACTTTACATCCTTTGTCCTAATCCATATTCTTTCAAGCAGAATATTCTCAGAGTGGTATCTGTCAATAAAAGCACATTGACTTCCTATATATTTTAATTATTGCAGTTACAACCCCAGCGCGCAGCAACATTTTCTACCTATAAGGACATCACGTATGAGCCAGGAGTGTTACACGTGCGTGATGAATCGAAGCAAAACAGAAGGGTGAACAGAGAAGCAAGAAATGATAGAGATGCTCTGGGTGCAAAAAGTAAGGTGCAAGCGACAGATTGAAGTCGGACCAACACATGTTTTCCTACAGAGTTTAGTGCATTTTATCTGAAATCTACCAATTAACAACTCTAACACGTATACTGAAACAATCATCCCCAAGTCCCGGTCCTGAGTCCACCGGGGATCGCGCAACGGAATCGTCATGATCGGTCGTCATCGACGAGGACGAAGGAACAGAAGAAATAGTAGAAGAAAAACACTTCGTAGGTATGACTCAGAGGTATTTGGGTTTCCAGTCGAGAGTTCCAGGACGATCGTTCCCGTTTCGAGTCGTCCCGGGTCCAGCTACGGTTTTGTGGCTGCTCATTGGCCCCCGTGGGGGTACCGGGCCAACCGCGTCCCATTATCCCATGCTAATTCCCTGGCTACGGCTGTCATTGCCTCGAGGCGAGGACTGACAAGTAACACCTCTTGGCTCGTGTTCCTCTCGACCGTAGGAGTGTCTCCTCTCTTGCTCGCCCCTCCAGCTTCGGCCTTTTTCCTCCAGTCATTGGTCCTCAACTGGAATCTTCTCTTTTTAACTCGCTCCCTTCGTCTCTATTTCTCCTATTCGATTCCGTCCAGCCGGCTCGTTTCTACGTCTGTCCCGTTTCTCACTGTCCACTCTCTTTATCCACCCTTTATCTCTCCTTCTCCGTCTGTCTCCTCCGGGTCCTCCCGGGCTCATCCTATCGCGGTGTACACTCCCGCCGAGACCGAAAATCAACTCGTCATGCTCGCTTCATTTTCTGGCCGATGTAAAACAGCCATTTGTTAGGTCGTGTCAAGCATCGCAAGAACGTCCGCGGGGTGTCCCGCTCCTTGGACGGCCACGAATGGCATATCGATTGGCGATTCATGCCATCGACGCCTGATAATAAATATCCGAGAGCGAGAGTGGTGTAACATTCGAAACTCCTTTCAGATGGAGTCCCACCTCGGCTTACTCCCGGTGTTGTTAATAGTTCTCCCGCGGGCTCTTCGATTCCCTGTGTCGACCTTGAAAAATAGGTTTCCCCAGTAGGCAGATGCATTCGGCGGCGCTTGAATTTATTTATTGCCATTCTTCTCACTTAATACTGATTCCTGAATACTCTTTTCGACTTTCTGTATAGAAATTGTGGTATAATTGATTCGACAGTTTGCTTATATTTTATACTAAATTCTGCATAATTTATGAAAAGTAAATTACTTGCTAAGGTAGGTATGAAGATTTAGATGTCTCAGAGTGAGGCGTTCATAACAAATGGGGAGTAATTACTAGAAAGTTGAGAGGTATGTTGTGAGTCTTCCACAATAGATTAATCTAGTGCCTCGATATTTTTAATATCAATTTCATTACATTTTTTTTATAACAGCAAAAGTTTTCCGAAAGAAATCAGAACGTGAAGAGTCGAAAAATACCCTTCTAAGACCGTAGCAGATTTAAACAGATGTGATCACAAACTTTCGTTCATTTCGAAACGTGATAATTTTTGTGTAAAATTGTTGCAAGCATAATTTAACACGATATGTAAAAATGAAGCTTCCTGAACAAACAGGCAGCACTGCAATTTTTATATTCATCAGCAAGTAGCGCCAAAAGGAATCTATTCGAAGAGATATTTATATTATTTTTATTATAAATTGGTTTTCATCATTTTTACAGTAAAACGTTCGTCCAATTTCACACACTGCTTGCTGTACATATTTTCATATTATACGTAGTTTCTTGCAATGTTATACAGTTTGTATGCTATTCTACAATGTTGACACTACTATGATTTGTAGTTCAAACGTCAAGTGATGTCAAGAACAAAGTGTCGTAAAGAACGATTTTAATAGCTATTTTGCTGAAGTTATGTTCAAGGAAGTTAGAAATCATTCCGAATATTTTCAGAACTGCAAACATACTTGGTGCTTACAGTCTGGTATGTTATAGCACATGTCTTATTTGAATGCTCGTTATTTAAACATTTCGTTTTCTGAATATTCTAACTATTCGTTAAAGTATTACTACGATTCAAAAAGAAATCCCCTGCTCGGATGATAGAACATTTAGACAGTGGACTGTGCTTATAACAGATCGTTCAGACATTAAGGGATCTGCTGTATTAGCGGGTTATCCTACTGTAACCAACATGAAAAGTGGGTATTCTTTGGGCTCAAAATGCGGTAAAAGTAAACATGCGATAATTTTTATGTTTATCAGTTTACTAGGACGCATCTGAAGATTTGTGTACTTAAAATTGTATGAAAAAATATCAATATTTGAACGAGATACGTTAATTCTCGTAAAACGTGTCTCTCAGTGCACGAGTAATAAAAATTACATACAAAACTAAAATTGTAAAGTAATCGATATAAAACGAAGAACGCAGACTAATTAGCCGCTTAGCTAAATCTTTGAAAAACTGGTTAAAGGATAGTCTTCGTAGAATACGCACGGTCGCCAATGTGTTAAAAATTATCCAATGGAGCAGACCCAATGTGAATCCCTCGAGGAACAGCTCGTCACAAGGGTCGTAAAACAACGATAACCCTCGAATATAGACGTAAAATTTGATTAACCATCAACTGCAATCGTCGAACTGTTAAGCTGTTTAAGAAGCACAGAGCAATCGCGTTTGTTCCGTGAAATTTTCACGATCTGGTCAGAATAGATCGGTGTCGCATCGGTTAGTCGTTCGTTGGCCTCGTGGACGCTCGTTACGCCGGGGCGCTGTCTCGTAAATAACTGCCTTATATTCTCGCTCTCCTCTCTTCGGCTCTGTTCCCGTGGAACCATATTCATTCGCTGTTACCGCCGTTTAAAAGCCGTTGCTGCTTTTATGAAACACTCGAAAAACACTGGTAACTGTGACCGACGCCGCTACTATCAGCTTATTCCATGAGTAACGTCGTTCCTTATTTCGCTCCCATAAAGAAACGCATCTTGTTCATGTTGGAACTGTTTATGAATTCTCTAGGTGTGTCCTGTCTGAACCACTTTGTGTCAGTTTAAATTCGGCGTTCGAAATATTCCTGTGCTATGTTCTGTGCTTCTGAAAGAAATTATTGAAGCGACCGACGCAACGTTGCATTTGCTATGAATTTGAAAGGGGGAAGAACGTCATTTGAAGGATAAGGAGAAAAAAACAGGGACCAACCATTTTTATTCTACAGTGTTCAACTCGAAAAGAAATTAAAATAATGTAGAACAATTATTTCTATGCGTATTTTTCGCCTGCTGATTAACTAGACAGAGTATAACCTCATGTTATAAACAATACAGTTCTATTACTTGAACCTTGTCTCTTTACTGGTGGACTAAAGTACTAAAAACCGATTTTCTGAATAATTCTGTTTTGTAACATCCCTTGTTTGCTCCCCTTACCCTTCATTTGTGAAGTATGTGGAGGAGGTGTTTCTGATATCAGAAAGTGTAAACGTTGGTTTTTGGAATTCCGTATGTATTCTTTCAAACTCTTTGATGAACCACCCTCTGGGCGGTAAAGTTTGATAATGAAGCTTTGAAAGCTTTATTTGAAGCAGAGTTTAACAATAGAAGAGATTCCAGAAAAGTTGAATTCATCCGTTGGTACGGTTCATTATCACTTGCTAGGAATTGAAAAAATGTCTAAAGTGAGAAAATGGATTCCACGAGAATTGCCTACTAAACGTTACACTGTCCACCACGACTATACTCGGTCGCACACGACAAAAACAACGTTGGAAAAATTAAACAATTCAAATAGGAATGACTACCTCATCCTCCTTCTTCTCCAGGTCTATCACCTACTGATTTACATTTATTCCGGGTACTACAACATCGTATATAGTAAATAATTATTTGGATTCAAACCAAACAAATTTTTCAGGGAAGAAATTGAAAAATTACCAGAAAGGTAGAGCACAGTCATAGAAAATAATGGCTGATGTATTCTCGATTAATAAACACGTTATAATAATTTTTTTAATGCACTGAAGTTACGTGTTAAAATGATATTACCTATGGAATAACCTGATATTTCCTTGGAACGAACGTATTGAGAACTTCGTATTAAAAATTGCTCGAAAAGCTGAAGGAGTAACATTCCACTATTTTGTACGTAGTATTGTGATCGAACATAAGAAACGATTTTTTGGATATTGATACTATATCGCATGCAAGAATCGACACCCATGCATATTTGACCTCAGTTACAGCTTAAATTTCAACTTAAACATTACTACGGATCCGTGCACTGCAAATTACAGTAATGTTAATTTTTATCTTCATGATTTATTGAAATTTAAAAAAAAGAGCCATCAAAGAGAATTTACAGCATCTTTCTGTGTGTTTTCACTTTCTGTGTTAGGTATTTGTTTGCAACGCTATGGCCTCGTCGATAATGTATGATGAGCGAACTGACAATTAGTTGTTCATTAAAATAATTGTATACAAACTGTAAAGAGAATATAAGGCCTTTGATCCGAAATTATCTATATGAAACGCTTAACGTTACTCGTCAGGCAATAATTTTGTGAAGAGGTATTTAGAGCTAAATATTAATTTCGAATCCTCTAGAAATTGTTTTCCATTACAATTAAATTTTAAGGGGCTCAATACAACTCAGTTCAATTTTCAATTGAAATTTGTGTGAAATGATACATATATAAATTGTATTGAAACAAGTATAAATAGAATGTCAAGGTTGGTCTTCGTGTTTAAGTTTGACAAGTGACATCTAAAAGATAGTCTTCCAAGGTTCATCTTCCTATTTAAGTTTGACAAGTGATATCTAAAACATAGTCTTTCAAGGTAAGTCCTCCTGTTCACGTTTGACAGGTGATATCTGCCTTTATACTTACCGCACTATACTCACAATTGTCCATATCATTTCAAATTTTGCTGAAAATATTTTTCAAAAACATCTTTAAACCTGTCAAGAAGCTGACGATCATGGAGTTATTTCTTTAAATAACTATTCCATCCTACATAATTTTGAGCGAATTTAAAATTTCAATAATAATATTAAACACATTTCATAAATTTAATATATTAACCTGTTAATTGGGGAGCTCATTTTCTAAAAACGCATTCTGTACGCGTCAGATAAGCGAACAATTTCAATGAAAAATATTGATTTTATGCATGGAGAAGAAAAGTGCGGAAACAAATTACAAACTAACAAGTTAATTAATTAATTTTTTTGTTCGCTGATAAAAAAAAAGTGCTAAAACATCGTACCAATACAGTGATAATAAAAAATGAATGATATGCTGACTTTTAGTACATGTGCGTAATCTCTAAAGTTTCAAGACGAGTTAACTCGTCAAGTGCGCTGCAGAAGCGTTTTTCAATGACGAGTTAACTCGTCATCCCCGGTTAAAAGGTTAAATAGGAAACATTTGCTCCTAGGTATAGCTAGAGTCAGTTTCCTCTGCAGCACGCAAAGCGAGAAATTTATACCCCTGATAATTGAGTGAAACAGCGTTTCTTTATTCACTCCGCGACAAGGAACATTCTATTGGGAACACGTAAAAGTCAAGTTCGAAACAATCGAATATCTTTCGTCACGCATGTTCCGGAAATTCAAATGCGAATCCATGATGCACGCTTCTAGATTACGAAGGACGAGAATGCGGGACGTCGCCGAGGATCTACTTTGTTAACCATGAGGAACACGGAACAGGAACGCTTTGGTATGCGCAGCATCGCTGTCTTTACACCGGCGTTGAACCAAATTTATGTGGCACCGGGAGCCGGGGATGTGCATTTGAATCCGGGATGAGACACATCCATATTTTTTTCTTTACGACCCTGCGTTCGGCTGTGCATGGAACTGCATGCCGGATGTAGCACGCGAACCGACACTTTTGCGACGACATGGACGCGACCTCCAGCACGAGCCCACGGAATATCTTCTTTTCTTCTTCTTTCTTTCCTCTTCTTTCCTTTTCTTCGGTGCGCTTCGACCGCCTCCCTACGTTTTGGGCCTACGACTTAGAGCCAGCCAAGGCACCGTCATTCTTTCTCGTTGCTGTTGTCTCATCGCGCTGTCACCGTCCACTGACCTTGAGCCATTCGGAGTTATAGACTAAAATTGGAGAGTGAAATTGACACCACAAACACGCTGGTTTTCTCTCGCACGGACGGCTAGGCGGTGGTCGGTTCATCGACGGGGCTTCGATGACGCAAAGTTGTTTATTGCAGAAACGTGTTTCATTCAAATCCATGGAATATGAATGAACAGCTGCGAGACCAATAAACCGAGAGAAATTAAGAGAAATTGTGGGTTACAAGGATGAAGCTTTTTATGCTGAACATTATCGTCCGGTTGTTGTAACTGTTTATACCGTTTAAACAGCATTGACAATCTGTACTGTGATAGACTGTGGATGATTATGCAAATGTACATCTTTCGATTTCAATATTTGTTTGTTTTAATGTAGTTGAAGCAATGGAACCTTGACATAGTTGCATTTTCTGTTTTAAACGTTAGAAAAAGTGTTTTTTTATTTCGCTTACTTTTTGATAGTGCATCTTTCACCCATTTGGATGTGCTATATCCATTCTCTTTATTGGCACAAACAGTATTTATTTTATTTATTTATAAATACGGGAAACTTGCATAAAATAAATGTGAAATGTACCAAAGTGTATATCAAATAGAAGCTTGTTTTTGTTCCTGACTTTTTGGTAGAAGTAGCATTCTAATATCTTCGTTTAAACAAAAGTTATAGCTTTCGGGGTGTTTTGAGAATTAGGCACTTTGTTCCCAACCTTCCTCCCTCCTGATGAATAATAAAAAAGGTAATACCAGGAGTAGATGATCTCCAAATTGATCTATAAATAAGCAAAATTTGGAGTACATCTATTCACAAAATTAAGTGCACATCGTGCAAAACTATAATCATTTCGAAAATTACAATACAGATAAATATTGTCTGAAAAGTTAAACTAGAAACCTGAAGGAGAAACATACAAAACTTCACTTATGTGACAAAGAATTGCTCATACATTTTTGTTGCTTAATACTATTATCCTAACGATGTTATCGCTTAATTAATCTCGTCATCAGGTTCCAAGCTTAACTTGTTAGGTAAAAGCATAACGATACAACAAACCCCAATGGGCATTCATTGGAAGAGGATTCCTTGACATTGATACAATCACCTAACAATTAAAAAAAGTGGTAATTTAATAAATTCTCTGTACGGATGCTTAATTTTGTCTTGATATTCATAAATGAATAATAAACAAAGAACTCACATAACTGCTTGAGAGTTTTGTTTGATAGAATATACTCTAAGGTAAGTTACCATAACAAAGCATGAATCTTTGTTAGTTTCGTCATTTTATGCTCAATTTTGTGAGTAGCTGTATTTCAGACCACCTGCTTCTTTGAGAAGCTGAATACTCTGAAAACACTGTGTTACAAATTGAAACACTCTGTAAGTAATCGCACAGAATGACCATTCAAATGCAATTTTAAAAAGCACCATTTACATGAACGTGACAGGAACCCACCAGTGTTGACAGGCACGTGGACACGCGCTGTCAACGAGCTCCTCGCCGCGCATTTTAGCTGCGTGTGCTCAAAAGAATATATACGACTCGCTGTCACAATCTTTCGCCAGATTCGGGAACACTCTGGGGACTCCTGAGGGTCGAGGAATCTCCGGCTCTCCCTGCGAACGTTTAAATCGATCCTCCCTCAGAGAAACGGGCCCCGGGGCCACTCGAATCTCGTTACCGGGCCCAGCAGGACTCCGATTACCATTTCTTGGAGAAATCGTCGCCTTGGTATCGCGATATCCTTCCTCAGAAACCACTTTCAGGTGGTTATAGACGATGCATGCTCAGACAATCGCGTTTCGGGAAATTTGCCCTTGCGAATTTCTTAGCAAACAGGGTTTTTTACCTGTTTGATGAATAGAGATGATATCGACTCTTATAAATTATAAGTAGATTCGAATCTGACTGGATAGTATGTAAAAGTGTAAAACCTTGTATAATGGACTGAGACTTACATAAGTAAAGTTTGGACAATCAACTATTAGACGATGAGGTTTATTTCCTGAGGTTCCCCAATATTTCGTGCGAATATTTCAAGTCTTAGGAAGAACAGAATAGAATTATACTCGACATAGAAATAGAACTGAGCTTCTTGATTTAGATAATGAATTTAAGCGACATAAAAGGAGAGCTCCCAGAGTGGTCGTTTCAGATTATAATGAGCTCTTGCGTATTGATAGATCATGTTCTTACGCCGACGTAGACGGTCAGTAGTTTAAAAGATATTTATTGCAAAAAGAAACTTTGCAAAGCAATCTAGCACCTAGCAAACTGCTTCACACTCTTGTACTTGAAAACAGCTGTTACAGTGGGGGTAGATAAACCCTATGGGAACATTAACATTAAATACAGAGGTTTGAGAAAATAATGGAAACACCTCGTACATTAAGAAAATTCTTTATTAACTTCGTGTAGGACCACCATTGGCGTCTAATACTGCCTGAATTCTCCTGGGAATGGAATCATACAAATCCGGAATAATGCTTAATGGAATATTATACCATTCTTCAAATACGATCGCAATGTGTATAACTTCACGGCTACTAATCCCAACTACACAATACATGTCAAAAGACTCCTGTATGCCTTAAACTATTGTCCGTTCGCGCTCAAAATCATATATAGGGAGATTCGTAATAACATGATCTATCGACATGCAACAGCTGATTAAAATCTGTGACGACCATTTCAGGAACTCTCCTTGTTAGTGAATACTACGTGATTTTTAAAGGTTTTTGGCATGGAAGGGAGAAGGTTCCTCAAAGGGCCAAAATACAGCGATTCACAAAGTGATGTACAGAGAAAGTTATTCACAGTGACCTGGTCGATACTAAACAGTCAGCTCGGTGTTGGTATCCTTTTATAATTCGCATTATTCGAACTCAACCTAACAGAGAACTGTCTGTACTTTCTAGCGCCTCATTCTGTACAAATCAGCTAATAATCTAAGTTTAGATTCTAAAACAGACTTTTCCACGTAGACCTAACGTAGCCAAGGAGATTGTTCTGCAAATTCACCGTCAGCTGTCGAAAATAACTATGAAATGCATGAATTATGTGTAAAACACAGGCCACGATATTCCCAACTTTGCGTCCATCTTTAATAACTTTTCAGATCACGGATAAGTTAGTATGCGTTTTGGATTCCTTGACACCTATGGCAACATAGTATCTATGTAAAAATAAAATGTTCAAACGAGGTCCACAATGGACCGTTTTCTACCAGTGTTCTTTCTCGCGTGTCGATGAACCGTCGATGAAGAGCAATCGCCGAATCGACGTGTGTACGCGGGCAAACGTACGACTTTAGGTAAAGGTAGGTAGGATGTAGGTCGTATATCAATCGGTTTATCTACTTGTCGACGCGTGTGGCCGACGGCACGTTATGTCGCGGTCGACGAGGAGAGCCGACGAGAACTAGAAGAAGGGAAGGAGACAAGCTGGACCTCCGCCTCTCTCTGCATCCTTTTCCACCGCCTTGCATTCTCCTCCCTTCTTATTTTCTCCTCTCAGCTCACGGAGACACTGAGAAAAGCGAGTCTCATGAGGAGAGCTCCCGAAGTGGTCGTCTCAGATTTGAATGAGCTCTTGCATGTTGATAGACGTGCTTTTAGGTGTAAATGAACAATAGTTTAAAAGATGTTTAATGTTAAAGTTCCGATAGGGTTCACCTACTCCGCTGCAACAGCTACTTTCAAATAGAAGAACACGGAACAGTCAATTAGGCGCTAGGTTGCTACGCAGAGTTGCCTTTTGCATGAACCTGTTGACTGAGGAAGACGAATTAACTCGCTCTGCGAAAACTGCTCCGCCATAAGCAAGACGCCTGTTTATTGTTTTCACAGTATTTTCTGGCAAATATTTAAAGGAATTGATCGAAGAAAATGATTTAACGTGCCATTTGAAAGAGTCTCTGCGATGGACAAGACAATTTCCTCATATTTATTTGTTTTCAAGTACAAGCAATAGGCACTCCTAATCAAAGACCGACCTGGTTAACAGATTAAGTATCTTTTAAACTAGTGGCTATGTACGATCAAAGTCATGTATAGGGAGATTTCTATTAACATATCTCTATTAACATATCACAACTCTCCTTGTCAGAGCAAAGTGAAAGAAGGGGGAAGCGATAGTGGTGTTCTCTAATGTTTCTTTATTGTTTTTCTTTTTTCCCCTATGCAGAAGGTTCTTCACTTTAGTCTAGACCAGTGATGGCCACCGGAGCTGTGGTTTTTCCCCACTGTAAGTCCATTTTCCTCATATACAATGTGATCTGGGACGACGATGGACCGAGGAGGAATGAGGAGAGAACTGGTGGGAACTGAAACGAGGGGAATGAACCTAGAATGGGGGAAGGCCGCTGTTCCCGTGGCTACTACTGGTCTAGACCCTAGGCTGTAGGGTATTTTGGGGGCGGTTGCACCGCAGAAAAGGGTCACTTATTTTTTGAGTATTAACCCTTACGCAACAGGACGCGACAAGTAAAACCTATCTGCTGTATGCGAAACGATAATCGTTGACACTATAATGATTGATTTCGTTTATTCACTTACATCTGTTTATGCTTTCCTTTTTTGTCTTATTGTTAATGAACATTTTTTTGAGAATATAGAAATAAATAATAGACAGTTTCTCTGAACTGTGGTTCGACGTTAATATATGTAAGCCTGAATTTTCGTATGTAGTTTACAACTAATGAACTATTTCGGAGGCTACAGTACGAGAGGTTACATTTTCAGGGTGTACGTACAGGGTGAGAAATTTAAAACAGGCCACCTGAATAACTTTTTTCATTTTTGTGATACGAAAAAGTGTTTCTTGCGGAAGTTGCTTGATTTCAAGAAGAAAATTATGCTTTGTTATTATTTTTGTTGTAGGTCACTGTCATTCCAAAGTAATACACATTTTTTTTAATGAAATTGTGTACCTGTTTTTCTACATAATAATAGAGTGTCTTGAAAGAAAAACAATGATGTAGGTAAGTACAAGGTTGGTTGCAAAGAAAAACGTATAATAAGATTGTGGTTATCAGGGACAGTCTTCACGAGTGAACTTTAACATAATGACTTTTATTACAGAACGTTATTGCATACTTATTGAAGTCATGCAACGTCGTACTTTCTTTGCTATCGGATTAATTATGAGTTATCATAATTAGACACGCTTATGATGGTAACGTACACTGCGTCAAGAATAAAATTTGAGAAGTCTATCATCACATAGTCAGCCATATTAGATTGTTCAACGTCATACTCCTGCCTGCAAAATAACTGCCCATTTTGAATGAAACTTTTATGTTTCATTTTGACGCATTATGTCTATCTCTTTCATTTGTGTACTCAAGTATATATTTTTGAATTAAAAAAAGCAGGAGTTATCTCGCAGACAGAACCTCGAACATCCAAATCTGAAGGTGCCTAGAATAGCAACAATGAAATAAGATAAAATAGAACAGTGATTGAGCGTAGTTATTTTGTTATTCAGAATCTGCTACGCCATTACTAATGAAACAACCTTACTGATTTCGTTTACAGTTTCCTTTTAATTTGCTACTCTCTTTGCCTGTCTATAGCTACTCTTGCAGTCATAAAACTATTCGCAAGTCTCAGCCGCGACGATAACTCACCGACCATCGCATTTCTCAATTAGGTAACGCGCGATGGCCGGTTGCTAACGTAATTTCAAATAAATCAGACCCCTCTTTTGCCTCTCGCCTCTTCAACGGGAAGGTCTCCTCCTACGGTCACCAGTGGAAGCTCGTTGACCCATGTATTTGTTTATTTATTACACCCCATGTTGTCGGAAAAAATTTGAGGAAGCCAGACGGAGGCAACGAGACTTTTACGAATTAATTTCAGTTGAATGAAATTTAAAGTAAAACGCGTGGTCCCATACATGTATAATTTATTAAGTATTTTATAATCATTATACTGTAATAAATTAAAGATATGTACCGATATAACATAGCTATTTTGTGCTTCTATATAAGTCTCAGTCAAAAATTCGAACACACTTTATTCTGAATTTATCATTCTAAACAGAAGCAAACGCAATGAGGATTTCTGTTCAAAGTCCTCAAAAAAATTACTCAACTAAATACTTTTGTACTCATCATCAAGGTCAAACTCGTGTTAAAATTATAGGAACACTTCGTGAACATTTCAAACGTCGATTCATCTACACCGGAGCAGTAGGCCTATACTACTGTCCAAAAGTATCTGGACACTTACATGTTTGCGGATATCCCTAAAATATCTTACAAGTGTAGTCTTTTTATTGGTTTGTTATAATATTTTGCAAATATTATGCTATCACTGAACAACGTAAGCAATATTTATTAACAAACAATGTTGACAAAATTGTTATAACGAAGGTTAAGCAAAAACGTACATACAGGGTGTCTGCGGTAAGTGTGGACAACCCATTATCTTTTAACGTATTGGAGATACAAAAAGTTGTTTATATAATAATTGCATGGTACAAGGTTGCACATTTTTTAACGAAGACGAACTTTTTTTAAATTATTATTTTCCGATATATGAAGGTCAAGTTCGTTGTTGTAAACGGAACTACCTATTTTTCTTCAGGTCATCTGATAATTTCTCAAGAAGAATTCATCAACCTTTCATGTTCACACTCCATTTTAACTGGTTTTTAAGATATTGAGCTTACAAATTTATATAGCTCATAAATTTGCATAGAGGTGGTATGAAGGGATTTAGTTTTAGACGACTGTGTCACCCGTTTGTTCTTTCTCCACATCGCAGTGCATTTAATATGTTTATTTCTGACCATAGTTGGATATTTGTATAGATTTGGACGTTTCAGCTACTTAAGATTGATAAATATGTGACCAGGACGGTGCAGGCTTTGGGGTGACTTTAGTTAGAGTTTAACAGTGCTAACGTTTCCAACAATGAGTCCAGGAAAGGAAATATTGACAGAAAAACGTGCTGCTATTATAGTGATGGCCAAAAAGGCTATTCCATTAGACAAATAGTAGCGAAAAGATTATATGTATATCTATTTCGATAACTATCCCTTAACTACAGTGGAACTTCGATTATCCAAACATGGGTCCACCGAAAATAGATCATTCTATATCATTTGCAGACGAAAATTCTCATTAGTGACACTGTGTACCTAATTTTATGCCACTGTGCGTTTTACATTCTAAAATAAAATTACCAGTTTTATTCGAAACATAGTTACTATGTGAGTGATCCTGTTGTTAGTTGTAGTTCGGATAATCGGGGTCCTACTGTATACACGCGGATTACAACTTTCGAAGATTCAACGTAACAAGGTGTACGTGAAGTACTGACGTATTGAAATTGGAAGTCGGAGTCACGTCGAAACGGAAGAAGAGCCTCTCTGACTTTGCAAATTCTTAAGTAGATATATAGTGACGGAGGGACAGAGAAGAGGCATCGATGACTAGCCTTGACGAACTCTACCCTTGATGACTAAGTGTAGAAGTTGTTTGTAGAAACCGTTCAATTTGGAAAACCGCGCGAAAACAGGCTGACTCAGTCTAAACGCTGATTTGGACATAGCAATTGATAAAGCTGGTTGATTATCCAACAACATTAACCCTTTGAACTCTTTAGTCGAGTGTGACTCGATATCGATTTTATGCAGAGTCACGCTGGACATTTTTAAATTGCCAGTTTAAATATGTATTATATTTCGCAATATTTTGTTTTACCTAGATAAGCAATATTACATGTATATGATCCTTTTTTGTAACAAAAAAAGTCCTTGAAGTGTTCAGGTACATAGTTGTTTGTACCTAACTGGCTCCTATTAACCAATTGTCTTTTGAAGTACATTTTAAATAAACCACTTAAAATAATAGGGAGTTATTGAAAAGAAAATGAAAAAAAATTAGGAGTTCTAAGGGTTAATACGTACAACCAAGGATTTTGTATCCTACGTGAATTTCAAACTGTTCAGTAAAATTTATGCTATGTTTAATCCTTTTTAGAAGAACTTCAATAATAAGATTTTCAGTTATAAGTATACAGCATGTACTGGCCAACTATAAAATATTTAACAAAAATTATATATTTTGAAATCCAAAATAATGATAGTTATATTTAAACTGCGGATTTTTATGCAAATATAAGTTTTTATAATTCAATATTTCTTATATCATTGGCGTTATAGAAATGAAACTTTGATGAAACTGTACTTTGTTTTGAGAATGTTTAAAAAATGTACATTTCATTTTTTTCATGGTTTTAAATGTGCTGTTTTCATATATTTGGATAAGTTAATTTGCATAAAAATCCGCAATCTAATTATATTATTAATACGTTATTTGTCTGAATTTACTAGGTGTCCAGATACTTATGGTCGGTAGCGTACCTGCTGCCCACCAATCGATCGATCCCATTTCAATGGCCGTTTTCGATTCTTTCCATCGTTGTTTGGATCGATGGGAAGGAGACAGACGTATATTTTATTCGGTTTGACCCGGCGTTTTCTCCGGCTGCGTACGAATCGTCGTCTTCGAGGCGGAGAAGCTGCTGAGAGACGAGGACATTAGGTATAGGAGCTCGCAGCAGCGTCAGCGATCCATAATTTACCGCTCGTGGTGCTCTCTCACGTGGCCGTTTGCCTCTAATTTATGTGTTTTTAAAGACGCAGCCTCGCGGCTCCTACGGGATTCAATTTTCGAGGGACTCTTTCTCGACCGTCCTCCTTCCGACGCGATAATCTCGCTGGCCCGTTTACGGCGCTCTCAGCGTTATTTCTATCGTAAATGCCCGGGATTCGCATAAGCGCATCGCTCGTGTTCGCGTGCACGCCAGCAGAAGAAATATGTCGGATACGGTTCCATTTTAATGCGATTCCTCTGAATACCAGGTGCTGGCCGACACTTTCAGAAAATGAGAACGTGGGGAAATGAAATCGAGAATCCTGAGATTGCCAGTTCGTTCATTTTGTTTTTTAATAATTACAGAAATGTGCCTGACCCTTCTACTGGTGTTGGTGCACATCGACCGGTGGTCTCCGATTCACGGGCACTTTACGTATTTTTATTTTTTTCGTGTAATCTTTAGTGCATGGGTGCCTGTGCATGAAATATTTGCCTGTGTAATACTTATTTACAGGATACGGGTTTGAGTGTCTATTAGGATATTAATGATTCGTTATTTTAACAGTTTCGCTGCCGGTAGTTTTTTCATCTTCACAAAACTGCATGTAAAATACAATAAATTTGAATCTATAACTGGTTTTGGTAGCGCTTTGACTTTAAGATACAAATGTATGTAAAGGTTGGCTCAAACATATAGCGTTTGTAACTAGAGTAAATGTATCAGTAGTTGACACTGTAAGACTCATTTCCCATTATAATTATTATCACAGAGTTTTATTTTTAGTAAGCAACTTTATAGGTGGATAACTTGATTCGTCAACTGTTTCTAAATGATTTGAATTCATTAATATTGACAAATATTGCTATAATAAAGTTTTATTAAAAAAAAATTGAACCCTTCAAACTGCAGCAGTAGTTGACACATCAAATTTCTAAAGGCACTAGTAGTTGACAGGTTCATAAACCAATAATTGACACCAGACAAAATAAAATACAATATTTATTTGAAAACAAAAATGCAAGATTCAAGAAGTAGAAAGAAATGAAATGCGATAAAATTACATAAGTAATTTATCTACTTGTTGTTTGAAATTGCAGGAAATTTATGTGATATAAACCCAAACATAGAAGACGTTGATTTATAAATATAGGGAATGTGAAGGTACATACAATTTAAATATAAACTTAAATTTTGGTGTAGTCAACGCCGAAAATATGTAAACAGATTCGTTTGATTTTCAGGTTAAAATTCAATTTAAAATGTAGAGAGGCGTAGTACTTCGACAGCCGCAACTAACTATAAATTTTAAAAAGACGTAACTTTACGTCAACGAGAATCAGCTACAGTACGTACATAGAAAAACATACAACAACGCCATCGGTTACGAATGTGTTAACACACAGGTAATTATGTACTTAAAATCTATTTCTTATTTAAATCGACTCGCAATTATTTGTATGAGTTTGTTTGTTAACGAATTTTATTAGAATTACACGTTGGAATATATTTTTGCTGCCTGCAAACACTATTTTTATACTATTGCTCATCTATATATTATCTGACATGAAAAGGAAATAAATCAATTCGGATGAAGACATTTTTTGATAATTAATCAATGGAAAATAAAAATGCATGATTCTGCAGGAGATTATAGAAAATCGTGTAAACGATACAATTCTATTATAGATATAAAAATGTAATTTCCATAAAAGTGAGTAAAACTATATAATAATGAAGTAGTATTGCTTAGTTCCTTTTAATTTGAAAAAGGAGATTTTGCTATTTATCTACTTAAGTAGCTATTGACAAGTGTATATTATTTTGTTACAATTTTGTAAATAACATACTAGTAATAGAGGTTTTATTTTATTGGTACACAGAATCGTTAAAGTATCTTGTATATTCTTTATTTTCAACCTCACAGCCAAGAAATTTGGACTTGGTTTACACTTATCCTATATTTACAAAGCTAACTTATCCACTCATCCGTCACATTCACTCTTTCCTTTCACTCCTTTATTCTTCCTATCCGTAACTTATTTACCCTACTGTTCTACTTAATTCTACTATTGCCTACCATTTACGAGCTAATTGCACTTTCCTCCCTTTTCTCTTTCCTTTTCTTTTTTAGCTTCCTCAGCCATTCTTCCGTCTTCTCATCTTTTCTTCCGCTCACTATCTCCTCGATCCTAACACCTCTGTCTGTTTCTCTGCAATCCCTCAGAATCGTTAAAGTAATTACAAGCAATGTTGCACATATTTTCTTTCAAGAATTCTGATACTGTAACATTTTTTTGTAATAAACATCTTGACAAAAATAATTTTACTCGTCCTGTATCTTTACTAATTCTTATACAATTATTAAATAATTATCGATACTTGTATTTATATTTTTCTATTATTAAATATAACGAACCCCAAAGAACTACAACAGAAATACACGGTACTATAAAATCTTATGAAATTGATTATAATTTTGAAAACGTTTCCTTACATTGATTATTTATCAATGCATGGGAGGCAAAGCTATTACGTGTGTGCATCGATAAATCTACAGCCGCCTTGAATTTGAATAAATTATTGCATGTGCATTTGCATAGCAAGGCAGACCGCTGAACGGTCGTCCCTTGGAGAACACCTGGTGCATATACGTTGATGCACATTGCATGCAAATATCTTGCGGTAAGGCCAAAACAATGCACGTCCACGCCCGGAATTTGTCGATGGCAATTTTGATCAAACAGAATCGTGCTCGTCACTTTTCTCAAGGTAGAAGTCGAGGTTTCTTTGAAATACCGCTGCTGAGTCTGATTTTCATATTAAATTGTTTGTATAAATTTACAAATATACAACAGCGCCCATATTTTTTGTTAGTTGTGAGTATCGCTCTTGTCCACATCGATCTTTTTAAGAAAATATAGCACAAGTGAAAAACGTTCGTTGTTTGGAGACATATTGTTTTTATAATAAAAAGATTTAAGAGAAGTGAACATTTGATTTTATTGTAAATACTATTTTAAGAGCTCGGAGGTTAGACATTTCAAGGTCACTTCTCCCTTTTAATTTTGCCAAGTGCTCTTTACTTTGCGTCCTAATTTACGATGTCTTAGCACGATTTTTATAATTTTTGAAAAAAATTGGTATTTTTTGGAAATCTCAATAGCTGTATACCTTCTTTTTGTGAGTCATATTTTCTCGCATGCAGGAGTTGATATTGCAGTTTATTCTCTCGGCTGAGAACTTAATGTAGAAGGGAATAAGGTGATCCATGGTTATTTTAGTGTTACACGTGTCACAAACTGGAGCATCTGCTTTGTTTAGGCGATACGAACCAGGTATCTTGGCGTGGCCAATTCTAATGCGTGATCTTACTACTTGATTTTTTCTTGAAATATTTCAGACAGGGTTGTTTTCGTAGAAACTGTATTTTAGCAATAGCTATCGTGGGGATGCAGTTGCCTTTCATTTCGCGTCTCAATATCTATTGATTTTTATTTTTGCTATAATCTATTGATGAGCCACAAACACAGGTATTTCTGAAGGTTCTGTAAGGGTATTTGCCACTTCTTTGGTTAGTTTATCTGCGATTTCGTAGTTTTCAATTTTCACATGTGATGGAATCCATACTGTGATTATTAGGAACCCTTCTCTTATCGATAAAGTATACGTTTCTTAACATTTGATAATTAAGTCATCATACGTTGAGGCTCTCGTAATTGTCTGGATTGCTCTTTCTAAGTCACAAAAAAAACATATTTTATTGAAATAAATAAATTAAATAATCTTCAAGTGTTTTAAATATAGGTGGTTAAACCTACACATGCGCAGTAGAGCTGGGACAATGTTACCCTTTTCTAGAATTTTTTGCTGTTAACACGTTGACTGCCACGCAAGTTTTATATGTTTTGCCCTAGGGGCCGCAATAGAATTTTTATAATTCTAAGTGAATAATGATAAAATGTTAAGTAATATAGTTCAATAAGGTCATATCCTTATCAATAGTGCGTTTATCTCGCTGGTTATAATGGTCATAATGTTATCCAGTTATTTACGTTTCTCAACATTTTTTAATCGATGATATTCATCTTATTTTAATCATTCCAAAAAATGTAGTATCACCGGTCACGGATGACCACCAGGGCCTCCCTGAGAAGATAAGTGTCGGTCACGGGTGACCACCGTGGCAGTCAACGTGTTAGGAGATTGTTATGTAGACTAAAGTATTTTATATTCGAGTCAAAAATGCCTTTATTTGTAAAAAAAAGAAACCAACATATTTCATATTTCTTCCGATTAGTGTTATGTCTATAGCTTGCTGTAATGCGATTAGTTCACACAGGATCAGTATGAATATGCTCAGGCTTATTGTTAGATCCGTCTGTGCAATCTTAACTTATTCTTCAAGATTTCCTTCCAATTTAATTCGAGCCTGCCGCAATACACTTAAAAATAATTGACGACCGCAAAGGGTCAATCTGAAACATTTAAGCGAAAAATTAAGTATTCCAGGGGCGCCTGCGATTCGATCCGCTCCAGCAATCTCCCCGTAGTCCTCCATTTTGTAACCGGTCGGTCAACAGGAATAGACCCGTTACATCACAACGGAGGCAGGGATTTTGATCGCCATAAATACCGAGTCGTCCGAAAAAGTCTCTATATATCCCCGCCGGTAATTATCTCTAGTGATTCCCGTCCTCGCGAGTCCCATCCTAGCGCCTATTAAAAGTTCGTTTTCCTAGACAACGTACGAGGGCGGAATGGCCACGGGTGCCCCTTAATTAAGGGGACCCCCGTTACAGGAATTTCCTCTGAACAGTCTAACTTAAGCGGTATTTAATAACGTAACAATTATATGGTAGGCAGTAGACTTTCGAAACCGCGTGGCCCATCGGGGCCTTCATCGGTCCTATCTTCACCCTTCTGCTTTCTTCCCCGCCCACGTCCCCATAGCCTTTGCTCCCTCCCTTTTTCGAACCGTTCCACTGCCTACTTGCTCGTCGTTTTTCGTTTTCGCTGAGAAAAGTCGTAGGAGAAAAAGAAACTGAGCCGCAAGGCCCAATTTCGGGAATCGCAGGGTCCCTGTGAACGCGTATATAATTGCTCGTCGATCGGGCCCGTCCCAGTTCACCGGCCATAAACGCGCTGGCCCAACTGGGCGGCATATAACAAGGATGATGTCCATGGATCGATTCGGTATCCCCTTAAACCGTCCTCCACAGCTTCTACAAAGCGATACATTGTGCGTAGTTTCGGTCCCGTGCGGCTTTCCCCCTTTTATCTCCTCGTGTCGTTTTTGATTTTATGTCTTTTCGAAGGATGTAATTATACGATTCCGGAGATCTTTCATGATGAACCCGTTGCTCCTCGATTCAAGGTGGATCAGGGAGACGGGTCAACCGCGTGACGGATGAACGCGTAATTGTTGCTACAATAAGTTTCTTTTTTTTTAATATTTTCTGCGTTGGCGATTATTTGGTATTATTAGTAGACTGAGGGTCTTTATGCAATTGCTCGTGTGGAAGCACATGATAGATGCACGTTTGATACCGAAGGGAATGTAAGGAGCATATTTCTTTAATATTGGAAGGACACAATTAAATTTGGTGAATGTACCGTTTCTTTAACTGCAATTACAGAAAAATATTGAAGTTTAAAAGTGTGTATTTGTATAAATAATCAAATAACCTGGATTTAAGGGATGATCAATCTTCCATATAAACATTTCACTTTGCATCATTATATTTCATTTCGCTAAAAGTTTGGATTGTTACAAAGTAAGCGACTTAAAAAATACATTTCTTAAATTTTGATGTGATGAAATGTATTTTTGGTGAAACTCCATTTACTTACGTATTAGAACGTACATCCTCTTTTTGGCAGCTGTAGGGTTAATGTGCTGTCTTCTACGATCTGCAATGCAGCTGCGGTAGGTCCAAGGAATTATTGTAATTTAGTAGTGTGTTTAATAAACCAGTAATTCCAAATAAAACTGATTACAGGTGATTTACTTCTAAACTTCACAAAAAAAAAATAACGCATGTAATCGTGACATTTAATTAAAAAGTCAAAAGCATTGTAAATATTTATAGATCTCAGAAATGAATTTGTTCTTTTAGTGACACAACCATCCATCAGTAGTAGTTAAGTATGAATCTCATCAGAAACCCATTTATTAACACGTTCGCTACCAGCGACACATATGTGTGACAGACTGATTCTCTTCTATGGGCTCAACGTCACATGTATGTGGCAACACAAATTTGTCATATTATAGCCACATGAACAAATGGACTCTGCTCTGAAAATCTGCAGTATATTTTGAAAAAATGCAAAAAACAAAGGAGGGTCTGTGGCGTACGGTTTTACCCCCGGGCCGTGGTAGCGAACGTGTTAAAATGAGGAAAAACTGATTTAATTTTATTCAATACCAATTTATAAATGTTACCAAAAGTTGAGAAAACTCACAAATCTCTCAGAAAAATAATATACACACACATGCCCCCTAGGCAACATAACAGTCATTACATCTATGTAAACAGTAGGACACTAGAGTTGAAATAAAAAGCGGACACATAATATGTGTCAGTATCTCTGAAGAGGTTAATCGTCAAAGAAGTACGCAAGGTCAAGGCACGAATCTCTCAAAAAAGATTAAGACAAGCATCGAACCATCGTCAAAGTGGTACCTGACAACAAACTTCCCAATTTCTGTACACCGAAATTTTCCCAACGCCCAGCGGCTGCGAAACCAATAATCAAGAATGGAGATTCGGGAACCGTTTTAAATTCAATCGAAATAATTCCAGAAAAGTATACTCTCCGGAGCGTCAGGAAGTCATTTGTCACCCTTTATCATATTTTTACGCTACCTTCGTGACCCTTTCGTTCGCTGTCGTCGTTCCGCCACGCACAATCAAGTAAATTCAGGATAGAAAGGGCAGAACCACAGGGATCAATTTTCGAAATTATTGTCGGGGTCCCTGCGAACGTGTATATAATTGGCCATTGATCGGTCCCGCCCAGTCCACCGGTCGTAAACGCGCGAGCCTCCGTTTTTTCGGCTGCTTACTCGTACACAACACCCATTTCGTAGCCTCTGACCGAGAAAAAAAATTCTATCCGACTTCCAGCAAAGCGTTTACAACGCAACACAATATAACACCTAACAACCGAGGGCTAGAGCGCGGGCTAGCCAATTAAAAGTGGAAGCGTCCAATTACCTGCCGATTCTGTAGGGTTACGACTACCCCCGGAAACATTAGAACACCGTTTCTGCTTGTTCTCCTTCTGGTTCTTTTGCCATTGTCTTTTCTTCTTCTTTTGAACTTCTGTTTTGTTGCTGAGGCTACTCTATTCCCTGGACACGGGTCCAGGGTATCTTTTCTTATCTTCTTAATTGGTTTGAGTGTGAGGATAATGCTCGTTGAATCGATTTTGTTGATAGTGCCTTAGGTTTAATGATTCGTATCCATAGTTTTGTTAAAGGGTTTTGGGTTGTTTATTAGGTCGTTCCAGTAATTTCTGTGGTTTTCTATGATAAAATATTGTATATTGGTTGCTTTGAGCTTTAGCCAAGAAAACTGTGGACCAAGTTGAATTTTAACCCTTTGAACTCCTTTGTCGAGTGTGACCCGATATCGATTTTATGCAGAGTCACACTCGACATTTTTAAATTGCCAGTTTAAATATGTATTATATTCCGCAATATTTTGTTTACCTAGACAAGCAATATTACATGTATATGTCCTTTTTTTGTAACGAAAGGAAGTCCTTGAAGTGTTCAGGTACATAATTGTTTGTACCTAATTGGTTCCTATCAACCAACTGTCTTTTGAAGTACATTTCAAATAAAATACTTAAAATAATAGGGAGTTATTGAAAGGAAAATTAAAAAAAATTTGGAGTTCGAAGGGTTAATAATAACATATATTTCGGTGACTTCTTGTGAGTGGATAAAAGACAACACAGATAGAAAAGTTATTATTATAACGACTTCAAAATTTTTATGCAACTAAATTTGATCTGTACGTAATGAATGTTCAACAAGTATTCGATGAGGTTAGGATAATTAAGTGATTGCTACAATATTTGTCTTCTGTTACTAAATAAATAAGTTATACTCTTACAATGATCAATCAAAGAGACATGGTGACTTACAAAAACCATCCAACACTTGTTAAACACCTCAATTCTTTTAATTTATGTATTATGGGTTCCACACAATTCTGATAAGATACATACATACTACACCAAATATTTTATTATTTTAGATGCAAAATATATTAATTGGTAAGTTTCTCAATCTCATGGACCTGAAAAATATTCAACAAAGCGTATATAGTTCTATGAAATACGTTGATGCAACAGAAGTTTACAGTGTACGACCCAGAGTTTGACCCAAACGCATATTGGGGTTCACAACGAACAATGAACGTTTTTTCTAAATTAATACACTACTGGTCAAAAATTTGAGTGCATTTATCGAGTTTTTGTTTTACCCTTACTTTAAACTGATATTAATTTTAATTTTTATACACATTATTATCTTATTTTATATTCGTACAATCTTATTAGCTTGACTGCTCTTTCTGTACAGACCAATAATGCTAACTTCTTTGCATTAATATCAAGTCATCCCACAAGCAGTGTTGCTTCTGTAATTAGTCTTCAAGGCAACAAAATAAATAGTTACCATTACTTTTAGTCATCTATAGAGGGTGAACATTTGAACCTTGAATCTTGAATATTGTCTTAATTAACTGTATTGCCTTTAAATTCGTACAGCATACAACGCGACAAATGAATTTCGCTTACGTTCATTATTTAACATTTTTTAACAGACATCTGTATGTGACGAATATTCGGTTTAGACTATACAAAAATTGCTCTTTCAAAGGCATATTCTGAAATTGGTGTACGTTCATCGCATAAGCAAGATGTCTGCGTTTATTTGCCTCAGGAGACGAGGCAGCATTACACATAAGATGATCGGATTTTTCTTTTTTATTGAAGCATTGGAACCTCAGATGAGATTCATTTCCACTATACATGGATATATTCACTGTATACATTAAATTTTTAAGTTACAGTTTTTTAGAAAGGTAAAACACATGAACAAACAATAATATTTGGAAGAGGAATTAACATTTCTATACTTAATGGTAATTGAAATTTATATTTTTGTAGTTGGCTATACAACTTTGAGCGCTGTGAATTATAAAGACGACACTGCCACACAATATGATCGATATTTTGAATTTCATTTTTACATTCGCATTTAGAATCGTTAACAACTCCTATACGGGCAAGTGATGCTGGTACCAATTAATGGTAACAATGAACTCGTGAGAAACACCTTTATGAGCATGCTTTTGATTTTTCACTGTAAAAATTTTTAAAATAGTTTTTTCCATTGATTCGTCCTTTTCTTTTATAATACTTTGTGTATGAATATTAGCTTTTTTTTAAACCCCTCAAATAATTCGGTGTACGGGATTGTTAATGATTCGGAAGTACACGTTTCTGTCGTTGCTTTTGCTAAACTGTCGGTACCCTCATTTCCCTGAATTTCTACGTGTGACGGAATCCAACAAAATTTTATAATACTATTATTTTAACTTTCCTGTGAGAATTTATTATATTTCTTTTTTATTTCAAATAGGGATGATCTCATATTTTTGGTGCCACTGAATTTCATTAAAAGAGCAAGACGCACATGATCCATCATCAGTTTCAAATAGTTTCAGCGTTAGAAACACGCAAAGAACCTCTCAGCTTCCGAAAACGGACAGAAAGATAGCTCCTTCCCGATCAGAGACATAGTAGCACAGCAAAACAATTCGTCAGACGGTCGCATGGAACGTATGGAAGAAGTTGCGAGCTTATGCGAGCGGAACGATTGTTGTGTTGGCTCTAACCCCGAGGCGAGGAGTGTTTCGTACGTTGGAAATGTGGTTACTGCAGACCGGCGGAATCGTTGGGCGTACCTGGTTTTTAGAGACGTTGCTTCCGTCGGGTCGTAAACACAGGGCGCCGGGTTACGAGCAGGCCCAAAACCGTTTTTCGAGAACGATACATTTCGGTCCGCGGAAGCTATTCGAGGATTCTTGATGAGAAGACTATCTCTCTCCTTTCTTTCGCTGCTGCTTCGGACCACCGTTCGGTCTGAGCCTAACTCCCGTCCATAAGTCATCGGGCATTAGTCAAATTAGGAGGTGGACGATTTTACAGTATGAAATGACCTACATTATGAAATAAAGTCAGCAATTATTAGTTGTTTATAATGTAGAGAAAATGTAACTTAAATGCATGTTAACCCTTCGAACCGACAATTAACACGTTAAACGCTATGTAGGTCTCTGGAGTCCGACAATAAACTTTCTGTTTAAGCGGCGTCGGTCCCTGGGAACTGATAGTATTAAATTTAATAAATAATATTTTATAATTCATATAATATTGAAAAATATGTTTACGCTTTGTTAATGGATTTTACTGAAACATTTTAAACAAAAATAAGGATTTCCTTTACAAGTACGGTAGAGCCTCCCGTATCGGAACTAATAGGGAAACAAATGTGGCCGGATAACAGAATTTTCGGATAATAAAATAATCACTTTTTTTTTATATTAAACTTCATTTATTGAAATAGAAATCAACAAAATTTACAGTTTGCTTCAATATTTAAGAATCCCATACTTTTTTGGCTGCTAAATCACATAAGTTTTCACGAGACGGCTGTTTGGATAACAGAACATTTGGGTAATAAAACGTTCGGATATTAGGATATTCGGATAATGGAGGTTCGGATACGGGAGGCTCTACTGTGTTACAAAAAGTTACGACTTCTTTGGTACAATTTCTAGCTATTTTTCTCCGAAATTTTTTTGAATTGGTTTTACAGACGCATTTTCTGTATTGGAAGCCTAAATGAAAAGTAAAACAAAATTAGTGCTGCGTTTAACATGTTAATCACTAGTTATTCGGTCACACATTCGGTAAAATATTTGGGTGAATTCAGTAAGTTATGCAGTGACTTTAAAATTTTATAGAACGAGAACCATTCGTCCGATTCGTTTCAAACTTTTAAGGCATATTAATGAAATACAAGACATCGATTTAATATATTTATTTTATATCTAATTTTCTAATACAAATAAGGAGTGTTAAAAGTTTTGCACTGTATGGAACAGTTTAAAATATTGTTCAAAACAAAGTCCCGCTTCACAGTTTGGACATCAGTAAATTGTTTTCGTTTTGTTATTGTTTTTGGTACACCCAACACATCTGCGTTGAGGTTTTGCTTTTTTACCTGTTGAAGGTACTGTTTCAACCTATTTGGTGCCGTCATTTTGTGAGAAACAGTAAGGTATTATTTATTTTATAATTTATGGTACAATTATTCAAAGGATATAGTTTTTCTTGCCAAACAGATCTTAAATAAGCTTTACTCAGCACTTATAACACAAGACATGCAACTTAACGTTTAATTACAAATAAATATGAAGAACGAAAGTGTATCGAGAAACGTACGCGTGTATGTACGTCGAACCGGCTGGAGGGGTTGTAGATCTTACCAAAAATAAATAATTAATCTTATATTTTCTTCTCATCAATGTATCCGCCTTGTGCGGATATGGCCGCTTGAACTAATAGTGGCATTCTTTCGATTAAATGTCTTAATACAGGGTGCCACTAATGTAACCATGTGTTTTGGTGAAATATGGAGGAATCTAAATAATTGTTATATTATCATAATTGTGTGTACACTTTACACAATACTCACATACAGTAGGATCTGGGGATTAACCAGCATAATCGGGAGACAGACAGCCCGGATTAATCGAGGCCCAATGGATGATCGAGGCCCCAATGGAAAATAACTATAAACGTATTTTCTATACCAAAATAGGTAATTTAACCAAATGTATATCTGCTTAAATTTTATCTATTTTTTTCAATTTTGCACTTATAAGTGCTTTATTACGCTAACTTTTTACCACATTTAAGCCTCCTGTTAGATTAGGCATAAATAGAACAGAATCGTAAGATATGTACAAGCTCTTGTTGTTAATAAACAGGAGACTTTGAATAACCAAGACCCCTGATAACCGATACCTTGGTTGATCGAGACCACAGTTAACCGCGGCCTAGTTAATTGACGTACTACTGTATTTATAATTTTCTCATTGCTTCCCATATTTTTTTATTAATATTTTATATTTTCGGTTCAGGCCCATATTATATGTCATATTATAATATGAATGTATGCGCATTATATTCAGTTTCTTAATTTTGATGATTATTTTAAAAGACTGCATAGCAACCCTCATTAAGGCGGAATATTAAATGAATGCGAATGTGACTGGATTAATGACTGATTACAAGATTAAAACAATCAATAAATAACTGATCATAAAATTTATAAGTTTTAGCATTTGATTTCTTTGGTAAAGATTACGAAAAATGATCCACAGATTAAGTGGTCACCCTTGGAACTTCTTTGTCGAGTGTGACTCGACATCGATTTTATTCACAGGTACTTCTATATCGAGTCAGACTCGACATTTTTAAATTGCCAGTTTAAACTGTAAAATGTATTTTATTTCGCAATATTTTTTTTTATCACAAATATCAGATCTTAGCAAAGTTCCAATGCTATTTTCAATGTAATTAGTAAAAAAAGTTGTTTAAATTGATTCCTATCAACCAACTGCCTTTTGAAGTGCATTTCAAATAAAGCACTTAAAATAATAGTGAGTTATTAAAAAGAAAATACGTGTTCAAAGGGTCAATGTATCACATATCGTTGACATCGTCGTGACAGTCATTTGTATACACAAAAAAAATCAAAGTAATTTCATCACTCGAAACCTATTGTAAGCAGAAGAATTTATTTACATCGTCTTATTTCTAAAAAAAGTAATTTTTACATTTTTGTAACACCTGTGATTACAAAAACAGCAGATAGATATTAAGACTCGAACACCCTGCACGAAATTCCGGTACCGTCTGACGCTCAACGAGTTCCTAGAAATAGAACAGCGTGCGGGTGACCCAGGTTGCAATTTTGGGGGCATCAGGAGCAGGAACCGACAGGCCTATCATTGGGTGGACGTGTCGATCGTTCCAGGTCGCAGGAACGAATTCCGCGGTGGATTTCTCAGGAACAACGTAGAACGAATGGGCTCGAATGACGCCTCCATAAATCCCACGTAAATCCTCCCTGGATTTCAGGGCCTCAATTCGCGCGATATATTGCGTCGAATTCCGATTAGCTGTCCGTCGAAATTGCCTTCAATTTAGCAATTAACGAGGGGAAGGAGGGCTAATGGGAGGGTAGCTAGACACATCGGGTCCCTTGAGTGACAGCTCTGACCTCTCCCACAAGTCTACGCGCCTCCGACTCACCCCGAGTCGACAATCGAGTTCACTCACACGACCCTGCGTCTATTTCATTGAAATCGGCTGACTCGTCTCGATTCACGATTCTTTTTCGTACCTACGCTCTGAACGAGCGAACACACCTGTCGCCTCTGATGAGTGTACAGTGCATACAGTGGCACGCAAAAGTTTTCAGATAATTATTTTTTTAACTGCGCGTTAAGGGGGAATTCTTTCTCGGCCTGTTTTAACCCTCATCCGTCATTCATTTTCCCAATTGAATTTGAAGAGTAAGGGGAACAAAGAAGGAATGTTGCAAAGCAGATTTATTGAGAAAATTAATTTTTGATACTTTATTTTTTGTGGAAAAGCTAAACAATTTACCTTCATTAAACTTTGCAGATTTATTTATATGCATTCAGACTGTGTTTTTGAATTTTGGTACATTGTTATCATCTAAACCAGCGTTTCCCAAAGTGGGTTCCGCGAGATAAGATGTCTTTCAATAAAATTTACTGGAGTCCAAGAAGCTGCATCATTGTTCGCATTAACCTTGTTTTTATTAATTTTTTTACAACTAAATCAGAATTATTTTTCATTTTAAACTTTCGTTTATTATATGTTTTTTTTGTGTGAATAAATGCTCTTTGTGAAACAATTTTTGTTTCATTCAACTCGTAATAACTGCTATCGGGTCCCACGGACTAAACGCTTCAAAAATTCCACATAAATTTTAGTGGGGGAAAATCGTGCTTCTGAGTATTCTCTGGTAAGTTGGTTTCAGTAAAAAAAAATAAAGTTTTGCTTATGCAAAATGTGATTTTTATTATAAATTTCAGAAGTGGGTCCCAGGGTAGACCCGCTAGTATTACTTAAGTTACAAATTTTGGATAATAGTAGTTACGGGTTGATGTCTTATCAAAACGAGGGCGACGGGGGTTGACCGTAAATGTAGGTATGAGTTTCACGATTTTTAGAAAATCGTATAAATGTTCCAGGACAAAATCAGCTTGGAAACCACTGATCTAAACGATAGTAATTATTCGCCGAGGAAGTAGACAAGTTGAAACAATTCTAGGATAGTTCGCGCGATAACTGCCACCAAAGACATCTGAAAGTCAAAAACTCTTAATTAGTATCAGTGTGGCTGGCGCCTGAACTGCGGATAACTAAATATATAAATATTTGTGATTTTTAAAGTGGTTTGAAGCTTAAAATATTAGTAAGAAATCGATGTTCATTCTTCAGATTGATGCCAAATGTAAAAAAGTGTTTCTTCCATTTTATTGACATCACATTATATTCCTCTCGAAATTATACAATTTTTTCTTGAAATGAGTTTCAATATCACTAATAGTTCCTTAAATAGAATATTCTGTATAAATTGTAATTTTTAAACGAATTATAATTACTAGATGCAAACACACACTACACATGAGGTATAAGTCTGATCGTGCAACCTCCTCGTGGTGTACCTTGGGTTATTCCAATGTCGGGGGCACACGTTTCATTTAAAGTGTGACAAAACGATTGACAAAAAATGGTACATAAATTTTTTAGAGGCCGTCGTAAATGGGAGATTTTCCTTTACAAAGTCGTTTTAAAACGAATTTTAATAAAAAATTTTTAAACTCCACAGTCGTTTGAATTTTTAAAATTTAAAATAAAGCAGCTTTAGTTTTCCACTCCATTTTACAATATAAAAGGGTCCCTGAAAAAATTCAGTTCAGGGATGTGAAAGTAGAGACTTCACTCTTTAAAATGAGCCCGGGTAGACTGTTGCACGATTTTTTTCACGAAGTTACAGCAGTTCAATAATCGACAATTTTTCGGTTAAAATTTAGTGATCCTTTAATTTTGTGGAGTAGTGTACAATGCTAAAACTGAAATGAAGGATCACAGACTCGATATAACCCCTATGTGGACGCTCAATTTTTTCTCTTCTTTCTACATTGAAACATTGCCTCTGTATTTAAAAGTACTTCAATCGATTTCCATATCGCAAAGATACATCGACGGAGGAAGATCCCAGTAATGGGGATCTGAAAGTATTTGTCGAGATTTTAATAGGAACTACTCTTTGTTGTCCGAAGATGTACGCCTAGGTACATTTGTACCCGGGTGCCTACATAAGGGTTAATCCTCGCTCTTAGAAAAAGTTTTCTAATCAATAAGAAGCAAATATGAATTCAACACAACTTAAATCGTAAAAAAATCGAAAAGCCATTC
Organism: Macropis europaea; assembly: GCA_916610135.2. Classification (NCBI taxonomy): domain Eukaryota; kingdom Metazoa; phylum Arthropoda; class Insecta; order Hymenoptera; family Melittidae; genus Macropis; species Macropis europaea. The sequence goes on from OU744344.1 coordinate 40,010,763, forward strand.
TAATCAGAAAACTACATTATATTCTACTCCTCGCGTGAAATGCAACCTAACGTTGACTCTGTTGCTCCTCTAAAAATGTACAACGGATCAAAGAAGCACAACTTCCTTCACTCCTTGTTATTCATTCAATGGAAACGGCTATTAGAAAAAGAACGCAACGACTGTACGCTCGAATGACACAAGCTGCTCGCAGTCAGCCAGATTTTCAAAGCTTTCCGAGCTTTCCGCCTGTTGAACGGACCAGGAACACGAAGGACCACCAACCAGACACCGAAACCCGCAAATTGTCCTGTAACAGCGACACAAAGTGACGAGCAGTCTCTCGAACGCACAATAGCGACAAAAGCAAAGTGCCCAAGGATGATCGTTTCCCGAAACAGAAAGGAAAGAAGGAGAAAAAAAAGGGAGACGAGGACAAGGCTCTTTTCAAGCTGGATGGGCTTACATCGGCACGAGAACGGGGCACAGTTTCCAATACAGGTAGATAGCTAGGTAGCCGATACTTGCTGCAACAATGGTCTCTCTCGAGAGTCTCCAGGGTCCTCGTTTCAAGGATTCGAGGACCGGTAAATAGACGAGCATAATTCAGGTAGTGTATGGACACTTGTCTTCTGGATGACTTGGACCATTCGAGTCGACGGTCTAAAAACTCGTCAAAGAGTTGGTCAGTGTGTCGGATTACGATTCTTTTGATTTGCATGATTCGTTAAGTCGATTTTGATAAGCTTGTCTCAGCTTTTTGCGGTTGTGTCCAGGTTGATGGATGTCAACTTTATTCCAGTGAGTCCTACATTCAGACTGTCTTACAAGTCATGCAGATCTGCTATACAAAGTATCTTAGGTTTTTCTTGTCAAACTTTTCCAGTATGTTCTACAAGCAGAAATAAGCAAAACTGTTATACAGTAGAAGCTCGATTACGCAAACAACGGTCATTCGAAACTTGATCATTTTGTGCCAGTCACAAGCTACAGTTATCGTCAGTGATAGTTGTAGCTAATTTCATATCACTATATATTTTTAATTCTAAAATAAAATTATAATTTTAATGCGAAACATGGTTATGACACGAGTCTTCCGCCTACTAATTAAAGTTCGGGTAATCGAGGTCCTACTGTACAGTCACATGTCCTTGAACGCTTTGTCAAAGAGTTATAACGAATCTGTGGAATATAGTAAAAGTATGGTACAATATGAAGGTGTTTTGACAGCACTTACCTAATTTATTTGTAAAGCAGTGTTTAATCATTCAAATAAAAACAAATATGTTTAATATGTCATTCAAATGATTAGAGTATAGTTTGTGAAGTGTGATCTTTTCTGATACTTTCTGTAGGAAGACAATCTATATCCGCTCTGAAAAAGTAGTTTCTTGCGTTCGAAGAGCCAGTATAGTGATCGTAACAAATGTCAGTTATTTACGAATAATATAAAAAAACGGAGAACCGGGTTAGTACAGCTTGAAGGAAAATGATCTTAGAGCATAAAATGAATAATAAATCAAGCGTTTATCAAGATAAAAGAGCAGAGTACGACAATGTAAAAGAATAATACAGCAAACTGTTTTCACTTGGGACTTATCGTATCGAAAGAATTAATTAAATACGTTCATTGTTTCTGAACCCACGTATGATTCGGGACAATTTTTATACTAACGTCGTGTGATACTTCTTTTCGTTTTTTAGGTCATAAACTGCAATTGCATGTTTTAAATCGCTTGGGGTTCTGTGTCGTGGTCGAGAATGCTATTTCCAAATTTCTTAAAAATGAATTTTAAAAGAGAAAACCTGCAGTGGAATTGTTTTGTCAGATGAATATCATATTTTCTGTTATGGTTGAAACCCGATTATAGATCAGAATATGTATTGGCGAAGTAAAAGAAAATATTAACGAACACTAGGAGAAAAATGCAGCAAAAAGGTGTTTGCTACTACTTGTAATATTATTTTTTAAAAGCATTATTTATTAATACCAATAATATTCACTTTGTCGTTGATATGTTAACAATAAACTTTATATAAAATTTGTTGTATTTTACACGGTAATATGTACGGAAAGAAGTAAATTCAAAAGAAAAAATATTGTAGCAACCCTAACAATGTAAACATTATCTTATAACACCAAAAACTATTCTAGACATGTTGATAAAAATGCGATTATGTTTGTCAGTGGAGAATGTCACAACGTTACAGCTACCTTATTTTACCCTTCTTTAGAATGAATAATGATGTACGGTTTATCTTATATTACCCGCCGCAGACGACAAAACGGTACAAGGTTATAACTTAAGAATTATGAATGAGAATTAAGATACAAAACGTCTGTATATTATTGAACAATGACAAATTTAAAACACTAATAAAATCCTCCAGAATATAAATAATATTTATTACTGCTGTAATTATTTAAAAAAGTAAGAAAAAATAAATGACAAAGAAAATAATATCAAATATGAACGATTTTACGTAGTAAAATTTTGACATTTACCGTACAATTTAATACATCTTATTTTAACAGAAAGATAAAAAATATGCAGAATCTCGTGTTCAGTTAATGAATAATTGACTATAAACATAAAAATTTCAAATTCTCTGTCGAATTGTAGTTGTGATCATATTCTAGCGCCCCTCGAATGCTAATCACTAAAAATTTAAAGAGCACGCAAAACGAAACATTTCTGAGTGGCTAAAGTGGTGTGCATACAATTATTTTCACAAAGAAATTTAATAACAACGATATGAGAAAAAGATATGAAATTTGTAGACTTCAATTTTCTTAAAAATTCTAACTGACTGTTAATTTTAAAAGCTTACATAACTTTTATAAAGTGTTTTATATTAAACTGTGAACATTTTTAGATAGTATAAAAAATAAACAATGTAAGATTCACCAAAATTAGAAGTTGCACACCCAGCGAAATGGGGCTTACACCACAATTTCTTCATTCCGTCTGAGTAACATACTTTGTCTAGTAGTCCTCTACACTTCTTGTTAAAGCATTGTTTTGTGGCCCAAACAAATACATTTTCACCTAAATGTAACAAACATACCCTGTTTTTTAATCTGCACGTTTCATTTATGATTAAACCTTTGGAACTGTGGTTAAGAAACGAAACTGTGGCGCTATAGTCACGACCACGTGCCAGGCACTGCATCTCATCAACTGACAATGAGCAACCCTAAATACAAACTGCTTGCTGAACTATTTTATTCGAGTCTCTAAAAAATTACCCACACGTAATTTACTTAATTTCAATAAATACTTCAAATTAATTTATACAATCACAACAAAATTAATGTTGTACATACAGAATCGGTACAGTTTAATCAACCAAACTCCCCTTTGAATATTTTTAATAAGTATAACATATTTTAAAGCTTGTAAAATATTATTACATTCACATAATTTATTCAATATTAATTTTACGTCTTCGAACTCAGCCTGTACCAGCTTGCTAAAATTTTTGCTTCGCAATAGTACGTTTTTGTTACATTTAACTTCTTCAGGAATATTGGAAGATGCACACCTGTGCAGAAGACTTATACCACTGATATCGCTGAACGTATATTGATAATAAAGTATATTTCTGGGAAAGTATAGTTAAACGAACTTCGAGAAAAGTATTGAAGGACTATGCATTTCATCTGTAATGTATTTTGTGTTTGGTCTAGAGAATATTTAATAGTTCAGTTTCTCTTTGTAATTCAAATATTTTTGACAGGCACACCGCCGAATGGCGTTGCATGTAGCCATTATTTTTCTCAGAGAATTTAGTTAAATTAAAATTGTTAAAATAAACAATTAGTGTACCTTAAAAATGATTTCATAAAATATTTGAACGAAAAATTGATTCTGAATATGTTTGTTTATTATGGGTATCATCTATTTACATTAAACTTTATATAATTTAACATTTATTATAATTTGATATATTTATTTGAATATTCGTTACTATTTAATTGAATTATTATAATAATTACTTTTTATAGTTTTCTCATTCTTTTTTCAATTTTTTTATTTAATACCAAGGAGTTCATATTGAATAATTATAATTAAAAGAAAAATTATATCAGTTTTCCTCGACACTAATAAATAATAGCAGATTCAAATAAGTCGGTGATAGAATGGCTACAGATAGTGAAATAATACTAATACATAAACTTTCTCTGTATCTCTATAAGCCTATTTAAACAATGGCAAGTGCACAGATCAGTAATAGGGCACATTATTAATTACTACCGTATAACTCACTTTTGAACTGCATGACTGTATTTAGCAATTTACGATCTCCCTGAACAGAATACAAGGAAAAATGCAACATTTGAATGTGATGTAGAAAAAATGTATCCTTCCTCTGAAGCGCTGAAAGATTTCCAGAAAGCCTGCAAGTCCCCGCTATTCACTTTCGATTTGTACACTGTAATTGATCACAAAGCGCCGAACCTGAAGGATGGACCATGACTGACAACCGGCTACCTATAGCTACTTGAGATTTAAGCGTGCAAAGTCGCCGCGAAAGAGCAGTTGACAAAACTTTTTTCTTGCTGCTTATTCTTCCCTATTATTCGGCCGAGGCTTTTCCCACGTCACAGATAAATCTCGTAAAGAGGAAACGTGAACGGTGGTCCCGAGGCGGGGACAGTCTGTGCGGCTACCGTGCGGTTCATCCACAGGGGGTCCGTCGTTTTGTCCTCCATTTCTGCTGCCACCCTTTGATCGTCAGTTTTTCGGAGGAATTCGGCCACAAAAGGTCGTTAGCGGTAAGCACGTTTCAGGTGGAAATACCGCGGCTGCCTACCGGAACCCGTGACAAATTTCTGAAATCGCATTCGGATTTTCTATGGGGTTCAAATGGGGGGAATATTTTAAAGACACTCTCCTGTGCCGCTCTTCATAAAAATTTAATGTGTTACCAATTCGGAATTCATATACATTCTTATGCTGAATAGAATATTAAGGGGGTATTCTGGTTTAGAATGCCATTTATTAGGTCATCTTTAGGATTTTTTCCCAAAGGAACCGTAAGACTTTTTGTATAAGTTTTTTGCACACACATTTATTGATATTTAAAGTATACAAATTATTTTTTTGAAGTAAAAATAATCAAAATTACATGAGTTATATTTGGTTTTATTAAAAATTGATTTATTGAAAGTTCTAAACCAGAATAACCCCTTAATGGATTAGAATATCCGTTTTTAGATTAATATTCTATTGCGTAACGATTACGCATAGATTCATATACGCGCTTAGGTTTATCTATGGGGTATGGTAGACCCATTTATAACGTAGTGATACGTTTTGTGTTTTATCAATTCCGTGTTATACGAAATTAATATAAAATTGGAAAATATATTGCTTGTAGAAAGAACGACTTTCGTGATCAGAGGAATTAAAAGTAATACGTATTTTGAAATTTAGGGGTTTATCTACATCTAGATGGTGCATATCGATCTATAGCCAGTCATTTTTCATGCATAAGTTATAAATTTGAAGAATAATTTTTTGCAAATCAGCTTTGACTACAAAATAACACGAAAGTGTAATAAATGTAAATTTTACGAAAAAAAGTATGGCACAAGGCAATGTTAAAGCTCCCCGCAGTCACTTATCAGAAATGCAGTATTATATCAACAACTGTCAAGTATACGAGATTGTTAAATAAGTATTAACAAATTCGGCAATATGATTCGCATCTTTGTTAATGAATTCGATTCTTATGCAATTATGTGGAAATGCAGTGCATTGTTAGTGTGAATTACGTTTATAGATTTTAAAGACATTATATAGTCAAATATAATTGACCATCGATTATTGATAATATAAAGATGGACATTTAAAAAAGACGATCTAGTAGACGGTTGAAAACACAGGAAAACATGCAGTGTAATGCAAACAATAAGAAATTAAGTAATTATGAATTATTAATTTTTTTTTATAGTCCATGTAATTTTACCTCCTCTACGACCATAAAAAGTGTTAAAATTTCTCTATAGAAGAAGCATTGTACATAATTGCTCCTGCTATAACACGCGAAAATAAAACTAATAAAATCCCTATAATTACATCTGATCAAGCAAATAATGGGATTTAGTAATAATTTAAATTAATATTTCTCGTTACTAAAATTACTATAATAAGATCAATTTAATTGACGAAGTTCCAACAATTTGTAATTAGAAAATTGATAAGGCAATAGATAATGAAGTGTGAAATAAAAATAATTCACTTGTATATAAATTTCCACCTGGTTCCACTTCCTGAATAACAGCTTACACTTAGGTATACCTAATAAGAATGATGGAAATGGCTACGATCAAAATATTATATTATACATTTGCGGAAAAATTATATTAGGAACTATTATCGAAAAAATGTATCAATGTCCGTATCCTCTAATTGTCTATTACATAATTATAGTAGAGATACACAAATAATGCTTACCAAAGTCATAACTCTGCCTGCGCAACTGACTTCCCATGTTTTAACTCCTTCAACTTCTATTACATCGGACTATGCCTTATTTGTTTTTCTCTATTAGTCGTATATTCCCTACAGCATTTTTGAACAAAATTTTGAACATATCAAATGAGGAGCTTTCTGGAAGAAGGGCCCATAGGACGAAATGCTGAATTGAATAAATTGCATTAGAAGTTTTAGTTTTAGTTTTGTTAATTAAAAGCTACGTCTGAATTCATAATTAAATGACTCTTAGAAAACTTTGTTATTTCCACAAAATATAAAATATAAATTTATTGTTTTCAATAATGCCATCTTGTAAATAACTAATATGTTGTAACAACTCTATGGGCCCTTTTTACATCAATTGGGGATATAAAGGGGTGTTTCAATAGTAATAGCTACTATAGTAATGTACTATACATTTACAAGATAAATAAAAATACCATAATGCTTCGACTTAGACGTATTTGGATGGAAAAAACAATAAGCATCGACATTTCTTTTCCACCCCATTTTGAAACACTTGAATAGTTTTAGTCATAGTTTAATGTATTTTCTTCGAACATTGTGCCCAACCATTTACAACTTTCATCATCCAAGTGCCTGGATCACTGGACACCCATTTAAAGTGGCAACGTAGAGTAACTTAGATTAATCGACGGCAATTGTGTAACGATAATACCGCGATTGTCTTACTTTTAGAAGCGAATCGGTGATCGCTTCAACGGTACGCGATTCAGCAAGTGCTACCCTGCCTTCTATTCATGGAATACTAAAACGAAATTTGAAGGAAATACTTCTAGACATACAGCGAGGACAAGGACCTCATAGGCCTTTTTTCCAGAAAGCTCCTCAAATGTAAAGTTCCTTCAATTTCTTGTAAAACAAACAAACTGATCTTAAAACAATATCCATCAGTCCTACATACAATTTAAAATGAAACAGTAATTTGGAAGTGTCCATTAAATAAAAGCGACAGTACACCTAATACTTGTACCCTGTACCAAACGATCTCTTGTCTTGCTGATCACCTACAGTGTATCGTTTCAAACTTCAAAAATCTCTCAACCTAACGAACTCTCGTGTACCCACACAAAACCCGCTGGACGCACAATAGAAAATTAAGGTGATACGATCCGCAACGCAGATCTCCATAAGACCACGCGATTCGCGCGAGGATTCTTCAAGGTATCGATGCAGCCACCCTGTCAACCGACCGTCCCTTGCGCAGTCTCAAAGGGAAAGTAGAGAGAAAGACGTGGCCGAGGAACGAAAGGCGCGGTGAGGAGGAAAGGTCGAAAGGAATAAATGAAGGGACGCAGAATGAAGAAATAAAGGGAGGAGGCGAGTTGCGAGGAGATAAAGGACGAGAAAATCGAAGGGAGAAGGTGGATGCAAGTGTCTCGATTCGACGGTGCTTCAAAGGCGCCCGAAGAAATAAAAACTCGGCTCGCGGCTCGTTGGCAGAAAAAGGAAGGGAAGCCCGCCTCCTGGGGGACCCTGGTGAACCCTCGTGGACACGCCGCCATAATAGGCGGCGTCTTTATGATTAGCATTGTGAGTCTCTCGATGAATGTGATTGTTGTCTAAGCGAGGCCCTGTCGTCCCGTATACCGGGGCCCATAGGGCCCCACGAGACCTCGTGCTGGGCCCACAATGCGCGCAGCTATGCCAAGCACGCGTCCCTTGTGTTGCGTGAGCGTGCGCTCGCGCGCGACCTGCGTGCCTATATTTATAATGCATTATTTACAACTACAAGGCCTCGGTATTCCTCTTTCTTTCTTCCTTTCGGTCGCCGACACCATCGACTCTCTCCTCTCCTCCCCTTCTAAATCATCTGACACGCTGCTCCGTCTCCACGTTTTTTCCTCTGTGCCACCTGTGCGCATTTTCTTACATTTTCCACGCTATTAATTATAAGTCAGAGTCAACCTTGCCTTACGATTTTTCCAACGATTTCGTGAGATGAAGTTTAGTATTCAGCTCCTAGAATGCCCTGATGAAAGAAGCGATATCAACGGATACAACTCGCTTTTGACAATCGTCTCAAAGTCAGATGTACTGTAGTGTAAAACTGTAAAGAATTGGTACACGAGTGAGACGCGTGTTTTTAACATGTCGCTCATTTGCTGCAACAACGACACAACTCAAAAAGAAGGATTTCAGGGAAAACGCGTTTGAATGTTTCGAATCACTGGAATTTTATAAGAACGTCTGTCCTCGACAATCGTCCTGTCATGGTGCGTTTTAGAAGATCAGTTATATCGTTTTAGAAGTAGAAACTACAAACAAAAACAGTTATTTCTATACCAATAACTTAAAAATGGTAAACTTTTAGTTGTGTCGTTGCAGCAAATGAGCGATATCATTCGTATTCTGTTTCATGAGTGTGACTCGTTATTGTAAGGAGTAGTTAAAGAGGAAAGATACAAGGATGATCGTGGTCGTATACGAGTGATGAAGTTCAAAGAAAGTCGGAAATTAATATCTTCTGTGATGATTGCTAAACAGTGGACAGGTTCAACCTGGCTGAGTTTTCTACAGACCAATGATATAACATTGGCAAATTGGAGGCACACTTTTGGTCTACTAGAAGTTTTTCAGGATGATCCTAGCGCAAAGTCTCTTCGAGGAAAATATGCAATACTTCGGCGGCTATTGCTGAACCTTCGAGAGGCTGGGGAACGTCATGTAAATGAAGTACTATCTTCAATATTTGCATGGTTACATAGTCTTTTTCTGTTTGAATTATTATGTAGCATTTGGTAGATTCGACTGAAGGATTTCAGCTACATAAAGGCATGTATCTTAGATATAATTATTTTGTTCATTTGGCCCTTTTATTTCAGCTGATTTCAGCTGATATAGCTTATTTAGCCAGACCCCTCAGCGATGAACTAATTATTATTCAAAGAAATGATGCAAATTTCATGCCCAAATGCTGAGATTCAATGCTGAAGTACTTAGAATATTTTGTATTTAGTATCATCGTTTATGATTCATATCTGCCAAAATAATTACCCTTTGATAGCAGTATTTTAGCGACAGTGTCAATACTATTATCGATATCTATTGACAGATTGCAACACAGGCAATTCAGAGGCAAACTAACTCTGTAAATTGTGACTATATCGGTATCGCTCAATCATAGAAGTAATCATACAGAATCAATCTTTTAAAGTAGATTTCATTTAGGATTCGACACCATTTGATGTGCTTCTAGCACAGTGATACTTCACCGTTATGAATTGACACTAATTGAGTAGTATCATAACCAATCACTGCCAATTACAGATAACTCAAAACTACGCTGAACATGAAAATTATGCATCAAATAATAATTTGCTATGGTTCAATAGCGTGGTCCAGCAGCGCCAGATGTTAAGCAATCCTCTTAGAAGTCACTGTAAATTTTTCAATTTTAATAACCTCATCAACAATAGAAGAATAAATAATCATTTCTATCTACTTCTAATTTTACGGAGTTGTGTTTTCGAGGGGCTCGAACGAACACATTTTTGCCAAAGAAATTTATTTCACGCGTACACCTTATGGTGCCCGTCCGTTCCCTGTGGCAGAGCTTTATCCCTCCCTAAGGGCGATGTCATCGGCCCGCACAGGCATTGTCCTTCCATCCAGTCCTTTCCTCTTCCCTTTTCTTCACCCTATCCGAGTCCTCGGCATGGCACACGTGCCCGATTTAGCATGGTACTTCGCCATCTTGTACGACCCAGGATTCCCCCCCATTCGATTCCCTTGGGTGCAGTTCCACGACTCCTCGGGCCCGACTCGATTAAGACAACGAGGGCTCGGTGATCGATCGATCTCGAGGAAATCTTATCTCGCGACCGATCCAACCACTGACACCTTTCCGCTCTCTTCTAGGACGAGGCACGAGAAACCTCGGAAAATATTGTATTACCTGCGGCTAAGCCGTCTGTTGGCTGTAGATCACGGCTGATAACGGTAATAGGCTTTTAAAATGTTTATACTCGTCGAGACTTCCGTCGGTGTTTCGCCAATAACGAACGACCCTCGCCCTCGAAGTTTCCACTTCGTTTGAAAGGCAAACGGAAAGCGAAACGATAATTATATCGGAATCGATACGGGAAATGTTTAGGGTTGGTTCGTTGAACGTTATAATTGAAGGCCTCCCTTCGGGACGATTACGGGGTACGCGTGGAAAGGACAATGGAGTTGAACCTCTGATCATTTCTCGATTATGTCTGAAGTATGAAGTTTTAGGTACAAATAAATTTTATTACATTAACACTTTCGTAGATGGTACTGGTAACTTCAATCTGAAGCTGATGGCTTCAGCACCCTTTCATTGAAGGAAGGACAAATTGTACACAGGTTGACTTAACCCCTTACAGCATGATTCCTTTTGTTATGAGAAAAATATATTAAGTGACAAATGGTGCACTTTTTATGGGAAAAATATTAGAAAAATTTGTTATCAGTATTAAATCGGTTATTTATTACAAAAGCCGGTCTGTACTCAAAACTATGTTAACAATTTATACTAAAACTAATGAATGAAAATTCAAACAAACCTTTTTTATGTAATCTGCAGACACAGTAAATTACTCTAATAATTTTGATTTTGATTTTTCAAACGTATAAAGTCTTGGAATTGTTCATAGAAAACTCGGCAATAAAGTGGTTGATGTATAAGCTATACGACAATCTAAAGAAATCGCAAAAATTTAACTTTTTCGAACGCACATGGCAGATTATTATTGAAAATCATAGCACCATAGTGTATTAAATACTGGACAACACGCAGCAGGGTCTTGATGCATGTTTTATATAAAAACTTAATGAAAATTTGGTTTATGCCGTATACGGCACATCGTGCAGTAATTTGTAACTACCTGCTATTTAAAATTGCAATAAATATCCACTTCGATTCGATAGTCACGAAGGATTGATATTGCAATATCCATTGCCGGACGAAACCTCTTTTGAGCGCTCGGACGCCGAGCTTTGCCACCTAGCGGCTGTGCGTGAACTATGCCCCCGTGGACGGCTCGCCGGTACACCAACAAAAAATAGTGGCATATTTTTTTGTCAACACATTCTTTATTTCGCAGTAAAATATAGCCTATCACACACGGAAAATATAAAGAAGCTATTGTGAAAATTTCATAACAATCAGTTTAGTAGCTTTTGAGATTTTTGAGAAGATATAAACAAACTCTGTCTCTTTGTTATAATAGTAAGATCATATTTTCTTCTTTTGTATGGGTCTTTTAACATCACTTAAATCTTCTATTATTATTTCTTCATTTCATCGAATTAATTTCGCTGAATTTATAATAAAAATCGCAAGTCCACGGCAGGAAACCGCAAACGGTACGAGAAAATGTAATATGATGTATCATGCACTTTCGACACGTGGAAGCCCAACTTCCCAGGGAACTTTACGAGCGGGTCGAGTGTCGGTTTTCATGTTCGTCCATTCGTTCATAAACGAACGGAATTGAGTGGCTTTCCTCTTTCGATGAACTCTGCATACCAAATAGATATACGATGAAACGCCGCTGTAACGTATCCACTTTGTGTCATGCCGGTTTCCTGTTATTTGCCGTGAAAAGCGGAGATACACGTTTCGGGACGATAAATCGTGAAACGCGGCCGAAACATTATCATAATTAACGCGTTCGACAATTTCAAACGAGTTTCTCTTTTATTTGAGTTTCACCGGATGTTCGCCCTTCGTCAAATACGAATATCTGTCGTAAATTTTAAATTACACTTACGGATGCGCTTGGAATCTGATTCAATTTCGAACTACCGGAGAAATTCAAGCAGACCGAACTTTGCGCTCAAATTTACGTATATAATAACTTTTGGATGCAGATTGAGTTAGCCCCTTATCGCACGGTGTGCCATATATGGTACAAACCAAATTTTAATTAATTTTTTATCTAAAACATGCATCATAATCCTGCTGCGTGTTGTACCATATTTAATACACTACGATGCTATAATTTTCAAGCATATTCTGCCATTTGTGTTCGGAGAAGTTAAATTTTTGCGATTTCTTTCCACTGTTATATAGCTTATGTATCTCAACCGCTTTATTGTCAATATTGTATAACGAATTCCGAGACTTTATACGTTTTAAAAAGCGAAATAAAAATTATTCAAGTAATTTACAGTGTCTGCAGATTATATAAAAAAGGTTAACTTGAATTTTCATTCGTTAGTTTTAGTATAAATTGCTAATATAGTTTTGTGCACGGACCGGTTTTTGTAATAAATAAACGATTTGATATTGTTAACAATTTTGTTCAATATTTTTCCCATAAAAGATACACCTTCTTAAACTTAATATATTTTCTTTGTCACAAAAATAGATCATGTGGTAAGGGGTTAAACGTTTGTTCAATACTTTCTGAATTATCAGGTTACTCTATGAATGATGTTAGCCAACTGCGTACATCTGTCTACTTGAAGACACAATTTGATTTTTTGAAGTTCGTTAATTTCTATGAAATCACACATTTAATGCGAGCTTTTGTATATTCCTTGTTCTACAAAATTTCTTTTCTTAAGTTTCATGAATTATATTGCTTAATGTTTTGTTTAATATATTAATCAAATGAAAAGAGTTGCATGTTAATAATATTTATAGTTTTTTAAAAAAAATGTATAGACTTAGGACATGCATGAGCATTTTATTTTGAAAGTAGCATAAGTCAGTTATCCGGGAGACATCTGCGAAAACTATTTCGCTTACAAATACACATAATCTCTTCACGTAGAAACAATTTACTGCCAATACCTCTCAAAATCCTTGCTATTGGGTCAATAAAAGTTTAGATATTAACCGATAGTATATTTACTTTTATATTAGCAGTAGCATAAATCGTCTTTTCAAAAATTTGATTTTAGATAGATTATGTTATGTAGTAGAATTTTTATACATCAAAACGTATGAGATCTATGAAGTGAGCAAATTGGTAACGTTAATGTGGAAAACGCAATTATTTGAAAAATTTGAAGCAAATTGAAATATCTGAAGATTTAATAGCTGCTATTTTTGATCATGATGAATAACTTTAGATATTAAATATGTTACATGAAATATAACATGACTTACTTCTGAATTTATGAAGCATATGTTATTTAACCTATTAACTAAGAAAAAGTCTACTCGTCCTTTGAAAATGACTCCACAATAAGCAAGACGAATTTTCATTACTTGCAGAGTGTTTTTTATCGAGTAAAGTAGAACCTCGATTATCCGAACACTGATCATCTGAAAGTTAATCATCCAATCTTAATTCTGTACCACTGTGTACTTTACATTCCAAAATCAAATTATTATTTTCGTGCGAAACATGGTTACAATATGAACCATTCTGTTACTAATTAGAGTTCGAATAATCGAGGTCCTACTGTATCTTAATTCTTTAGTCAAAGAGGACGATTTAACTCGTCACTTACTGTTAGAAATACTTCTGTGATGCAGAAGACAAGTTAATTCGTTTTTATGCGTTTTCAACTGTAACCAGTAGACGTCTCTAGACAAAAAAAAACGTTAAATCTGTATAAGTTTCTTGTTCTAGCAAAACGTTAATTTTTAAATTGGCTTAAGTCTCTTTAATAATGTAAAAAGGGTTAATTCGTTAATACAGTGGCACCTCGATTATCCAAACTGTGTTGCTAAGTAGCAACAGAATGACTCACTAGGTAACTATGTTTTGCATAAAGATAATAAGTTTATTCTAGTACACAGAATATGTAGTCATGTAGAATTTAGTATACAATGTCACCAGTGATAATGTTAGCTTGCAACTGAAATGGGACGATCAGTTTTCGGGTAACCGGTATTCGGATAATGAAGGTTCTACCGAATCTGTAAAAAAGTAAATATAAGTACTCGAGACAGCAAATATAAAACTAATTTCTCTATAGAAAGCAACAATATCTTTATCAACTTTAAAATGCAGAACCATAAATATCTCAAACTAACAAAAAAAGTGGTTCAGGCCATTCACAAAATAAAGGGTTTTTGGTTGAGCCGTCTAGGTGTACGTAAGTCCTTAAGGAATGACCTAATAGATAAGTTTGTAGACGTTTTACGGTTAATTATCGCCGTGCAGGGCGAACAGGTTCACCTGACTGCGTGATCAGACGGGCACGAGAATGCACGTGCACGAGGGAAGGAGAGAAAAGTAGAGGAACTTCAGGGTGGGTGGCCGTCGCCTCAGATCCTAATCTTCTGGTTTACGGGATCTTGTCCTTCCTTCCTTCGTTGGCGACCTTACCGCGTATGCATCCCTCGCGACAACGACCCTCTCACCTTCGATTCCTGAGATTGTCAAGCACCCCCACTGCCCGCTTTAATTTCCCTCTTTTCTCTAACTTTCCCGGCATCGACAACTGTCTGGTCATTAGCCGGACACCTACAGTTTCAGGTGAGGTCCAAACCACCGACAATTGCCAACAACACGCGAAAGCTCTTAAAATGGTCACCTATCTAGTGAGTACTATCTATCCCCTGAACAAGACGAGTTAACTCGTCACGTGAAAATGGCTCCAAGATCGAGAAGGCGAGTTTCAGTTGCTAGTAGATTTGTTTTTGAATATTTGAACCCGGTAAATGTGTAAGACGAATTAATTCGGTATTACTTATTTTGTCTGCATAAGTTTAAAAGATTATATTGATCGAACTTCAAATAAGTTTTTCCAATCTCAAGCTCGCGCGGGTTGTTGAATATATACTGGGTGGTACAGTAATGATGGCGTATAAAAATAAGCCGAAATTGTAGAATAACATTTGTGTGTATGAAGTTTCGTTTCCAAGAAAGGTAAGTTTAAAATTCCAGCATGAATGAACGTGCTTCATGCATAACATCGTTTGAAGAAGATTAATTGCTATTATTTGTCTTGGAATGGAAGGTTATAAAATGGTACTAATAAAATAAAACGTATTCTCAAGTTCTTTATTTTGTTAATAAATAAATTGTAAAAACGTTATCCTCCCAACTGAATGCAAAGTGATGCTCTACTACGCAAGAATTCAATAACTGCTATTAATGTGAATTACATTTTTAGTTGTTCATAAGTTTGAATAATTTTTTCTTTCTATTGATTAACACTTTGCTTACTTATAAATTCAGCTACGAACAAACAAAAATACTTTGCATCGTGACACTTTCCTCTATCATTTCGATTTAGTTTTGCAAGAGGAACTTATCTCGCTTTTACCATGATTACTTTCCTACCCTGTATGTGTGTATTTTTATAACTCGTCTATATTGTTTTAATATTATTTTTAGAGGCAGACGTAAGTCTGCGCCTAAAACATGCGATCTATTAAGCCTTTGAGATCTAAAATTTTCGAGAAAAACATGCTCTTATGCCAAAATTGTTCACAGTAGAAAAGATGTTAATTTGAATATTTCATTATAACATTGTATATGGTGTCAATTGTTCAGTCGTTTCAATGTTCTAAAATTGCAAGTTATGTAACGAATATTATATCTTTCAATAAAGCGCACTGAGGTAACATTTCGTCCGAATACGCAGGTACATTGCATACCATAAACAGCTGTGTCTAAGCCAACATGGTGGTCCATAGTACACGGTGAACGATTAAACAGTTAACTGGCCTTAAAGGATTAAAACGTAGCATGAATTTCAGAAGGTATCTCATATTTGAGACATTACGTTGAATACAGGTGACAAAATATCTTCGAATTGCAATGTATTACAATCGCATGTCAGAGTTCAATCAATTTAAATTAATTCGATCAGTTTGTTAGAATTTGTCATAAAAAACATATTATTCTCGAAATCTATAAGAAAAGAAGATCCTATAAAATGAATGTCGAAGTACAAAATGTCTCTAGCGTTAGGTTCAAGATGAACTGGTACTTTAGTTTTATAACTGTGTATTAATAAGCCAGGCTGTATATAAATAAAAATTGTTTAACAAAATAAAGAATATCGTTTTTAACATTAGTGTTAAGACTTGCTCAAGGTTGTGAGCATCTGTGGTACCAAATCCACAAAATTTTCTTTTTGTGCCAATTTTGGAAATTTCAGCTCCCTTTTGGTTTTTATTTTGCAGAGTTGTTAACTGAAATTATAGAAACCAATTGACAACTAAACAGCTTGTTTTTAATAACAACACATATTATTTCAATGACTTGATGAATGAGAAGGACGTTTGCTTATTAAGACAAGAGCACGTTAGAATTTTTATTCATTGGTGATATTAATTCTTAATTTTATTATTATTTTTGGTTTTGGTAACGCAAACAATTTGCTTGTTTATATTCGTTATATGCGTTGTATAGTAAAACGGATGCGAAATGCGAGAACGTCCCCCACAATTGACTTGTAAAATTTTAGAAAATTTTGTAAATATTCGATACTATCAGATTGATATCCATCAAGATATAATTACTTTCTCTAATTTGAGAAACGAACTTACTTTATAACTGTTCAATTCTGCAGTTATATTTAGCAAGATTTCTAACAAATATTAATTGATTTGAAATATACTTTCCAATATTACATATGTAGTGTTGTGCAAGAATGTTGGACTTTTAAATACTTTTATCAAATAACAATTGAGTCCTATAAAATTCTGAAAAATATTATCATTATAATAATGATACAAAGGCTAAGTTATATAAGGTATAGCAGTTTTCATATCAATTTCCAGTTCATGTCATATTCACCTGATGCGAGCAATTAAACATTAAGCATTACTTAAATGATTTAGAACAAGATAATATCTTATCACTTGCAACTACAGAGTGCCAATCTTAACCCATCACTGCTATGGATGTTGAAACTTACGCAATTACTATAGGAGGTCTCACAGGCCGCTAATGTTTATTGCGTTATTACGTACATACAAGTGCTAAATAAAGATCAAATCCAATTGTTCTTGCTTTGTACATTAATAATAAAGAGACCCAAGCCTGGTTGAACATTAGACTCTAATTGAAAGGTACATACATGGCGTGAGAAGATCATGCACAAGATCATAAGTCATGCAGGAAAGGAAGTAGGTAGAATGAAATTTGGAGCGATCACACAGACGTTCTATAGTAGTTAAGGGTTAATAATATTGAACATGTTCGGAATTAGTTAGAGAAAGGAAAGCAAATTAATAATATTGATCAGTTTATTGAGATATTTTGAGTAGAATATCAACACCCTCAGAATTTTATTAAAAAATTCTCTGAAAGCGACAAAATCTCTTTTTACAAGTGGTCCGAGACTTTCTCAAAGCACTGTACGACTAAAAATAGATTAAAATACATTATTTTAATATTACACGGAGTTGCCAAGGGCACGTTAACCATGTTTTACGGATTCGTATCCGAAACGTGTATAAACATGTATCAAATTCAATTTGATAGCATAAATTGTACATATGATGACAGAATGTTTTATGTGCTCAATTAGAAATCGTATCTAGCGTAGTTACTCATGTAACACATCCAACGTTTCCATCTTATTCTCACTTGTCCCGTTTCCCTTCTGTGTAAATTATAACACAATAGAAACGCTATCTACGCAGGAGAGAACGAACAATGGAAGTATTACAACGGTGAAACTATCATAAATCAATTTATCTCAGGACCTGTCAATTAATTGATACTTAAGCACGTCACTCACATCTATCAGTGCCGCGCCTACCACCTGTCACCGACTTTAATTACAAGGAAACAATAATGCGACACATTGAAACTGGAACCCACGAAAGAAATTCTCCTCCAGAGTTTTCTTCCTCCCGTATACTGTACAATTTTTCATGCTCCAATAACTGTACTAATACGGGGTGAACCAAAATTTTTTGTACAATAAAAGAGCTATTCTTCATGTAGAATTAAATTGAATCGGTGAGTTAATAAACAGTATAAGTCCAAAAATCACATTTTGAGATATTTGAAAAAATTGCCATAAAACCATTGGACTTGTATTGTTTTTCAATTCAACCCAGTTTTTAGCCAGGAAATTTAAAAAGTAATACAGTAGTAAAAAGAACATTTATTAACTTGCTTTAAACATAATTGAAGTTGAAATTATTTAATGAAATGAGATTGTAAAATAGATTGTTGAAACAGTACAAATACATGACTGATACTGTTTTTACACTCATTAAACTGGAGAGGCTACTGAAACACGAGTATAGGGAACTTTTTTTGCACTGTTTTTAATCCCGACATATAGTTCCATAAATTTTACATTTGGTTTTGAGATTGTTTGAAGATCGCTAATTTTGGACTTGCACTGTTCCTCTACTCGCCAATTCAATTATAGATTTGGAATAAAATTTTGGGCTATAAATTTCTGTTCTTAAGAAAAATGATTTAAAATATAGAATACGACTATGTTAACTTGTCTGGCTATTATTTACTGTTTCTACTTGCATTCAGTTTATACTATTATCGGGGACGGTAATGTCACATTTCTTACTTTGCAACTAGGTTCCAACATGGTTAGAAGTTCTAAATGTATTTAACTAAAAATATTTCAGTATGGATACTAGTTTTCTAGTTTATGCACAGAATATATTTATTTATAGAACCATTAATTTTTGCAATAGAATAACAGATGCATTGTTTTCTTCTTTACAAAAAAAAGGATAAGGACACATCTCCCGAAAAGTTGTTAGTTAATCAGATATTCTGATTTCAATCTTGCAAAGTAATATTTGCGGCTTCCAACCCTGAGAGTATTTTTTGCAAGTTTCACTTGGATAGCATAACTTGTTATTCTAAATAAAAGAGTATTAGAGTATTCCGGTCGAAGAACTATTAATTTAAGAGATATTTTATCAAATTAAACTTACCATATTTACTAAACTAAAGAGCTGCATCAATTAATGTATACAAAATATATAGCTCCATTTAGAAAAACAAAGGTGTTGTTTGGTACCCATAAACAAGTATTAACACCCATCATGTCCCCCTCAAAATGATTTAACAGGTGTCTGAAACGTTGCTGAATACCACTAATAATATCCAAAGCATTCTTACGGAGAGATTAAAAGAGAACACCCTGTATTTCATACAGATAAGTCTATGCAGACAATAAAAATTCTTGATCCTTTCAGTACCAGAATCATCAAAACAGTTACAACGTCCAAATAATTACACGAAATCCTTAACGCCCGCAAACAAAGGGGGGGAAGAAGTGTAGCTGAAAAAAAAGAGGGTGAGGTTTACACGAAAGAGCGAGCGATTTTCGAGGTGGTCCCATAGGAGATTGGGAAACGGCGTAGCAGCACGTCCGCCTTGGTTCTTCGGCTTCGCCTTCGCCGCATTACCTTTTCTTCTCGACTCCATCGCACGTGGAGAGGAAGAGACGGCCCGTTACGTGCGTCGTGCGCCGAAAGAAAGTAAAAAGGAAAAAAGAAAAGAAAAGAAGCGGGGAGGGAGGACCCAGTACATCCTTGGAGGATATTTGCGCCGAAAGCGGCATGAGCAGCAGATTGACGGGCGACCACCCGGACCAGAATGGGTCTTGCGTGGTCCTCAAACGGCGACAAGCTTTTTTCTCCTCTCGTTCTTTCTTCGCCCTCGCGATTTCGTCCCTGTCGCGCCTCATTGTCCGCCAGAAATGCTCCGGACCTTCGACGGAGTTAACGACGTCTGGCCGCGTCTTCGGTAGGTCTCGTTTCCGAGCAAACGGCTCTTTTATGTATCTACTCGTCCTACACGCTCGCGGTAGTTGTTTCCTCGCCCGTGAAGAGACGGAACGGAAAAAGAGAAGAGAGAAAAAAAGAAAGAGAAAGACACCGCCACCCCGAGAAAACCGGCGAGCTTTTATTCGCGAGCTGACACACTCGTTTTACGCTTTTGGTAGCGGCCCGCCCTTTGGAGCCCGGCTGGAAACTAGATCGTCGCCCCGGCTAATCGTAAACCATGAAATTTACCATCGTGATAAAAGTTGAGAATTTATCATCGTCTCGGTGTTTAAATTTTTTTATTACGATCTTAGTTGCCGTTAAGAGCCATAAAGCTGTTTTATACGGGGCCCTTTATCCGTTTCGTGCGCTCGCGGAGGTAGCCTTTCGTGTTGCGTGGGAGGGGTGCCACTTTGATACGTGCTTTCAACCCTTAGAGCGGTGATTTTGAATTCCCGCATGGTCGTGATCTACGCTGGAATCCGTACGTTCGGACACGACGCTGGTCTGCTTTTTTTTTGTTGAGTGATTAAAGTCGACACGGTTTTTCATATTGTCGATGGGTGTGTGAGAGTGTCCCACGCGACCAGGTCCGGGTGTGTTTTTAATACAGTTGAGGATACACTAAGATTTCATTAAATTAAATTAAGTTGATTTAAGTGTTTTACATTGCGTGTGGCTAAAAAAAGGAGTTACACCGATCCACAAAATTGTGTAAAAGGAACTTGAGGACAAAAATTTGCCTATTTTTAACTATTTAAAATTATTGACGCAGTTGTGACATCCTGCATATAATTGTAGTATAATAATAGAAATTTTAGTAAAACGATTCACTATAGATTCTGCATTAAGCAAATTTCAATTTATATTTTCTGCAAAATAGTATCATATTTAAACATTTAATTAATATTCATTATCTTTTAAAACAATAAGGATTCTCCTATGCATTTATTCTGTCGTAACGAAATAGAATATCAATGAAACGGACATCCGGGTCGCGTTCAAAAAATAAAATAAAAATTAGTGTCCTGTGACAAAAAAGTATCTTTATTTCTTCAGAGTAATTATAGTTGTTTTTTAGTTTATATCAGTGCGTTTTCCACGCATAAATTTAGTTACATCATGTTACTACAAATAGTATTTCTAATTTTGCAATAAATTTTATGTTATACTTATTTACAGTATTCTGTATATTTTAAAGTCCATCTCATCATTTCATCCCAATTAATATTGGGAATGTGCATTATCGAAATACGTTTGTGCTTAAACCATTTTTCAATTAGTAACGTTGTTTTTTGTCATTTGTTCTGTTTTCGTATTGCGACTGATATTATTTTAGTAAAAATCCACTCGATTATTTGGTTCTCTCAATTTTTATTATCTTATTTGAAAATTGCATGAAAAAACAAAAAAGTATCTTACTCTTGTAACATATTGTTCAAATTCTATTCTGAAATATATATTCCTCTTTCTACGTCTTGGGTTCATTCAATTTATGCTTGATAGTCGACGTAATGTATGACAGCGCACAATGCTGTGGAAGTGATTAATTTCATTAATAATTGCAATAATTTCTCTAACAATAACAATATTAACAATCCGAGTAATGTACGTGGTGAGGAATAGATTAAGATTATATTGCACGATAGATACAAATTGTTAAAATTAGTATTCACACAGGCAAATGTCCTATATATTCTATTACATACTTAAAGATTAATATTTATCTCGTTCTACTATTTCGAGCAATAAGGCAGTTTGCAAATAGCTCATTTGAAAACACTCTATCTTCATAATAATATGTTCAAATTTAATCAAAATTGTTTAGTTATTTTTATGCACCGTTATTTGTTTTAAATTTATTTTTGGTTTTTATTTAGATAATTACTTGTCACATTTCTTTGTCATTGTCAACTTAAATAACAAAGTTACAGCTGTGATTAATATTTATTATTATAGCGTATTCATACCATCAGACTTGCAGTGAAATATTATCAAACATGTACATAAAATATAAAATAGGCAGAATAGCAAATGTCCGATGTTCAGAACTGTTTACACTTTTAAAATCCAAGCCAAAGATTTGTCATATTTATCAATTAAAGTTGAAAGAAAAATACAGTTTCACAGTACCTTATAATAATACAAACAATATAGAGATGCAATAACAATGCACAACAATTTAGATAATATTACATACAAAAAAAGCACGCTGTGCCTATTCAACGAAGGAAGTTACTTCAAAACAGAGCTTCACAGAAAACTCCAAAACAATTTGGATCAATCAAATGTGAAAACAAATTGTAAATGGTGCATTGAGGATCGATCGATGATTGATCATCGGTCACCAGAAACCCATTGCGTGGATTCTGGTCGACGGGGATTCTCTCACGAATCTCAAAAGCGGGCGATCTCGTATCAGTGATTTGCCCTCGTAATAGGAGCACCACGTCCGAGCCATCTATCCGGATTTACTCCTCGCGGGACGCGTTCGCCGTTATCGAAGCGAGAGAAAGATAGAACGCGGGTCCAGTTCGTCAAATTTTCGGACCGATCGACTGCACCAACAATAAAACGTCAAGGACGACACGAGGGACCACCGTTCCGGCTCCTCTCCCATTCTTCTGGACAGCATCCACCTATGGGACGGTCCACGCTGGAGATGTCTCTCCCGCCAGGGACACATGGGAGAGTAAAAATTCCGCGTGACAGGAATGTTGCAACGCGTCCAGAACGTGACAAGATGACTTCAGACACTGGCAAAATCTATGGGGTTGATCAAAAAGTCTTCTTGTTTCGTCAACAAAAATTCAAACACAAATTTTATATTTATAACTAAAATTATATTATACAGTGTATTGGCCATTACATTCTACTATCTTCTGCCATCTTTCAGGCAACTTTATAATATCATCCCCGAAAACTTCCCACTTTTATTTTTGAAAAACTCCTCCAGATGCATTTTACAGGCTTCTAAATTTTCAAATTGTTTTCTTTTAAGGGAATTTTGTACGGATCGGAATAAATGATAATCGGATGGTGCAATGTCCAGCGAGTATGCCGGGTGAAGTAAGATGTCCCACCCAAGCTCTAATAATTTTTTACTTGTTGTCAAACAGACATGAGGCCTAGCGTTGCCTTGGTGGAACACAGCACCCTTTCTGTTGATCAATTCTGGGCGCTTCTGCTTTATAACAAGTGATAAGCTCTGTTAATCTTGATACAGTAGGACCTCGATTATCCGTTATAAATGTTGGTTGCTTTTAACGTAATACAATAGGACCTTGATTATCCATTATAAATGTTGGTTGCTTTTAACGTAATACAGTAGGACCTCGATTATCCGAACTGCAATTAGTAACAAGGTGACTCACATTGTACCATATTCTGCATCAAATGTTAATGTTGTATGAGATTGTAAAATACATAACAGTATACAATTAACTACACAGTATTACTACTGATAATTTTAACGTATAAGTAACACAAAATGATCAATTTTACGATGATCGCTGCTCGGATAATCGAGGTTCTACTGTACTTTTTTTTTATAAGACGCGTTGATATGTAAGGTTTTAAGTTATGTATGCATTTGCTGAAACAAACAAAAGTGTCCACGCTTAAAGCGACGTTAATCTCATCTACTGACAAAAACAAGAGAATTTTTTGACCAACATAATAATTTTGCTCGAATTTCCTTCTTTGTTAGAGGAGGTTACTCCAACAAGTGTTAACAGCGAAATAGAGGACAGCTTTTTTCAAAGAAATTTAACACATTCTCTACCATGTCACCCCCGTACAGAGTGAGCCAGCACGGGTGGTACAACCGAAGAAGAGATGATTCTAGATGCAAAGATAAATTGAAAATGTAAAATAAAATTTATTCGTACAATGCATCGTTTCTGAGATAATCGAATTCGAAAATTTGTCGTGTACGCGTGCACTTGTCTAACACCCGACTTAATGGATTTTGTTGGACGCAACAACGTTAATGGTCTTATGAACAATATTGTTTTGTAACAGATTTTAGCAATTTCAATATGACATTCATTGATCTATTACACTAGAACAGTGGTTCTTAAACTTAATGAGTTCGAGGACCTCCATCATATGATGTGCATTTTGCCAGACTCCTACCCGTTAACTTTATACTTTTGCTTAGTGCAAGATAAGGAAATATTTTCATGCATACAAGTCATTTATTATTCACTATACAAATTATTATAATCTCAAATTTAGTTTACAAACTTTGCAAAAATTAGCTTTGTTAATAATAAAAAAAAACACTTGCGGACCCCGAGGGGGTCGCGGACCGCAGTTTTAGAATTGGTGCACTAGAACACCCGGGATTAGTCACGTACAGCGAAATCGGTCGTCGGGGGTTAGCCAAGTACCCAACAAATTTAATATTCGTTAGGAATGTTGCTACATATAACTGTTTTGTATTTTTGTTGCAGAATTCAACAGTTACAAAGTAAGTTCGTTTATCAAATTAGAGTAATTATATCTTGATGGATACCAATCTGATGGTATCCAATTTTTTAGAAAATTTTCTAAAATGTTGAAATTTAGTAGGACCTCGATTATCAGAACTAATAGGGAGACAAATGTGTTCGGATAATAGAACAACAGCTTTCCCTGTACTAAATTTCATATATTTTAGACCAAATGATACAAACAAACAATGAAACTACATAAAATCATTATTTTTTGACAGCTTCAAACTTTTTTTGGGTAGTATTAGCATCCGATGAGTCAACATCCTGTAGGTAATTTTCAATTGATCGTTCTTTATTTTACATACCACTGATCGTTGATGTCCTAACACCATATTCTTGTAAGTTTGTTACACACTCGCCATTTTTCAATTTCTTAATAATTTCACATTTTGTTTCAACTGATAACACTACGCGTTTCCGTTTTGACGACATTATTATAGTTCTGTAACCGCTTCGAATGTAAATACCATACTGAAATACAGTGAAGAGATTTTGTTTTGACAGTTAACTTTGATCATTTTTATAGAAGGAAGTAAATACTGAACGGACTACATACGCACGTAGTACGAAATTGTACTATACAGATAATAGAACATTCGGATAATAGAGAGTTTGGATAATAGGTGTTCCGATAATCGAGGTTCTACTGTATCTCAGAAATGAAGCAATATACGACAAAATTTTGTTCTACATTTTCAACTTATCTCTCGCCCGGTTGTACCACCCGTCCTGGCTCACCCTGTATAACTGGTAGCGATTTTTTTTTTAGAGCCGCATCGTACATACGTGATTTACATAAGATAAGGAATGCTTTTAAGACAATCGAATGAAAATAATTCATTTAATTCACTTATCAATCGTTTGAAATGTTTTCGAGGTATAACATGTTTAAGCAGTTGTTCACACGCAAATATCACGTGTCCTTTTAGCTTGCGACACAGGTGTTCGAATAATCAAGGTTCTCCTGTACATTAAAATCGGTGTCTCCATTGCAGAGTTTTTCATCACTCCTTTTACCTGGTTAACCACTAACTTGTATCAGCAAAAGCGACACATTTATAGACTATGACACAAAATGAACACAACTTCAAGTTCTCTTCTCTAATGAAGGGTATGGGGAACAAACAAGGAATGTTACAGAACAGATTTATTGAGAAAATCAATTTTTAATACTTTAGTCCACCAGTAAAGAAACAAGATTCAAGTAATTGAACTGTATTGTTTATAACGTGAGGTTATAGTCTAATTAAGCAGCAGGAGAAAAATAAGCATAGTAATAATTGTTTTATATTATTCTAATCTTTTCCTAGTTGAAAACTGTAGAATGAAAATGGACGTTCCCTGTTTTTTCTCCTCGTCCTTCACATGTTTTATCACTAAACCTACCGACAACTTATATATACTTATATCTACCGAATCGGTCAATCTTTAAATAAAAGTTATATTTTTTACAATTGAGGATATTATTGATATTATAGGAAAAGTCGTGAAATCAAGTGACAAAAGCGATAACAACGTATGCAAAATTTTTAATCAAAAGTTTAAAAACGGTCATTTGTCCGGCCGTGATAGATTTAATGTTAATCAATCATAGTGGCAATTTCCATAGTTTGTTTACTGGTTCTATTAGATGTAGTCCCAAGTATTCATACATGGTATTCCTGAATAGTTAAGTAATGATTAAATCTACATGTCAGCCATATGTGGGTGTCAGGGTAGCCAAAGTGTTAAGCCATCCGCTCGAGTAAAATTTCCTGAATACATCGACTTGTATCAACCAACACAAAGAAAAAGGGCATGTCTATTGAACCTTCACTTACCTTACGATTTTTCTAAAGATTTCGTGTGATAATCTGTACGATTGAACTTTTTAACTGCCCTGACAAATGCAGAACGTCTATCAGCGCACACAATTCGCTTCTAACAACCCTCAGAAGGTCAGAGGTCCCACGGTGAACACTGTTAAAGAATTGGTACTCCAGTAGAACTCGTATTTGTAACATACACGGTCTGTCCAGGATCTGGTGCAATTGATTTTTTTTTGTTCAAACCTGCAGCGCTATCTCTTAATGAATGACAGCCGTATGAATCGTAACATTTCAGCTATGACCATCCAAAACTTCAAGGCGCCAGCGTATCTGCATCATTAGTTTTGAGGTGAAATGTAACAGTACCATATTGAGGCTCGTTGAAAAAACAGCTTCAGCACGATAATGCACCGACGTACAAATCTAAGATTGTACGCGATTTCTTGGCTACAAGAGACATCAGCGTTCGAACACCCTCCGCATTCGCCAGCTTTGGCTCCGTGTGACTTCTGGGCCAGAAGTTCTGGCTATTCCTAAAACTCAAGTTAGTAATGAAAAGACAGCATTACCATTCCGTTCAGGACATCCAAAGGGCTTCTACCGCAGTTTTAAAGGTGATTCCGGAAACGGGGCACAGTGAACGCTTCGAAACATTTTTTAATCGCTTCTTTACATTTGGATCTAATCTTTTCTTTTTTAGAACTATTAATATATAGAAAAATTTCTCTTCTCCTTACCTCTGTTTAAATCTTTTCGAGATGAAGCTTTACAGAAAGGTCTTACAGATTCTGCCGTGAACTCCTCATGTGGATTTATCTCTCCATCTTGTGCTGATTGAGTATTATTGTTTTTTTTCTTCGTTTTTCCTTTTTATAACTTGCAACAGCTAGGGTCGGTTGTAACGTTGCATTCGACTCCAACCAACATTGTTACAATTGTCCTTGATAATGCCTTTGAACTTCAATTAGAAACTTTCAGTGATGAGGTGTATAAAAGTGCTAAGTAACGACCATCGTTGCATTCAGAAAGGATAGATTAAACATTTTAAAAAAAAGACACATACTTCCACAGTAAATATTTATATTACAATTTTAAACCATTTTGATAAGGAAACTTTAGGGCACCGAATAGTTACTTTGTTTACTGTACATGTCTATTACGTATCTGAACTGCTGGAGTATTGATTTGTGTATTTCAATTGCAATTTTTCATCATATAACCAACGCTTGCGTTAATGGCTCTGATAAATTTTAAAATATTTAACTTGTTACTTTGGCCCCGTGTTACTTTTGACCCTGATCTACCCTAGTCGCACCACAGCCTGGACAAACTGTATGGATCATATTCATCACGAGTGTGAGTGGTCAGATTATTCGTTTGAGTGCCACGCAGCGCGATCGCGCTGTTCAGATTTTATGTCGAAAAGTACCACTGCATCGGGACGCGATATGTACCTAATTATGGCCGCGTTCTCATACTTGCTCTCCTAATCGTCACCTTTTAAACTCGTAACTGTAGGATTGTTCGATGTAACGTACTCAACGAAACTGTGAAAACTGTTCTAAAGAAGCAGAGAAACCACTCAATTGCGCTGATTTGCAGCTTTCGATATAAGATGAACAAAGCGCGATCGCGCCGCTTGGCACTTTTCAATAAGATTTTTGCAATGATCCCTGGTATCCAAACGGTTAAGGCAAGTGGTTAATAAACAAGAGTAAATCTTTGGCCCGATGCCTCAGTGCCCAAAGGCGCATAATCGCGGCCTTGCAAGCTGGAGATATCCAGGACCGCCGAAAATCCAGGCAGGGGCCCAGAAAGCACACTCTCGTGTCCGTTCTCGTCTCTTCGTCGTCGCACGTGTGGTCCAACCGGCGTAGATCTAGTCTCTTGTCACGGATACGCGTTTCTCTTCGTTTCACCTTTTCGTACGTCCCGGCTCGTCTCTCTTCCACTCGCTCCCGGCCGTGTTATCTCGTATTCTTCCGATGTACCTACCCCGTGTTTCGTCCTGACGCTCGGGTTAGCTTCGAGAAATCGCGTGGGCAGGTAATCGAGTAGGGCCCTCGCGAGAATTTAAGATCGTCGTATCCAGGTTCTTGCGCTTAGCCTCTCCGCCACGTTGTCGCGAGATTAAGCCTTGACTCTCTTCCTCTCTCTTCAACAGGGCAGACGCCCATGCCTCTGCAATGAGCCCGCTCGATGAATCCCTCTTTCGGGACTCTCTTTGAGAATTTTTCAATTTTCCCAATTGAATTCACCAGAATTGTTAAGCTTTTAAAATGGCGCGATTCCTATACACTATGGAGAGATTTACGTGGTGCGACAATTTAATTCTCGAAATGCACCTATAAAAAATATATTTTCGGAACTGTACATCAATGACTATTGTCACCTTCGTAGTAGTCCCCATGTGCATATATACAGTGTGTTAGACGGGGTTCCCCTGTCTGGAAAGAGCCCTGAAACTTGTTTTCTGGAATACTGTTAAGCTTCTTTATCACATTATGCTGGATATCAGCGATGTCAGAAAATTTTCGTCCTTTTAGTGCATTCTTTAATTTTGGGAAAAGCTAGAAATCACAGGGAGCTAAGTCGGGCGAATAGGCAGGATGATCTAATTGGGTAATCGAATTTTAATTAAACAAAATTTAATGTTAATACGCTACTCTAAATTTCGATCACTCATTTTTATGCCCCAATTCACACGCAGATCTTTGTTGTTATCACAGTATCTAACAAACGAATGACTCTAAGGACTTGCGGTTTACGCACGTACTTGTTAAAACATGTGCAAACGCGATTACAAGGTGATTACAACTAAATCACTACACGGGTGGTACTACGCGGCCGTTCCGGGAATTAAATTGTCATATCTCGTATATTAGGGAAACTTGGCTAATTCCGTGGAACTACTTGATGTTGAAAGCCTGTCATCTTCCCACTAATTGTAAACCGTACTGGATTCTGAATTTAGCTTACAATCGATTAGTTAAGTAGACAAGTTAGTAAAGTTAAACATTAAATGTGAATTTTTCCCTTATTTCTGAGAGTGCGAGCTATGACTTTGAAAAACTGTTACTTTTGGAGACCCCCTATGTTTGTGCAAAGTTCAGATCAAATCGGTGTTCCAAAGCTAGTGTGCTCTTCTTGTAAGATGAGAGCATGTCATACTTATGTCAGAAGTTTTATAGGAAAGAAATATGAAGATATATAGAGATAGGCCAAACCTTTGTTTAGCAGATCAAATAAAGAAATGTCTTACAATGCACATATTTTTTATTGCACGCCCATTACGGTTGAAAAGGGACCACATGGATAAACTTCATATGGGCACTACTGCGGAATTAGTCGAGTTTCCTCTACTTATAGACTACTTACAATTAGGCACTACATTATGGATATTTTTTCAGATTTATAATACATGTTGATTCTTTTGAGAAATTACTTTCGGAAATGAGGCAGAATATTACCAGAAATGACTGAGGAACATACAAGACATAATCAAGCACCAAGGAGCTGTATCAATGAGAAAAGCACTTGATTCTTGTTTAATTCATGTAATAACATTTGTGATGTTGAATGTGTGTTTTCGGTATGGTGTAAAGTGTGGATAGAGCAATGCATCTTTGAATCGCGCACTTGTCTTATAATCTTTTTCATTTTTATTTAAAATTTGATAGGTGTCCTAACACTTTTGAACGAGCATGTACGTATCATAAAATCATTGATATATCGAAAATTAAAAAATTAAAAACTTACAGGAATTTTTATGCACATTTTGATTCTGTTTCCTGTAGAATCTTGATCTTGTGTAAACAGTTGTATTTCTCGAGTATAGTATAAGATACTCTACTTATAAGATAAGAAACTAAATATTATAATAACTTCAATTTTCTGGCATAGTATTCATTCAGACTTTTTATTTATTTTTGTAATTTCTGTCATTCAGTGAAATCTTGACGTACAATTCTGAAACACTCTATGCCGTCTTCATTATTCAAGACATACTATATTTCTATACATATTGGATTTTTATGCAGAGTTCCCTCTAGATTTTAAAATGCTCCAGTACTTTATGACACTAGTGCATCACACTGATAATATGAAAATTGACACATAACAACCTA
The DNA here is from genome assembly GCA_916610135.2 of Macropis europaea. Classification (NCBI taxonomy): domain Eukaryota; kingdom Metazoa; phylum Arthropoda; class Insecta; order Hymenoptera; family Melittidae; genus Macropis; species Macropis europaea. The sequence goes on from OU744344.1 coordinate 40,041,327, forward strand.
TAGATTATCAGAATGCTACTTGCGCGTAAGAAAGCGTCTGGACGTTCATCCAGTAGAAAAAGGCCAAAATCCAGAAACCTGAAACGATATTAATTGAAAGAATCCTAGCCTTTTTTAAAGATTTAAAAACCTGATAAATATACATAATATAGAAATAAGTTGTCAAGCGACTTAACGGTCACTTTCAATGCAAGCAGGATCTTCCTGCCGTCCAAGAAATCCTTACCATCTGTACAATAAAAGACTACCAACAAGTCAAATGTCCTGCCTTGTTTTATTAATTTTCCTCTCCAACATTATGCAAATAAGCATAGAAAGGATTGCGATCTGAAAAATCAGCCTACCGATCGCAGAGTCGATTAATCGGCGCAAGATTCCGAGTCCATGGGAACCAAACGTAGCTCAAAAAACGTCTATTACCCGACCATTCGAGCAGCACAAGTTTTTCCATGGGCCGGAGGCAAATCCCCGGATGCGTTTCTCGACTTGCTTCCCGTTATCTCGATCGTGGCTGACAAAACGTCAGCGAGTTCCGAGCTTCTTGACCGATTGCAAAAAGCACCGTTTGACGAGGGTGACACCAGAGAATATCGGGCCCGGCCGAGTATACATAATACGCGCCCTGGTACCCCCCTTCCTCCGACGGTGCATCGTCCTGGTCTTTTCGTTGGGTGATCCCCCGACGAGAAAAGGGAACAGACAGAGCAGGAGGGGGAGAAAAAGGGAGGCCCCGATCGTCGTTGGTGCGCTCCTTCCAGGAGGATTACAGGTTTGCGGAGAGATCAAGATCTGAGCTTTTGGTGCTGATCGGATGGATGGACGGACGAGAGCGGACCGGACGGTTCCCACACGCCGCTTAATTGATCGATTCGAAAATCTTGGTGATCACTCGAAGGATCTGCTCGAGCATTTACCGTAGATCGTGTCCAGATCTTCCTCTGGCCGGTCTTTACCCCTCGCTCGAATTCTCAGGAGTATAATAAATTCCTTTTGCCTCGTTCCCGCTTCTTCTTCGTCTGTTGCCTGTCCTGCGGTACGTTCCACGGCTTTTGGCCAAGGATACACGATCTCGCTGGAGAGAGAAGGGAAAAACGAACGGAAGGAGAGAGGAACGGACCAACGAGGACGATGAAGGAAGCGTGAAGGGGGTCGGTCAACCGGCCGACCGAATATTTCCTAAGATTATGACGTCAGGCTGCCAGTTAGCCGTGGCTTACCGGTGTAATCCGTCGTAATGCTTGCCAGAACCCTCTTCCTCCTGCGCCATGTCCCCGTTTTCCAATGACCGACATTAAATACCCGTGAATACACGGATGTTCCCATGCGCAGTTGGGGGTTGCTGATGTCGAGCGCTGAGGAAAGTGTCGACCGTCTTCTCCGAACGTGTTCATCTGCATTTCAAAATCAGGTCACTATACCTTGGTACATTCGCACCTTGAGATGCAGAACAACCTGAATTGTACGAACTAATTAAGGGACAGGTTGTGTGGATAATCATGTTCTCTGGATGATTGAATGACTCCAATTTTATTTGACAGATGATTTATTATTCAGTACCTCTTTTCCCTCAGAAAACAGATGTCCAGCTATAGATTCTCGTGTGTCTGTCTTTTAATAAGATCAATTATACACAGCAATCTGTAAGGTTTTACCATTGTCAAATTTTATGATTTTTCGAAAACAAGTTAAACTTTCATAAGATTATATAATTTTTTCTCACTTTTTTAGTGTTTTTTATTTAATACTGCAACCTGAAAACAGGAATAATTATTAAGGTATTAATTATAGGTTACTATGTAATTAGGTCAAGAAGCCCTCTGCCTATACATATGGTAGCATAAGCGTATTTACAAATCGATTGACATGATTTTTTGTTTATTTGCAATTCTAACGTTCCCAGTAATCAGTACGGCTAGTGCAGTAATTATAAACCGTGTATTGATAAAAGGCAAGTACCGAAGTATTACTCATATGTCCCTAACTCGGTTTCTTATTCCATTGTCAAGCATACAATAGGACTTCATTTATCCAAACTCCGCTTATCTGAACTAATGTCATCGCAGTACCCAGTTTTTCGAACATGTTGCTGAGCTCCTATTATCCGAACTCAGGCCACGCGGTATCGTCTACACGAACTTATGACATTGTCTCGTATGCAAGCATAAAAAAAACAAAGGATACCGTATCCTAACATCAGTAAAAATCAGTCTTAATCTTTCACACCCAATGGAAGAATAAACAGTAGTGGAAGAGTTAGAGGACTCCTATCATCCGAACGATCCAATTATCCCAACCGTCTTGTCCCCCGACCGGTTCGGATAAGTAGAGTCCTACTGTGCATCAAGTTTTTATTCACTTTCATAGACATTACCCCTAAATCCTGAATCCTTTCTTAACCTATTCAGCCTTCATTTATTTAGCGCTTTATGTGGACAAACTGTGACGTTTAATTTCTACGAGTAGAATATGTTTGAACGACGCGGTGTATATCTGAAATGAATTACAGAAGGAGGACAGCAATATGAAAGAAATACTATCTTTTGGTCCATCGTTGTGGTCCAGGTCATGCACTACGAGTCAGACTCGTAGTAGCGCGTTTTGGTCCAAGTCATGCACTACGAGTCAGACTCGCAGTTTAGGCTGAATGGGTTAAACACTGTATTCATCCTGCTTAAAAGTTAAAAAAATGGGTGTCTATCAGCAAAAATATCGCATGACAGAAGGATGGAAAGAAACAAAAATGATGAATGCCACCGAACGGGCGGCGAGGTCGGCGACAAATCGCAGACGTTCGTCACAGCTCGAGGACAAAACGTTCGGTAGATTTATCGCGTTTTAACGAGACAACGCCTGCCGCTTTCTTTTGGCCAGGTACGTCTTGATCAGGTGGCATTCGATCGTTAATAATCGGCTTTCTTCGTGCACAGTAAACGCGGACGACACGATTAAACGAGCGGATAATCGAATTCGAGATGTGTACAGGGAGAGGTCCGCGGACAAAAGAGGATCCTCTGGACGATCCATGGAGACGGTCGTAAATGGAAACTTTGGCGGAAGACTTCGACCGGTCGGTTAAGCCGGGAACTCGATAAATTCCAAATCTTTTGTCGGCGCTAACGACCGGGCGACAGTTAAATGCTCGCACGGAAAAATATTAGCGATAAATTTCGTTTCGTTGATTTACTGTCGTCGTTTCTAGCCGGCCGCGTCGCGGGTTACGCGATCTCGATGCCGTTTTCACCGAACTCCAGACTATGGCTCGTGCAGGGCTGGTCATTTGAATAGCCTCACCTGATTCTTTTGTTAACCATTTGAACTCCTAATTTTTTTTTAATTTTCTTTTCAATAACTCCCTAGTATTTTAAGTGTTTTACTTGAAATGTACTTCAAAAGACAGTTGGTTGATAGGAACCAATTAGGTAGAAACAGTCATGTATCTGAACACTTCAATGACTTTTTTGTTACAAAAAGGGGTCATATACATGTAATATTTCTTATCTAGGTAAAACAAAAATATTGCGAAACATAATACATATTTAACCCTTAACAACTATAGAACGTTTGTAAGACTGCTCTAAATTTCCATTCATCCCTGTTTCCCTTCCTGCATGACTTATCATCTTCTCACGCCACGTACCTTTCAATTAGAGACTAATGTTCTATCAGGCTTGGGTCTCTTTACTATTAATGTACACACAAGAACAATTGGATTTGATCTTTATTCGGCAACAAACGCAACAAACATTAACGGTCTGTGAGACCTCCTGTAGTAGTTGCGTAAGTTTCAACGTCTGTAGTAGTTAACGGTTAAACTGGTAATTTAAAAATGTCGAGTGTGACTCGACATACGAGTACCTGCGAATAAAATCGATCTCGAGTCACAGCAGTTCAAAAGGTCAAATTATAGGCAATATAACAAAAATATTTCTTATTTTTCACTTAACGCGTCAACTTTCACAGTGTAAATCGCCGTCCCTAGTCAAACACATTATGAGATAATTTTTTATATACAGGTGGTTGAGAATAATAATAATAATATTGATCTATAGGATCGTGTACTTGTCAGTTTCTGCTACTATTTTAATATTGACATGAGCGGGAATTTTATGAAAATTGATACAGTAGGACCTCGATTATTCGAACTGTAATTACTAACCAGATGACTCATATTCTAACAAGTATATTTCGCATACAAATTTCAATTTTATGTTGGAATATAAAATACACAGAGGAATAACGTTATGTACACAGTGTCACTAATGATAATTTTAATTTGTAATTAACGTAAAATGACCAGTTTTAGCCTGATCGAAGTTCCGATAATCGACATTTTACTGTAATTATTTAATTTGGGAATATCTGGTATACCATTAGGCATATAAACCTGCGTGCTAGTCAATGCGTTAATATTCGTATTCACTATAAGTTTCACAGAAAATTAAGGAATATTTTTAATAAGTTCTTTTGTATCTACTTCTAATAAGTTTTCTTGTGTCTTTGCAGTATAATTTGTATGAATAGCCTCGCTATTATAAAATTTGAAAATATGCATGGTTATTTTTATTTATTTCGTTAATAATTAGTATTATTTTGTTTGTTCTTCATAATTCCAAATAGTCGATGAGGAATTGAATGATTTTATTGGCTTTCTTAGTTCTTTCTTTGTTTTTTTTTCAGTAATGTTCAATGTTCTTAAGTGGATTGTTAATTACTTATTAATTTTCTTTGCAAATTCTCAGTTTAAAAGTCTTCAATAAATTTTAAACAATTATTTCAATACGTTTGCCCTCCTGAATTTCTTTGGCAGTCAGCTAAGGTACTAGATTCCGTAACAGTGCCAATGATAATAACGATTACAATTAAGAGTACCGACTAAACCAAATTGTTTTTATTAAACGAATTTCGAGTTTCTTCGATTGCCTGTTGAAAATAACGCAGTTAGTCAAGAGAAGCTATTCATATTGCGCCTGTTCTGATTCTACAAAACCAGATTCTAAAAAATTTGAAAATTATGTAGAAGAATATAAATAACTGTTACTGTTAATTCACATAAAAATATTGTCATCTCATCGCACACCGATATTAAACAAACTATGCTTCTGTTTTTATAAAATATCATATTTTCATTGAGGCAATTCAAATGATCAGAATTCAAATTCTTTCTATGCAGTTTATTGATGGAACGTACATTCATATAAATAATAGATAAATAGTGAAATCCTGCTTGTCAGTGTATCTTGAATAAGCTATGTCATTCAGAACAGTGGAAAATAAGATCGCTAAAACGTAGAGATCATTCTTTCGAGCTATTTTCTACATAATATAAATCTAGAGCTTGATAAAACTGCACCTTGTATTTGGAGTATTAACTCTGAAACAATAGAAAAATTAATAAATAATACAATGTTGGTATAATAGCACAAATGGTTCCAAACTTTTGGCCTACAGCGTGCACATAAATGAAATATAACATACAGATGAAAAAGGATGAGAAGCAATTAATTGAATTCTAGTAGAGCCATACGCACTTAACAAATATTGAATATCGATTTTCTTGAAGACAGGATCTCATGCGTACAATAGTATTAACCATTTTGGACTTATTTTTGCACAAGTAATTGGCCTTTTCCAATTTTACTGCGAATTCGACTGTTCCTCTATAGGAAAAAATCTGTCAGATTAAGAATTTCGAAGTAGGTAAGTAATTATATTATAATACGACATATGTACTATAGTACTGCGACTACTGTCGAATGCTATGATTCTTTCGATCTAAATCGTTAGAACAATTGAGAAAATGTCTTTTAATGTTAATTGCCACTTTAGACACAAGTTTATTAAATAAATTGCTTTAAATAAGATGGAAGTATTAATAATACATGTTTTCTTCCGTAGGGTTAAACATTTTAAGGAAAAGTTACGTATGTGTATTACTGATGAAAATAATGGAATACAAATTAGTATAACTGTCAGTAGAAACTTCTTTGACTTTTCAAATACGTTTAATACGTACTAGAATGAGTTTAAAAGTAATTCGAACTTTCAAGTAGCAATCAAGGTAATCTTAGCATATAGTTTAATTAAAAATCTCCACATCGGTTACTGTTTTCATATTTCTTATAGACAGAATGTGAATATTTCATATTTATTATAAATAGAAAATTCAAATTAAATATAAGCTCAATCAATAAAATTATTGTATTAATTAAAATTTGACTAATGCCTTCAGATCATCCATTACAAATGTTAAAATTGTTATCCTATTTCCTATCTTGCTGGACTAAAAAGAAAAGGAAACAAAACCAATAAGAATATCCATAGTAACTCCAACTTTAGTCCATGAGACTGTGTATCGACACTAAAACTCAATTTCCCACAACTCACTGTAAGTACTAGTTCCACAGCACTGACCTTCATTCCACGAAACCAAAAAGTACAATTACATGTAGCAAATACATTCATCCTAAACCACTAAAAAAGGAAGAGTACTTATAACACCTGCAACTTCAATCCACGAAACGGTTTACCTTCAGTTAAATTCAACTTTCGACTTCACTCGGCAGACATTACTTTCACAGTTTCAAATTTGCATATCACGATACCAAAAAATGTACTTCGATGCTATCCGACGGGCCTAAAATTAATACCAAACCGCAAAAGGATCAAGACCATTTATAACTGCAACTTCGATCCAAAAAGAACCGTTCCCGTTAACTTCAACTCTTAATCTTCGGCTCCACACCACAGCATAGGCTTCACCCATACGTCTCCACACTTCACACACCCGAAAACCGTAGTTCGGTGTACGTGAGCGCGGCTTTCCCAAAGGAGCACATTCATCCCGAAACCGACCAAAGAAAAAGACTGGAACGAAAAGAAAAAGCTCGCAGGGAAGCGCGAGCAGAAGAGGAAGAAGAAGACCTTAAGACACGAGGCAGCGGTAGTAGAAGAAGAAGAAGAAGAGAAGAGGAAGTAGGTAAAAGACAAGAGGTTCGAGGAGAAGGATTTTCGCGTGGGTGTCGCTCGGTGGGCGTCGCGTCTGCCTCGTCGAGAGTGCGGCTGACCTCTGACCTCTTCCTCGAGCACCTCCACTCCTTCTACCTTCGTTCGGTTCCCCTATGCGAGGCTTCTCTCGCATGCAGATGTTAACTCGCGTACACAGACCGAGAGAATCCAGTGCGGCCCAGGAAGACAGTGGAAAGAGCAAGAGAGAAAGGAGGAGAGAAGAAGAGAGAGTCAGAGAGAGAGGACCAGCACCAAGGGAGAATCACGCGTGCAATTATCCTACGCGTGCGTGGGCGACCCCTTTCCACCTCCACCCCCTCGTGCTCCTTCAGCTTCATCACCTTTTGCCCCCTTCGTCTACCTTCTAGATTTCTCTCTCTCTTTCTCTCTATCACGGACGTTCTGTCTCCATCCCTCACTCTATTTTCCGCTATCCTCCTCTTCGAACGGTCCGTTCCGGTGCAGGACGAGCACTCGTTGCATAATCAGATTTTTCTCCCTATACGGCTGACCCTCGACCTTCTGCTTTCAGCGTTCCAGGGGCGAGTGTGTGAATCTTTCCTCCCCCGGTAGTTGGCGCGGATTTTTGGACGTCGCCAGGCGCCGTGTCTAGCGGATTCCCCGCGACCAGCCATTTTGCCGGGATTTTATCTTTCATCGTGAATTGTTTCGTACCGTTTTCAGAGGGATTCCGTGGCGTGGAGTACATAGGCTGGAACGGATATCCGGCGTGCGGTGTGGTCCTTGCGAGGAATTGTTATTTTATCGATTTTGTTCAACTAAGTTTGTAATGACAGGGAACGTAAAGGTTGTTCCGATAAGGAGTAGCCGATTTGAGATTGCCGCCATTTCTCTCGCGGTGGTTTTCTGGAGGTGAAACTTCACAGCTGATAAGTAGACAGTATAAGAAGTATAAAGTATATAATATGTTTTTCTGTAGTATATGTAAAAGAATTGCGGCTTTTTTATTTATTTCTAAGCCTACTATAAATTCAAAGCGGCTACTTCTTATTGGAACATCCTATATTAATGTGTGTAAAGTAGAACAAACTGTATATAGGCAGAGGTATGCTTACTTTGTTGATATAAAATTTAAATGTATCTTTTAATTATTGTGAAACAGAAATTTGTTAGGTACATGTACTACTACTCAGAAGTATTAAATGATAGATTATGTGTGAGCATTCTTTATTTCCGTGCGTCTAAGAGATTTAAAGTATAGAGCGAAAATATGTAAAATTTTTGTCGAACAAGCCTGTCGAAGTGTTGAATTAAAAATCATGGTCTGGTGAATCCACTCTGCTGATCTTAACTTCATAGAAAAATCGTGGGATGAATTATTTAGACGGGCAAACTAGAAAACGTTGTCCAAAATCAGAAGCGCATATGAACATTTCTCTTCAAAGAATGCAACAATATTACGACAGAAACTATATGAAAAAGTTAATTGCTAAAATGTTATAATTAGTGTAGGTGGTATAGTGATGGAAGAATAATTTACTTCATCCTTACTGAAAATGGAGAATATCAAAAGACGTAACATTAATTTCTACAGTTTTGTAGTGTCGTAATTTATTGCCTGCTTGTATGAAACTTAGTAATTATCCTAAAATTGCTTAAAATTAGTGTAGGTCGTAACTAGGTGATTTTTCTGAGAAACAATAAACTAAATTTAAATTATACGAAGTATCATTTTCTTTTCGAAAAAGTGCATGTACATCCGTGAACGACAACTTTACAAGTCTTCAAACTTAATTTTTATTCACAGGATGCAATTTTTCGGGGAATGAATGGATTACAGCTATTCAAACAATTTTATTTTACATTATCGAACGACTTTTTTCCTGAGTAGTTATTTACTACTCCGTTATACTACTCATTGCAGGGCATCCTGTACATATTTTTACATAATTTGTACTCTGTAATTCAGACACTGTTCTTCATGAGAAACCATTCTTTTAACACTTGCACCATGATTTACCAAACATCTAGCATTGCTACATGCAAAATCACCTGTTCAATTGTACCACGAATTGCAGTCCACCCTGTATATCAGAAAAAGTGAATACCCGTGTCTAGAATTACTCAATGATTCGCATGAATGTTGAAAGTTTACTTAAGTGATTCCATAATAAATAAATAAATACAGGTTTACTAACAGATTAGCACCAATGAATAACAAATTTCCTGGACTTACTTGAACACAGAGATACCGTAACGATTGCACACGATATGACAGAAACAAAAGTACATCGTCAATATGTAAAATTGGTCATGAATAAATCATATGTAAAATTGATGGCGTTTTTCACTAATCTCTTCACCTAAATTTGAGGGTGAAGCAATTATAGCAAGTGGTGGGGATTACTATCCTTATCTGTTAACTTCTTTATTTTATTCACCTATCCTATTTTTCGCTCCTCACAAATTTCTTTTATATTGAAAACGCACAAACGTAACTTATTAATCTAACTTTTCCCGGTTTCTTACCACACACTTCCTTCTACTCAAGTTTTTCCTTTCATTATTATTCCTACTATTGCCTAGCCGTTCCTGTTCCCTTTTCTCTTTGGGTAAATCTTTTTCTCGTTTTCTTGTTCCTATATAGTTATCCCTTTCAACACCCATTCGTCCACACCATGCCACGCACGCTGCCAATCTCGATCACTATCCTTATTATTGTTGGTAAAACAAATTGACAAATGTAAAAATCATTATTTTCTTTTTAATGTCGAAAAACGAAAGAACTGCCCCAACAATCCAATAAATCGATAAGAAGATCTCTACATTGGACAACTTTACATGTAATCTATACAAATACATACACTATCGTCCAAAAGTCCGGATACACTTACATGTTTGCGGACATCACTAAAATATTCTACAAGTATAGTTCTTTCGCTGGTTTGTTATGTTACTTTACAATTATTCTGCTATTATTGAAAAACATAAGCAACATTGATTAACAAATAATGTTGACAAAAGTGCTATAACGATAGTTAAGCAAAAACGTACATACATATAGAAATGTATGAGAGGATGCAATTTTAGACGACTTTATCTCCCGTTTGTTCCTTCTCTACATCGCGGTGTATTTAATATGTTTATTTCTGACCAGAGTTGGACATTTGTACAAATTTGAACGAGTCTGCGCCACTCGTTTGACAAAACTGAGACCAGAATGATGCAGGCATTCGGTTCATTTTAGTTTAACAGTGCTAACGTCACAACCATGAGTTCAGGAAAGGAATTATCGACAGAGAAACGTGTTGATATTATCGTGTTGGTCAAAGAAGGCTATTCCTTTAGACAAGTAGTAGCGAAAACCGAAATATTAATAATTATTGGGCCATTCTTTATCTAATCCGGTTCTGTCTGAGAGCTGAATTTAAAACAATGGTACTCATCATGATTGTCACTTATCTGTTTGGTATACGTACTATTGTAAATAGGATCCTTCAGACAATGTTGTTCCAAAAGTACAAAAGTGTAAATCGAATATTAACAGTTATTATAAACGTTTAAAATGAACGGAACAAAAAACCATGTTCTGCATGTTATGTCATATCAGTTTAATAATGGAAGTAATGCACTTGCAGCAGTGAAAAACACACTTGAGGTGTACGGATAAATTATTAGCATAATCCAGTGTCAAAAATTGTCGTGTTAGGAAGTATAATCTTAAAAATGAACTTCGTGCCAGGCTGCGTGAAAAGTTCGATATAGACGTTTCACGGGTTACTACCGAACAAAATCCAATCATACCTGTTCAAGAATCAGCCTAAAAGTTCAATCCGACTCATTCTATGATTCACCGTAACCAAAACCGTATTAAAAAGGTTTGCAAAACTATGCGTGCCGAAAAGAACCGCATTACTTACGGGATGACCCAATATATTATTATAACAATAATACACTACTTCTCTGAATTTGCTAGGTGTTCGAATACTTATGGACGGTAGTGTATATTGCATGTATTGAAGAATTGACGCAACCCAATCAAAATATTCAGTCCCGTATCACGTAACACAGTGTTTGCGTGGACGTTCGGGGCCCGACGAAGGTGAACAGCGATTCCTAATTTGTAAGAGAAGAGGGCCCGGCTGGTTCGTTACAACCTGATATCTCGAAATACTATTTCGCCCATTCCCGGTCGTGCACACGGCGATATATATGCGAGATAATAACGGGTGTCACGGTGTTCCAGCACCGGTGTTGGCGACACGGCGACAAACTCGCATTGCCGGAGGCGGCTTCGTGCTCTTCAAGGTGGGACAGACCGTATCGTCCCCCCGTAATTAACGTCTTGGCGCACCCACGTACGTGGATTCGCCTGTATAACATCCCATATGCTCGTGTCCTTTCGAATATCTACACGAGGCAATAAGTATCGCCACCTGAAATTACCGATTCCTTTGTCAGAGGCCTAGGAAAGGAGTAGAACATCCCCCGAGGGCTTCAGTTTCTTCTAACTTCGTGACCCAACGATGATCAATGCATTGTTCCAGAATATTTTTAGTTGTCTAGAAGTGCAGACAGTTGATTCTAGTTATTTGAGGCATGAAAGGATCAGTGAATTTTTTCAAGGATCAGTGATTAATTCTAGCTGGACTGATACTACAGACGAACGTAATATTGTTCTTGTTGAGGTTGGTGGAGGATTTATCAGGTTCATGCATATGAACTGTCGGGGTTTCGTCAGTTATCAATCGCAGCAGATCATCATACAGACAGTGTCGTTCCTTATTTTATGAAGCATATGTTAAATAAGTAGAAATATACTACCCAGTTCTGTTTTGTAAAAATTGCACTGTGCATGTGGTGGGATGATGCTGCCTTGCTAGATGCAATTTTAGTATAAAAATATGATGATGTTGCATGATTGTCACACTCTAAATTAGTTGCACTTACCAACTACTACCTCTTTTGATAGTTCGGTAGCTTTTTAGGTGATAAATCATTGAATGATTCTATTTGGTTGAGATCAGTCTGAAAGAAATAGTCTTAAAACAATAGAAATTTGTTGAACATAGAATTAAAGAACTGTTAAAGTAGTTGAACAAGAATACTAGAATTATTATTCAGTACCTTGACAGTCAAAAGTTAGTGCAGTTGTTAATTTATTTACGTCTGATGAAGTCATATTTAGAAACGACATAATTTATGGTATGACCCGATAGTATCACTCTTTCTGCTATTAAACATGTATTTTCATAAAGAAGGTAAAAGGAATACAATTTTCTTTAATCAACTAATCTATACACAGTAATACGTTCTGCAAGAATATAAACTGCAAGTTATAAATTGTTATAAGTTATAAACTATGCCCAAAACACTTTCCTAGAAAGTGGATTTGCTAGCTTCACATCGCAATCTCGCTAAAGTGTTTTTTTAACATACTAGAGAATCGTACACTGCATACGAATGAACCTAACATCTATTCTAATGTCTGTGACTTATCTGTAGATAAATTAAGATAGATATCACAAAAGCTGAAACAATATTCCACAACATAAATGAATACCGTGCATATGAATACCATTATGAAATACTGAAGGGCCTTCAGAAAATTCATAAATGAATTCTACACCTGGAAACTAAGAAAAAAGTTCTAATAAACATTGCTGTACACAGCACTGTATTTTTTAATACAGTAGGACCTCGATTCTCCGAACTATAATTAGTAACAGGATGAGTTATATTGTAACTGTGTTTCGCACAAAAATAATTATTTTGTTTTAGAGTGTATGCCTGCTGGTACAGAATTAGGAACACAGTATCATTAGTGAGTATTTTAGGATGGCCAGTCTTCGGATAATCAAGGATCTACTGTATGACCAAATTTATTTCTTCAAGAAGTTCATTGTACAGAATCCGAAGATTCTAATATCCGAACATTCTATTATTCGAATGTTCTGTTATCCAAACAGCCGTTTCATGAAAACTTATGTAATTTAGCAGCCAAAAAATATGGGATCCTCAAATTTTGAAACAAACTGTCAATTTTGTTGATTTCTATTTGAATAAATGAAGTTTAATATAAAAAAAAGTGATCGTTCTATTATCCAAAAATTCTGTTATCCGACCACATTTGATTCCCTATTAATTCGGATACGGGAGGCTCTATTGTATTTTTAACACACGTGTGCGCAACAACAGTCTCCCAATTCCAAGCAATAGTTTCCTCCAGACCAATCTGTCACTATCTTAAATCATCCAAACCGTTATAATCCCCGGATTAATCCCGGCCTGTTTCATTCAGCTCCTTTATCCAGGTTCCCGCGGTATTTGCCATACGTTGGCAAGCGATTTCACGCATAACGCAAACGAAGCACGCATTCCTTTCGCCTGTAGACTATAGAAAAGAATCCCAAAAAGGAATCGGAGGTGGCAGGACGAATTGGATACACGGGTGGAACCGTGCGAGCCTTCGCCGGGTCAATTAACCGAGTCGTGAGATATATTAGCCACCCTGCGGTCCGTTCGCAGTGGATCTCGACACTTTATTTACGAGGGGATGCCTTCGTCTAACGGAGAGGAAGACACTCGACGCCCCTGCAATCTCGAACGGCGGATCTCGACGTTTCCGGAAGCTGTCTGTATCCCACGGGGCACGACATCACGTTCCTAAAGGACACAGAAATGCCTATCTTACCTATTGACCACGAGAAAGTCCTCGCACTCAAGGTGACACGACCATCCGCCGTCTGAAAGGACATCAGGGTGGCTGGCGAATCTTTATCGGCTACAGATCTACCGGACTACGTGCTCCAGTTTGACGTTTGTTGGGACAGTTGACCCATCATGCCAATTTTCCAGGTACGACACGTTTTGAGAGATGCAAGAAGCAATACGATTTTGACGCGGGGATGTTTTAATACGTTCACTGCGGCACCTTTTTTTGAGAACTTTCCTATTTAGCGGTACGGGACAAATATACCTCGTACTGGACGTTCCTATTTAGCAGTACGGGACAGATATTCTCTCTACTGGACTTTCCTATTTGGTGGTACAAGACTACTTGAAAATAATGGACAAGTAACGGAAATATGAAAAACAAGCCGCACAAGTCGAAGGTACGATACGTCTATAAATGCCCCGTACCGCAGTGAACGTGTTAAAGGGATGAACGACTTGGGGATCTTTGTGGTAATTTTTAATGGTTTTTGGTAGATTTTTCTGTATTAGGAAGATTATACAGTAAGTACTAATGCTATTGTGCAAACGAAGATCTGTATGAATATTGATTACTTGACTTGTTATGATTTATTAATGAGTAATTGTGATTTAAAGTGGTTCTACAGATGTCAGAAGTTAGTACAACTGTTTCGTTAAGTTGAAGAAAAGTATTGTTTACTTCACTGGGAGGTTGTGGAAAATTATACTGTAGGGCACAACAAAAATCAGAGATTCTTAATAAGGAACATGTCCTTTATTTTACACGCTTGAGAGTTTGACGTTGTTAACATAACTAACTAGTTTTTTTATAGAAACCAATATCTGAAACATTTATGGTCAACTCGTAAATAATAAATCGTATACAGCAATACATTTGATAATTTAATGCCACCACATATCGATTTCCACCTACAATACAAAGCGTTACATGAATTTTACTTTTCAGAAGCATGTTGTAATTATAATTACTATTATAATTCCGTTTAAAATAATCGTGTATATTATAAAGTAAGAAATGATCTTCAATTATGTAACACGACAAGAAAATTCTAAAATTCGTTAAATATAAACGATATCTATAGTATTAAACGTATGTGTATTTAAACATTTTAACTATAAATAAATACATAATGCAATATTTTATATGCAAAGTGGAATTAAGTAAAATTGATTTATACATAATATTGAAAAATACTAATATACTGCTTAAACCAAGTAGAGGGTCATGACTTTCAATAATGTGTACTGTGCAAAGTATTTAGAACTTCAATATTATTTTACATCCTAATGAAGAATAAATCATTTAAAGACGTAATATTCCAACTGCTTTTAGGAATGTGCTATTAGGGACTGTGTGACACGACTTCAAGATTTTCCGCATTGAAAGTAACTTTTAATTAACGAGTTTTGTTGCATCATGTAAAGCCTATTACAAGAAGCTAATTTTTCAACTATTCCATTACTTAGAGTGACGAAAATAATTCGCAGTTATAAGATGGCTACTTGGAACCGGCTACGATCTTCTAAAGTGGATGCAGACTAGTCTTTTCCTTAAGCTGTTTCATAAGTGACATCGGCAAAAATCAAAATAAGATCAGAAAGAAAGGAATAAAGTATATCAACATTTGAAAATATCGACAACTAATTTACAGTAGAGTTCAGAAACTAAAAAAATGTTAGACCCATGTTTGGCTGTATGCACGTGCACTTAACAGTTCAAGAAGTATTCAATAATGCGCCATCCTTTGTCATTATATAACTAGGAGTTCAAATACCAAAAAGAGTGCAAATTTGTCTTCGATAAAAACATCGTATAACTGAATTTGTACAATAATAATGTCCTTTGACAATGGAAAGAAATTACTCGGATACTAAGCTACTGAATTCGGAATTTTATGAAATTCGTCATCCCTTCACCTGGCGATTATAAAACATTTCTACATTTTATACTTGATTATCTAAAAAATATACAAGACTTTTTGCCATTTGATAAATTCCATGCAAATTGATGATCCCTTCAACGCAGAAACTTTCAATAATATAAGTTATGCGGCCTAGACACTTATTGCAATACATCATCCGTTAGTCTAACTACATGTGCTTCATTACTTCAGCAATACGATATCAATTGCAAAACCATTTCAGGATCCAGAACCTTCAAAATATTTAGAAGCAAACATAATTTTTTAAAACAAACTGACGTAAGAATTCGTGAATCTGCACGTGCTGACAGCATACAACAAATAATTTTGTCCAAACGTATTCGCAGGTCTACAGATAATGTTGGGTTGACCAAAAAGTCTTCTCGTTTTTTTAAAAGAAATTCAAACACAAATTTTATATGTATAACTAAAACTATATTATACAATGTATTGGCCGTTATTTTCTACTATCTTCTGCCATCTTTCAGGCAACTTCATAATACCATCCTCGAAAAATTTCCCACTTTTATTTTTGAAAAACTCCTTCAGATGCATTTTACAGGCTTCTAAATTTTCAAATTTTTCCCTTTAAGAGAATTTCGTAAGGATTGGAATAAATGATAGTCGGATGCTGCAATGTCCGGTGATTATGCCGGATGAGGTAAGATATCCCATCCAAGCTCTAACAATTTTTTACGTCTTGTCAAAGAGACGTGAGGTCTAGCGTTGACTTGTTGAAACACAACACCCTATTCTTGATCAATTCTGGGCGCTTCTGCTTTATAACAAGTGATAAGTCTATTAACCTTAATGCTTTTTTTATAAGACACGTTGATGCGTTATGCATTTGCTAAAACAAAAGAAAGTGTTCACACGTAAGGCGACGTTAATGTCACCTACTGACAAAAACTAGAAAACTTTTTGGCCAACCCTGTAATAAACAGTTTCTCTATCCATCAGCTCACAGAGCGGAAGTGGTTAATGTTCTCAAATACAGTTTGCCTATCCCTGCTTGAAATTCACACGCTCCATAATCAGCGACATCAATTCACAATCAATGACTACAGGACTCGCTGCTATAACCAAAAAATACTGTACTCGATGAAATGTAACTGACCATCAGAGGCAAACTTTCCAATTGAACGTTTCAGGCAGGGTCCCGGCGGCCACAAATCCAGCGGGGCCGCGGAACTCGATAAGATCCGGAGAGGCAGGCTGGTTCCCCGTGTTGTTGCCAGCTCGTGCCGTAGAGCTGCTCCTTAAGAAGGGTGAGAAGTGTCACCAGGTTTTATGTCGCGGCCGGGGGGAGAGGGAAAACGTCGAATGGGAGGAAAAAAGAGACGAAAGGAAGAAAAAGGTGAGGGTGAACGGTGAGAGGAACGAGGAGCGAGTCGGTCGACGGTAGAAACGTCAGACAGAGAGAGAAAGAGAAGGAAAGTGGGAGATCTCTCAATGGAGATAGGAGCGACGAGGTCCGACGGAGCTTTTGGCTGTCGTGCGAAGGTTTCGTGAGAGTAATTTGTCGTGCGACCACCTCCGGGAATGTTTAAATGAATTGCTCGGGGTGGGCCCTACCACGAGTCTTCGGGGACTTTTATCGGCGCGACATCTTGTATGGGAATGCGGGCCCAACAGGAATAAGAGGCGAACCGAAACCCGTGCGGGAACGAGAGGAGGCACTATGTTGCTCATGGGGATGGGGCTGGAGTCGACTTACCTCCCAGTTGGTTTATTGCTCAATCCGCGCTCACGGCTAATGGATTCGTCTTCGCCGGCCCGATCCATGCTACGTACCTTAGACACGCATTGACCACCACCTGCACGCGTCGATGTCTCTGGAAATGTCTTTTCTTCTTTCTGATTCTCTCCTTTTTACACCCTCTCCGCTTCCTCTCCGCTGACTGTGAGTGCACGCTCGTTCCCCGATTTACGATCGGCTCGCCCGCAACCGGTACGCTTGGCGTACATCTGAAGAGAATCTTCGCTGAATCCTTCGCATCATTTGGAAAATTCCAGTTCATGTGAGTCGGAAAGGGACGTTGCTGAAATAGTTGCAAGGGATGTTTTGATGAAGGTGTTTGCTACTGTGGGGCTAGCAGAGGTGTAAACGTCATATTCGAGTTTTTCAGTGCATTAATCAATACAGTTCTTCATTCTCTGTAAAGAAGTATTAGGATTTTTATATAGGAAACTGTTAGTTCAAAAAGTGTTTTTTTTCAAGTTTGTACAATATAGAGTCGTAGACCTTAACACAGAGAATATTCTTTTTAACAAAACCACACTTTTTTCTATAAAATGTTCGAGGGTCATTGAATAAGCAACGAGACAAACGTTGGAGATCGAAAATATGCAAACAAGAAGTACGATACTTTCAAAACCATAAGTTGGCATCTCTGTCATCAATTTAAAACAGCTGACTGACAACTACTAAAAAAAATTATTAAAAAATGAAACTGATTTATACAAAAATCGTAAAAACATTTAAGAACAGTGCAGACTTCGCTCCAACAGACTTCTTTTTGTTTGGCCTCCTCAAGGAGTTATTAGGTAGAGACATTGTTTTACAGCAAAGAAGAAGTGAAAACAAAAGTTCAAAACTGGCTCAGACTTTAAGACAAAAAATTCTTTGCTGCTGACACATAAAAATTAGTAGAGTGATGGGACAGGTGTATAATTGTAGCAGGGGATCATGTAAAAAAGTAGATAAATTGTTAGATTTATTGAGCGAACCTTATTAAAGCAACAGGCGTTTGTCTCTACTTATTCAATGATCCTCGTATTCGAATGTTTCCGTCGAAAAGCTGCTATTTCTGTAGATATGTTGATTCCAAAGTTGCAAAGGAGTACTCCTGATTTCCTACCCAGAGACAAATTTTCTTCAATACTTTCGCTCTGAAGAGCGTATACATACACCCTCAAAAAATGGACACTCACGTATGAGGAGCGTACACATACATCCCTACTATGTATACTATATTACATTTCTTTTCGCACTTTGCACGTGAAATATCGTTGTGAACTGAGTATTAGTCCACATTGGATGCCTCAGATAATTGACTGTCATGAAATTATTGACTATCGACAAGACGTATTTGCATTTTTCGATGGTAACACGCAATAAAGCGTCGTAAACACTCCGTACGTCAGCGTCGAGTCGTAAGCGACGCGTTCCGTCCATAACAAACACATTTTGTCACAAGTGTGCCGCACTGTGCGCTGACTGGTCCGAAATGTAAGCTTTCAAAAGAATCTTATGCAGATGATGAAATTTTACAGAGTAGTCAAATTATTAGAGCCGTAACACGCGGTTGTCGAGTGGCGACTGACAGTACTGATACAAAATAGCGTCCACGTGACAGATATTGTTGCCTACAGTGCTGCCAAGTGTACATTTGCAATTTACAATCATCGATACTTCATAAAAAAAATAATAAGGATTCGGTACAACTAGGCTGTCATTTAAAAATTGGATTGTTTTGGTGTAAAGTCGTTAATTTATGCAGATGCTCCAAGTACAAGGTTGTAGACGCAACTGTTACGAGTCATAAATCTTTTGTCAGTGCGATTAGAAAAAAAATGTTGGAGGACATATATGAATGACTTAAAGTGTACTATATTTGTACGACCATATACTTTTTGCAGGTGCTACGATGCGTGTGCATATAAGAATTGAATTCTTAATGAAGAAAATTCGTATGAAGAAAAAAACAATATTCTGAATTGTATACGCAGAAAAGTCAAGGGCGCAGTTATATCCAGGGCATGCTAGTTCTGTATAAAAAAGTATTAGAGTAATTGTGCCTAAAACGAGTACTATTTTACATAATTGGAATGAAAATCATCATCACTCTTCGTTGCACCTCCACCCATACGAAGTTATCGATATTACTTTGTATTCTCTTCAAAATTACTCAACTTTTCTCTGATACGTCTTCCGTATTATTAATAGTTTCGAAAATATTCGCGTGGAAATAGGGATTGCATAAAACGAGAAAATACATCGATGCATCGATATATGTAACTGGCAGCGGCTTATTACCATCGATGGTTATAGATACATCGGTAGTGAAACATCGATATTTGTGACATCGATATTTTTTGTTGGGAAGGGAAGGGAGACTGCATTATTATTATTTTCATCCTACAAAATATATACTTTTTATCATTCACAATATTTGATGTACAAATTTTTTAGGATCTCAATGAATTTGCTAAAAAAGGTAACTTTATGTATTATATTATACTTACGTCATCAGTTAGTATTACACTATCATCGATGGTTTCGATGTCATCGATCTTCAAACATCGATGTTATCAAAATATTGATACATCGTTGCTATCCCAACGTGGAAATAATAAAATGAGACACCCTGTATATTCGTTTAAAAATTACTTTTCTTGGACTCCTGATAATCGATGTAACCATCGACACGTTTACACGGGGGGGTGAAGAAATATTCCGCAGCAACAGACTGTCAGAGGAACGTGGAAAGCCTTAGTTAAACAGAGTAATACGCGGTGATAAATTTCGCATGAACCTCGTCTTGTTATCTATACGCTGGGAAATATTAACCATGCGAACATCTTGTTTACGACATTAGTCGACGCATTGCAGCGTGTAATAATTCGTTTCACGAGCTCAACGCCGAATTCCCGTTTTATCTGGCAATCAATGTTCCGTTCCCTGCCGCCGATAATCTTATTTATATTATTCGACCGAAATTTGCATAATTTCAACAACACGATGCGCCGAGTTTGCCCTCCGTTTTCGAGTTCCGCGAATCTTCTTGAGGTCAGCGAATATACGGTCGGTAAAATGCGTTTCACGCGTGTGTCATTATTGGTAATGCACCGTTTCCACCCTGCAACAAGATATTTATAACAAATTACCTCGTAAGAATTTCGTATTTATTGAAATTTGATAACTCTTATACGGGGGACGCTAAGTGAATAATAATGTGGTAAGGTTTTTGTGTATTTCAGTTTTTGTGTTAACTTATTATTAAGATTGTCGTATTCGTACTGTAGCGGATATAAAATAAAAACTTGTAGTTTTTCAAAAGGAAATGACAATTTTAGTGAAGGGGTAAATAAAATTTATATGTCCCTACATGTAGGAATGTATATACACTACCGCTCATAAGTTTTAGGACACTTGTCATTTGTGTTACAAAAATACGATACTTTACCTGTATTATTATTATAGCAAAAAAAATTAAAATCGTTGCAAGAAAGTAATGAAATAAATATTACGTACAGGCCTTCCCAATCTCTTGATTTCAATCGAATTGAGAAAATCTGGAATGAACTGGATCAAGAAATACGATAAATCAGCACAAAATCAAAGTCTGCCTTGTGGAACCACTTGCAAGTGAAATGGAGAAAAATATAATATTATCAGATATGAGAAACTTATTTTGAAACTCACAACTAAAATACTAAAGTTGGTAAAAACCGTAATGAAAGAAGGTATTACTGTAATGGTTTGATGTTTAATTAATTTTTGTGGTGAGAATTGTGATGTTGTGTTGAATATACATGACCTTTGTGATTTAAAACATGAAATAGAGCAATGTATGTTCGAATTCTTCAATGATTTCAAGCTTTATTCAGATTTATTTCAAATTTGATAAGTGTCCTAATACTTATAGACGGGGGTGTATATAAATGTTCTTCGTCTATCAAGACTCGTAAACACACACGATTAGTAAACTTCAGCATATGGAGCTATCAGAAAAGTCGCAAAGTAAGGGATAAAACTAGTAATGGGACTGCTCCAGTACAGGGTGTCCCAGAATAAGTGGAAAATATTTTAGGGGTAACTTTAGCGCATCAAAATAATAAAAAAAGTTCATATAAACACGTGTCCTATTTGACTCTGTTTTCGAGTACTTTGTTGTCGTGTACAGAACACTCATTGACAGTGTTGAAACTCTTCGTGAAAGAATTCAATAAGGTTTCCAGGACATTCGAGCAATAGCTGGACATATGGACTGTGTAAGACGGTCATTGGTAAGACGTCTGCAGGCTTGTATTCAGATGCGAGGAGGTCATTTCGAACATATTTTATGAAAGTAAGCAGATACAGTTTGTTCGCTATAACTCGAAAACAAAATCAAATAGGACATATGAACTTTTTTTTACTGTTTAAATGTGCTGAAGTCAGCCTTAAAATATTTCCCACTTATTCTGGGACACCCTGTATATATTTGTGATTCTGAATATTTTGTAAGCATTTCAAACATCCGTGATCATATTTGGATGATCTCAAGTTTGAGAAATCGGTGACTCTGATGACAGCTAGTAATCATGGACAGACAGCGAATTTCTGATAAACTGTCCCCCCTTTCTGAACTATGATAGTATCTGTACTCCTTCCTGATAGATGCTATTACAAAGGATCTATTTTTCATGTATGTATTATGTAAAATTCAGTATCACTTAATATTCACGTATTTACATGTGCTTCTGCTACTTCACCTTTATGGATCGGTACTAACTTGGAAATATCACAATCCATGACTAGGTTAAACCCACTTCCACCTAAAAAACGTTCATCTAGAACCTAGACTCTAGGTCAGAATCTTCTGCTGTCAGCGCAAACTTTCAGATCCGCCATCCGAAGCCACGAAGTTCCGTGAAATTGCAGTCTTTCAAGGAGCGTTTTCGCGCGTTCCCAACATCCAGTGGTATTCACGAGGCAACCAACACAGACAGCAGGGGATTTCGAAGAAATCACCAGCAATCCGCGGTGAGTTTCTGTGAAGGTGTGGACGTTGCGAATCATCGTCGCGATAAAGGACGGCCGTACAATGCTCGGCTGAGCTGCTCGTACCTACCTGTACGTGTTACCTGTACGCAGTAAAGTTTATCTCACGAGTCTTCGCCACCGACCACCATGGCTTTTACCTGCGGCTCCATACCTGCCCGTGTTTATATGCACCTAACACCCAGGGACAGTCGGAAGAAAGCAAGAGAAATAGAAAGGGGGACAGAAAGAGAGGAAGGGAAGATAGGCCTGGTACCACACCTTCTTCCTTCTGGGAGTAGAATTCGCCTCGCGGTTCACGCGAGTCAACCGGCCAATGATTTAGCCGATTTTACAACGTCCGACCAGTCTTCCCGAACGGGACCAGCAGACATTAGTCTACGAATCGCCGTTTCGCGGACCCGTTGTTAGTAAACCGTGGCTTTTTACGATCGATCTGCACGGTAGCTGGCTCGATTTTGCCTCACGGAGAAATCTGAGACTCGACCGCGTACGATTTCAATACAATTTTCATGGCTGTATTCAGAACGACTGTCTTAACCTCCGCGGAGATACTGACACATATATACGTGCACGGTTAGATTTCATTGAAATTCAAATATTGTTGACATAGATACGACAAATTTTGCTGACCCCGATGCCTATTTATACATTGTTTCTTACACATTTCTGAATTCTCTTCGCTTTATTCATCACATGCAAAAATTTCAGTTTTCTAACTACAGTAGAGCCTGCCGTATCCGAACTAATAGGGAGACAAATGTGGCCGGATAACAGAATTTTCGGATAATGGAACAATCACTTTTTTTTATATTATACTTCATTTCTTCAAATAGAAATCAACAAAATTGATAGTTTGTTTTAATATTTAAGGATCCCATACTTTTTGGCTGTTAAATCACATAAATTTTCAGGAAACGGCTGTTCGAATAATAGAACGTTCGGATATTAAGATATTCGGATAATGGAGGTTCGGATACGGGAGGCTCTACTGCATAACGCTATGTCGTCAATGGCAGATTGTTCGTGGCTCCCCAAATTATAACTAAATACGTAGACGACCAATAAACATGTTGCAATTGATTTATTACTACTGTGAAAGTGATTTACGGAGCACCATATCACACAGCCAGATCCGTCACAGAGTTTCTTTAATCGAAAATCATCCCCGTACTCCCATGGCCAGGCAATTCACCAGTCTTGAATGCCATCGAAAATGTCTGGAACCTACACAAATCACTCGTTTACTCATCACCGGTCATCATATTACGGGATTTAAAAACAAAAATTGTAGATATTTGGCAAAATAATGAAGACATAAAGGATATGATAAGGCAGTGTATTCGGAGCATGCCGGAAAGAATACAAGCTGTAATTAAGTCAAGGGGGGGAAACACAAAATATTAACATGTACGTGTGTAACACCTCCGTAGTTCATAAACTTTGTTATTAAAGTTCGATCAGGCCTTTCAATTTGACTAAAAACAGAAAAAGTGTTGAAAATGATGAGTGGTCCTAATTGATGGCTAGGGACTCTAGTTGCGAGTTTTTATTCAGTAGATATTCTTTTAACACTAAACCTATCGACAATTTATACATATATACCTATTCATTCCGAACCGGTCAAATGACAGGTCTTTAAATAAAAGTTATATTTTTTGCAATTGACTGCAGGTAATAGTCAATTTAGCACGGGTAAAAATTGATGATATGTACATTATATTAAAAGTCGTGAAGTCAAGTGACAAAAGCGATAACAATGAATGCAGACTTTTTCATCAAAAGTTTAAAAACGGTCATTTGACAGGTCGTCGTAGCTTTAGTGATAACATGAACAAATTCGTTCGTAAGTAGCAATTAACGCATTCTGTGCGTGTGTATTTTTCGTGTGCTGGAGTTTTGGAACCATTTTCACAATGTGTGTTCACATATATGTGTTTCCTGGATGTATGATCTCTTACCCAGCATTACTGATTTTTTTTTTGTAAAACGATCTCATTATTTAATAAGTTGATTAAAGTTCAATATTTTGATTTGCTATTTAAACAACAAGAATGTACAATATTATAGATAATTACACTTTTCCAGTTAATATGGGTCATATTAAAATGATTGCACTATAAGGAATTTAATAACATTTGACTGAAAGAAGAGAAAAAACAAGTCATTGCGTACCTGCTCCATCCTTGAAAGAAGATGAGTAGTTCAGTTTTTTCGAGAAAAATATGTCAGGGGGCATGAATATATTAAGCACTTTCTTTTCTGCAATATGATTCCTGAATTTTTTTATAAACGCCCTTGTCAAAGAACATTAAGGACCTTCACATAAAAAATCAAGAGAGAGTATTATTATTATTACTCATTTTATTAAACGGGCTAGAACATTATTTCACAGAAAGAGAAAGTAACAACAAAATACATTATTAGTCCAAAAAGTAATATGAAAACCTGAAATGAACATGCAGCAGAATTTAAAATGGTCATTTTAGATAAACTATGAATGAGTGGAACGTAGTTTGTCTGTACAAGTCCCTCCTAAAGATTGATAACGGTCTCAAGAAAAAGTCAACATTTTCAGTATACAAATTGGCGTAAAAATCAATACGGTTGATCCAATCAATCAGACCATAATTAATTAACCCTTTACGCAATATATCCATAGCATGTATGCGTCTACTAAAAGTAGTTAATATAGACTGTCTGATTTTCAATTAGTCAACTAGACTTTCTGCTAAGTATCTTCTCTTATGATTCTACAGTTCTCAATGTCAATTTCAGTAATCAATAACCAATTATTTGATCTCCCTTTCGTTTTTAAATTCATTAAAAAATGATATATTCCTCACTCGAAGGGTTAACATCTAGAAATATAAAAAACATAATTCTAAACAACGTAGGTAAAACATGAAACTCTATTAACATCAGTAGCAATAGAAAATTTCCTTATTTATGACTTTAAAAAGAAAAATGAGGTCGCGTACTGACCTGCACCACTCTAAGCTACTTAAGCTGAGTATCATTATGGTACCTTAGCCATTATCAGTGCAGAGATTTGAGGCTTTCACGGCCTGACTTGTTATAGTTAGTCCTATTTGAGGCTTCCGGCTGTAAACAATGTCGAAAAGGAAAATATTCCCAACAGTTCGCAGGATTGCAAGCTACCTCATCAGTAATCTGAGGACGCGTTGATACTAATGTGCGCCAGGACGCCCACTCCTTTTAAACTACCCATGTTCATGCTCCGAATCATTAAGTTTTTAATTATTCATTTGGCTCTACTGATCAGTGCAATTAATAAGATCAAATATAACTACAGAATACACCTGGGAAAAAAAGACTGGTTGCTGCATCTGAAAAGATCCGCACCGAGCGTTAAAATCGTATCGTCCCGCGTTATCGTCTCCCATGGAATGGATAGGATGGTCGACCGTAAAAGCGTTCTGAATGAACAGAAGAAGGAAGATATCGAACCGGTTCAGAACTAAAATAGAGGATGATTTCTACGGTTTCCCTTTTTCTTCCCTTTCCGTGCAGGACATAACGGCGGTGGTACGTTCGTCGTGCGGTGTTGTGACGACGCGACTGGTACCTATATGGTAATAATGTGACATGGTTGTCGGTCGCGCGTCGTCGGCTCGCACCAGGAGGCCTTATCTTACGGTGAAGGGGGCCCCCATCCAGGGGCCCCCTGTGAAGCCTATACGGTGAGGGCCTCGGGTCTGGCACGCGGCACACCCCCGTATGCACGCCACTCCACTCCACGGGATTCCTTCGGGATTCTTCTTCTTCTTCTACCTTTTTCCCTCTTGCCTCTCCTCATTCTTCCTCCGCCGTTGGCTCCTCTTCCTCCTGCTGCACCGAAATCACCGTCCATCGAGCTGATTTCATTATGAATGCTTCTTTATCGTGTTGTCGGTATTGTTGTTAATAGGGGATCCTTTTAGTCTTTAGTTCCGGGGAATTTATGGATGAGGAATTTGTACGGTTTCGGAGATTGGGCTATCGTGGTCACAGGCTTGTTTATTGGTCTTTTTAATGTCGCTGCGTGGTAATATCGTTTTTAATAATTGATCGTTCAGACGTTTAGGGATTTTCAGATTGATTGGTTGCTTGAAGAGTCGACGTGTACTGTCATTAAATTTTGTGAATTTAATCATAACAGCTTTTTAACATTTTTTATTTTAAGTCTAAATTATTATCGAAATTAGATTTTTTTTAATAAATACATCATTTGTTCTAATACATATAATAGTTATGATCTGAATTTTTGGGGGAATCATAATATTGCACATTGTATACAAATTACAATGAAATAATTGTACAGTGTAGAAAAGTTCCAATAGGGAACTAATATAATACTTAATGCTATTATCAATTTGACTGTTTGTCCAGTTTTCTTAGAAACCGCTATATTAATCATTATTATGACAGTTTATCTCAATGAAGTACCTAACTAAAAACTTCTTTTACATGAAAATGTTGTATCCATAAGTACAAAAATATACTTCTCTTATTATGTACAATTACTGTGAATGAAACGTATGGCTTGAAAGTTAAAGAAATTTAAGTTTTAGAAGTCATAAATAGTATACAAGCCATATATATTGTTTTACTTATTTTTTATTATGTCGTTCTATTCTTCTTTCTGCATTTTATTATTTAGTTTCTATACTCTATCTTCGAATCCTTTTTACTATTATTGAATTTTTATTTCTGCTCCGAAGAGTCTTTCTTTTCTGTGCTTAGTTTTTTTGTTTTTCCTACTTGCAATAGGATTTATAAGCGGATACTAATACTGCCCTTATTCTTGTGTTGCTTATATCTTTTCCCTTGCAGCGAACCTCTTCACTTTTCTTCTTCCATTATTAATTTGCCCTTTCTTTCAAAAAATCGCGGATTTATTATCCTTATTTCTTTATAAGACCGTCCCTTTCTTTTATCTCCATGAACTTGGCTGTAAACCTGTTTTGACTGCTTGAAAAAATGTTCATTCCTGTCATCATCATTTAGGTCGTTCCTTAAAACGAAGTGTTTCTCTCATTACTCAACGTATATTTTTGTTTCTCTGAATGAATGAAGTTCCTCTTTGTACTTCCCCTTTTATGTTTCCTTTTTTGAAGCAGATCTTTCTTTGTTATTAAGAACACTATTCTTCATTTTTTCTGCTTTATTATAATTTATGATCCTCTTCGCCGTTTAAGGAATTTCTACCTTACACTTTATTTTCATTTTGTCGCTGTTTTCTTCTGCGCTATCATTATAAAATAATTGTTTTCAGTTGAAACTGTCTGCGGTTTTTGGATTTTAAATGGCTCCTATCAAAAGAATTTTTCGAAAATTGCCAGGGTTTAAAATAATTTTATAAAAACTCGAAAATGTACTGATATTGCTGGACGTTTGAAGGTTTGCATCTGTATAAAGTACTGATTTCATTTTCCGCGTCATTGATCATCAACGATCATGATCAGAGTAAATTTAATCGATCAGCTGATTAATTTAAATAGGAGGAGGATGAACCAATTGAGAATCTGCAAATTATTTTACGCTTCCCTGGGTTTATTCTTAAACAAGTTTCATATTATTCTAGCTTTCCCCTTAATTACTTTGCTTCATTAACTTTTTCAGTGCGAAAAGTGTAAGTACATATGACCTAAAAAGGTAACTTCTTCCGTGCGTACGGCCACTATAATGGCTTTGAGAGATGGTCGTTAGTTTCGAATAATAAATTAAACTCCACAGCAGAGTGAGAATGCAAAAATGTATAACAAATGAATAAATGAAAAGTTTAAAATGAATAATAAATGACGCATTTATGAAGACAAACGAACTGAGTATAGTAACCTATGCTACTTACTGTTTTACAATATAATAACTATTGCACCATAGCGAATGGTTTTCTTTGTAAGTGTACTGTAGTCAAAGGGTTAACTTCCTTTCCTCTAGTATATAACAATACACTAATTATTCAAAAACTGTTTAATTAAATCTATTATTCGTGGAATACAAACTAGATTATCGTTAGCTTCTCATGTTCCACTTGTCGTTTTGACGTGTGTCAAAGTTAACAAAATGTACGGTACCATTGACCAATCAGTGAGAAATCATCGACAGAATTTCTTACAGTAATTGCGGCGATTTGTACAGAAGCAAACTTCTCCAAATCTGGAAAATTGATCTTACACAAAATCGAGATTCAGAACTAATAATAGAAAAGGTGTTACAGAAATTCATGAGCTCTCTAAGTAACTCGATTTGATCTCTATGCAATTTATGTAATTTCTAAAAAAACTACCATGCCACGAAACTAATTGTAAGACACTTTACTAATGTTGCTGACACAAGGAGAAATATATTTGTTCAGAAAAACACTATTCCTTTGGAAAATATAAATAACGATTTCAGTTGTTGAACAACCGATGTAACAGTAGTATAGAAGCTAAGAGAGCTCAGTTAAGATTAGAACGATAAATTGCAATCAGGACTATCGCTTTTTGGACGGGACCGGACTCAGACCATAATATTCGGCGATTATAAAACACTCCAGAATATTAATGACCACCTGCTAGACATTCTCTTGAAAAATAAACTGTTCCTACAACCAAGAATTCTTGAAAATTGGCCGTATTAGCCGTCATGTATGAACACTGTATCTTTATTTTTCCAATTTTATTTTACTGTTCAAGGAGTTTTCGACATAAAATGATCATTATATTTTCATTCATTCTATTGTAGAAATTTCCTTGCACCCTGTACACGTTCTGGCCTGCGTCCGGTGGACCAAGGAACCAGAAGAGGCGACGAGATCTCTCTCCTCTGGTACACCCACGAGACGAGCCAAGAGCTCGCCATTAAGGGACACGGATATTTCATCTGCGCAGTCATCGCATATTTCGATTTCTTCCCTGTCATCCAGCCGGCTCGTACGGGTCACTTCAAAGGACCTGGCTTCGAGTCCATACAATATACCTATGTACCCTACCCCTCCTTCTTCGGGGTGTTCCCCGTCACATTGTCGTTTTTCTTCGTCCCGGTATTTCGATGATTTTCTGGCGAACCGCAGGGGAAGATAGAATATAAATCGATCGATATTTTTTGGAGTACATGGACGATTGTTTGTGCATGCTGCAATTAATACTTTCATGACAAATGACGTACTGCTACGTATTTTTTTAAAGAAAACTTGGAAGCTGCTGTCATGATACTACATCTTTTCAGAAATAAGTGTTGGTTGCTTTTAACGTAATACAGTACGACTTCAATTATCCGAACTGCAATTAGTAACAAGATGACTCACATTCTGACTATATTCTGCATACAAATGTTAATTTTATATGAGATTCTGAAATACATAACAGTATGCAATTAACTATGCGGTATCACTAATGATAATTATAACTTATAAGTAACACAAGCTGATCAATTTTAGGATGATCGCTGTTCGGATAATCGAGGTTCGACTGTAGTGCCTTCTTCTTTAACGTGCAATGTTTATGTTTTTCTCACATTTTCCTGTTATTTTAGAGACTTAATAATTTTTAGACAGTTTTAACAGAAATTTCTGTGCATTTACTTGACAATATTCTTAAGTATTAGTTCATATGCAACATGTCTACGAATGAGTGCTTATACTGACAAACTATTAGGTTGTCCCAAAAGTTCTTTTCGTAATTTGCATGCTCTGCTTTGTTAGGCGATGTTTAGCCAAACACGCAGCCTGGTCTCTTTCCTGTTGATGATATGGTATTCAGTTATCTTCTAGCTTTCCGACAGTGCATTTGTACTCTTGTAAAATGTCCCAGTCTGTTTCTGTGCGTCTTAAAAGATGGAAAACTAGAAAAGGCATTTGCGGTACGTCTCCTTGGTCGTTCGAAACAACTTATTGAAATTTGATTGGAGTGTTCTACCCCATCCTCCTTACTCTCCGGGCCTTGCCCCTTCTGATTATTCCTTGTTCCTTTCGTCCAAAAATTCTATTCATAATAAAAAAATTCAGCCCTTTAGGTGACATAAAAAAGCACCTCGATCAATATTTTGCTAGTAAGTCAAAGGAATTTTGGAAAAATGGCACCATGAGGCTTCTGGAGAGATGGAGGAAGGTAATAGAATAGAATGGATCGTACATACTTCAATTATACTGTACCGTTCACGAAATTTTGTATATTTAATATCTAGTAAGAAAACGAAAAGAACTTTTGGGACAACCTAATATACAGCTAGCAAAATGTTAATTTAGGAATGTTTCGAATGTTTTTTCCAATCTGTATTTCAGTTAGATGCTTGTTCAGTAATTATGGTAGAGACGTTTATATTAGGCCGTTCAAGATTACCCAGTGCTCGCAAATAGAGTTATTATTTTTTAAGGAGAACTTTTATTTTCATTACACTGTACTATGTATGTCTTATTTACTTTGTATTCTTCGATCATGTATTAATTGTATTAGTCCTAAACTAAAAAAAGGAAAAGCAGTACTTGAGTTGCCTACTTTATGTATCCTTGCCATAGTTAACACTGGAAACAGCACATCATCAATTCATGTATTTCTGTTTTTTATTACAACTATAACTTGATATCTGTCGGACCTTCGAGTCTCATCTTTTGTGATATGCATTTTATTCAAGGTTGACTTGAATCGTTCAATTCAAGTGTGCACATTTATTTGGAGCAACCTTTACTTCTACCCTTAATCCAATGCACATTTAATTTAAACGTCAAGGACACCAAAAATTAGCAACCACTATTACAATCTTAACACCAAACCTACCGACAATTTATATGTACGTACTTCTACCGAACCGCTCGAATGACCGGTCTTTGAATAAAAGTTATATTTTTTGTAATTGAATGCAGATAGTAGTCAATTTAGTACATTCAAAAATTGATTATACAGTAGCGGACGAAAGTATTCATACAGTGAGGATATTATAAAAGAGATAATTGTAACTTGTAAATGAATAACTTTATTTCAATGAATTTTGTACAGCATTTACAGTAATATTCAATATAAACATGTATAAAAAAGTAAAGTTTACATTCCATAATTTACTAACTAATTTTAACAAGTTACAATTATCTCTTTTATTATTTTCTCACTGTACGAATACTTTCGTCCGCAACAATATGTATATTATAGGAAAAACCGTGGTCAAATGACGAAAGCGATAACAATGAATGCAGAATTTTTAATTAAAAGTTTAAAGACAGTCATTTGACCGGCCGTGGTAGATTTAGTGTTAAAATTCGTCTGAACAAAGTCTCTAAAATACTCTTAAATACTAAATACTAAAAAGTAAATGTCTCAATCTTAACAATATAAAAATTTTCGAAACAAATTACGAATTTTCTAATATTAATTAAATTTTAGATATCTCGACTTTGAAAATGGAGTAACGAAGTTAACTAACATTTGAGACTGATATGAACAATTGGGTCGATGATAAAACAGAAAAATGACGATATTTCATGCGCACTAATCTAATAAGAAGAAGCCGACGATCGTCGAGGGAAAGAGGACTCGAAAGTTTTCACTGCGATCGTTTCTCGAAAATACTGGTGTCAAGAACGACTCTTGGATCGACTTAAGAACCTCCTGAAACCTGATGCCTCTTCTCTCTTTATTTCTTTCATGCGACATTGTCCTCCCTTTGGATTCCGAAACGCGTCGCGATTAAATCCTCCGAGGAATTTTAAAGTAGTATACCTATGTCGGGAAGCGGAAAGTGTGAACACGATGAAGAGACAGCCGGCGGGCGCAACTAGATATTAATTATTAATCACTTCGCTGTTTCAGCATCCCTTCGATCTCTATATCTGTCAGTGTAAATATACGGTGTAGTTTACATCGAATCTTATCACAAACGACAGAAATTTAATTAACCCTTTGAGCCCTAAAATTTTTGGAAAAGAACGTGCACCGTTATAAACTGAATATTTGATTACTATATGATATCAATTGTTAAGTTGTTTTAGTGCTGTAACACTTTAGTAAGATACGCAGAGGTATTAATTCGACAGGATATACATGTTTATCGTGCACAATTATTATTAATATTTCTTATCAAGATTCTTGAGTATATATCTACTTTACTCAGTCAATCCAGAATTCTGTTTCTTTACATCCTGTAATACCTTAAAAATGTAGCCTCTGATACATGAACAGCCACTATAATGATGTCGAGAATCAGCCCAATATTTCAGGAGTAATTATTTAAGACCATAAAAAAAATGCATTCTTTATCGAATCAAAAGTAGTATTCATTCACATCAGCAGAGAGGTGCGCCGCTAAAAATTTAAACAATAACGTATGTCTGTAGTTATGACAGCTCAGATAAATACAAGTCAATGAAAATAACAAATAAATTCCCCAAGTTCATTTTTAACAGATTACAGCCTCTCAGGGATCAGTATTCCCGGGTATACCGATTCCCGCGTTTCACACCCTAAACGCCGGCTCTCAGATTTCTCGTAAACACCTAAAATCCCCACACGAAGCCATCATTTTTCCCGGCTAACCAGAATCGCTCTCAATAACCGTAAAACTCGCTTTGCCTATCGGCTGCAACAGCCTCGAGAGCCATCGGGCTCCTCTTTACGAGGTTATACCCCTTAACGTTCCCTTCCTTCCCCTCTTTTCTTCTTTCTCGCGTAATCGGTGCATATTCCGCGCAGTGAAAAAATGCGTTCTAAGCGTGGCGTGTTCAGCAGGGCCTGAACTGAATCGCAGAACCGCATTCTAACGAGTAACTTGGCCCTTAGAACGGCGAAGCGCCACGTTGGAATTTATTCAACAGGTTTACGAAGTGACGACGCGGCGAAACATCCATAATGGTGGCTCGTGGTCCCCCTCTCGTGGCCCCTCGTACCTCGATTATAATATAAATAAGAATTTATCGACGCTGTGGCGGCGTTAGGTTAAAAGGTTTACGTTTATTAATTCTGCTAATCCTCCCCTGAATGCACGGAAAAAAATCCACGCTGACGTTAAATGCGTAGCATCGTTTCCTTCCTAAACAGACAACTTCTTCTTCCTCCTCTTCCTCTTCCTTACTCAGTCCTTCTGTATGTATTCTTCTCCCATCTTCCTTCCTACCACCCCCGTTTTCTGCTCAGCGTTCACTTTTTATGGGATGTCAGCGCTGCTCGCGAGTAGCTCGACGAATAATAAAATAGGGACACCCGACAGCGCCAGAGTTTATGCCTCGAATATCCTCGACATGGGGGGGAAGTATCGTATGCAGTTTTTTTATGATTTCGTAAATTCACACGCCATCACGAAGTTTTGCTCGAGAAACGGTATGTTGACTTTTTGTAGTTTTACTGGGGTGTATTTTGAAGTATAAAGGGATTAGAGAGGAGAGGAATTTGTAGGCATACAGGTTGAAAAATGACTTTACAATTAAGTATTGTGTAATGCTTCAACAAGTTGATCAAAGTGGCATTAATTTTGTCGTGATCGTTACCTTTTTTGATTGTATTAGTAAATTGATGTCTTATAGTAGGTAGTTTGGGGTACAATAGATCATATGTCATTAGGACCTCGATTACCCGAACTGCAATTAGTAATATCATGACTGTAACTGTATACCGTAACTATGTTTTACATGAAAATGATAATTTTATTTTACAATACAAAATACACGGTGTAATAAAATTAAGTGCATACTCTAATTATTTTCGGCAGTTCGGTATTCGAATAGATTATACCATGCCCTGGGTGCGTCTTCGCCCCAATTTTTTTGCGGAAAGAATTCGAAATAGTTTTTTTCTTTCTTACATCTTGCAGACGGGCGAATTCTCTTTCGAGCACACGGGCGCTGAGGTTTGCCACCTAGCGGCTGTGCGTGAACTATGTCCCCGTGGACGGCTCGCCGTCACGCTGAGAACAAATAGTCCTTTTTTTTCACCATATATTATTTATTTCGCGATAAAATATAGCCGATGATACTCCGGAAAATGTAAAGAAGCTGTTGTGAAAATTTCATAACAATCGGTTTAGTAGCTTTTGAGATCTCTGCGAAGATATAAATAAACTTTGTCTCTGTATTATAATAGTAAGATGTATGCACAGTTTCTTTCAATGTCCCTTTATCATTTATTATTATTTATGTATTATTATTCTAGCTTCGGAAAAGTTTTCACTCTTTTGAACAAAGGAATCTTCCAAATAGCTTTTTCCCTACTCTAAATCATCAAGCTGTTTCTTTAAAGACCAAAACAAAGGATAATCAAAGGGTGCCACACAAAGGGTGAATACAGTGGATGGGGTAGAACATGTAAGTCAGGCTTCAACATTTTTTGGCAGCTCTTCGTCAAAACTTGTTGACCTAGCGTTATTTTTTACCTTTTCTATTGAACAATTCTGGAAATTTTTATTTAATTGCTGCATTTAACTGACTCAATTGTAAACAATACTTATCCGAATTAGGCGCCTAATTATTTCACGGAAGTTGGTAATAAGTAATTCCTTTTCAGTTCCAAAAAGTACAGAATTTTCCGGACAACCCAACATGTACTTATAGTCTATTACTCCACAAGTAACAATTTAAAAGATGTCAATTATACAAAATAAAACCGGTACGATCCATGTTCTAACAGTCACTTTATTCCTAATAAGAGGTATAGGGGTTGATGACTCAGGCTCAATACTTAGAAAAACCTGAATGAAACTGATGACTAACACAGATGACTAAGAAACAGAACAACCTTCAGATAGATCAGACACAGAACAAACCTGCTTATTCCGTAACATTCATTCACAACTAATACACATTTCAAATAATGCATCTAGTTCATCAACACCTTAGAACCAAGTAGAGACAAACAACTTCAGTTTTCGACGGGGTTAAAAATCATAACAAAAGAACGGCAACACACTTTCCGGGAGGGACACCTGTCTTCCAAGCGATACAAAACACTAACAACAAAGTTATCGAAGCCAAAGTGGTTCGTCCAATCAGTACTGTCCCAGAAGGGCCTCGAAAAGTTCCACGATGCGCGTTTTAATTAATAAGGGCACATATACCTGACCGCAAGATAGAGGCTCGAGATGAATCAGTCGTGTAAATTATCGAGCGGCGTTATCTTGACGTGCTATTGGGTGCTCAGGTACCTGCTCTCATCCACACGCCCTGAAGCATTCACACGTAAAATTACGTTATCTCCTCGTTTCTTGGGAGGCGAAAAGATATGTCCCGAGTAGTACTCGGATACAGGTAGATAGATCGTCGTACGGGTACGTAGAGGCGCACGTAAAACGATCGAGAGAACCGGCAGGATCGCATAAACTGTGGAGATTTAAGCGACCCGAGGGCTCTCAGACGAGGAAACCATCTTCCACTTCGACCACCATGGCTACGCTCTTAGGGCCGGCACGGTCCTATGCTTAACAATGTTTCACTGAAAGGTGAGCTAAATGTCACGGGCCCCGTGTGTGTAATGCTTTTAGGCGGAGATATTGTAAATGAAATCGTGAAAATACTATTTCAATTACCGTGGGCTGCCTTTATTCATGGGCCACCTCGCGAACTACGACGACAGTTAAATGGGGCTCGTGGTAATGGATAGAACTGACTCTGAATTTGATTTCGAGGTACACGCGCGTTCATTGAATACTTGTGAGTCTTGTCATTTTTGGGGGAGAAGTCATGCCGGAAGATCCGTAGGCCTAGTCCATGTGGTATAATTAACGGAAATGTTGGGGTTAATATAGGATCCTAAAATTATTCGATTTTGAAATAGAATCATTATTATTTCCCAACTCTCTTAGAAGAAATTAACTTTTATGCACCATCTAGGTACATAAGAAAGAGATCGACATTCTTACCATTACCAACCAATTCACGTTATGCTTCCCGAGGTCCATTGAATAGGATTACAGTATTAGCAAATTCATATGTAGTAATGTTGATTTTCTCCGGATATTATCTTCATTCAAAAATAATTTCTACAACTCCTTGCGCGGTCAAAACAGAAACACGTCCTAACAAATTTTGTAATCATCATTGTATCTTATTGGGCACTTGCCCATATAATAATGATAATAATTATTACTTGATATTCTGTGTATTCTTGTGAAGTCCTATTTTTAAAAAGATCAACAATCTCGACTTGTTCGACAAGTATGACGTAGTTTTTTATGTGAAGTACAATCTATTTTGTAACGAATGTTTACTGAATTTTCTTTCTTTATTGATGAATGTTACTTTGAAACTATGTCATTTTATAAACCTTTGGAGTTAACTTCATTCAAGAGTCGAAAACTAACTTAGAATTTAGGTTAACAATTGCATGTAACAATAAGTCCGTTTTACGTAGTATTTTTTAGATGCGAAACTTCCGAATGAATCATGCATCATATACTGGATTTATTCGCTGGAGAACAAACATTGGGTTAAATATTTATATTGATTGTTATGTATTTCTAATGTGGCAAAAATGTAAAATATTTCATGAAACATATATGGTTTAATCAATCACACTGATGTAATAAAACGAACCTATAGATTTATAGCGCTGATAATCAGTTGCGTTCGGCCAATATAGTGGTCCGCAGCACATAGTGGAACTCTACATGGGTTCTTCGGTTTGAAGGGGTTAACAAATATGTGTAGATATGCGTAGATGTGTGCAGAACACTTAAACTAAAAATTATTGTATCTGAAAAGCACGTCGTTTTAGGACCTTTACTTACTATAACTTCTTTATTCATTCTAATTTGTAGAATACATTTGCATTTTGTGACAGTAGCTCAGACTCAACTTATACATCAAAATTTAATATTGTACACTGGAATACGTTTATTATTGATTTTCTTATTTGTGATACCAACAAATAGTAGGAGTAGGGCAGCAATTAGAAACAATAAGAAGGTAAAATTACCAGAAACGAATTAAATATATTGTAACATATCGAGTGTGTCATTAACTTACGGGAAAATAAGTTTTGATTTTAATTGAATTCTATTGCAGTTGAGGATATATTGGTAGATGGAATTAATCGTTGATCGTAGTTAAGAATTTAGTTATCAATATACTTTAATTAAAGCTCCTTCTTGTCGTTCGTATTCACCAGTGATCGCCACCAGAGCTACGGTCTTCCCCCACTTTAGGTCCTTTCCTCTCGTTTTAGTTCCCTCCAGTTCGCTCCACGTTCCCCCTCGGTCCATCGTCGTTCCAAATCACAGCCTGTATGAGGAGAATGGACCTAGAGTGGGGGAAGGCCGCAGCTCCGGTGGCCATCACCGACGTACATCGTCGAAATAATTAACACCCTGCATTTTTATCAATACGACACATCGTCCTACATTCCATTGCAATATTCTGTTAAAAATTATTAAATAAATCAGAATGTTATTACAACTCCTATAAAACAAGTTTCAATATTTCATCACAGACGTTGTATCGCTTTACTTCAGAATAAAAAATTATTTAAATCTATGAAAATGATTCCTTCTTTAAGTGTTTAACCCCTTGCCGTACGATTTTCCAACAATTTCGTGCGACAAAGTTTGCTATTCCAATCCTAGAGTGTCGTGATAAATGAAGAGCGTCTATCGGTACATGTAGATCGCTTTTAACGATCCTTTGAGGGTTAATTTGTGCTGTAGTGCAAAACTTTAAAGCATTCGCATAAAAGTTGGACTCGTATTTGTAACGTATCAGTCATATTCTGTGTCACGAGTGTGACTCGTTATTGTACGGCAAGGGGTTAATATTTCAACGAGAAGCGAACTGGAGGTAACTGAAACGAGGGGAACGAACCTAGAGTAGGGGAAGGCCGCAGGTCCCGTGGCCATCGCTGATGTACACAGTGGTACCATCTAATTTTCTCATTTAAAATACTCCAGTTATTATAAATCCTTAAAAGACAGTCTTGTACGAAAATTATATAGTTTCATTCACTGACTGCGGAGGCGCCAAGGAATAATAGTCACATTTACTTTTTTACATAATTCAATATATTTTATGTAGTAATATCATTCAGAAATTTTTAAAACACATTGAATGACTTATCAGTAAATCTTACTCAATGTCAATGAAGGTCATACGTAAATGATATTATCTCTACGATTTTTCCAGCTACCAGAAGAGTTCACGTGCTTAGTAACATGTAATAGATGTTTATTAAAATGTCACGAAACTAAACGTTGATTTTTTTGATTGAAAGAATTAATTTTAAATATCATTTTAAAATATGAGACTTCATCTATTGTTAGCAATTTCGTTTATACATGAACATCATTAAATTTCAATTGCAGGAGCGATTCATTCAATTAATATGTGATGACATATCGATTAACAATGTATCGTTGTACAGGATGTTACTTGGTCATGGACGTTTCAGATATTGATTTTTATTAAACAAATGTAATCAGTTATGTTAGAGGCGTAAAACTGTCAAGACGTATAAATAAAGGATACCATTTTATTAAGAAAGTTTTGTCTTTATTGTGCCCTACACAATAATTCCAAGAAAAATGCCAGCGGTCTACATCTTCATTGTGGTTTTCACATATGATGAAAATGATTTCATCACACTACGCCTCGAGCGAAACCATAAAACATTTACAGAAAGTATTCTTTTGCTGTTCAAAATAGGAGAAACATATCAATTAAAGAGTTAGTTAAAACACTTTGTATAACTGATGGCCAACAATTTGCTTGAAATTCTCATCAATTTGATTTACATTACTTGTACATTACGAAGAAACAGCAATATCCTGCAAAGATGGAAGATTTAGAAGCCCCGAGGTCTTTGAAATGCAGAAACCATCTTCTACTCCGATAACCGTGAGAATGCAGCCGGTTCATTTGACTATTTTTAATAAATATTCTAAAAGGTGAAGTAAATGTCGTGGTTAAATATAATGGAATAGCTAAAACATAAATTTCGAAATAAATTGCAGAAGTAATGATATTAATGGAACAAAAGGAAGAAAGTGTTACATGAACACGATAGCGCAATAAACTTAAGAAACTAGGTACATTGTGGCAGAATAGATTTAGAAAACAATATACTTGTCGTGTAAAATTGAAAAGAATAATCTTCTGCTTTAATATATATTTTGACCAATAAATTGCACAAAAATATAAGTTTAACCATTGAAAGAATTAAACTGTTTAACATTTGTAAGCTTATAAGGAAAGAATAAAATCTTATATCGCATGAATTGATATTTTATTCGAATGTATCAATGAAAAAAGATATTCCAACTGCTTAACAATATTTTCAAATTTTGGATTTATAGAAACATGTACATTAGCCTGTTTAATGGGAGAAAATTAATCAGATCGCTAAAGCAAGTATTCAAAAGTTATTTAAATAAAATGAAAATCGATAAAGATGACCAAGTCAAAGTTCACCAGTCAAAGGGTGTGTACAAACGGCGTTGAAAATTATTTTATAAAAAGACATTGGATTGTAGCCAGTTGAACGTTTTACATTGTTAGGTGAGTTTATGCACAGGACGAACCGCTTGTCACGGTGAATATATTCACCGTACTGACTTAAGAGGTTAACTATGCCCGGCGATATTTCAATAGGAGGCGAAGCAAATATCATGTTCCAGCCCAATCTCGCGATGGGGCAGCAAGAGAATAAACTGTAAAAGGTGTAAATCAATGAAGTAATGTAACGAGTAGAGGCGGAGGGATATATTGGTAACGTAATAAGTAGTCGGATCGTATGTACGGACCTTAAGGTCTCTTCACACGAATCTCACCACATCTTGAAATATTCAGCAACCTACAGACAGAAAATTGTTTATGTACAGACACATTACCGCTCACAGAAGTATGGACACTCCATTAAACAGTTTTAGAATATAGATTTAAAAGTTCCTAATTTGTTTTTGTTTTATTATTATTTAATTATTTTGTACATAATTCATTAACTTTATGTTTATAGAATGTAAAACTGACTGGTAATAAAATTATTTTGTGTTAAGCAATTATTAGTTTATTTTTTCTATAATTGTTAAGTGTCCATACTTCCAAGAACGGCAGTGTATATGAGGATTCTATTGTGTTTAAACAAGGAATCATTTTCATAGATTTAAATAATTTTTTATTCTGAAGTAAAGCGATACAAGGTCTGTGATCAAGTGCTGAAACTCGTTTCATAGGAGTTATAATAACATCCTGATTTATTCAATACTTTTTGAGAGAAAATTACAATGAAATGTACGACGGTTTGTCATCTTGATCAAAATACAGGGTGTTGATTATTTCAACGATATACGTCGGTATTCTCCTCATATAAGCTGTGATCTGAGACGACGATGGACCGAGGGGGAACGAGGAGCGCACCTGAGGGAACTGAAACGTGGGGAATGGACCTAAAGTGAGAGAAGGCCCCAGCTCCGGTGGCCATCACTGATATACATAGATATGTGTGGGTTTATTATTATTTTTAATTCGAATATTATTGACTAAGATGGAATGCTTAATGGTCATGAATGAGTATCTTATGTTTCTCAGAGATTTTTAAATATTTTCAATGTTATGATTAACAGTTATTTTTACCTGTAATTCTTTCGCAATCTGAAGCTTTCTAATAATTCAAAGCAACTCTTCATTTATATGCATGGCATACAATTCTTTGATTTTACTATACCGCAAGTTTCTGAAATAAATAAATAATTGAAATGGGATGGTAAGTGTGAATTAAGCTTAACGTTCGCTATGTACTGTAGACAAAGATGCGTGAAATAATAAAATGATGAAACAGGGAGTATATATCGGTAATATAATAATAGTATCGTATAGTATCGTATATACGACTATAAAAGAAAAGAGAGAGAAATATTTGAAGAAACCCTTCAAGATTTTACAACCATTTTGTACTAATATTACAGCAGCCACTTAAAGACATAATATCGTAATATCCCATTGTTTAAATCGTGGTTAACCGTGTAATTTGACATTACAATGATATTTGTCTAGAAAAATTACATAACTTCTACATATCGTT
Organism: Macropis europaea; assembly: GCA_916610135.2. Lineage (NCBI taxonomy): Eukaryota > Metazoa > Arthropoda > Insecta > Hymenoptera > Melittidae > Macropis > Macropis europaea. The sequence continues at coordinate 40,082,669 of OU744344.1, forward strand.
TAGTTAATACTTATCATTTTTAACTGTGAATATCCATGCCAAACATATGGTTTTATTAGTTAACAATCTTCAATTGCAGTGGAAGTAAAAAACGAGACTTTGAGGATAATCTTTTTGTCTCCTAATTTGAGGACTATATCTACTAATTTAATAATTTCTCAAAATGGAGAGATTTTACACTTCGAACAGATTATAAATAATCCTACTTGTGAAATTTCGAAACTGATTTAACCATTATTATACTCTCAGTGTTTTTGGTTATTGGTAACCAATTCTATAGGCTTTTGCGTAATATTTAGTAAATTTTAATACCTTGCATAAATATACATTAGTATCTTGAGTAATTCATTTTTATTAATGAGAATGTATGTATACATTGAGATAATTGTTATCAGTAATGGCTTTGGAAGTAGTAGTATCTAGAAGATTCTAGATAGTATGGAGACAGTACTAGTATAGTATAATGAAATAATATAAACTGCATATACTAATTATGACAATAGTGTGTAGTGTTACAGTAATTCGTAAAAACGAAACAGTATTTTTGTAGGGTTTGTAAATTATATGTATTTAAAGAAAACATAAATGTCTACATAAGTGTACAAAATTTAACTCTATCACAGTTGAATTTATTATAATCGAGAAGTGCAGTTATGTTGAATCAATTTCACATTTCTACCAACGAATTCTCATAGACATTCTACAATCATAACATTAAGTTTTCTGTAGTTCTTTTTCATGCAAACTTTAAAAAGAACACATTTCTTTTAAATTTTGCTGTTTGATAATTTCTTCTTTTTTTACTTTTTTAATTATTTATTAGTCTCCTGTTTTAATGATTTTATTATTATAGCCAGACGTTTAAAGGAACTATTTATGATGGAATGCAGTTGTAGGTGATACAGAAACTGCGTGCAGTTCAATTCTAAGTTTCAAAATTATTCTAATAAAGTAGAACTATAATTAAGGGTGCATATTCATTTCTGTCGAATTTCAAATTCAACGACGAGATATCTCGTCTGTGTTAATAAAGTGAAATTGCGCAGGGAAACCGACAGAAAACGAGCTTTGCCATTAAAATAATTCTTATTGGCACATCCGACACGCTCGAGCTAATATAGTAATTGTTAGCGTTGTGGTATTTCCTACTTTGCCTAAATGCGGCTTTGATAAAACTATCGAAGGGTTAATAACACATTCACTCATTGAAGGGACCTTCAAACTAGTCGATTGAAGGTTACAGTCTCCCAGCAAAACCACTTGCCGTTTTTAACACGACATTTAACTTTGATCTTACGTTCTGTGGGTATTTCTCTTTCATCCACACAGTTACTTTCACTTTTTTGTAATAGAAAAAAGAAAAAGTCTTAATCTAGGTGTCTCTACAATATTAAGTTTGTTAATAACATAAAATCTCATAATTACAATCTATACAGTCGATTAATAATAATTTTACTTAAGATAAATAAGAAACGCAAAAGTTATAACGATACTTTTAAATATTTAAAAACTAATTGTAAGGTACTTATTGCACACTAGGTGTGTAATACTAATCTATAATGTAATTCAAAACCTTTTTCATTCTATATATTTATATGTATATATTTTTTGTATTAAACAACATTTTTGTATGCTATATATTTTTAAAATGCTCTGTATGTGTTACCTATGTCATTTTATCGCATTTCATTTCGTTCTACTTCTTGAATCTTGTATTTTTGTTTTCAAATAAACATTGTATATTATTTTGTCTGGTGTTAGTTATTAGTTCACGAACCCGTCAACTACTAGTGCCTTTAGAAATTTTATATGTCGACTACTCGTGCGGTTTGGAGGGTTCAACTTTTTTCTAATAAAACTTTATTATAGGATTATTTGTCAGTACTAATGAATTCAATTCATTTAAAAACAGCTGACGAATCAAGTTATCGACCTACAAAGTTGCTTACTAAAAATAAAACTCTGCGGTAATAATTACAATGGAAAATGAGTCTTATAGTGTCAACTACTGATATATTTACCCTAATTAGAAGACTAAAATTCCATTTTCAGTTTTAATAAATCCGAAAGAAAGTAATGGCTATCAAGAGATCCTGCAAATTTAAAAAATGTAATGAAATACATAAAATCAGGAGCGATTATTAATTTTATTAATTTTTCCATATTTCTCCATCCATTGCTGAATATAATTAACAGTTAAGAAACACACGTAACATATGATTTCACATAAAATTAATCGATTTACCTGAAACATGCGTCCGGCAGGTTGTGCAACAGAAAATAAACAAAATTTCATTGTGCCGTAAGACTGCAGGGTCAAATGGCAAGCCGTCGTAAAGTTTTCAAATTGCCCTCACAGTGCTTACAGAAACTAATACGCGTGTTTCGTTTGAGTTACTGCCACGCCGTTCTCCACGGTTCATACATTTCGCGTTTACTTCCCATTCCGTTACTAAATCGGTCATTTAGCGAGCAAGAAAAGGCGGAACGGGCGAGCTGCGTTGAAAGAAATGGAGAGAGAGGCTGGCCGAAGCAATTAAAGGGAAACAAGAGTGGCGCCGCATGCCTTTTCAAGCAAATGATATTTCCTACTTTCGATTCGTTTCAAAAGTTTATAGAATGCAACATGTTTCATAAATTAGTAACACAGGATCTCAGAAATTATGTTTCTTATTTTAAACACGTGTCTTGGCATAATTTAGTATCGTGCATCGAGCGTTGTGGGTCACCGGTGACTATTTTGACCACTAGCGATTCTCATGGTTACAAACTCTGTAAGCATAAAATATTGTATTTTTTTGGCCAATAAGTAATGTTGAACTTTTCCGCCAGATATCGTTTCTGCTGGTTTTAAAACAAAAGACTATTCGTAACGTATAAAACGCCCGTATAGCCTAAAAGCTGAGATTTTAACGTGTAATTTAAAAAAAAGTTCATTAGATAGATAACTTTATTTTCTTGCCTTTCGGCCTTGAAAAGGGGGTTAGCACGTGGCTGTGCCTACATAGTCAATATGTACATATACATAATTATAATAATTTAAATACAATACGTTACTTTATAAACATTTCTTTATAATGTTATTTCCTGTTCCTTGCTTAATTCCTTTCTTCTATCTAGATAGAAAAAGAAAGTTTATTATATTTGGTTAAATTTTTTTACTGTTTACTTTGATTTGAAGATGAACAACGAGAAGATGTATTTTCGTGCAATTATGCTTTGTTATTTTCGCAAAGGTAAAAATGCGGTACAAACAGCAAAGAAGATTTCTGATGTGCATGGTGATGGTGCTGTGAATGAAAGAATGGTGCAAATATGATTCAAAACGTTTCGTGGTGGAGATTTTAGTCCTACCGATGATAAACGTTCTGGCAGACCTATCGAGATTGATAGCAATCCAACCTCCAGTTTAATTGAAAATAATCCACGTTGTACCACACGAGAGATTGCTGAAATGTTAGGAATATCGAAATCCAGGGTTCAGAACCAAAATTATTTCTGTTTCTTACCGAAAAATTCGACATTACTTCTTGATCAACCCAATATCATAGAGCCCTTTGTTTCGAGAATTTCACGAGTCACCATTTTGTTCTTCTGAGATCAGGGTTTTGTATTTTACTGTTTCTAAAAATATTATTGTGTAGTCTGTATAAAATGTACCAATAGTAAACTGACTGTAACGCACGGTAATTTTCTCTTTAAGCAAGAATACCAGACTCTCAATGACTTTAACACGTTGACTGCCGTGGGGGACGCAGGTGACCGGCGCATCATAATTTGTTTAATTGGATATTTACTACTTTTAATGCAATTTTGATCAGAATTAATGTTGCAGAAATAGGTAGTTAAGATTGTGTAGCTGAGTAATTAAACTTTTTTTTTCTTCGTGATTTGTGACTGAAATGGAATATTATAATGTGCCTGTCCCGGTATGGAAGTTTTCACTGTGGCAGTCAACCTGTTAACATTTAAAAAACAATACTTTAAACGCACATCAGCTATTGTCATCACAAAGACCTAGTCGTGACATCTTTTCTTCCTTTTACTTTCTTTTTTAAATTTTAGTTTAATTCGTCACGGTTGCTGAAAATACGCTGACGAAAGACCAAAGAGAAAATGAGAGTGACCACAGGTTGTAACGTGTTGCGAGAGATCGCTTATGCGACCCACCATGATCCCGTCCACACAGTTCCTGAATATCTTTTAGACAATGACAATGGTGATGGTTGCGCGTTGCCGGGTATACTTGCGGCTGGCCGCAAGAAGAGGGATCGCAAAGAAGAAACAAGGATGTCGGCGCAGAGAACGTGCAAACTGTACCATAAATAAGACCAACGATTTGTTTCTTTTTGATGCTTGAAAGCGCATGTTGCTCTTACTACGGGGCAGTGCATTGAACATACTGCATTTTAAATGTATTTTGAAAGGGATTTAATTAGCAATAGAAGAAATGCGTAAGCCTATCGAGTACAGTCAGAATTTTTTTATGTTGAAATGTAAGTTATTGTTTCAAAAGTTGTAGGTAGATCCTGGAAAATTAAGTAATCAATAGGTTGCATGGAAAAGAAGAACTTCTTGGTAGCACAAAAAAGGAGTGTTGGTGTGCAAGCTCTTGAAACCGGAAGAAACTGTCATATCGAAGCTTTATAGTAATTAATCAAATCGTTTGAAAAGAACATTGGGCCAAAAATGGCCGCAAAAGCAGCAAAAGATATCGGACATCTTACTGCATGATAACCAGACCGCAAATTTTTATGCAAATATATATTTTGAGATATCAATATTTCTTTATTTCCGTGTAGCTGATGAAACATAGCTATGACAGACTGCATTTTGGGGTTGAAAAGTTTAAAAGTATAATACATTTTTCGTTTCACTTGCTGTATAAAATGCGCGTTCTTCAGGAACTTGGATAAGCTAAATTGCGTAAAAGTACACTGTGTACTGATGACACTCGGCTAGGTCTCGCATTTGCAACCAAGCAAATGATAATAGAACATGGGTAGGAAGTATTACGACACCTATCATACTCATTAGACATTCAGTCAGACTGTCATCAATTTAGATCATTACAGCAATCCCCCTCTGAAAATCGTTTCCAGAATGTTGCCAAAATTAAAGAACGCGTGGATGACATTATCACCTCAAATGGTGCAAATCATTTACTCCCTAAAAGATAGCGAAAGATAGTAGACAGCAACGGGAGATATGTTAACTGTAATCAAATTTGTCATGCATTGAAAATCAATAGATACAAAAGGCAAAGTTATACACTTCCCTAGTAGTGGATTGACCAATCAGATTTGTCATAGAAAGCAATAACTTTACTCAACAATGTATTGATCTTATTCATCCCCTACATGATACAGCAACACGATTCCTTGCTCAAAGAACTTTCTATCTTTCTTGATGAAGAACTGTTCCAAGTGCGGGCCGTTTGACGGCTTTGTTGGAAACGAAGCGCTGTCCATTCAATGAATTCTGCAGGGAGCGACACAGGTGGAAATCGGAAATGGCAAGGTTGGGTGAATATGGAGGGTACGGTACAACATCCCAGCCCAGCTTCAACAATTCTTGTCGAGTTTGCAAAGACGTATGCGCTCTTACGATTCACAAAATCAAAAATTATTGAAACTGGACTGGGTTGTCTCCACGTACATCCTCCATATTAACCCGACTCTGCCCCTTCCGATTTCCACCTGTCTCGTTACTTTCAGTATTCCTTGAATGGACACCACTTCTGAGACAGGCACTTGGAACAATTTTCGCCAAGAAAGGCAGGAAGTTCTTTTATTCGAGGAATCATGAAGCTTCCTGAAAGATGGCAGAAGGTAGTGGATGAAAACGGTTCAATATATTGTTGAATTAAGTTGTTGCCATCTACGAAAAATGGTCTTTCATTTCGGTATACCTGAAAAAATCGCACGGAATTATTGGCCAACCCAATAGTTAGGGAAGCCGCGAAGGAACAGAATGGGCAGCAAGGATGAGAAAGGGGAAGAGGAAGCGGAGAAGGAGGAAAAGTGGAAGATGGAGGAGGGCAAGCTAAAGTCTCAAATACGTGGGCGAGTGTGAGCTTGTGTCGCCACTCGGTTGCCCAGGGCGTCTTGTCGTCCGTCATCCTGTCCACCCGTCTGTATTTCGTTGGCTAGCACACTGCCAAACGAGCTTGCACAAGCTCCGCCAATCACGGGACACCGTGAGCCCGCGCCGCGAGATTTTTGTCCATTCAAAGTGTCACATACGACGGCGGGCATATCGTAATTTACTCGCTCATTCTTTCGCCTCCCTGTAAATCACCGACCCATTACAGCTTTGTTTTAATTATCGCCTGTGATCCTCGGTGAGTTACGATCGACGGCTGGCTAACGATCGAAGAAATTAGGGTTAATCTCTTGGGCACTTCAAGGAGTGATAGGCTAAAGAGATACTGCCTTACGAGCCACGGTGTATTGATTGAGGGATTTAAACAATGTTCTTGTTGATTATTAAATATTATGGACAGATTTTTTCTGGAAGAATCCCTCAAAGTGTCTCTAGTATTGTAATTACTAGTTACTAGTTAATAGACTCATAATTCATGATTCATACATTGTTGCAAAGAGAACTGATAACAGAAGAAAAGTATGTAAAGTATGTAGAAAATATGTAACATTTGTCATTTGTCTTTTATGTAAAATATGCAAAACATACAATATGAAAAGTATGCATTTGCATAAATATCCGCAGTCTGGTAGTTAGCTCTAGCAAATAATCATTGATCGGTGAAGTGAGTAGTATTGTTTTGACACTTTCACTGTTATAGAACAGCTACTATTCGGCGTATGAAATTTTATTTATAAAAGTAATCGTTAATCTTAATCAAATATTGGGTTCATTTAACATTGCAATGGGCATGCATCTGTATAACAATTTATACCAAGAAAGATTTTATAATATGCTGTACTCCATAGTGAATGATTTCACTGTGGCACTCGATGTGTTAAATAGACGGGAAATGAGCGCTAGAAAAATCACGACAAAAAATTCTAAAATGTCGTAATTTTTACCAGGAAGTTTTGTTACAATTTTCTGTGCTAACGAAAATGATAACTGGAATTTTTGAGAAACTTTCGAACAGATAATAATTAATGTACATTTTGTAGATGTAATGAGTTCTCATGTATTTAGGTGCTCATAGAATTAACAACCTTGTACGAGAATATTCGAGTTCATACTTATTTAAACTAACAGTATAAATTAACAATATGATTTAATAATTACATAGATTTACAGACGTGCAAAATTAGAACAACTACCTATGAGGGGAAGGATTTTGTCGATTATGAATTAATTTCTATGTAATTTTTATTCTTCATTTCTTGGTGAAATCTATTTTTCTTTCCTATTTTATTGCACGTTGTAGAGAATTTTAATACTGTTGAATTTTATAAAATGGCGAATCCCGAAGTTTTTAGTGACGAGAAATTCTTGAATGAATCATGTGCAGATAGTTTAATTATCTGAGTAACATTTACAATAGTGAATCTAAGTGTTATAGTTTCTTAACAGGTGGTTTTGATTTAAGCAACATCTTCGTTAATGGGCCTTTGAAAGACATAAAAGTGTTATAATTGCGTCTAATAGTTTCACTATGATTGGTGCAAAAGATTTATCGCATACGTAAAATAAAATTGAAATTAAAATTACAGTTTTGAATTTTTATTAAGTATGTAAAATGAAGCAAAAATAAAATACATCGTGTTTCATACAGAAAAAATATGCTATATATTTTTAAAAAATGAAGGCAGGTAATTTTATTTAAAATAGGACCTACAGAAGAAACGACAAACCTCTTGGAGCAACATATTATATTTTGAAGAAGCGCGTTATTATACAGAAGTAATTTCCTCTATCATGTTTTAAAATACTTTAAAAGGAATTGCACTAATCTTTTTGTGTAAATAAGCTAAATATAAATACAATTATTAATGTTTGTTTAGATGCATGCAATTTTACTATATCTTACGTAAGAATCGGACAAAAAAATCGTCAGTTTATTCTTAAAATAGCCGAACAACATGTTCATAGACGCAAAAAAAAGGAATTTACATTAAATGAAAATTCGTTTCGCATTTAAAAAGTTTTAAAAGATATTCAAATTGTTAAAAGGCACTACATTGTTTCATAAAATAGTGGAAAGTGAAATTTTAATATAGTCGCAGTTTTGCTGTATCGCTAACAAGTAGACTGTGGATGTTTATACAAATATATAGGGTGTTTCTAAAATACTGTGGCAAAGCTTAAAGACCTATTTTACACATCGAAATTAAGAAAAAATCACGAATCTGCAATCTTTATATTTCTTTATATTCTACCGTAATTGCAAAAATTATTATATGAAATATTCAAAATGCCTTCCATTGCTATGATTATTCATCACAATATGTGTTATCTAACACAAGAAATATTTCCAATATTAAAAGCATAATAAAATTTAAATTGGTTGCATCTTCAAAAGAATTGTACGAACCCTAGTTTATTATCATTTTTGCATAGCTTCAAGACTCATAATATTCCTGTAAATTTTATGTCACTATTTTACAAACACCTACATTTTATTAAAAAATACACTTAAATTTCAATGTAGATAAACAAGTGAGACTGTCATATCTCTTCAAGATTTCAATATTATCTATATTATTTCGATAACTTCACAAGGTTGAAACATTTTTAAGATAATTTAAATCCCACGAACATACACAGTCTACCAACAACCAATGCGTCAGTCGATGCTACATGAAACACTGTACACATTCCATAATTTGAATATTTTACATACTATACATACTCTACACAGCCATACGAGTATTAATAAGCACCCACAATCTGCTTATCGTGAGGATGAAGGTCGTCCGTAAAGCCTGAACGCTTCAGCCTGAACATCGTTTCACGGCACCAGTGATACTCGGATATTTAATTCATTCTGATTTACATGGAACTTGCTGCTGTCTCGACTTATTGGTCATCTTAATATAAATCAAGTTAAGCGTCGAGGCCGGCATCGATGCAAAGCCATTCACACGTGGCCCCTGGTGCAGTTGCTAAACGATACACGCCTGCGGAATTGCGGGTGGCCACCTTCTGCGTGAACATCCGCCGATCGTATATCGGCAAGTACAACTTCGTTCTGCCTCGTATGGAGACGTTATGCCCGGGACCTCTTACGCGAAAACATGTACAGGGTGTTACGTTAGTTACTTGTCGGATGAACGACCCGTAACGCCATGGAGGGTGACGTGGAGATTTAATGGAATGCGTTTGGGACATCTAGAAGGAGCAACTCAAGGCTGCTTCCATGATGCTATCATCCTTGAATGGTTATTTGATTGGTCCAACAGTTTCAAAATACATGAGTATAAATACAGTAAAAACATGAGACGTAGTAATTGCATATACTTATTATAGTAGGGACGCAATAATTATATGTCTCAAAGTCCTTTCTTTGTCTACAGTATAGTTTTTTGATGAGATATGTTTGGGACATCTAGAAAGAGCAAGTCAAGGGTATTTCCATGATGTTATCATCCTTGAATGGTTATCTCGGTCAGTGGAACAGTTTTAAGGTAAATGAGTGTAAACAAAGTAAAAACTTGAGACCTTGTAATTGTACCTATACACTTACTATAGTAGCAATAGAGTAATTAGACCTCTCAAGGTTATTTCCCTGTTCACAGTATAATTTTTTGATGAAGCATCTTTGGGACGTCCAAAAAGGGTAATCCAAGGATATTTCGATGAATTGTCATATTTGTCATCATTGAACGATTATTTTCGTTACCGGAACAGTTTTAAGGTAAATGAGTATAAACACAGTAAAAACGTGGGACTGGTAAAATATACTGATTGCATACACCTCTTATAGTAGGGATGTAAGAATTAGTATACTTACAACTATACTTTTTTGTTAATTTTAGTTAAAGAATGCTGTTCACTGAAGGAAAAATAAATAAGACATGATAATGAAAATTGAAAATCGTGTTAAAGAATTTAGATATTAGACCCCTCAAGATCATTTTCTTGCCTATAGTATAATTTTCTTGAATGCATATTACTTCTTTCTCTGGATTTGGTTAAATATTATTTACTTTGCGTCCTAACTTAAAACATCCATTATTTGTCACTTATACAAAGTATTCAAAAATGATGGGGTCAAACTTCAGGGGTATGTAGTACTCATCAAAACAAACAAAATGTCTTAATAAACATAGATCCAAATATCATTAGTACACTGCTGATGTTTATGCAAATTTACATACTTCGATTTCAATATTTCTTATTATTGTGGGCTTCAATAAATGATACATTGACAACACTATTTCTCTCCCTTTAAGGAACTGCAACTGTATATTCTATCCCATTGTCAGTTAATGTAGAGACTGTTAATTTTATACGTATGGGAATATGTTATATTGCATAAACACCCGCAGTCTAATCGTTACTTTCGGAGTTGCAATATATTTCCATTTGTAAAATACGTTGATGCATGGTACAGAACATTTGAGTGGTAGGTTGCTTACGCTTCGTAAAAGCTTCTTGATACAGGCGTGCTGCTTGTCTAGCATTACGACTTGCCTTATCGTGCATGAAATGCACATCCGCCATTTCGACATTTGAGTAAGAATGAACCATAATTATTAAATAATACAAAAGTAAACTGTAGAACAATATTTTGTAGCTCCGAAACTAATGATACTTGGACCCATCATTCATTAACATCGTTCATTAACACGTTGACTGTTATGGTTACCCAACATTGACTGGCGCTTGTCTTCTCACAATCAGTGGGGCCCTGGTGGTCATCCGTGACTGGCGTTACTACATTTTTTAGAATGATTAAAATAAGGTGAATATCATCGATTAAGAAATTTTGAATAACGTAAATAATTTGAGAACATTCATGGGTGACCACCAGCGGATAAACGCACTATTGATGAGGATATGATCTTATTTAACCATATTACTTAATATTTTATCATTATATACTTAGAATTATGAAAATTCTATTGTGCCTCGCAGGGCAAAACATATAAAACTTGAGTGGCAGTCAACGTGTTAATACCTTTTGATGAGTACTACAAACCCCTGAAGTTTAACCCCAGCTTTTTTGAACTCCCTGTATTTCAAGTTTCAACATGACAGAAACTTCAAAGTGGCATTTTATCTATTTACTATATTTATATACTATACTAGCATGTCCTGGATACGGCTTCGTCCGCGATATTTCTGCGTATAAAATTCGAAATATTATGGTTTTTTTCCGTATATCTTATAGCTAGGCGAATTCTCTTCCAGCGCCAACACGCTGACAAAAATAGTTCTATGTTTTTTTCTCGAAATATTATTTAATTTGCGATAAAATATAGCCTATAATACTCCGGAAAATGTAAAGAAACTCTTATAAAAGTTTCATAAAAATCTGATTAGTAGTTTTTGAAATTTTTGCGAATATCTCTGTTCGAAACCAACTCTGTCTCTTTATTATAATAGTAAGATAACCCCTTGAGTGGAAACGATGAGTCTGGCCCACATGTGTTTTCTATGTCAAACTCGACTTTGACGGACTGGGCCGCCATGTATATTTAAGGTGTTTTGTAACTTATTCGCTTATCATAGACAACGGTATTAAGCGTATTTTTTGACAGAATAATAAATTAATCAATAATGTGCTTTATCGTTACCCAGTTTATGCAGCAGTACGATAAATATGTTGATTTCAGAGTTGCCTTAAAATAAAACAATCAGAGCGGGCTCGGTTACTTAAAATAAATCTTAAGATAAGAGGTCGGAAAAGTAAGAAAATAAAAAATATTCAACCAGTAAAATTAACAAAAATTGTCCTTTCCAGGTTTGTATTAAGAAAAAGCGTTCGATTCGTAAGAAAAAGTTATATTTGCAGAATGTCTAAAAAAATTGAAGCCATGAATTCCAAAACGGCATAAATCCAGCAACCGACATTTTGAGGAAAACTATTTCTTCATTATTTTCTTTAATTCTCTATTAATCTTTCCGATTTTCCTTGTGAATATCGTTTGCATATAAATTTTTATGTTCTTTAGAATGTCATTTAAATGTCAACAATCATTAAATGATTGTGTGTGTGATTCGGAAGCGATCGTACCTAAAACTCATATAAAGTTAAAAACTGTACACGTGCTGTTTTGATATTCATGGCTCCAATTGTTCAATGAAGGTGTGAAATGATTCAGCGCGGACATATATACCAGTCGATCACGACGAATTCGATTGCGCGGGGGTTGAAACGGGACACCCGGTACGTGAAGAACGATCAACGCTTCGTCGGTGAAGCGACAGAACGACCTTCGCAACGATAATTTCGTGGGTGAGCGGGAAGAGATAAAGTCGCGAGCTTTTTGCGCGGCCGGTTTAATTGGTCGCCGATTCCAACCGAACGGAATAAAACGGATCCGGCTTTGCGGGTAGCGAAGTGAAAATAATGTGAATGACGTCTGGGAACAACGCGCTCGTGAAAATAGAATTTGACGACTGCATATGCATTGGGCTCGGTTTCTCGTTTCGGATCGTATGCAGGCTCGCAGGCTAAAAGTGTTTTGCGTTTCAAGTAGGAGGCTACTTTGGCGGTTCTCGTTCCTTTTTCTCCGTTTTCGTTTCACTGCGATCGAAGGATATCAAATGTTAAATGTTGAATGACACCCGAGCCAGAGTATTCCATGATATTCGATCTCTGTAGTAGATGCAAGTAGTGTTGGCCGTTCAAGGCCGCTGAACAGTTTCCGTGTCACTCGAACACTTAACTCTTACTCCGTAAACGTATTTTTGATACCTACAAACTAGTGATGGCCACCGGAGCTGCAGTTTTCCCCCACTCTAGGTCCATTCCCCTCATATAGATAGGCTGTGATCGGTGACAACGATGGACCGAGGGGGAATGAGGCGCGAACTGGAGGGAACTGTAAGTAGGGAATGGACCTAGAATGGGGGGAGGCCACAACTCCGGTGGCCATGACTGCTCTAACGTAGTTTTGATACCTCTGAACCGTAAACGTGAGTCATTTGTAGGGTTAAGGGAAAAAACAAGGAATGTCACAAACCAGGTTCATTGAGAAAATGAATTTTTAATACTTCAGTGCCTCAGTAAAGAAACAAAGTTTAATGAATGTAACTGTATTTTTCATGACGTGAAGTTATACTCTTATTAGGCGATAGAAAAAAATGAGCGAAAATATAATTGTTTGACATTATTTTAATTTTTCTTTCAAGTTGAACACTGCAGAGTAAAAATGGACATACCCTGTTCTTTCCCCTTACCCTTCATTTATGTCCGATGCGTCCATCAATGATCAATAGTGTTAAAAAAAGAAATTTGGAAAATTCATATAGCATCATGAAACATTCTCAATAGAGATTATTATACAGTAGGACTTCGATTATCCGGACTATAATAGTAGTCTTATGACACACAAAAGTAGTATTATGACACACATTCCAACTATATTTCGCACAAAAATAATAACTTTATTTTAGAATACAAAGTACAGAGTAGTGCAAAATTAAGTACACAGTGTCATTAGTGATATTCCCAGCTTGTAAGTGACATAGGGTGACTAATTTCCGCATGATCGGGGTTCTACTGTAATAAATTTGAAAAATAATTTGTTAAACATGTTGAGCGTCGCAGTGGAAAATCCCGCAGCTAGTCAGACATGCGAAAGTACCTTTTTATCAACAAATATCGTTAAATATATAAATATTTTTGTATTTGATAATATACTTCTTATTTTGTACTATCATTGTAACATAGATGTAACTCAAAATTTCGTTGGAGCAATCAGTTATTTGACGAATTTTAAATTTGTACGTGGATCACTGGTGGTACACGTGGCGGTCAACCTGTTAAATATATTATTGCAAATGTATAAAGCCACCTAACCGAACCTTTGGAACTCGCCCGGTCAAAATTGACCCACGTTTACGGATTAAGAATAAAATTTAACGTTACTGTAATTCTATTTGTCAAAGCTATTTAGCAGACTTATCAGATTAATCAGCACAGGGCGTATTAAAAACGCAGTGGCCTTGTTTTGACATTGAAGGACTAACGTTTTGTGCCGTTGATATAGCAGGAATGGTTGTTTAAAATAATAGTTTCTAAAAATTCTTTCCGTTCAAAGACAGCACATCTATATCAATGGCAAATTAATTTATTATTATGAGCGTTCTGTTTGTTATATGCAAAAATTATTTAATTTTAAAAGAGGGAGATTACGACTCGGGTGAGCCCATGTAATATTCTGTTTCTTTTAATGAGGTCTAGAATTAAGGTGAAAGTCGGTCCAGTAACTTCAACTTTTTTATGCTTAAAAATATTTTTTATACATAATTTATCCTAGAATTTATTTATACTTATCACCCCCTATAAGAAGATCTTGTCCAATTCGTGACTTCTCCTTGCAGGTGAGTAAATTACGTCCCGTGAAAAATTTGAAATGTTCCCTTTAATCTGTTATTTATAATAATAATAATAATTTATACATGTTGTCATTGTGGTATATTCATGAAGCATGCAAAAAACTAGAAAACTAAATAAAATTATGATGATATATTATTATCGTTAGTTGTAATATTATTTATATATATATATACTATTATGAACATAGTATACATAATAAATCATACAAACAGGAATACAATAGAACATCAAACGATAAACATGAAATATAAATACACAAACATATCCGGTGAAAACATCTAATTTATTTATCAAAATAGTTACAATCCTAATTATAACACAAATTTTAAATCAACTTGTTATCCGAACAAAATTCTATAAAAATTAAAAATTTACCGTATAATAATATTTATTATGAGGTCGAACCTCCAACATTGAGGATATAAAAAGACTGAATGTCTTATACGAGTGAACTTTGATATATGATGAGCAACACATATTTTAAGCATTGAAACATGGAAATAATTGCAGCAACGATACACGATTATCATTTTGCGCAATCTGATATCTAAAGTTCAAATCGACGCCTCAATGGAAATTATTCATGCAGGCATTCGATAGAAAGGTTTAATAAAGAACTGGAAAGATTCAAGTATATCGTCGAAGATTGTGATAATGAAATTAACATATTAATGGACGTTTCCCTTTTTTTCGATCGCCATGATTATCACTCAACAATGTTCGAGAGAAATTTTCATACAATGTGCAATATTCCTCGGATATAAAAGTCCTGCTGACATTTGCACAGCTGCATGAAAATTAAGATAAGTTGAAAATTTTTATAATCTAAATTGCTTGCATGGACTCGTTCACGAAAAATACTATTAAAAATCGCTGATGAAATATGCGTTATCGTAAAATCTTATTATAGTATACTGATTAAAGTACGAAATATTAGAAGGTTTGATAAGTCTTCGAGAATGTTATAGTAGCACTTCGTAACTTTTAATTTAAAACCGGCTGAATTTTTTGAAATGGTTACTAATAATGTTATTAAATAGTAACAAGAAATTTGTAAAAAAACGACAGAAATTTTATAGATGATTAAACTTATTTGCTTGTATAGATAATTTCTTAATAACGGTCATTAAAAACAGTAAGCAGAGACTTAGGAAATTAATTAATATTATTATTGTATATAAAAGTTGTGTTTTTAGATATTCATAAATAATTACAAGGTAAAAACTACGTATTTTGATTTCGATAATTACAGAGGAGTAGCTCATTTTTGTAAATATGACAGAAATTGACGATCTTATAATAATTACCTTCCTTTATGTTGATTTGACAAACTTGCGATATAACGATTTTTTAACATTAGAACAGATGACAATTAGTCGATAAAATAATGATTTATTTTTTATTGTAGGGGAATGCAATGCTGGGAGGCGTAAAATTCTATTCATTGCTTACTACAATTTTATCATTACCCATGTAAAGAAAATTGCAAATGATAATCAAAATACTTAATTGTGTAATATAAAAGCAATTATCAAATCCGGAAAATGGTAAGAATACACATACAGTAATTCTATTCCTCTGGCTTAATTAGTAAACAAATGTACATGAATAATTTGTGTAATTTGAAACTACCATCATTTTATATTTAATTCATTCAATATATCGTTTTTAGGTAAAAATGTGTGGTAGTAAATGCATTAAAGTGAAAATTCTAACTTATATGTGAAAATAAAAATGAAATTCATCTTATGTATGAACTGACCCAGTTTTGAGAAACTGTCTAATTAAAATTTAAGGACATCCCATGAAGGTTTGCGAAAATCTCTTAAAATAAAAAACAAACTGTACCTTGAAAACAACACCGCATTGGACGTATGTTCATTTAACTTTTTTTTGTTATAATTATGTCCTAAATCTATCATAAAAATTAGGAATTTGTTCAAACTCCAGGCGAAGGAATAGGGGTCAGACGCAAACCCAAGAGTCACAAAACAATCGTAACATTGTGTAGGACGTACTTAATGTTCGTATAATTCTAATACCTTCTTTGTGAATCACAAGCACATCACGTTAATAAAATCACCAAGATCAAAAATCGAGAATTTGACCAAACTTCGTTTGAATCAATAGGGGCCAGGTCAAAACCCAGGAGTCACAAAACGATTGAGACATTGTATAGTACATATTAAATGTTTGTTATATTATTCTAATACTTTCGTTATCAGTCCAGAGCGTGCGTTGTTAATAAAATAAAATCAACAAGACCAAAAATCAAGGATTTGGCCCAACTTCATTCAGCGAATCAATAGGGGCCAGGTCAAAACCCAAGAGTCACAAAACGATCGTGACACCGGTATCGCCAAGGAAGAGTAACCCAATCGTCTCTTCCTCGAGGCACGCGTGTAAAGATATCCATACGCAGAGGACGAAGGAAACGGAGTCAAAGAAGAAGAAGAAGAAGAAGAAGACGAAGAAATTCCGAACGAGCGGAGTAGAGCTGACCAGACGTGTTATCGACGCTCTGCCAACCCCTTAAATCAGCGAAGGTAGGTGAGCAGGGGGTGAAGCAGACGAAGAGGAGGTAGAGGGCAGATCCTCCTTTCCCTTTCCCTGATCCCTACGATTTTTTTCTCGTGCTCGTGACGAAGAGAGGACATGCGCATGCAGATCACGTCGGTTGTAGCCAAGTGATAGCGTATCTGTGGGCGGCGCGTGCGTGTGGTCCTTCTATGTCCCCTTTAACTCCCATCCTTTCCTTCGTTTCTTCCACCATGCTCGAGGGAACGCTCCGGCCCGTTCCAGGCCTCATCTCTTTTTCGCCTTATACATGGATCCCTCGATCCTACCGGTTTGCCTCTTTGCTTTTAAATGGGGAAATGACAGACTTAATATGCGATTTAATACGTGTCTACCTGACGCTCTGCTTTCGCGGTGCGTAGGCGGCCAGGATTTTTATCATCGCTATTCTTCTCTTCTCTTTTTACGATCGCGAGTTTGATTGAAATTGAGAGGTCTCGCGGACTGACTCCTTGACTGGACCGTTGGTCATAAGGTGCACTTCGTGGATGTTGCTGCAAAGTTATATGGGATTCCTCGAAAGAGTGTCGTGAGGCAATTGTGATATTAACACATTACCAACCATTGCGGTAGATCCTCCATTTTGAGCTGTGTTACTTTGTACCCCTAACGTAAGCAGAGACAATAAATTCTGATAAGTTGAATCTGTTAATACATTTAGACAGACGCAATGAGCTTACGCTCCACATTTTATATTATTGATCATCATATTAAAGGAGGTATAGTGGTTTAAATTGACACTAGATAGGTGCCTAGCATTTAGGGGAAATATCGTAAATGGTACAGTGCATCGGAGTACCCTTTATTTTATAGAAATCGGTAAGAATTTTGTATCTTTCTCTATTTAATAGTGCACCTGATGGTGTATATTCTTACTGTAGTATAAAAATGTACGTATAATTTTAGATGTGTGAAAAAATTGAGTTATTTCAATTTGAATCGCTGGTCACCAGTGATAACCATGGCAGACAGAGTGTTAATGACATTATTTAAAGTAACCAAAAGCTAAAAATATAATTTGTTGTACATTCTATACATAGGCTGATATAACAATAATGAAGCTTTTATGTTAAGAATTGGAAACACTGTCAAGCTGTCATGGATTTCTTCGGTTAGTATGATCCTTCTACCACTTTCAGTAAGAATTTCAACTTGTCAGCATGCATTTGACCGATTCTAGCATCGTAATAACGACGAGTTGTGCGGATCGATTATACTGCATTGAGGACAAGATACTTGCCACCACCTCATTTCTTTTAATTAGCGAATTCTTGCAAAAAACATGATTATAGTAATTCTTCAGTTTCTGTACTCAGCAGATCTTTCACCCTGTGACGTTCTCTAATTTTCAAATGTGAAATTTAAGGTAAAAGGCCATCACATCGAGTGGACCAAGTGCGCAGCGTCAGGAGCAATTTGAAAAGAATTGGCGTGTATAACTCAATTTTCTTAAATACATGTTTTTTACAAGAACCTAGTCTATTTTTATTTCAGATTACGTATGTTTAATTTTCTTGTAATTTTTCGACGATATTACTGACAGAACCAGAAATTGAATCTGGCTGGGTTCTGCAGAAGTAGAATTAAAAGTGAACTAGATCAGCACTGAGGTCAGTAAGAATCCTAAGTAAAGGCGTAGGAGTTAATGATTCAAGAAACTGTTGTTTTGGAAAGCGTGACTACTGTCTTGATGACTAATTAGGTAGTGAAAGTTTCCAGTTCATCTTAGCAAATCTCACGATCCTTTAATGTATTATCCAACAAGTAAAAGACCATTCAAAAATCTTATTTTCTTATGCAACATATTTCTTTGCAGTGCTATAGCTGAAGTTGCAATATCAGTGTTGAAAAAATATGTTCCTTCAATCGGTTCTTAATCACTTCTATACCCAATTCAATAAACTGTCTCCTCCCTAACCAGTTGTCACCTGCTTAGGAGTAGATTCATCTCTTGTGAAAGTGTTGTCCAGACTCCTAATCCTATTTAAAAGGTCCGCGTCTTTCATCATGCCTCGAAATGTATAGGATGTTCTACGATCAATGGTCTTAACTTTGAGTATGTGTGGTACTGAACAAATTAAACGAAAAGATGTTAGTGAGCGTGGATAGTGTAAATTAATTGTTTCTGAGTTACAAAGAAAAATTTAATTTTGTTTTGATAGGTGTAGGGTTGCTTTTTTTATATCTTGTAAACTATTTATTTTTGGACCCACGTTTACTCAAACCTCTCTGTTTATTTTAGTGAGTACTATCTGTACTCAAAGTTAGGACTATCAGTAAAACAGTATTAACCAGAATTTCATGAACCATCTACAATATGATCCTGAAGTAGGTAACCAGTCTTTCTGTACAGGTGAATCGACATTTAAGTATCGTTATCATTTCCGTCATGTTACCAATAAAGTACAACAATTACTCATTGTTGTCACAATATTCAACTTGATATTGTAGAAAACATTAAAGAAACTTAAATATCAAAATGGTCACTGTCTTAATTGAATTTCACGGTAGCTGCACCTGGCCATTTTTGCAAACATGATCCCAAATTTGTCCACACACACATTTATATACAGTTAAAAATATTTTTTGTAGTCCAATTTGCGCAATAAAGTCGAAAAAAACAAATTTCATGATGCCTATCTGAAACACAACGACGAAGAAAATAATTTTAACTCAAAAAGAAAGTAGTACCGAACCTACAGCCTTAACATGACTAGAATACACTCTCAAAATTTGTCTACCTATGTATACTCACCCTGTATATGGAAAGTTAAATGTTGAAATTAACATTAAAAAACCACATGCATCGAATGACGCAATTTCTGTGTTTTATGTTTACAATCTGAAATCCTTTGAATCATGAGCCTTATATTTTGTTACTTTTAATGTAACGATGAAATTTATACAGGGTGTCCCATTCTCATCCTTCCACATATGTCTTCTAAATTATTATTGATATCCAAAAATATTTCAGACAGAAGTATGTTACAAAATTGAAATCGAAATATTTCCAAAACTATTAGTTTTGAAACACTGACACTACCTTATATCACTCTCGAAATCATTCAACTCCTACCTGAAATATTTTTCGATATCACTAATAATTTTAAACATATTCACGTAGAAAGATTAGAATGAAACACTCTGTATATCTATGTAGATATATCTATGAAAAATCATGTCCCTCCAATTTTAACGATACGCTCCACATTACAGATCAAATAATTTTACCTACTAGAAGTACCTATTAGAAAAAGTGAAATATAAATTTCTAAGATTGTTTGCTTATAAATCTGGCCACCTCATACCTCGTTTAGACCACAACTATGACCATGTTATGCGCCGATTTAATATTCATACTCTGGAGGACAGAAGATTGGACAACGATTTACTTTGTCTCTTTTAAATCATTAATAACTACTCTAACAATCCAAGCCTTCTTCACTTGTTGAACTTCAATGCTTCTATGCATCACTTTAGACATGTCCAACTATTTCGTTCACCCATCTACACCTTCCAATTTGGGCATTCAGATCCACTATATAGAATTTGTGATTTAGCCAATAGTTTCAGCGTTAAATTGTATTCTTTTTCCGGCTCTCCTGATAGTTTTTAAAAACCGTGTTTATAGATCGCTAGGTCAGTTTATGAACACTATGTTAATAACACTATTATAATAAAATTAATAACGCTAGGTCAGTTTATGAACACTATGTTAATTAACACACTGTGTTAATTTAGCATTTCACTATTATTGTAGTATGTCTAAAATGAGTTGTTAGTCTATACTGTAACAGTCTTTTTCATGTATTATGTATACTACCTGTCTCTACACTTTCAATCATTGTGAAAAAGGGATTTTTCCGTATACTGTAATAAATTAAAATTAAAATTTTCCAGCGACTGACTATGAACGTAACTGGGCAGACACCAACAAATTAATTTCGCCAAGCAGGCCGCCTGGTCACAGCTGTCAGGAAATTATGTAAATTTGTTTTACAAGCTTGGGATAACGATTTTTTTCTGATCCGGATCGGAATTCTTCGAGTTTCCAGGTTCGGATCCAACTTCTAGGCCGAAGTCGACCGGTCGTGCGAGATTCTCCTTATCGACGCGAGCTGGCCCGTCTTCGGGCCATTCGTGGGCCCGAAATAGCGTCTTCGGGCCCACTTCGTGCCTTCCCAGCACCTACCTTCGAAAAAGAAACGTAACCCTAGACGTATCGCGGTGTCATGTCCCGCGCACCTGGCGGCCTCGTTCTTTGTAACACGATACACACGTCTCTTCTTCTTCGTCTTCTTCTTCTTCTTCTTGGCTGCCGTTGTTTCTTCGTTCCTCGTCGCTGTCGTACTCGTTCCGTGCGCCAATGCGTGAAGTGAATTGATTTAAATGATGAAAGAACCATGCGGGGTGCTAATTAACGAGCGTTCCCGTTCATTTGATATTCAGTGATTATTCTTTTCACTTCGTTGCAGGTGATAGATTTGGCTTTGATAACTGGCGCGTTCGTGATGATATATTTCAGATGGTCCTGTATCTAAACGACTTCGTTTTCTTAATTTAATTAGGGAATAGTTGTGAAGCAAAATTTCAAAGCAACAGTTTTTATCTTGTTTTTTTAACAGACGCAACAAGGTGTAAGTAATTCAGGTGAAACCTTAAATTTTCAGGAATTATTTATATTCTTATTAAAAATAGTGTTACGGTTTCGAGGTCCATGTTTTTAGATCTTTATTCTTTCTTGAAACAGTTCCAATAATCCTTAAAGAGGACATTTCTTGTTAACGTTAAATATGTACTGTATTTTTGTCAGTATGCCATTGGAATTTATCTTATTCTCCACTTCATTATACATAACCAAAAAAAGTGCTGTGCAATTATATAACAGAAAATGAAATATTTATATTTTAAAATATCACTGAAGATATTAAATTTAAATTTGATTATTGCACTTTGTTCTACTTTCTAAATTAATTTCTTCCTTCTGTAAATATGAGATCATCGGATGACTGAAATAACAGATACAACGGTAGTTTAAAAAATAATATAATAAAAGTTTATTTTACACGTACAAACGAAACACAACGGGCACATAGGTACACAGTATAAATGTGAAACAATTCATTATGCGCTAATCCGAATACCTATACATACAACATATAATATGTCGTACGTAACATAATTACAGATCTAACGGGCATGAATTCGAACATAACCTCATCGTGATATACAATAATAATTATACTCTAATATTAACAACTATAGATATGTACGCAGGTTGATACACTAAAAATCCGGGACACCGTCCAACGATACATCCAACGAGTCATCATCAAATCCTCAAACTTTCAAACATCGCGAGTCGCTCAAGTATAAATAATCAGAGAGACGAATTTCCAGCGAAACAAAATTACGTTCGAATATTCCGAGTTTCGACAAATCTCAACGAGTTCATTGCAATCAACAGCACCAGCAGAATCTGCCGTTCAGTGAAACAGTCACGTCAAGATAAAAGAAACGTTAATCACGTTCCAGGCTCCTCTTCGCTGATAAGAGTCCCAAAAGAGAAAAACGAACAATTGACCTTCGAAACTGCTGCTCGTTTGAAGAATCATGTCGCCGTCTAAATTAATTCTGCTAATAATACAAATGCAGACTTCCCGGTATTTTAGGTTGGCCCACGGGACACTAGGACGTCTCCTGGAGCACCACGGCGCTGGAGCCAGGTACAGGGATCCCTGGCGGCGGCGGCGATGTCGATACGCCCAAATTATGAGTCAACGAATGCCTCCTCAGGTCGCAATTCCTGCGAAAGACCTTGCCGCAGGAGGCACAATGGTATGGCTTGATGTCGGTGTGCGTCAGGAGGTGGGTCTTCAGGTTGCTCCTCTGATTGAAGCTCCTGGCGCAAACGGGACATTTGTGGGGCGATTCCTCCATGTGCAGGATCTTGTGCACCGCCAGGGTCCTGCTCTGGCAGAATCCTTTTCCGCACTCCGCACATTTGAACGGCTTCTCCTTGCTGTGAATGTACCTGGAGCAAACAAAGGAACAGATTTTCTTCGTTAGGAGGTTACTGTGAAATTGATCTTAATGAAATGTAACAATTAAATATACGAAAGTTCTGATAGATATTATTGTGCGGATTCATGGAAGATTATGGAGCATTACGAATATTATATTAATTACTTTGTGTAGAATTCAAGTATATGTAGAATGTAGAAAATATGTAGAATGTATTAGAAAATGTGGATAACGATTTGGAAGAGTGTAGACGTTGTGGGTATTAGAAAACTGAAGAATTAAAAATGGAGGTAGTAGAATATCGAAATGTTTCAGGTACTGAAGATAGACGTACAATAATAATAACATCAAGCGAGAGAATATAAAATAAAAATATTGAAGCACTTAGAAGAATGAAATAGTTTGGTCACTGTAATCTTGAAGATGTCGATAGATTTAAGAGTCTGCAACTCATTGACTGTGGAAAATGTGTGTAGCAGCCTGGAAAAATAGTGTTCTATATGTTAATGGTCACTATAATGGCCTGGTCTGAAGGCTAGTCGTTAGCAAGTAACATACGCTCATCCAGAGACAAAGTAGTGTTAAGTGATAGCTCAAGAAATTCTTTGAGGACAAATAAATAAATAAAAGAAATCATCCATCAATATCTCAGGAATTATCTCTCCCGCACAATAGACGGTTTTCAGTGGAAGATTCTTCAGTCAAAATATTAATCACGTCAGGACACTGGCATATATCTACGTTTATCTTTTCCTTAATTTCAAGATTATTGACAAAAATATATCATTTACTTATATGTATTTACATGTTCTCTTTTTGTAGAGACTACTTAACCCTTTTTAACTGTTGGTTTTTGATTAATATCTATGAACTCCTAACGAAGCAGTTGAATAGGAATTACAGGATTGTAAAAAAATTAGAAGACTCACTAAAAATGTCAATAATCAGTATTAATTGCAATGAAAAATGAAGCACATAAAAATTCAAAAATAAACCGATAACAAAGATAGTATACCACCAAAAATAAAATCTAACAACACTAACATAATTAATAAACATTAAAAATGTATCAAAATAAAAAATACTGAGAATCATATAACATCCAGGGCACTACATTAAAATTGTAATAATCCTTGTTAATGTACTAATCCTGTAGTACTATTTCTCAAATCAAAGTTCAAATATAAATTGAAACTTGCGTCGATTCAAACGCGATTTCGATCACTGCAAACATGCTGCTCGAAAGGAATGGAGCTAACCAGAGGACAAGTATTTTTAAGCGTAAATCACCGAGACCAATTAACGGGAATTGCAGACGTATCTATTGATGTCGTCATGATTGACGATCAAGATATCGAAAAGCTTCGATAAATTGTCACGAATTGATCAACGTAATTAATACGGTGCCGTGATTCGAGCCGCCGTCATAATTACACCGTGGAACGAACACGCGTGTGTTATTTCGTCGTGTTTAGACGTCACGAAGATTGCAATCAATTTAACCGTGCGGAGAAGAAAGCGCTTTGTGATGCGCTGCGATTGGTACGACTGCTTTTGCACTAACACAATTTATCGTGCCAATAAGCATACATAATAGCAGCGTTGTGCCTTCCGCGTTTCTTCCACGAAGAGATCCTCGTACGCAAATTTTTGACGATTTTTTACAGATCCTCCTCAATAGAAGCAAATTGGGTGCAATTAAACGTGCCTGCTAACGCGACGATTTCTAATTTACGTAACTGAGTTTTGAAATATTTATCGTTTCACTGAACATTCTGATAGGTCAAGAATTCAATAGTTTCAACTAATGTGAACTGAGGTAATTATTATAGAGTTATTCAAGTATAAATCCTAAAATTTTATAATGTTAGGTAGTTATTCATATTTTTCGGTTAGTGAGAGGTCTCCCTTTCGTGTTATACGATTAAAATCACTTATCTACCTACACGAAGGTTGCTAAGACTCTCACGAACTTCGAATATCAAAGTACCATTTACATTAAAACATTAGTGCGTAAAGAAACTCAATAATCCTGCAACAAAATTGTCCCTTCCATTATTGTCCCGATGAGATTATTATTCACGAAACTATTGAAAACAATTCCTACCAAAATTACAAAAGGATCAACGCAGTGTTAACGTGTGGCGCAATGAGGATTGAAGTGATTCTTACCTATGATCTCTCAAATGATCCTGCCGTCGGAAGGCCTTTCCACAAATGTCGCACGAGTACGGCCTCTCGTCGGTATGAGTTCTCTCGTGTATCAGCAGATTGTAGCTTTTCGTGAACTGCCGGCTGCAGAACTTGCATATAAATTGTTTCTTGGGCCTGGTGGCCCTGCAAGTCCGTGGTATACTCGACTCAGCGGAAGTGGACGTGGCCTGAAGCGGCGAGGATGAGGACAACGACGAGGAAGAGGAGGACGAGCAGGCGGACGAAGACGCCGGGGACGTGAACGACGAAGCAGGGACCTGCGTCGTCAGGGTCGTCGATTGTGGTACCGTGGTCCCGGAACTCGAGTTCACGCGATTTCCTTCGGATATCCGTCGCAGCAGCGCCTCGTGATTCGCGGAGGACGTCGCCACGGAAGTGTCCCGCAGCAGGACTTCCTGTTCCTCGAGAAGGGCCAAATCCTCATCGGGATCTCCGATAAAGTCCAGTCGACCTTCCTCCTCGTCCTCCGTGGACTGTAACAACCTCTCAGCAACAAGCTGATCGTTCTTCGACGGTGTCGTCGAGGTCAGAGCGTTCTCCAACCCAGCGTTTATCGGCGAGCACCTCTGATTTCCGGCAGCTGTCAGTCCCGCAGCACCGGACTGATTGACAGCAGGCGCGGCACTACTGGCATGCAGGCGATGAAGGGTTAAATACGTCTCGAGGGCCTGAAGGTTCAAGGCAGCCGCTGCTGCGTGTCCTGGGGGAAGCAAGGCGGCCCTCTGAAGGGCGGCGAGAAGAGCTCCCTGCAGGCCCAGGGCCACACTCTGCAGCGTCAAGTTCGGCAGGCCGGCATCCGTCACACTGGCTAGATCCCGAAGATCCGTGTTGGTGGACGTGCTCGTCGAGGAGGACGAAGGGACCATTACGATTCCCCGCTCCTGGTCCTGGTCCTGCTGTTGTTGCTGTTGCATCCTCCCCCTTCACTGGATTCGTCCCGGGTCAGGCTCAGGGGCTGCCGACGAGTTGCCGGCACCATTGGCGAGGGTGGTCTATCGGTCTACTGCTCCGGTGTGTCGCTTCGAGTGTGAAACTTTTCGAGGGTTCATTCACTGGCGAATCGTTTGGTCCTCATGCCCGGTCGTTTCGCAGTCCGATCGCGAGATATCACCGCGGGTTGCTCGCGACAGGGTTGACGGATGAGGAAACGGCAAAGAGGAGAGACGCGCGCGATGCTGGCGGTGCGAAGGCGCCCCGACGACTGCTCCTGCCTCTCGCTGCTGGGCACTGCTCGTGGAGACACCTGGTGGCAGGTATCCGAGGCGAGTTGGGACCGTTCGCGAGGAACGGGCCCCGGATTCTAGAGAGAGAGCCCCACAGCTGGCCCGCAATTCCTCGCCGTTTCGGCGTAAACGTCGTCGTTCGTAATCTCGCGTGCACGCGTGCGTGGCTGCACGCGCACCATACGTCCAGGACAACCCCTGCTTATCCCCCGAGCGTTATGATTTAATTCTTACGCCATTGGAATTATGATGCCTATGCACTCGATGTACCCGCGAAACCGAGGATGCGTGCTTATAACCCTCTGGTGTCTCGATCAGGATGGGGCAGCCGCCGTTATTCGAACCACAGCCGCGGCTCGTTTATTGCGAAAGATTCAGACTCACTACTTTTTGGAATTTCTCTGTTCTCCGGGTACTGAAGAATGTCCATTTTTTTAAGGCGGAGCGTATTCAGGTGAACTTGTTTAATAGTTAAACAATTACACAAGTAATAAGACTATGTGAAAAACGACAGGTGAGTCTTCTTGTAGGTAAGTTTTGAATAATAAATACAAATATTATTTATATACGATTTAAAGAAGGTAACCATGTATCGAAAGTTAGAAATTCATTGGTTAACAAAAATTTATTTTATAAACAGTTTAACTTGTTACAAAGCATTATCATTGTAATGAAGTGAGTGATTTTCTTTTTACTTTGTATATTGTTTTACTCTTTCTTTTATGATGTAAACGCAAGTTGCAGTAGTAAAAATATGAGAAAAGTTATTGCAGATCTAAGAAACAATTTCGTTAACATAAAAAGTACGATTATTTTTTGCCGGTAATAGTGAAGAAGCTTTGTACCTCCTTAAGAAGTTAATCGGATTAGGTCAATTATGTTTTTTATTTCGTTTTAATTATCAGGCATTGTAGATGTAATATACTTACAACTTGTCAAACCAGTCAACTTTTTCATCAAGAAATCTCAGGACAGAAACATGTTGCAGGAAGTTTATACTCTAAATTGTTTCATGAATCAACTTGCATTGACATTTTTCAGTTTCGCAGTTTCAAAACAAAGTGGTTCATAGATTCATAATAATTGTTTCCAGTTATGGAATTCATTCACTTGGTCGTCACAGCATTACCTTTCAATTCAGACTAAAAAAAATGAAACAACATAGCAAGCCGAAAATCTTTATCTACCATTACTATTATCTTCTTATGAGAAAATATTATCTATAAATTTATAAAGAATTACAACGTTTGATTGTTAAATAAGAGCTCTGACAGAATTAAATAATCTGTTAATAACCTGTCGAAGTATATAATAGTTAGTAGAAAATAAGTAAACAGACACAGCATCAACACATATTGTCGATAGTAAAAACAAAGTTTTTGATAAAAAGTTACTGACAGATATGAAAATCAGAGGGCAAGTATCAATTATTAAATTACAAATTGTAACGCTTGCAACAATGTCGACTTCACCAGCCACCAAAATCAACAAGTAGCATGACCGACTGTTAGGGGAGATCACCCCATTTCATGGTAGATCATTGGACAACCGATGAAGAGATCTGCCATATTGAGCTGCTCGACATTATGCTCTTGTAAGGAGACTACTTCTTGAATTTACCGATTTCTATACAATTTCACACAATAATATATCTATAACCCATAGTTATCATTGATAACTACATCCAATGAATTTTGTTGTAATATAATCTCATTTCGAAGTTCAGCTCTTACGTTTTTAAGCATTTTACGAAAATTCATTTGAATTTTTTAATTCTAATTGAGTTATCAAATTTAGCAACAAAAAATAAGTAACTGCATGGGATTTGTTTCGGTATGGTATGATCAAAATTCCTGGAATCTCGAAATTATATTTGTTTGTATTGATATAATTAAATTAACTTGTTGCTAATTCACTTACATAATAAAGCGCAGATATAATTCCAAAAATTAACTTTACTTCACATGTGCCGGCAGCACGATTTACACTTTATTAGATACGAAGCACCTAGTTTCTTAATTTAACACTTTGACGGTCGCAAAATTTTTGCAAATACTAACCATCTGTGACCATTTTTTCAAGAATATTTAAGTCAAAAAACATTAGTAAAATATTTTATAGTTTTTACTCTATTAGTACCTGCATATTTATGTATCATCAGTGATAAATATGTTTATTTATTTATTTTACAAATGTTTCATCCTAATTAATGAAATCATGTGTACGTATCAGTGGCCGTCAAAATGTTAAATTACCATAACTCCTGTAATATCTGTAATATATTCTGTAACATGGTAACTGATAATATGAAATGTGCAAATTAAATTTAATTGTACATATCCGAATATATTATGTGTTTTAATCCTTTGCACTCGTATGTTCATTCTCAGTGGCCAATAATTATGGGAATAATCTCAGCTTGGTTACACCATAATTAGATGGTTTACTTACTTATTTCCAGAAGATCATATAATAAGAACATATGTACAAGAAAGTGTGACAAAATACTGCAAAACCTAAAAGTTATGTTCATTTCTCTCTCACATTCTGCCACAAACAGCGAGTCGAAAAAAACTTATTATGAGCTGGCTCATACACTGGGGACGTAAAATGATAGACCTACCTGTACAGTCGACTAAAACGTGCTAACTTATCACTGAATTAACAGAGTTTCCCCAATTAGTCTATCGAAACATGAACTATCAAAACTGTATTCATTAACACGTTGAGTGCCACAGTGAAAACGGCCATACCTAACCAGACACGATATAATTTACTATTTCTTATATAAATCGTAAAGAAAAAAAAGATTTAAATACTCAGTCGTGTTCTTCTGTTCCTACATTATTATTTCAGTATGAAGTTTGCTCAGAATTTTACCACAATTAATAATTATTTAATTAAATTAAATTTGAGGTGTCCATCACTAGTGACTGCCACGGCATTCAACGTGTTAAAAAAGAAAAATAATCAAAATAGACAAAATAGCCTTGAACACATTACACTGCTTTGTCGCGTCTATAGAACATCTAATAAAACATCGTCTCCATGTTTATCTTGCACTAAATCTAACACATTCGTTACATGGAAATACGTTTACAAACCGCTGTATTATTACGAAGATTTATTACTCAATTTCTATGCTCAAACTCACGAGAGGATGTTACTCTCGCGAATGGAAACTCGGTGCATTTTCATTTTTCGCAGTTTTTGCACAGCTCGTCGGACGTTTCATTCAATTACACGACAATGAAAGGCAAAGGTCAAATTGGGCTCTGTCCAGCGACGTATCGGTAAATCTCCGTGCTTCTGTGTCCGCGGCCGTCATTAAAACGTCGTGAATTAAGAATTACGACGTACTTACGTAACATACTGCGAGCCGTGGAAGTAATGAAGAGCAAATTCAAGCATGGCGTGTGTCACCAACGTGATAGTAGCGTCGGGCAATAAACAATGTGCATAGGACGTTGCTTGTTCGTTGCGAAGCTATTCGCTCGTTTACAGTCGAAACCCAAAGAATACACTGTCACTATGATGAAAACGCATAAAGGGTGAAATAGGAAAGCATAAACAAACGTCCGTGGTCATGGAAAGAATCATCGTTTATTTCCTCGTAAATTATTAGAAATGATAGCGCCAGTATAGTATAAACATGATGTCATATTAATTAAAGATTTTTACAGAAAGGTATGAGGCAATGACAATTAAAATTAAGAACTTTGCACAAAATGAATTTTTTTCAATATTTTTCTTCTTTTTATTGAGGGGCATTGAATTGTTAAAACATAACCCTGATTTTTAATACATATTTATATTTAAAAAAGATTTATTTGGATTTAAAAATATTGAGATTTGAGATTACATTGGCGGGGTCCTACACGTTTAATAAAATCATGATTAGAGTGCGGTTGTTTATTTAATTTAACATACCTAAGTATCTAAAAAACGCAGAGTTATAACCGTGAGAAAATAAAAAGTACAGTTTTTAAACATTTACGAAACAAAAAAACAATTTTGTCAAAGTTTCATTTCTATAACGTCATTAACATAAAAAATATTGAACACTAAAATGTATATTTGCATAAACATCCGCAGTCTAACCACTATTTTGTGTAATATCATTCAATACTTCGATTTCAATGAATAAAAGTAGTAAATATACACATCTATGTGATGAAATTACTGGAATGATAATCATTAGGTTTTGTTGAACTTTTTTTTAATTTATATCAGAATATAACATTATTTTACAATTTTGAAAGGGTAGATTTCCGCAAGTGTGTTAGTTAATTCTTTTTTAAAGGCAACATAATTAGAAGGGTAATCAACTACTTTCGCTAACACGCAACATTTACAAACATATTTAATCTTAAAAAGTAATTAAACTTACAGTGCTATACAGTTATTATAAAAATAGGTATGAAGACAAATCCCAAGTTAGTGAAGTCTGTAGTATAGTAATTTCGTACGGCGAACCTTTTATATCTTCATAGTTGATCTACTGAAAGTTCTGTAGTTACTTCCTTAGCAACTGCAAGAATCAAACTGGTACTTCTCTTGTCAGATATTGTAAACAGATAGCAAATAATTGTTATTTTATTGCAATAGTTTTTATTTATGTCGAGTGACCCTCGACACATAATTCACAAGACACACCTTATAAGAAGAGATTTTATCATTAAAGAATTGAGTACAGTAAAGCCTCTAATATTCGAATTAATGAGGAGACGCACTTGGGCGGATAAAAAAAATTCAGGAATGTTAATTATGTTGAACATTCTATGTTTCAAAGAGAATAACACAACTGTCGATGACAAAGATGAAACGTACTGTAAATAATATTTATGTTTTACTTAAGAGCACTACATCTCTTTATTTTCCAAATTTCATACATCCGTTAATTATGTAGAACATTACTGTTCTTTTACTTGGAACTATCCAACGTTAATCGTTAATACTGAATTATATGATTGAAAGTAAATTATTGGTATGTTATTTGTGTTTAGTATGTATGCTTCGCTGTCCAGATAAGTAAATGACTCTGGCGGCGTATATCCTGATTTCATAGTCTCTAATAAGTACATTGGATTAGCATATATGGAGCTGTATGCAGGGTGGTAGAAAAAGGTTCAGAACTTTAAGGGTAGACAGTACAGTAGAAACTCGATTATCTGAACTGTAATCAGTAACAAGATGCCTCACATTGTACCTATGTTTCTCACAAAAATGAAACTGTGGGTTTAGAATATAAAAATACACGGTAGTATAAAATAAAGTACACAATGTCACTAATGATGATTCTACCTTATAATTAACATAGAAGAAGAATTTTAAATAATCGAGGTCCCACTATTCTCGCCAAATGGAGGAAAAAAGTTCTAATGAACAAGGGTCGGAAAATTAATATTTTCAAAGTTATAAACAATTTTCCGTTTCGGTTAAAGCGAGTGGTTTGCTCCACTAACACAAAACCACCCTTCTGTATAGTTGGATTCCAGTGATCGGTGTAGGGTCAAACAGACTCTGAACTACCTTTTCTATGGTTCCGGCGCTGGTGTTGAACCAGATTGGACAGTCATGCGTCAGAATGGACCTTTAGAGGAGAATGTATCGAAGAATTTTTACGCCTTCATAGAGGTCTCTGGAATACAATAATTTTCCGTAATTCATAAATGATTTTTGTGCCTTTCGAATTTGTATATTTATATGCTGATTATAATTTTTCTTTAAATCTGTGCCATTTTCGACCAATTTTCAACTGACATTAAACTTGGATTTTGTTAAACATATTTTGTAGAAGGACTTGCAATTTTGGCGGTTTGGTATGCTTCGCGTAAATTAGTAAATCGTCCGCGAAAGCTATTGTCATTTTGGCATTGTCGTCACTATAGTCACGATATATGTAATAACTAGCCTAGAAAAATGTTTAACAATACATGAGAGTTTAGTATGCCTTGTTATAAACCACTTTATATTCGCAAAAATTTGGTTGATTTAAATTGTCCATTTACGGCGTAAAATTTGTTATCGTATAACATTGTTGGATTCCGAGTCGTAGGATCGAGTACAACACTTTTAAAATCGAAAAAGAGGTTTAAAGACGTTGCACAAGAATCTGGCTAAATTTGTAAATTCCTGGGCAGATATATAGTATGTTAGGGAAAGGGAAGGGTATGGATGATCAGCCTTGACGTACTCGGCCCTTCATGACTAAGGATAGCGTTCGTTTGGAGACAGTGTTCGATTTGGAAAGTTTCAAGTAAAAAAGTTGACTTAGTGTAGGCGATGTGTTGGACAAAGTCATAGATAAAAGTGGCTGGTCATCCAACAGCATGTCTCAAATCGTTTTTATTAATTATATCAGGAATTCCTTTTTTAAGAGTATCAAGAAGAGCTCATCCAGCCAGACAGGATCAAAGTCCTTTTCAAAATCTATGAGCAGCGCTTCTACGCAATCATTTGCGTTTCTAGCCCAACAGATGTCTGATATAAATTTTTTAGTTGCATGTATTTTGGAGTATTTTCACATGAAACCAAACTGACGATTCAGAATAACATTTTTGCAATTTGTAACGCTAATAATCGCATTGTTCATTGTGGTCTCGAGGACTTTGCTTATGTTCGAAAGAAGACTGATTGGACGGTAGCTATTTGGATTGCTGTCGTCTTTATCTTTATTTTTAATTATTATTAATTTAGCTGTCTTCCAAATCGTAGGGATATAGGATAGGTTTAGGCAATTATTGAATATAGTAGGACCTCGATTATCCGAACTATAATTCGTAACAGTACAACTCACATTGCAACTAAATTCTGCATAAAAATGGTAAGTTTATTTTAAAATATGAAATACAGAATAGTGCAAAATTAAGTGCACAGGGTTATTAATAATATTTACAGTTAGTAACTGACATAGAATGTCTAATTTCTGAATGGTCAGTGTTCGGATAATCGAGGTTCTACTATATTATACTGTAGTAGAATATACAGGGGTTGGACAAAATAATGGAAACACTTCGTACATTAAGGAAATTCTTTATTAATATCGTGTAGGACCACCATTGGCGTCTAATACAGCCTGAATTTTTCTGGGAATGGAATCATACAAATCCTGAATAATGTTTAATGGGGTATTTTACCATTCTTCATATACGATCGCAGTGTGTACAACTTCACGGCTACTAATCTCAACTACACAATACACAACTTATAAGCAATGTTTCTAATTGTTTGTCCAACTCCTGTACATTCTTGAGGATGATAAGTCTATATTCGTAATATTAATTTAGATCTTCGTAGACGTTAGCTGTACCAAACTGCGCGCCAACCTGTATCAACCATAACAGATAAAAGGGACCGAAGCCGGAAAAATACACGAAGCACCACTCTCAATACGACCTAATTTTTCTAACCGCTGATGGATCGCATGCTATCATCCGAAAAGCGTATAAGTTGTGCACATCAGCGTTCAGGATTCATTCAAGGTCCCAAAGGACAACACTCGTCAGTAAAGACATGTTCCAACGGAGTAACAACTTGATTTTTCTACTTTCGAACCACTCTCACAAATTTAATTACGCGTGTATAGTACCGCTGATATCTTTTCAAAGACGAGCAGATCGCGGTACACAACATATCGCTCATTTGATGCAACAAAGACACAACTAAACATTTGCCATTTTTAAGTTATTGGTATAGAAATAACTGTTTTTGTTTGTAGTCTCTACTGGTAGAACGATATAACTGATGTTCTAGCACTCGCCACAAGAGGACGGTTGTCCAGGACAGATGTTCTTATAAAATTGCAGTGATTCGAAACATTCAAACTCGTTTTCCCTAAAATCCTTCTTTGATTTGCAAAAAATGAGCGCTATATTGTCAAGGTAAGCGTTTTAATGCGATTTTGAGGATTCCCGTCGAAACTCGACAATTTTTTATTATTTATTTTTTTGACGTGGCTTTTAGTTTAGCATAAGATGTAAAGTAGTTGAGTAGAATAACGTTTGTGTCAGTGAAGGTACACAATAAAACCTTCTTTTTTTCCATTTTGCTCTATTTTGCACTAAACATGTCTCCTACAGGGCAACAGCTGTTGACAAAGTGTCAAAAACTGTTAGGAAATAATAGTTTTGTAAGTTTGCATGTGTCAAGAGTGGTGAAGAGTTGGTATGCCTGAGTGTGTGAGTATGTGTACATAGTGATTTGTAGCTAGCCAGACGGAAAACGTGGCGAAAGAATAAAGTAAAACAGAAAAGTGTATCGTAGAAAGCCGGTAGAGAAAAGCAACGAAACCTAAGAAAGAAGCGTACAAATAGTGATAAGGACTTCTGGTATAATAGGAGACAAATACATTTCTAAGAACAGAACTATATAAAATATTAACGCTTTTAGCCCTGAAAATTTTGGCAAAAAGCGTGCACCATATCCTGAAATATTCCCCGCTAGGACACATGTTAAACTGAATATGTCATTACAATGATACGATTCTTCAGTTGTTTTAGGGCTCTAAACCTGCAAAATATATAACAAACCACACGTATTCTAATAAAATAAACTGAGATGATATTTCATCCGAATACATACATTTACGACGTACAACAAACATCTGCACCTGGGCCAGTACGGTGACCCATAGCACACGATGAACGATTTTTTAGAACGCATAGATGATACTAAAACATCAGCAAGAACAATATCGATTTCTGCATTCCTCAATCCTTCCATCTTCCTCGAAGCTCCCGCGGCACGGTGGTCGAAAATCAGCCGGATAGGGGCTGTTTCCACCCCGTCAGAGGGTCCTGTTGCGGTGATCGACGCGGCACCGCGCCGTACGTGCCGCCGCCGCGTTTCGTCTCGGCTGCGAAGCCGCAACAATTTACGACGGCAATTAATGCGCGCGAGTAAACCGTGTATAGCGCCTATAGTTAGCTGCCTCCTTGCAACGAGGAAGAAAGACGGACACGTTCCCTGCACGCGCTGAGTACCGCGGGAAGAAGAGGGGCACAGGCATCGATGGAAGCAGAAGAAAGGTGAAAAGCGAGGGAAGAGAAGAAAGACGCGAAACGAGAGGAAGAGAAAGAGAGAGAGAAAGAAAAGAGAACCGAGGCAGACTAAATAATATTATAGGTGGTGTTCTCACGGTCCCGGGACGCCCGCGGGCCAACTCGTCACCCCCTCCGCCCCTTCCTCCTCTTCTTATTCTCCTCTCCTCACCGCCCACCTCCACGTACACCCTCCCTCTGACTCCCCCGCGCGTGAGTTTCGCCCACGCTGGGGCCCCACGGAGTCGTTGGGTCCCGTGGGAGGAAGAAAGAGGGCCAGAGAAACCAGGAACGAGTATGGACGACGACGGACGAAGGGTCAGGGTTCAGCTCGCGCTCGCTGACCGTCACCGTGGACGGTTTTCTTTCTCCTTTCGTTCTCCTCTCTTCCCTCGCTTCTTCCTCCTCCTCCTCCTCCTCCATCGCTTCGTTTTTTCTGCCCGCCGTCTTCTTCGTCTTCTCCACCTTCTCCTCCTCCCACACCTTCCATCCGACACCGATTTCACCGCAGCGATGCGTACTCCTTTTGCAGATTTTCGCGGACGTCCGCTGCTCGGGGCCCGTTTCTCTCCGCCCGGTTGACGTGCCGTTGTTGGTTAATTAAGTTGCTCGACGAACGAATCGAGCAGTCCCCGGGACGACGGTCCGGCTGATTGAAAGAAGCTCTTGACGCGCTTTCCTGGGGAACGAGATGGATAAATGGGTTTGAGGGTGTGTGAATGAAGAGAGTTCAGGTTCCTCCTTTTGTAGCTTCGAATGGAAGGATTCGATGTTTGCCAGTTCGGAGCTATCTCGCCGGGCTCGTTTGGATATACGTACGTGTGCGTAGGGTGAGTAATTTGCTACAAAGGAAATCGCCTTAACGTTTTCAAGGTATGCTAATGACCTTCCATCTGTGGGATTCGTTTTGAAATTCATTTCACCGCTTCCTCTTTCTGCCTTCGTATCAGCCGTTTTTCGAGGAAATGTGGGATGTAACCAGGTGAAATTGATTAACTGTTGCTTGGTTGCTTAGTAATTTGATGATAGATGTAGTGGTTTACCGCTGAAAAGTGTTAGGACTCGTTGCTTTCGAGACAACTTTGTTTTCGTGCATGACACGGTACTAAACGTATAGTTAAAATGTGTAATGTTGATTTGAAACCAACGGGACTAATTAGTGTACTAAGAAAGATAGAGTGGATAGCACAATCTCTCAAGCTTAACTCAGAAATATTGTGAAATACATTATTTAGACAGGCAAAAGGGGACCTACCTAAATCAGAAGTACACGCGTCAATACATTTTCTTAATACAGTAGGAACTCGATTATCCGAACTGTAATTAATAACAGAGTGACTCACATTATAACTAGACTTCGCATAAAAATGACAATTTTATTCTAAAATGTAAAACATATAATGGTACAATATTAAATACATATTGTTATTAGTGATAATTTTAACTCATTACAAACATAGGATTAGTTTTTTTTAGATGACCTGAATTCAGATAAACGATATTGCACTGTAATGGCTTATGTCTATAGAAAATTGGCGAAATAAATTGTTTAAACAGACAAAGAAAGTGTCTAAAATCAGAAACACACATTTTCTCGGTAAATTGAACTATATGACGAAACAAACAATTTGAAAATTTAAGTGCTATAATTAGTGTAGGTAATACAGAGAATTTATTCATAAAAAATGATTTGCCATTTTGTTCATTCAATATTTAATGCATTATTGATTGTGAGTTTCTCTTATTCTACAAGATGTCATGAAAGGTACTCTTACCTAACGTTTTTTAATGATCTCATAATTTGTTTCAGGTTTTACATAGACTATGAGTCTAACATTATACAGATAGAATCAGAAAATATAATTACTTACAACTGCTTTCAAGTTATGTGGGGTGTACACAAGTATTTTATTCAGAAAATACATAGTTCTCAGAGAAACTTTTGACATCATACTTATGTTTTTAATTAGAATATATAACTTGTTATCATAGACTTCGACACAACAACAGGTTAGGATAAAAAACATTGCATCTATGTACTTGTCCTGAACCTAATTATTAAGGAAATATTACTATTTAAGACATAACGATTTTTATGTCATTATTGACATTTTTCTAAAATATTAACACAAGTTATACCGTTGAAGATTGAATTAAAGACACACTACAATTCATTTTTATATTCATCCCTACACAGGACTACAAATAAACAGCCATGTAGCAAATATTGATATCAAAAAATGTACAGAAAAGTGCAAAAAAATAGTTATGTACAAAAACACAGACAGAATGGATAAGTTATAAAAATTAACGTAAAATACTGTCATAACTGATTTTCATTTCAACATGTTAACTTCTACATATATGTAGCTCGGTTCATTATAATACGGTAAGCCTAATATAAATCACCGTGGAAAACATACTGAATTATTCGATTATATACTTGTTATTTTACTTTAATATTTTAATGTTAATGGCTCCTTGTTTAAAAAAATTAGTAATTATCCGATTAAATTAAATTTGACGTAGAGATCAGTGGCTATCTCCATAACAGTCAGCGTACAAAGAATCTCTAAATTTCACTGTTTCTTTAAAACACACATTTATAAATATTATATTCATCAGCTATATTATTTTGTAACAGAATTCGCTATAAAAAACGCAGCAAAGTTTATCAAGAATTAACTGTAAAAATCACTAACGCTTATAAATTGAAGCTTCCCCTTGAACCAGAAATTTTTCGTATGAAACTGGGTTTAAATAGGAAGTAATAAGCATGAACTAATCACATTGTATTAACCACTAATTCCCGTCTATTGTTATTATAAATAACTGCAAAGGTTAATATCCTGATGCCGTTATATCCTCGTTGTTCTTTTTTGCAAGTAGTAGATCTTAATAAACGATGAAAGAAATAAGAAACTTAATGCAGTGTTGCTGCAGGGTAGATAGATTAAACAGAAATTGAAGGGTTAGGGGAAAGAACAGGGTATGTCCATTTTTATTCTGTAGTGTTACACTTGAAAGGAAAATTGAAATAATGTGAAACAATTATATTTTCGCCCATTTTTTTTCTGTCGTCTAATTAGAGTATAACTTATTTCATGAACAATACAGTTACATTCATTGGACCTTGTTTCTTTACTGATGCACTAAAATATTAAAAATTGATCGTCTCAACGAAGCTGTTTTGTGACATTCCTTGTTTTTTCCCTTACCCTTCAATTGTGTTTTTAGTACTTTTTCTCTCGTCACGCGTCTTTTAAAAGCGACAATGCGGTATTAAGTCTTCGCGCTTGTATCCGGAGTTCCATTGCGTCATCTTTGCTGGAATTCCATTCTGGAGATTTCGGGGCTCGACCTCGACAACTATATTTGGTTAGTGCGAACGAGCGACTCTTTACTCCGATTGTATTTAGAATTCGAAAATGTAAAGGAACTTCTCCCGGCTTTTTATAATAGGACTATTGAAAACGAACATGTTACCTTGTGTACGTCGCTATTTTGATTATAGTCTCTTTCTGAGTATCCTTGCGATTCTATTAGCATAAACTATGGCGAACTCTTGAATTTTAAGTCGATTCGATTTGAAAACTCACAAGACCTGTTACAGTGACTTTAATAATGCAGTAGAACCTCGATTATTCGAACACGTGTCATTCTAAAATCGATCATCCCGTGTTAGTTACAAGGTTAAATTATTATTAATGAAACTGTGTACTTAATTTTATAACTCTCTAGGTTTGATATTCGAAATTAAAATTATCATATTTATGCGAAGTATAGTAACAATTTGAGTCATCCTGTTACTGGATACAGTTCGGATAATCGAGGTTCTACTGTAAATCGAAGTTTTTACAAATTACAAAGTAGTACCGAACTGCACGATTAATCTGCAGAGTTAATTTCTACCAATAGAAATAATAAGAAAATATTATATACGTAAATTTATGTTCAATTGTAGAGTACGAAAAAGTGAAGGAATTCCTCGCTACTTCTTAACACTTTGACAACCGTTAATATTTTGAGAAAATTGCTTACCATTGGCCATTTTTTGCAAGATTCTTTAAATAAGAAACATCCTACGTTATTCGTTTTGTAGAAAATGTTTTATCTTTTTCATTTTATGAACACTAAGTATTTACTTCTGATCAGGAATAGGTATGCCCATTTATTTATTTGATCTGAATGTTATACATGTGAGTGCAGTCGCATATACGCGACAGCGGCCATCCTTTGATGTTAAAAAAGGACTATTGTCAATAGGATTTCGTAAAATAGTCCCATTCTCAATATTCTTGCGACTACATTAATATAAACTATGACCAATTTTTGTATTTCATATCAATTAAATTTAAAAACTCACAAGACTTGTGGAAGTGAATCAATACAATTAATACATTACACAGTATTTTCAAATTGAACGATCAAACTATACTGTTAGTTTCTACTAATAAAAATAAGATGAAACTACTGTACAGATAAACTTTGATCCAAAAATATTTCCCCAAAAAGATATAAAAAAAATATAAAATACAAATTTGTATGGTAAACTATAACAGTAGTTTCAGAATATTAAACAAGTTTATTTA
Source organism: Macropis europaea (assembly GCA_916610135.2). NCBI lineage: Eukaryota > Metazoa > Arthropoda > Insecta > Hymenoptera > Melittidae > Macropis > Macropis europaea. The sequence continues at coordinate 40,122,831 of OU744344.1, forward strand.
CGAGGTCCTGTTACTGCTCAGGGTATTAGAAATTGATCAAAACAAATTTTTTTATTTAATTATTCTATTAATTTATATTTAAATATTGTTTTTGATTTATTTGTAATCACTGTCAGCCATACTTGTCAGTCTGATGTCGTTGAATAAAGTGAATTAATTACTGTTCGATGTTATTACTAATTCTATTGAACAGAAAATTTATTTTTAGTTTAGAGTTTCAGTGATCGGAAATAATGAATCAAAGCTGCATAAATACATTAGACGATTCTCGTCAAAATATTTGTACCGTATAGAAGTCAATTCATTATTATTTTCTTTACATTTTATACTTTTTATTATCACCAATTAATAAAAAATTTACATGATGTAATTATGTATGTGTAATTTCGTAAATAATATTTAAAATCATTACATTTGGATTACTTCTGGATATTTAAAAAGTAGTATTGGTTTTCATAACGTGCGTTGTATGCATTTTCAAAATTTAGAAATTCTGCTGTCAGAAAACGTTATTAACTTACCAACAATAAATTTTACTAAGTATGTTTATGATACAAGTTTCGTTCAATGCAAGAAAGAAATTCATTTATCTCATTCACCATAAAGTAAAAGTTTTAACGGCCTATAACAACATTTTAATATCTCATACGTCAGACATTTTTCTTTCTCTTTAATAGACATCTTACCTTCATGCATAGCTCCTTTTATTGCATGCATCTGCAAGAATTGTTAACAGAAAACAATATTTAAAATAATCATTGTAACATGAAGGAACGTTTATATACAGTGTTATCTTTATTTTCTACATCATAGTGAATGCAATTGCTTGACATGTCGATTTCAAGGATATTGCAAGAATCTCCATAAATTACATAATTTCCAAAAATCACCGAATCTTCAAGGTAACAGCGACAAAATTTTCGAGCATATCTTTGCAATGTTTCTACATAAATCACTCGAACGAATAATATTACAAACACAGCTACTTCGACGAAGGTCTGTCAGTTTTCCACACGCACGGTTTACTTGCTTAAACAATACAATGTCGCGATATCGTGTAAAGCGTTGTGTTTGAAACAAGTAATCGTCGCTGGCTACCCAATAAATCTTCTTTACAGCGCTTCGAATTAGCATACATCCGCTAAACTTTCCCTCTGCTTCCCCATTAAACGCATGTAGCAACAACTGACCCCGGTGAAGCACAGTTTCATGCAATACAAATAATACGTGACAAATTGTTTGTGTTCGTCACAAGTGAACGAGATCCTTGTAGACGATGTTGGAGAAATTGAAAAAGTTGCTGAAAATCGAGTGAATAATGATGAACTATACAAATCGTATATCATCTGAAAGTTGAGATTTTTTACTATTTTTGGTGTATGATCCATTAATCTATCTTTAAGTATTCGAAAGTTATTGCAAAAATTATATAAATTGTAGAAAAAATTAATAGGAGAAATTGATGACGGCCTATAACATGCAACATTAGAACCTGCTATTCTAGGCTCTTAAAAAATCTGAAAAAATTGTGGGACACTTATCAAGGTCTCTACTATATTATACAATCATTCGAGACGTTAAATGTTTAAAACTTTTTTCAATACAAATAAAAATTCAGAGGAAAGGCCAGAAAAAATAGAAATTTCGCTTGCGTTATCAATGACCCAGATTGTCTACAGAGGGTTAATAAATATTGTGCACAGTATGTTAGCAAGTATTTCGTTCACAGAAAGTGTTTGTCCCTAAAGTATTCCCTATTGAAGGGGTTAATAAATCGACAAAAGAGGTAATAACATTTATTTGAAAACTGTTCAAATAACATATTCTAAGCATAAATATTTATCGCAGACTTCTGTTCTTATTTCGGCTTGTAGAATCACCCCGATAAATATTTACCATTTGTTGTGAAACATCCTATATAGAACATACACAAACATTGCTATCACCCAAAAATTAATTATAACAGTAAATACCTTAAAAAACACAATAATATGTAACAGCCTAGAAACAAACGAACTGTTACCGCCTGCGTACCATGAAACTTCCTCTCTATGTAACTAACTATGGTGTATCTAAGCCCTGGCATCATTTCATAGCTTCTCAGAGGACTTCGAAGAAGCAGTACAGTAGGACCTCGATTATTCGACCTATAATTCGTAACAGTATGACTCACATTGCAATTAAATGTCGCATGAAAATGACAAGTTTATTTTAGAATTTAAAATACAGACTAGTGCAAAATCAAATACAGAGTGTCATTAATGATATTTGCAACTTAAAACTGACGTAGGATTATTAATTTCCGAATGATCTGCGTTCGTATAATCGAGGTTCTACCGTAATTATAAGTCCTAGCCGAGTTTTAAGCATATTTGGTTCATGGCAATATTTAACACGTTGACTGCCATGGTGGTCACCTGTGACCGGCGCTTGTCTTCTCATTGTCAGTGAGGCTCTGGTGGTCATCCGTGACTGGTGTTACTACATTTTTTAGAATGATTAAAATAAGATGAATATCATCGATTAACAAATTTTGAACAATGGAAATAACTAGAGAACATTGTGACCATTATAACCAGTGAGATAAATTCACTATTGATACGGATATGACCTTATTGAACTATATTACTTAATATTTTATCACTATGTACTTAAAATTATGAAAATTCTATTGTGGCCCCCAGGGCAAAACATAAAACTTGTGTGACAGTTAATGTGTTAATATAAGTGATACTATAAAGTACCACCAGGGCATAAAGGGTCAAATAATAAACTTTATTGCAAAGACTGTTAGAAAAATCGCAAGGCAAGAGGTTAACGAGGTACCACGATTTGAACAGTGAATCGCAGGAGTGTCTTCGCGTGAAGAGTCCTGCGATCGATCGACTTCTCGTGCTGGAAAATCTCGAGTCTGCCCTTTAACTTCGCGAGGTAAAAGGTTACGGACCGCCGTTCACCATCAATAAATAATGTAAGGCGGCGTGACATGAGAAATTCCTTGCGATCGCCGACCTGCGTTGAATCAGAAACGACGTCGGTCCTCTGAATCGGTCCTAACACGTTTTACCTAACGGTGAACTATGTCAGAACACGTGTACGTGAGAATAGTTCAGACTCGCGTTTCCTTTTGACGAAATTTTTGTTTCTAATCAAACTGGCTGCGACTGGTACATGGTCATTTTGCTGGGAACGTGCAATTTTAAGCTTTCGACCACATTTTTCCACTGACGATTCATTTACGATAGTGACCGGTTATAGACTTTTGAATTAGTATATGACAAATGTAAGTAAACTCGAAAGTCTACAATACATAAATAATTTTATATAAACACACACGTGGTCCAGTTGATAAAGAAAAGGAAACGTAGTGTGGGCAGCCTCCATTCGTTGAGGTGTGTTTTACTGAAAGTACTGTGCATTCTTGTTAGACTAATTATGAAATATCAATGTTATATGAATTTGGAAGGTTATATAAATAAATAAACGTTTTTGATTTTTCATATTTTCTTCTCCCATTCGACTAGTACGACCAGTCTTAATTTTGTTAAAACTTTTTGAATACTTCTGTGATATAGAATGCCAGTACAATTTGTGATAATTCTTTGGACTCTCCTTGTATACTGTTAGAATCGAATTGCAGAAAAATTTTAACTTATGCTTTCATTCTTCTTGAATTTATCACTGTTTTGTATGATACGAAGATATCCAAAATATATTTTTTAGATATTTTCTCTACGTGAGAAAACAAGTTGACATTGTAGAATAATTTTGTTTCAAAGGAAACTTCGTTTTGGAGAAACAATACTTTCAAAATCTGTAGCTGTATGTATAAAACAGCACACTGCATGAAAATTATACGTGTCCATGCTTCAAAACTTTCTATAATTTATATATTAATAAAAGGATATTATTAATCCTAAATTACTCGTCATGGATCTGCATTCTTTAGTATCATTGTTTTAATTTAACTAAATAACTATTAATTACTGTAAAATTCTGAAAATTATTAACAATTCAATCATGATATTAAATGTAAGTTACATGATAGAACAGCCAAAAACTTCTTACTTCACAATTTATATAAAAAATAGCAAACTGTAGTGTGTCTGACAAGGAATGGCACTTTTCACTGGGTGAACTGTTAAGGAGTAGAAGATGCTTACATTATACTTAACACGTTCCATGCCACAATGAAAAATTCCATAACTAGTCAGACCCGTGAAAATGAGTTTCTATAAAAACATAACATTAAAGACACAAACATTGAATTTTCTTATGATATACCATTCATTTGGTACTGTTATTGTGGCGTTCGTTTTAATTGGAATATAAAGAATATTACCATTTATTTAGAATAATCGAATTTGGTGTGTGGGGCGCATACGACCCACGCGGCACGGAACGTGTTAAATTACACTTCACGTTGAAAAAAACGTGAAGGTTTCAAATTGGATTTGCCCGAAAAATAAACTTCCAACAAAAAAATGTATTACATAATTTCGACTTACTTTTCCGTGTTGAATCACTTGCCTGCGAGTTGTACTCTACACATTTAGACACCGTGTACATAAATTCTAAAGACTCATATTTGTTGAGTTTGATACAAATATTACTGTCTGATACAAACAATAATAAATAATTTGATCAAAAATCGTATATTAAACAATTTTTTAAACATGTATATCTAAATGTGTAGTTTGTAAGTGTAATGATTTAGTGTTCTCACTTTGAATCGTGTTCAACAAACTTTCCTTTATCTAATACAGCAGCCTTACTATACCACACTAGTACCTCGATTTTCCGAACTGTGAATACAACAGGATGACTCACATTTTAACTATGTTTTGCATAAAAATAATTTTATTTTAGAATATAGACTGTGTAGTAATGTAGAATGAAATACATATATAGTATCCCTAGTGATAATTGTAACTTGTAACTGGCATAGGATGATCAATGTTCGGATAAGAGGTGTTTGGATAATCAAGATTCTACTGTACTTTTAATCAAATTTGTCGCATACTTAAAGAAACAATACTATTTCCAACTAATTCTAAACGCTACCAAACAAGATTGCCTAATTTGATTGCTCAAATAGAAGACACTTCAACACACTCCAAGGTAAATTTAACCCAACTATAAATTGTTATACAAAAACTCTCTATCACAAAGCGCATGATCGAAACCGATCGCACGAGTATACCTGTTGACTTCTCAAAAAGCAACCTACCAATCGTCCGTCCGATTCAGGCGAAGGAAACATGACAAATTAATCCGTTCACCTACTTTCATTTATCACATCTCCCACTGCATCCGTTCACCATGTTTACACGTGCTGGAACATCGACAAAAAAAAAAGGCTAATTCCAAAGTGTTAGAACGATCGTACGAAAGGGTACCGGATCATAAAACGATCACGGCCTTTGTACGGCGAGAGAATCAATTCAAGCGGGCCGATCATGGTACACATGTATCAAAATCGCCAGACGATCTTCAGGAACGTACTCCCAGCTCGCACCGGCACAACAACACACCGTTCAGCTCGTTTCAATTTGCTCTTGTTTCCTGAATGCGGTGAAGCGCAGAGGGAGGTCGCGACTTCCCGCCGCGTAGATAATTAGATCGCTACTAACCACCTCCACTTTCACGCATCTTCACCTCGCCGGTTGCATACGCGGCTGTTTCTTCTTTCATGTACCGGTGCTTGTTGTTCGTTCTTTCGTCCTTTTCGTCCGTCGGCTCCTTCCTTCCTTCCGTGAGTTCTCCCGGTGTTTCTTGCACTTCGCCAGCACGCTCCCTCGCGGCGTGATGCCGATGGATGTTGCATTCGATGAAACGGAAGGGAAGATTACCGTTCACTTCCTTCCGTTGTACGAATGTATGGAGAACGTCAGAGATTTAAAGTAAGTATTATCTACTATGTATTACATATTGGGCTGGCCAAGAAGTTTTCCCCTTTTTGTCATTAGGTGACATTAACGTCGCTTTTTGTAAGTGTGAACACTTTCTTTTGTTGTAGCAAATGCATACATAACTTAAAAGCTTACATATCGACGCGTTTTATAAAAAAAAAGAATCAAGATTAATAGAGCTCATCACTTATAAAGGGTTACAAATGGAAGATAAAAAGAACCATTTTGAGTGTATTATGTTATATTATTATCGTAAAAGTAAAAACGCTGTGCAAACCGGAAAAAGATGTGTGCTGTGTACGGTGAAGATACTGTGAATGCTCGCATGTGCCAATTTTGGTTTGCAATGTTCCGTGGTGAGAATTTCTCCGTTAAAGGCGAACCACGTTCTGGTTGGCCTAGTACAGTGGATGATGATCAAATAAATGTGGGAAATTTTTCGAGGATGGTATTATGGACTTGCCTGAAAAATGGCAGAAAATAGTAGAAAATAACGGCCAATACATTATATAATAAAGTTTTAGTTATAAATATAAAATTTGTGTTTGCATTTCCTTAACATAAAACGAGAAGACTTTTTGGCCAACCCAATAGATAGTTATTTCTTCAGATATATTCTTTTGGGAATTGTTACCCCTTTACCGTCAGAGGTATTTTCGTTGTTTGGTTCCAGTTGTTTAATAGGAGGGTCGTTCACGTCGAAACCGGAATTTAATTTTTAGACAGGTGAAGAGACAAAATCATAATCAGTAAAGAACAGTTATTTTTCAACGTAAGCTCCATTTATATCATAGCAGTTTTGTCATACCTGCAGAATAGAAGGATTTGTCTTAACATCTGAATTAGTTGAACATGTACGTGTTTTTCCTGGAGGATAATGCACAGCCACACACCTCTCAGAAAACCAGGGGAAATCTGCAAACATGCTTGCAATGTGGGCGACGAAGGCATATGCAAGGGCGATGCAAAGGGAAAACACGTCAATGCTTTCCGAAGCATACTGCTCGGATCGTAACAAAATAGATACTGCATAATATACCCCAGATCCTAAATACTCCACCACAAAACCCAGGCATTAATTCTATGAACACTTATGGTCTGAAATAGGTAGAAGATTATTTAATCATGAAATAAACACAAAAGGATTACTGAAACAAAAAATTATTGAAATATGGAATACTACTGACGTAAATGTCTGGCAAAAATTAGTACATAGTATAGAATACTGTCTTAGATATGTACTGAGACCTAAAGGTCGACCAACTAAATATTAATATAAGGTAATATATAAAAATTATAAATAATAATTCATGCGTTCGAATACTTTGATGACCCATCGATGGTGCGTGCTTGTACTAAACGTACTGTAACTACTGTACATATCGTTGAATTCTTTTTTAATTTTACGGAGATAATCTTGAGACTTTTCCTTTGCTACAGATACCATATTGTTGCAAACACTTTAGTTTAATGTACGGATTTCACTTATTAAATGTTGCAAATGTTGCGTTCGAATATTTGTGTGAGGAACTGTATGTTTGTGCCCTCGATTGGAACATTTGTACGACAGGCGCTTTCAGTCGAAAGATGAGCTTAAACCGTGTGCGTTACACTGATTCAGACGTCAGGACTTATACTATTCTGTTGGTATTAACGCATTGTTACGTCGATGGCAAAAATACTATAATGTAAATGAAGATTACGCTGAAAATTAAATGTTCTTTACTGATCATAATTTTGTCTCTTTACCTGTCTAAAAATTATATTGTGATTTTGACGTGAACAACCCTCATATACGTTCAGCTTTCACACAGTGTTGTACAACCTGCGTTTGTTATCCGGCAGGTTTTTTTGTTCCTGTATTTATGGATCTATTCCTGACAACGCTAAAATAATCATAACCGACAATCATCTGTGATATGAGGAAAGATGAAGCGAAGTATTTTGATTGAAAACATGTTTTTATTTTGAAATAAGGCTGTAAGTTAGGGATGTCTGTGTATTCAGGCCAGCGTGTTTTTTTCTACTACTGGATAATTTGTTAGTTTGTTTTGTTCTGCATAATAATTTGTTATTGCTAAGTACCGCGTTCTTGCAATAAACAAATTAAAAAAGAAAGTTTGCGTTTATTTATTTATTGCAACCATTTTATTGATTTATATAATACTTCTTGTGGCATACTATTATTGTGACATTTATTTTATTAAAAACGTACGTATGCCTGTGGCATACTATTATTGAGACATTAATATTTTTAAAAACATAATGAGGGTTAGGTGAGATTCTTGAGGCTTCCTCGGCCAGTGCTGCTGTGATGATAGTTACTAAAGGTTTCCGGGTATTAGCCATGTCCTTGCGGAGTTATGTTCCAACGTTTCGCCAGCATTGCAGTTAGCTTCATTAGGGGTCTGAGGCCGCACTGATAATGACGTGCGTGTGGGGAGTTTCTCTATTTGTGAACCGTGTTCACGGACTGGTTCTGTGATCATCAACCACAGGTTTTAATTGGTCAGCTGATCAATTAAATATGGAAGAAGGGTACTCGAGATAGCGCTGAGCTTTTATCCAGTATCCCTGTTGATGTTGTTAGGGTGCTTTTGGATCTCAAAGTTTTTCGGGTATTTTCTTAGGAAAAGTCTTTGGGTCCTCCTATGACCTTTATTTGATCAAACAGTATTCTGTGCCCTGTAATCATTTGATGTTGAGGGTTAGAAGTTATACGTAATTAAAGTCGTTGCGTGGAGCGTGTAAGACCCACGCTACACAAAACGTTTCGAGCATAATCTAAACGATAAAACATCATATTTATAGTAATACACTTTTATGAACGAGAAGGTTAATGTACAAAAAATGGTCGATTTTGCGTTTCTTGGACGAAATGCGATACTGAATTGTGCTTTAGAGTGTATTGCGTGACTTTTTACTTATTTGACTTGTGATCCTCTTTTATACTGTTAATATCTGATATTAACTAATTCTAGAGTAATAGTATAAAATAATAAATGTGTCATTAAATAATTCAATCTGTTTGTTTTTAAGAATGTCTAGTTAATGAAACATTTTATACGCAATGCACTGTGAGACGTACGACTGACACCTAAGTAAGTACATGTGTTCCATCACATCACACCTGATGTGTTCGATCAATATTTTTTTTTATATAACCCCATAGGTTCCTTGCAATTTGTCCTGGTCGATATTCGGCAGGTTATTGTATCTTGGTTAAGGGTAACGTGTGGATGCTACTCCCATTGGAGTAGCGCTATTACAAAAATGTTCTTTAAAATATGTTTATGTTTGCGCTTGAGTCACGAGGTCCTGCGGGTGTTCCTTCTTTATGAATAGTACTAGTAAATATTTCCGACAGAACTTAGTAAAACCAAGAAAAAGTATAAGATAATTTAAAGTTGTATTTCTTTAAATATTAAACACCAAATAAAAGAATAACCAATAGGAACCCGTTTAACAGCACTCATCTAACCATAAACTTCCTCCTAACAATCTCATTACCCAGAACTTTTCTCCCATTTCTTCATACTGGTCCAATTACAAAAGCCTGAACGACAAGTCTCACGAAGGCAGAAAATTGGGCATCAATCTAAGACGATGAAGACAGAACGCGGACGTCCAGGTTGGCTGGTCCGAGAGATTGATTCCTCCAATTACGTTAAACAATCCTCGGGATGATTCGATCGCTGGTACCATGGTACCGTTGTTAGTCCAAGGGGTCAACCAGCTCCCAACAAACGTCTCAGTTATTTTTGAGTGTCTGTTTCAGCTGGATTGCGAAATCAGTACTGCTGAGCGAATAAGACAACGGATTTATCGCGTCCACGGGACCGAATCATTAGTCCCGGTTGGCTGATTAATGACTGGACCACGCCCTCTAAAGGAGCTAACTCTTGATAAGATTAATGCGCCATCGTCGGTGTGCATCCTCTCCGTTTCATACGCGTGTCACCGATCTTGCTTTGTAAATCTATTACGACGTGACCGGGACGTGGAAAGTTACGCGGCGATTAAATGCGCTCCGTATGAATGTTATTCCATTCAATTTTTTTCTTTTTCTTTTTGAGTGAACGTTCGAGTTGTCGGGCATTCCAGTGATTTACACACGGGATTCCTTGGTTTCCTCTCGAAGACAACACGCTCTGTGAAGCGGCCGAGTAAAAATTGCTTTGATAGATCAACGAGCCTGACCTTCATGGGACTGGGCCCGTGTGGACACGATGATACGGATCATGTAACTCTATAGGTTGCAGGTATTCCTACCGAGTATCGTTCATTCCATTCGTCCCCTTTGGTGAATGATAGAACGATTCCGGGAGGATGAATTTCTTAATGGTGTCGTCATTATTCTACGGTGCGGTCAGATGAAAATATCAGATTAGGTGGGTAGCTTAAAAGGAGATGAAATGAACGTCTTGGTTGACAAGTGTAGTAATTTCTTTCTTTCCGTTTTTTGAGGATAAAGTCCTGTGCGACAGTTTGTTAAGTATTAACCCTTTAAATTCCTAATTTTTTGTTACTTTCTCTTCAATAACTCCCTATTATTTTAACACTAGGTTTACGGGACGCGTCATTTTGACGCATTTCGACTTTCACAAATGTGCGGAATAAATGTAATGTTGCATAATGTTACATATTATAAATTTTATATAAATATATAAAGTCACATAGTTTCATTTATAAGTTAATAGTGTATAATATATTGTTCTTAAATAAAATAAGTTGTTTTTTAAAGAAAATGTGCGGTTTCGTTTACGCGTCAATTTGACGCGTGTCCGTAGAGATAGGTATATAAGAAATGTCCGTAAACCTAGTGTTAAGTGTTTTATTTGAAATGTACTTCAAAAAGCAGTTGGTTGATAGGAACCAGTTAGGTACAAACAATCATGTACCTGTTCACTTCAAGGACTATTTTTATTACAAAAAAGGATCATATACATGTAATATTGCTTATCTAGGTAAAAAAAAATATTGCGAAATATAATACATATTTAAATTGGCAATTTAAAAATGTCGAGTGTGACTCGACATAGGAGTACCTGTGAATAAAATCGATGTCGAGTCATACTCGACAAAGGAGTTCAAAGGGTTAATCGAATGGTTTTTATAGGTATATTGTTTACCATAAACTTTTCCATAGCATCAAAGAATAATGTAGAAGTTATTAACGACAAATCTACATACTGAATTTCTTAAAGTACGAACTTAGTGTATAAATACTAATTTGGTCTTTTTAAGTCATTCGATATGTTAAGGGTGCTTTGTAGGCTCTTTAAATTTTTCTTTGAAGCTGAATGTATATTCTAACCAAACTGTTCTCTTGAAAATTAAGTAATTCTTATTAAAAGATACTGTTACATTTTCTGCTACGCGCGTTGGTGACTGATATCTTAAAATGTATTTAATCAAATAGCTATTGATTCTTATAATATTCTGAGCAGAGTTAATATTGCAACAATAATATAACAGTACTAATATACGATAATATACCAATAATCAAATACTTTGTTACTTCCTTATTTATATAAAATTAAAGGTATTGTATTGTGTTCTACTAGGTAAAGATGTTTCTACTCTAACTGTTAAACCAATCTAGGCATGTTGCAAAATAAAAATTGTTTCGTTTCAATGCTAACTAGCCTTGCTGTAACGAATACTCATGTGCTACTTGATAAATTGTAGTATGAAGCTCTTGTAATAATTTGATTTGAGCAGTGTAATAATACAAATTTTTAAATGATAACTACATTTTTGTATTTTACTGAACAATGAATAGATTTTCTAAAGAATGAACATTGACAAGTTATTTAAAAGAATGAACGATTCTTGTTTGCAAATTAATTTAGATTTTTAAACAGTATAAACAAAATCATATACATATTTATTGCTGTAGAAAGTTAAGGAGCGCCCTTGATATTACAATGTTCGTAATAAAATATTTTCGCAACATTTTTTATTTCGTCTTCTTATCAGGTAAGCAGCGTAACTAATGCATTAATAATCATTAGTTCCATGAAGAAAAGAACGTTTTCCAGTAATGCACGATATATGTCATTCGTAGAGGACAAGAAAAACGAGAAATTCAAGAAAACATATTATTTGATTTATCATGCTATTTAGAAAATCAATTATCTTGTAAATCGTTGTCGTAGTTTTCTATACTTTCATTTATTCTTAACGTAAAAAAAATACATAATGTATCTGGGAAATAAATATAAATAAACCAAGCATGTCCGTACTTTAATAATTGGCTTTACATCAATTATTTAAGTAATTTTGCAATCATTTCGATTATAGTTTGAAATTAATTCCTACTTTTGTAATCAGGATAAAAACTTACTAATACATTAGAAAATGGAAAATTATTCTTAATACTTTATGCATTTATAATAAACTCATTATTACTAGTTTTGGAGTTATGCCGATTGTCAACTAAGAAGTACAGACGTTTCATATATTAAACGTGTACAAAAACATTTTAAACTAATAGTAATTTTAATTATTATTCTTCGAATTTGCAACAGAATAAAGAAGTGATTATTGTTATTATTTCGTTCTACAATTAATAATTCTTACAACGTGGCAGTAAATATATTGCGGTAGAGTATATCCGAAATTTATGCTTTTATCTTAGAGCACTATACAGACAGGCTTTACAGTCTTTAAAATAATTTATGAGACAGTCTCGTCCTGCAATCATGAAGTACTCTTGAGTATCACCTTTAACTCAATTTTATTACCTCACTCGAAACTAACTTGTGTTCAGCCAGTTAATATACGAGTACTTTTCATTTACAACGGTTTACTGATGCAACATAATATCGAAAGTGATTGGAAGAATATAAATTAATACTGACGTTATTTGTTTTGACCTAAAGATTCATTTGTTGAACTACGCACTACCAACATTAATATTAATAATGTCGAGAGTGGTAGACATGAATGAAGTTAGAAAATGTAATTTTTCGTGAGTATGGCAAATTCAATACAAACATTTCTTAATCAATGATTTTATTAACTACTTCGCGTTGTCATTTTTGCCATAGAATGAGTAATATTTAAAAAAATGCTTCTGCTTACACTAATATTGACATTGATTTAATAACCTAAGAACAACTAGAAAGGGTACATTTTTTAAACATTTAAAGACAAGATACAGAGTTGTCAAAGTTTCACTTTTTTAACTATGTTGATAAAACAAATATTTAACGCTGAATATATATATATATATATATTTACATAAACAGCAGCGATTTAATTATCTCAAAACTGCGATTATTTATGCAGTTTAACATATTAAGGAATATAAACTGTACATATTTTTAAAACATTATAAAATGAAAGATACAAGTTATAATTTTTGCTCCTCAAAAACTAATTGTTCCCGAGGCTCCATTTTTTCCTTTATATATAAATATAGAAATATTATAGAATTCAATTTCCATTTTTTCCTTTATATATAAATATAGAAATATTATAGAATGAAAATGTACATTTGTGTAAACACCGGCCATATCGTTATCAACGTACACAGAACATAAAAAGTCATGTACGTAGTACGAACTGCCAAGACTTTGTGCCTCTACTGTAAGTAGCTGCATTCCTTCACTCTAACAATAAGTTCTTCAGACAAAAGACCTGATTTAAAGAATGCCTTAAAAGTTTGAAATTGTATATTCTTCAAATCTATGAAACTCTCTTTTATTAAGTTATTTCATACTGTACGTACATACAACATAAAAAGTAAAGAATACGCTTCTATAGGTATCGTTGAACCTAATATAACAAGAAAATGAAAATATAACAAAATTCAATGATGCAAAGTCTTCAGCAAACATGTTCCTACTATCTCTACTTCAAACGATACCTGGGTTAATCAGAACAATTCTCATTTAAAAATCTGCAATAATTTATGTTCTAAGGCTTACTCTACTTTAACAAAAATTAACACCTCTTAAACAATTTCTACTACGTTTCAAAAATTCACCCCAACACAATTTAATCGCGGCAGAAAATCTCACTCCAAATACAAACGATAGAGATCAGAACCGACGCGGCTAATGCAATACAGTTCTCCGGCGTAACAAATACCCACGATCCCGAGACAAGACGGCAACTATAATAAAAGAGAACCAATGATCTCGGTGGCGTCACCCATGTTTTTCAGGGTGACACGGCCCCTACTGTTTCCTAGGCGACTGAATAAAGTGCTCCCTGTCGTGCGCCCTGTTACATTCTACCGAGCCGTGCCTTCAAACCGGGCCAATGAAATAAATGTGATACTTTCAGCACTGCCGCCTTGCTTCGAGTCTGTCTCGCATAAATAACGCATAACTCCACCCCTACGAGGGTGCCCTGTTCCCCGTAGACGAGACGGTCTAGGTGGCTGGATCCGTTTCATCCTGAAGGGAGCCCCTTCGACAAAAGAGAAACGAAGATGATCGTGCGAGCAGGACGACCGACGGAGAAAAATCTTCCGAGGATGCTACGTATCACCAGGAGGCAAAGCGTGATTCCATTAGTCAGGACCTCACCACCGACAACCACGGTTTAAAGCACCGTTTACATGCCTCGGCCACTTGATTCGCTCGTAGCTGATTATTAGACTGCGGATGTTCATGCGATTTACTGCCCTCCTTAGCTCAATTAACCCTCTAATTACCATTTCGAAACATCCGAGAAAAGTGAGGTTTTTTCATTAACCCTTTCGTTACTAAAGGTAACTATAATCAGCCATCGTCGAACGCTCACTGTATCCTAAAGGTGACTATAGACACCTGTGAAAATTTCACACCATACCTTGATATCCGCAGGCTAGCCTTCTTTTGTTCAACTGTGTTGAATATGCATTTGTTTCTAATTCGTTATATACTGAAACTCTTAATCGCGTTTTTCTGGAAACGCTATTTTTTCACCTGACGCAGGTGCAATCTGAAATAGTAGTGAATCGACTACTCTGAAATTCTAACAGATTATCCTATATACCAGTGGCTCTGCCCGGTACCAAAATTACGATTTTATCACGTAATGAATTATTTCGAGTTTATCATACTTTTTGCATTGCATAATTGTCGAAAAAAAAGGTAAAATTCCGATATTTACACTTTCAACAAGCGCCATTTTGTTAATTTTACACACAAATTGTTTTCTTTTAGTATCTGCAATAGCGACACTCATACTAATTGAGAATCTTTTCGAATTTTTCGTTTCAGATAAGGCTTCGAGTTCAAATCACCTGTGCCGGCGAGCCAGCTTTTTGGAACGTGCCACTTGTGACCCAAAAAGGTATTAAAGAACATTAATTTTACTACTTTGAATATTGTTTTATATTCTTTATAGGTATCTTTATAAATCAGAAAAAGATTTACACTATTACATTTTGTATTGGCGGATACAAAAATCATTGAAAAGTGCTCAATTTTTCGGCCGTCACACTGGAATGACCGTTTAATTTGAAATAACTTAAACAAAAAGTAATAGTTTGCATAATACGATAAATTAGCAAATGTTACACTCTTCAGCAAAGTATGGACCCGCGGCTGAACTGTCCCGTACAGTGGCGGTATACTGACGGCCATCTCCGCCGTGGCAAGAGGGTTAATAACCATATGAAAAGCAGTTACGGCAAATAAATTAAACTGTGTCTAAACTCCTACAAAGCACGTAGGATATTCTAACTTTGCTTAAAAGGTAAAAAACATATGGAACTCCAAATATTTCAAAGTATCTTCAAAAATGAACAAATGGTAGATAGGACATTTTAACAAAGCAGGGCAGTTTAACTCTCTATAACGCCATATGACTTAAAAGTTACCCATACAGGGTGCCACAGTAATCGTGGTACAACCGAGAAGCAGCTGATTCCTCGTACAAAAGTAAATCGAAGTTACAGAATAAAGTTTTTGGATGCTTCGGTTTTGAGAAAATCAACTTTGAATATTGCCGAGTACGTGCTTGCTTAATTACCAATAAGTTGATTTTTTATATTATATTAAGTGCGTGCATGCTATTGACTCGTAAATAGAAGTGATTTTAATTATTTTTAGCATAAATTAGTGCTTCAATGTGATCCCATAAATACAAACCACGTGGAACGGTGTTAAGTAACTTTGTGATTATATTCAAAATTGTATTACATACTGTTAATAAATTGACTACATATTTTCTGTACCAATAAGTATGAAACGAATAAAATAATACATCTGAAAATATAATTCATTTAACTATATTTACACGACTAAACTATTAATATATTTTATCATCTGTATATAAAAAATTGATATTAGAGTAACAAGACTTCATGAATCATTCAAATTTATAGCAGGCTGTAAGTGTTAAAAACTTGTAACCACTTTAAATTTCTAAATTAATTAGTTACAGAACACACACTTTAGCAGCTCATAAAAATTGAAAAAGTCGATTAAAAAACGAAAACAGCAATCTTACTATTACAATACTATTACAGTACTATTACTATTACAATAAAGAGAGATACAGTTTGTATGTTCGTAAAAATCTCGAGAAGTACTCAACCGATTATTCTAACATTTTCGCAATTGCTTTTTTACATTTTTCAGAGTGTTATAAGCTATATTGTAGCGCGAAATAAATAATATATTGAGATAAAGAGACGAGAAACTATTTTTGCTCGAGGTGCTGGCGAGCCGTCCACGGGGGCATAGTTCACACACAGCCGCTAGGTGGCAAAGCTCGGTGCCCGCGCGCTCAAAACAAAAAGAAATATAACACTCCGAATTCTACATGCAGAAAAATCGCAAGCGAAGTCGCGTCCAGCGCATACTACTTAAAACATATTTTCTATAATATCTTTTAATAAACTTTCATTTCTCATGTGAAACTTACTAATAATACGAGCCGCTCGATTATCCAATCATCCTATCTTCAATTAATTCGGATAACGGAGGTCCTTCTGTTCCAAATAATCATTTTGAATCGCATGTCTATCGATTTTTCTTTACAATTACATAACCGAACGTGGTTACAAGAAACATGAGTGAATTCTATTAACAGGAGAACAAAAGCATTTAATCAGGTCTATATATGTACCGCCCTGGAAGCCAATCAGTGCATTCGACTCGTCATTTCATGCTCTTTAAGTTGGCATTTGATCGTATACGTTATCTGGTATAGGACCGCGAAAAATTCGACTAATGTGATAGAATCACACAATGAATTCTTCTATCAACACGAGAACACAAACATTTAACCCGTAATCACAAACGTGTGGTCTGTGAAACGTTTCAGAGGTATACAGCCACTTATTTTACTCCGCCTTTATATAAACATAATTAGCTCTAATCTCAACTAACTCGCTATCTAAATACAATTATAATACTTTTATATCATAGAGCAAATTATAAACAGAATCAAAGAAGTCTCCATAGGGTGTTAATTGACACATTAATACAGAGGTACAAGACCGCACGTCTGTGCTTCAGTGACAATACTTCCACGTCTGTAATTACGGGTTAATCAGGCCTATGTATTCACTATCCTTGTGTGTTTCCTATCCGCACACACTTGCAAAGCTCATTGACGAGAACGCCGTATCTGAGATCACGACCCTTCCAAATTGAATGTAAACGCTTTAAACTTTCCACGGAAGGTTTCTCGGACACCCTGTCGATCTACAGAAATTTTCACTCGAAGCTCCCGGGATCGTATCTCTACTGGATGTCCCGGCGAAACACCGAGACCCCGAAGTGAAATATTCCCGAAGAAAAAAAAAAGGTAGCACCTTCCTTTCCACGTGGAGGCATCGAATTGCGTACATTAACACCACAACAGCAGGCGCAACAGCGTGCAAAGAGGCAGCCGAAGAAGAATGCATCAACAGGCGTTGACCGCATGCAGTGTAAACTCGCCTTCAGGGGACCTGAAGTTACCCTCGAAACCCCTGGCGGGGGGTCCGTACACCGGCTTCTCCTTCCTCTTTTTTAAAAGTAAGGATGCCTGTCACCGATAGTGATTTGTTGAGTGTATTTGCATTTTAGATTTAGGCTGCCGCGCCTGCTGCTCTCTCCCTCCTTCTCGCTCCGTCTCTCTGATCGTCCACCTCATTTCACCCCCACCTGTGTTGATGCTTCTTCAGGTTCGTCCGTTCGTCCTTCCTCGTCTCTCTGTCTACCTCGTCGTCGATTTCTGCTTTCTGGTCACCGTCGAACGCGTCTCGCGGGGGATGGAGCACGGGGGTGGGACGAAGGGATGAAGAAGGGGAATTTCGTTGGTTCAGGAATGACATTAGTCATACACCATCCCCCGACTGCCGGCGCGGAGACTTGTTTATGCACGTTTAAAGAATGATTAGGCGACGGAGTCGCAACAGGGGGCACCCTGGCATCCCTCTTTCTCCCTTCCTCCCACGAACCAAGCGTCATTCCGCTTTTACTTGTGATTCTTCTCTCCGTTTGCACCGCAGACGTCGTCGCTTCGTATCGCAGCATGAAAATGACCGAACAGTTTTCTCCGTGCTCCTAGGGATCCTTTTATTCGTGTTCCGAGTAGCTGGAATCGCGGGAGCTTGATCGTCGAAAGCCGTTCGGCCTTGAAGGATTTCGCGAACTTGCAGGAACGTAAGTTTATGTTTTGTGGATTAGAGCAGAACCTCGATTATCTGAGGACCTGTCAGCCGTGAATCGGTCATCATATATCAGTTATAAATTAAAATTATTATTAGTGACACTGTGAACTACATTTTATACCACTGTGTGTTCTACGTTCTGAAATAAAATTATCGTGTCGATGCGAAACATTGTCGCAATATAAGTCGTGCAATTGCTAATTGCGTTTCGGATAATCGAGGTTCTAGTATAGGTGCAAGATAGCAGTACTGTCTACTTGAATAACATCAGTTTGAAATGAATGTTGGCTTGAATTAATAAGAGAATAGTCTATGCGATATTTTTATGTTATAAGGTGTATGAAGATGTCCAGTTGTGGACGAGAGCATTGGTACAGCGAGGAAATTATAAAAGAGATAATTGTAACTTGTTAAAATTGGTTAGTAAATTATGGAATATAAACTTTATTTTTTTATATATGTTCATATTGAATATTACTTTAAACGTTGTACAAAATTCATTGAAATAAAGTTATTCATTTACAAGTTACAATTATCTCTTTTATAATATCCTCACTGTATGAATACTTTTGTCCGCCACTGTATGTAGTAAGATGTATGAAAATATACAGGGTGTAACTGAATGTGTGGGGACACTTCAAAGACGGAGTCAGTATTTAAAAACAATGAAATAAATTTATATAAACATACGTCCGATTTAACCTTATTTCCTGGTTATAGAGACCTTTATCCTCCATTAATTTTGTTGACATGTTAAAGTAATATAATTGATTTCGTTTGCCAAATTACAAATAATATTCATTATAACACAGGCTGATTTTGGACCTTGATAATCAGACACCCATAAACTTGCATCGGGATGCGAAATACTCATTTTGAACATATTGCAAACGTAAACAGATGCAAGTTATTAAAATATTAAACTGCTATAACTCGAAAGTAGTGTCAAATAGGACATACGTTTGTGTAAACTTATTTCATTGTTTTTAAGTGCTGAATCAATCCTTGAACTACTGACCAAATGTTAAGTAACCCTGTACATAGATTATGCTACTTAAGTATATCATCTGCAATATTTTTCTTATGATCAGCATTTAAAAATATGTCGGAGGTCAAATTCGCCCTTATTTGCTTAGACTGTATGAAATATTTTGTTAATTATATCGATCATATAATTATATCCTTCAAGAAAATGCGACGATGTGTTCAAAGTCATTCAAAGTTACTGAAAATCATCTGTAAACCGAATTATTAACATTACATGACACCTTACAATTCAACTTGTTCAATATCAAACTTTCTGTAAAGCACTGATAAGAATAGTAAAACTCGAGCCTCGTAGTACATCGAAAATATTTAGTCTTATCCTCTCTGATCACTTCATATTTACTCGTTTTGTGCAAGAGTAATTATTAAACTTCCGCGTTAACTCATCCTTTTCAGTTAACAGGTTAAGAAGATGAATGAGTAATGTTTGACACATTAGGCACTGTCACTCCATAAAACAAAGTAAACCTTGGCGAAGGTGTACGTAATGTATTGACACGTCGAGTTCCTTGGTTGTTGCAAGAAGTGCAATCATGCAATCTCGAACCGGTAAGGCTTTGCTGGTTTCAACGGAGACCCCTTTTCCTCGGATGGGGACTTGCGTATTTGCCCGCCGGGAAGCTCCAGTTAGCAGCGTCTTTTACTACGTAACCTGCCGTTATTATTATTAATTTTAGGCTTTTTGCGGCAGCCGGTAGTTACCCCTCGGTTTACTACTGTGAGAAAGCTCGCTGCGCTGAACACCGGTCAATGCTGTATCAATAAACACCGTTCACCGTTGCACCTTTTCCTTCTTCTTTGCGATACATTGTGTGAAACTCGACGGCGATGTTCATGTCTTTAGAACGGTTCAGCTCCGTGACTTTTGTTTTCAATCATTTCAGATGTAGGGTAAATGTACCAGTAGTTGACATTACAAAAGTCATTTCCCATTGTAATTGAATCGGTGAGTTAAAGAAGAGTACAAGTCCAAAATTGGCCATTTTCAAACAATCTTAAAACTAAATGTAAAATGTATAGTACTGTACGCTGGGACCAAAAACAGTGCAAAAAGGTACCCTACACTCGTGTTTCAATAGTCCCTTCAGTTTAATGATTGTAAAAACAGTATCTGTCATGGATTTGTACTATTTCAACAATCTATTTAACAATTACTTTTCATGAAATAATTTGTACTTCAATTATGTTTAAAGCAAGTTAATAAATGTTGTTTTTAGGACTGTGTTACTTTTTAAGTTTCTTAACTAAACAGTGACTTGAGTTGAAAAACAGTACAAGTCCAATGGTTTTATTTTAATTATTGAAAATTAATGAACAAAGTATAACCATAGTAAGACATATATGAACGTTCATCTGGGTTGGCATAAACGTGTTTAACCCTCTATTGCCGAGGTGGAGTCTCAGAGACTCCGCTGATTCTATCTTTCTTGTTCTCTTCCAGTCTGTTTATAACTCAGCATTTGTATTTCGTCTACCTTTCAACAATAACACGATACACGCACTGACGCAAATTGACTTACATAGCTTGCTTATCTTATGAAATGAATGCTGATATGTTTGCGGCGGAGTCTGTCTGACTCCATCTCTGTCTTAATGTAACAATTTAGTCTTCTGTGAACTGTCACACTGAGACGTATATTGTGCTTTTTGCTATGGTTAGTAAAACAAGTAGTAAGAAACGAAAAATTAGTGAAATAAATAGTGATAATGATATTTCAGAATAGGAGAAAGACTTAATAAATTGTAACGACGTTGAAGTGGATGAAGATTTTGCATTAGTGTCGGAACATTCTTCTGGCGTTTTAAGGAAATACTGTACATCTTGTCCTGCAAGAAAGCGCAGAAAAACAGCTTATTTTTGTTTTTCCTCTAATTGACCAATTTGCTTGCAGTGTACAAGAAAAGCGTGTTAAGATTGTACCGATGAAGCGTAAACTTCCATACGCATTGTATATAACTTAAACTATTGTTATTATTTATAATTAGACTATTGTTCAGTTTTCCTTTTTTTGCATATGATAATATATATCAGCTAACGTTATATTTTGTTATTCATACTTACTAATAAACTTCTTATAATAAACATAGAACTATAATGTTAATCGACACATATTTCCTTTAACGAAAAGGCTACAAGTTTCATTAATGCAACTTAAAATTAAATTAATCCAACGGACCACTCTATTCTGTTATGTTTATTAAGAAAATGTATAATAAAGGTGAATCAGTAAGAAGAATTGTCAGAAATGTCCTATATTTATGTATAAATTCACTTGAAGTTCAGGAGTCTCGTAGACTCAACTTCGGGCTTCACGTCCCAAGTACGGTGTCTCGGCAGTAGAGGGTTAAATTGTAACATCACTATTAAATCAATGGCGTTGATAATACACGAAACGTGACACTATTTTTACAAATATCTCAAAATGTGTTTTTTTGGACTTATGCAGTTCTTCAACTCATCAATTCAATTATTATCACAGCTTTTTTATTTTGAGTAAGCAATTTTGTAGGTAGATAACTTGATTCGTCAGTTGTTTCTAAATGATGTGAACTCATCAGTATTGACAAATAATCCTATAATAAAGTTTTATTCAAAAATATTTAACCCTCCAAACTGCATCAGTAGTTGACGCATCAATCTAAAAAACTAGTGATTGACAAGAATGAACTTATGCATGTTTCCATTTAATACCTAGAAAAGAAGATATTTTTCTTTGACTTAACTAACCTCTTCAACAAATCTGTAAAGGAAAACAACCATCCAACAGCACGCACAGTACGAACAAGAGCAACTGTTCTGGCATTTACAACCACGACGCATTGCAATGAATGTAGTTACAAATTTTCACACTAGAGTGAATAATCTTTCAAACAGTGCACTATTCAAAAATATTTTGTTTAGTAGGAAACTTATTTTTCGCGACTGAAAATAATAGTGTCAACTACCGGTACATTGTCAACTACTGATGCAGTTACCCTACTGAGAGTATTTTAGTGGTGTTATGAAGTTAGAGACTGATTGTTGTGAGGGTAAAAATTTGATTTTAATTTGAGGTTTTAGTATAAACTAGAGAAGATTAACCCTATCCCTTACGATTTTATCCAGCGCCAAGTACCATACGGTTAACTGTTTAAGCGTTCGAGTGCTTTAATAAATAAAGAACATATACCAAAACGTGCAATTTGACTTTAACTATCATTTGATAGAGAAAAAAGCTTTCTTTATCTTCGTTTCTATAAATTAGTACAAGTTTGCGGTGTATTTTCTAACACATGGAGTATAATGTACGTTGCGAGTGGGACTGGTTGCTATAAATCAAGGTTTTAAAGATGTCTTTTACGAGCATTTCAAAATGGCAAAATATTAGATACACCAACAATTACATTTGTACACACTTGACATATTTGGAATCATGTAACATTTATTGATTATATTTGAAGGGTTAGGGGAAAACACAAGGAATGTCATAACACAGCTTCATTGAGACGATCAATTTTTAATACTTTAGTGCATCAGTAAAGAAACAAGGTCCAATGAATGTAACTGTATTGTTCATGACATGAAGTTATACTCTAACTCTAATTAGTCGACAGAAAAACAAATGAGCGAAAATATAACTGCTTTACATTGTTTCAATTTTTCTTCCAACTTGAACACTGCAGAATAAAAATGGATATGCTCTGTTCTTTCCTTTTACCCTTCATTTATATGTAGCACTAAAATAATAACTAGACTTTCGATGTTTATTCAGTTTAGAATATTACAGTATGTAAAATATGCTCATGTCGAGAGATTAGCAAAGTAAAATACACGATATTGAAATTTTTCTAAACAAAAAAAATTGTACTCGAATTCTCACATTTTATCTATATTAGAACATAATATTCTTAAGGAACAGAAGTATATATTTGTATAAATATTCACGGTCTATTGATACCTATATTGCAATATGTTCTGTGGCTCAAAGACCTGATTATGTTAAAAATCATATACGAATAATAAC
Source organism: Macropis europaea (assembly GCA_916610135.2). Classification (NCBI taxonomy): domain Eukaryota; kingdom Metazoa; phylum Arthropoda; class Insecta; order Hymenoptera; family Melittidae; genus Macropis; species Macropis europaea. Next base: position 40,146,404 of record OU744344.1, read on the forward strand.
AACTAAACATATTACGAAAATTAAAGTACAAATTTTTGTTATTATTATATACGGCATGATGGTTGAAATAAATTATATGCATAATAACTGCAATGTATAATGCGATACTATTCGCGTTAAAATATTAAGCAGATTTAATGTAAAAAACAAAATTCTCGAATTACAAAAACTAATAAATATAATTAATATTAGTAACAGTAATTAATTATTACATAAATATTTCATAAAAATTCTCATCAGTGTCTGTAAATTTTCTTTTTGAGATTTAGAACAAGTTTGAACGTTTCGTCACGTTATTTTAGAAACAATCTGTACGAGACATTGTCATTAGTGCATGGCATATGTTACGTAGGGATAATATTTACTAGGACCTTGATTATTGATATTATAGTATAGAAATTTATAAGTATAGAATTAATTATTATTGCATAATGTGTAATGAATTCGAGTGTATGTAAGCAGTGACTAAATTATTTTTGGCAATTGTATTTTGGTACTTTCAATTTCACTTTAATAAATTTCGTAGCAATTTACGTAATTCCCTGCCCTTACCTTAGATTTATAAATATGATATATTGAAAATCATTTTGTATTACCATATAATTATAATAATGCACTTATATACGTTTCTTTGTTATTTTTTAATATTAACAAAGTATTCTTATCTTTTATAATATAGAAATGTCACAGTTAACATAGTTTACACAATAGGCATAAATGATGAGTACTGTCTTTTATAAATAATAAAATTGCAAGAAAAATATAACAAAAAGTACATTAACCTTCTACAACTCCATGTGACTTGGAAGTCACGTGCCTATCTATATATTTTTTTAAGTCTTATTTCGTTTATTTATCACTGTGTATAATCATATTCTACGACTATATTGCCACCGAGGAGCTTGTTCATTTATTATTATGTTCATATCCTGCGATAGAAACTGTATCATTTATCTTTATCATTTACTTCGTGTATCATTTTCGTCATACGCGACAAATGTCCGGTTATAGAGGGTTAAAATTTATAGGTATCGAACATTTGCGCGAGAAACAGGAATATTTTTCGTTTATTGTATTCCTTACATTGCATTATTATTTTGTTAATTCTTTCTGGAAACATTTTTCGAACATGCTAACGAAAATTATAGTCCATACAGATACAGTAAAAGGAAATACGGTCAGTCCCATAAGTATTCGTACCCTTACTGTGTATGAAAGAAATTTATAATTCTATAAACGAAATATTTTCGTTATTAATTAGTAAATTTTGCTAAAATTTGGACGGAAAGAAGTTTATACTTGTGTCAAATTATAGTAAAAGATTTATTGGAAAATCTCAGACGCATCACTTAGTTTGAACAAATTTCTTTTATAGACAGTGAGGGTGCGAATACTTATGGGACTAACTGTCTAAATCTATATTCAATCCACCACTACACGGTCGTGTAAATGGACAAAGTTACATGAATATTATTTCACATAAGTTTCTTTAACCTGAAATTCGAAATGAACTTTATAGTTCTGAAAAATAGTTACATACTTATGTACATTTTCTATAACTTCCCTTTACATTTTTAATATTATCTCTATCGACAGGCGTCCATTTCTACCTAATTAAAAATCAATACATATACTATATTCAAGCGAAAGTGTATTGTGTATTATACTCATCATGTACTTTAAATAAATAAATAAAAGAAGCTGTCTATTATAGAATTAAAAAAATCACAACAGTTTCTCTGCCCAAATAACAAACCCACTGTTCTCGATATTTTACATTTTCAAAGGCTTCCCGACATTAAAAATAAAACATCGAAACGGAGCGCAGTGAATTGTCTTCGACAAATCCTCGAAACACGCCTCTCAACAAATAACAATTAAAGTTGAATAAATCGAAGTGTTTGAGGAGGCACGGTGTGTATGTCATTAACATTTTCCATATAATGCTACTAAAATGTCAGGAGGGCCACTTGGACTGGAGGGTAAAGGAGATTGAAGGCGGTCAGGAGGAAGACAGAGAGGACGAAGAAGAAAAAAGAGTTCGATTCGTCATGCATTCCGTCGGCGTAGCCTTTGAATGACAGATCGATAATTGATCATTATTATCGTATGACTGGGGCCTATTGTCGAAGTATTTCTGCATCCACTCCTCCGTCTCCCTTTTCGGACTGTGGATCCTTTCGGAGACTTCCAGTGCCGCACCCTGCTTGGGGTACCGCCTGTAGGGCCAAAGGTCACTCGTGTTACTTGAACACCCGCCGCGAATGTCGCGCATTCCTGCCCAAAATCTTTTTCGTACTCGTCTATGCAGCTGCGAATGTGGACCAACAATATTTTCGAATGGATGATTAAACTACACATTCGAAAAAGTCATCTGCCTTAATGGTGAACATTAACATCTGACGTGGTGCCATTTTTATTGTCTCTGAGTACAGAGTATTCTATGTATATTATGAAAGTATTTGTATTTAACACGTTGTTTGACGGGCTAGAAATTTGTATTTAGAATGTTGCAGTATAATATGTTTTTTTTTAATGAGGTAAAGAGTATTATTTGGTTGAGTTGTACTTGATGGCTGATGATACCACTAAAGATAGACAGTGTGTTAGTAATACATAATTACACATTTTTACGCACACGGTACTATAAAGTAATTATATGTAATAGTTATGTGTAATAATAAGGAAAATTTGTTGTAAGGATTATTCGATATACTTGTGAGGTAAGTCTATACAGAGGCTAGGCTTCATTGGAAAATTACTGAAATACAGTAAAACTTTAATTATCGAAACTGATTATAGTTTACACAAGTAATATTAGATGTTCAAGGTCATTGAACAGATTCCTTGTCGTACCATTTGATTACATAAATTTAGTGTTACTCCAATTTCATTATTCCAAAATATTTAAAAGATTTATTACATTCACAAGCAGATGAAAAATTGTAAAAGTGCAGGCTGTATCTACTGAAATTTACAATTTTAGAAATGACCTTAAACGGTCAACACTTTGTACCTGTAATATAGTGATAACATGCTCGGATAACCGAATGAATCACGTTAGAACTGTATTTGACATAGAAAATAAGAATCTGTTACACAGATACGTTTTAACTACTTTCTTCGTCTTGCCAATCTTTCTCAACTGCTAAATTTAATATTATTTTTTTAAAGTAAATTTTGTGGCATTATTGTATTTTTGTTTTTTGTACTACTGCATCACCATTTTTTCAACTATCTTCTATCATACTCTTCGGCAATACTGTTAAAACGACACACTTATGTCACGTTGACATGTTGGTACACACTATACAATGAGAAATCCAGAATTATATGATAATGATAATTGTAGCTTAAACTGACACACCCTTACGTGGAATACTTGTTTCCCTAACCACATGGCATTATTTCAATAATCAAGTTTCTACTATACTATTCTTCTTGTGAACCGTAACACTTGATTACATTTTGCAATATATTAAAAATATGCAATAACCACTTTCAAGTGTGGGGTTCACTTAAAACTTAACTTCAAAATGTTGCAATGGTCTTGACTAATTTTCTACAAATTTATTTTCCAACCCCATAATTGCATAGTGCTCCATATTCTTATTACAGTGGTCCAACATTACTTAAAACCGGAAACCGAATACAGGTCAACGCACTGTAAGTATACTCACTTGTCCCTTTGAAACTCAAGAATTACCCAAATCTGTGGTATAAGCACAAAGAATTGGCTGTGAAAGGTCACTTCTTTTGGAGTAGACGAAATTGCCATATAATTATAATCTTTTATATGCTTTTTAATGTGAGAAGTGAACTGCGCATGATCATGCAAATATACATATTTGTTCTTCAATCTGTCTTGTGTTTATGTAGTTGAAGGAATTAACCTTGTATTTCGTTCTATGAATCCTTAAAAAATGTGCGTTTTATTCTATGTGTAGCATAATAGTAATAATACGTATACCCGATACGTAATACATATTTAGACGAACCCATCTAAATACAGTGGAACCTCGATTATCCGAACTCGAGTTTTCCAAAAATTGGTCATCTTATCCCACTCACGAGATAAAATGTTCACTAATAACAATATGCATTTAATTATGTACCATTATATATTTAACATTCTAAAATAAAATTATCATTTTTATGTAAAATCTAGTTACAGTGTCAGTCATTCTGTTATTAATTACAGTTCGGATAATCGATGTCCTACCGTAGTTTCCAGAAATAAAATGTTAGTAAAGTCAAATTTAACTAATGAAATGTCAGGGAAACTCTTCAATGACCTAGAACATCCAATACGACTATATAGTATCTACTATACCGAACCCTCTAAAATAGAGGAAAGTAATATTGACCATTCAAGAACGCTTAACAGTTTCTCTGCCATATGATAGAGGGTGTTAAAACAGAGATTCAGGACTTTAAGGACAGACAGTAAAATGTAGCGAAATGTAGGCAAAATATCCTAATAAACACAGGCTGATAAATTAATATTATCGAAATTGTAAACAGTTCTCCGTTTTGGTTAAAGGAAGTCATTTTTTCGATTCTGATGCTCTCGCGCGGCATGTGAACAATGGATTATCTCACCATTTTTTCTTCCAAAACTAGAAAAAGAAGAATCATGTAAACTCTAAAATTTCCACAAGATTTTTACGTGTCCTTCTCCTATTTCCTCACACGCTTCCCATCTTCAGATCACAGAATTGCGTGCTTTAACAAAAACGAAGAAGTGTTTATAATTCTAATAATATTAATTTTTCAACCCATAATTATTACGACCTTTTTCCTGCATTTCGCGAATACTATCTACTCTCAAAGTCCTGAACCCTTTTTCTTATCAACCTCTACAATTATTTAAATGTAACCTTTCTACCACACAATTTCATTAAACCTGCATACAATTAGTAGACTTTTGACATTCACCCTTAACAGGTGGGCTGCCATGTCATATAAGCTAACATGACCCAGTTTTTAGAATTTAATACAAAACCAATATAACTTCAAATTAAACTGCTTTTAAATTACAATATCAGCAGTTTGCATACATTTTTTACTGGTTCTATTAAACGTTATTCAAAACATTTGTTAATACTATTCATGGTCGTGGGTGTCACCCGTATATGTGGGACATGACGCTCAAAGTGTTAACTAGGTTGTCTGTGAGACTGCTATTTTCAGGAACGGGTTGAAAAACAAAATTCTGACAAAATTTCTTAGAAGTCGATATAAACTGAACTTAAACATTTCTTCTTCTGTATGGATGTGTGAGGATTAAGTGGAGTGACGGCCGAGATTCAATTGCCCCCGGCCCACAGCAGGTCGGTTGTTCACTAACTAACTAACTAACTAACTAACTAGGTGGAATGACAGGTATGAGGACCTGCTTGTTTCAGAATTACCAGAAAATTTATAAACGGTGCAATCATACAGACGGCACATGACCGTTTAAGGATTAAGAAGGTATAGACCACTACAATTTACAATCGTAGACCTCGATCGACCTGTACAATGCGCCTCCACCATAAGCTCAACAACCATCGATCCAACGAAAACAAACGATTCTCAATCGATCGGTGTCCACGGGGATCACCCGCTGAAGAATTCGAACATTTCGCTAGACGTCTCGTTCCACGGCATTCGTCTATGGTTTACGTGACATTTCGGAATGAATATGGCCGCGTTCAAGGGGGAGGGACGTTCGTATGCGAGCCTCCGTACATATTTTGGGAGAACACCACGCGGCCGAGCTGGTCATGTACCGCCGTGGGCAACAATATTCATAACTAATAGATCGCCGGTCCCTGGGTGACAGAGCAATACGTCCTGCGTTTCGATGTTCCTGGCTCAGAGATCGAGTGAGCCCGCGTGCAGGGTCGTGGCCGGATCCGTCGCTTGGTTAGGTCCGCTTTACACGGGCCGAGCATTCCGGGAAGTCCACCTCGAACGCCCATAAACAAGCCAACAGCCCTCTTTCTAACTCGGCCGTCTTCCTTCAACGGTTTCTTGACTCCTGTCGTCGGTCAAAACGGAAAACGCGCGACTTTTCATGCTACGTCAACACTTTGACTATCATATCACTCATAGATACAGTACCGTCCATAAAGGCTCATGTTTGGGGTTGTTTTAATCTAGGTAGATTTGTCGCTTTGTGTGTATCCATAGAAAATTTAAATGTACAGAAAATGCTTAAATTATACCAAAGGGGTCTCCTAACGTCTACTAAAATGTGGTTTAAAAGAAACAATGATGAATGGATGTGTCAGGAGGATATTGGTCCAAAGCAGCGATGTCGAGTGTGCACAGATTAGAAAATGGATTAGCCATTTGAATAGCCAAACACGAATCCAATAAGAAATGTTTCCCTCATTATGAAACAGAAGCTTCGAGGGAAACGTATTAATAGTTTACAGAATTTAGTACAACATATTCGAAAGATATGGTGGAAAGATCATTAGCTGCTTCATATGCAGAAAATTTGGTGAAGAACATGCTAAGACGTTGCGAAGCTATAATTGCCAACGGATACGGTTGGATTTATTATTAAGTAAGAGTGTAATAGTATTTCAAATATAGTCTCAAACTATGTACAAATTTTGAACATGAATTGTTTGTATTTGTAGGCATAGCGCATACGCTCTTGTGCTGCAAAGTGTATGGGGAACGTGGTATTTTTCTGATTGATGGAAAGGAAATTTAATTTTTTGTATACATAAAACTGACAGCGATTTTCATTAATCCCTCTGTCTAAATTTTCAAAAGGTACAATTCTAGAAATTGATGAGGATACCTTAGTATACACAGAGTATTAAAAAAAGATTCAGAATTTTAACCTTTTCAGACCTGAATTTTCTTTTAAGAGTAAAAAAAATATTTGATTACACATTTTAACTCAGTAGACTGTTTAGTTGATATTTTGTTTAAAAAAAATCTTTATATGTCCCATACTTTTGTAAATATTAAATGTACACACATTTGTACATTAGGACTCAAGTATCGCATGACACCTAAGAGAGCACAAATGAGAAAAGAAACATACAGAGCACTTTATAACATTTAATAATAATGTATTAACACTTGAAACTGAAGAAGACATGTGGAAAATTGTACTGCTTTCAGGTTCCTACTAATAGCTGTCACTGCACGGTATGTAATCAATGTTAGTTAATTCTGAATTCACTAGACCTGCTAAAAACATTCAGAACATGAAAAAATTCAAATTTATAAGAAAAATATGTTCAAGAATGTGAATAAGCGGTTAGAATTTCCGAAACATTCATCCTTACCGAAATATCAGCGTAGAAACTTCATGTACACAAATGTGACCACCAGGTGTGAAAGGGTTAAGGGCAGACAGTAGTCGCGAAATGAGGGAAAAGATGCTAATAAACATAGGTTTACTACTGCCACCCCTGGTTAGGTACTTTTTCATAACAGCTTTGACCTGATGGGATTTTTTGAAATTTTTTGTGGCATTCAACGTGTTAAGAAGTTTCGATTGAAGGAGGCACTATAAGCGAACCGATTGGCACTGGTGAATCGGAAGAGAATAATCTTCGATCAGGATAATACCAAACCTCATGTTGCACTGCTAACTATACAGAAATTAAAGGAGTTTGGCTGGGAAATTCTTATTTACCCTCCATACTCTCCCCATATAATATTGCCCCATCCAATTACAATCTGTTTCGGTCTTTACATAGGCATCTAAATGGGGAAAAAAAAGTGCAAACATGTATCGCAGGATTCTTTCAAAGAACTTTTACAAAAGTGACATTAATAAGTTGACGGATACGTGGAAGAATGTTATAAATAATCCAGAAAATTATATTACTGATTAAATAAATTGATACTACATATTAAAAAATTATTGCTATCTTTTAATGTCGCAAAACGAAAAAACTTTCCCACCGACCCGATAGGTACGTAAGTATTGCAACAATACAGCTCCATTGATGACACGGACATGTGACTTAACGTCCAATAAGTACTTGCTTATTGGTTGCATTTAGTTCTATTAAGCTTTGTTTGTCAAATTTCATTATACATACTACATAAATTTGCATAGGGTAACTGTATCAGTAGTGTACCGACAGTTGACACTTTTATTTTCAGTCACGAAAAATAAGCTTTCAACTAAAAAAAATGTTTTTGAATAATCCCCTGTTTGAAAGGTTATTCACTCTAGTGTGAAAATTTATAACTACTTTCATTGCAATACATCGTGGATGTAAATGCCAGAACAATTGCTATTGTTTGTACTCTGCGTGCTGTTGGATGGTTGTTTTCCTTCACAGATTTTTTGAGGAGGTTAGTTAAGTCAAAGGAAAATATCTTATTTTCTAGCTATTAAATGCAAACATGCACATGCTCATTCCTGTCAACTACTAATTTTTTAGATTAATGTGTCAACTACTGGTGCAATTTGGAGAGTTCAATTTTTTTTTAATACAACTTCATTATAGAATAATGAAGTTTTTAAAATTCATTTTAAAACAGCTGACAAATCAAGTCATCCACCTACAAAATTGCTTACTAAAAATAAAAAAACTGTGATACTAATTAGACTGGGAAATGAGTCTTATAATGTCAACTACTGGTACATTTACCCACAACATTTCTGAATGAAACAGAAACTATTTTTCCAAAATTTCTTCTTAAGAATACTTAAAACTCTATTTCCTTAACATCTGTTAACTCCAAATCGTTTTTGAAATTATTCCAGTCTCATTGACGCTTACAACAAAAGCATAAAAGAAGAGGAAAGTGGAAGAGAAGACAGAGTTATTATAACGAAAGGAATATTTAAAAGACAGTATAATTGACGATCCACTTTGGAAATTTTCTTTTTCTTCTATTTATTTTCCGTCACTCACATAGCCGCGAACTATTAATTATAAATATTATTGCCCATGGCGCTACATGTCCGGCGACCTCATGGTGTTCTGCCAGAAATATGTAGGCAGGACCCTTTATGCCACCCTTTCCCCCATGCAGGTCGCCATGTTTGTTTCAAAATCTCGCGCAGGCGCTCGTATTTACCGAAAAAATCTTTCAACAAAGAAAGTAACTTCAGACGAAACTATAAAAATGTCTTGAATCTTTTTATGCCAAAAATAAACTAAGATATTACATATTTTCGCTAATTTTTGAACCTTTTCATTTTGGTAAATTGAACATTTTCCAGTTTCGCGCAAAATTAACCATAGTTAGACAGGCTTCTCATAAACTGATTGCATGTATCGCACAGCTTTACGTAAAGTTGATTTTAAATTAAAGGTTACTCTTGTTAATGAATGTAATTAACTGTTTTTTTTAATTACATGCGTTAATAATTCTTTTCAGTTCATAGGCGCTAATACAATTACTGGAGCAGTTAACCCTTTGACGTACAAATAAAATGAAACTCGTTGCGTTGCAAAAATATTATTTAATAAATCTCAACTTGACAATTATGTAAGCTTTACAATGACATAATAAACAAATGACATATCCGAGACGTCTTTGTATGTCAAGGGGTTAATTGCATTATGGACCCTGTTTAACATGACGTCACTATAAACAAAAAAAAATGAACGACGCATTCATAGTACAATAGTTTCTATTTTTTTGTGCTGTCGTCACGATCATCAATGACCACAATTTCTTAAACCGCACAGAACAAACTAATGTGACGTTGCGTTTTAGCCACCACGAGAGCAATAAATTTAATCACTGCGGTTATGGTTACAGTGACCACAATGCCTACAGTGCCCTACGAGCAACCATACGTAGGGTTGCGGTTGTCAAAGCCACCACCCATAAGGGCAAACATCTATTTTTCTCCTCCTCTATTCGCTTCGATGTAAATCAACCAGTGAAATACTGAACAATTGCATTATAAATAAATAAAAAGCATGGTAATTAAGAAATGAACTTCTGTGAACCCAAAATTACGATTTGCTAGTTTCAGTTGAGTCCTAGATATTGATAAGAATATATTAATGCACAAATTTACAAAGAAAAGATCGGAATTGATAAATGAATTATCTTACTAAGACCGAGTTATTATGGTATGGCTTCAAATTCGATTAAAAACTTCTTTTCATGTTTTATTATTTATAGACTGCGAATCTTTATGCAATGTAACATATTCAAGTTTGTAAATAATACACATTTTAAAGAGTAAGTGAAATGACAAATGTACTTTTAAACATTTCAACCCCAAAGCACTGTTTTGCCATAGTTGCGTTTCATCAGCTACATGGAAATCAAAAGTATTGAAATCTAAAAATGTACATATATTTGCATAAAAGTCCGCACTCTAGTCATTTAAGGAAGGAAATGAACTAGAACGTCTTGATATCTGTCCATATTGGGGATAGACAAGAATAAAGCTTGGAATCTGCCCACCTATTGGACAATTTCTGTATATACCAAAAATAATAAAATGTTACACCTTGTTTATTTTCTATTATTAAATAATTTCCGTTTTAATCACTGATAAGCCTGGCAATCAGCGATGTATAAAATATAAAAAATAATAATAAAATTAATATATTTTGTTTTCAATAAAACAAAATTAATAATTTCTTTTAAAAGTTCTTAAAACAACATTTCTGAAATTTCAGACAGCTAATGACACTTATTGTTAGAATTTTTATATCATCCTATGGTAAAACAATAACTCTTCGATTACATTTTTTTATTAGAGATACTAACTTCTAATAGAAATTGTTGTACTACGCGTAAAAAAAAATGTTTATACCACGAGTTTTAATAGTAGTGGATCTTGAAATATTTCAGGTCTGCAGGTTTCCATTTCAGGTACTACTTAAAAAAATTCCGATCGCCTATCAATATTTCGGCAGGTCGTAGAAGCGAGTAACGCACGGGTAGTAGAAGGTCAAAGGTTAGGGCAAAGGTCCATTTAGGGGTCACAGGTACGAACGAGTCCGTAATTTGACCGGCCGTTAAGATAGTAAACGATGTTGAAGGGAGTCTAGACAAGATGTTGGTAGCGCAGTGGTGAACTATTTTATCAACGTATAAAAATCAAATTCCACGTAAGCGTTCAATTTACATAACCAAACTGAACAGGTGTGTAACCGATAATTTAAAAACTGCGTAAAATCATTTTATAATTTCTGCACAAATGTCGTGAGTAAGTGATACTAGCATAAATATGTTTTTGTTTATTCTACGAAGCATTTAAAATAGGGTTGTGCAATATATCTGCACTTTAAACAGGACAGAAGTAAATACTCATGTGGGTTTGTTTAACAACTGCGTATACTGCGAAAAATATTTACAAGTTTACGTTTGAATGTATCTTTGTATATTAATGTAGGTTAAAAAAATTTCTATATAAAAGAAAGAGAAGGTGATTTATCTGTTGCCAGCTGATGTAAACGATTTCACACAAAACGAAATATATGTTACGTAAACAAGTATAAATATTTTAAGAAACGTGTAAAGTGCAAATATTTTGTAAGTAACCTTCTGCTACAAAGAAAATTTTACACTGTATGAAATGTGTATATGATTCAAAAAAAGATAGCCTTTTTAAATAAATATAAGAAATCTATAATGATGAGAAAAGTATATTAAATATTGTGTGAATTTTAATCCTTAGCAATCTAATTCTTTAATTTCACTAAAAATAAGAAATCTATAGTAAATAGAAAAGTACATTAAATATTGTATGAATTTTATTCTTTGTCCTGCAAGAAACATTTAATTTTTTAAATGTTCGTCCAATGTCACACAGCAAATTGTTTTTGAAAAAAAAAAAATACTAATTGTTACTGCAGATCACATAAGAGGCAACAAAAGAGTAATACACTGATTTATTCACTATCTATGTATATTGTACATATGTTACCTGTAAATGTTTGTAACTTTAAAGCTCGTATTTGTTCAAAGTTTGAGCTGTGTTGTTTAGTATGCTATATCTCCCGCACGTCATTACATATGTAACGTAGGAGTGAAAAAGGTTCACATACGTCGAAAATATTATTCTGGATTATCAAAGAAGACGAGCATGTTCTCAACAATATCATAACTTAAAATGTGAATCTAAGAAGACCTAACATCAACTACTCACATAATTCTTATCCAACAGCCATACGAATATTAGCCCCTCTTCTTATAACGAAGATTTCTTATACACTCATGATAGAGATTATGGTCTATATGTTATAAATATGAATTTTACTCAAACATGAATTCTTAAAAATTTTGTATTATACAGCACCCTTGACTGTCAGAGAATTATCTAAACCAAACTGTTCTGATGAAACTATAATTCACCCTCGGGCCACTCGAATAGCAAATTTCAGTGCAAACACCTATTAAAAAATCATAAGGCAAGGAGTTAAGCAAGACAAAGCCGAAAATTTCGGGTAACACCACATCCAAATCGTACAAAAAACATATCCAATCGACTTCGATCACCCCCTTTCAACCTCCCTTACAAGCGATTCGTGAACGAAAGGGAGCGCAGAATGATCGATCCTCTTTCGTGTCACCGTTGCTCGTCAGACGAAAAGAAAAAGAAGTAGAAGGAGGAGTAACGTTGCCCGTAGTGGGAGGATAAAGAAAAAGAATATAACGCGTTGGCGGTGTCGGAGGACCCTGAAGAATCGGTAGAGTGGCGGCGACGGCGGAGGAGGAGGAGGTGGATGAAGGAGTAGACGAAGAAGAAGAAGAAGACGAAGAAGCGGAGGAGGAGGAGCGGTGAGCGCGGGTCGCCATTAAGCGGACCCCCTGCCGCGTGGCCCGCGGCAACCCTTCACAAAAAACTGTAATTGGAAATACTTTTCCTCCTTTTTTCCTGAAATAATTTATGAATCTTCCACCGGTCAGCCAAGCGAGGGCTGCGGCTGCTTCCAGACTCCGTTCCCTCGTTCCTCCGGGACTCCGATGCTAGAGGAACCGCTGAGGGGAACAGAACTTTCGTAAAGGAAATATCACGGCCTCCCGCGCCTCCTCCCGCTCGTTGTTCCTGCCATTCGTAAGGTGTAACGAACCTACGAGAACGTTCTCTCGTCGAGATATGGCAGAACTGTAAAAGGAGGTGAAGGACAGGTGAGGGATCGGAAAGAGAGAAACCGAGATCGGCGCTTCTTCCTCGGGCCCTCGGCGACACCCCGCCGTGAGAAGATTCCATTGAACTCTCTTTGAGCCTCTCTTTATTTTACACGGGACTTTACGGCGTCATTTGGATGTTGTCGCTTTCAGCGATACCCTGGCACGGTCCGGCTGATTGGTACCCTGCGAAGTCTTTTATTAACACTGTCAATTGCGGTTAAACGACCGTTTATGAGAGAAATGTATCGGGATTGCGGTGATCCTTTATACACGGAACAGCGTGGTCCCTTCTGCTTCGTCTTTGTTTTCCCGTCATGTCTATAATCGTTCATTTATTTGATCATCTTCTATGTCAACGGCGTTGCCACGTAGGGAACACTGCCTCTCGTTCATCATAGACAATTAAAGAAGAGCCATTGTGCTCAACGTATTAACCCCTTGTACTCCAAGCAATCAAACTATACGTTGGTAGTCAACTCAAAGGAGATTTTTCTCCGATTTCTGAGTTACATAAAATGTTTACGAAAAAATCCTGGCAATTTGTTAGATTATACGACCTTTCTTCAAACTTTAAATTTTTAATTTTTCAAACTTTAAAGTTTACATACTACGAATTAAAATAAGAGTAGAATAAACATAGAAAAGTACAAACACCCAATGATATTGATGAACGAACGCATGTAAATACTTTTATCTAGAAATGATAAAATGTGGACAGTAACACTGACCGTAGGAGTAGAACGCGTCTAAGTGCCTGGGCAGTACAGCTGGCCTTAGGAGTGCAAAGGGTTAAATTCCTGTGACCCAATATACTGCGTCCAAATGAAGTCAGGCTTAACAATAAACATCGAACTGATATTTAACACTGAGCAGCCAGTTCCAGACAAGGTCCAAAAGGGTACGAGCAATCGAACAATCTCCCTAGCTCAAGTAAATCTTGCAAAGAAACGCTCTAACGCTAAGCTATCCCTAGCTGTGTACATGTAAATGGTAGTCTTTAAATTACTTAGGATTAGATAATTTTCCATTGTCGTTACGTAGTATATATTGCTAATTTTAAGTATTCTTGTAATACGTCTTACAATTAGACAAAAGTTATCAGGTCTTTCACATACATTGGAAGATTTTTTCCTGATCAGGGACTGGTAGAACATTCTTCCCAACATTGGTATTTGCAACAAATAAGAAAAAGTATGTGTAAAACATTATAAAAGATTACAATATAGTATTAGCTCAGAGAAACCTGGCTTTACAGGCCATTAAGCAGGAATTCCAGTTTATAATAATTACTTATGTGCCTTGTTTATTTGCGTATAAAACTGTGTTGTGTAAGAGTATATATATTTGCAATAATCTCTATCATCCAATGACCGATGTTAAGCCACGCTGACCACTGTCAGCGCTAAAATGGGTAACTGTCTTCAGTGCACCTGTATTGCTGCTGGCACATAGTGGTTCAGAACCCACCTAAAACTGTAGGTCCCCTGGCTATATGACAACAGCATTTGATTCGGGTTATATACAATGAAGAAGGAGATAAACTTTGGAATTGTATGGTTATACGTTCTGTTAGGTATTTGCAATTCGATCATTAATTTGGAGGAGGAATGAAATTTTTGCTCCTGAATGAAAGGATATTAGCAGTTTGATGACTGCCGTCACGTGATCTTGTGATTTCTAACGTATGATTAGTAAGGATGTTTTACAAATGCACAAGGTATCACTTTTAATCGATTCGAACGAATATCTGCGGAACTATTAGTGATAATTTTTGCATAAGTGATAAGAATTTCAAGGAAGACATTACAGGTGGACATAATTTTTTATAGGTGTACATCAGGCATTTCAGGGTCGCCAGCATTTTTTTTTATACAAAAACGACTCTACCATTTTGCTCTGCATTTACCACGCGCTACCGTAGTGGCCTGCCACTGATTGTAAGCGGTTATTTAGGACGTAACGACATTATAGTGGCCCAATTCTTTTGCACCATACAGGACAAACTGTGAATAGATCGTGCTAACGAGAAGTTTGTTTAATGTTAACAACATTATCCAGAGAACATTCAGTCGACATAGACGAGATATGCTCTATTGTTTTTATATTGTACTTTGCAACAGGACTGTGTATACAAGGATAAATCTCTGTATTTAGATCCTAGGTAGCTAAAGGGTTAATGTCTGAGTTTCTGATAAACGAACATATTTATCATTCATAAATGTTGTGCACCCGCTGAAACATTGACATGTGCGTTCTCGTCTATTGTGACTTAAACGGTCATTCAGTTTTGAAAAATGAAAAAAAAAACAGTGTTTTTGGCTTTTTTGGTAAACAAGACAAAATTAACTGTTCCTTGAAACGGCAGGTACCCTCCCTGTCTTTGATTTCATTTCATTTGAACAGGACGACAGACTCAATGAATAAGAATTAGTGTAATTTCTCGGGCGTTCCCTACTAACAGAACTTTTCAATTTACATGATGACTGTCAACCCGAACAATGATAAAGATAATTGTTCTTCAAATAAGCAACTCATGATTTCACGAGTAGTGAAGATCGGACTGGTGAAAGGAGTTTCCTTGACAGACGGTCAGAAAAACAGAAGCAAAGAAAAGTAATTGAGTCATTCTTTACATTATATCAATGACACATTAAATAACATACATTCTGTTCGATTGTTCTTTATATTTATAAATTTTGACAACAAATTTAAGAGCTAAAATTCAAAAGATCCGTGTGTTAGAAACAGGGCCTTGAACTAGGTTTTTAGTACTGTTGCGTCCAATCAGGCTTATAATTTATAAATTTTTATACAAAATTCTGTTTCTTATCATTCACTTAGTAACTACAAGTAGAGAATAAGTTTTATGGAAATCAATGAAGAAAATTATGCAGTTGATTGTTAATAACACGCACTTGCAAGTATAAGAAAGTCTATTACCAGAATGACTGGTGTAAATTCTATGTATATATTTGTATTACAAAAACTACGATGTTTAGCTTTACTACAGATTGCGCAATATTTACAATTATTAGTTCCCATACTTTCTTCATGTAATAATCATATTCTACGAACAAATGCCTTGTCCGTATGCTTTCATAACAAATTCCACATTATAAAATTCTTGCATCTCATACACAAAACAATTATCTCTTCCTATTTGTACAGTGACTGCACAAATAAACCTCACGTTCTCTATTCACGAAAGCAACCCGAAATTAATTTTCAGCCACTTTCTAAGTCCCTCAACGTCCGCTCCGTGCTTTTAAAAAAAATATCAGATCCACTCGACTCTTCCTAGTTCCCACCCCTTGTCTCTAGTCGTCCAGAAAAATTTTCATATGATTCTGAGCACGGCCGTTTTCCAGCTATCCATTTCGGTTTGTCACGTGGAACACGATCGTAACTTTCACGAGTCGATCGACGACGTAACGAACCTACACCTTTCGAAACCATTACGAGGGGAAGAGGACGAGACCGAGGGGAGGATATACGAGCAACTGGAGGAGGAGAGGCGAAAGTGGTCTCCTCTTATTTCGTGGTCGAAGACACCCCGCTGCGTGAGGGTGGAGGTGAGCCCTCTTTAGAGTATTACGAGGACCCTTACGGCAGCCTTCGGATGCCGTTATCAATTTGGGTGATTCTCAGGATTTATAATGAAGATGCAATGCTTGCGTCCGTCCTTGTCCGTTCTGCCGAAGCGCAAGCTGCGTTTGCCTTCTTCTGCGTCGCTCCCAGGTCGGGAGGGTAAGAGATCTTCGTCATCGCGGGCTTTGATCACCCAATCAGCAGACCAGCCGGTGGTTTCGTGTTAGTAATTACACTGCCGTGCCACCCAGGACGTGGGATATCAGATTTGGCGAAGACAATGTCGATAATGCGCGGATAATGAGCTGGATCAAAGGAATGGGGATACAAATTTCTTGCATCTGCTTCTTGATGTAGTGGCTATCGTGTTTCTGCTGAATATTTTGCCCGGTGCTGACGAGGGAGAAAGTTGTTCCATCATACAGTATTATGAGTTTGTATACACTTATTAGATTGAAAACTTAACTATGATACCTGCTCCATTTTCTGCATATTTCTGTTGAATTTGTATTATTTCCATTTTCTATTTAACACTTTTCTTATTTCCTAGATACCCGATTTCTGTGTACCGTGTTAGGCACGTTTACTTTCTGATTTCTATTTTTTCTATACAGGGTGCCCTATTTCTATCGATCCATGTAAATGTCTTGGAAACTATTAGTGACTTCAAACAACATTTCAGACAGAAGTTAAATGATTCTGAGAGGGATTAACGAGTCGTTCTAATTAAAAATCAGTGTATGTATTTAAAATGTAAATGACATAAATAAAAATATTGTAAATGATATTGCGGAAATGTTGATGTAACTTATAATTGCGTAAAATATAAGTGAAAAAAATAAAGTCTACGGAACTGAACCCAGGTCAATTACTATCTTGCAATATAGTATAAGAACCATAGGGTTCGTATTTCGAGTGCCTTTGCTTGCAATTACCGTTGCTCCTGTTCCATGCTGGGGTAGTTTATCCCTTTCGAGTCTCAGACCAAAAAAAATGTATCTCATGTGCCGAAATTTTCTGCAGCATTGAACTGAATACTTTATTACTGTAATGTGCATAATATCGATTTTAAAGATATTTCAACGTTGTGAAACTAAAATATATTTAGCGAAACATATATACTTTAATTGAATATATTGATGTAAAAATTCGGCCACAAACATGGGTACATACGATGAACAGTTGTGTCCGAACCAATATTGAGGTCTGTAGCATACTATGAACGATCTGTCGATACCCATACATGGGTTCGTAGGGTCAAAAGGATTAACAATTACATTGTTACAAAAATGTTAATTCTTCAGTTTATTTTCCACTCCATAGCCCATAATAATCCATAACCTGCAAAAGAAACAAATCCCACTTCGAAATTTCCATGTTTAAAGCCATTATTTGTAACAATGGCCTAAGGGTAGAGTCTGATATTCTAGGATGTGTTCATGCTCACTAATACCAACACTTTAATCCTTTGAGCCCCGAAACTTTCTGAAGAAACGTGTGCTGAAATGTTCCAGGAGACAACACTTGTTAAACTTAGTATTTCATTATCGTAATACATACGATTAATTTATTATAATTGTTAAATTATATCAAGATTATGAAACTGAAGAACGTTTAACAAGTACATAGGTTCATAGCATACAATAAAAAACTGCACCCGAACCACTGCTGTGACCCAGTAACACACGCTGATCGATCTTTCGGTACGCATATGAAGGGTAAGTGAAAAAACAAGGAATGACACAAAACAGCTTCAGTGAGAAAATCAATTTTTAATACTTAAGTGCATCAGTAAAGAAACAAGGTCCAATGAATGTAACTGTATTGGTCATGACATGAAGTTACACTCTAATTAGGCGTTAGAAAAAAAACTGAGCGAAACTATAATTGTTTTACATTATTTTAATTTTTCTTTCAAGTTGAACACTGCAGAATAAAAATGGATATACCCTGTTCTTTCCCCTTGCCCTTCATATATGGGCTAATCAATCTGAAGGGGTAAAGCTATGTTTCACCCAAAAAGCGGCGATCGTAACCTGCCGTTGTTAGATCGGCCCAGTTCATTAGCGGCAGATTTCACGTCCAGTATCAGGTCTGCTCGGAGCCTTTCACCGTTTCGATAATGAGCATGCAAGAAAAGCTGTACGGAGCAGCACGATCGTCCTCGTTACTCCGAATGAAAGAGTCCGTGGACGTAGTCCCCGTAAGAATGAGACACGACAGGTCGTCGGACGACCCTACGGCACGACCTCTATGCATCTAAATTGGCTGCGCCCCCATTCGTCATGCAGCGGCTCGCTTCCCCCATTGATCGCTCGCACACTTCGTGGGAAGTGTTGCCCGATCGTCCTACCTTTTTTGCATCTTCCTCCTCGGCATATCCTTCGGGCGTTTCAAACGGTACACCCTGGGATCGTTGCGGTGTCCTCCTTTAACACGTCGCGATTCCCCAGCGAAACCACCTCCGTGAGTTCGTTCTCCGCGGGAACGAGAAGCAAGTCAGATGTGGAATCGATATTTTTCTTCATTCTACTTCTTCTTCTTTGGATGTGACCGAGCATCGACTGCTATCATCGTTCAGTTAGAGGACATACAGTTGAATGGACACCTCGAATAAGGGTGTGAAGCACATTTAGAACATTTTGGGAAAAAGCGGCTTTTAAGTTACACTGTATTCGATAAGTTGTGATGAATTTCTCATGTGTCTTAGACCCTTGTTCCATTGAAACAACCAACAGAACCTGATTGAAACAGAAGCTGATCAGAAGGATCAGCTCGACGCTTTCGTCGTCTATCTTTCGGCATTTTCCTTATATGCGTCAATGACAGATTAACGGCCACACTCAATATCCTTAATTCGAACTGAATAAACTAAATTTCGGCAAACGTAAACCGCGGATTGCTGGTAACATTTAAACACCCTACTTCTAAATTATGATTTAGACCTTTCTTCCATAAGTTCCAAACATCAAACGTGCTTCTTGTACTCCACATTACATCGCCTACTGACGAAATATCTGCAACCTGCGTCTACTAAAACGATCGACAGGGACAGTAGAACCATAATTTACTGTTAATTCAACTTTGACCAAAATGTGCTATAGACCCTTGTCCGAGGTTTCCATTCAGTTTTAGGAGGATTTCGGACCACTATGTGTTAATGACAACAGGGAAAAATTGAAAACGGTCACCCATTTTACAATTAGCGCTAGCCGTGATCAGTAGCATCAACTGCTATAGGCATCTAACCGGATAACTACAGTTTTAGGAGGATTGCAAACCACCATGTGTCAACGTCAACACAGAAGCACTCAATACGGTCACCTATCTTACCAGGAAAGCTACCGAAGTGGTTGTCTCAGATTTTAATGTACTTTCGTATGTTGGTAAATCGTGTTATCATGAATCACCCTAGACGGTTAATAGTTGGGAGGATGTTTAACGCAAAAAGAAACTCTGCGTAGCGACCTAGCGCCTAACCGGCTACCCCACGCTCTTGTACTTGAAAGCAGATGTTACAGTGGAGTAGATAAACCCTATCGGAACTTTAACAGTGAATATATTTTAAACTATTGACCGTCTACGCCCAAAATAATACATAGAGAAATTCATAATATCATGATCTATCAATGTGCAAGAGCTGATGAAAATCTGAGACGATCACTTCGGTAGTTTTCCTTGTTAGCACTGACTGTGGCCAGCGTCGCTTAACTTCGACAATCGAATCGATGGTTTTTAACCCTTAAGTGGATTATTGGGGCCGTAGCGGCCCTGTGCAACTTCAAACTAATAATTGTTTAATTTTTAGCGAATAGACAAAATAGAAATCAATTTTCCTACAGCATTAGAAGCATAATGAGATAATAGAGGATTACATAATTCTTCAAATAATTATATCAACACATGTTAAACAATTGTTAGTTCGAAGTTGCACAGGGCCGCTACGGCTACAATGATCCACTTAAGGGTTAAAATTTGTTTATTCCAAGTTACCTTTACAAAAATGTGTATACATTTTTTGCGCAAATAAACACAGCAACAGTTTATAAAGAGGATACATTAAATTCAATCAGGCACCAGTAAGTTATGCACGGATTTTACAATTTGTACTATGCTTTGCATCATTTTTTGCACTTTTGTTACGGATAACGGTGATTACATACTATCATTGGTTTCAAGATATCAGGATTAAAGACATACAGTTAAGAAGAAGAATCTAACGAAATTCGGATTGGTGTCTCCTACATTGCAATAACGCCGTTGACTGGAGGCTAGCACAACATAGGAATTTATGGCAATTTGTAAGCGATGCTAGCAACTCTGAGGATATTTCTCGTAATATTAGGATTGTATATAATTTGTAAAGGCATCTTTCCGCCTTCCGTTAGTGTTTTATAATTTGAGAAAATTTAAGATAATATGAGTCGATGTTTTGTTTTGAGATATATTAAACATGAACTATAACATATGAACTATAATTGATATATTAAACACAACTACAACCGTGTCTTTTTCGTATAAGTTAATGTTAAATCGAAAATATTTAAAATAAATATTAATACTCTTATTTACACTTAACACATGTACATAATGTTTGGTACATGTTTCATTAAACTATTGTACTTTAGTACTTATTTAGAATGTAATAGGTTTATAATAGTAATCATCTATCATATTCAATTACAAATGGCTTGCGCTCATTCATCACCCGTAATCCTCTAACTCATTATTAGAAATGTTACACAAGCAACTAAAATATGTCATCAATATTCATTCAAGATATCTACTTTAATCAAAACTACAGGATGCGCAACTTTAAATAATTGAGCAACAATAAAAATATCTTTAATGTACAATAAAACTAGCGGAAAGGGCAGATTTCAGAACAAAGTAAAGAATAGGCATCACAGATTTTTAAGTAAAAATTTAAACAATTATGAGCAGCCATTCCAATAGATATCGTTAATTCTACATATACCAAAAACACAACTGACCTCGTCATCGACCAACAACGTTCGACTACCGAAACACGAGTCCATACACGTCCTAATTGTTCTTAGCGTTACCTAGCAATATTTTCTCAATTTTCCTAAAAACCGTTAAAATTACAGTCCAAACTTCTGTTCGAACTGCTCCTCGAGTAGCCTAATATCCTGACGTCGAGCATATTTTCCGCGTTAGTTCATTGTCATCCTCCATAATTACCAGAATCAGCGTGTGCCCCTGCGCGCCAGCCATCCCCAGCTTGAAAGGTTAGAAGAAAGAACTGACCAATTCGGTCCGTGCAACTGTCAGGGCTCCCTACCCTCCCATTTCGGATTACTAGACACGGTTTATCGTGCGGCATTGTGTTATGCGCGACCTAAGACAAGGTGCTTCGTTTCTCGCCTGTCTGACAAAGGGCAGCAAAAGACCGGCACGAGAAAAAAGGAAGTCGCGGCATCGTCGAAGACAACCGCGTGAAAGAGGACGAAAAAGAACAAAGTTCTCCCTTTTCCCTCTCTCGTTTGTTCCTTTTCCTCGTCGCGGCGCGCGTAAAACCTTTTCTTCGTGAGATGTCACTTATTAATTCTCCCATTCTCTCGGAGGCAGCAAAATGAATAGCGGGAGCTGACTGAAGTCGGAACCCCGCCCCCTACGAATCGGCCGCTGGCGGAATTCTTTCGGTGAGAAAAGACAGAAGGTGGACAGGAACGAGACGTATCCCGCAGGACAGCCGGTGGAAAGGTCAAAGGATCCTCCGGCTACCTGAGCATCCTTCCTCCGCCGTCAGGTAGAGGAGAAGCGTACGCTCCCTCCTCGTCGTTGCCTCTTTTCACCGGGCCGCGCGACGATTAATAACGTTTTTTTCTGAAAAGGGGTGATCCTGCCAGCAGGGAAACACGAGGAAGCTGCCGTTTAAGGAAAACCACAAATTTCGAGCAGCCAACACACGACCCAGGGAATATTCCCCGGCCTCTGTCCTTCGGCGTAGGATGGTGGACCGTTCGAGGACCCCCGCTGATCACCTTTGAAGAATCCTCGGCTGGTACTCATCGTCTCTTCAATGCGCCTTCTAGATTTGATATATGGATTTTCGCAAACTGACGTCATAGGAAGCTGAAACTCGTAAATTTCGAAACGGCTGATCGGGCCTGGACATTATCGAAATCAACATATGGTCAAGTAATGATTCAACTAAAATTCTGTTTTGTTTGTTCTCTTCTTGTGTTGTAGCTGATATTATGTAAGTAATAATGTATTTAATACTTATGTTAGCTTATCTGAGTATTTGTTATGCAAATTTCCAAAGAATATAAAGATATGATAATATGGTATCGTTTAGTGGATTTCACTTCAAATCTATTATATAGAGTATAATCGACTATTCTGTAACAATTTAATCTTGAGACATGAAGGCTGAACTTATTTAGCTGTAACAAATTTTCACAATGGATGGCACATTCCTTTAAAAAATTTCTAACAGGTTTAGAACAAAGCAATACTACTTTAGCTAACAATAAGAGACTGTCTCAGTAATCCATCATCACTGTACTCAGATGTCCCTACATCATGCCATCTTAAAAATAATAATTTTCGAACAATATTGGTGTAAGTGTACGGTTTGACAAGAAAGTCTGTTTGATGTTACATAACCAGGAAATCATTATTTACTATTTCAGACTATTATGATGTTTGAAATAATAAAATACATAATAAACAAATTATTGACTGCCGTGTGGGTTACTGATAATCAGCATCTCAAATTTAATTATATTAAATAACTAGTAATTCTTATAAAATTTCTAGCACTATTAAGCCCTATTAAATATCTTTGTCCTTCCTCATTTATGTTTAGAATTGAAGATTGTAGTGCGTCTGACTATGTATGATACTTTCCACTGTGGTAGTCAAGGTATTGAAAATAAATTATCTCTAGCGTAATATATCCAAATTCATTCTGGTGCCATTTTCCATTATCCACTCGTCTTATAAAGTTCGTTAATATCTCTGTGCATTCAATTGATGTAGCGTGCTTAATAAATAATAAATACTTTACTATAACATTTTGAACTTCCCACCGACAAGGCTACATTTTCTATCTATATGATCCATCTGTGTCTGTGCACTTATTCCATCTATAAAGGAGCGTTTCAATATGTTGTTCATTGTATTGTTATTTTATTGCTAAAATAATCCCCGCAGCACCTTCTTATTGTCAGAATTTCAAATACTAAGCAGTATGCATTTGTTGTTTTGCTTTCCGGCGAATAATTTTCAGTTGAAAGAATGAAAACATTTTCATTCTTTGAATAAGAAAACAATATGTACAGAGATTGCTTGAATAATCTTCTCTTTCCAGTGCTTTGAAAATAAAGACAGAAAATTGATTTGTAGGTAAAATAAGTATTATAGACGTAAAAGAATCGTATTAAGCGAATGAGAATCATATTAAACAAATCACACTGATTAATATGAATGTGTTTTGGGACACAGGTATATTTTAATATTTATACAAAATTCTTTTCTTTTTTTTGTAACCAGCACTGTACACTAAAGCGTTTTACCCAGTGAATTAAATATTATAATAATACTATATTAAAAACGTAGCATCTCCAATAACAAATACAAATTTTCTAACAAAATTCTCATTACATAACGAACATTCCACACACCATATAAAACACTTTACTATTGTAATGAAGATACGAGGTATTAACCATTCAATGTCAGTTGTTCGATTATAAATTATAATAGACACTACCACATTTTAAATATTTGACGTGCTTATTAACATAATAAATCATCTGAAATCAAATTTAAATAATCAAGTAATATGAAAGAGAACTGTTCAGTGGCCTGGAATGACTAACATTATCCTTACTGCAATCAAATGATACGATTTGAAACAAAATGCTCTGGACAGAAAATTTTCATTCCGTAATTCTCTTCAGAACTTATATTCGAGTCGCAAAATCGATATCGATCAGATTGTTAACGGGTGGACCAGCACTAAACAAAGCAACAAATATGGTTCCGATCGATCCCCAAATTGAACAGGGGGCGCACTAAATCGCGCGGTACCGTCCACTAAATCTCCATAAACAAATTTTCTCGCGCACTCTCACACAAAGGGGCTACTCACGGTGACACGGTCGGCCCCCCAAAGATTTACGATATTATTCATTACTTATTTCGAGAAAGAATGGAGGAGAAGAGAACGAAGCAGAAGAGGCCGAAATATATATCTCTTTCGCCACTTTCGACGAGAGTCGGCGGAGCCGAGTAGCAGCATATAATTGAGAAGTAGGTAGTCGTATATCGGCCCAGGATGAGTAATATTGCGGACCTTGGTGATCGTGTCCGAGGAAAGATGCATATACATAGGCGAACGAGGGAGGAGGAGATCGCCGAGGGGCGAGGGTGTCGCGGTACCCCGCTGAGCGCTGATGGAGCCCTGGGTCCTAGGGGTCCCGGGTGCACGATTTTGGTAATTAGCTTTTTCGTTCAGTGCCAATTACGCCGCGACTGATTTACATAAAGCAGGCCCTTCGAATCGCTTGTCGGATAGCACCAAGCCGACTAATGAAGGCAACTTTCCTCTCTGACGGATGTCCCTCGCATACCTGATCACACGCCCTCGGAAGCAACCCAATTTTAACTGTATTCCTGGGTCCACACGGGTTACGCTGGAATGAGTTTCGTGGCAGATTTCAGCGTTTGCAAAATTCCATTTTCGGGAATAATGAATCTAGTATTTAGCAGCTGTTTGTGTGAAGCTTTCAAGAGTGATTTGTAACTAAACGTCAAGCGGAAATGTTAGGCTGCGTTTACATTGGTAAGTGACTTGTACCAGTAACTGGTACAAGTAGCTGGCCTGACTAGTCCACTTACGAGTTACTGATACAAGTTACTTACCAATGTACACACCTACTTGCCCTCAGGTTAGGGCCTGGCTAGCTACTTGTACCAGTTACTGATGCAAGTCACTTACCAATGTAAACGCGGCGTTATGCAGGTTGCCTTATTTTAGTCAATATTTGTATATATTTTGCAGACAATGAAAGACAAGAAAAATAGTATTTGTAGGTTAAGGAGGTTTCCTACTTTGAAGGATTATAAAAATTACTTCCTTTTAGTATTTTCTGAACACATTGTTGACATCAGCTGTATCGACTCGTCTTGTGTTAGACATTGTTTACGTTCAGTTTAAATTATTATGCGAATTTGTTAGAGTTTAAAATTGACAGAGTGTTCATTATAGAATTCCTAATTGTGTTTATCATTCACTTTTTATTGCGTTTCATTTTGAGACTGGCGCATCGGAAATTTTTTAGTGGTAAATCTCTTTCTAAATAACTCTAAACGTGATCAATATTATTGAGATCTGAATGTTGTAGTAGACAGGTCATAGTTGACAAAATAAGTACCTACTGTTCAGGCCTTAATTAATCGCTCCCTGTCACTATAATCTCAAACAGTGGAAGCAGCCGTATCTTGTCAGACATATTATAATTTGCGATTTTTAACATAAATCATAAAGTAAACAACTTTTAGAAAAATTAACAGTATTTAAATATAAAATGAATGCGGTTTAAATAAAATCTATTGCATTAACCAAATAAAAATATTACGCGTAAATTCAAATGTACAAGCGTCACCACATACGGCAGACACACAAAAGAAAAAACAGAACAATCACATCAAAAACTTGTTTGTATAAATTTCTACAACTTTTAATAGAGGCCACAGAGCTTATGCCCTACTTTCATGTATTATGACGTATTTCTAACAATGTCTCCAGTATCTAATTATATTAAAACAACAGTGCAAACAGTACATAACTACCACTATAAGATCAGTATAACCAGTGGTTTAATACTTTTCCACAGAAACTGTCCTTTTGTTCTAGTTCCAAGACTCACTCCCTGTACCATACACACACACTATCGTCCAAAAGTATCGGCACACTTACATGTGTGCGGATATCACTAAAATAGCTTACAAGCATAGTTTCTTATTGGTTTTTATGATATTTTACAAATATTATGCTATTATTGAACAGCATAATCAGTATTTATTAACAAATAATGTAGACAAAATTGCTATAACGAAGGTTAAGCAAACATGTACATATAGAGATGGGGGGAAGGGATCCAGTTTTGGACGACTTTATCTCCCGTTTGTTCTTTTCCACATCGGAGTATATTTAATTTGTTTATTTCTGACCACAGTTGAATATTTGTCTAGATTTTGGCGAATCTCATTTCAAGTATGAGTCTGTTCTCATATACTTCATGCAAAATCGCTGACATTTCCACCTGGTTACCACAAAATCGACTTTTCCATTGATTTAGTTGTCGAATGATACACAAGTGCACATACTCATGTGAATTTCAAACAAAATGGCTGGTATTTGCACCGGAATTCCTGAAATAGGAGTTTTTATTGGTTTAACTCTCGATTCATGTAGAAGCATGCAATTTCATGCGTATCTCATGCAAAATCGCTGAAATTTGCACATAGATACCACGAAATAAGAGTCTTCACTGAATTAGCTGTCGATTGAAGCTGCAATACCCAAATTCATGTGCATTACATGCAAAATTGATGATATCTGCAGCGACGTACAGAGAAATAGCAGTTTTCATTCCTTTAGCTGTGGATTCATGCTGATATATGCAAGTTCATGCGTACCTTTTCAAGAAACACCAGAAACATGTTGTTTTTTCTTGTCCTTAATTGTATGTATTGTTTCCTGCCACTTCAAATTAGACCAAACGATGTATTCACTGGGACTCATAACAAAAGTGCAATAATTATGTATTATAAACATAGTACAAACCTTAAGTTAAGTGTATGAGTTCGGAAAAGGAATTATCGACAGAAAAACGTGCTGCTTTATAGTGTTAGCCAAAGAAAGCTGTTCCATTAAACAAATAGAAGCGAACTCCAAAATAATAATAGTTTTATTGTTACAGCATTAATATGCTATTTATTTGAATTCGCTGGGTGTTCACATACTTATGAACGGCAGTGTAGGTGGATTCTGTCGTAACTCTCCGTTCGAAACGATCTTCGGAAACGTTCGATGGCCGACATCGTGTTTCCGTGAAAGAACGCCTGGTGGCTGTCGATTTCGTGGGGCAAATAGTTGGCAGAAAAGAAGGTTGCCACCGGGTCGCCAGGGACGGCGGTGCCCCGCTGCGTAAAATTGTCTTTTGCCTTCCGCTGACCACGACTTGCCTCGAACCCGAACCGTGTAATTATTCGAACGCTCGTAACTTATATCCACGTCATGTGGCCAGCAGATAGCCGTGGAAGAATCGAAGATAGCGGATCGCCGTTCTTTCCTTGCTTTGGGACAGAAATTATTTAGCACCTGACTCGCGCGGCGGTCTTCATTCCTTTTGTTTCTGCCCGACCCACGACCGAAATACCCTTGTGACCTTCACACCGATACTTTCCTGGGGGCAAGGAGACTCCGCAGGAAGTGTAACGTGGCTCTATCCACGGAAGAATCGATCATCCGGAATATACCCCGTGTCAAGGTTTTGTAATTTTATGGAAATCTTAAAGAGTAGCTATTGGACTTGCAAAAGTTGGTCTGCAGGATAAAATATGGTAACTGTTACCGCATTGCCGCAAATGACGGCTACAGCCTTCAGATTTTTGTTGATGTGCTGTCAAATGACAACTATAGCAGTCATGTATATTTTTTCTAAAAAAAACAGCAACAAACTTACCGGGCGACGAATGACGCCTACAACCGTCATAATTTTTTTTTTTAAACTAATAGAAATCGTATTAATTGACCCTTATAAGCATTGTCTTTTCATGTAATTTCTAGTGGCAACAAAGGAACATTTAAAAAAAAAGTGTGTTTCTGAGGCCGATCTAGAAAAAAAAAGTGTGCGTCTATGAGTTAAGTACTGGATGTTTGTAAGCGAATGCGGACGGTTTGTTAATGTTTATAGGAAGTAGCTTGGATGTTGAACTGTGAGCGAAATGAAAAAGAAAGGCAATATTGTAATAAATGTGAAGTGACCGAGGAATATCATCCTTTAATAATAGTTCGTCTCTTAATTTAGATTTTTCTTTTATCTTTTTTTAACTCTAGCAGTAGACAGTTACGTAACTAAAAAACACTGGCCCATTTATTATTTTAAATCATTTGAATTATTACTACTTGTTTTTCTGTTTATATTTATGTTTTCTACCTCTCTTAATGCCGATATTATATTTTTCTATTTTGTTCTATTTGCGGAAAATTTCAAGATTTTGTACTATTATCTACTATTAGTGAATAATGAACAAATTTCTGTGTTTAAATAAAAGAATGAGTAAACAAAGTCTAAATTATAACCGTACAATTATATCAAGCAATATTATACTTTATTAAAATGTTAAGCATAAAGTATTACTGAATCTAGAAGTACACTGCTGTGTCATAACATAATTGAATGTGTTATTTAATTTTTAGTGTTCGAAATTTGCTATTTTATTTTCGAGTTGTCAGAACAAAATTTTGAATTTATTGGAAAGTATAAAATGTTGACATAGTATACTAGTAATAAATCGAAAAAAGTTTATATAATAATAAAAATTATTTTTTAATGTTCTGTTTAAAACGCACTATAAAATGTATCCAGGAAATAACGAAGGCAAAGGTAATTTACGTAAGTAACTTTACTTGATTGACAACAAGGTCTATTATATTTTGATGTTAATAAATTACAGACTAATAAATATCATTGAAAACGTAACTCTGTTGTATAAGATTCAAACCTGTTACTCCTTTCCATCAAGTATGCTATATTTAAGACTTTCCATTGCATCATTTAGTACACACTTTTGTATTTCAAGTGACTATACAGACTTCTACAGCTTTCCAATGTAGTATGAAATTACTGAATTTCTAAATGTTGAGTATTTCTATTATAAAGAATGTAGATTAATCGTTAACCCTAGGATGCTTAAGGTTTTAGAAGGTTTAATGTCGGTTTAAGGGAGGATCATTTTGTGCCCACAAAAGCGGAAGTGCTAAAAATTTTATTTTTTCAGTTCGAAGTATGTTTATTTATATAGTAAAGTAATATAAAACATCTCAGTTAGAAATACCTGTCGTACAAAGCTCCTACACAAATTCCTTTTTAAAAAAAACTAACGTTTCGAATTCTGTGTACATTTTTGTACCCTCCCGTAAGCGTCCTAGGGTTAAATATGAATAAACTTAATTACAAGGGGACTACTGAAATTTATTAAAAAATATTTTGAAAGTTGAGTTAAGTAAATTGACTTTCTCAATAGTTGACCTGAAATACTTATTATAATATTATCATCTAACATTGAGACTGGCTTAATGAATTATACTGCTGAATACGACTTTTCAAAACATAATAACAGAATTTTGTAATGTTTAACTTTTCCATAAAAATATCATGTTAGAATGCATTTTGATTAAAAAACAGTACTAAAACAGAATATAACTGATATAATTATTATTATCTGTTTAATATGAAAATCTAAGGCGCAACAGGATTCAAATACCATGTGAGTAGAATAATAGTGTTGAGTACAGACAACGCAGGGTTTAAAATTAGATAAGTGTCATATAAAACTTTGTAATTCTTCAAAATCACTAAACTTCAACAATTATCATTAATTCTCATTGTGACATAACCTGTATTAATTAATCATTAAATTTATACGAAATGAAAAGTTATTAAAAAGTTCTAAATTTAATAAAAGCTAGGATAAGGCTAATTTCCAACCACATAGTTCTGTCCAAGATTTCTTCTTCTCGAGGAATTCATAGTAATGAAGTAACAAACGAGAAAACAAGGAAAGCCATAGTAGAAGGAACTGACGAAACCGATATTATAAAATTTACGCTATTACTTAAAAAAAAATTCTCTGTGTAGAAAATTTACAAATCTACTTTGCAATATTCAAATCAAAATATCTACCCAACTAACAGCTTTTCGGCAGAAACACCCTAATATTTTTTTATAATGATGAAGGAGCATCTTCAACTAGCTTATTACAAAAATTGATGATTCTATTAAAAGTAATATTCTTCACGTTAGAAGACACGATTAGTATTACACAAAATTGAAATCGAAAGATTCCCTACACTGACAGTTTCTCGACATAAGAACTTTAGCCCTTTTTATACAGCCTGAAAAGCTTCATCGATTACTGCATTAAGAAATACAGGGGTTGGATAAAATAATGGAAACACCTCGTACATTAAGAAAATTCTTTATTAATATCGTGTGGAACCACTATTGGCGTCTAATACAACCTGGATTCTCCTGAGAACGGTATCATACAAATTCTGAATAATGTTTAATGGGATATTATACCATTCTTCAAATAAGATCGCAATATGTACAACTTCACGGCTACTAATCTCAACTACACAATACACGACTTATAATCAATGTTTCCATTATTTTATCCAACCCCTGTAAATAGTTCTATTTGAAATAACCGAAAAGGACCTTCACATCTCCGTTATGTCTCCACTCATAAAGAAACTCTTGACCTCACATTATACCCCCTTCAAAATCATTCAACTTTTGTTTATGTTACAATCTTGGGTTTTAAGTAGGATTACTTCGTCTGCTTTTATATTATATTTCTATAGGTTACATTCCGTATATGCGTTTTTAACGACCATTTTGAGGGGAAGAGGAAGATCGTAGAATTTCGCACTCCGCCGTACAAAACAAAAACACAATCATTTTTTGCATCAGCGACAAAACGTCTATATCTTACAAACTAATTGTACGAATAAAAACGATCAGTGGTTGATCCATAAGTAGATTAACCCTTTGAACTCCTTTGTCCAGTGTGCCTCAACATCGATTTTATTCACAGGTACTCCTGTGTCGAGTGTGACTTAAATTGCCAGTTTAAATATGTATTATATTTCGCAATATTTTTCTTTACCTAGATAAGCAATATTACATGCATATGACCCTCTTTTGTAACAAAAAAGTCCTGGACGTGTTCAGGTACATGATTGGTTGTACCTAATTGGTTCCTATCAACCAACTGTCTTTTGAAGATCATTTCAAATAAAACACTTAAAATAATAGGGAGTTATTCAAAAGAAAATTAAAAAAAAATTAGGAGTTCAAAGGGTTAATCTACATGTACTAATAATTTCAAGTATATTTCAGTATCACTGACATTTTTGCAAATCTTCGCATGGAAAGATTAAAATGGAACACTCTCCATAATGTAACATCCACAGTAAATTATACCATAACCATTTATCACCTTAGCTGTGATGACGACCCACAACTTTTTTTTTTAATTCCAGCCAAAGAACAGAACGTTTCGTCGTCGCCCAGTGAACGATCCACCAAGTTTCCTTGAAAAAAGAAATATGACGAGCGAAATTTCACGAGCCTGGCACCATGCAGTCAACACTTCCTGTTGTCCAGCGATGAAAAAACTGGCAGCGGGACCAATGAACGTTCTGCGAACATCTTTCACGGCTTCCACGCGCGGCCATTAATTTCGAAGACAACCGGACGAAAAAGTAAATTGAACCGCGAGTTATTCGCATTAATTCCCGGCTCGTTAATGATTTCCATGCGGCTCGTCGTAAACTCTGTATTTTTAGAGGGTGCACGGGGACTTCGGTGCACCGGAACGAAGCGTAATTGCTGAATCGTGAATGAATCCTGAACGTTCCATGGCAGATTCACAAGATCATTACAGCCTTCCAAGACACCTTCATCGAGCTTCACGGGGATAAGCGGACGGCCGACTGAAAGTTCTACGCAGCTTTTCATGCACCGTTCATCCGCCGCGGCAGAAACACCTCGTTGACGCCGACCAACTCCGCTTATAGCGAAACACATCAGGATCTTTAGTGGATTTCGTACAGAATATATGACACTCGCGATTTCCCACGGTATAATTTACGTGACAAAGTCAAATGGAATGCCTTCTTGTCGAATGCTCACGGAGCGAAAAGATACAGGACGTTTCACAAAGGCGGGATTCTTAACCCCTCGCGGTTAGGATTATTTTCAGCGTGAATATTGGCTACTACCGGACAGTATCGTGTACCTTGCGGTCGTTTAATTATCAGTATTTAACGAATGTATCAGGTCATTCCATAAGTAATGTTTTTAACCTCTTCGGTACGATCGTCGACTTTAGTCGACAACCACCAAATGCATACGTACGGCCGCGCGTCGACCATAGTTGACTGTTAATTTTTATTTATTTAGCTGTCGTGAGGACCTTCTGACAGGCTAGTGTTGCAATTAGTTCTTGTGCAATATTCTGTGAAAATTAATGTGAAAAATGTTGCTGCTTCTTGGACTCCAATAAATTTAATTAAACCCACCTTATCTTGTGCAACTCATTTTGGGAAACGCTGCTCTAGGCGGTCAGTCAACACTACGCGGCGAACGTCCACCGTACCGAATAGGTTAAATATGATTTCATTAAACGTAAACAGATTAACAACTGCAGTTATTTTTAATTATCAAGATAGTGGATATTAATTTTCGTGTCCTTGTTCAACTGCATCAACAGCTCTTTGATTCCATCTTCAACAAATTTCTTTTGTTTTCACACGTTGACCGCCACAGTGAAAACAGCCGTACCCAATCAGACACGATATAGTTTACTATTTTTTATATAAATTGTAAAGAAAAAAAAGGTTTGAGTACTCAGTCGTGTCCTTCTGTCCCTACATTATTGTTTCAGTATCAAGTTTGCTCGGAATTTTGTGACACTCAATAATTATTTAATTATATTGAATTTGTGGTATCGGATTTCAACCAATTAGTAACACTGAATGCTTTGTCAGCTAGAACGGTATCGAGCTTCCAAAATAGTTAGTAGTTGGTAAGTACAACTAATTTTGAGTATGACAAACGCCATCACGATCTTTTTCCATTAAAATCGTATCTTATTTACAAAATTGTTAGCAACGGATCTTTGTTACGGTAATTTAAATTTTCATCGAAGAAATCTAAACAAAGTACATCCCTCACGTTCCCTCATATGCACAGTAGAATTTTTACATAACAAAATCGGATAGTATATTTATATTCATTTGACGTATATTTTATAAGATAAAAAACGAAATGATTTATGGCATCAGCTGATAACAACATATTTATATTAGGTTGATGCAAATGTTCATTCTTTTTCTGTCGATTTGTGGAGTCGTTTCACAAACTCGACTTGTTATCAATTTCTAGAGTATAATAGTTCTATCTCATTTGAAAGAAGACATGTTATAAAAGTTTGAGAGATTCCTTTTAAGTGGACGATGGAAGGAAATGCGTTGCAGGCTGGTAGAAATATATGCGATGTGTACAGGGGGTGCTATTTGTGGATAGTTTGATTCATCCACCCTACGTATTCACGAAATGAGAAACCCTCTGATTACTATTTATTTAGATCTGTGCAGAACAGTTTAAGTAAATCTCACTTCTTTGAACAATTGCCAAAAGTATCTGGGTCATTTCTCCGCGCAGAAATCCAACAATTTTTATAAGCACAGGACCATGCAGCTACCGGGGAGATGACAGGAAGTAATCGAACAATATGGCACCTACTTGAGTGATTAGTTGTATTTTAACCCTCATCCGTCCCTCATGTCCCCAAACTAATTTACCCCTTGGTGCCAAATTGACACAGTAGTCAAAAATTAATATAAAGAAAAGGTAAATAGTTACATTTACAAATTCTTTCATTGAAAATAAAAGAAATAAAATTTCTGTACGTTCAATATATCCAGACATAAAATTGTTCGCATCGTCCATAAATAATAAAGCGATATTCAAGGCATATGGTAAGCGCACCTAATATCGCCTACCAAATTTCAAATCGTTTTCAAGTAATGGGTAACAGACATTTTTATATAAAATTAGTCTCAAACAAAAAAGACGTTATTTGTAACGCTGTCAATAAAATATGTCTCTTTATACATGTTTGCCTACAACTTCAGTCCGTTGCCGATTTCTGTCAATGCTTTTTTTTTCAAAATATTACAGGTGGGCAATATTACGTGCTAGGCGATATTAGGGGCACTTACCCTACTGCTTTCTCACGTTTATCGATTTTTTATGAGAAAAATGTGTCAAATTGACACGAAGAACGGATGAGGGTTAAAACAAATAAATGTTATAAACTGTAGATGGCAACTGTTTAGTGTGTTAAGTTTCGAGAGATGGAATTGGTAGTGGGTTGGATAGCTGAGAATCAGTGGGATAGTACCCGTCAGGAAAGCAGAAGGTCCCAGGATCAATTCTCGGTCTAGATCACCCAATTTTTTCTCCTTTACAATATAAATTTTTATTAAAAAACTCAATCCCCAACATAATCTCCAATATGCTATTATTGACAATGTTTTTTAATAGATCCTTGTAACCAAATGTCCAATTTCATATGGATCTGGAGTCTTGAATTACACGGTTTTCAATGACATGAACCGCAATCCCCAAAATTGTTTCTGATGTTATAGCAGCACAAGCACTAATTATGCGATTCATCAAATTTTCTGGAGTGGTAGCTTGCTGTCGATAAACAACTCTTTTTAGCTTTCCCCAAAGAAAAGTCGAAACAATTGAAAGAACATCACAATCAATGATTCCTCGTTCTAAAAAGTGTATCGCTGTCGATGGACATCACTAGACTAGAATGATGTACATTTAATAATTTAGCAAACTATAAATTACATATTTTGAACATTTCATGTAGCAAATGCAGTCTTGTTGAAGTTTCATTTATTCAACTGCATTAATATAGAAAATGCGGAAGACCAGCAATGTATATTTGCATAAAGATTCGCAGTCTAGACTTCACTTTGTGTATTTCATAGCATAACCAGTAAGTTCGCACATCATCCTAACATTGTTTTGGAATTTCATGACTCATTTTTGTTCAAGGTCCTCTCAAGGTCATAACTCAGACTTGCTACGATGAATTTTAGCATCCGTTAGAAAATGCAATAAAGAAAAAATATATGCTTTGCTGCAAAAAAGTACCGGTAACCTTTGACCGTGAAAAATTATTTTAAGTTTGAGATTTTCCTCCGAACCACTCAAATTGTGCTTTAAACATTTCTCATATCATTAAAAACAAAGCAGAAATTTAGGTGATTTCCTTATGCTGGGACACCCTATATATAGAAGAGTAAGAAATAAATTAGTTTCTATAATAACAAATTTACTTTTCACTAAAAAAATCTGACAAAAATTTCCCATCTACCTAATATGAACGTAACTTCTTCATTTTATTTTTCCTTCACATTCCTTAAGAATGCCGCATTTTCTGGTCCACCCTCTATAAAGAATATAAATAACCAACAACTGATTCCTCTGGTAATATTTAAAATAAATTCATCCTCTAAATTTAAGAAATTTAATGTGATTGGAATTCCTCAATTCCGTTTCTGGTCGTCAGGATCTAAAACTTTTTAGGAGAATGAAGGATGAGCATTACACAATACCCCCAAAGGACAAAAGGCAATAAGCGACACTGGGATGACCAGTATACCCTAGCCCAGGGATTGTTATTCTCATAAAGAATTTACTTTAGTGGAGTATATAAGATATGGGAGAATTAAAAAAAAATTGGATTATTACAACGGAGGTATACTGTGAACGTATGCATAAATTACGTAAAACTTTATTACAAACAAGGGTATTTTTAATAAAGCAGAAATACATTTTCACTGCAATAGGTTATAACTTCACACGATAAAAGGAACAAAATGAATATTAAAGTAAATAATTTACGATTTCTTCATTTCTTTTGCATTCTTGAAAATGGTTTAACACCCAACATTTTGAATACAACCCAGAATTATTTAAAAAGAGAAGTTGCAAAATAGGACTTCGACAATAAAAATACCAACTGACGTATCAGTAATTGAGAATAAAAAATGTTTGTAACTAATTTTGATCGATCATTTTATAAGGTATCTTATTAATTGATAGAAAACAATATTGAAACATTTCGTTTCCCTCTTTAATTGATCCGTTCCATATATTTATCATTAACAGAATTTATTTTAAGCTGTATGAAATAATGCAACGTAGTAAGTCGTTTATCTTAATTATTTAAATAGAATTAAAATCTTGACAAAAAAATTTAAAGTGTAAAATTATAGAATCGTTAAAGTTAATAGAAAGTTTATCACTGAAAAATCATTCGACTGCCTGTTTCAGCTAAACTTTAACCGTGAACGACATCAAATTAATCTAGTTCAAATTAACACAGGCACTAAAGTATTATCAATCAGTCTTAAATATGTTAACATTAAAGGAAAAACAAACAAGAATCAAATGAATTCAATTAAATTAATGGAAAGAAAATACCATTTTTTTTTTAACTTTAGGCTTTATCTACTGTTAAGTCATTAGCGACTAACTTAGGTACATTATCTTACATTCAGTTCAGGTAATATAATTATATTTTAATATATGAGGTTATCGATTTCCAAGAAATTGTAAAACAAACCATACCCATACTGATTGACTAAACAAAATTCGTGAAAAAATTTAAGAAATTTCATTGAAAATGTTTGTCATAAATCTATCGTCTTCATTTGTAACCTCCTCTGATCTCGGTTAATATTTTACTGTTTTCATATTTATATGTATCTTCTATCGAACGAAACTATTGAGTTGAGACGTAAATAACTTCCGATTTGTCTTCTTAAATTTATTGATGATTTATTACAGGCTGATTAATGTTGCTTCTACAACATGTCTGCGTTTTAGGGATTCTTACCCTCAAGCAAGGAGCAAAAATCAGTAACCCCGAGAAACTGTTTGAATTTTTAGAAAGAAAAAGATTTGTTACGTGACGGAAGTTATTTATGTCTCAACCCAATACATACCGTGTGCCAAAAAACAGATCAACACAAAGATATGCAGAAAAATCAATAAAACATCGTTAAAAGAGCAAGCAACAGCATGTCACATAAAGTAGTCTCCACTCAATTTAAATGACGACCTGAAACGAGTCCAGGTTAACGCGTTCCTAGACCCATTAGCCTTTGCCAACGGACTCACAAGATCATTACGTCGTCGCAAGACACTTTGATGAAGCTTCACAACCAGTTGAAAGTTCTATCCATGCTTTCGAGCAGCAGAAACACCTCTCGTTGGCGTCGGGCCCGAAGAAAAGGTAATTACCGGTGAATTCCCGAGGTCTTCTAGGCTAGATGAGGCCATCAATGCACAGCAGGGAATCGCGACACCCTCGTCTGCCTTTCTGCCTCGTTCTCTGGCGAGGGTAGCGAGGAACCCATATTACTCACCCATATTTCGCTTTTTCGCTCTCCCTCCCTCCACGGTGTCTCTTCTTCATCTATGCCTCGTTGGTTTAAGGCTAACGGACACTGATTGTGCTGGCTGCCGCGATCACGGTTCTCCTTGAACCTGATTAGAATTTAATACTCCGCGTTTTATCTTCATGACGTCTCTGGCGCATACACCACCGCAAAGTTCACAATTAGCTAGGGAATGAGGGAATCAAAGAAATTATATGGGATACCTGACAGGTTTCTGAAAATATTGTGTGGCTAAATGTAGCAAGTACTAAAATTGAATAAAAATGAGATTGAGGGAGTTGCTGACAGGCTTGTTCGCAATAGCAGATCAGTAAAATGTTATTTTGTTCTCAAACGAAATTCTGTGAGGTGGTAGTAAATATCTATACGATATTCTAAAATTCTAGTGGGAGTTCCGTCAAGGACTTTTCGCTTTTTTTTATATTCCAATGGTTGCCATGGTAAGGGAGCTCAGAAACAGGTCAAAATAGTTGATTTGAAATCGACAACCCCCTTACCAGGAATCCTTTTCAAATTTTACAAATTTATACTCCCTGAGAGTATAATTGAGATAATTCCTTTGTAAAATCTGTTGATACTGTTTCACACTATGACAATTGATATGAATTATCTGAAAACATAAAACCCGAAACACTAATCTATCTTTAATCGTTCCTAAGTTATGAATTTATTTAATTTTCCTCGGAGGGTTACTTTCACTCCTCCTCGATCCACCCCTTGTGGAATTAGAGAAAAATAAAGAAAATTAATTTTTTAGATCAACACTTTTCTTAAAATTGAAAGGGCATTGACAAGAATCCCACGCAGGCTACGTATTACCATCTCACAAAGCTTCAGACTTTAATAGAGTATCTCCACCTAAATACAGTATCTAATAATAGAAGAGATCATATTTACGTCACTTCTTGATCCAAACACCTTCTTAATAATTTTGAAAAACAATTTACTATTATTTTATTCAATAGAATAGTTAGATACAGTTAGATAACTATCCAACACACAGCACACAACGATTCAAGAATATTACCCTCAAAGGTGGACCGTTTGACCAGAACCAACTCCGTGACTCCATAGATAATCCGAAAAGTGTCCAAATTTTCTAGCAATCGCATTAATCATTAATAGAAATAATGGTAACAAGGAATCGTTAAATGAACACGAAGTAGCCACTCAAACTGAAGTGTTATTAATGAATCACAAAGGAAACGAGCCTTAAGGGATCAGAAAGCATGCCGCGTCGAGGCAGTTCCGTTCGGTAAACAACTCCAGTGTGAATTAGCCTTTATATATCTCTAGTGGTGCTTATGCGGGACCATGGTGGAGAGACTGAGTGCCGTCCTAATTCTTCTGCCGTCACGCGCTTTTATGATACCGACATAAAATTTGGATTCCAACGCGAGACACGAGCAGGCTTGCAAGAGGATGATCGCCCCCTTAATTATATCGGCGGAGCCCTTCCTCCATATCGCTCGTAATTCAGCGAACACCGTCCAACGATTTACGGGGATCTCCTGCTGAACGATCTGTCCTTCTCGTCTCGACGGCTCGTTTTTCGTCAAATTCAGTGCCTAAGACCGTCCTCTTTCGCCTAACCCCCTTGTCTTACGATTTTATTCATCGCTAAACGCGCTGTAGTTAGGTGTTCGAATGTCTGACAAGGGAAGCACCCCAGTTGTCCGACTTCAATTTTGACGAGCTTTTGTGAGATGATGGTGTACAGGTTCCTAATGATATATGTGAAATATTAGGTGTGGACACTCGATAATTTTAAAGTTATAAACAATTAAAGATACCATTGCACTGGGAAACTGAAATGGTTGTTCGACTGGTAATACGGAGGTCCCAGGATCCGAGACCCGTTCACCCAAAATATTTCTATTTTTTACAATGTTATTGCTGCAACAGCGTACATGATGCTGGATGATAATTGTCATAGATACAGCAAAAACACAAAAAAGTTTGGCACAACCAACATATAGGTAATAAATGCTTGTTTGTTGCATTGACACTTTTTATTTTTCGTTTCATCTGGAGAAGCAACTTGATTT
Organism: Macropis europaea; assembly: GCA_916610135.2. Taxonomy (NCBI): domain Eukaryota; kingdom Metazoa; phylum Arthropoda; class Insecta; order Hymenoptera; family Melittidae; genus Macropis; species Macropis europaea. Next base: position 40,186,448 of record OU744344.1, read on the forward strand.
ACGTTGAAAATATTTCTCGCGAGGAAGTTAATTTAGAGGCACACCATGCATATTTTAGCATTCTTAAATAAATCGGTGAAATTTTTAAATTATCTAGTGTCTGCACCTAATATTTCACGTATATCATTAGAAACCTGTGTGCCATCATCTCACGAAAGCTCGTCAAAACAGAAGTCGGACAATAGGGGTCCTTCCCTAGTGAGTGCTCTGACGAATAAACAGCAATCATCTATAGGTACAATTCGATGTTGACAGTTCTATGCAAATCGAACAAGTTTCATTAGACAGAGTTTGTAAAGAACTGCAGGTCTGCGATTTATGTTTGTTACGTGCACGGAACGATGTTATATGGCAGGGGGTTAACCGCTTGGGTTGGAATTTAATCGACGACTATGTGGGCCATAAGTGTCTATTTAATACGTAAAACTGTTATCAAAGTGAAAAGTTCAGACCACGAGTAGGACACGTGCAATTCACTTTTAGCCCGAAGAAGCTATCACGTGTGAGAGACGTTATTCCAATCCAAATGGTTTATTGTGAAAAGGGCTGTGGGGTATTTAAAAAGTTTTCAGTAAACGAGAATGATGGAGCAGTTATTAATTTTGATCTGATAGTGGCATTTAACCCATTCGCTACCAGCACTACAGGGTGTTCAGGATTGCCAGCACGAATATACTCGTTGTATTTTAAATGTATTCTAATGGAAAGCGTTTTACATTGGCAAGCCTTTTTTGGCTGCAGACACACATATGGCAGTGTGGAAAGCTTGAAAATAATACGACAGACAAAATTTATTAGAAAAATTCAACTTTTATACATGCAAACAATTGTATATGACAAAATATGTATACTCACACAGAAATAAGGTCACTAGATAAACACAAACACTTAAAACAGAACTGGCTATACGAATGAAATATAATTTGTGCTGGCGGCGAATGCGTTAATGATTTCTCTAGGTCCTTACATTACAGGTTGTTCCAAGACGGGTAGTACAAACTCAAAGAGAGTGTGATTCTATAGAAAAAAGTATGTTGAAATTGTAAAATAGATTCTAATACTAAGAAATTTCGTTTCTGAAAAAGGAACGACATCTAAGTATATTCAGACTGCACGTAAAAAGTGTACAAGGAGTCCCAAAACGGATAACATAACCTCAAAGACGTTATTCTATAACTTTTATATTCTACATATAAAAACTGGAGATTATACAGGATGTTCTAGTTTTTTCTAGCCAAACTTTGTCAGTATATTCCATGGGTATAAGTAAGAAAAAATATTTAAGGGTAGATCGTTTAAAGCTTTATTAAAAAGTTATAACAAAAATACGAAATACGAAGGGAACGGTAACAGGCTTGCAATTACTTTATAATTTTGTATAATTTAATTAAGTATCCATTGAATTTTTAAACTCACGGTTGTACCATCTATTCCAACACACCCTGCATAAGGGTTCGAAAAAATCGTTCCTTCATTCTTATGGTGAATTCACATGTTCAATCATTGTATGTAAAACTATGATGCAATTACAGCTACAAGAACTATTAATAAATAATTATAGCAACTTCCACAACGTTCTTATGAATACATTATGCTTTAAATAAAATGAAGTAAGATCAAATATGTTATCGAACAAACGGACCACGAGGTCGTTCTAAAGAAAAACAGATTGAAGGGCTAAACGGTATCCCTTTTCTGTTTCCCCACAAATCACCAACAATGCTCATCAAGCTTCATTGTCCCCTGTTCACCCGTCATTCGACTAAATAAAACCAAGCAAGATCGAGATCAAACATGCTTCATTTATTCTTGTTTGCCTGATAGCTCAAGAATTATTTACTTTTCTAGAAGGAAAATCATTTGTTTTTCTTTTTATCACGTTCCAAGAATTCACATGTTGCTCAGGTCGTTGACCTCCGATTTCGAGCGTCACGATCTCGTCGCCTGGACCCTTCACCCTTTCTTTATCAACCCCAACCAGCGACGCGATCGGCACACAAAAGGGTGCCAGAATCGAAAGGGCAGAGCGAGATAAGGCAAGGTGGAAGAAGGGAAGCGAGAAGGAGGATCGGGCTCATATCCACGGAGGTCATCGGGCTTCAAAGAGACAATTAATGTGCCGCGGATACAATGGCCGACGAATGGTCCATTGTCAGGGTCGTACGAGGAGCGAGTGTCCCTGCAGCGTCTCGGTCTCTTCTCTTCGGGTCTGGCCGACATGCACAAAGCTGCACCGAGTGGATTTCGGAGGGAGGAACGGGGAAAGGGAATCTCGTATCTATTGGTCAAAGAATATTCGACAAGTGACTCCGACTCTGTCGAGGGATGTCGAATGGGTGGAATACGTTTCGTAAACGCCGGGTGACTTTTTTCGTTTATATTTTGGAACCTGGTTTCCTCCTCACCTAAAGGTCTAATTTCGATGACGAATTGTAAGCGACATTATCAGGTCATTCTATAGGTAATGTCATTTTTAAATATGACTTCATCAAACGTAAACAAATTAACAACTGCAGTTATTTTTATTTATCAAGATAGAGAATATTAATTTCTGTGCCTTTTTTCAACTAGTTTAACTGTTCAGCGTTTCCATCTTCAACAAATTTTTACTGTTTTAAAACAATTCATTTCAGGGTGATGTCAACCGATTAATATCATTAAGTTTTTTGTCAGCTAACATGCTGTCGAGCTACCAAAATAGGTAGTAGTTGGTAAGCACAACTTAATTTTAAGTGTGACAAAGTCATTATGATATTTTTTTAGTAAAATTGCATCTTATTTACAAAATTGTTAACAACAGGTTCTGGCTATGATAATCCAAATTTTCATCGAAAAATTCTAGACAAGCAGTAGATTCCTCACATTCCATCACATGCACAGTACAATTTTCAACAAACAAAACCGGATATGTTTATGTATATTTAACATGTGTTTTATAAGATAGGGAACGACATTACTTATGAAATAACTTGATATTTTGGTAAGAGTACTTTTTCGATTATATCGTGCTGGAGTATTGAAAATTGAAATAACACAGATGACACTTGTATAACACAATAGTTAGGTTCCTTTGAAATGGCGTAGAGTGAGAGTAGCTGAGAAGAATACACAATTTTATTGTTACTATTATAAGGAACTTCAGGTTTATTAGAAATAGTAATAATTGGACAAATGTCTTACAAGCTGTGATATATTTATAACAAATAACGTATGGATGCATATTTCTGTACCCTGATAGAAAAGGGGCCAATGTCCCAGATCATTGAATTTGAGTTTCTGGCACCATTCACATCAAAATCAAGAACGTTATCATAGAAAAAAGGGCCACTGTTCTTTCACTATGACAAGCAAAGTTAGATACATTCTCAAAAGGCCAATGCGTTATGTGCATTACAATAAAAAGGGCCAATGTGAGACTTTTCCCAAAAAATTGCAAGTTGGACATTGGCCCTTTTTCTACCCAGGCACAGATTTATTTATTGTTACTTTCATCGTTGCTAAACGTAATCTAATGAGAACATTTTCTAATTGCAGAATATTCTCATATTCTGAGCTTTCTTCTTCAGCATCTAGATTCACTTTCTTAAAGAAATCACTAATCTAGGACTGTTTACTACTGCATAATAAATGTTTATAAATTTCATGGTGCGGAGCCAAGCATTTTTGGAGCTCTTTTTTGAATTTTATGTCTGTTTCTGTTGAAAAATCTGCATCCACAAAATACGGTTCTACCTGCTCAGCTAAGTTTATGCTCTCCCTTATACTTTCTAGTAGACAATTTGATTCTTCGGAGTTTGTATTTATGCTATAATATTCTAAAATAATGGAAATGTTAAAATATTATATACAACATAACATATGCGCAGGAAAGTTTGCCATTGCTGTACAAAAATGAGTATCGCGTTACGTAAGAGTTGTCGAAATTCGCTAACCAGGTCAGAGTAGAATCGAAATAAAAATGCATGTTAATATTTATATGTGTGCTGCCTACTCAATTTTACCCTTATGTATTTTCTCATATTATAGATTTATACAGGGAAATAATGAAGAAGATTCATATCAGCATGTGTCCTATCTGACCTTTTTCCTAAATTACCGACTCTTTTGTGTTTCAATGATTTTTGTTACATTACCTTCGCAGTATGACAAGAAAAGTATTCCGTAAGGTACTTAAACCTGTTTATTCTTAACTATGTACGGGATATCCCGGCAAAAATAGAAATCTGAATACATTATTTTTCATAATAAGAAAAAATTGTCCAGATGTAATTTAAATAATTTCAAAGAAACAAAGGTGCAATGAAAACATGTCTACCCAGTGACATGCTTGTTCTTTAGTTAAATACATACTATACACATATTTTCTCTTGCAACTTGATTTGTGAATTAATATCCACTCTACCGTGTATAATAATTATTTGAATCATATCTGACACATTTTTCTAATTTCTCAACAATAAAGACGATAATCAGATGTTCCACTTCTAGTCAGACACCTGTACTTATAGAATCTCATTTTTACACGTCGTGCGGGATACTGAAATTGTTCATTGCAGCACGGAACCTGGTAATTATAAATCCAAAGACAAAAGAATTGCAGTCTGACCAAATAAGCATAGTACTCACGCTATACGTCGGCGTACGCCGTAACAAATTGTTTTCGAGGGGAAAGCATACGTCTTAAAGAAGAGAGCAATTACAAATACAAAGAATGACTAAGATATAATGCACCAGAAGTACGCAAAGGTGTTCAAAGGGTTAACATTCCAGTCTCTCCCCCTTTTTTGTTTCTTTATCCCCGTTGTACATATTTACAGGGACTTATCTCCCGGAATAATAAATGTTTGATCCCTCTCCACCTCCAACCGTTGGTCGCGGTGCCCGCCCAAGCGGCGGTTACAATTAAAGAGAGAGGAGAGAAAGCGAGAGAGACACCGAGAGACGAGTCGAAGAGAGCACGTGTCCTCGACAACGCGGGTAATCCGTTTCGTTCCATTTCGAATAAGCCTGCACGAGCCTAAAGGGAAAATGATAGACAGGAAGAGTGGTATTGGCCGGTGCCCTCTGAAACGCTGGACAAGAGAAGTGTCTTGAGGATGAATGGCCCCCCAAAATGAGCAGTCATTCGTGGCTATGCCTCTTTAAACGATGCCTAAAGACCCGATGTTATTTCAATTGTAATTTCACGAGATCTTACTATTATAATAAAGAGACAGAGTTTGTTTGTATGTCCTAAAAAATCTCAAAAACAACTGAACAGATTGTTATGAAATTTTCACAATAGTTTCTTTACATTTTTTTAAGTATCATAAGCGGTATTTTATCGCGAAATAAATAATATATCGAGAAGAAAACCGACTACTTTTTGTCGGCCTGCCGGCGAGCCGTCCACGAAGTCATAGTTCACGCACAGCCGCTAGGTGGCAACTTCGGCGCCTGCGCGCTCGAAAGAGAATTCGCCAGGCTACATAATGTAAGGAAAAAAATATAATATTTCGAATTCTATACGCAGAAAAATCGCAGGAGAAGAATCATCCAGAGCATGCTAGCTCTGATCATAACATGGATTTAAATCAAGCTCCCTAGTCCCTGGTTCTTCTAGGAGGATGCGCTTTTTGATACGCTTTTGAATTGATCTTAAGTTGTTCGTTAACAACGATTACAACTCTTCTTGCTTGCTGCGGAATCATTTTCAGAGGATAAATTAACTTCCTAAATTAACGAGTTAACCCACTATAATTTGATTGTTGTGTCACCCACTGCGGATAATACATACAGTGACTAACGAAATCGATCATATGTATTCATAATTATTTTTCTTTCTTAACTCTGGTACGGCTGATTCAGTAAGTACAAATTTTGTATGCCTGTTATGAACGTAATTTCTTACAGATACTGTAACCTACCCAATGACAACGTCCTGAAAGAGTGTTAACCCTTTGTGTTACAATAACGAGTCACACTCGTGATACAAAATATGATCCATATGTTGCAAATACGACTGCCACTTTAATACCAATTCTTTAAAAATCTGCACAATGGAACTTTCCACTTTCAAAGAGTCCTTAAAAACGAATTGTGTGTGCTGATAGTTATTTTTCATTTATCAAGGCACTCGAAGAATTGAATCGTAAACTTTATCACTCGAAATTGTTAGAAAAATTGTAAGACAAGAGGTTAAGTAAACGAAACTTGAAATAATGTACTCATTTGGTCAACTGCGTGAGTTGCTGTATACACTTACCAACATGAGGTTTATTCTTTACTTGATCCTGAGTAGTACGAGTACATATTTCTGACGAGGTCTAACAGCATCAGTAAAGAACTATAAAAATTACAAATCACTTTCATTCAAGACAGTATGGTTTGAAATGAGAATGGTGGTTGTCTGTCGGGTGTAATGTGAATTCATCAGGGGTTGTATTTCGAAATTTCGTCAAGATTGTTGGTAGCTTCAATAGAGTCTGAGTCTATTTTTTTATAATAAATGTTCAGCATTTTTGGAGAATACATTAGAATTTACTTATATTCGCTGTTCCCTACATTTTAAGGTAAGTTTCACACGAAACTAGTGCTCCTTAGAATTAGACAATGATATACATACTAATACGTCATTCGAAAACTTTTGTTTATGTAGAATTCAAAATCAAGCGGTTATGAACACTCATAACACTTGAAAGGTTAATCTTAAGACCCATGTGTTGATTAGAGATAATTTTTATTTCTTCTTAAGTGTACTATATTTCACACGTTGACTGCTCTAGTAAAAATTCGTATAATTAGTATTGCATATTATACAATTCTTTCTTAAATACAGATTATTAAGAATAAAAACACTGATCTATTCTATGGTACCCATGTCATACGTTACTAAAATTTTAATACTGACATTGGAATTTTGCGAGAATAAGAAGTAATCACTTCATTTTAAAATATTGAATACGTCGTTTTACATAAATCCGTGTAGCAATCAAAGCTTTAATAGGAATGACTGAGTATACGTATCAGGTCAGTGTGTGACGTAATAGAAGCGTTGGGCATTTTTTGCACGTTACAATCGAAAAAAGATCGGGAAGTGTGGGTAGTCGTCTATTATATCTAATTCTTCTCTTCCTTCTTTCTCATTCTTTATTAATAAACCACGTCTAGCTGCCTAATCTTCGACCTTGAACAGTTTCTTTAAACTGTCCTGATCCCGGACATCGAAACTATCAGCAATCGTTTCAGCCATCAGTTATCGTTGTATAAATAAGATAGCAGTACCTTTTCGATCACTGAGACTGCACCTTAAGATTAATTCTCCTAATTGAATTTTGATTCGATAGCACAGAGAATTTACAGTTCATTAAAAACTGACACACTGCTATCAATCAGGACTGTGTCCACATCATTCAAAAATCTCTTTAACAACGTAACGATCATATCTGTACCTTGGTAGAAAAAGGGCCACTGTCCTTCCACTAGTACAAGCAAAGTTATTGGGTTGGCCGAAAAGTTTTCTCGTTTTTGCCAGTAGGTGACATTAACGTCGCTTTAAGTGTGAACACTTTCTTTTGTTTTAGCAAATGCGTACATAAAGCTTGCATAATGCAGCCTATAAGCTTACATATCGTCGCGTCTTATAAAATAAAAGTATCAAGATTAATAGAGCTTATCACTTGTTATAAAAGGTTAACGACACCCAAGCCTGGCCTATGTACGAGGAAGCTCGTGCTATGCATCTGGTGGGATTGCGGGGTATTCTTTGTTATGAACTTTTGCCAAGTAATGAAACAATTAATTCGAAAAAATACTGTTCACAATTGGACAAATTAAAAACAGCGATCGAGCAGATGCACCCAGAATTGATCAACAGGGAGGGTGTTGTGTTCCACCAAGACAACGCTAGCCATCACGTCTCTTTGACAACACGTAAAAAATTGTTAAAGCTTGGGTGGGATGTCTTACCACTTCCGGCATACTCGCCGGACATTGCACTATCCGACTATCATTTATTCCGGTACCTAAAAAATTCCCTAAAGGAAAGAAATTTGAAAATGTAGAAGCCTGTAAAGTGCATCTGGAGGAGTTTTTCGAAAATAAAAGTGGGAAATTTTTGGAGGATGGTATTATGAAGTTGCCTGAAAGATGGCAGAAAATAGTAGAAAATAACGGCCAATATACATTGTATAATATAGTTTTAGTTATAAATATAAAGTTTGTGCTTGAATTTCCTTTAAAAGAACTGGAGAACTTTTTGGCCATCCCAATAGATACAGTACTGTGCAAAAATCTTAGGCCACCTACGTTATATTACGGCTTTACATTTTTATCGCTAAAGAAAGTACACGAAAGATTTAACACGTGTATTTTACCTTGCCAATATTATTGCACAGTGTGCTGTTAGAAATTATATAAAGATATTGTAAATTCGAAGAATAATTTAATATTTTTTATGGCCTCTTTTTGCCTTTTTGTAACAATTTTGTTCGAAATTTTTTGCCACTCTGTTTGCAATATCTCAAGTTCATCTGCATTTTTTGGTTCAGTATTTCTTCGAGCTCTGTCCAAATAATCCCAAACGTGTTCAATAATATTTATATCGGGACTTTGAGCTGGCCAATTCACAATTTTTAATGTTTTATTGTCCTCTAAATCTTTTAAAATTGTTTACAATCCCGGCAGTATATTTGGGGTCATTGTCATGTTGGAAGATAAATTTGTTACCAATTAGTCGTTACCCAGACGGCACTGCATGCTTGTGAAAAATCTCAGGGAAAACATTAACATAGATTTATGTAAGCGAAACGCAAGCCTGACATGGTAGCCTAAGACTTTTGCACAGTACTGTACGTGCTCAAGAGGCCTATCTGTTACGTGTACACCAATAAAAAGGTCAATGTACAACTTTTCCCAAAAAACTGCAAATTGGACATTGGCCCGTTTTCTAGCAAGGTATAGATATAACATGTGTATCTAGAAAACAAAAAGAATAATTGGCAATAGCTCTGAAGACCTACGGTTCCCATCGTTCGGTCGGGAATTCAATTTCTCCAGGCATTCAGACGGTCGTTTCCAATTACATCCACGACAAAATATAAATTCAAGCGTATTTCACATCGATAGCAGGGCTCCTTTCTTCGTCTCCTTGACTCGAGACGCATCTAATAACTGGCTTCGTTGAAAACCGCACTCCGCGACGAATCTTTCCTCCCTCACGCAGCCTGTCCTTCTCCATCGCGTTGCTACGAGTCACAGCGAACATCTCCCGGACCTCTTCTCTTTTTCTGGTCTTCGGCGATCCACTGCCTCCTTCCCGGTCCATTGAGCCGGCCACGTGGGAACTCGAGGGTATTTTTACGTTTCGCCATTCATGTGGACCACTATAACAGATTGTTTCTCGGAAAGGGTGAATCGTCCGGGGTGGCGTGGGGGGCTCCCCTTTCGTAACACGACGGTGTGTCTATCCGGCAAGCAGCCTAATGACGCGGTGAGAGCGTGGAGAATGATCGTAAAAGGTCGAGAAGTGGTTCGTTTTGTCTCCACGCTGTCTCAGTTTCTTTCTTTCTTTCCTCGTTCCTTCCTGCCTCCTGCCTTCTCTCTGCTTTCTTTTCTTTCGTTCGCGCTCCACGGTCCCCGGTGACGATCTATTCGCAGTCATCAAAGGGGCCAAGCCGACGACGATTCGATCGGTTCGCTATCCTTTGAGCAGCGTGTGTTTAGCCTTTCATGGTCATGATGATGGGGAATTAGCTTGATTTTTATGCGTACGCGACCCATACGGCGGCGGTTGAATAACAACCACGCATGCTGGTTAATGTATAATGCATTTTGTACATTTTTACGTGTGACGTATCGGTTGAATGAAGTAGACTCGTGACTAATGTCTTTTCGATAGAAGGTTCCTACGAGTGAGGTTTGAGGAATTTGTTGGTTCTCTGCGACATTATCAGTGATAAATAAGACGCTCATTGGAAATGGTTTTTAGTCATCAAACATTACTATTAAACAGACCCACCCAACGAGTGTTAAAATTCAATTGCCTAGAAAACTGTTTCTCGTCTGAAAAGGTTCATTTTACTGCCACGTTTGTATCGAACAGCCACCGTGTAATACTTTCGAGACTGGGACAGAGACGATGTTTGGGAAGTCGTAAATGAGAACCAGCCTACAACCCTCAGTGACTGTTCTTGGTATTTTTCCCAAAACGCTTAGCTTTCTTAAACATATAGACAGTAGTACATGTTTTATGAATGGAGACATCGGACCAAGAATAGTTGCAACTTTCAGGTTGTACGTGTTTCCACACGTAGCTGAAAAATTTTGACATCCTGTTTTCCTACATGTCTAGAAATTGCATACATTCCTGTCTCGACCACTCACACCAAATTTCCACCCAAATGGAGGGATGAGAATCCCTTTATAGGCATGTCTGTAATCACGATTACACAATATAGTGCCAGCTATAGTGTCAATCGTCTAAATTTCTTTCACATTGCATTCTTAAATCAAATTCAAGTTCTGATATACTCTAAAGTATTTACTCAAACACTATCGTTAGACCCAGATTCTAGGGTAAATTTTTTAAACGAATTAACCCAGGAATGGGGACAGTTGCTTCGTGATTCAATAACTCGTTCCAAGCTTCCTGTAAATCAAAATTTATCAATTTGTATCTATTTGTCGCTTGTAACGCTACAGTTTTGACGAGTTTTTGGAGTTGTTTGACATTGTTTGAGATTAATTGAATATAAACTTCGAGCAGAGTTCAGTCGTATAACTAGGTTCTTGAACAGGACAGTATTTACAAATTTCTTGCTTCTTTATTACAATCTTTGACAGCTTCGAAATCAGACCAATAGCCAATCACAGCTGAGTTACAATTTTCATTCAAGAAGGAGGCAGCGCTGGGAAATTGCTCGTCAGAGGTAGGCGTTGGACACGCCGTTTACGAGGTTATGATACGTCAATTACTATTAAGTTGGAGCAGCTAAGGTCAAACAGTTTTACCACTCGGGTTAGAATTTAATCGACGACTACGTGGGCCATAAGCGCCTATTTAATACGCAAAACCGTTATCAAATTGAAAAGGTCAGACCACGAGTGGGACACGTGCAATTCACTTTTAGCCTGAAGTAGCTATCACGTGTGAAAGACGTTATTACAATCCAAGTGGTAAATTAACTCTTACTCCGTAAACGTACGAGGGATGTTACTAAAGTTCTGGGAATTGTGTTCTAAATTCTTTATTTTACTCATTTTCGTCTATGTTACGTTGTAGTTCTTCAATATAATTCCCACTTAATTATATACACTTGTCCTAGCGCAAAACTAATTTTTTTAGATTGTCTTCGAAGAACTTTTGGGGAGTCTCCTTTATCCACCGGTTTACAGCAGTGTTTTGTCGTTAAATCGATCAACCCAACAATAAGCAGTGCTTTTAGATTCCGCAGAGTTGTCAAATACTCCATGTAATCGTTGAACAACTTCAAATGGCTGTGTGCCCTCTTTCCATAGAAAGAAAATGATGGCTCTTTGAGAATTCACAGCGTCTTCCATAGTCGCAGGGTTAACACCTCAGAAACACATCTGTACTCACCTAGTCGTCGACCAACATTGACCGGCATTGACTGGTGTCGTTAGGAAAATGTGTCACTACTTACCTGTGCATAATAGCACCAGTCATTAGGCCTGCATTCCTGTGTTCGTTCTAAATTCCCAGAACTTTGGAAACATCCCTCAGATATTTGGTACCATTAATCAATGGATAAAAGTCTTTAATAAAATCTAAGAAAATTCATATAGCTTCTTTAAACATTCGAGACAAAGATTATAATAACAGATTTGAAAAATAATTCGTTTAAATATATTAGTATTGCAAATACAGTGGATTCGGATTACTTGGGACACATCGGGACTAGCGTCCTTTATGATATGGATCCTTATGACGTAAATACAATCACCAAAATGATATAACACAAACAAACTATAGCTTAACACTTTGACTTCCACGTTTTATTAGCTAAAAATGACAAACTTTCTAAATTTTTGAACGAAATGAATATAACTTGAAACTACACCCACTTTCATCAGTAATATTAGTAGCTTTCAACATTTTTCAATGATTGTGTTAGATTTTATTAGATATATTTATTATGCTATGAATGATCAAATAAATAATGATTCTATCCAAGTGTCACCCACATATGGGTGACATGGCAGTCAAAGTGTTAAATGAGCAATGAAGTGTTTACTTAAATATGTTTAGAATAAATCAGAGCCAAATGCAGAATTTTTCATTTCATGCAGAACTTTTTATTTTCATTCTTTGTGAATAACAATCAATATCATTAATGGACTGTCGGCGGATACGCACGTTGTCTTTAAAGCCCTCCTAAAAAATCCAATTAAAGCAAAATGCACAACATATTAGGAAAAATAAGTGAGCATTAACGCTTGCTGTCTTCTCATAGGGTACTGCTGTCATCTACCCCAAATAAACGGCACGCTGTCCCAATTAAGTGAAGAAAACTAGGGGTATTTATTCGACTAGGTTCCGTTCTTTGAGCTTTGTCCCAAATAAACGGCTACTTCGATTAACCGGTGGCTCAAATAAGCGTAATCCACTGTATATAAAGAGAAATATAACTGGGCCAAACAAAATGGACTCACGTTTACGAAGTAAGGGTTAACTACGCAATCTCCAATACTTTACAGCTATGTACGTATCGCAAATTTATATTAGTGCAGTCGATTGTGTTCCTTTGCCGTGTCTTTGAGCACGACGCAGCCGTTGTGTAAGAACAGTTAGGAAAGGCGGGAAAAAAGGGCGCGAAAGCTTGATAGCGGGAGACGAATCACGTGGAGGACGAGGATCACGGTGGCGATCGCGGAGTCACGAAAATAATGATTGATCGAGCAATTAAATTCCGTTGTCGTTGGCGGCAGGCTCGCGGTCGGCGGCGGTGAGCGTCGGGACGAGGTCGACGAGGGCCGGTGCAGCCGTGTACCACTCTGCAGGGTGCCGTTCGGCCACAATTGCTGGTAATGAGCCAGCCTAAGGCCTTCTGACGGGCCTCTTACGCCCCCTTGCCTACGAATTCGCATTCTCACGTCCATCTCCGGGCCACGATGACAACAGAAATCGACCAACACGGACCCCGACGGGTATCCCGGCGTCGAAGCGCTTCCAAGGAATTCTGCTTGATTTCGAAGAAACCGAGACGGCGACCGGAGACCACGTGATTAACCTTTATGGACGAGGAGGTTGCTTCCCTTTGCCCGGGTCCGGTCGTTCCTCCTTTTTCTTTTCTCCTTCCATCGCCAGCCCGTTTGAGACATTAAATTGAGAGAGGGTAGATCTGATTATCGGTTTCGTTACGGAAATCTTTCCGCGTTTGTTACACGTCGATTGTGTACTTTGTCAGGCACCGAGGAAGATTGATTAGACGATTCAAAGATTTTGTGTGATAAGTTCACGGGCTGGACTGGATTGTAGTCTATGGAGTGTTGGAAATGGCTGGAGTCAACTTTATGTAGTGGGTAAATTCGATATGGTTGATGACAATGATTTATACAGAGTAATTACGTGAAGTCTGAAAAGGTTTTGTTAAAACATTATCAAAGGTTAATGTTTCATGAGGAAACTGCTCTTATCGATTTTATAATTGCTTAGACGAGTTATTGGCTTAAAAATAAATACCTGTAAAAATTAATTAAAAATGATAACTGAAGGTCATTCGAAAATTACGATTTGTGTTCTGCTTTTCTCTCTTATGGAACAGTGTGAAACAAATATACATGCGTCCGTACATAAAATAAAGTGCTCAATATGACTTCAAAGTGTAAGAAATTAGTACCTAGTATTATAATAATAATGTATGTAACAAATTATGTATCTTTTCCCACTATTAAAGAATCATCAAAAATTTTTGCAATATCTTACCTGGTTATTGAGATATTGACTTAAGGATAGTGTTACAAGATTAATTCAAAATATTCATACAGTTTGTAGGTCCATATTTCAATCCACTGCGACGATGTTACTTGAAACAATACCTGAAGATGTAAAATAACAGCCTAAATAGCATTGCAAGTTATATGGGGTATGTTTCCAATGTTTTGGGAATTCAGAACCAGCGCAGAAATACAGGCCTAATGACTGGTGCTATTATGCACAGGTAAGTACTGACACATTTTCCTAACGACACTAGTCAATGCCGGTCAATGTTGTTCGACCACTAGGCGTGTACAGATGTGTTTCTGAAATGTTAACCCTCTGATATGGAAGACGCTGTGAATTCTCAAAGAGCCATCATCATTTTCTTTCTATGGAAAAGGGCAGAAAGCCATCTGAAGTCGTTCAATGATTACATGGGGCATTTGACAACTCTGCGGAATCTAAAAGTACTGTTTATTGTTTGGTTGATCGATTTAACGACCAAACACTGCTGTAAACCGGTGGATAAAAGAGACTCCCCAAAAGTTCTTCGAAGGTTTGAAAAAATCAGTTTCGTGCTAGGAGTAGTGCATACAATTAAGTGGGAATTGTATTAAACAACTACAACGTAACATAAACGAAACTAAGTAAAATAAAGAATTTACAGCACAATTCCCAGAATTTTAAAAACATCCCTCGTGTACTTGGTAGGTGGTTAAATCCTGTTTCTTTCTGTGTTACAACATAGTACACTACAATATACAGTCAGGATGGCCGAGTATGTAGAAGGAAATCGATATGCGATTTCATATTAATTATTAAATGTACCATTCTATACGATGTGAGTTGGCCATGAACGTTTCAGATATTGATTGTTGTAAACAAAAGTAATTAATTATGTTGAGAACGTAAAATTGCCAGGGCGTGTAAAATAAAGGATACGTTACAATAAGTAAAGATAATATAAATAAAATTCTTGAACTAGCTTTTCGATGAACTCCGTCTACGAAATCTTAAAATGTTCAACATTTCAGAATCACGCAAAGATCACTGCCGGCACACGCAAAGAGAAAAAAGTGAAAAAAAAAGAAACAGAGGTCGTCACCTTGTTATACGCCAGTAGAAAGTGGTAAAGGGATGGCGATGCAGGACAAACATGGGGCAATATTTTTTCATTTTCACACGATTGAATTCGATTTAATTTTTCGATGACAATTCTATTAAACAAGTTTATAAACTATACATATAAATAAGAGAAAAATACAGCAAGTGTTACAACATCAATATGAAATAATCTTACAAGTTGTAAATCTACATTTCACAGTTACGCGACGATTTTCGTTGAAAAAGTACCATAAAATGTAAAATAATCGACAAGATAGCATTTCAAGGCATGTACTATTTAGCTGGAAATATATCCAGTCGGTTTCTGTTTTCAAATTGCATTTCGATCAACTGCGTCCGCGAAATCTTGAAATGTTCAAAATTTCACAAACACACGAAGATCGCTGCTGCCACACACACGAATGAGTCGAAAAAAGACGAAAAAAGAAGGAACCGTCACCTCGTTCTCCGCCGGTAGAAAGTGGTAAAGGGGTGTGGATGCAGGTCGAGCAGGGGGCAATATTTTCATGGCGCTTAGCGGCAGGCCGGCTCCCATCCGCGCAGCACGACACTTTATTTCCGAATGTATCGGCGGTCCCAGCAGTGCGCCACGACATACAGACGCTCTCACACACACGCCGTCCCCTGTACGCAGCTATATTTTCCTGAATATATGTAGCGCGTGTACATACATACATCGAAGATTAATCGAGTCAAAAGGCCGCGGTCGTTACAAAGTGTGCCGCCCGCCGCGACACAAAACCCATGCATTACCGGTCGAACGTTGCCGAAGGAGGACCACGTTCGTGTTCTAACGTTCATCTTGTCTCCGTCGATACACCCACGCCGCCTTAACAAACCGAAGGGGGACCGTCGGTGCAGAGGGTTGCGTCGCCGCGAAATCCACCGGCGCGTACCTCTTTGTGAAACGGTCCAGCGTGTTTCGCTTTGTCGTCCACGAGGATACTCGCGAACGAATCGCCCCGTCTGTTACAGTCTGCCGAAAAAGAGGCCGATATTTAACCTTTAGCATCTTCGAACGATGCGCAAGCCTTTGAGGAACTGTTTCAGAACGCATGGAGAGGAACTACCCTTAATACTGTAGAAGCTGAATAATTGCGCGAGCAGCTTTCACCAGTGACCAGCTCTTTTTTTCAAGGACTGAACACAATCTAATAATCAATCTTTGGAAACAGGTGACGCCTAACACCAATGAGCTGACACTGAAATATTTGTTTATTTTGTAAGAATGAAAGAATTTAAAAATATAGCGGACTATCCTCCGTTTATGCATCTGTGGTGTAAAGAAAGGTAGGGGTAGGGAATCAAAAGTGTATTTTCCTAAAAAGAAGAAGAGGAACTTGTGGAATATCTAAAAGATATGAAAAAAAACGCCTGTGAACGTTGGTCTCATAATTCCTGTGCAGAAGTTGATGAAAATAATTCCGCGGTTGGAACAAGATGGTTTCTTCTTATTTTTTTTCACGTTTAATAATTCAGAAATCTAGTTTAATATCGTCCAAAGTATATGCTAAATACTAGATTGTTAAATTATAATTGTATTGTGATTCATAAAGACCTACTCAAAAGGTAAAATTATTACTTTATTTGCATTTTTCCGTATCTTCCCCGTCATGACCCCCCTTCCCCTATGTGGTGCTAGCAGCGCGATTAGAGCGACGCACAGTGGGACAAATGGCCTATCTAGATGGACAAAACCTTTTAAATGAATGAACTCTGAATTTTATTATCTTCGGAGAATAAAGATGTAAAGTACTAATAGATAAAGAAAAGGTATACAAATATTTTATTCATAAATATAACCAAAGATATTGGTCTTCAAACTTGTATTAGTAAGACGCATGTTAGTTTGATCCATTTCTCGCGCAACATTCTTTTATTTGTATATCAATCAAAGACAAAAAGTGAAAACATATTATGTTTTTATTAGAATCTAGATCCAACAATTAACCAGGCAAACAAGTAATTCTACTATGTCCGTTGCAATTAAAAGTATTTCGAAGGGCTTTTTTTTAAATAAAAATGATTTCTTTTTTAGAGCGCCAATTTTGAGATTCGATTAGATTTCCTTTAATTCTTTAAAAAAAAATACAGAAATATACTGTGTTAGCAGACACTAAACAATCCAAGTGCCGCAAGCTGCCGCAACAGTAAAGAATTTATCTACGAATACTTATCGACAGAAAAACGGGATTGATATGTTGATACAGCTTTCCTACCAATTATTTAGTCATGGTATTAAAAAGATGTATTTGTTACTACCGAAAATGATGGCACATATGATTGTGCAGTGTATTGAATCAAAGTACCGTAACTTGACGCAGAATGTAATATGTATTAGCAGGAAGCCCTCTCAAGAAACGTAAGTGTTGAATATTTTCTTAATTATACAAAATGTGAAAAAGTGTTTAAGACAAAGTTTATTTCTTTTTAGTGAAGCTATTGAATGTTACAAAACTTTCTATATTATTTCGTTAAAAAAATAAGGGGTGCCCCCCCCCCCCCCCCCCCCACATAACCCCCGAGTGTCTGAAGAAGTAACACAATGTGCCATAAAGAAGAACTCATTGAATCATAACGTGCAAGAAAAGAGTTTTGTCTTTACCTATAATAGTTTTTAAGAAATTAATTTTATCCAGCTAAATGTGGCATTTGTGGTATTGTGCATCGCCACTCAAATAAATAAACTACAGTGGAACCTCGATTATCCTAACATCTAACATCCAAGAATTCTTCATCATTTTTATGCAACACATAGTTGTAATGTGACATGTTCATATTTAATTGATAAGAACGCGACATAAAATACAATAATTAAATATAAAAATCATCAATGAAAACTACTGATCTTCATAAGGATTTTAACCCTTAACTTCATATGGCGGGTGTGCGTTGTCTGACGATATTTGTTTTAATTCAACTCAATAATTATTAATTTTTGTAGAATTCTGAAAGATGTTAAGGCTGTCATAGTGTTATCAAATATAAATTCTATGATAGAATAGTTAGAAATTTTTTTACTTCATCATTAATATTAAAAACAGCAACTTATAAAATGTCTGACGAGATATGGCAGTTTTCACTGGTTTAGGTCATATGGACACGAAGCGAGTAATACTGAAACGAAACTTTAATAAAAGAAATATTTTATAATGTCCTACTTGGAAGTGCTAGCAAAACGTTCACTATACCTCTCCCATTAAAAATATTTTGATATACCCTCTCAATGTAATACCTACACATGTAACAATTCAAAGATTGAAGATGCTCAATTATTTGCTTAACATGATAAATGCCGTGGAGGTCACAAATGTCTGACATCTCAAATTTGATTTAATTAAGTAATAATAAATTCTCATACAATTTCAAAAGGTATCACCATTCTAACAATAATCTAAGGTAACAACCATACAGAAACATAGCCAGATATTATTTTCATTCGTGATTTATATTTAAAACAGAATAGTATGGAATATCTGACTAGGTTTGTCAGTTACAAGTCTGGCATTCAACGTGTTCAATAAGTGGTATAAATCAGTTTTTCGAAAAACGTAAGTAAAACTATTTATGTTACAAATGGATATGCTATTTTTATCTAGATGCAATTTATTGATAATACAGTAGGACTTCAATTACCCAGCCTACAATGGGTAACAGAATGACTCACATTATAACTACGTTTCACATAAAAATGACAATTTTATTTTGGAATGTAAAATATCCAGTACTTTGAAATTAGGTACACAGTGTCACTAATGATTACTTTAGCTTGTAGCAGATGTAGGATGATCTATTTTCAGATGACAGGTGTTCGGATAATCGAGGTTCTACTGTACTTCTCAAAACCTTTGCTATTGGGGCAATAGAAGTTTAAATATTAACCGGAATTGCAAATATATTTATTTTGTAATTGACATACGTCGACGTTATAAAAATGGTATTTCATATAAATTATGTTATACTATATAGTAGAATTTTATATCATAACATATTAGATCTCCGAAACGTATTGTACAGTTGGCAATGTTAAAAATACAGAATGCAATTATTTAAAAAGTTTGAATCAAACCGAAATATCCGAAGATTTAATGATAAATAAACTTGAATATTAAATATGTTGTATGATTTACTTATACTTAGATTACATGTTTGACTTCTGAATTGACGAAGTATACGTTATTTATATCGGTATAAGTAATTTTTATAAAATATTAATTGTGAAAATGGCTTAAGTCACTTTACTAGTATGAACACAAGGTTGATTCATTAACATCTGCAGAAAAATAATTATACTACTCGATACAATAAATGAAGGGTAAGGAGAACAAACAAGGATTGTTACAAAACAGATTTATTGAGAAAATCAATTTTTAATACTTTAGTCCGCCAGTAAACAGACAAGGCTCAAGTAATTGAGCTGTATTGTTTATAATATGAGGTTATACTCTAATTAAGCAACTGAAGAAAAATAAACATAGAAATAATTGTTTCACATTATTTTAATTTTTTTTCAAGTTGAACACTGCAGAATAAAAATGGACGTTCCTGTTTTTTCTCCTTACCCTTGAAATATAAAATAAATTTCTCCATAATAAACAATAATATTTTTAAAAACATTAAACCACGAAACCTTAAATATCTCAATATACCAAAACAATCACTTAATACCACTATCATAATAAAGGGCTTAAACAATTCAAACCACACTTCAAATAATCGTTGTTATAAACATCAAACTTCTTCAAGATATAATTTCTATTCTCTATCTATAAATCACAATACTACTCAAACATTCTAACCTACAGCAAAATAGCACTGAATAAACACCAAACGAAGCACGAAGGCTACTTCGTGGCACCTTGTTATTCATGAAAATGCATCCTATTAACCTCATCGAAGGCACCTTTCATCGAAAGGAACGCCTAACTTGTAACGAGAACAAATGTATCCACTGACCGGGTACATCTCCCGCAATATTAGATCAATTATTCACGATAATCGGCGAATGGGAAGAGCCGATAAAAAAAGCTGGGTCCCTCGCAGCTCCCGGGGAGAAATCGGCGATCGGCAACGATGACGGGGCCCGGGTGCGTGAAAAATGGCGCATGAACGAACGTCTAAGGGCGGTAAACGAGGTGTGCGCGAATCCACGTTCGTTAATGCTCGCCTCTTACCATAATCTAATATCTGCTGATATATGGGGTGAGCCGGTGGGGCGCAAAGGTCGTAACACCGGGGGTCGACCGCAGATATTTACAATTTTAATCATCATCTCTGCGTGGGACTTGCTCGGCCCGCGGCCGCCTTGCGATTTCCTTCTATCGGACAGTTTTCATTTCGCATGACGAATCACGTGTCGGATAATTATTGAAACTTATGTGCCTCTTGTCGATTTTATAACTGCTTAAACGAGTTACCGGCTTCAAAATAAGTGTCTGTAAGAATTCATTAAAAATGATAGCTGAGGATCATGTAGACGTTACGATTTGTGTTTTGGCTTTCCCTCTTATGCAAGTGTGTGAAACAAGCATACACTACCGGTAAAAGTTTGGAATCATTGCGTGAATTAAGAGATACAGGATGTTTTTAAAAGAAAATGAACGCCTCTGAAATAAACGCTCTTGAATTGAAGTATATTCTTGTTAATATCTAGTATATTAACCCTCATCTGTCCCTCGTGTCAATTTGATACATTTTTCTCACGAAAGTGCAAAAAATGTAAGAAAACAGTGCTTTGCACATCGCTTTATTATTTGTGAATGATGCGCACAATCAGGCATAAGCCTGGATGTATTGAATGTACAGAAATTTCATTTTTTTATTTTCAATAAAACATTTTGCGAGTGTACTATTTATCTTCTCATTATATTGATTTTTTACCATTGTGTCAATTTGACATCAAGGGACAAATTAAGTTGGAAAAATGAGGGACGGATGAGGGTTAAAATAGCACAAACACAGATTAATTACGTTGTGCTTCATATCATTAATTACAACTGATCTTCAATCATTATGGAATAAAACAAGTACTTCTTAACAATTGGTTTAATTGAACACAATACTGAAGCCAACAACAATTCTTTAGAAAAATAACAGCCCCAAACTCTCGTCCTTTCTCTTATTAATTGAGTTATAAAAATAAAGTAGGGTAAATATACCAGCAGTTGACATTATAATACTCATTTCCCATTGTAATTATTATCACAGTTTTCTTACTTTTGGTAAGCAATTTTGTAGGTGGATGACCTGATTCGTCAGCTGTTTTTAAATGAATTGAACTTATTAGTATTGACAAATAATACTATAAAAAGGTTTTATTAAAAAAAAATTGCACTCTCCAAACTGCACCAGTAGTTGACACATCAATCTAAAAAACTAGTAGTTGACAGGAATGAACATGTGTATATTTGCATTTAATAGCTACACAAGAAGATATTTTTCTTTGACTTAATTAACCTCCTCAAAAAATTGTGAAAGAAAACAACCATCCAACAGCACGCTCGGTACAAACAAGAGCTACTGTTCTGGCATTTCCAGCCACAAAGCATTGCAATGAAAGTAGTTATAAATTTTCACACTAGAGTGAATAACCTTTCAAACAGCGCACTATTCAAAAACATGTTTTTAGTAGAAAGCTTACTTTCGTGACTCTACATAAAACTGTCAACTATCGGTACCCTGTCAACTACTGATGCAGTTACCCTAATACGACAAGTTAAAATACCAAATTTCAGTTCACTTTGGAACTTTTTAATCCATAGCATACACGCTATGTAAAATGGAAAATTAGCGGTTATTACAACGCAAAATTTCAAATCAGAATTCCTCGTCTCCAAAAATTACCACGATATTGTAACAGGTAGTCCTTAAATCTGCCAACAATGAGAAAGAAAAGCTCAGAACGTAGCATCTTATAGTCGAACAAAAACGTTCCGCCTTTTTCATCCTTTCATATCTCCTCCCTAAGTATCCGCAGTTCATGTTCTCCTCGCTTCTTTTCTACTTGTCCTCTGACACCCTCCTGTCTGCCATTCTTTGCGAGGGGTTCTTTTCACCCCGTGGGACACGAGCGCCGTGGTAACGCCCCCTCCGTTATTCGTTGACAAAAGACCATAGATATTCGAGTCCTCCAGGCGGTAGCTTTGACCACCTGTTGCCACTTTCGTGACGTTTCTTACACCCTACGGTGCCCCATAAGGATAATCCTGACGGTGATATTAATACGCCAAGTAGTGCAGTCCCTTTTACACGTAGTATCCCGCAATGAGTAGTACAAATGAGTGGAAAGTCATTCTACAAAGGGTTCTAAGATCTATGGTCTTAATTAGCCATAATTAGTCTTAATATAGCTCCTTTTATACGTGTATATTATACAGGCTGTTCCAGTGAAGTGGGAAATTTTCAAAACGCAATTATTAAATGAATTTTTATTTTAACATAAATTTGTTTATACATATATTTTTGTAAGATATAATATGCCATTTTATTTTTTAATAAACTCATCTAATCTTAATCGAAAATTTTCCATTACCCGATTTAACATATCTGGTGGAATGCTCACGACTTCTTCTTGGATACTTATTTTAAGTTCAAGGATAGTGTATGAACAATCAGTATACACCTTGCTTTTGAGATATCCTCAAAGAAAATAGTCACATGCTGATAAATCGGGCGATCTTGCCGGCCAAACAACATCCCAATTTTTGGAAATGATATGATTTGAAAGAGCATTCTTAAAATTTTCGATTAAGATTAGATGAATGTGTGGATCGAAATGGTGCTCACCTATCAAGTGTTACTTTTAACAAATAAAGTGGCATACTATATCTAACAAAAATATATAAACAAATTTATGTTAAAATAAAAATTCATTTAATAATTGCGTTTGTACAGTAATACAAACAAGTAGAAAGTCATTCTACGGGTTGTTGAATAAAAACAGTGATCTTAATTTTGGGTACCCACTGTGCTAAGCAGAATAAAGTAAATAATTATAGTAAACATAAGTCGAGCAATCAATAGTTTACGAATTATAACAGAAAATTTGAGATCATCAGAACAAACTTGATCCTTTTGTGACTGACACTGTTAAATCTGGTCACAAATATTTACTCCTGTAATTTATAATGGAGTACACGTGTTATCCTTATACAGGGCACTCTAAAATTAGTTGACTTAGTATTAAGTAAGTATACTCCTGTCAATAAGCATTTCCAAAAGGACACTTCTCGAATTTGAAATAAATCTGTGATCCACAAATACAAACTTTACACCATAAAAGAAATGTAGCTACATTCAATATTATATCATAAATATCACCATAGATATCAATTAAATTAATCAAATTTTCTTTTCGTTTACATAGCTCACTTGCTTCTTAATTATAACTTCCCTCAATTTTTGTATACTAGCTATAAGTTTCTAAATAATTTCTGGTAATATTTGATCCAATTCCAGTGGTAAAGTATTAAAGTCAACTTTTAATTTAGAGTAGGTTTATTATAGGTTTCGATCCATTTCGTCCTACAATTTTTCCGATTCGTTGAGATCTGATGATTGAGGGGCACAATCCATAATTTTTATTCCATTATACTTTCACGACAGTTCTAAATAATTTTCTCAAACATTTGCAGTAATATAGGAAAGATACTGTATTTTCAACATAAATAACAAGTGTCCTAAGACTTATGGCCGGCAGTGTACGTATAGTATTCAATGCAATGACAAATTTTCAATAGACATAGGTAGAAAATTCAACATTTTCCTAATTAGTCTGAAAGATTTCATTTGGTCACAAGGGTGATCGAATGTACGAGGTGATAATGCAAAATCTATCCGTGTCTTTTGATGATGGACCTCCTTGCAATCAACAGTTCGGTCACTTAACGATTAATTATGTAATCATTGCTTGAATAATCGAAGTTCTACGGTATTAACCCACCAGCGGTGGCACCGGATCTGAGTGGCCCAAGGGCTTGAATTCATTTTTGTAGTGTTTACATTTTTCTAAGATGGAATTCCGAAAAAAAGCAGAAAGGAAGAAGAAAATGCAGTGGGGGTGGAAGAAGAATGAGGTAGAATCTGTAAAGGAGTTCGTATATTTGGGAGTAGTGTTGAACAGGAATGAAAATATGGAAAGACACGTGAAGGAAAGGGCAAAGAGATCAAGCATGGTAGTTAGGTAGATTTGGGGAATAGGGCAGCAAAAATTTAGGGATACCTTTAGATGGGGGATATTTACATATGTTTGAATATCTAGTGATGGGAGTAATGTTATTGGGGTAGAGATATGAGGCTTTCAAGAAAGGTGTGCTTTGGAGCAGATACTGATAAAATGTATAAAGTGGACCTTAGGGTTGGACAGGTGTACACCTAGTTATACAGTTTTGGTTGAGACAATAAAGAAGAAGGTGCGAATCAGAACAGGGTAAAGAGCAATTAGGTGCGAAGAGGAAATAAGAAAGGGGACGGAAAAGGAACTGTGAAAGCAATGTCTTAGAGAAGGAAAAGGCGGACTCAAAGACAAAATAATGGAAACACCTCGTACATTAAGAAGATTCTTTATTAATATCGTGTAGAACCACCATTGGCGTTTAAGACAGCCTGAATTCTCCTGAGAATGGAATCATGCAAATTCTGTATAATATTTAGTGAGATATTATACCATTCTTCAAATACGATCGCAATGTGTACAACTTCACAGCTACTAATCTCAACTAGACAATATACGATTTATAAGAAATGTTTCCATTACTTTGCCGAACCCCTGTATATCTAGCTTGAAAATAAAAATAAATGCATGTGAACACAAAAAATCAATAAAATCAACACTGGGTCTGAGAGGCCCGGAGCCACTACTGACGTTACAACAGAAGGTGCCACTACTGACGGGTTAACCCCCTGCCTTATAATAAAGGGTCACATTCGTGTTCCAAATTGTGGCCTGCACGTTGTAAACATGTGTTTCACTTGCATATGAATTGTTATAGAATTACAGAGAATTATTTAACCACTTCGGTTGGGTTATCCTTTTCTAAATGTCAGAAATTTTCAAAACGATGCCAAGAGTGTCCAAGAAATAAGGACAGAAAGACTTTCTACGATTGCGTAGACTGTGAAAAAGCTATATGCTTGAAATATAACATTTTCACTTGTAAAACTTGCTTCGAAAACGGCGATGACTAATATTATTATTATTATAGAGTTTACGTTTTTATATTTTTTGTTATTATTAATATGATAATATAATGATACTTCTTATATCAGAAAAATCACTTTGACCGTTTAATAATGTATTTCTAGTTAGTAAATTTAGATTTAAGAAATTATTGTATATACTGTTCTAAAAGTCACAACATTTGCATGTTTTTCATTACATTCAAAAATAAAGAACAATTTCTAATTATTTTGTGTATGGATAAATTAAATATGAGAAAAAGAAGACAGATTTGTATTATATTAATAGGTTATACATACAGAATTTAAATCTTAAAAAAAATGGATTGGGGTATGTGACACCCCACCACATAGGTCATGTTACATTTTCCCACCACACAGTTGCCAATGACTACGTGGACCATAAGCGTCTATTTAATACGTAAATCCCCACCGTAGAGGAGCATAACCAGCCGCTATCAGACAGGGACAAATCAAGAATAACTAGGCATCCAAACCCGCTAGCCAAATACCGTATACACCAACAGTACGACTAGAAGATTAAAGAAGAAACACCCGCAGGACCACGTGACACAAGCGCAAACATAAATATATTTTAGAGACCATTTTTGTAATAATGCTACTCCAAGACACAACAACTTGCCGAATGTCTGCCAGGATAATTGCAAGGAACCTGTGGGGTTATATAAAAAAAGATACGTAAAACCGTTATCAAAGTGAAAAGGTCAAACCACGAGTGGAACACGTGCAATACACTTTTAGTCTGAAGTAGCTATCACGTGTGAGAGACGTTATTCCAGCTCAAGTGATTAACCCTTTGAGCTCCTAATTCCTTTTAATTTTCTTTTCAATAACTCCCATTATTTTAAATGTTTTATTTGAAATGTACTTCAAAAGACAGTTGGTTGATAGGAACCAATTAGGTGCAAACAATCATGTACCTGAATACTTCAAAGACTTTGTTTGTTACAAAAAGGGGTCATATAACATGTAATATTGCTTATCTAGGTAAAAAGAAATATTGCGAAATATATTACATATTTAAACTGGCAACTTAACCCTTAAGTGGATTATTGAAGCCGTAGCGGTCCAGTACAACTTCAAACTAATAATTGTTTAATTTTTACCTAACAGATAAATAGAAATCAGTTTTCCTTACAGCATTGGAAACATAATGAGATAATAGAGGATTACATAAATCTTCCAATAATTAGATGAACACATGTTATTCACTTATTAGTTTGAAGTTGCACAAGGCCGTTACGACCC
The DNA here is from genome assembly GCA_916610135.2 of Macropis europaea. Classification (NCBI taxonomy): domain Eukaryota; kingdom Metazoa; phylum Arthropoda; class Insecta; order Hymenoptera; family Melittidae; genus Macropis; species Macropis europaea. Next base: position 40,212,936 of record OU744344.1, read on the forward strand.
CAATAATCCACTTAAGGGTTAAAAATGTCGAGTATGACTCGACATAGGAGTACCTGTGAATAAAATCGATGTCGAATCACACTCGACAAAGGAGTTCAAAAGGTTAAAAACAATTGTACGTGTCCCTAAATATTCTTCCTATGCATCTCCCCTGTAGCATTTGAGTAATAAAATTCAGCGCTAGAAATCCCTTGAAAAAGTCGTATGGGAAGGGATTAAATCCTGATACACTTTTATCGGATAGAATCTGTGTTTTCAGCGAACAACGCGAACGTGTAGCACCGGTGGTCGAATAGAGTAGCGACAACACGTGGGTATGCGTAATTAAACGGGGAGAGGCCCGATAACTTGACGTGGCGCCGGTTTAACGCGTTAATTATCTCGTTCTTGCGAGTACAGTCCGGTTAATGAGGCTTTCGCTTGTAAGTCGCCTCCTACGTGCACAGCACGCGCGCTCATCCTGCTGAAATTGCTTTTATCGTTCGTTTATCCGGTTTCATGCCTCGGACCCGTGTTCTCAGTATTATTTACGGTCCTGTAAATTCGAAATGGACGCTCGCGATTTTTCCACGCCGGCTATAAAAGGCCGCCCGGCTCCTATCGTTTAATTTTTCTCTCGGACTATACAAGGGGTAGACGACGATAGATACTTGAATGCTTTCAGATGGAGGTCTGAGTTGTTTGAGCTTGCATTTCTAGAAAGTTTTGTATAATTTGGATTTTTGAATTTTGGAGCTTTATATTATGTACTCGTGACAGAAATATATTTCTTTTTTTTGCTGAAAATGCAAAGGGGTGAGGAATGCTACCCGAATGCTATCAACATAGAGTTCTATATTGTTTGAATTAACGTTTGTACAGAATTTTATATAATTTAATATTTTGAGTTTTGGAATTCGGAAACTGTTTATATTGAGTACTCAAGACCTGAAATTTATTTCTGTTTTCGCTTACGACACAAAGGTGTGATGAGTAGTACCCCAATTCTATTAAAATAGAGAACAGCATTTTTTATATTAACATTTATGCAAAATTTGGTGTAATTTGAATTTCTGGAGTTGGAAAACAGTTTAAATAAAGAATTTAACACAGAATTTCATTTTCTTTTTCGTACGACACTGAGAAATGAAAGAGAAAAATACTTGAATGCTTTCAAAATAAAATTTTACAGTACTTAAATTAGCCTTCGTGTAAAATTTGTTATAGTTTTACAGTACATAAATTAGCCTTCATGTAAAATTTTGTATAATTTTAATTTCTCGGTTTAGAAAATAGTTTGAATAAAGTATTTAAAACGAAAAGTTAAGCACTAGAAGTAATTTATTAACAAAAAATGATAAAATCGTGTTATCAAAGTAAAGGAACACTCTTACTACGCCAACCCATCCTTAGATTGCAACTTTCACGTATCTCTGATACGTACCCACGCAATTTATTCGTTTCAAAGCAATCACATTGACAAAATTTTACTCTCTAATTTATTTCCCAAACTAACAGAAAATTCTAACCGTCAATAAAAGAATACGTACTCAGACTTAGATATTATTCATCTAAAGTTTCATTTAAAGAATTATTTAAGAATTATTTCATCAGTTAACACAATCCGTGATCTAAGTGTAATCATTGATTCTTCGCTAAGCTTTACCGATCATATAAACCGAGCAATTGGCACTGCCAACGAAGCTCTTGGTATCTTCGTGACATTTTCCTCTGATTTCAGGCACGTCACACTCTTAGAACATTATATTTCTGCCGTGTTCCTCCTCACTAGGAATTTGCATCCACTATCTGGTCTCCACATTAAACAACCGTAAAAAACAACTAGAAGCGGTACAACACAAATTTTTGAGATACGCTTCTTATAAACTTGGTCATCCGATAACTGCCTCTAACTATGACTATTCATTTATTATGCGTTCACTGAATATTACGAGCTCAGAAAACAGGAGGATCGTCTTTGACTTAATTTACTTTTTCAAAATACTTAATGGACATAACACTGTCCGCGCATCCTAGAGAAAATTAATGCGAATGCACCTAAAAGGAAAGTCAGACATTCTCCTACGTTCAAGCCCGTACCACACACTGCCCGATTTGGACATACTGATGTTATCACAAGATTGTCAAACTTGGCGAACCAATTTTCTAGTAATATTAATATCTTCGGCGACTCCATTACATCATTCAAAGTAAATGTTTTGTAAACTCTCCAAAACGGAACAGATTATTAATATATAAGTATTATTTAGCTTGCCACCATACATTTATGTACAATAAAGGGGCCATCCCGTTTATAACAATATATAAATAAAATGAAAATTGGGTTTAATCTCTGTTATTTTCAGTATTTATTATTTATTGATATCTGTTTTAATCAAGTACTCGTTGAAAATAAAATTTAACTTAAATTTATTGATTGTTGTCTACCAACAATGCTGACGCTGCTACATTTATTATTTTTTATTACCGTAAAATAAATAATAAATAAAATTCTTTATCGATGGTATAACAAGATGCAAATAAATTATCTGCAAGTTCATTTAAATAAATTACATTAAATAATATCGTTATTTGTGCATTCTGAAATAGAACCATTATTTGAAGTATTATTTATTATTTAATTATTGTCACTTTAAACGAAATTTCCGCGATACTATTTTTGCTCAAACATACTATAGTGTTCTATAATGAATACACCTAATATAAATATGGACCCTTTATTTTTAAAGTGCATAAATCGCATTTCTGAAAAAAATGAGTTAAAACTATTTTGGTTGCAAACAGATGTATATGTTCCTCTTATCTTAAAACAATTTATTGTCAATATCACTTAAAATCCTTACTATTGGGTCAGTGGAAGTATAAACATCACCCGGAATTCTAAATATATTTATTTTGAAAATGGTTTGTCACTATACTAGTATAATAAAAGGTTGACTCCTTATCATCTGCAGAAAAATAATGATAATGCAGATAATTATAAATACTCGAGACAACAAATATAAAATAAATTTCTCCGTAGTAAGTAATAATATTTATAAAAACATTAAACTGCAGAACCTTAAATATATAAAAATAGCAAAAAATTGACTTCTGCCACTCTCAATATAAAGGGCTTACACATATAACAATCACCATCGATTAGCATCGTTGACGACTATAATGCAGTTGGAGCAACTGCAAATAAAAAATTGATACTAAAAATGAAATTAAATAAGGCTCTGAAAAGGAAGAAAAGAGAAGAATAGATATCACGAGAAATTTTTCATAATGAAAGTAGTTGATCCACGCTTGAGGGTCCCTGTTCTTTAAGTGTTATAGACATTCAGTGTCTAGTACCCTTGTTCCAAGAGAAAATGATCGCGCGTTACAGTCAGTTTCACTTTAACCTTTGTTTTTCATCTTCGTTTATGTTTCTCCCTTGAAAGGCTGACTTAAAGTACGCAGTATCGGCGTGTTCGATAGACCGAGACCCGAGTTCGCACATAATTCAAGCTACGTCTCAATTGCAGCACACCCTTGGAAGCTGAACGGCCGGGAGTATTGTAAAATATATCTGTAAAATATGCGGCAGAACCAGCTGCCGTGCCATGAACACCAACAATTTACCGTGAAACGCAATCATCGTGACGTCTAGTTGCGCGAGAATAGACGCAGTTAATGCAAAACCATATTTCTTCTTTCCCTTGTTCTAGGAAACGCTCTGTCTTCAAATTTATTAGCCTCATCCATTATCATTTCTCCGGTTCTAACGATACTCAATCTGAACGCAGAAGTTTTACAAAAAGCGGTGCCAGTCTTGAGGTTACTTCAAATCAATACACTTTCAAACTTTCACGTTGTATAATATTTTTTTCATATTCTGTTGGTAAACGGGTTATTTTTTATCACTATGAGAGTAGATAAAGTAGATAGAAAACAAGCGAGCTACCTCGTCTTGCCCGCGACAAACGTGAGAGTACCTCAATTTATTTGTATTATAATAAATAAATAAATACACGTGGACAGGTGACCGGAATTTGTGTATATAATCAAACGACACCGATCAAAATATTGAAAGACATAATCCTCCATGGTGGAAATGAAATATAAAATGGTACACTCTTTCCGTCGAGACGATTTAACTCATCTTGCACTTCAAAGAGACACTTTTTAATGGCGAATCAACTCCTAACCCCTAGTTAAGGGATAAATTAAAAAGTATTGTAAGCTGGTGGTACCAAATTTTGATATATTGGAAGATTTGAAAGAGAGATTGAAGAATTAAGGGACACGTAAGTAGTATCCACACTAAAGTAAATAAAAGTTTCCAATCAATGTAGATCTGTAAATTAAGTCTAATGGAGACTGATGTAATTCATTGTACTTTTTAACACTTTACACTCGACGAATTTTTAAATATGATCGGCCAGCTGACAGTTTTGTCTAATTGTAAGACATTTTTATGCTGTGGATCTGAAAACTAATAGCCTTGTATTCCCAACCAGAATTTATAAACGCTTAGAATTTAACATTTTTTACCTTAACTTTGTTAATTCAGTTTGTGTTACAATAAATAAAACTTGAATTTTAAATATCGATGTCCTCCATTTTCAGTTGTGCTCAAAGGGTTAATACAAGTTTCTGTTGAAAGTAGCCAGACATGTCTAGAGATTATATACATTTTTGTAAAGGATGTAACCATACATACTCATATATATGTAGAACATATTATACAGAAAACGCACATTAAAATCTTTACGTTATCTTATAATCAGTTATGATTAATTTATAGACACATATTAACTGAATGTTTTTTAATTATTCTAAGGAGTAGGTACATATTACATATGTCCCTAAATTTTTTATTTAAATCGTTTACAAATATACTGAACTAAACCAACAGAATAGAAATACAGATACATAACTATATACATAAACAGTTATAGCAACTATCATGAATGAGCCAGGCTCGGCACACGTAGCTGTTATGAAACTTAACCTTAATTATATTCGCATATCATACACTTATGACTGATATTAATGAACCATATTAAACAGAGAAAGACCCAAAAACACACCTTTCCAAACTTCTAGTATTTTAGAATTACTTCAGGAAAAGAATAAACACGGATTTCAGTTGCCGCGACCCTCAACAGAAGTGTTAATATTTTACAAAATTCTATTGAAAAACAATTTTTCACGAAAATGAAGAAAGGAAGATTTGCCAAATAAGGGGGCTGAAGAGCCCCCAAGAACCACTGACATCTGAAAATTGGTCATCCTATGTCTGCTACCAGCTGAAGTAATTATTAGTGACACTGTATATCTAATTCCACACTGGTCGATTTTTTACATTCTAAAATAAAATTATCACTTTTATGCGAAATATAATTACAATTCCGGTCATCCTTTTAGCAACTGTAGTTTGGATAATCGAGATCCTACTGTACTTATTTTCATGACCTCAGAAAGATGTTTACTACAATCAAAAAGCAAAATATAGCCACTGAATTGGTGCATATGACATTGTCAATCCTAGGTGATGCAATGTTTTCATAGTTTATGGCAAGTACGGAATATGAATTGTTCAAACTGATATACATTGGCACCAAGGAGGAAGCATTCATCGGTCTTTAAGAGAAACTCAGAAAAGTTAGAAGTGTCTACAGTGTTCTAATGGTGCATCATTGGAATTATGGATCCCCGTTAGATTAGGACAATTATGTTTTACGAGTACAAATGTGGGCTTGGTAGAACTGAAGTTCAAAGTCTTTCACACAACAGTCGTAGGAGGTTTGCGAGAAATCGGTAAAGTTCACAAACTTTACCATTTGGTACAGAACGAATTGTCGGAGACAAATAGGCAAAGTAGGCAACAAAACAAGCCCTTTTAGGATCATATGGTAACATGTGATAAAAAGTAGATACTAAAGGACAACAGATGGATATTTTCATCATGGTTGAATGTAGGTGAACCTCCACAATCGACTCCAAAACATACCCTTCATTCGAGGAAAGTTAATGCTTACCGTATGGTGGACACAAAAAGAAATTATACATTATAGCTTTTTAAAACCTGGAGAAACAAGAGCAGCTGAAAAATACTGTGCTGAATTGCATACAATGCATGAGAAGTTAAAAAAGAATGCAGTCGGTAGTAGCAAATCAGAACGGTGTGATCCTTCTGCATGACAACGCCAGACCTCGCGTTGCACGAGTGACGTTGCAAAAACGGCATCAGTTAAAACACCAAGTTTTATTCCATGCAACATACTCACTAGACCTTTCCTCAGCCGATTTCCTTTTGTTCAAAAGTTTTGATAATTTTTCGAAAAATAAACGATTCACAATTGGAGGGACTGCAGAAAATGCTTTCGAGGCATTCAAGGCGTGAAAGGACGCTAATTGCTACCATAAAGACATAAATGCTTTAGATAACCGTTGAAAAAAATGTACACAAGAAGATGGTAACTGTTTTGATTAGATAAAGTAGTAATAAACAGAGAAATCACTTATTTGAACTTCTTTATTCAAGGCAGTAATTTCATGTGCACTACCCCAATATACGGGGTCCCTAATTATCTTCTCTAGCTGTAGCGGTACGAAAAACGCTTTATAGATCATTTGAACGATTTCAAAGAGTGAATAAGACAGAAGAATAATTTTCTTACAAATGCCAGTTTTCTCGTTTCCTTTTTTTCAAGATTATCCATGTTTTTTATATGAATGCACACCCCCACCCATAAGTCCCCGGACATTTGCAGCAAAATGATTATTAGAACGTGTATAAAATTTTTCGGGCTGATTTTATTATTTTACGTTATTATATTTATCGATTTGCTTTACCCTACATGAAATGCATAACCCCCATTTCAGAATTTATATTAGAAGGAACCATAATTATTAAATGATACACATGTAAACAGAGAAATAACATCTTGTAACTCCGTAACTAATGATACTTGGACCCATGTTCATTAACACGTTGAACGCCACAGTGAAAACCGCCATACAATATTTACTCAGTCTTGTTGTTTTGTTCCTAAATTATTGTTTCAGTATGAAGTGTGCTCAGAATTTTGCGACAATCAATAATTATTTAATTTAATTAAATTTGAGGTGTCGGCTACCGGTGACCGCCACGGCGTTAAACGTGTTAAGACTTTTCTATTTGTTTTAATGAGTACTATATACTCCTGAAGTTTGACTCCATCTTCTTGAACACTCTATATAAATGACTGAAGGAAATCAAACATTATATTCCCAGCGATACTTTCTTCGCACAGAACAAATTTCCTTTACTCTGTCCCTCAGCGAAAGTGTGCATATTTCAGAAAATATTATGTGGAAGACAATTTTTCACGAAAACGAAGAAAAGAGGGTTTGCATCTCTCGTCAAACAAGGGGCTGAAGAGTTGCAGTGGGATCCGCATGGGGGTCCTCATCGTGGAGCACCCGCGCCGCCAAAGAAGACGCTCACAGATATTCCCAAGAGCAAAAGCCTGCAACCGAGGTCACTCCTCCTCGTGGGAGGGCCCCCAGGCGCCGCGTAGCCTCCCTCGTCGGCTCACCCAGCAACGAAAAACAAGACTTTATGGAGCTACATCGCAGAGAGTACGCGCGGTTGCTTCGGTCCAGGGCCGGCTGAAGGCCAACGAAACCCTGAATGCCCGTGGTCCGCTCGAAAAATCCTTTGAATAATTGTCCGACTTACTTTGTTCAACCAATTCCCAGGCTGGATTAATGAAACCGCTCTCACGGGGGATGTTTCGAAGTGGCGAGGCGTGGCGCGACTGAGAAACAACAGACTTTTCGAGAACAGAAACCAGATAATAATCATATTTCAGGCGTTGCACGATAGTATAAAGGAACCGTTTTTATCGTGAATGTAATCTATGTATAGGTGAGTGGTACGTAATGTGCACTTTTGTTGCTGGGCGATGATATTAACACGTTGAATGCCATAGCCATAGGTGGCATACCTATCTGGTACTGAACATTATAATGTGCCGTTGGTAATGTAAATCGTTATGATTAATCAGATTTAATTAATTGGTCGTATGCTTTCTCTTTTGTGTTGCTATTGCAATGTTGATAGTTTTTATGCATTTATAGCTATTTTGATTAAATCAAAATTCTGGCATTAGTTAGCGGTGCCTGTCATTACTTGACTGCGGATGTTTGTGCAAATATACATGTTCAGGCTTCCATATTTACTAAATTAATGCAGTTAAATAAATGAGACTTCAATAAGACTACACTTGCTGCTTCAAATGTCCGGTATTTCTCATTTTTATTTTGTTAAGTTATTAAATGTTCATCATACACCAATTTGGATTCATTAAATTGCATAAACATCCGCAGTCTAGTGATTGTAGTTAAAGTGTTAATCAAATTAACATACTTCGAGTTGTAGTGAAGGATGCTCTATCGATTACTGTACACCACGATTTTTTTTATGTAAATTTTTGTAAACAGTTACTAGTTATTTTATTAATTGATAAAAAGTTATTTAATTAAAAAATTTGTACTTCGGATAAAATTTTTGCAGTGAATATAATCAATTAAACCTTTGTATATGTTCATCCAATTTTTCTAACAATAACTTGCTTCTATGCGATATCTATAAAGTTCATTCATAAGTAAATTGTTGTCTGCAGAATGTCGCATACTATGTTCAATCTTAAATTTGATCCAAAGTGATACGTATAAAAGATGAAACTTATAATCAATGAGAAACTAAACATCTACCTATTTGAACATTAAAAATTATACTTTGTCATGATTTTTATAAATCTTTGATAAATATGGTTGTTTGCTAAAATATGTTTCTTTTAGATTCATTCTTCTGAAGGCATTGTTACATCGAAACGAATAAGTATCTGTATTTCCGAAAAAACTTTACCATTGACTTATTCTACTTGCTACTTAGCAACTGTGGAGAATTCCATAAAGAAAATGTCGTTATGTATAACTGAAATATTCATTCCTTTTATTCGAACGAAATTGGTGCAAATAACTAAAATCTAACTAGATTTTTAATATTAAATCCTGTTAAATAATATTTCGAGTCACATTTCAACTGCACAAAAACATAAAAAAAGGATAAAAAAGCACCCCAACCAACTAGCAGCAAAAGTTTATGATAAACTTAACAGTAGATAACTAAAGAGAAAACATCCCTTGGACTTAACTGCAACGTAGAAAAGCAAACAAATAGTAAACAACAATTTTAGAATGCCATCCTAATGGGGATAGGCATTAGCGTGATAATAAAAATCAAATGATAAGAAAATTTACCAAACGTCGAATAAGACAAATTAAGGAGCACGAGACAGAAAAAAAAAACATTTCAACTGAAAGCAACATTAGGTTTACTTAGCTCATATTAGGTAACTTGCCATTTGGACTTCCAGGGTGCAACATTACACAATGATAGTATTTTTACATATTTTAACACATGTTTACAATTATTATACTAAAATTGTATTTTAAATTTTACTGAAATTATAGTTCAAAGTTTGAACGTTTTTCTTACACATGTTTATCGAAATTAGTCTCTCTTTAAGTCTTAATTTCTCAAAAAGCTTGCTGAATGGTGCCTATAATTTTAATGCAATAATAATTAAAGATTTGAACAAAATAGACCACAAAAACCTGTAGTCCTTTCGCCTATAAAAATCGCCTATAAAAAATATACAGTCACTCACGAAAATCTTCATACACTTCATAAAAAAGCTATTTTGATTAAAATAAACAATAATTTCGTGTAATAACATATTTATTTATTAACAGATGAAGTAATATTAACTATTTGATGACAAAATATATTATTCTATAGGAATATTTAAACAGATAATAAAAAGAAACGCATTATGTATCTCACAAAAGTGATCGTACAGTCGTATTTTTTGAGATAACGGGTTACATTAATATTTTGTCGGGCCTCCTTTTGCCTCTAAAACTGCTTTTAATCTTCCTGACATCGAATGTACTAACTTTACTTTTCTTAGTGTATGATCACTTTTGTGACATGCATAATTCAGTTTCTTCTTACCTGTTCAAATATTTCTGTAGAATAATACATTTTATTATAAAATAGTTATTATTACCTCATATATTATTAAATAAATAAGATATTACACTAAGTTATTGTTTATTTTAATCAAAATGTACGTAGTAAGCTCTAATAGAAGCAGTAAGAAAATGATGAAAGTTACTGATATTATTGTTTAAAAAGGTAAAATTCGTGGTCACATTCATTTTGTGTAAAAATTGAGAAAGTTTGCCATTTTTTGTTAATGCAGCGTGGCACTCAGCGATAACCGAGGTGCCGTTGTATATACTTGGAAGCTACGTCAGAGTACAGAGAACTGAAGCATCCATAAGATGGTCGGCGCCGGAGTTTGCGCGAACAGGTTCGTTTGTACAGATTCACCGTCATTAAGTAAGTTCTTTCGGAGCAACCGGAGCATCAATTCCTGCGGCAATTTGAAGTAGGCCGGCGAATCCATTAGGAGAATTTCTCGGAGGCGAAAGGGGCGTTAAACGGTGCGACGTCGTCGAAGGATCGTATCTTCGTGTTAACGACACGGCTTCTTCTTCTTCCACCGAAACGGAAGGTGGCCGTCATGCAGAACAACTGACTGAACATACGGTATGACGGCCCTGTGAAGCTAATTGTAAGACCGATTTCTGAATACACTAAAACGTCTATTATCCGAACTAATAGGGAGACAAACCCGTTCCGACACGTGGGTTTTCGGATAACTGGACTAGAAGCACCAAATTTGCAAATATTTCATAAAACGACTGGAAATAAAACAATTTTCAAGAATGAATATATATTGCGTGAAAGAGTACATAATAAAGGAAATATAGAAAGTAAATTAATCATTTTTACATATAGCCAAATAACGAATTCCTTCTAAAATAAATATCTGTACTGCATCTATTTCCGTTTGCTCTTTTGTCCATCATATAGTAATGCAACATCCAGTGCATTTTCAGCTTCACAGTGCGGTGGAATAGAACATAATTCTGCCACATCTTTATCTGTGTCATCGCTTTTTTCAGCAAGGATAGATAAAAAAGTATTATCATCATTCATAACTTTATATCCTGAATTATTCTGGTATAGTTTCAACTATTCCTGAATGTCGTCGGAACTTCAGTTTACACATTCAGGTATATTGGGTGACAGATTTTCCAATTCATTATGATGAATTTCAAATGAAACACACATGCACCGAACACAGACAAGACACTAGCTTTAGAACATTGAATATTTAGCCCCTATTTTATCAGACATCGAAGTATGGCCACTTCAACACAGACGTGCGGTCTGGAATACCGCTGTGTTAGTGTGCGAATTAACACCCAGTAAAGACTTCTTTGACTCTGTTTCTAATTTTTTCCATGATATAAAAGTATTATAAATATATTCTTATAGCGGGTTACTTTAAGTTAGAGCTAAGTATGTTGATATGTAGGCGTTTATTAACTATCCACCCTAGAAGACAACAACAGAATCTTGAATTCTAGATACAACCCGATATACAAAAGCATCAAAAACCTAGAAACATGTAAATGCGAGGAATATATTCAATCATCTCTGCCAATACGTATGATAAGATCAGTAGCACAACTTAGGTTATCTGAGAGAGAAAAACTTAACTTAAGTAGTAGACATAATATACTCTATAAGATTAAAGAAACAGTGCAATGTACAATAGCTATAACTTCGAATTAGAAACCAAAGAACATATTGTGTATAGATATCCGCAATACTTAGCGTGTTGAAATCATATCAGAATTGGGTATCCTGAAATAGTACAGATAACCAAAGAAGAGCAAGCGAAATCGATATATTATTTTATACCGACTATGTTAAAAATAAGAGCCTTCTGTTTAAATGAATAGGATTAGGACTGTTTAGGGCATAAATGTACCAGATAAAGTAAAACTGTATCAGTCGAGACATAATCACAATAGACGAAAGCCAATACACGATTAATAATAATAATAATAATAATAAAATAATAATATAGGCGTGTATTTTTATGCGCAGTATAGTAACAGTGTAAGTCACACTGTTACTACAGTATCCTGAAACTCCATTATGGACACCCTGAACTTTAAATGTTTGCTGCATTCTCAGCAAAATATTGGAATTATGTCAAGTTTGGTGAGTATAAATTTTTCACCGTTAGGTTGTTTGGAATGTTGCTAACGACACAAAGTGAGTTTCGTGTACGTGAAATCATTTCATTGTTGAATTCTGTGTACTAAAACAGAGTAAGTACATTCTTTTGCATAGAAACCATTAAACCCAATTGAAAAGATATGGTTCATCCTAAAACTCCTAGTTTACCAAAGACCAAATCCCACTAAAGATGTCCTTATGCAAAATATTCAGGAAGTGTGGCATGGTACACCAGAAATAAAGGAGTATTTCGCTGCATTTTAAGTATGCCCTCAAGAATTGAGGCTACTATCAATAGCCACGGGGTTCACATAAAATTTTACAAATTGTTGTGTTGCTTTAATAAAATTGGAAAACAGAGATTTCGGACTTTTTATTTATAACTAGACTGCGGATTTTTTTGTAAATATAGATTTTTAGACTTCAATTTTTTAATTTCAATGTGGCTGATGAAACGCAACTGTGGCGGAACTACATTTGGTGGTTATAATGTTTAGAAGTACATTTTCTGTTTCGCTTAGTTTATAAAATGTGCATTCTTCACGAACTGGGATATGTTAAATTGCATGAATATCCGCAGTCTGTTTATAACCATGCCGTTACATTTTATACAAGCAAGAACTATAAATAAGCTCCTAAAATTGAAATTTGTAAAAAGTATTGGGTGCCCATAATAGAGTGGTAATGTAGTTCCACTTTGGATAAACAGATCCTACTGTACTTGTTTGCGACTGAAATCAGACGTAATAGAATAAATGTACATTTACAACTAATGTTCAAAGGTTTAAAATCGGTGCACTTCTGTATCTTCAATCGATTGTCGTTGCAAAACGGGTGAAAGTGTTTAAGAAATTTCATGAAAACATGCAATGTTTGTACCTTCAAATTTTACAACCTATTGCACATTTCTCATGGTTGACAATTTTTTGTGGAGTGAACGCTAAAGTTTTTCACACGCATGTGGTTGATGTCATATCCAGTAAGGAACTATTCTGGTGGAACCTGACAATCCGAGGCAAGCAGGGCCTGAAGAAGGTCTAATTATCGCAAACTCGGATTAAACAAAATTAGATTTATCAATAACTATTTCGTGACATTTGTTTCATAATACAATACTTCACCATTTAGATGGTACATATAAATCTTTAGCAGAGACCTTGGGTTGCTCTCCTACGTATGGAAGTACCGTATCCAATGGTGGCATTAGTTCTGTAAGGGTACCCATTCTTGGTGGTTGGTCATCAACACTATCATTGTCGTACACTGGATTGTTATACACATTATTGTTATATCGCTAAAATGTAAGTAAACGTTCTGCCTTCAGGGCCTATCCTGCTTTGAAATAATTTTAATATTTATTACGACGTGAACTATTAGGATATCTTCCATGAAACTTGAATATAGTGAGTCACAAAATTAATCGCGATTATATACGATTTTATAAAAAAATCTATGTTATTTCGACTGTCCTTTATTTAACACTCTTGTATCAAAATACATTTTAAATACACTCCTAAAACTTGTAATTATTCAGTTGTAGCAAAATTACGGATGAAAATTAATTATAGTAATGTTTTATAAATTTCCCGAGCCACTGTACATTATTTACAAAATTTTACTGGAACACAAAATATGGACCACCCATTGCAAATACTTCTTATGCAAACGTTTGCATTCCGTTTCGCGTACTTTTCGTCCTCAAAGTTACATGGACAATAGACAAACTTCTTGACAACTTCTAAATTCGTGAAGACTACTGCATGCTTTTTTTATCAGCATCAATTGCATGAAAGAGTTATTAGTGACGGTATGGAAACATATACATGAGTTTAAGGAACATTAGAAGTTGATGAAGATTCTTGGGCTGATGGGTACTGTTTTATTAATTAACCTAGACTAAAAAAGATACACCTTTTTTATCATCACACCCGGAAGTTTGTACTGTCATAGAATATCACGATTAGGTACTTCATGGTCACATTTCCCTCTTAATTTTGTTAACTGCTCTTTATGTTACGTGCGACCTTACAATGGCTATTATATTTCACATTAATTAAAATTTTCAAAATAATAAAACCGTCAAAGTGATACGTTTTGACGTCCCAAAATTCTACTACACACCATAATCTACCTAACCTACAATTTTTATATAACACGTTTTGACGTACCAAAATTCTACTACACACAATAATCTACCTAAACTACAATTTTTACAGAGTCCACTTATGCCACATCCAAAATAAACATACCTAAAATTCCAGTTGATATCTAAACTTCCGTTGACCCAATAGCAAAGGCTTCCAGAAGCATTAACAATAAATTCTTTCTAAATAAAAAGTCATCTACTTGCAACTGTAACAGCTCTAACTCATTTTCACCATAAAGTGACTTACACCGCTTTCAAAACAAAGTTCTCAAATATTATCAGTTCTTAGAATAACCCATCAGACATTTCTTTGAGCATCCCTACCCCATACAATCACTTGAAGCAAACAATAAGACCGCTCTTAAAGAAAAGGGACACTCCATCATGTAACAAACTTCCCCATAGTTGCATCAGATGACTCAGAACATTGACACAGTGTGTATTCAAAACAACTCTGATAAGCAAAGCGTCTGGAGCTGCCCTGAAAGATCGCAACCCCGTCGACGTTCAATTCCCCAAATTCCTAAGGGCTGGTTTCCGTTGATCGCAGCTCGTTTCTCTCGGAAAGCGTACGTCTATATCGCAAAAGGGTACGATGTCTAACCGAGCACGGGTCTGCATGTGCGAGGGAGTCGAGTCGTCGGTCAGTCGAGCCGGTAATGGGAGGTCAGAGGTCACCGCGCCGCCAACGCTAGGGAGGAGGAAGGGCGAGGCGGAGGAATGGGAGAGATCGAAGGGGGTGTAGGAGGCCCGGGAACCTCGTGGCTCGTTGGCGAGACGAAGAAAGGGGATGGCAAGGTATTCTGCTGGGATATACATACGTACGCGGCCACGGAATCTGTACATGTATGCATACACTTAAAGCCGTATATAATGTTGTATAAGCATCGAGAGTTGGCCTTCCACGAGGATAGAGAGGGGATGAGGGAAACGAAACGGAGGGCTGGTGCGATATGCCTCTCGAAACCGTGGGAACGCACGTGGCCCCACGCGCCTAACTAACCCCTTCGTCTGTGCCTGAACTTGCCTCCTCTTCTTTCTCCCTTATTCTCCGTTTTGCTTCCCTGTTCCCTCCCCTACGCCTCCGATTCCCCGATTTCCTCGAATCTCGCTGTTTCTAGACTTTCTGGCCACGTTCCTGGCGATTCGTCCAGGTCCATTGATGATCCCGTTCATCCTCCGCGGATGGGTCTCTCGTTTCATTCTTCAGCGACGTCTTGCCTCCTCTTTTACGAATACCACCCATCTCCACCTCCTGCTCGTCGTTCCTGCTTTGTCTCACCCGTGCAGAGCTCGCCGTTTCCTCGTCTTCTTCCCCTTCCCCGTGTGTACCAACGCCGAGGTCCATCCTCCAGCGACCGCTTCCACCTCTCCGTAACAGCCACCGCCTCCTCCACCAGCTGGGCCCGATCCACCGGCTTCCCTTTTCTTTCTTACCGGCACCGAATCGCGGGCTCGCGGTTTCAGCCCTTTCATTACCGAATTTCTCCGTCTATCCGGACTTCCAGCCAGCCTGGCCCGGGTTCCTGCGCGGTCTTGATCGTTTCAGGAATCCGCGATGTCGGCGGTGTTTTTGGAAATGCGTTTGGAAGGATAATTCCGAAGATATGCGAGGAAATCAGGAAGTATCAGACAAGTTATCATCGAGAAATGCTATCTGGAGGAGCATAGGGATATGATGTTTTTAAGGAAAGTCATAATAAGCTTTTATTAGTGGCATCGAGTATTAAGTGGCAGTATAAAGGGATCGATAATAGTAAGACAATTTTGAACAGATTGGCAGAAATGACAACCGTCTATTCCGTGCATATGAAGCATGTTAAACTAAACTAACTATTAAATAGAATTCTTCTTCTTCTTATAGGACCCAAATATTAAAGCGTTACTTACCCAGTTAGGGACTATGGAGGAAGGTATTAAAGTTTTCTAAGAATGATAGAGTACTGGGTGAAACTTACTAAACCCACGTGAGTTATTGACAATTGCTTGTAGTTAATGTGGCTATGAATATCGAAAATGATGAACGCTTGATATTTTTTAAAACCAGAAAAAGATGATCGTGAGTAAAAGGGTACAAAGATGTGATGTTGGAGAACAATTTAATAAAGACGGGTAGTGGATAAGAATTATTGAGTAATATTATTTTAAACAAGATACTGTTTCCGCTAGACTTTTATTCTAAACATTAACTGTAATTTTTACTCTCTTTAAAAGTTTATGAAGGTTATCCTTTATAATTTAAGAGATGCTGTGTTGATTGAAAACGGGATACCAAATTGACATAATAATATAATAGATCCTTCAGTATACAGTTTCTGAATGTTCAATTCATTTAGAATATTTCTTATTACTAACATACGGTAAATATAACATGTCAACGAATAACGTACTTTTCTTAAAAGAAATAAGAGAAAAAAAACTGTTAAGAATTATTTGAGTTAGGAAGAACCGATATGCTTTGATAATTTCAATACAAACTACTAATTGATAACGATGCCATTTGTCAATTCTTGCAATTTATATTAATAACAGCTTAGTATAAATAGAACACCATTTCTACTTGATAATATTGTTTGCTAAATACAAAGATGTTGTTTCTTGATATTATTTTACAAAAAAGTGTGAAAAGAAGTCATTTCCGAACTCATTCATTCTTGGCGCTTCAATATTTACAATGTTTAAATATTCATCCGCATAAAAAATCATTTAAAATAAAAACATTGTCCTTTTTGTGTAAATCGTCGAACGTTTAGTTCATTTGGAAAGTAGACATCGTGGAACAATTTAAGAAATTTACCAAATTTGTCAATATTAAGTAAATGAATTCAGTGTAGAAAATAAAACAGATATTTAAGAGTATTTTTTCGTCAACTTCACTATTTCCTTCTACATTTCACACCGAATATTCAAAAAATTATACATAAGACACAAGGAAATAGTCATATCGTATTCAAAAGAAAAATAACGCACAAGATAGCTATAAATAATTTTCAGTTCCTATTTATCATTATTTGACTTAAAGAAATCAGTAGACGGGCATTCAAAGAAATTAATCTGAACATATTTTCCAATTTAATGGCGCGGCAAAACCATTTTGCCAATTCATGTCATACATTAAAAATAAATAAGTGATTAATGTCTAGAAAAATGCGTTAATCAACTACATTTATTCTATGAATTTTAAAATTCGATTTTCTGAAAAACAGAATTTGATATAAAAATTTCATCTGATATTTTTAGATTTAGGTACTTTTACTCAAGGTAGCGCTATTTCAAAGCAAATATTTCACAAATTTTTTACCCAAAATTGTGAAACATTAACAATAAGTCGAAAGGATTTTGAGACATAAACATTATGGAACACGTTCATGAAATTATGTCCACATGAGAACATGCACTTACGTTCCATCCCTAAGATGTGAACAAATATTTGAAAACTCCAACAGAAAACTGCTGTATCTAATCATTAAATAAAATAACATAGCATATGTCAAATACTCAAAAACTCAGGAGTCCCTAAATTTTCTGAAACCAGAAATAAGCACACACACACTACCGACGAAAAGTTTGAAAGCAGTGTCTTGTTTAAACAAGAAACTGTGAAAAGTCAGATAGTTACCTGTAACAATAATATAGGAATAAAAAAAAATTATCTAATTGTAATAGTTTTGCAGTTTAAGTTTGGACATGGACATTGCAGGCAGATGTATTAAATTATTAGCTTAATGGACAAACAAATCTTCAGATTCAATAAAACATAGCTCCAGAAATACATATTATCACTTAGAGTGTGACATAAACAGATACGTACTACTGATTAATGCAATATAATTGCATTATAATTTATATCTACATATGCAAAATAATTTGTAGGAATTACCAGAAAAAAAAATACCAAACGCTTGTCATACTTTAATTAATTTCAAAAATTATTGTTGAAACAATATAAAAAATAAAGTATTAACTTGTAAAATTATTATATCGTTTATACAGTACTATTATCATCCACATGTTATTCCTTGAAAAGAAAGTTACTACAAACAATCTATTCAAAATATTATCGCCTGTAATCTCTCATCACTAGACTGCGGATCTTTATGCAATTTGACAAATTTAAGTACGTAAAGATGCACACTCTACATATTAGTAAAATAAAAAATAAATTTTGTAATATATGAACAGAAAAATATAATTACATCATGGTTTCATTTCGATAACTACATTAAAATAAATAATACATGAGTTTTAATATGTATATTTGCATAAACATCCACAGTCTACTCCACTACCGCAAGTAGCACCTATTCTGTCACTCGTATCAAAACATACACTCCAAATTGGTTAAAGAATATGTTCAGCGACCATCGAAGGGTTAAATGTTCTTTCATCCATCCAGCAACCCCTGTCTGCCCCCCTGAAAAGTGATATGTCGTTAGAATCACGGGAACAACGAATAGCAAGGTGACAGGGGTGAAATTACGCGTCGGCGGATGCGCTGTTTTAAAACGGTCCCTTTCCGGCTCGCGCCGGCGCGGGCACTTCGAAAATTGATTATCTCTCGGCCTGTAATGATCCATTACACGGATTCGAAGGGAGTTCGAGTGGATGTAACGCCGTTGCAAACTGACAATCACTGTCTCGGCCCGCGATGAATTATGAGCCGATAATCCACGGTTGCCGCGCGGAATTTACGCCCGTTTATAAGTCCACCGTAGCTTTTTCTTCGTGGAACCGCGCGACGGGTTAGAAAAGCTACGATTTAGGAGAAGTGAGAGTTATCGTACGAATGGAGGGCGCGAAACTCGAATTTCCGTGCAAGCCGACGTTTACCAACGGATTAATTCCTGACAAGGAAATTGCACATCTGTCATTGGTACTATTACTGCGAACAAAACCTTATAGTGTTGAAGGAAACTATAATTCGCTTGTGTTGGGCACAACAAAAATCACAATTTCAACATTTAAAAAATATATTCTTTATTTTACAGGGATTGACAGTTTGACGATCTTAACCTAAGGAAATACTTTTATTTATAAAAATTAATGTTTGGAACGTTCATGGAAAACTCATGTGTAATAGTACATTCGATTTTCTCCTGCACTTGTAATATTCAGTCTTCTGTCTATAAACTTAGATTGTTACAAATTTTAAATATTGTACTATTGTAAGATGGAAAATATGCATTATAATAGAGTAGAAACTGAATTATTTCAACAGCGTATATTCCAATTAGGTCGAATAATCAAGGTTCTATTATTTCATCGGTGTTAGTGTTCGTAAGTAAGAATTATTTAAACATGTTTCATTACTTTCTTAATTGAAATCTGCTGCCACTTGCTTCGAATTACAGATACGAGTTCACTCAAAGCTTACAGATATTTATGTAACACATTTAAATTGTAATTAATTTTGCAACTACTATTTGAAATTATAATATTTTTATTCATATATTCTATGTAACAACGAAAAGCACTATTTCAACTACATCGAAGTCACCCTTTCCTTAATTATCTAAAGCAATAGTCACAGAGAAGCTAATTAATTTACTGTGGTCCATTACTTACTCAATAAAATTAAAACTATAGAAATAACACCAACAAATAAATAGAAAAATCTTGTCCTATTTTGTTGTCACTGGCTGTAACATTTCACTCAAATACAATAGACCAAATTGTCATAAACATGTTACAAATCTCTTTTATATTTGAAACTCACACGAGCTTGATCAGAAAACTAACCACATTGATCAAGCTTTAAAATCTCTGCAATGAGACCATAACATTCCTCAGTATCACGTTACACAGGATCATTAAACAATCTAATTTCATAGTACTAAAGCAACTGGAGAAATCTGCTAATTTTTTAATAACACGAACTCGCAAAGTACAAAGATTCTCAGGTTAAAGGGCGAGCTTCTGTTGCGTCAAAAGCCTATAGATGGCAGCATCAAGCGGATTCCCAGTATTCTAGTGACCAGCGTTGTTAGGAGGGTCGAGAGGTCGAAGGAACGGACGAATCAGAGAGCAGCGAATCGCATGAGCGCTTTTGCATTCGAGGGTGACACGGGCGACGTTGAGAAGCTAAGTGGGCCTGAGGCATCATACGCCGTCGATAAAGAGAGCTCCATGATACCGACCGTGGCAAATCAGGAAGATAAACTGGCCAGCCTGTCTGCAGAGGAAAACCCAAAATTACATATAAAAAAAAACTAAGAAAATCGTTCAACATCAATTATGATGCTTATATTAAGAAACTGTAGAGAATCGCATCTATTGTTGAGCACGTCTCATTTCGATCTCGGTTTCCTGAAAAAAAGAAGACGGAGAAGGGGTTGCAGGGAAGTGGCCGGCGCCTGGGTCAGTCGCGAATTAGCGGCGTTTAAAAGGGAGGACCAGAGTTCCTTTTTTTAATGTGTTCTCTTCCGCGCCGTCCCCTAAGCCGGCGTCTCGAGTTTAAACTATACTACTAACTAATAGCAGGCCTAGAGTGTGTTTCTACAATGTGGGCACACCGTGCACCGTGGCCGGCCAGTTTACCTAATCGTCGGCTCGCAAAAAAGAGAGGCCCTGCGTACCGCCCTAACAACAGGCCATGGGCCCGCGGGGACCAGTTCCTCGCCTTCCTGAACCCGCGTACGATCTTTCCTCCACGTCGGCCACCTTCCTTTTCCCGAAATTTATTATTGTGCGTTTAATCGCTCGTGCGAATCAAAGCTGAACGGTCGCACGGTGGTCACATAAACTCACTCTCGAACCCTAGCTCGGGGAACGACTGCTAATCAACGGTGCTCCGACCTGTTCCATGTGTTGCTTCCAATTTCCTGGCGAGTAGGAGTCATCATACTGTCTATGAGTTAGGAGATATTTAGTTGTCATGGTTTAAAGTGATTTAACGATTGTCTGGAGAATTTTGGGTAATCTTGCTTGATTTATGTGATTGATGCAAGAGAGAGTTAGAAGACAATATAATAAAGGAATAGGGAAGGAAATGTATGTTGATATGTTACAGTAGAAATATGAACTTCAGTGAATGTGTATACCACTATGGTTCAGGCACCGTAAATAGGCAGTTCGAGGCCACTTCTCGTTTACTTATTCACGATAAAATATAGTAAATGTGAAGTCCCACTTTGGAGTTTCCATCATTTTGACATTGGATGTAATAGTAAAAATTAATGGACATCGTGTGTGGTAGTATGCAAAGTAGATAGCATTTGATTAACTCAGGAACGGGAACTGCTTAGTCTCTGTGTTCCTAATACAGTCAATGTGTGCATTCAGTTACGGTTTCGGGAGAAATGAATATAAAATGAAAATTACTTTTGCTAATCAATATACATTTGCAACCAAATGTACACACTTAGTAAACGCTTTCGTAAAAGCATACTAACAATCAGACGAACCATGTTCCGGTAGGCTGATATGGGTTAAATGTTAGACCTATAAGTGTAGAATACTTTTTTATTCAATATCTAATATTTTTTTGATTTTCGTAAATAGTGTAGGATCTTGAAGATAATAATTGAGACCTTGAAGCATCTAGTTACGGTGCTTATACTATACGAAGTGTACCTACCCATTGAAACACTTTAGATAAACATAAGTATTAACAGAAATTTATGTATATTTTTTACGAATTGCATATCTCGTTAATAATTGGTTAAGTTGGTTGACTAGTATAGTAAGTGTATGTACTTAGTGAAAATGGTATCAATTTTCTTGACTTTTAAAAATTTATTTTAACTCACTCAACCCAACAAAACATGCAAGTCGCAAAGAGTTCATATCAGTAGACTGCGGATGTTTATGCAATTTGACATACACAAGTATCTGGAAAACGCACATTTACAACCGTGGAAAGATAAGAAGTGTATTGTTTAAACATTTACAGAACAAAATATAGTTTTGTCAAAGTTTTATTTCTATAACTGTACTAACATGTAAAATATTTAACTCTAAAAATATATATTTGCATAAATATCCGCAGTCTACATATCACTTGTGAGAAGTAGAAATCATTCTTACGGAATTTTAAAAACCAACATTGACACTTTCTGACACTTGAAATACCTTCTGTATCTAAGCCCTTTATTTTGAGAGTAGCGTAAGTCACTTTTTTGCTGTTTTGAGATATTCAGGGTTTTGCAATTTAATGTTCGTAAAGATATTGTTACTTACTAAGGAGAAATGTATTTTATATTTGTTATCTCAAGTAATTATAAATATTTTTCTACAGATGTTAACGAATTAACTCTTCTTATACTAGTAAACCATTTTCGAAATTAACATTTTATTAAATCTAAAGACTTCTACCAATTTAAATGACGTATACTCCATCAATTCATAAGTAAACCATGTAATGTAAGTACTGTATAAGTAATTCGTGTAACATTAAATTTTCAAACTTATTCATCACCATCAGGAATAGGAATTATTAAATCTGACTATTTCAGCATGTTTCAAATTTTTCAAATAATTGCTTTCTCTACTTTTAACGTTTCCAATTTGGTCGCACATTTCGTACACCTATTTAAAATAAAATGTTCGGAAATTCGACTTACGCCACTTTCAGAATAAACATACTCGTAATTCCGCGATATCTATTCGCAATCGATGATATTCGCAATATCTAAGCTTCTATTGACCCAATATGAAAGATTTTTAAAGGTATTGATCACGTACTTTTTCCAGATAAGAAGATCATATCTACTTCTAACCCAAACAGCTTTAACTCAGTTCTTCCAGAAAAGTGACCCGTACCCCTTTCAAAATAAAGGGTTCATATACTTAAAAAACATTTTCAACAACAACCGTAGCGTTCTTCCCTTTTTCTAAATCGCACAACATGCAATGCCGTCAATAAGTGTCATAAGCGCTCACTTCAATAACTTTTTTGGAAACTCAAAACCCACGCAGAATCTAAATTAGATCAAAATAGCCCAGATAAAACACACCCTAAAGAAGTCATAATCAGTTCCAATATGAACAAGATGCGTTTGTTTATGTAAACATGATAAACAAAATGAATTTTGGAATGACCTGATACAATAAGGGCAGACAAAATTCTTTCAACGCCCAGTTGGAGAATCGAACTCATGCTTACGCATTGTGTATAGAGGTCACAATGACTCCTGGAATTCTGCAGAGCGCCCTGGTGTACCTGTGGGACTTTGGAGGTCGCGGGGACCCTGTGACCCTTAGATAAGGCTCACGCCCTAATAAGAGGGTACACGGGTAAGGAACCATGAGGGAACCATGGCAGCTTCTCTTCTTCGTCTCCCTGTTGCCCGCAAATCGTAGCTCCAGGCCTCGCCCGGTCGGGCGATCTAATCCACCGAGAAATCTGTGGTTAACGTTTTAGGGCTGCAAGGGTGGACCCT
The DNA here is from genome assembly GCA_916610135.2 of Macropis europaea. NCBI lineage: Eukaryota > Metazoa > Arthropoda > Insecta > Hymenoptera > Melittidae > Macropis > Macropis europaea. The sequence goes on from OU744344.1 coordinate 40,236,649, forward strand.
GGGGGCCCTCACGACATTCCACCGTGCTAACTCCCACAATTGCGAGCTCGCTATAAACTCGCTACCCCCAAAATCGTCCTGCCGGCCCGCTGCTCTCTTTCTTTGCCTCCACTGTGGGACCCAACTCGCTGACCACTCATAACCCGATGTCTGTCAGATGAAATTCTGTATCGAGAAGTGTCAGGCGGAGTGTGTCATATCCTATCTTTTACATTTTGTGTATTCTTTGAACGCAAATAACATTTTATTTGCTGAGTTTACATCTATAATTCATTATAAGAAGCAACATAGCCACTAGATGGCGTACTGTCACATTACTGCAAACAGCGCACAATTAAATTTCATTAGTGGATTCCTACACTCTGGGCTGGATTAACCATTAAGCAAAATAAGCACGTGCTTAGGGCATCGAGGGAAGAGGGGCACCATTGAATGTCAGAAATAAATTTCGTATTACCACCTTTTACACAATTGTTGACAAACTTGAAACTGAGATGAGAAGAAGTTGTAAAAAGTTGATTGATGCTTACCCAGAGGACTTAAACACTAATTTCTCAGCTGAGCTTCAACAGTTTCACTCAAATGTGCGTCATAGATTCAGTGGAACAAAAAGTGTAAAAACAAGATTCAGTCATGCTGAACTTTATAAAATTATTGTAGAAGACAATACTGAGTATGCCTATCCAAATGTCGTCATTTGCTTTCGTATATTTGTAATATTAGTGGTCACAAATAGCTCAGCTGAGCGTTCATATTCTCAATTGAAGTACATCAAAAATCCGAAAAGAACAAGTATGCAACAAGGCAGGCTAGATGCCTATGTCTACTAACTGTAAGTATCGAAGCAGATGTGTTACGTAAGATTAGTTTTGAAGATCTGGTCAAAATTTTGCAATTTGAAAAAGTGGAAGAAAACTTTTCAAATATAGATAAAGTGGAAGTATACAAAAATAAACATTATTTTCCATCTTACTGTAAGTTTTCTTTCATTTCGAAAAATAAAATTTTATTTTACGGTTTATTATTGTTCATATTTTGAATTAGATATATATGGGGCACCAAAATTTTGTAAATGCTTAGGGCCTCTAAAGGTCTTAACCCGACCTTGCCTACACCATCACATCTCCGTACAACATCAAAACAGCCAGTTAGCTACTTTATCCATACTGTAATTTACTTATCTACCCTGTAACTATCGACTATATTCTAAGGCACTACGTAAACACACGTTAAAGTCCTTCGTAACCGTAATAGGCTAGTTAGATGCAAAACCTGGAATCACTTCTTCTTTTTCTAATAAATGACAACAATTCTAAATTTCATTGGGGCATGTGACACCCCACCTGACAGACGCTGGGAGAACATGACCTCAGAAGAAAAACTGCTATGTACATCTTGCTTTTAACCCTTTAACTCTGAAAGACGTATGCACAGGGTGTTAAAAGAAAGGATTCGGGACTTTAAGGACAGATAGTACTCGTAAAATGGTGGAACAAAGTTCTAGTAAACATGGTTTGAAAAATTAATATTGTCGAAATTATAAACAATTTTTCGTTTTGGTTTAAGCAAGTGGCTTGTTCCCTTCTGGTGCTCTCGCATTAACGTGAACTCCAAATGTTACAGATTTATAATTCGAATACTGCACGTAATTAGACAAAACTAAGGTGTTTATTAATAAAATAATATTGAAAATACTAATAGTTTTGATATAGGATTTTCACTGAAAATTCTACATGCCCATTCGCTGCTAGATCACACAAAATTTATATCGTTTCGCATGTAAGAACAAAATACAGTGAAAGGAGAACGACATATCCGTTAATTACATAGTCAGTGGCCAATTATAGAACTAATCGACTGGGTCAATCGGTAAATTGGGCCGAGAGAAAGCACCATATTCGACGTCAAAGTTTACAGAAGGTTTTTTATGTCCTCCGCCCATTTCAACACACGCTTCACATCTTCATACACAGAATTACGATTGTTTAACTCTTTCAAAAACTTCCGACGTTGTTTTAACTATTTGACAAGCATTTTGTATTCTCTGATGTATTTCATCTATATCACTTATCAATGTTTTGTGCACCTATACTCTTAAAAAATGCCCATAAAAAAAGTCCAGGGGATTTAAATCAGGAGATCGATAGGTCCACAAGACTGATCCATCCCGTCTAATTCATTTTTCTTGTTTAAATATTGTCGACTAAGGAGTGCAAAATGAGCTGAAGCTCCATCGTGCAAAAAGCACAGACCTTTACCAAAAAGCACGTCGTCTAAAAATTGGATTAACGTATTTCTAAAAAATTCTGCCATTTCCTGATTAGAGTAATGCGATGTCATTCTCACCGCACTGTGAAGACTTTGTGATAGCTCTCTGCAACTGTTCATTAATCACGAGAATATGTAACTAACAGTTGTGTGGTGAAGCATGATAAATTGAAAGAGCACAGATAATCCATTGTTTTCATGACGCGCGAGAACGCAAGAAGCGAGCAAGTCGCTAGCTTTAAGTAAAACAGAGGGATGTTTATGACTCCGGCAATATTCATTTTTCGACTCATAATAATTAGGACTCTTTTCCTTCATTTCAACAGTACTATCTGTTCTTAAAATCCTGAACCCTTTTCTTTAGCACCCTATGTATACGTTCTGAGAAACTAGTCTCATATGCGAACGGCTATTATGTATAATAGTTTTGAGCAGTGTTGGGCAAAATTTTATTCGGATAACAGATAATGGATAGGAGTAACGAATACAATTTTATTCGTCACTAACGAATAAGAATTTATCCAAATAATAATTTATTCGAATAATAATTTATCCGAATAATAATTTATTCGTATAAGAATTTATTCGGACAAAAATTCATTTATTTCTATTTTTTGCTATGATACAGAAGGACATTGTCAAGAAATAAACATAGATACAATATCCCCAGCAGGAGAAGTGGAAACGAAAATAATGAACAATTATTCGTACTATTATTCGAATAATTTAGCAATTGTTATTCGAATGAATGATTCGAATAATTTAGCAATTGTTATTCGAATGAATGATTCGAATAATTTTGCAGTCGTTATTCGAATAAATTATTCCAATGAATAATGATGAATTATTCCAATAAATAGTGAGAATAATTTATTAGGGATAACGAATAGTTATTATCCGGATAAAATATTCGACTACAAGAATGTATTCGAATAATTATTTGAGATAAACATGTATTCGAAACAATTCGAATAATGCTCAACTCTGTTTCCGAAAACTGTTTGTTTGCTGCGAATAATACACGGAAACTCAAGATCGAATGAGTCTCAAGCTACAGCTCTGGTGGGTTCGTTTTGAACGTACAAGTGAGTAGAAAATATATTGCTCACTTAACACTGTTATGTAGACCGGTGTTAACCAAACTATGGCACACTGTTTTTGATAAACAATTTCGAGTGATTGATATCCGGAGTCGCTAGGTCAAAAGTTGTACCATGAGAGAGTAACATGAGGGTTAGTCGTCTATGATACGAAAATTTATAAGCAGGCACTCTGGGAGAGGCAGAGCTTCTTTTGAGTTGAAACCTTCGGCATGGAGTACGAGAGTTCTACGTTTGTGTCATTTTGTAAATAAACTATTGTACACTTGACAAAAATCGGTATTTTTCTCACTCCAATTCCGTTAATGGTTGGACTCTCTGTGTATTCCCTAGCGGTGCGAGTTTGATTAAATAACAATACGTTAAAAATGAAATTCAGCTGGTCAGAGGTTTGGTATTCGAGATGAATATTCTAAGACTGAAGATACGAGTCAGAAATGGAATTATACTCGATATAGAAATACAGTAGAACTGCGATTATCCGAATTCGAGTCAGCCAAAAATTGGTCATCCTATATTAGCAACGAGCTAACATTATCACTAATAACGATATGTACTTAATTTTGCATGATTATATATTTTACATTTTAAAATAAAATTATCATTTTTATGCGAAATGTAGTTACAGTGCAGGTTATTCTGTTATTAATTACAGTTCGAATAATCGAGTTTCTACTGTAGAGTTTCTTGATTTAGAAAATGAAACCAAGTGTCTACATGAATGCAATTATTCACAAAGTGACTTACAGAGAAAATACGAGCTACACCAAATATATTTACAGTGAATCGATCGATCCTGAACAGCCTCATTAACACATTACCAACCATTGAGGCAGATCTAACATTCTGCACCGTGGCATTTTGTGCTCTTGATAGAAGCATAAAGCAATAAATTCCAGTAAATTAAATTTGATGACACATTCAGATAGGCACAATGAGCTTAATTTCCACGTTTGAAGAGTACGGGGAAAAAACAATGAATATCAAAAAACAGCTTCATTGAGAAAATCAATTTTTAATACTTTAATGCATCAGTAAAGAAACAAAGTCCAATGAATCTAACTGTGTTGTTCATGACCTGAAGTTATACTCTAATTAGGCGACAGGAAAAAAATAAGCGAAAATATAATTGTTTTACTTTATTTTAATTTTTCCTTCAAGTTGAACACTGCAGCATAAAAATGGACATCCCCTGTTCTTTCCCCTTACACTTCATTTTATATTACTGGTCACTAGACTGCGGATGTTTATGCATATTTTCTATGTTAATACGGTTAAATAAATGAACCTTCAATAAGACTGCATTTGCTCCTTGAAATGTTCAAAAAATGACATTTTTAATGTGCTAAGTTATTGAATGTCCATCATTCACCAATTTGGATATACTAAATTGCATAAACATCCGCGCTCTACTGATCACAATGTTACAGAAGATATGGTAGTTTTAGTTTAGACACTAGTTTCAACATCTAATCTAGTGTGAATCGTGCGGTTAGCAATGAGTTAATTTAGGGTTGGTACACTACAGAACTTTCCGTTTAAATTCTACGATAGCGAAAGGGTGAAAACTATGATACCATGACCTTCAGTTTGAATTTATCTTATTGTAATAAAGATGGTTTCATCTAAAAACTATTTAAGTTCCGCTGTGCCTCCTCGACAAATTAACGATCGTTTCATATAACAGTTTAACAAGTATCTTGATTATATCAAAAGTGTTTATAAATCCTATGACGTCTGTCTGGAAGTAATCGCTTCCGGCTGAACAACATTCAACATTGAACTAAGTCAGTTGTTACATCATCTACTATTAATATATGAATAATCAAGGAGTTTACAGAATATATACAGTTTACCAAAATAATTCCAATTCGATGTTTGAATCAAAATCAGAACATTGTTTGAATTAAAAGTCAATAAACATTGAAATTACCGAATATCATTGTATAATGCAATCTGTTATTATTTGTACCTTATTGGCAAAGGTTTGCTAATTGCAAATTGTGTTTAGTTAATCAGTTAAGTAATCTAATTACATAAATTTCAAATACACTCGATGATATAAAATAACACCCATACTCATATTCTAAAATGACTCGGTTTTCAATAATTCTCGTTATTTATTAAAGTGGTTGGAAAATACTGTCGGATTTTCTCATTAGTATTCAACAAAATAAAGAATTTTCAGTAAACACGAATCAAGAAATCAGTATTTTTCTAATTACACCGAAAAATTTAATTTTGTCACAAGGGTTATCGAATACACAAGGTGCCCTAAAATTGGTGGATTTAACTTTAAGTACTCATAATATTCAACAAACTAACCAACAAATTTTCAGTAAATATGGGTCAAGAAATCAATATCTTTCCAATTATGCCGAAAAATTTAATTTCATCGCAAGGTTGATGGAACGTATGACGTGCTCCAAAATTGATAGACTTAACTCAACAAAATAAACACAAAACTTTCAGCAAACAGGTGTTCTGAAAACAATAGTGTTCGAGTAACAAAATATATTTGATTTGTTTTTAAATATATTTTTTTTATTTGTAACAGGTATTCATTAAAGTTTTTCTTTATATCGCGGATGCTATTGAGTTTTCACAGATACTTACGGAATATTTCTCGTTTATTTTATTACATACTACATATGCCCAAAGTTACGATCGTTAATTATTGCTCACCATATACATTCGACCACCCTTATGACAAAATTAAATTTTCGTTTATAACTCGAAATATACTCACTTCTAAATCCATGATTACTGAAACTTTTTTGTTTATTTTCTCGAATACTATACATGGCCGAAATTAAGGCCAATAATTTTTTAACATCCTGAGCATGTAACTGTCAATCAGTATTAAAACAGAAAAAAACACATAGAATTGCACATTAAAATAATATTCCACTTGCATGTACTTATCAGTGAGCGATCGTATTATTTAAAACGCAAAAATAATGATAGTTAAAATGATTGATGCTTCGGTAGCAGAAATTATTTTTCGGCTCGCATACCACCGGCAGTTCCCACAATTGTGGGTGCGCAATAAAACCACCACACCTTCTGAACGGCCCAAAATTTCGATTCTTCTTCACAGCAGCGTCATTCTGTGGCTTCTATTTTTTCGCTTTCATTAACAGCAGCCACTTTTGGTCTCATTGTTGTCCACTCTGCTGGGAATTTCGTTTTGTCAGAGTGCCGCTACAATTACGAGCGCCCTGAACGAACAGATTCCGGTAACTCATCGACCGCAAAACTGAAATTACCTAAAGCACAAAATTCTTTTTTTACTTTGAAATGGGAGGACTGGTGCGAATGTTAACCCCGTGCTACGCGAGATTGGTTATTTTGTGTTATTGTGCTTAAACATTTTTTCATATTTAAATATATTGAGAAAAAGTAATTTAACACGTTGACTGTCACACTGTATTGTTTGAAAATGGCCATGTTTCTAAATTTCTATACAAAGAAAATATAATCTCAAGTTAAAATCTTTTTAATCAACAATATTAGGAATATTCATAATTTTTTTATTGGTACTATTAAACATTAGTAAATAAATTTATGAATACTAGAAATAATTAAATAAATAATAACTGAATATAAGTGTCACCCCTATATGGATGGAATGGCGGTCAAAGTGTTAATCCTTGAATATTTCACAATTTAATTGAGTACTGGTAAGTATCATCAAATCAAGATTATGTTCCTTATAATGAGTTGTGTTTGTATAATTTTTTAAATGTTTCAAGACTTATCTCCTGAATTGAGTAAAGTTATTGACATGTGTCTTAAAAAAATGTGTAGTGGTTTTAGTTGTAAACTACTATTTTATATATAATTCACTTTTTAAACTTTTTGCTAATTTTAGCTGTATTTAGAATTTAAAAACCTAATATAAAAAAGATTATTTATGGCGAACAGATAAAAAGAGGCTATTAAAAAAGAAGATGTAAAGAGGCATTCAATAATCGATTGTAAGTAGGGATAAATGTCAATAGAATTTAAGAACAAAAAACACATTTTTGTTGACTCCACAGTGATAGCTAAATATATCATCACAAAAATAGTCAGCATTCAACATTAAAAGTTAAATCACTTTTCAAAAATAGGAAAATGACATGTCTAGACTGTGGATGTTTATGCAAATACATATTTTAAAGTTCAATATTTTATGTTACCGTTCATATAGAAATGCAACTTTAATAGAACTGTATTTCGTTCTGTGATTGCTTAAGAAATGTTCCTTTTATTTTCTTACGGTTTTAAATGTACCGTTTCCAGATATCTGAATATGTTAAATTGCATGAAAGCGGGCACTCTAGACATGACACATTTGCATTTTATATCTCTGCTAGATTAAAGATTAAGTTGCATCGAAACTCAACAGAAGCTATGTACACTGCAAAATACGTTGAACATATGCGACTTTCACGGGAGTCCTAAAAAGTAACTTCAAAAATCGTTTGACAGATAATACAGACGATATCGTGTTTATCAGATATTACAGGACGAGCGTCGGGAATGTCGCAGCAGATTGCTACTAATATCATTATGCATACAGACTCGAGTTTAGATCGACCGATCACAGGAAGTGATAAAGACTGTCGCAGATCAATGGGCGTTTCCCAAATAGAATTGCAATCTGTCGTGCGATCTTATATGTACGATAGCATTGTAGTACACTGCTTAAAATTATATTAGTATCAATTATGCGTTACTAGGCTGATCGAAAAATTCTGCTGACTTTTTAAAAAAAGTTCAATTTGTTATTACTGAAATTACAGTAGGACCTCGATTGTTCAAACTGTAATTAGTAGTAGGTTAACTCATTTTGCAATTACGTTTTCCGTAAAAATAGTTATTTTATTTTAGAACCTCAAATACATACTAGTACAACATTAAGTGCACAATGGTACTAACAATAATTTTAGCTTGTAACTCATATAGCGTGACTAATTTTTCGATGGCCGGTGTTTGGATAATCGAGGGTCTACTGCAATTTGTTCCTGAATCTCCTACATGAGCTCTTTACATATTTTAAAAGTGGAATAGTCACTTTCTGAAAAAATAAGTTAAAGCTAGTGCAGTTGCAAATACATGATCCTTTTATCTAGAAGGAATTTATTGTTAATTTCTATCAAAAGCCTTGATATTGGGTGAATAGAAGTTTAGCTATTAAACAAAATTGCAAATATATTTATTCTCAAAGTGGCATAAGTCGACCTTGCAAAAATTTTATTTTGTGTAGATTATGTTACGTATGTTGTAGAATTTTAGTATGTCAAAAGGTATTAGGTTTATAAACTGTGCAGCCAAATTATCTATGTTGAAAATAGAGGAAGCAATTATTGGGATAATTTGAAACAGACTGAAATATCCAGAGATTTAATAACTCCTATATTTGATGATGATGAATGATCTTGAATATTAAATATATATACTTACATTACATGATTTATTTATGAATTTATGAAGTATCCGTTACTTAAATACTTATAAGTCTTTGGTTTTAATAATATGTTAATTTTTTAAATGGCATAAGTCACCTAACTAATATGAAAAAAGGTTGATTTGTTACCATTTGTAAAAAAGTAATTATAAGTAGGGCAGACCGGAGCCGAAAGTGACAATTTGACTTTGGAGTACGATTTTGCAAGAACTATTACAGTTACGCAAAAACTTTTGTTACTCCAAGCTTACATATCTATGTGACATTTAAGTCATAACAGTTTAGCTTTGTGATAAATAATATCAAAATTATCAATCAAAAATGGAAACGAGAAAAAATGTTACAATCGACCCCTACGACGGGTAAGGATATTTTTTTTAAGCTATTACCAGCATATCTTCTATATTATCCTGCTAAAAAGTATATGAATAAAGCATTGGAATAAATTGGTTTGTGCTTGTTATTTCATTATTAAGTGAACAAAACAATTCAATTTTTATCTGTATATTTTGTGAATATGTGTTTAGAATTCAGATGTTACAAAACAGAAAACGTAAAAGTGATAGAAGAAATTATAATAAATTTCATCTACTGTACATTATATTTATCAAATTATCATCATTTTTTAAATATACCTATTTTAATTTACAATTAAGAATAAATAATTTTATGTTTAGATGTACTGGCTGGGTAAATACTTTCATGATCGACTATAAACAGTTTCAAAAAATTAAATAATAATCTACCTTCTACGTAATCAAATGATACGACAATAAAACTGTCCAGCGACCTTGAACGTCCAATATTACTTATCCTCACTATAATTACTTCCTTCTAACATCACCTTCGCTTCCAATATTAATTACTTAATTTGAATAACCTCATCGAAAACTAATTGTGGAACAAGAGGCACACAGTTTGAAGGCAGCCTGACAAGAATGGGAGATTGTCCTAGATTTAGGAAACGATTAGTCTTCTCTCTGGGACAAGTCGTGGGGGACTTAGTATGATACCAGGAACCGTAACGTTATGATTATTGTAATTAAATCGTCCCTGCGGGTATCGGTAAAGGGTACAAAATGGTCATCCGCCCTCTTCGTCTAAATGTATTTCCATTTCTCTTTTCTTCTGTTCCACCTCTTTGCTTTGGCTACCTGCATCCCCGAACTATCACCTTCTATCCTTTCTCTCGCTGGAATCTTATCGAGGATTTCGAGAAGGCCGCAATTATTCTTCGCACCCCCTCGATGATTGCTGCTCGATAAATCGTGGCGATTGTGAAATTGCGGAAGAGAAGCAATCAGCGAATCGAACGTCTCAAAATCACTACTTTCTGAACGGGGGAACGAGTGATTTGCGTTGCCGGTCAACCCCATCATTTCTGCCCCGAATTATGACTTCTTCTTTTCGTTGTAATTATTAAATGTTGCTTCTATGTCTTCAAATGGCAAATGGCCCTAAATATGTTTCTCAGTGAAATGACTGCACATGATGGGCTGTAATTTGTTGTAACGCGAAAAAGAACGGTGATTTCTTGCTCACATATAAATAAAATTGTGGGAGTATGCTTTTTTTATAGGGAGTTTTTAGGGAATTATTTGGGAAATTCGATTGGAACTGAACTCAAGTGGTGTATATTTTTATTACTTATTAGTTTGAGTTATATGAGTCTTTATTAATACTCGTGGCGGTAAAATAATTTGCTCTCTGTTGTTCCCGTTTTCGTTATTGTTGAAGAATTTGAAAAATTAAAAAGTGAGATATAATCGTGTATCGTTGATGGATGGAATTTGTTTTATTATTAGCAATTTTTAACACAGAAAAAAAAACGAATAATGTGTGATATTTATAAACATTAACGCAGATAAATAAACAATGAACAAACGCATTAGCTGAATGAAGCTAAAACATTCGTGTATCCAGCGTATTTACAACATCGCTCTTTTTAAGGATGCTTCATGTGAAAAACTTATCTTCCATATTTTTATTATGTTCTTGCATGGACATTGTGATCAACCCTGAATACCAAAATGTGAAAATGAATATGGTAAAATGAACGCTGAAGAAGTTTATTAATTTTCGTTTAATTTTGATTTTTCGGTTGAAAGTGAAAAATTGTTACTTGTAAATAACATTATTTCTTCAAATAGTATACACTATTTGGAAAATACGAATGTTTCTATTATTTAAGAAATTTAACACATGAATAGATTATAAATTTCTCTGGAATTGATTAATTACTTTTATTTCAATTATTGCCATATCTGAAACCTGTAAGAATACATTTTTAGAATTAAGTTGTTACGAGAAAACAACTGTAAAAATAATACAAGAACATTATATTTTTCATTTGAACATGAAAAAATATTGCTTATAAGTAACATTTATTCTTCAAATAGTATACACTATTTAGAAGATACGAATGTTTCTATTATTTAACCAATATATCACATGAATAGATTGTAATTTCCTCTGGAATTAATTAATTGCTATTATTTCAATTAATGTTATACCTGAAACCTGTAAGAATACATTTTTAGAATTAAGTTGTTACGAGATAGGAACTGTAAAAATAATAAAAGAACATTATCATCTGCTGCTCCTTATATTTATTACATTATCATCATTCTGTGAATATAACTTTTTCCAATTTTGAATGAAAAATAACTAATCTCAAAATTAACATAAATATAATTTTTAATAACGACAACAATATAACCATAATGTAACGTAAAACTTAATTTCCAAGATGCACAATATCTTTCTAAAATCAGCATAAAATAATACTTCCTTAATTTAACAATTTATCTGTATTTTATTTCAGTAATAGTATATTTCTGAATTCAATAATAAAGAACTAAATACTTTAAACAAAATCCTCACATTGTTGATTTCCAACAGTATTTTCACAATACATGTGCACTTGCACCCTTTATTGAAACTGACAATATTGATAAAAAGAGAAAATGTGAGGGAAACAGAGTTGACCTGAATAGAAGGGGCGCAACAATGATCCGAAGTTACCGCGATGATGAAAAGCATATAGGTCAGTTCGGGTTGTTTACTTGGCTTTTCATTATGCTTTATTATCCCCGAGGGGTGCGAAAATTAATTAAAGTTAAACAGGGCTAACTGCCCGGCAAGCAGGTTAACTGCTGGCCATTTGTTGGGAAAACGTGATAGTCGAGGAAGTAGAACTCGACGCTAAGGGCGTGCACAATAAACGACACTGAAAAGAAATCGCAAAAGGACTTTGTCTGGCGTTTACCTCCACGAAATGAATTCCAGAAAGGACGTATTGGAATTTTTCGTTATTGCAGCTATTATTGAAATTTTAGCAGTTTATAGGTATAACGCAACAATATTCTTTGTGGATATTTCTGATCCTTTTTGGTGCTTGCTTAATAATTCTCCGTTAACAATCATACATATCATAAGACTGTGAAAATTTCGATCAATAAAACCAGTCTTATACTAATCAATTTGGAAACCTTGGTACTTTTTTTACATTTCTTTAGAGAATGATTGTTGCTAGACTTTTATATTGTATACTGCAAAGTTTTCAGTAAATGAGAGAAATTATTTCATAGATATATTTTTACCTTTTGTAATTCATCGTCTTTTTGTAAGTTAATGAGTATACTCAATTAGAGAATTAAAAATAAGACTTCATAACATATTTTAACGGTAACAGCAATTTCAATTGTAAAGCGCTAGTATATTAAAAATTCAAACTCTGTAGGTACGATGATCAAAAGATTAATTCTATAATGATGTACTCAAATTATGAAACGAAATTAGTCAGTAAAATCTTTTTCAAGTATTATAAAAAAAACATTTACAATTGCGTAAAATTTCAAAATTCGTAATTATGGAAAATTCAATAGTCCATCTCGAATAACTTAATAAAACAACAAAAGTAAATAAATTACAAGTAGGGTGGGTATAATCTATTAAATAGATCGCTGTTTATCTTTGAATTAATTTCTATTTTCCAATCAATAACAACAATATTTAAATATACATTACAATAGACTAGGGCGATATTATCCTCCTATTTCCTCTTTTTGGTATAATTACGCGTCAATACGCTCAACTGTTCAATTCCACACACTCGAGAACTGGCGATTACACAAACACGCTTATTTCACGACACGTGATCCACGTACATCAATAATTATACGGGTGTAAAGATCGAAGGAGAACGAAAACGAAAATGGCAACGCATTTACAAACTTCGCAGAACGAGGTGAGAAATGACTACGCCCTTCTTTGCAAAGGCTCCTTTGAAAACCTCAACGCTTGGAAAGTCTATAAATTATTCGCTCGTACAGATACACGGTGACCCCAAAATTATATTTTGTATTAAATTATGCATTCTATGCGTGTTTTCATGTTATCTGTCACTGAAAGTCTCGTTTAAAGGTTTTCAAAGAAACGTCCACAAATCTCCACTGTTTCTACAACAGCCCAGAACGAATGGTAACGCATTAAATGACCGAGAAACCCGTACACGCTCGGCCATTAAACAAAAGCCACAAGAGAGTTCGTCTCGTGTAATATAACTTCCACGAGTATCAGGTATATAAACTACGTGTATGTACAAGGCGTGGGTGGTCCACGGGGTAGCAGGACCTTTCCTAGATTAAAAGAGAAAAAGATCTTTGGGACTATTTACAGGTCACTGGTGAGAGACGAGGGGGAGAGAAAAGGTGGCGTAGGTAACTACCAGGAGGTGTCCCTCGGCTCGTTATCTGATCAGGAATTCCTAATTTTCGAGGGAAAAAACGGGGAAAGAGAGTGTACACGGGCAGGAAACTCGATTTACGTCTCGATAGACGAGAACACCTTGCGGCTTCCTGGGACAGATCGTTGTCTAAGTCCAGAGTGACCAATTATTTTGACGCCTTCGGAGATAGACTGACGCCTCGTTATTCAGAAGACGAAGGGCCCACAAACGCTTACGTGCTGTTCCAGAGGGTTCGTTTTCCATTTCTGGTCGAGCTTATCGCCAGCGATCCCTCTTAACCCTCTGCAACCCATATTTTTTGTTCCGCTTCTGAAAAACTCTGCTCTACTCTGTAACGCTTTGGTGAATCCTATAGCTGAATATATTAAATCTTCTTTGTAGAAATTTTAGGGACTTTCAGACGAGTTCTGTTAAAGAGGGCTAATGAACGTTTTGGTTGACTCTCGAGAATCCCCCGAAAACGATTTTTTAGAACACCCTTTCGAGATCCTATCGAATGACACTGAACATATTCTTCGATCGATTTGACTACTGACTATTTTACAGATAAATACACGCACAGGACTATTTACACGTTGCAAGACAGAAGGCCCTAGAGAAAAGGGCCGAATAACTTACGCAAAACCATATTTACAACGCGACCCTATCATACATTTCACATCAACGTGCTTCGATCATATTTCTGTATCATCGAAGAGATCTGCCTGCAGGAAAATCCAGCTATTATATATATTCTTGAATCTTGGTTAAAACTACCTTAGACAAACTTTTCTTGACAAAAGTTTCAAGGTATACAGATTCAAATATGAATATTAGCCTGAAGTACCAGTACAAACATGGCGTTTGATCCTAGAAATACGCGTGAAGCACGCAGACGAGACTTCTTAAAGCGAACGAAAGTATTTGTAACGTAAAAGATGGTCTTAACGTCTCATAATGTCTTCTATACTGAAGCCCAGCTTAGGGGGGGTGGTGGTGGTTGTTCTCTGAATTGGAATCAGCCCGCTCACCCTGTCCGCCATCTGCTTGACGGGCGAGGAAGCGGTGATCTTGGATTCCGATGTCACAGGTGCCTCGATCCTCAGATCTTGTGGCACGTCTGTGTGTGTCAGGAGATGCGTCTTCAGATTGCTTCTCTGGTTGAAGCTTCTGCCACACACTGGACATTTGTGCGGAGATTCTTCCATATGCAGAATCTTATGCACAGCCAGAGTCCTGCTCTGGCAGAATCCTTTTCCACATTCGCTGCATTTGAATGGTTTCTCCTTACTGTGGATGTATCTAGAAAAGAAGAATAAACCGTCTTATTTCTCTGTCTTAAAAGGAGAAGAGAAAATGAAAGTTTTCTAATTACAGAGGATTCATTTGTCGATCGCTTTAGGTCTAATCGAATTTGAAAGTTTGATAAGTTTAGAGAATCGGCTATTAACGTTATCGATAATTCATGTAACGTGATTAAGTTTGTCACGTATAGTAATAAACAATCGATAAGCTTAAAGATTTAATAGCTGTAAACTGTTTTCATCAATGACCACGACGCGAACAAATTACTTTTCTATTGGAACTTAACCCAAACATCAGGAATAGTTTGAATTCCTTTTAGAAAAATCCTGTCTAAGATTTTGCTTTACTATAATAAAAACTGAGTCCCAAGAAACACTGTAATCCTCCAAGCTCACAAAGAACGATCAACAAACGACGCACACTCGCGCAAAAGCTCCTAATCACTCGCCAGGGCAAAAGTTCCACTCACCGATGATCCCGGAGATGATCCTGCCTGCGGAATGCCTTTCCGCATATGTCACAAGAGTACGGCCGTTCATCCGTGTGCGTCCTCTCGTGAATCAGCAGATTGTAGCTCTTGGTGAACTGTCTGTTGCAAAATTTGCAGATGAACTGCTTCTTCGGCCTCTGGCCTGGTAGTCGCCTGGTGAGGAAGGACGCGGGAGGCGGTACCGGAAGCGCGGGGTGCAATCCCTGATGACCCTGATGATGATAAGGATGCGGGGACGACGTCTGAGGGCAACAACCCCTCACGGCCAGGAGCGCAGCTCCTCTGAGCCAGTTATCAAGAAACGCAGCTTGATATCCTACGTTCTGTCCGGTTGGCTGTTGTTGCACAAATCTGCCAGCGATCTGCTGTGACCTGATCCACCTGGGCGACGTGATCTGCAGCTGCTGCTGCTGCTGTTGCATCGATCTGTCGAGCGTGGGTGGTGTGTGCGGAGGTGTCAATGGCTCAATCTTCGTCTCCATGGCTCGTGGAACGCGGAACACCGTTCGACTATTCAATGAAACGCTTCCTGGTTCTTAGACCTGCTAGATCCTTGCTGCAATCGGACTGTATCGATCGCGATCGGTCCAGAAAACGGTTGTTCCTCGACTGTTTACAAAGTTCATGTGTTCAACGGAAGGACAGCGCGAGTAGACGAATCTTCCGAGGTAGAAAAAAGAAGACGACGTTGCTTCGAGAGTCGGCGCGGTACTAAATGCCAACAGGCAGTCGTCGAGGTTCTAGGGTCGCCGGTTACCTGGCGCCAAGGGGACACGGTGGCTCCTCCTACCGTGCCCTGAACGTTGGATACGCCGGTTGGCGGCTCGACTTCTACAGGGGCGGAGCTTCCGGGTCAGGGTGACCCCTCCGGGCGTCGCGACGCTCTGCCACCCGCGAACGTCCCAGCACACCCGTCTGCTGCCAACCTTCCACCGATTTCCACAGGATTTCGCTTACCGGGCTGCTGAACTCCTCTGAAATGCCACTTTGCATCCAGATATTCGCACAGTTTCCGTGGACCGACGATACGCTTAACTCCTTTCAGCGTCTCATCGCTTTAATCAGGATTAGAGTATTATCATTATAGTATATTCGTTGAAAGTATCTGCTAGGTTATAGATTTAATTTAATTATCTGATTCTGAACTACAGTAAAGCGTTCAATTTAGTTATCAGATTTTACAAAGTTACATTTTATTGCTAAGGTGAAATCGACTAAAACAATTTAGAAACAGACCAAAACCTCTGAAATGCCACTTTGTATGCAAATATTCACAGTTTTCGTGAGTGGATGAAACACTTAAAAGCTCCTTTCAGCGTCACGTCGCTTTAACCCTTTGCGGACGACTGACGCATATATGCGTCCAAAAAGATCATTCGTCGTCTGCTACGGGTCACCGCACTGGCCTAGGCACACGCGTTTACTGTACGCTTGCAACCTGTATATTTAGACGAATTATCATTTTTGCTTATTTCGTTAAAATATATATGTCTCGTTACATATTTTGCAATTTTAAAGGACTAAAACAACTGAGCAATCGACATCAAATATATAATTATAATTAATTATTAAATTAAACACGTGTTCTACCACGGAAAATTTCAGCACATGGTGCACGATTTTTCCCGAAACTTTCCGGCCTCAAAGGGTTAATTAGGATTAGAACGTTATTGCTTCTGCAAGATAGTGTGATAGGTATATTTTTCAAAAGTAGATATCTACGTGGAAATAGGGATTAAATTTAGTTATCTGATTTTGAACTGTAGTGAACTGTTTAATATAGTTGTGTTATTCGATTTTCCAATAGCTAATTTGTTTTACTACGGGGAAGTCGACTCAAATAATTTGGAAACTGCCGAACTGCTCTGAAATGACGCTTTACATCCGCATGTTGTAATAATTTTCATGGATTGCTTCTGCGCCTAACCCTTTTGGATATTAATCATATCTTGATTGGGATTAGAACATTATTATTTTTTGCAAATATGTATGCAAGGTGTCTTTATCAACAGTATTTGCTAAAACATGGCAGCTTAGTTTGTTATGTTCTGATCACATTTCAGAATCAGATTACATAGTGAATTTTACGAATTTTGCAAAATCGAATTATTTTTCAAACATGTTTGGATTGAATCTAGTCAACATTTTTATAATTTCTCTCAGAATTTATATTTACACCCGTTGGCAACAAGAGTAAAGTTTAAGAACGTTTATTGTCATGGATCGTTGATACGTTTAACCTTCTAAATATTACTGTAATTAGGATTAGAATTTATTTTTTCAAATAAACATGTAAGGCAACATTATTAATAGCATTTATCTAATAAAAATGTAGCTTGCTGGCCGTCTCTGTAAACGATTTCGAATCACATTATTATTAATCTAATACATGTAGTGTAATGAAGTAATGAAAGCATTTGCATATCATATTTTATTAAATGTTCAATTACCACATTATTTATAGTATAGTAATGTTTTCGACGTAAGGAATAGATACACTATTTTACAAAAGCGTTTGTATTAAAAATCAAGTCTAAATGTCATTGTATTCACCGCTGTTGCAATATAAACTTTGAACAGCGTGAATATTGGGTTCATTCATAAATACCTTCCGATTTGTCTTGTAAAATTTATTAATTAATTTATTAATAGATAACTTTTTGCTGCTTCTGTAGCATAGCTGAGTTTCTGGGATGTGTAGCTTATAATATGAGTATAGGTTAATAGTCTACGTGAACCTTTTAAATTTTTAGAAAGTATAATATCTATTATGTATCGGAAGTTATTTATGACTCAACTCATTAATTTCAAAATGGTAGGTTTTCATCTACTGGAAAGAAAAGTTCATTTCGAGAATCTGTATAGTGTATGAATTTATAGTTCAATGAACTGCAAATAATATTTCAGAGAAGATAAGTAATTCAATCAATTTGAAAATTTTATACTCTGATAATTGCAAAGTTGATAATTCACGATATTTATTTCATTATTATAATATTGTCAATAATGTTTATAATTAAATATAGGATGACTGCAACTATTGTGTGTCAAAATTACGTCTGAGGTTTTGGTTTTGTAAAATTATTGCCTATAATTCCTATCTCGAGTAAATAATATTAATATTAATAGTAAAATACTAAATAACTTTTACATATGACAGCCATTTTTACACTTTTCATTAATATGTCCACCCACGCCCTAAAAAACAGACGCATAATCGTTCCATGAGAACTAAATACTAAATCTTATAAAACTGTACAATCACATTTTGAATATTTTAAAAAAACATTGATGTACTTAAGAAGTAATTCAAATTATTTAGAAAAACGTTGACTAAACGAAATGTGGCCAATTTAGGTACAGTAGCGGAAATAAAAAATGTTCAAGAGTGAAATAAAAAAAATTAACTATTATAATATGTTTTTTCTTATTTCGGTATTAATGTAAAATTTCAATCTAACATCGATTTATTTCTATCATCTTAAGACTGAACGTGACTTTCGTATCTTTTGTATCGGAGTTTAAGAATCATGAGTAACGTTTACCGGTTAACGACATTAGCAGAATTTATCAAGAAACAAACTCCATGATATTAAATTCTTCAAACATGATTCATCTATTTCTGATAGCCCCACCGAAGGTAAGTAGCTAAAAAAATCACTTCTTAATTTCATATACAATTTTGCAATGAATGTGATCAAATTTGATATTGATTTATTATCGTTTACTTCCTCGTGAAATCAATTATTTTCATGAAAGTGTGATTGCAACAGTTTTTTCAATAAACTGCATTTTGAAACCTGTTTCCACCTTTTTCTTTATAATAATAATACGTAACAATAGAGCAGCATCTAAGATGTTGAAAAATACAATTTATAGTTCAGAACTGATTCAAAATGCATAATTTATTTAAGTGTTACATTATAATTATTTTAATTATATTATAAGTCGTGTATTATGTAGTATATATTTACTTAATAACGATTATTATTTAATAATTTGCAAGATTTGCAAAGGGATGCTAAATAAAACCTAGAAAATAATTATCAATTATTATTTGAAAAGATAGAGAAAAATGATAACTTCTATTAAAGGTTGAATCATTCAAATTATTTTGGACGCACTATTTTTTATTAAAAACTGTTAGACTAATTTTACATAACAGGGTAATGATTCTACTAACTGACCGCATCATTCCCAAAATTATTTCATAAAATGACGATCTAGTAACTATTGTAACAATCTTCCAAAATTCGTAAAAATATTTTAAAATCGTTGTTACACCACCGAAAAACAGTACAGAAAAGTTTAAGCTTCTCTGAAATGCAAATTTTATTAAAATTAAGCTTTTTACAAGTTGAAATTTGTAGTAGCTGCTATAATAAATTTCTGAAACGATTTATAAAGATATTTTAAAATTGTCGCTGTACTCCAAAACGACACTAGAAAAAGTGTAAGCTCCATTAAAATTCAAAATTTAGAAGAATCAAATCTTTTATAAGTTTAAACAGTCAAGATGTCTAATTATTTTCGGCAAATAGAAAAATCGTAAGCGCATAAAGCTTCCTATAGTGGGCAAATTGAAAAACAGTGGACATGATACACTGATCTGGGCAAATTTCATTTGAAATCAAAATGAGAAATAACAATTTGGCATACCAATAGAATTCGTCATTTTCAATACTCATATTGAAAAATATAAAAAGTTTCGATTTGTTTAAAATAATAGCAATTTTAGATAATGAACAGTCGGTACTTTTTATTTGAAGTATTAAAACAAAAATAATCGCGAAATATTATGAAAGTAATAATTGTTTGTTTTAAACTCGAAGCAGCCTGAGCACTATAAATTTATATTCTTTTTTAAGTAGATAATAATTTTGCTTCAAGCATTTACATATAATATTTGACATCAACTAGAATACTATACATAAAAAAAGATTTGTGGGAAAATCAGTGAGAGATTTTCATCTTGAGCCATCTAATTTAGTGTATATCTGAAACTACAATAGTTTATCGAATAAAATAATAAAATGAAATATCAAATAACCACGAAATAAAATAAAACATTACTTGAAAAAGTACCTATTCTAATTGTAAGTATCATTATTTAAAAAATAGTTAAACTTGTAATATGTTTTCAAAATATAATAGGAAACTAAAATACAATATGTTACTTAAAATAATATATAAAATAATGTTTAAAAATATTTATAATATTCAAGACATTATTTCAAAATAATATTACAATATTTTAAATAACATTATTTCAATAGTGTCCAGGTTTGACGATGCGACGGGTTAAAAAATAGAGATCAGTTGTCAAAATTAAAAAGAAGAAACAACCTTGAGGGACCTAATTTCGGTGTCCCTACAACAAAACTTCCCGAACGTGAGTTTCAGTTTCTCGACTCAAGCAGCGCTCGTAAACAGTGGTCTTAATTTATAACCGTCAAACGTCAGGGGAGATTGTCATAAATCAATATGGACACGATGCAAAAAAGGAGAATCGATTAATCGACAAGCATCAGGATATTGAATCGCGGCGGTAACACGTTTCGTTTTCTAACAGTATTAATTGGAACGTGCCCTGCTCTTTTTCTCGTTTGTTCGACAGCACGAGCTAGCTTCTTTTTCTCTTGTCCGTTCGTAATGCTGCCCTTCCAGTCAAGATTGCCTCGGTAATCTCATTATACGCTAACGATCTGGCCCAGCATGATGTTTCGGACTCCGCCGCTACCGATTCTCCTGCACCCTCCACGAATTTCTACAGTTTTTTTTTATACATTCTTATTTTCCAACAGCAAATCACGGCAGCAAAATCGAAAACAAGGACAGATAGCGTTCTGTTCGTCACTTTTACAAACGTGTGATACAATGACTCACATCAACCCTTTAACCCTTACGTGGGCACCCAACTTTTTCTCCTCTCTCTACATTTAAAAATTGCCTTTATATTTAAAGAATTTTCAATCGACTCCCGTACAGCGAAGATAAACGTAATAGGATTCGTTGAGGTTTTAACAAAAACTACAGTAGAACCTCGATTATCCGAACACTGATCGTCCGGAAACTAGTCATCCTATGCCAGTTTCAAGCTAGAAATATTATTAATGAGACTGGGTACTTAATTATGCATAACCCCCGATTTTATATTTTAAAATATAGTTATCATTTTCATGCGAAATATGGTTGTAATGTGAGGCATATTATTGAGAGGTTTTACTATACTCAAATTTTTTGTCCGTAGATGTATACCCGAGTACATTTGTACCAGAGTGTCCACATAAGGGTTAACGGTTAACAGGGGAGGTTTCTTCTGCATGAAAGAGTCCTCAGAAATTATTTATTGTTATTTATGTTTCTAACATCGATATTCTGTAAGAAAATTCGTTTTAGTCAAAAGATTAATCAAGAAAGAAATTGATGAATAGAGATAGATGTCAGTATTACTGTGTTCCATGAACTTTCTTCAGTCTTCGTGGATGTTACAAATATGTAAAACAGGAAAAAATGAAAAACGCAGACAATAATAGGTTAAAAATCCAAACAATGCAGCATTGTATGTTTTAATCATGAATGTGAGAAATATTCAATGCTTCAAGTGACGAATAATTACAGCATTAACTTAAAAAAGGTTTATTCATTGAAATTTTTTATAGTTGCTCACGTATATTGTTTAAGATATTTAAATATCGCATACCTTTTTGTTAAATAATTATTTTTCTATTAGAGGCTCAAGGAACACAAGCCTCAGATGTTTTAGAATTATTCCTTTGCATTTTGTAAATATTTATGTAAAGCTAGTTGTTCATAGTACTTGTAGATCTCATATTTATTCGTGTCTACTATTTTTAGTAGTCACTTTTAGTAGAGTCACAAATAGTATTATGTAGTAAATATTTCTGATATGTATTAACAAAACCAGTAAAGACTTGTAGGATCGGCAAAAGGGAAGCGACTGAGTGTCCAACTAAGGCAGGAAAAATCGGCTGGAATCGGCAATTGGCCGGTGGCTCAGTGGTTAGAGCGCACGCTTGCAAGCGGAGAGGTCCCGGGTTCGATTCCCGATCCCTCCGGTCTGATTTTTCCTATTTAAAATTCCTACAGACTTATGAAAGTGACTATAATAGGGACATATAAATTGAGCTTTTCAAGGTCATTTCCTTGTCTATAGTACAGTTTTTCGTTTTTTTTTTGGCTTTAATAATGCTATAATAAATATACAGTGCCATGTAAATTCTTAGAACACTGACGTCAGTAGTCTTTTAATGGTAATAAAAGCTATTATGTAATTAGTAATGGTTTTGTTTTCCAATAAGACAAAAACTGGAAACATACAACAAAGATAATTGATCTTTAATTACTTCATCGGGTGTACCTTGTCTGGCACAGCTGTTAATTCTTATAGAATTCTGACTTAACATTAGTACTGTAATAATAATACAAAATATAAGTTATAAAGTAGAATAGTTAAACATTCTTTTATTTTATGGTTTATATTAAGAATATATTAGCTCGACGGAGGGAATTAAGTGTCAAAAGTTAATGAATGATTTGAAACAATATAATGTCTTGTCACTTATTACCTGGTCACCACAAGGTCCAGATATAGCTATAAATAATATTATTTAGCGCTCGAATAATATTCAGTTTACGACCCATGTTTATTAAACATTTTTTATTATATTTGCTAAGAAAGTCCTGAGTACTTTTTTACCTTCCTGTATAATGCATGTACTGTTGTATAACTATTTTATATTTTATATAAAGCAAATAATAGTGGATTCTTCAACCCCTGTCGAATCATCACAATTTTACATAAAATATACAAAATGTCCATTATACTCAAGCTAAGTGCGGACAATATTTCGAACACCGCTTACATTAGAAATTATTTTAAGAATATCTTAACAATTATCGACTTCTCGCTCTTTATACTGAAATACTTTTACACGTAGCGTTTGATATTCTTTTGAATGCCAGGGTGAAATGTTGGGTACTCCATCCAGAAAAGTAAAGGGAATCTTCATATCTCAACAAAAAATTTATTATCGTAATACATCTACCCTTAATACCACTCGATTTTTATTTGAAACATTTCTGTCTACAACAAACACGTTATGAGTCATTTAACCATTTAGCTATTAACACTTTGAATACCATGCTCCACTAACTGCAAGTGGCAAATTTCCTCAACTTTTATACAAAATGAATGTTACCATAAATTCTACCTTTCTTAATCAATAATATCAGTAACATTCATCATTTTTTCACTGCTTCTATTAGTATTGATTACGTATATTTTTAAGATTTTATATGATCAAATAAATAATGATTGAATCTATCTGTCACACAGATATGGGTGATGCGGCACTCAAAGTGTTAAGAACGATTATAATCGACCGGTGAACAGTCGCCATGTGCGAAAAGCCACAAAAGCGTCCTAGCAAATGTTCGCCACACAGAGATAAAACAATCAAACTCTTCGTCTTCTAAAAGAAGAGATGCACAACGTACATGTATACTTACTATGAACCCTATCCCATACAATTTTATGATTACACAAAAGAATTACAAACAATTAAAAACTGTATAGAAAAATTCGTTACTAGACTGAGGATCTTAATGCAATTTAACATATACAAGTTCGTACACAATGCACATTTTACAGAGTAAGTGATACGAAAAATATATTTTTAAACATGTCAACCGTAAAAGGCAGTTCTGTCATAGTTGCGTTTCATCAACTACATAGAAATAAATAGTAAATAGTACTAAGTAGTAATAGTAATAATTAGTATTGAAGTCTAAAAATGTATATTAGCATAAAAATCCGCAGTCTATTCATCACTTACGTGCATCCAAATTTTTAACATTGCCGTGACGAATGTGTGAATGTGGTCGATTGTAGGTGACTCACCCTGTGTAGTAGTACAATTTTTCAGTTATAAATTTAGCAATGTAATATAGTTCTCATAAGAAAAGAGAGCGGGCAACTAGCAACGGGAGATATCGTAGGCGGTACATCGTTATCGATAAGAATACGCGGTAAACCGGCTTATCGATTTATGACGGTGCAGACAGCGTGACACCGACGTACAAACTCGTCGACATATTCGCGAGATTAGAACGAATCTTCTGATGTTTACAACGATGCTTGCACTTCCAACAATTCTTTGACGTTCCTCCCTTTGTGTCCGCCGCTCTGACCGCAATGAATATGACTGGCGATAAATTGAGACTCTGCAAACGTTTCTGTCGTGTCATTCAACAAATTTTGATACGTTCTTACGTTTTTTTTTTAAGTATGTCAACAGCTGTACGACATTTTGTGATAATTATATTGTGAAATTAAAATTTAATCACGTCTGGAAGAATATATTGTAACAATTAGTAATTTATACAAAATCGAATTTTTCTATGATATAGAAGCAATTCTTAAGCATTAGTTATTGAATAATTGATTTTTTGTTTCCAACAAATTTTAGTGTATTTCTATTGCGATATTACTGACTTAAAATATACATATTGTGTTGTAATATTAATTATAACTAGACTGCAGACGTTCATGGAAACATACAGTTTGAGGTATCAATATTTTTTGTTCTAATATGGTTGAAGAAGTAGAACTTCGACAAAATCATAGTTTACGCTTTAACTCGACGGCGAATTACTTGAAAACGAAGCGTACGCCACGTGCGGCCGAGTTACAATACTACGTAGAGAGCCGATGCAACGAACGCCCATGGGCGTCGACAGTACACAGTGAGCGGCTTTATCAAGCACCTATAGGCGCCAATAGCAGTCAAAGGATTAAATGTTACAAACTGTATTTTTGGTTTCTCTTACTCTATAACATGTACACCTTGAATATATTTAAATATATAAAATTGCATAAAGATTCGCAGTCTAGTTATAACTGTAAGCACTTATACAAACGGGCTGCAATTGCCACATAATCTAGATATTTTATTTTTTCTCTTTTATTTTTTTTAATTTTGTAGTAATCACTATATCTGAAATGCATAATAATAAAATAGTGAACGATGCTCATTGCAACGAAGAAATGCTGTAAATACGAAGTATGTATATTTACTATACGAGAGGTTCATAGAAATTAAGTGTACTGTACCGTTTTAGGAGATGACAATATAAATTTCGATTTCAAAGCGTAGAATGGAATTTTGTGAAATATCAATGTTCCTAAATAATGGAAAATGGAGTAAAACTGAAATTATTTTTTAAAAAATAAGACGGTTATGAATATAGATTATTGAATTTTTTTATAAATATAGTAAAGTTGAATATCACGATCGAAAAAGAAGGTTGATCATAAAATATTTTACAGAAGTTATTATTGTTGTGTTCTATTGTAATCAATAAATGATTTATTGAAACGGCTCCATGTAGTTTGCTTAAAAAAATTACTAGATTATATTCGAAGAAAATAGTTTCAAGGTTTGATTGTATCTTAAAACTGTTTATTATTTGTTAAGAGTACATTATTGAGAACATTACAATTCTTGTACATTAAGAGCTAAGTTTCTGAATACAATTAATTTTGTATACATTTCGATTTCTGTCAATGTTTTAGCAAATATACAGCGCTAGACAAAAAGCAGTTTAAGAAATAACGACAACTGAAAGTACCAGAATGCCTCAGGAAGGAACAATACTTTATAATAATAGTAAATTAACAATTTATTCACCGTGATAGGTTAGTAACAACAACATTTATACATTTCTAAAAACTAACAATTATAAGGGAGCTTTTTATCAATTTTAAAAGTATGAAAAACAAGAAAGAACTATAAATGGGAAACATGCAAAGACAAACATTATAGTTTTGTAACTATAGTAGTAGGTATATATATACTTCTATCACTTTTAAGAGTAATTTGAGCAGTTATTATAGAACTTTTAGCAACTATAATAGTCTACTCTTATTATCGTTCGTATACTTTTATTAACTTTAGGGTACTTTTAACAATTATAATAATACTTACCAATTTTAGTAATACATTAATGAGTTTTAATAGTACTTTTATTAAGTTATCAATAGTATTTTTCTAGTAGTACTTTTAATCATTTTAATAGCACTCATATCAACTACACTTATGGTGGTTCGAAACCCACCTAAAACTGCAGGTTCCCCGGTTAAATGATCATACCAGTCGATGCTGGGTTAGGTACAAAGAAAGAGAAGAAGAATAGTACCTACTGTTTGTCAATTTAGTGTAATTTCTAAATCTTGCTGAATACAGTTGCAAAATTATGCAGCGAAATGTTGGGCTACGTATTCTCAGCTAACACTTGAAAAATGAAGGGATCATATACGATGTTCAACACTAAAAAGTAGTCAAAGTTTGTGTGTGATTAGCGGACAAACCATCAGGCTGATTGATTTAATTCACTTACTATTGTAAATGTACATGTTTATACAGTAAGAAACATAAATAAAAACTTGAAAATTATTAGAAATATATCGCTTGGGTGCAGTGACGTAAAACCGTTTTTTTTTTGGCACCGCTCCAAACGGCGGGCATAATTTTGCCCGTCGAGTTATCAGAAATAAAAACTTTCGATTAATTAACACAACTTGGAATCGTAGTTCTCGGCTCACGAGGATATTTTTCAAAAAAAGACTTGCGTCAGTGGTAACAATTTGAACAAATGGGTCACGATTTTTACGAAAAGAAATCGTACATTTGTTTTTATTATTTAAGAATGGTTCAATTTATTTTAAAAAGACATTTTTATAGAAACAAATAAATATCAATTAAACTTTGTTTAACCGCCACCGTGTAATCGTACAGTAAGTGCCCTAAGCGTGTAAGGAAATGTACCGTTTTTGAGGATGCCTGCGTTTAAAACGCGACTCAGAAAGAAAGGGAGCGAAAGAGGATGGCCAGAGCTGTACTTCGGAACTTGCCTCGTATAATTCCGCAAAATGTTTAGCATACAAAGACAAATATAATGGTCGCCGAGATGAGGTTGCGACGAGATCACGTCCCTCGGGCGGGGATGGTTAATTCAGTTTCAAGCTCCATCAGCCAGACACATCCCCTTGCTTTCCTCTTCACCCCCTTCCTGAACTCTCGTCATCCCTGAACGTCTTTGTACGCCGCCGTCATTCCTCTTTCTCTCTCCATCCAGCATCCCTCGCCCATTCCCTGTCTCTGTTGCTAAGTCTACTGTAAACACAAACGCGACCGTATCTCACGTTCCATTGCATTTGTTTAACAATTCCCCACACATCCGTACGAACATCAAATTATCGTTGCGGCGAAACGTAATTATTCGACCACATTTGATGTTCACCTTCGCTTCATTTGGAACTGTACCTGGTTTATCATTATTGTTCCCTTGTCTTGTCAAATTTTAATAATAAAATGCCATTTCTGGTAACTACGCGCACCTAAATTATACTTATTTGACAGAAATATTTATGAAGATTACTTTAAATATTTTAATGTTTATTGATTTGCTCTTTCCGACGTTTTTAGTGTTTCCTGTTACAGGGACTAGAGTAGGCTAGTCAAGATTATATCCCAAGATGCAAACCCTCGTGCAGTTTGGAGGGTTCGATTTTTTCTGAATAAAACTTTATTATAGAATTATTTGTCACTACTAATGAATTTATTTCCTTTAAAAACAGCTGACGAATCAAGTCATCCAGTTACAAAGTTGCTTGCGAAATATAAAAAAAATTGTGACAATAATTACAATGGGAAATGAGTCTTATATTGTCAACTACTGGTACATTTACTCTAATTCAGATATTCATTTTGACACTCTTAACATAAAAAAGGGAGGTTATATTGTAAATGAGAAAGTGACTTTGAACGCATTCATCTGTGTCTCTATAATACTAATTTACATCACTATAAGAATAAATATGTAAATTAGACTAATAAGAATATGTAAAAACTTTTAAATTACATTTTTTTATCTTATTTAATATTTGTCTTTGAGTTTTCCCATTTATATTTTATTTGTTTTTTTTTGTTTGTTGACTATTTTCAATTAAAATTAAGGCTGTTTTACAAATTGTATATAGTACCCTTCTACTGCACCGTGATTTAACATGTTGCATTTTCTAAAGTTTTCTTTTTGACCTTTTCTTTGTCTTGGTGGCAAACTTTGTCCACTTTTTTTCCTTCTTCAGAAGGAAGATAAGGTTAAGCAATGCTTTCGATGGTGATAAGAGTTTCGTGGCAATCGCAACGTTTACTCATATAATCGAAGCCAGACAGTTCGATGTTGCAAATCATGATTGGCTACACTATACGTGATGCTTCGAAATACATTCCAGAATTTACGATACAGTTGTTTTTATTTGATTTTATAGTGAATGAAACAGTGCAGACAAAAGCCTGATATTAAGTAATCAATTAATTCATCAAAATTCTTAATTAATTACAAATATATTAAAAAGCTTTTTACAATTGTACCGGAACTTCTCTCAGAAGAATATAAATATTTGCAAAGAGCATTAAATTCAAAGCAACTTGTCTCTTTCTAATAAAAATTCTATATTTTCAAAATTTCGATTCTTAGAAAGCTCGAATAAAAGTTAACAAATGCAAAACAAAGGTGAAGTTTTCAAATATTATAAGTAGACTGCGGATGTTTGTGCAGACATAGGTTCCTAAACGATGATATCTTCTATTTTAATACAGTTAAAGAACTGGTACTTCGAGAAACATGTATTTGGCTTTTCAGTTTTTATAAGCTATATTATGTACTGTATCTATTTTATTAAATGTAAATTTCTCAAGCATTTGAATATTTAAAATTGCATAAATATCCGCAGTCTAATCATAAGATTTCTTATAAAAACGAACTAAAATTCTACTGTAAAATTTTCGCAGAAAGAAAACCGCTGTACTTCCACGAACTTTCATTTTCTAATATCAATAGCTTGAACTGTCGCATACCATGCAGTGTATCTTGTTTCTTATTTCATAACTTATAAATAAATTCTGTTTGTTCTAATAATTATAATGTTGCTCGAAAGTCTCTAAATTTCCACAACGATTTTATCGATAAAATCTGGAAGTAAGTGATAAAAACAGGTATCAACGAAAAGATAATATTTTAAAACAATTGACTACCTTCTTTCGTAAGTGACACTAAAAAAATTGAGTGCCCTCCTGTGTAAGTGAAGTTAAAAAGTTTATTGGAATCGTACAGACAGCGTGACTCCGCAGGCGTCACAGCTCTCATCCTTTATCTCCTTCTGCCTCTTCACAGCTTCTCTCGAAGCTGAAGAGCACTCGAGGCGCTCGAATATCTGCGCCAAGGGATGATAGACTGTTTGTAATATAACTTTCGAGGCTAATCACTGCGTTCACGGTAGACTGAAAAGTTTATCTCGAACGATGTAAACGGCAGGACCAGCCTGTTGGTTCTTCGATTTCGGCTGCTGGGACATAGTCAGACCTCACGAAACTGTGTCTGCTCTCCCTTTCGTTTTTTTATCGGAGCAAACTGTACAGTGCTACTCGTAACCCAAAAATGCTTAACCAACGAATTTATGAAATTAAATCAAAGTAATGGTACATATGACAGGGGTAGAATTTGGCAAAATTTTGACCATTTGGGTGTGGATGATTTAAATGAAAAAAGGCAAAGACTGTGGTTGATTTATTCTATTCACTTTGCTTATTGTTTACGTTTATTTTCTGAGAAAAATTCTCCCTAAGTTGTGGCTTGATATTGATAGCCAGTTCTGTAGACCACTATAGTGGATGTTCGCACACAAGAAGGTCAATATACAGTCTTCATAATGAAAGGATTAATATGAACACGTTATTTCAACATTCCTTTATTTAACACTTTTTTCATTATTATGCGAAACAAAATTACAATATCGGTCACAAATGATATTTGAAGTACGCTTCAAACACTTGTAATTAGTCAGTTACACCGAAATTAAAGAAGAAATATAATTATAAAAATGTTTAATCAATTTTGTGAGTTGTTGTATATGGTTGAAGTTGCTTGGCCCTTATCCCAATATAATTAAACTAAAACTACAGAAAACGATAAAAAGTAATTTTTGACAAAATGGCATCAATCTGAAGAATGAACATCTATTTTTTTCAATATTGATATATTGAATTTTCCATAATAAGTAGGCGCTAGCCACACTTGTACTAATAAGAAATTTTGTTAGTTTTTCATTTCAGATGACTGCAGCGACAGTTGTCGTGCGAACCAATTTTTTTAATCTGTTTACTTCATCGATGAATAATCACTACAGTTTAGAACAGTAATGGCTACCGGAGCTGCGGCCTTCCCCCACTTTAGGTGTATTCCCCTCATATATGTAGGTTGTGATTTTGGATGAGGGGAATAGACCTAGACTGAAGGAAGGTCGCAGCTCCGGCAGCCATCACCGGTTCAGCTAATAACAATGTACAAAAATTCATGAATGTAATATAAACACACATGAATAAATCTGCAAAGTTTCATAAAAGTATGTCCTTTAGTTTTTTCAAAGAGAAATTCCCCAAATATTCTCTCAAAACAGACCGAGAAAGGGGAACACCCCCTTAAGAAACTTTATTCTGCATGTTTCAAGTGGCTCCAAAGATCGAATGACACGAACGAGTAAGATTTTAAAATTCCTTGTTTTTCAAGTTTCCAGCCGCAGATGTCCCCTAACCAAGGAATCGTATTACGGCAGAGACACAAAAAAAAAGGATCTTGTGCCTCCCTTTTGAATGCGTAGCCTGCTTGTATCTGCAGATTTCTTTCTAGTGGTAACGATCCTTGTTCTGCTCACACTAATTAAAAGGAGATTGCCTCATAATTTATTGCGACCACACGTGGTGTCCACAATGGAAAGAATGTTGCACACTGAAAGCTTTCCAATAGGATACAACAATTTTAAATAGACGTGGAATGTGTCAATGTATTTATTCACGTTAAAATTTCTTACAGTTTTATGGAAAATGTTTCTGCTGATACAATTAACTTATTTATTCAGTCCACTGTATTGTAAATTGTAATGTTTACAAAGATATCAATATTAACACGTTGACTGCCATACTGTGTAGGCTGAAAACGTCCCGACTTTCTAGACTTCGATACAACATGAAAATAATCTGAAATTATGCTGTATTTAATTAATAATGTTAGTAATTATTTATTGTTCCTGCTGGTTCTGTTGGATCTTCTTAAATATTTTACTAATCGTATTGCTGTTCAGATAAATAACAACAGTATTTAAGTGTTATCCATATATGGGTGACATGGCAGTCAAAGTGTTAAGAAGTACGAGACATTACGACCAGCACTCACTTTCTAAGTACCGTTTATAATTAATATCACCCAAGCTAACGAAACAAGATAAACAGTATTCTAGACATGGTCACTAGTCTGATTCAATTGCGAACTAAAAATGATTTATTTCAAACAAAACATTATTCGTTTATACGTTCAATTGTTCTTTTAAATTTGTAGTGCTATGGACACATGTGCATCCGTCAAAAGTCATCAACATAGACTATGAACAATTATCTTCAAATTTTATTTTCGACATTAAGAAAATCGTCTGCCCAATAATAGTAAATAACTTCAATAATCAAAATTCTATTTAATTCTTCTTCTTCATATTTATAAATTCAATAAAAAATTCAAAGACATAATATAGTACACAATATGTTAAAGAATGTTCCTGCCATAAAAAATGTTCATTAACAGTGGCTTATAAAATATCAAGCCACGTGTTACATAAACGGTGCACATTAGGGTGGACTTTATTTTTCGACCATCGAATTCTTTCCACGACACCCATTAGAATTGTACCACTGAATAAAAAAGTATTTTGTACAAAATTTGACATCGATCGGACAACGGGAAGTCGCGCCTCATCGAATTTGAAAATTTTATATTTTTGTAACTCTTTTTTCTCCACTGTAGTATATCATTAGTATACATGTGTATATATTGTTAAATCTGTCTTTTTACACTCTGTAACAAAATAGAAACAAAATATGAGATTTTGAAACGTATTTTTTAACTCTATTTTCTCAAGCACATAGACTCAGATAAACATATTCCGTCCTTTCCGTAAAATTCAGTGAATGAAAATCGAAACATGCAGCCACGAATCTCCGGTTCAGTATTATTCTGGTTTTCCAGAATTTGGTGTGTTAACGGTATCCGACCAGGAAGTCCCATTCTGAGACGATTTCGATTCTAAGCCTCTGTGGAAATCGAGATAAGAAAGCGAAATTCGTATCAAAGCACGGCTGTTCACAAATAAACTGGACATGTCTTACCTGCCGTAAATCCCCGTGGAATCAGTACGTGTCATGAACGGATTGGCACCGTTTCACACAAGCGGGGAATTCCCCGTCAGCGACAAGTTTCGAAACAGATATTTGCCTGTAAAATATTGGATATTGTCTTAGCAGCGGAGTTTCCATGAAAATCAACGCGGCTCGTCAGTGCAAAATCAAATTTGTCTAGGTCGCCCCGGAAATCCTGGAGTCATTTTCCTCCCCCTCCCTTTCTGCCCAACGCGCGCTCTTTCCGATTCTTCTTCGTTTTTCTCGTCACTTTTTTTTCTTCCTCCTTTCGCGCAGTCGTCTCTTTAAACTGTTGACTTCCAAGAGGCGAACCGGAAGCGGGTGCGGCACGAGCCGATGTAACTGTCTTCGCAGCCGAGTCGGATTACGATACCGAACGTTTTATGATTTTATTGTCGAACGGGGGTGGGAAAGAGTAGAGGTACCTTTTTTTCCTCGGTGAGAAGCCTTCTGGGTCTCTGGGTCGAATTCTCTTTTACTCAGGTAATTTTTGACGCAGTGCAGTTTTTTTTTCGATAACGTTTAATTAAGATTTGATAGAAAAAAAATGGATAAGTAGCAGGTGCCGCTTTAAAGTATCTCTGTCAGAATGGATTTGCAGTTTGATTTAATATGCGAATTCTTTGAATATAAATAGTTTGTGGGTTAATTGATACAATTATGTAGAATTATTTATTAGTTTGGCATTTCTTTTAAGAACTGCCCTGATGATGGATATGTAAATTCATTTCTGATTTTTTCCTATGATTTTAAATTATTATTTTTAATTATATTAACATTTTAACGACCGGGCACGCCAATTCGTGTCCTAACTGAAACTAACGTTATCTACCGAAAACGCCAATTAGCGTCTTACATGAAATAATCATATTGTGATGTATAATCATTGAAAGTGTTTTGGCTCAATGTTTTTCCCATTTTCTGAAAATGCCTCCCGTAACAAGTCATTGTTCATAGCAAAAGCGCCCGATCGATAAAGTGTTAATTTTTGATACATCATTTACATCAGAAAAATGCACTAGACTCACAAAATATGTTTCAAAAAAATTCTAGTTATAAGAAACAATCGTTTGTTCACTACCGGCTATGATGAAAAGAAGTAAGCAAGCTTAATTGTATTATTAAAATAAAAAAATGAGTTTAGCTTTGACAAAGAGAATTCATCGATCCATAGCTAGTCACAAAAATACCCTGTATACATACATATGTAATTATTTCAATTATTTCATATAATTATTATATTAATATATATCAATATACAATTCTTTAGCTTCTAATATAGGTTCAAGCATCTTCTAATATTTTTTTCTAACTTCAACTAAAAAAAAGATATGGCTTCTTACAGTTGCGTGTATCATCCTGTATACCACACGGCTCGACCGGTCGCGCTTCGACGCAGCGTTACATTCAATTAATTTTCATGTGGTCAATTTTAAAGTGCCCGTATTTTTTTAAGTTGCTCCGTAAAGAGGATAAATAGGACTGTATCCTTATTTTTTCAAAATTTTCAATTTACCCTAGCTATTAGAAAATCGCATTTGTTAAAAACAATGTTTTTTAACCGAAATAATTTTTATTAGGTACTCTTATGTCTCCACTGTAAAACCCAAAAGCTCATTTTTATCAGTTTGTTACTTCAATAGCTACAGACTACAACTTAAACAAATTTGAGGAAAATCCGAAATGGTACTCTAAAAGGTGTCCGACTTCGCGTGGAATTACTCTATTCCACTCATTTCTACCATTAAATGACTTTACTATAATATCACAGAAACTCCCGTATTTCCTACGAGTGATAATAAATTTCGTCATAATTCATGGGACACGTTACTATTTTTTCATGTAACTGGATTACGATACAGATGTGGTTACTTATTTCGATATGAACGGATTTTTAAAGATACTTATGGCTATGCAATATATTTTTGATGATACTGTTAATAGTTTAAAACTGTAATAATTATAGTACGGGTCAAGTCCAGTTTTTCATTGTATTAAATTTAGGCGACTTTTGTTTCAACTTCCTGATCTGTAGACACATTTGCAGCGATTTCGGTCCGAAATCCGGAGGGGATCATTAAAAAATCTTCGCAAGACTTCCAAAGATAGTTCAAGCTATCATCACGAAACGAGGAGTGGATATTGATGAGAAAATTTAAAACTTTATAAATATTTACAATATGTTTTAACATTTGAAAATTGTATTCAGTGTAAATAATTAGTTAATGATTGTTTGATTTAATATTGCGGGTGTTTAATAGTTTTAATTGAAATGTAAAGCTGAAACTATCAAGTGTCCCATGATTTATGGAAGGGGTGTACATCAACTTTCCTGACTAATTAAATTTCGATTAAGCATATTATAATCGAACTAACGAGCGTTACAGCCGTGTATGTATCCCTTTTCGATCACAGCGTGCATTAAAAGGAGAAATTGTAAATCATGAACACATGGCACGCGTTTCGGGCGCACGGCCAAAAACGAGCCTCCGAAAAAATGGTCAAAATGTTCATGGGAATGGCACCGTTCGCCCGTGCCGTCGACTCTCGTGCCGGCAATAAGATCTCCTGCAAAAGGGGCGATATTAAAATTGTTGTGCCGGAGCAGTTTCGTTAGGGAGCCCGTTACCCCTACTGCAGAGTTGTAAAAATAATAAACATAAATGCATAAACCATTGTTTGCGGATTACGGAGTAAAAACCCGTCCTACCTAGCAGCCTACCGGAGGCCTCTACGAGCGAAACTACCATCCTGCTCAAAATATTGCCACGGCTTGTCAGCGCTTTCGCGTGTTATTGTACTATAGCACAGACACCGAAACTAGGCACTTCAAGGTCACTTCTCATTTAGTTAGCAACAATAAAACACAACACATGCAATGGCCCACTTAGAAGGTTGGATTTACTTAAAAATTGGAATCAATGTGGATAATTATAGACATCGTACGCAGAAATGAGAAGCAAAGAGCGTTTGATGAAATTGAGAGTGAAGTGTCCTTGAAGCGCCTAGTCAATGTGTCCCTATAATAGTAAAATCTTCTGGGTGTTAGATCTCTCAATACAGATTCCCACTGGGGAACATTACTCTAATTGCCAACATTGCAACCGGCTACACTGGACTCTGAAGACTGACAGGCTTTGAAATCAGATGAACTAAAATGTGTATATTTGTTAGTATAAGTCAATTAATATAATAGTAACCATCATGAATTTAGAAGTTATCAATAAGTTCGTGTATTATTTTTCAAATACGTGGATACGTGGAATGATTTTAGTGTACAGGAGTAAAATAGAGGATGATAAGTTTGCAAAACACAGAATGTAAACGTGTGCTTTATGTAAGAAGTATTTAAAAGAAAAGCAAAGAGCGTACGATAGTATTAAAAGAGAGAAGTGTTCTTGAGGCACCTAATCACTGTGTCCCTATGATAGTACAAGCTTCCATGTGCTAAATCTCACAATACAGATTCTCACTGTAGAAGATTGATCTGATTGCTAACATTACAACTGGCTTCACTGTAAATTGAAAGCTGAGAGACTTTGACATAAAATGGACTAAAAATATATACATTTATGAGCCTGTGTTAATTAATATAACAGTACCCATCAGTATTCACAAATGTAGAAGTTGTCAAGAAGTTTGTATATTGTTTTTCAAATACGTGGAATGATTTTAGTGTATAGAAGTAAGATAGAAGATGACAAGTCTGCAAAACTTTTGCATAGAATGTAAACGTTTACTTTATGTAAGAAATATTTAAAAAAAGAGCAAGGAATGTTTCATAAAAATAATAGAAATTTCCTTGAGGTTTCTATCTAGTCTCTGTATCCCTGCAATAGCTACGAAAAATAAAAATTGCCTCACGGGAATGCCTTTTCCATGGATTCCCTTCCAAATCTACGGCTTAACTTTGAAACATATTTATTGGAAATGTTTTTTCTTTCATCAGATCTTATTATCGCTAATAAACGAACAGAATATCTGTAATAATTTGACATCAAATTTCTCAATTAACGTTTACCAAGTCTGTTTTTCCAGAAGAAGTAAAAGCGCGTTTATAACCGCCTACTGGTTCTGATATTTTCAAAATTTTATCGGATAGCTATACAAGGTGAGTGTGAGGTTCTATCATGAAATTTATAGATGTGTTTTACAGGTTAAAATTAATAAATAAGTTCTAACAATTTTGATACTGATGCAACACTGTCCATTCGACATATGCAAAACAGGAGCGATAAAAGCTTCTTACAACAACAAACTACATTTTTTAACCCTTAGAATACTATTGGCGCCTGTAGGCGCTTGACAAACCCGTACACTGTGTACTGTCGACGCCCATAGGCGTTCGGAGTAATACCTAGCTATACAGGGTAACTGTACCTAATATGGAACACCTGATTTTAAAAGCTTGCCAAAAATACACACATGCTTCTTTTTCAATGAAACCAACGTTAAAACACGACAAAATTAATGTACTTTCGTGTGTTAATAGTTAACTATGCAAATGTTTAAGTGTCTTCAGGTCATGGTAAAAAATGTAAAAAAAGTCAAACGCCGCGCGATTTGAAGAAGTGGTACCTAATATGGAACACCTCGGAAATTTGTAAAGAAATCTCATAAAACTTTATTTTTTCTATGAGAAATGAATATTTATTTAAATACAAAGGATAAATAAGCAAATATCTTGCATTTTTTTAATTTCTACACATCGGGCACGTGAGTGACGCACCTGAAACACCATAATCTTCGTGACCCCAATGACAACAGCAAACACATTCGATCCATTTTTCACCATTATCTGTAATGAGTCTGTATCAGAATCATTGCTTTTTTCTTTCCTTTCTTTTTTGTCTACCTTTTGAAAGCGGTTTTTTTCTTACATTCCTATTATTACCATTACAATTTCAATTTTACCATTTTTTTTAGTATCGAACTTTCCTTGTCCCAGGATTTTATTCCAATTTTTGGTGATACAACTTCCATCTATTATGTAAATAATAATAATAACAATAGCATAGAACTATGTAATATATTGTAGTACAATAATATAATGTACTGACAATGGTAAAAATATAATATAATACTATATAATATTAACAAGGAACATGCTCCCAATATGGAACGTGTTCCATATTACGTACACTCAACGTGTTCCATATTGAGTACATACGTATTTCGACAGAAAAATAACAATTATACTAAGAAGAAAATAAATTTAACGGAAAATTTCTTTTGAACACTCAAAAACAAACATGTTTAATGATAAATTATGCAAAAGTAATATTTTTTAACTTACCTTCACTAAAAAATTTCACTATTTAACTCGTTTCTCAAAAACTTTTACATTCTCTGAAACACAATAATCAACTTCCCATTCAACGACAGGCTTCTAACTGACACTTAATGTCAATGTGATTGTCTTTTGTCTTTAACGGAATATTTTACATTGTTACCGATTGATTTTGTTGCTTACTTACCGAGATATTGCGGTGTTCCATATTAGGTGCTGTTCCATATTAGGTACAGTTACCCTAAGTACTTATGTAAGTACTTCAGAACTACTGCAGGCCGACCGACCGCAGCGTTCGCTTCGTTTTCAAACAGCCCGCAATCAAAGGGTTAATTATTGAAAGATTATACAAAGCTTATTCATTATATTCGTCTTTATAATAGGCTATTATATTGTTCGTTTATACTGTATTATTTATTTTCTCACAATTTTTTTTACACAACGTAAGTACGCACATGTACTTACTAATATTATCATAGTTAATCGAGGGCGCCACAATCATTTTTGGTCAGGAAATCTTGATTTGAAAGTACGCATGTCTTGAGAACCACTGGTTTTAGAATGCTGTTTATTAAAACGTTTTTGTCAACTTTAAAGTGTAAAATACTCCTGCAGATTTCATAAAAGAACTTCGAATTCACCCTGTAATTACAATTTCTTAAAAAAATTAAAGAATGGGGTTGGACATTCTCTGAAAAGAAAACGCATGAAGAATGCAAGTATTCTCGAAAATTAGCAATGTCCTCGTTTTCATATTTGGAAACTCATTTTACTGTTATACTTTTATGGCTTAATTATAAATCCTATGCAAAATAGAAACAAAATTTTCCATTTTCATTTTAACCATTTCAGGGACTTTGTTGGGGAAAAATTATATGTATTCAATATAAAATTAAATCTATTAAACAAACAACGATTAACAGTCATGCCTATGTTAAAAATCTTTGAATTAAAAGAAGTAAACGTACATGTGTAATTATCCCTGAATGGGTGAAGAATTCCATATATTCAAGGTATATAATGTGAAAGTATTTTCAATTTCTCAATTTGAAATTACACAGAATCCATACTTTTAGTGCAGAGTATATAATAATTTAACTTTCAAATAGTAGAATGGTATATTCTCTACTCTAACTTTGCAAAAGTTGATTATGTTTTTAAGAAACAATCTTTTTATTATGCAAAACACTGTATCTTGCTTATCAACAATAGTAAATGCTCACAATTATATAAATTGTCCAAATATTACAAAAATATTAAGGAAAGAATAATTTTCTCTTAAAAACTGTTTCAACATAAAAAAAAAACTGATCATCAAGCTATCTTTACAATACAATTGAAGTAAAGAACTAAATAACCAATATAAGAAGCATGTTATTTAAACTTCAGAAGTCCCAGTCCCCTAATCATATTGAGAAATAAAATTATCAACGTACAAAAATATGTATCTGTAAAAAGATTCCTCGGTCTGTTCATTATATTACAAAACTAGATGTTCAAAATGCAAAGCAAACGGTTGAGCGCAGCGGCAGAAGAATGGGAACGGACATTTCCATGGAAAACGTACGGAAATTTTCATTAGATCTCTGAACGGAACAATCGAGTAAAGGGAACAAAAGCTTTTTAAACCCCATTGCAGCAACGAGTATTATATCGGCATGAAATTGTCGCAGAAAATACAACCGGGCGTCGGAACTGAGCACTAAACATCGAGGAGGTCACCGTTAACTCTGCCATCGGCACACTTTCCCGTTTTCGGAAAAACAATCGATACCTGGCCCCGGAAAAATTGGGTCAGCCGGAGTTTATTGGGCGCCATTAAGCTTTACGATACGACCCTGAAATCAGGGGACACCGTGGCAGAGAATGAGCCCGTGAGGACCTGAGGAGCGACAATCCTCTTTCTTCTTCGTTACTACTTCATGGGGTTATCCTGGAAACTCTATCTTCCTCCCTGGAAATAATAGTAAGTTGACTGTACGAGCAAACGGTCGGAATTGTCTTTGAGATTAACCCATTTTGGCTACCGTCTGTTCATCGAACGACAACCGATTCAGGAATTTAAAGTGACAATTCGAATTAAAGGCTTATGTACTGTGGCCCTTAACCCGGCGACTGTGTGGTGGGGTGTGATATACCTCACAATTTTAAAAAATACTATTACTTCCTCACTAAGCATGCTCGATGCTGCTGGTTTCCGTTACCTTCCTTCTATACCACGCTCTTTTGTTTCAGCGAACCTTT
Source organism: Macropis europaea (assembly GCA_916610135.2). Classification (NCBI taxonomy): domain Eukaryota; kingdom Metazoa; phylum Arthropoda; class Insecta; order Hymenoptera; family Melittidae; genus Macropis; species Macropis europaea. The sequence continues at coordinate 40,276,857 of OU744344.1, forward strand.
ATTGTTGTGTAGTCAACTTTATAAAAGAAAAAAAGAACTTGCTACGAAAAGGGGGAAGGTTAATAGTAGTTAATACTGTTATTATGAAGTTTAAATTTTCCCAATTTTTCGTTATTATTAATATAAGTACTTCTTGGATTCGAAAAATCACTTTTATCGTTTAGTAACGTATTTCTAGTTGGTAAATTTAAATTTAAGGAACTATTATATCATTGTTCTTAAAATAACATCTATATTTTTTCATTACATTTACAAATAAAAAGTAATTTCTAGTTATTTTCTGCATAGATTAAAGGGGTATTCTAGTGTAAAACGTCCTTTTTTACGTATTTTAGATTTTTTTTGCAAAGAAACTATGATACTTTCTGCAGTCAAACTTCCAGGGTATATTTATACATATTTCCGTAACATTTATCATTTTTTTTGTCGAGAAAATATCAGAAATGGTGGCACTGCATGCTCTCGTACACAATCGCTTTTAAAAAAGGTCGTCTCATGGCGTCCGTGATTCCTGCCGTTCTGCTTATCTAAAATGAAACAACCAAGAAGATTCTTCATTAGAATGAGTGTGGCTATCGCAGGAACTAGAACGAAAGAAGAAAGTCGATAATTGAAAAAATGGTGGCACTTTGAACGTTCATTATCGATTTTTTCTTCCTATTTCTAAGTTTCGGCGGCTTAACAAAAATAGAAAAAATAAAGATTTTGAAATGATTCTAGTACGGACGATCGCGATACATGTACTGAAGCTGCACACAAAATTTTAAGCCAATTGGTCAAGTAGATTTTGAGATATCATGGACGCCATTTGAAAAAACATAAATTTGCGAAAAACACGTTTAAAGTTTTGTATACCGATAGTAATGGTCCATAGTAATGGCCACTCAAACAGTCATAACTTCGTTAATTTTAGGAATTTTCGCATAGGGATTTGCAGACGTATTTTTGAAACATCATTCTTTAAGAAAATGCAAAAAAAATCGTCTTTTTCAAACGTTCACACTAGAATACCCCCTTAATTGAGTATGAAAAAGTATTAGGGTAACATGGTCGAAATTAATGTAATTATTAGCCACATGCGGGCGCTGCATGCGGCCGAGTTGCAGTAGTACACACTGAACTAATCATTTTTCGACCATGATACCCTAATATTTTTTTACGTCGAATGATGAGACAATTTGATGTATGTAATAGAAAAAGAAGGTTTCCATTTAAAAAAATAGTGCAACTGCAAAGTGCACATGCATTATTGAACTTGCGAAAAAATCTGATCGTGAATATGTTGTCCACCTTAAACCATTCATCTTTTTCCTCTAACATTTTTTTCTAACTTAAACCGAAAAAAAGATATGGCTTGTTACAATTGCGTGAATCATCCTGTATACCGCACGGCTCGGCCGGTCGAACCGGTGTGCTTCGACGCAGCGTTACATTAAATTAATTTTCATATGGTCAATTTTAAAGTGTCCGTATTTTTCCAAATTGATCCGTTAAGAGGATAAATAGGACTATATCCTTATTTTTTTTACATTTTTCAATTTACCCTAGCTATTATAAAATCTCATTTGTTAAAAACAATTGCAAAATAAATGGTTAAAAAATATTCTTTTTTACCCGAAATAATTTTTATTAGGTACTCTTATGTCTCCACTGCAAGCATCCAAAAGCTCATTTTTATCAGTTTGTTAGTTCAACAGCCGTAATATATTGAAAAAGGTTAACACTATACATCAAACAGCTGTCACATTAACAATTTTTAAAATTTTTAAAAATCCTTCGAGATACGTTTATATATCACTGAAGACTTCAACATATCCAAATTTGAGCAAAATCTGAAATGGTACTCCAAAAGGTGTCCGACTTCGCGTGGAATGACCCTTAAAGAGATACTGATGATTTTGGAATGGCTCTAATCTTCAGACATACAAAGAAAACAGTCACACTGGATATATTCTCCCTTGAAATCAAGCAAATTCTTTTTGCACCATTTTTTATGTTTCACCCCGTACAGAAGAAAAGGTGTTACAATATGCTGCACTGCCTGCTGCATGTTTCACTGATGCAGTCAGCATATATATTGCCATTTCTCAACTCAACTGCGAGATTCCAAATATAAAAAATAGTTATACGATGCTTATTTGCGATATCAATTAGAAAAAAGAGTAAAAGTTCGGTCTTATTAACCCTTACTCCGTAAACGTATTTTTGGTACCTTTTGTTCGCCTCATTTCCAAGTAGCACGCAGTCAAAGGGTTAAACATTCTAAATAAAGATTATAATTTAAATACATATATTATCATTGCAAATATATAAAGCCACCTAATCCAACCGGGTACCTGTTTCTATATTTTGTTTAACCCTTTGAACTCCTAATTTTTTTTTAGTTTTCTTTTCAGTAACTCTGTTATTTTAAGTGTTTTATTTGAAATGTACTTCAAAAAACAGTTGGTTGATAGGAACCAATTAGGTACAAACAATTATGTACCTGAACGCTTCAAGGACTTCTTTTGTTACAAAACAGGGTCATATACATGTAATATTGTTCATCTAGGTAAAAAAAATATTGCGAAATATAATACATATTTAAACTGGCGATTTAAAAGTGTCGAGTGTGAGTGTGATTGGCGAGTCACACTTGACAAAGAAGTTTAAAGGGTTAAACCAGTACTTGGTATATTATAGTAAGGGAAAGTTAAGAGTTTCGGGAAAGCATCTATGTACGTGAAATTATCGCTGTATATCTGATCTATTGGAACAAGACACTTGAGGGAACCCGACTACCTCTGTTGTTAAAAAATCGTGAACATTTAGATTGCTTATATAAGGGTTAAAGTGAATCTTTCATCAAAGTTACAGTGAAAAAACCTGATGAAAATAAATTTTCGATGATCAATGTCAGAGGAATCTTCGAGGCACCAGCTTGAATAAATGTAAACTCTTTTCGAGTAGATACAAAATCTCTCCTCGGAGACACTTGCACGTTGTGGCGCTCGTGGGTGTTACGTTCGTGACATCTTCCGAAGTGGCCACACAGGCATTATCTGAACGAGGCATATGACACCCCGAACGAGAAGAGCAGAAGCAGTGGGCGTCTGTTCTGCCATTGAGACTAAGCAGACGGTATCGACAGTAAACTATTCGAAAGAGAAACAGAAGAAAAGGGCGCATGGCGCAGGGAAATACAGGTCTGACAGCTTCTTGGGTGTCGTGTGAAATTCAGGAAAAATGATTACCCCGGCCGAGTGGCCTATCTGCTGTCCTCCCAGCGCCATGGCTTCTAGCTTTTTCTGTTTTTCGAACAACCACAGAAGATTATCAAATTATCGCGTACTGGGGTACTATACACTTTAGTAGAATGCAGATAGTAAAACGTATCTGTTCTGAATTTTTATAATGATTAAACTGTTTACACAAAAATCCTCTGTAACGAGATTTCATTTTAATATTTGCGTTCATAATAAATTCTTCGCAGTCATGAAAGAATGAATAGAATTATAATAAGAGGTAATAACAAATAAAATGTTCGATTTCTTTTTAAAACAATTGAAGGGTAAGGAGAAAAACAGGGAACGTCCATTTTTATTCTAGTGTTCTACTTTAAAAGAAATTAAACTAATATAAAACAATTATTTCTATGCTTATTTTTCTCCTCCTGCATAATTGGAGTATAATCTCACGTTATAAACAATACAGTTTAATTACTTGAACCTTGTCTCTTTACTGGTATTAAAGATTTATTTCTTCAGTAAATCTGTCTTGTAACATTCCTTGTTTGTTCCCCTTACCCTTCAATTTTATTTATCAAAATATTCTCTACATGTGTTGAGACACTTTTACCAAAGAGTTATAAGCATTTTTATTCCATTAATACATATAAAATTCTTGCACTTTATATTCAATAAATTTCTCTAATTGCATTTTTTACACCTTCTTGGTTTTGCAAATTTTGCTATCAAAGCACTTGCAAAAATAGTATTAGATTAATCGGTGTATTATTATATTATAAACATTTATTATTTATTTACTCAAGAATCGCGTGAGTTAAAATCAATCTGACCCACACGTGAATCATGGCATTGCGAACATGTTAATATTGAATGGACAACCCAGTTTTCAAAGCGTATATCATCTTTAAAATTGATGTAATATTAAATTTGTTACGATATTATCGATCGGCACTTATTTATCTATCATTGCAGTAGAGATAGTTTTTATAAAAATGTGAATAAACTCTTTCCTGGTTTATGTATTTGCGGAAATCTAAACAAGAAAATTTGTATAAAAGAAACTTCTCATGAGTGATAATTTTATAGTAAAAATTGTGTAATTTTGGTGATAACTGTATACAATAACAAACAAATTATTAAATAATATGTACATAAAAGAACATTTTGTTTTCATGTGTATTCTATAAACATTCTATAAAGAAAACAATGTTTGAAAAAGAAGTTCTGGTAACTCGTACGATTTCTAATTTTCTAAAGTATAAAAATTACGGATTTAAATATTAGATCCAGTTTTGCTTTTGGCAAGAAATTTTTTTCCACAATGTACTTCTTTTTCTCAAGTACAAAATACTTCAAATTGGAAGTAGTTTCCCAGTTCAGAAAGGACAGCATTCTCGTGAAATCTCACCACTTTCTCCTCATTCTCACCCTCTCGACCACTTCATTGCTCGTTCGCCATTTAAAAAAGCTTATGTATACTCACGAGAGGATAATTTAAGACCCATCCAGCGTTTCACACCGAGACCAATTAAGGCAGTTTGTTTTTCTTAGGGAGAGTGCCTGCAACACTGTGGATCATCGCTCGATCGTTCGTACCAGACAACGAAAGCTTATCTGAAGAATTACGCTACTACTATCAATGACTATAAGTCAGATAATATTTTAATATGTACTAAGAAATCCATTTCAATAATTAAGATTCATTTTATATAAATTGAATAGAGTGTTTATCCCCTGTCCGCTTCCACAACATCACCGCTCCGTTTTTTATAGCTGTGCCTACTATTTTCGGTTAAAAATAATATGAGGGGCCGATATTTTTTTAATTATTATAAAACACTAGAGAAATTAAATTGTGTTACTTACATGTTATGCCTTGTTTTCTAATGAGGCTGGGGGTGCAGTCGCGTGTCTGGCGCTCCATTCAAATCGCTACGCAACAAGTACATACTAAACTGTTACATACATCATTTATTGAATTTGAGATGTTCTAGATGCAAATTTTTGTTTCTCAAATGTTCTAGATGCAAATGAAATGGTTTCGGTTGAATTTTCCATTGAAAGAACAGAACTTTAAATATGAATCTTTCGAATTAAGGGGTTAAATTAGTGTGACAGGTCAAAGAGAAAGGCATTTTTCGAACTCGGATTCTGTTTGAAGTAGGAATTCAATCAATTTGCGGTGTTGCACTTTGTTAGTATGCTATGAAGTAGTAAAATCAATTGCAAAATCATGGAAAATGACAAAATATTAGGCCTACGACGACTGCGCGCAAGTTGCAGCTTCTTTCGGATAGTAAAATGGTATACACGATTGCGCCGTGTAGATGTATCTCAAATAAAAAAAAACAAAATTTTTCATTAATTATAATACCGTCCGTAAGTGATGACCTTTAGTTTTTGTTAAATTTTCGAAAATTAACTAAATAGCACGTGTTACAACATTTTTTACCTTATTTTCGCGGACAAATTTTTACTAATTTGTTTATAATTCGCAATGAAAAAATGATATTGAAAAAATCGAAGGTCATCACCTAGCAAATATTATGAGGAATATGCATGCAAATATTCATTGCAATCGGACTATTAGAACCCAAGAAATCGTGTACACCGTTTGCACACTTTTAAAAACATGCGATTTCGAGAAAAACGCGTTTAAAGTTTGGAACACGCAACAGCGCGCAGATATACAATTTCACGTTCGGCTTTATATCTTCAAAACTAATGCCAGCATACATTTCGGACCCTTTGCATTTCTTTCTAGAAACTTCAAACTATCATTTAAGCGGAAAAAAAAAATTTCGATTTTTTCCAAAATTCACACTAGTCTAACCCCTGAAGACAGCGCTGTCCAAAACGTTACGCATGAGTAACTGGCGTTTCCCCACGCTTGTCCGCGTTGTCAAGGATACGCGAGACGCTAAGGAGGCGACCATGACGGACTAGCGCCTCTGCCTCAAGGAAGCTCAGACCCTACACACCACGCGACGTGAGAGAACGGTTGGAAGGGGAAGCAGGCGCGTGAGGGGCCCCTACGTTGGACAGCGCTGCCTTAAGCATCGTGCGAAATGGAGAATGTTTGACACGAATCTATAGCAACAATTATCAATTTTTTCGGAGTAACACAAGCTGCAACGGCTAAAAACGCCTGATTAAACAGCAAAGAGCATGCATTTATTTTTTAATATTGTGTATAATTCGAAACTATCATTTTAAAAACTGAGAAAATTGTTCTCCAGTAAAAAATTACAATAACTAGATTTCGAGAACGAAATATTGAAAAGAATATTTGAAATATAATGAATTCGGTAGAAACCTACAGCAATTTTCTTAATTTAGATGCATACATATTATACAATTATTAAAGCCAGAAAGAAATAGTTATATGAATATTGTATGTGTATAAAAACTTCTATTGTATTGTATGTACAACTGTACAACTTTCAGTCCAGCTGAAAATTGGTAGACTTCTAGTCACGTTCGATATCATTTTAATCAAAAATACTTAACAAATCCATTAAAAATCATTTTCACACACATAAAATAAAAAATGTAAAAATTTAATTTCACATTTTCAGATGATTTATTCTATAAATGAGAAATTTATATGAAGTGTCAACTGCAGGAAAAAGATAAGGCTTGAAAGTGGCAAGTGGTGGGTATAATTCACAAACTACTAACCGAGGAATAGTGTACTTCAATATCAAAAACAAGTACGCCTCTTACGTGTAGTATTCGAATCCATTGAGTGAAAAGGTACTATGATTTAATTTAAATCCTACAACAACAATAATTAAGGTACAAATCACTAATAAAGTAAAAAAAAAACAGAAATTTGAACATTTTTTAGAGTACTACATTGCTTTTCGGGAGTTTTCACAGGAGGTTCAAACTCAAATATTTTATTTAAATTTGAGTCTCCAGAAAGTACTGTCTTGATTTGTCAGATTTTAAAGGGTTCAAAATAATCTGACCAGATTGGATGCGGTACCTTTGATCCCACCCCTATTCATTGCATCGAACTGCTTTTTTTATTTTGTATTTTTTATTTTCGATCGGCGATAAAGTTTCCTACAAACGGCAGCCTTTATTCAACGTGGGGGCCACGCCCTCGTCATTAAATTTGCTATCGATATCGGGTGACTTCGTTTATCGCCTCTTATCACGTCTACGCTGATTCACTGATCGTGCATCCGTGCTACCGTACCGATACCGGCTTTATTTAGACTATTCCTTTCTGAGAAAATATGAACTACCGATGATCGGATATTTATACGTATCAAGGTTATGATATTCTTCTGCGAATGAACAGCGGAGTAGCTGGGGTCTCAACAGCATGTGTTCCTTTCTCATGGAAATTGTTGAAAGGGAAAACTCAAAATTATTGCAGCTTTTGAATGTCCATTTATGTGAAAATTACATATAAAATTCCTACATGTCCTATATAATTAATCTACATACTTTTTGTTAATAATTCTGTTCTGAAAATTGCTACTGCCAAAGCTCCAGTACCTTCTAAGAATTTTGAAGCGAGTAATAAAGGGTATTTAATCAGTTATACAAAAGACTAGATTAATATAGCTGAATTTTATATTTTGAAATATTTTTAGACAATTTAGGTTTATTGTGGAACTCATCTCATTTTTATGTTTTGTGGGGTGTACTATTCTGATCTTTCTACGTGAATACATACCTCCGAAACTATTAGTGATATCAAAAAACATTTGAGATAAAAGCTGATCTCCTACGTGGCAACACCGTTCATAATTTAAAAATTTTGATTCTGTAGGCTGCAGCAGTTTAGTGTCCTGTGTTTACAGAGAGGAAATCGGTAATAGGTTGAATAGCTTAATGGAAAAGCAGGTGCTTTCAGGTTCTCTATTCCCAATCTAAGCACCCAATTGTTTTTTCATACAGTTCAGAAATGGGATTCGCCTTTGTACTATTGCGTTTAATTCTGGTATCTTGCGAATTTGTATATATATATATAATGATTGTTTATTGAACCTTAACGGTACAGATATTCCAGGGGCTTTCTTAGCTCCGCTCGCCCTTCGCGCTTAACACTAACATATATTTCTTTAAGGTATTCTGGCAATAATTGTTATAATAATCTCAACATTTAAAATACTGGAAAAAATACAAAAAAGACAGAGAATTTTTAATCTACGTGCAACCAAGGACGGATAAGTTTGCCAGTCTAACCGAGCTGAAAATGGCAGCCGTTTAGCGTCTTGTATTTAGTTAGAGGAAATCGGTAGTGAGTTAGATAGCTCAGTGAAAAATCACCCACCCAGCAAACAAATAGTTCCAGTTTTGATTCTTGGTCTAGTCCACCCTTTCTCACCCTTACAATTCAACTCCGTCATATTCTTCGACCAGTTTTTTTCTTCTGTATGTACTATCATCTGTAGTTCATTAACTACAATCTAATCTTCTTTCGAGATTAATCAGCAGTTTCTTTGTGTGTGATTGGCGACAGTGAGGTTGCTTCCCACTGGAAGCTCCTCATTTGAATCTCATATGTCGTTTGTAATGAGGTCGTGAGGTTTTCTTCTCTTCAATCTACGGAGGTCCATATTCTGTATTACTCGTGCTGTTTCCTCATTGAGTTATTGTATGCGTGTCCTGTAATTTATGGCGTATTTTTTTTACTTCGCCTCCGATTTCTTTCATTCCTAGATCTCGATGGATATAATCGTTTCTTTCGTACCATGGTGCATTTGCAATTATTCGTAGAATTTTATTTTCGAATTGTTGTAGTATTTTAAGGTTTGATTTGCTTGTACAGCCCCATAATTGGATAGCATATGTCCATATCGGATTTATCGCTGTTTTGTACAGAAGCATCTTATTGTATAAAGATAGTTGTGATTTTCTGTTTAATAGACGTATCATTTTGTCGCACGTGTAAACGCGGCTCAATGATCGGCCGTAACCGGCGTAAACGCGAAATAGAAAACGGAAGAACGCGAAATCGAGAGGTCGGAGGTAAATTGTCGGCACGGTACAGCGCACGACACCTAGCCGGTGTGTTTCAGGATTTTATGCCGGAGGTAGTCGGAACGAAGACACATCAAAGGCGCCGCTATCGGCGCAAAGCGGCTTTATGCTCGCGTGTCATTTCTGTACGTGAGCCGTGTGTACACCGGCCTACGACTCCTACATGTACGAACCGGCCCGCCTCTGCTGCTTCGAACTGTCTGTGATATATTGTGCCGGCAGATATTGGATCGTATAAATTCCTGCGCATTTTGCAGCGGAGGTGCAACCGGGGGATAAGTTCGAGGCCGAACGGATTGCATCGTTCGCACACGGGTCGATCGGTTTTGTATGAAGCTAAATCATTTTGTTCCAAGTATGACCGCGATTTTCTTCATGTAAACAGTCTATACGCTCAAGAAAGAAGAATACTTACCAATCACATTAAACGAGAACAAAATATCCTATCACAACCATGCAAAATACCTGGGAATATACTTAGATTCTAAACATAAAGGGGGCATACGCATGAAAAAGAAGATCGCGAGCTTGATGCAAAATTCAAAAAAATGTACTGGCTACTAAACAGAAAATCACAACTATCTTTATACAATAAGATGCTTCTGTACCAAACAGACATAAAACCCATATGGACATATGGTATCCAATTATGGGGCTGTACAATCAAATCAAACCTTAAAGTACTATAATAATTCGAAAATAAAATACTACGAATAATTGCAAATGCGCCATGGTATGAAAGAAACGATTATATCCATCGAGATCTAGGAATGAAAGAAATCAAAGACGAAGTCAAAAAATACGACATAAATTACAGGACCCGCATACAACACCCCAATGAGGAAACAGCACAATTAATACAGAATATGGACCTCCGTAGATAGAAAAGAAGAAAACCTCAAGACCTCATTACAAACGACATATGAGATTCTAATGAGGGGCTTCCAGTGGGAAGCAACCTCACTTTCGCCAATCACACACAAAGAAACTGCTGATTAAACACGAAAGAAGATTAGATTGTAGTTAATTGTATGTACAGAAAAAAAATATCACCAGGTGTTTTGAAAATTACCCTGGTATGACCTCCTTTTCGCAGGTAGGAACCACCTACAGTTTTCCATTCTCAATACACAATATCTCTATCAGTGATATCCACCATATCATATTTTGCGTATTCACTTTGCTAATCAGTCCGGTAAAAATTCTGAAATAAATAATTATTGCTAAATATATTAAGCATTATTTTATTGCGGAGTAATTTGAATGTTGCGGTTTCGCAGAATGTTTCTTATCATTCAATCCGGCATTAATTTGTCAGATTTAATTATTTCTTGTATGTGGGCACTAAATGCCCCCCCACCGTTGGTAGTTCGAATTTCAGAAAATACCTTGGTAGAGCAAGGGTTAAACCTTTGACCATTATGCGACCACTATAGTGGTTTCGCTGAGGGAGCATTCGGAACTATAGTAGACTGCAGTAGCTTGCATTGAGAGACTCCGGATTACTCGTGCTAACAAGCAGTTCCTTCAACTTTTTTTGTATTGTGCAAGAAATATTTCATGACAGTGACGGCAAATGTTTTATTGCTTTTGATATAATGACTCACACTATTATTTTATACTGTGTTCTGCGGCAGAGGTCAGTGTATGCACAGTGGTAGAGCTCTGCATGTAAATAGGTGAAGGGTTAAAAATGAAAAAATTGGTGATGTTGCTGTAGTAGTTGTCACTTATATAGGATGTTCAGAGGAATGGTACACGCAATTTTAAAGAGTTTGCGATATCCTGATGAATATATCTTTTATGCAGAAGTTTATCTGTTCTAGACAGGCAACAAATTGCGAGAATGGAAATGTCGAAAATCCTATTTCTTTTTTTGATAAACTATACAGATTGCCTTCAGTTTTGTAAGTGGAACACCCTATAGTTCAATATGAAATTCGAAAAAGTATCATACATTGAATAAAAAAATATTAGGGCACACGGAGTCAAAATTCAATGTTTACTAAGTAAGATATTTTTCAAATCATTTATGCTCTGTGCAAGTGCAGACAACATTTGGATAATCATTTACATTAGAAGTCTTAATAAATATTGACCTTTGACCACGTACACCCTAACACCTGCAGAATAAAATAGAGGACGTTCCATTTAAACAAATCAAATGAATCGGTTTTTTTAATAAAAATAGCCGGACTTTCGGTAAATTTTTTCTCGAAATTTCTTACATGCTCGAAACAGGATAACATCTGGAATAAAATACTTTTTTTACAAGTTTTTGTTTGCACACGAATTTTTAAATGATACACCTTTATCCTTCGCATTTACCAACACCAACACAGCATCAATAAAAAACCATTACAAGAAACACGTCGAAGCAGTTTCATTATCAGCGGTGCAATAAAATGGACAACATTTGATCGCTGTTATCGAGCGTCTAAACATCACTGAAACGAATTTTAAGAATTAAACGTCTGAACAAACCACCACCCCGTCTAATACATAATGCTACTTTCATTAAATGAAGTACAAAGTCTGACACCGAAAAACTACATTAAAAGTAACTATAAAGGAAATACAAATTCATGACGCTCCAGTTTTAGCTGTTTATCAAAACATTTGTACAGATAGTGAACAGTTAATAAAGCAAATGATATCTGTAGTTTAACAATGAGACACTATGACAAAAATAATTATAAACAAAATAAAAAAAAGTTTTCAACCGAAAAACTACATTAAAAGTAACAATAAACAAAATAGAAATTCATGGCGCTCCAGTTTTAATTGTTTACCAAAAAATTTGTACAGATAGTGAACATTTAATAAAGCAAGTAATATCTGAAGTTAAACAATGAGACACTATAACAAAAGTAATCACAAATAAAATAAAAATTGTAGATGCTCCGTTTTTGCTATATTCAAAAAAATATTTGAACAGATAGTAAACAAAATGACGTCGAAATTTTACTAATGACGCACTGTAGCAAAATTAATTACAAATGACATAAAAATTCTTGGTCCTTTATTTTCCGTTTTCAAAAAAATATTAGTACAATTGATGAAGTTGTACAAAATTGGAAGAAAGTCTTTCAAGGCGACCAAACGAGGTTTTACAAACGACTGTTTTCCGTTGCAATTGTAAAATGACATATTACTGTCATCACGTCGATAAATCTAGCGTTTATTACGACCCGTTGACGCGTACAAGGAGTTCAATAAAACCAAGAACAACACGCGTTTCTATTTGCACACTTTTCCTGTATCACAAAGCACTGAACACCGATCGCCTATACTTCCGATTAAGTTAGTTCGTAATACACTCGAAAACGAAAGGCAAAACCCATGAGGAAATGATAAGAAAGCGGCACGAAATGATTTATGTTTGTCGTAAGAGCTGAATATTCAATTACTGCTAATTATGAAATATTTCTTAACAACAAACGCTTTTCTCCAACACTGACATGATAAATATTTGCAAAATAAATGTTTATTTCAACGAAAAAAAATAAACAAAACATTTAAGAATGTTTGTATTGAAAAGAAATGGTATGTAAGGATTAGCGTTTTCGAATTTTCTGATTTAATTTAAAAATTAAGTAGGTTTTTTTTGTACAGTTGAATAAAAATATATGTAATTCAGAGTATGTTTCTGTTGACTGTTTTTCCAGTATAGTCAGATAAGAAGAAAAAAAAGTTAAAAATAAATATTTCGTAATGGTATGAATATGGCTGGAAACACTGTTTGCACGAGGATTCATTGCTTCTTTTAGCACATTACAGGGAAAAATATAGAAGAAAACGGTCATTCTTGTGCAAAACAGCATCAAGGAAATCTTATGTTTGTTTAGAATATCTGCGAACCCGCTGAGTGTCATTGATTAAATATTTTTATTTAATCGGACACGTTTCCTGTTTTCTTTGATATGATCTCCTTATTTCACTTTTTAGAAGGTAAGTAAGCTCCAATTAGAAAAAATATTCATATTTTTAAATGGATATAGTATTGTCATAATTTTTTGGAAACACAAAGAATTCAAAAATGTACATTATTTTATACAATCTTAATCATTAAAGTCTTCTAGTCATTTTTATGCATTGCAAATCTAATGATAACTACTTGTTCATGGAGTTAAAAGTGTAATTGCAAAATTAAATACTGATAAAATCTATTCCATTTTCTATCTTTACTTACAGAATTATCATTTCCATCTAATGGTTTCTTCAGCCCGATTAGAAGTGCTCAAAATCTGTCCAACATATATTTTGCGTTTTTGTTTGATTGCTATACAGATTCAATGGACTTTGATTTTAAATGTCTAATTATTTTGCAGAAGTTCATAATAAGTAATTTCTTTCCAGTTTTATGAAATACAGAGCGGAACCTCCCCATACAACAACGTAACAACCCAATATAATACCAGTATTTTATACAAGCTTGTAAACACTGACAACACGATAATTAGATAGAATTAAAAGCAACATAAACTTCTATAACGAAAATAATTATTTGGTTAATTCATAATTTATTCAAATGTTGCCCCCATATAACAATTTCAAACACATCCTGTACATATTTGTAACATATAAACATAAAACATGAGCAGTTATAAAAATGTAAAATGAAGTAAGTGAACATCGAAATGAGCCAGAACGAATTTTAATTTCTGTATTATCCAATTTTTCAGATTTTGATACAACTTATCCAAAAAATACCGATATCAAACATATTTTAAGTTTTATGTTAGATTCCTGAATTTAATTCAATACTACATATAGTTTTTTATTTTTAAAAATTCAAATAGTTTCACTATGCAACCTTATTTCATATCAGAAAGTAAACTGCCCTGAAATTTACATATACTGCAGAAGTAACAGAAATCATTCTTTACTTTATTATTTAATAAATTGAAAAAGACAAACTGAAAGTTATTTATGACTCAGCCTAATATTTTCTTTGTTCAATTACTATCTTTCCCTCGAGTCGTAATTCTTGGCAAATTATGAACGTCGATCATCAGTATATGACTAATTTCCACCGTTTTATTGCAGAAGTCTGTCTGGAGACGAATTTTACACCAGTGAGCGTATACTTGACCTATACACACACAGAGGGTATACGGTCAAGTCGTATCGAAGAAATCTTATCGCTGTGCAAAGCACATGAGGACCACGATGGCAGAGTTGTTCGGCACTTTGATGTGGGTGTGCTCGCCGCGATATTGCGGTAACGCGGTTTCCTGGAAGCGTTTCGTCGAAAAGAGGCCCGACGATTCTTTATTTCCTTAGATAACCGGTAATCGGCTCTGTCGACACCGATGATGTCAGAGCTCCCGTTCTGTCGCACGATCTTGCGTCGATTATTCGACTTCTCAATCTGTTCAAAAATACAGCTACTCACAAAATTCTCCGTACAGTACTAACAACTGATCACTTCAATCGTGAATATTTCGAAAAATATTGAGCATCTGACCGTATAATGGGGTATTTTCGTAAACAGGGTGACGAAATCTACCAGTGTGCAAAGTCTCAGCTACAAGGAAACATAACGTAACATCCAAAGTAGCACTACAAAGAATATTGCAAGAAGAGTGGAATAAAATATCAATAGAGGGTATCAAAAAATTAGTAAATTTCATGCGCAATCGTTTGCAGGATGTTATAAAAAACAAAGGCTGTACAACAAAGTATTAATTTAGTTGTTCTTACTGCGTTAGGTATATATTATTATATAAGAGAATGAATTCTGTCACGACATGCTAGAAAGTTACATAACTTTTGTGTACAATAATTTAACTTGTAATTTAAGATAGGCATAAGATAAAGTTTGTATTCTGTATGTCATTATAAATAAACCGCCATTTCTCATTTTTTAAACATTTTTCACATTCTTTTAGGAGTTGCGCGTGTTCGTACTCGGACTTTTTTCACCCACTGTAAATCGGTGACTTGAAGTTCGTGCACTCTCCTTATAAGAAATTTATATTTTCTAACATATAAGCAACAAAATTGATGCAATGGAAAAGAGGATTCAGGAAAGTGTATAGACTCTTATTTCAGAGTGTATTCTATAAAAAAGACTAGAAAAGAGTATTACATAGTTATCTTTTTTATAATATATTTGTGAACAGGTGCAGATTATACCACCACAAAATTGTGAGTACACATTGGACATTTGATAAGTTATAGTGTTTTACAATATTCAGATAGTAGTAAATTTTGTTGCTTATATGTTACAGAATATTAACTTCTTAGTGCCGTACGCACATTTCTGTGAGTAGCTGTACTGTCATGGAATTCAGTAATTGCATACACTTACTAAATATTTTAGTAAACGCGTCAAATTGATATAAATACTTTGTAAATTGTGTGTCTAGTTCACAAATGATTTAATTGTACTGCATACAATTTGAAACTTTTTTATTTAATCCCTTAAATCAGAAATGGCCATCTAGAACGACACTTGGCTCCGCCTTACTTCCACTCTGCGTCCATTCCCCTCGCATAATATGAACGTGGAGATGTAATCTCTAGATATAACTGATGTCATATATAAAAAAAATTGTTGTTATTATGGCACTATCTTTTGAGAAACCGTATTTACCAACATTCACCGATGTTTTCCACAACCTACATGAGGGGAATGTACGCATAATGAGGGAAGGCTGGAACCAGGCCTGGCTCCGGATGGCCATCTTTGCCTTAGATACTACGCGCCATTATAGTGGATCCCCGCTAATTGTAAGTCATTGTTTCAGACGATCCGCCATTATAGTGGCTCATGTATTTTGTAGCATTCATCGAGAGATTCCGAATAAATCGTGCTAACCAACAGTTAAATGTATTTTTTTTTAAATTGACAATAAAGAAAGAAGCAGTTCGACAGAATCGACTGAGGGATTTCGAAGGACGTCTTCAATCAGTATAGAAGGAAATTTTGATAAGAAAGTCAAACCTGTTTATAAAACAAGCAGCAAAATCGGCGATAATGCATGTTATCGGTGATAATTCTACATGTTGGGTGATCAGGGAAGACATACAAATGTTTTATCAGTAAATTGTAGAACTGATTTTAAATGCAAAATCATTTCTTAAAATAGATTTGATTCTTAGCACTTATCTAGATATGAGCTTCTGGACATTCACGTTATTCAAAAGGTACCGAAAAATAAATTTCGTGTGACTAAATTTATATAAAATATATTATTGGGTAGGTGTTAAAGATTAGTCGTATTCTGGATAACGATCGAAACCAAAATGACTCAATTTTGAAGTCTTGTTTGTTAATGAAAGAAGAAAGTACAATAACAATTCACGACAAAATAAATTATATTTATACAATTTTTTTTAAATAAAGCCTCAGAAAAGCCAATAATTCATGTATGTTTATATCTGTTGAGAAATAAAAACACTAACAATTACTAAATTTTCCTACTTCTGTATGGTAAAAATTTCCGAGTTTGATTTTCTCAACTATTTTTATTTTATTGATTTTATTAAATGATTAGGGTAACCTATCTTTTGTAGCCTTTACAACATTCAGTGGACGGTCGAATTTATTTGAAGTGGTATGGTCGTTTTTTATCAGTGTTCTTCTGGGATAAATACAACGACCACTTGGATGTGTTAAAAGCTTTATACGCGCCATTGGACCGAATCGTGCTTCTGAATAATGTCTGGATTGTGTTATTTAATGATACTGATGAAACTTTAATGACTGAGTGGCACCACGCATCGACGAAATTTCGCTGAAAATGATTAGTAATTACTTCAGAAGTGTGTGATAAAAATGGTTGAGAGTTACTGCAAAAACGTGGCGTATATTTACGATAAGAATACTTTATATTTTACACTGATGACGGTTTTATAGAACAAAGGGTCACATGTCTGCCAATTATTATTTTCTTATGTATTTCTTACATATAAACCTGTAGATACTACAGTATGGTATATATTGATACAGTTTCTCATTCCAAATTTTCTAAAACCAGTATGGACCCACGGAATACAATTTTGGGGTCCTGGTAGTAATTCAAACATAGAAATACTACAAAGATTTTAGTCGAAAACGCTAAGAACTATAGCAAACGTACCATGGTATGTCACAAATTAAATCATTCAACACGATTTCGGAGTACAAACAGTGAAAGAGGAATTCGCGAGATTTACAACAAAATACTTAAACAAACTAGAAACTCATCCGAATCTCCACGCCACTAACCTTCTGGGCAATAACCTACAAATACGAAGACTCAAGAGACACCACGTAAGTACTAGATCTTCCTCATCGCTTTAGAAAATAGCCAAAAGCATCCAAGGGCTGATCATATCGACCTAGAAAATATAGAGCAACACTGTACAAGCAAAAGCCTGTACTGACAACATATTTTCTGATAATCTCTTGTATTCATTTTTTTCTAGAATCTTTAAAAATTGTAAGAAATATCAAGAAATTCCTCTTTTTTTTTGTTCTTAATAACATATTCTTAATAAAAGCGCCATTCTGCATTTGAAGTAAAGTAAAAGCTACAGATTCCTTATGTTTGCAGCTAACAAAATTTATTGAACACTTTCTCACCATGTTCTACATTAAAAAAAAAAGACATAGAAAGATGTAATTTATGTAGATGGTGTAATGTTACAGAATCGTTCAGATGCAGTCAGTTTCGTGACAAAAGACCACTTAGGGGATAAATGATCCCTTCTTGGTTGACCTTGCAAGCCAGTGAAAGACCGACCCTGAAACAATGCATACGGCCGATTTCAGAAGCCCGTTTTTTGTAACGACACGTGGCTAGAATTTAATAAAAGGACCAGCGTCCGTCGCTAAAACATAAAAACACGTGGCTGGTTGCAGTCTTTGCAGTATCTGCGTTGTGTCACTCGACGATGCGGTAAAATACGACGTAGAAGTTCGTTTGGCAGATACATGGTCGATCCTGACGGCCTATGGTCACATTTGGACCCTTTTTCGATCCTCCTTGTTCACATTTGGACCCTTTCTCGTTCCTCGTTACTTACATTTCGGCCCATTCGCGTTTTGCTCCTCTCCTTTGCATCTACTTTTGAAAAATGTCGCGTACATTGCCAGCTGAAGTGAAAATTTCTGCTCCATTGCATTATGAATATTGTTAACTGTTATCAAAGTGAAAAGGTCAGTCCACGAGTGGGACACGTGCAATTCACTTTTAGCCCGAAGTAAGTAGCTATCACGTATGAGAGACGTTATTCCAACCCAAGTGGTTAACCTATGTTGTTAAAATAATGATCAGATTTAATCCTTTAATCCTTTGAACTCCTTTGTCGAGTGTGACTTGACAACGATTTTATTCACAGGTACTCCTATGTCGAGTCACACTCGACATTTTTAAATTGCCAGTTTAAGTATGTATTATATTTCTCAATATTTTTTTTGTTAGTTAGATAAGCAATATTACATGTATATGACCCTTTTTTTGTAACAAACAAAATCCTTGAAGTGTTCAGGTACATGATTGTTTGTACCTACTTCGTTCCTGTCAACCAACTGTCTTTTGAAGTACATTTCAAATAAAACACTTAAAATAATAGGGAGTTATTGGAAAGAAAAATTTAAAAAACAAATTAGAAGTTAAAAGGGTTGAAAAAAAGTCTGCAAGCCTCTAGTGACAGTATAAACAGAAAAATGTTTTTATTTTGAAATTGAAGATAATTTTTCTTAACAAAAATCTGAGTAATGATTTTTCTAAGTAAGATTAAAAAATCATTTAAAATATCCTATTTTATTTTTAAGTAATTTAAATTAAAGTGAAAATAATTTACAGTTCCAAGCGTGTTTTCGATGTAACGAGTTATGGAGGCCCTGTGTTCTTAACATTTTTAATATTTTTATTAATTCTTTGTGTTTTAATATTTTCATTAAAAATGATTGGAATAAATAAATTTTTCAAATTATTTTTATAGATATTAGAACAATGATATACTCTGGTTTTCCTACAAAACAATAATATAAAAGTTAAACATTAGTCAACACTGATAACAAGGAAGGTGTAAGTTTGATGACCTCTGCAACAGGTGTGTTGCAAGTACGTTACACGCAAGGTGTTTCTGCAATATTTACATTCTATTGTTGTACTTTTACCCAGTTCATTGCAATATCCATTTCTCCAGTATGGAATGAATAGAATCATCCTTACAGAATTTCAGAAAACATTGTAGGCATTTTTTGACACTTACAATACCTTCTATATACACCCCACAAATGTTTTTAACAACAACCATAGTATTATGCTTTTTTCAATTCGTATTTGCAATGCCATAAATGAGTTTCGTCTACATAGTATTTTTAATTAATTGCATAGCATATGCATAATACGTTTGTATTTGCTGGGATCGTAAATTATATGTGATACGCCATTGTTACTGTGATGTTTTGTACGATTAAAATACTTGCAGATAGTTCTTTTGATATAATCCCGGACAAATTCAATTTCTAGATCATTATGCATGTCCACAAGCCTAGAATATCTATTAAAGTTACCTATCAGGCGCAAGAATTTGTTTTGAGTAATTTGTATTTTCTTGATATTAGTTTACGCCTAAAACGATGTATAGGGGGATTCTTAACAACATGATCTATCAACATGCAAAAACTGATTAAAATCTGTGACAACCACTTCGGTAGCTTTTCCTGTGAGTATAAGTTGAATCAAGATGACGCAGACAAGGCATATACTAGATAATTTACGAACATTTACTGTATAAACCAGATTCGTCTGCGTACGAAACCAAGATAAAAAGTTACTTGCAGAATGACCTGATGTATTATTCTCGACAGGCATCCCCTGAACGAAAGATACGCTGCATCATTAGGGTGCATCAGCGAGGGCCCATAAGGCGAACAGGCTACGGTACGAGTTCGCTACCTTACCGGGTACTCGGCCTTGGGACCTATTGCCAGCACAGAAAAGCCACCCACCGGCAACCGTTTTAATGAAAATAAGTAATCTCGCAAACAGGAATTGTACCATCGTAAACGGACGCGCAATGACCTCGTAAATATGAAAGTTTCCGGGCTGCCGCCCTTCTTTCTCTCTCTTTCCCGCCCTTTCCTCGCGCGGATTGCCCACCATCTTTCTCTGGCCGTTGCAGTAAACTGCAACGATCCTGGCCGAGAAAGTTGAGACGGTTCGAGGCGGAAGGCAAGGGTGCAAGCAGGACAGAAGGGAAGAAGGAACGGAGAGAGGTGAAGGTACCAGAGCATAAAGAAACGGAATGGGTATTCTGGGTCCCATTATAGGGCCCATAAAACACCTTCCTAGGCGCGTGGCCCCAAGGCCGTGCTGCCACTCCGTCGTCCTTTTATTTCTACAATATAGTTCGTTCGGTAGGTCAAAGGCTCGCACGCATTGCACTGGGCTTGAAGTAACTCTGCATGGATTAATAAATACGATTTTCCTTTATTTTTACTGAACGTATTGAAATTTTTCTTTAATGTTTATGCAATTAGGATCATCGTGGACCAGCAAATCAAATTGAATTTAATCCATTGCCGCAAATAATGGCTTTAGCCGTTAGATTTTTGTTGATGTGCCGGCGAATGACGGCTATAGCAGTCATCTTGTAGCAACTAAGGAACGTTTTTAAAAAAAAAAGTGTGTTTCTGAGGCTGATCTAGAAAAAAAGTGTGCGTCTATGGATTAATTGAATAATTGTTAAATTTTTGCGCAGTTCTAAAATTCCATACAATATTGTTATATTATTGTAATACTGTGAAATAACGAGATCATAGAGTAGTATCAGATTGAACACTTTCACTGTCATGTCACCCGTATATGGGTGACACGTAAATTCGGTTGTTATTTATCTGAACACGAATACTATTAGCAAAATATTTAAGAATATAAGTAACCGGCAAGACCTATAAGTAACTATTCACATTATTAATTAAAAATAGTGTAGTTTTAGATTACTTGCATGTTGCATCGAAGTCTAGAAAGCCCTGTCGATTTTAGCATACACAGTACGGCAGTCAACGTGTTAAGATTTATAATAGTTTATATAGGAAAGTGAATATTACTACCCACTGTAGTATGGTAAATACTCTATTCTTCACTATGACAGTCGACGTGTTAAAAGCTGGAGGATTTGTTTGTATGACAGTGTAGAGGAAAATTATTTTGTTTTAGTTTCTATGATAGTGTTCTCATTTTGAAATGAGAAATTTAGCCGAAAATTAATCAATAGCGACATCATTTAAGTAGAAACTTCCCAGTAAACAATCAAGATAAAAATCGAATTAAAATTTATTCGTTGTGTTGAATATATGTATTGTTATTACTTTAAAAATGTATTTACTGTTATTAAAATAGTTTATTGAAAACGAGGTTGTACGTTTATGCATACCTTTAACAGAAGGGTGTAAAATTTCAGCTGGTACTCCGGTTGTAAAAAATATTCCGATACGCTTACACAAAACTGAATTCTACAGTATACACTCATGATGGACAAAAGAAAAGTAGATAACAAATTTAATACATTCACTGTTTCATACAAAATATTAAATAACCATTGTATAATATTATAGTAATCTCAAAAAGAAGGAGATTGTGTATTGATATGTACTCCATTACTCTTTTTTTGGGCGAACAGCAAACATGTTAAACAAATACATTAACTCAAACTAAGAACTGATTGGTCATCCGTAATGTAATAGTATGTTGAAATTATAAAGGTCACTGAAAATAATAGAACTTAAATATTCACACGAAAAGTATATTATTTCACTTGAAGGACTAGGCATTATCGAAACAAACCTTTATTCAGAAAATTATTCAGTTTACGCCTTATTTATTATTTATTCTGTTATTGTATTGCAGCGGATATCATTTGGGTGATAATGTATTTAACAATTAGATTATTTGAATATTTGTTACACTATTTGGAATTTTAATATTTGTTACTCGATTTTTCCAAGAAAATAAAAAGTATGACATTGCTCTGTCATTTTATGGAGTCCATTTAAACATTTCCAACAATGTTTACCATAGCCACTATTTACTATCACTACAAAAATTCACATCTTCATATAAAAATCTATTTTTGTATTAAAAAACCAAGTAATCATTATTTACTATTTTACATTGCTATCTGAAAAATAATCTTTAAAATAACACATCCAAATTCATTCAGAAACAATTCATCTACTAAATAGCATTTTCCCTTTCATTCTATTACTTCCATCTGTTATTATTATTCTAAACAAAAAGCGTCCAGCCCTGGAACATAATATTCATCAAGAAAACATACAGAATATCACAACGAAAGTGTAAATTTAATATTAGAAACAACGAGCAAAAATCAGTGAAAGATGTCAACGAAGGATACGACAAAATTTCAGCCGAAGAACATTTGGAGGAGGCAGCACGCGTCCTTGTTGCTGCCGTCTGAGAACCGCACAAACAAACCTGCACGGTAGTTGCTCCCTGGCTTAAAGATCTCCATAGAATTCAATCCGTCAATTTCTCGAAGGGCACCGTCGGATGGGTATTATGACGGCACTAAACAGATTCGTCAACGCCACGCGACCGTGTCCCTGAGCTCAGGGCCACGAAAAGTCCCCGAGGTCCTTGGAGGAAGGATGTCATCCCTCGAAGTATCTCCCGTTCGCGTGCCGTGCATTCTTCTTCAAGAACGACAAGAATAGACGACCCTCCCTGTCGCACTTGTTCGGCATTCTCTGGAATGATCGGCAGGGTATTCTGATTTAATCGCGTTCCTTGCTTCCTGAAGTCCATTTTACCTGAACGACCTTAAGCGCCTTGATGGACAATGTCACATACACGTGATTCCATTCATCTGAACGGCAGTTAAGTAAAAGAAGTAACTGGAAGTATACAGGGTCAGTTTAGTAACTGGACCGGACCATAACTCTGTTCCTATTGAAGATAGAAAAAAAATGGTACAGGAAAATGCCACTCGAATTTGGGTGACAGGCATATTGGCTGAACACAAATGATCTAACAATGCTGTAAGTAGGTATTTGAAAGGATAGTCGACAGGATGAAGTAAATGGACTAATAAAACAATATAATAATGTGTTATTATGAACAGTAAAAGAAGACTAATCACTAATTCTTGCAACATGTCTTGAATATAAAATAATTTGTTATCACTGTTGTTCTCGCTATCAACATTAGAGTCAAAATCAGATGATATAATTCTATTTATATTTCTGTTTCTTGGAAACACAAATTCATCGTCATCATCACTTTCTATATTCTCAAAAACATTGGAACAAGCGTTTTCTGTACTGCTGTCTGATTCACTAACAATTCTCAACATTTTTTTCGACATTGTAACGCCTAGGCAAATTAATTTCCAAAATTCAAAAAATTATAGCGCTTAGCACTCTCCATGTACTATTACAATTCACCGGCTAAATATTGACTGAGCTTGTTGCATTTGGAAATGTGCGCATTGCATTGTAGGTCTCCGCACAAGTGCTGTGATACTGCCACCCCTGGTTAGGTATTTTTTCATAACAACTTTGGCCTGACGGGATTTTCTGAAAACTTTTTGGCA
The DNA here is from genome assembly GCA_916610135.2 of Macropis europaea. Lineage (NCBI taxonomy): Eukaryota > Metazoa > Arthropoda > Insecta > Hymenoptera > Melittidae > Macropis > Macropis europaea. Next base: position 40,300,646 of record OU744344.1, read on the forward strand.
GTCAACGTATTAACAACCTTTATCATCGTGCAGTGTGATTTTTTACAGAAGTGCATCGGTGCAGTTGCAAAGTGCAATTGCACTTATTCTTTAAATGGAAACCTACGATTTTTTTTGCATGAATTGATTCCTCGTGTTATTTTGTGTATAAAAGGTATAAGGAAAGGTTATTGAAAACACAATATTTTACTTTAATAAATTAGCTGCGAAAGGCGTGCATGTACGCCCTGAAAAAGTAGCTTCTTATCTACGAAGAGTCACTCAAGTATACAAAGTAAGTACATGTATTTACATAATATATGAAAATCTGGAGCCAAATTAGAAGCGAACCATAGCTCAGGAAATACTTTGTTGAGAATATAAGAATAGGGGGAGTACACTAACATAAAGAACGATTTTCCGTGGCAGTATATCATAGTTAAGTGGTGAATTAGGGTCTTACAAAAATGGAGTAGAGGCTGGCACTTTCTAAACTAAACTAAACTAAACTTACAAAAATTTCTAACGACAACTTATTTTCGTTTGGGTATATTAATATTTAGATGTACTGCTATAATATTTGGGTATATTTGAATATTCGAGTATGTTCTAATATTTGCGAATATTCGAATACTTGGGTACATCCAAATACTTAAGTATTAATATTCAAGTTTTACTTGAATATTCGAATATTTAATGCACTGAACAAATATCTGAATATTCGTAGTGTTCGAACAGTATAGCGTGGACTTTCCTATTATATAATAACATTCGAATACTGAAACGTTCGAAGTTTACTCGTAGCATTCGATTACTTATGAAATACCTAAACAACTCCAGCCCCAACTAATACTGTCTAACTCAAATAATAATATTGGACTACTAAAGTATTCGGAGCCTATTCGTCGCGATCGAATACCTATAAAACATTCGAACATGAAATTATTCAAACAGTCGCAATCCCAGTTCAGATAACGGAATATCTACAATGTATTTAACACTTTGAGTGCCACACTCCATTACATGGCAAACTTCCTCAATTTTTATACAAAATGAATGTAACCATGAAACCTACCTTTTTCAATCAGTAATATCATTAACACTCACGATTTTTTTTACTGCTTCTATTACAGCTGATTATGTATATTTTTAATATTTGACATGATCAAATAAATAATAAGTGAATCTATCTGTCACCGAGATATGGGTGACCCGGTACTCAAAGTGTTAAGAAACCTTGCTCTAGTTCAGCTACCACAGTACCAAACAACCCGAAAAATCGAAACACATGATTTGCAGAAACAAAAAATCGCAAGTAAAATAAAAATACTCGCAAAAGGCACAGATCAGAAAACGAAGGGAGAAAATCGGAGTGAAATTACTGGTCCAACGAGGAAACTACGCGACCAGAGACAAAAGAATTCGAAGGGAGAAGAGAGCAGATGGAGGAGGAGAGAATGAGAGAGGCATACCGGATTCTCTGATCTCAGCGGTTCCATCATCAACGACTCCGGGGCCCAGGATGGCAGATAAAAGGCAATTCAATTTAAATCATGAATACGAACGAAGCGAGCGAGAAGAAGAGCGGCGAGGAAGGGAGAAAGCGACGGAGCGTAGAGGAGAGAGGCAACATAAGTCCCGACGGCAATCTGGTGGTAGCTTTGTGACGGTAATGGCTTCAACCCCTGGCCTCCAACCCCCGGGGCTGGCACCCCTTCTCGTTTACCGGTGAACACGCGACTCACACGCGCGCAACTCTCGTCGAAGTCGCTTTACCTATGCGTCCAAAGCCCTCGGCGAACCTCTTATTCGCTTTGGACCTTTCCAGCCAGTAGGAAAATTGCGATCCGGTGGTTCTGGCTTTGATTTACGGTGAAACGCTCCAATATTACTGCCTAGGTAGAACGGAAACGCGCCGATTTTACTGTTGCCTATTATTTATGTCGTTCCATTGATAATCACGCCCCAACAATATAAGATACGAGCTGATTCCTTCAGCCTGCTTGGAAATTGAATGCAACAGTCAAGGGGGTAGAATGTAGTAAAGGTTTGAAGAAATCGAACATTGTGTTGGTCAAGAAATTTTACAAACGTTCAGAAATATCTGTGGTAATTTTGGCGGGGATATTTGCAAAATTAAAAATGATATGAGTATTTTAACCCTTTCGCTATACTGGCTATGACGTTCCACGTAGCCTATTCTATAATAAGAATCACATTAAAGGTAGTTTTTTTAAGTTTCTGCTGCTTGTTTCATTTTATTAATACACGTGAATTTAGAATTTTACCCAATTTAATTCTCTTTGCCTTAACTGTGGTTTTACTAAAACCAAAAAACAGTGAAATAAACAAAAAATAGCTTCAGACTAAAAACAGTGAAATAAGCAAGACAATAGTACTAAAATCGGCAAGAAAATTGTAAAGTGTTATGAACAATAAAATTTGCAAATGCGAACTCAATTCAACCTAAAAAATTAACATTAAAATTCAATCGTTTATTCTCGAAAGGGGGTGTGTCCATTTTTTTAAATTTGACATCAGGCAATAAAAACTACCGAATTTTCTTCGAAATAATGTTTATTCAGTTTTTTCAATCGGAATCGATAGAAGATATCAAAAGACACTTTCGATGTTTTTTTTGGTCCCATAACCAGAAGTTTGGGTTACCTACAACAGTTTAAACGAATAACTTAATTTTCCCCAAAATACGGACATACGCCTTTTCAATAATAAACGATTCAATTATGAAATGTCAAACAGAAATAGTCGTTGGACACGAGAAACAAATTCAGCACAGATGTATCTCTCGATCACAATAAATTCAGCAGTGCAAGAATTAAATGAGTGCGTGATGTTCTTTTGTGTAGTGTACACAGACGCTTGATTGTATTTTTTATTAAGTAGCTTTTTGAGCTGGCTCGCAAACTTCAACCTGCACTATTCATTCGATTCGATTGATTTTTTTAGATAAGACAGTTAAAGGTCTTTAATGTAGGACTTAGATGTTTTTAATTAAATAATCAATTTTGAAATCATTAACAAATAAATACACTCAAATTCTTACGAATAGTATTTTTTAATTTCAACATTTTTTATGTAATAATTATCCGAATAAATTCTTTTTAGTCGAATATTTCATTCGGATAATAATTATCCGTTATTCGTAACAAATTATTCTCTCTATTTATTCGAATAATTCATCATTGTTTATTCGAATAATTCATCATTATTTATTCGAATAACACTTCCTAAATTATTCGAATAATAATATGAATAATTGTTGATTGTTTTCGTTTCCACTTCTTCTGCTAGTGATATTATATCTATGTTTACTTCTTGATTATGTCCTTCTGTATCATAACAAAAAAGAAAGAAAGAAATTTTTATCCGAATAAATTCTTATACGAATAAGTTCTTATTCGAATAAATTCTTATTCGTTAGTGACGAATAAAATTTGCCCAACACTGGACGGAAGTTGGGCTTTATATTAATGAGGAACGCAACGTTTACGCAGTCGCCACAAAGAGATATTTAAAATCATATTAAATTAGTAATAAAATACACACCAAGTTACTTAAAAGAAAACAATAAAAATGTTAAAAAACTTAATAATGAAAAATTCAAATATTTTTAGTACATTTTCCTAGCACATGTTTTCATTCAATATACACAAGAGGTGTACAAATTGCACGTTATGAATTATTTTTCAAAAACACTTTACGTTCTCATAGAACGACACATAACACTGAAAGTTGAATACAGAAAAATACAGAGTCGACAAGTATTTTTCAGGATATTTTTCTTTTTATATGTGAATTTAATGTCGCAGCAACTGCATATGGTTATTAGCGACAACTGTTGGAGATTGGTTGAAATTTAAATTTAAATGCTGTTATGATACAATCCGATATCTTTTAAAAATTGCAAGGCCTAAGGTAATTTTTGGTGATCGTTAAAGTTATCCTTTTCCAAGATATTGTTTATCAGTGAAAGGTACGAATTCTTTATTGAAACCAAACCAACGATACTTCGTTCTTTCGGTATCCTCGTGTTGTTTGTAGGTGATAAAAAAAGGTGTGTAAAGTGCATTTTATGGGTCTCCTTTACAGGTCCCTTTTATACTTTTCCGATAAACGAATTATGTGTTCTGTTGACACAAATAAGAGAGATATTTTAGGTAGTGGAATTAGCCTGCGTCTGTACATACAAACGCAGATTCACGGTCTAACACAAATCTTAGGACACTTGCTATTTCTGTTGAAAGTATATTTTATTTAGATTACTGTAAGATTCTGCAAAAATGGTTTAGAAGAGTTTCCAGAGAATAATGAAATAAAAATCGTACAGTGGCCTGACTTGAACTCACTTCAGAGAACATGAGATGAATTGAGCCAAAAACTACGACAGAACTGCCCAAAATTAAAATCTGATTTGTGGGATCTCTTGCAACAGAAATGCAACATAATATTGGCAGGAAATATTAAAAACACTCACAATTGGATTTCCCAAATTGGTTGAAGCTGTAATCAAACAAGGGGACTACATCAACAAATAAAATTTGATTTTTAACTCCTTCAGGGAGGCCAGGCGGAAAATACCATGTCGCTAACAGCCACAATATTGGCTCCAACGTGTCACCTGTGTTAACAAGAACAATTTTCAAAAGAAATCTGTCTTTTTGTCAACTTTCCTGCGGATTTTCATATTACTAATAAATTCCACACACATCTATCGTTTAATGTGAATTTAAGACTAAACTGCATTGAGTTTTATCTCTTAACTATAATTTTAATTCGATATTAGAATAAATTATTCTATTGTTATTATTTAACTGCTCTCAATTAATTTATCATGAGCAATCTCATCTCATATAAAGAATATATTTTACAATCCTGATATGACTTTCTCAATACGCGGTCAATACTATTTATTAAAATATTTACAGTGTGTCCCACTTATCATGAACACCTTGAACACATTCTTTATTTTTAAGACACGTAAAAATGTTCCAAAAACAAGCTATTTCATTCAAAATGGCAAATACAATGTACAGCAAAAAATTTCGAATCGAAAGGTCTGTTAATGAAATAAAATTACTTAATTTTTCGTTAATTTTCATCATGAAATTTGTGGTATGATATAGAACATACAGTTTTCTTTGTAGAATGAAGTATGGAATAGACCAATGTATTTTCGAATCTTATAATTATTTTATAACCCATTTCCGATTTATTTCAAATTTTTAAGTGTCCCAACACTTGTGAACAGGAGTGTACCTTAAGCCCCGTTCAGACGGTAGCAGTGATGTCACCACACCTACATCATGACGCTGTAGTGTCATCGTGTGAATAGTTTTTAATGCCACTGGCTTACCAGCAAACACTCAAAATTAAGTCCAGACAACAAACTTCTAATCTACGAAACAATTATGAAACCCATCTAGACGTATGGTATCGAGCTCTGGGGCATGGCTGCTAAAAGTCATATAGTAAAACTAGAAGCATTAGAGTACATTGTACTTAGGACGATAGTAAACGCACCATGGTACGTGCGAAATGGCGAACTCCACAAAGACCTAAAAATCAGAACACTAGCAGAAGAAATAATACGCTTAAGTGGTAAATATAAAACTAGATTAATTAATCATCCTAACGATTCAGCTAAGGAACTGTACACGGTCAACTTACCCAGAAGACTGCACAGAAGGCACTCCAACGACCTTCTTCCTCAACAGTGAAACGCTACACTTAAAATTTGTATTTGTGCAGATACTTTCTACTGACAATGAGAAAGCATCTACGTGCTCTATCTACAAAACCCCGTTATAACGATTTACCGAATGTCCCTTTAGGACAAATTGTAAAGATGATTGGAGTTAATAAAAAACAAAAAAACTGTCACAGTGTCGTGGCAGCGGTGTCGCACACGTAAAAATTTTAATATACGACCCTGACGTCACGACACTACCGTCAACTTCCACCTTCACAAGTTGCAGCAAGTGATATACGCCAATTTTGATGAAATTTCAATATGATAGCAGTACCTGAAAGTTGCTATTGATGCTTAACTTATATTCCTCAGTTCGATCCGCTAGGTAATGTTTTTTTTAGGCTTCTCCGCGGAAATTTTCTCTTCTCAACTTGATCTAAATTTCGAGAACTTGTACTATATAGAGTTCTTATAAATAATTAAATACTTCATACTCTAATTTAGATTTAGCTCTTATTTTATTCGTAATATGCCAGATATCGTTGGGTCTTGTACCTAAAGTTATGCGAACGCGCAGCATTGTATTTAACCCCTTAGTGCACTAACCCCAGTTAACTCGTTTTCAAGAAATTGAATATGTTTCACTCACCCGAGTAAACTCGTACGAGCTTGAATTTTGCGTTTCCGCATAGATTTCAACAGAATTTATCCGCTAGACAGTTACGTACTTATTCCCAGTCACAATCAGCCGAGTAAAATTGCATGTGCATAATTTCAAATATTTTCGAATATAACGAATATATAATTTGTTATATCCCATGATTTTTTGTTGCCCGAATTAACTAGGGTTGGCGAAGTATGCCCACTTCAGTTAACTTTTTTTTTGTATTATAGAAGGTACATGTTGTTCACGATTTGTTAACATTTTGACGGCCACAAATACCTCGCGAAAACTAATTATCATTGGCTATTTTTATAGGAATCTTGAAGCACGAGAACATTCTATACTATTCTCATTTATACTAGATATTTTACAGCTTCAACTTTATCAGTACATGGGCTTTTATTTATTATTACTAATAATTAGACTGCGGATTTTTATGCACGTAAAATATTCAAAATGCATATGAAACATATGCTCGTAAAATATGCGAATATGCAGGAAAAATATGCGTTAGTAAATCGGGCTATCGTCGCATGATTTGTCTCCTCTAATTGTTTGCAACAAAATAAATGAGGCTTAGTCACTTCATTCTTGCACAATTTTCCTACTATCAAGTTTGCTATAGCACCACCCATTTAATTTGTGGTTTCATCTACAGAAATCCACACATAATTCTCTCTTATATCTTTTTTTATATTCTGTATAGCTAAATTTTAACTGTCGTCTAAATAATCTTTTCGTAACGTTGACTCGTCAGGAATAAGCTGATTTGTACATTTTGATAAAAAATTTCTGCATATTTTATTATCTAAAGTTCGCCATGACATATTAACGGCGACCATTGCTTGCGTTAAGTCCATGTAGAAATTACTTCTATTTTAAGTACTTGCTACGTTTTCAGAATTTGTAGATTCATTCAAATTGGATGATACATGTACGTTTTTCTTATGGCGGTCAGTATTAACATGTTGAGTAAACTGCCATTTTCTTTCACATTATACCGTGGAACCAAATACATGTTACAATATGCTAATAATCTAATAGTGTAAGTATATATACATATGAATCGTATTACTAATACTAAATTTTTATCGCAGACCTTGCAGTAGATGGTTGTCTCACTAGTTCCGTCACTAATGAAACTTGAATCATTTACACTTTCAGTCCACTTCTATATTAACTCTTGTCTACTTTTCCTTACTTTCGGCATTTTCAAATACAACGTTTCACGATGAGATAGATATGAAAGCAATATTTAAAATAATACGAGCATTTGTGCATATGCTTTGTGACTCAAATATGCAAAACATATGCAATATGTAAAATAGTAATAGCATATCGAAATATGCTTTTGCATAGAAATCCGCAGTCTACTGATAATTATTTCATTAGTTGTTTCAAGTGATTGTTATTCAACTGAGTGATGTCACGTATGCGTGACAGCGGCCGAGAGAGTGTTAACATAATTTGTTAATGTTATTTTCTGTAGAATGAAAATCAAGAATAAAAAAATTGGTTAAAAAAGGACCGCTCTCTGTAAAAAAAAAAATTGGTGCGTTAAGAGGTTAATGCCTCGCCACGGAAACTGCATTTTGTCTGCCAATTGTATGAGTAGATGTCACGACATTTCATGACATCAGTGCCACCGTCTGAACGGGGCTTTACGTAGGTCGCGGTAGATGGTGGAACCCGCAGCAATGGTAGCATTTCTCCTTCAAAATATCTGAATCGATCTTTCCTCCCCTCATGTAGGTACCTATGGAAGCCCGGCCACCGGCGTCGCGACGCCTACTCGAGCTCCACCCTCGCGTATCTTGAACATGCGCAGCAAAAGTTCGGGGGTCGACATGTCAGCGAGACTCTCGTAAAACGGACCGCTCCTTAATCAGCTCGGCGGCAATCAGCTTGACTCTATTTCGAGCTAATAACGTGTCCTCGTAAACGGATATCGTCGCACGAATTGCTTCGAGCTCTGAAACAATGAGACAAACAGACGACTTATGTGAGGAAGAAACGAAGAAGCAGTTTGCACGTTATTCTGTGCTGCATCTTCAAGTTATGCTGCCCCGATAGAGCTGTGAGATTCGAGGTAGCGCGTGAAAGAGGAATTATGGTATGAACGATAGATGACTCCTTACAATTTTATAATTAGTTTGTTAATCCATTGACGCACACTTGTTTTTTTCTAGATCGGCCTCAGAAACACAGTTGTTTTTAAATGTTACTTTGTTGTTACAAAAAATTAGATGAAAAAATAATGCTTATAAGAGTTAATTAACACCATTTCTATTAGTTTTTTAAAAAAAAATTATGACGGTAACATGTACAGGAATTTCGCCTGGTAAGTTTCTTATTGTTTTTTTAGCAAAAATATACATGACTGCTATAGTTGTCATTTGCCAGAACATCAACAAAAATCTGACAGCTATAGCCGTCATTTATGACAATGGGTTAAACGAAACGTTATATCAGATTGGTGCGTATGAAATTGCTGACTTGGTGGATATAAAAAGTTTGTCGGAATTTGATAACATATATGTTCTACTGAATAGTAGTGTGATGCATCAATTGAAAGATTGGAGCTTACTGAAAATTTATGTATGCACGTTTTATCAATTATTTTAATATGAGACTAAAATATGAATTGTTAGGTAAAGCCATTCGTGAATTTATATTAGAACACTGTATAACAGGGATCGTTTGTAATATTAACACTAGATCTACCGATGATTAACGTACACCTATTTCATCGATGCGATCAAAGTGGCACGTTCTGGAAAAAATAAAAATCTTGGGTAGAAGATATGAACGTAGAAAGAAAGTCGTGAGGCCAGCCTACAGAAGCAATAGATAATCATCAGTAGACTGCGGACGATTATGCAAATATATGTTTATAGACTTCCATATTTCCTAACTTAATGCGCTTAAATAAATGAAACTTCAACAAGACTGCATTTACTCTTTGAAATGTTCAAAATATGTCATTTTTATTTTGCTAAGTTATTAAATGTCCATTATGCCCCGATTTCGACATGTTCAATTGCATAAACATCTGTAGACTAATCATCAGTTAAGGAGTCTATCGAGCTTGATGCGTGGCCAACTTTTCGAAAACTTACAATATAAATTAGGTGTGCATTGTTCAATAATTTCTTGACATCCAGAAGACCATTTAAATCAAGAAAATGTTCAATAAATGGATTTCATAGAAGATTCCGGACTCTCATAAACAACGTGGACACCAAAAACTTCATCAATTACAAGTTGATATCCTTGTACATCTAATTTATTCTTCAGCTCTTTCACCAGCTGACTATTATATTTTTAAGTATCTAAACTATTAGTTAAACAGTAAAATATGTGATTATAGAACAACAGTAAAAAGTACCTTTTAAGAATTCATAGCTTTCCACAATACAAACATTTTTCAGAAAGGTGTACTCTTATTTCATTTGTTTCAAATGTTTTGACACCATTAGAGTATATTTTGATTTATAAATCCGGCTTTTAATAAAATTGTATCTGTTGAAAGTATTGTTAATAAATCGGTCATTTTATATGCACTAACCTAACACAAGATCATTCATTAAGAAAATGTAATGTATATGATGTATTCACAAATATAAGATCAATTCCAAAAGTTAAATTTCAAGAATTCACAAATATATTTTCAAAAAACCTCCAAATTAATTTAAAATGCATATTCTTACTTAAGATCGTTCGAAAATCACCCTATACAGATCAGTAAATTCATCGTGATGTCAGCTATAACAACACTCTATCAACAAAAATATACATTGTTGTAAAAAAACATCGATGATCTTGAAATCTTGAAAGACAAGACCTCGAGAGAAACTTTTTGCTGCTCGAAATATTAGCTCTTGTCCCTGAGACATTTTTCTGTATCTTCAAAAGCAACGGAGATATTCAAAGCGTTCGTGGCAAGTGAGACAGCCTGTACATTGTCTATTGAAACATGAAGGTCCTTGAAACGATCTTAATTGTTCCACCTAAAATAAAACAACCATCATATGATACCTTCGATACCACATAGTAGCTGAAAAACAAAAGTCTCCAACCCCGTGGAATTTTAGAAGTACCATGGATTCTGCTTATTTGATCCACCGGTTAATCGAGGTAGCCGTTTATTTGGGACAAAGCTCAAAGAACAGAACATAATCGAATAAATAGCCCTCGTTTTCATCACGTAATTTTGACAGCGTGCCGCTTATTTGGGACAGATGACTGCCGTACTCTATGAGAAGATAGCAAGCGTTAATGTTCACTTATTTTTCCTAATATGCTATGCATTTTGCTTTAATTGGATTTTTTAGGAAGACTTTAAGGACAACGTGCGTATCCGCGGATAGTCCATTAATGATATGGATGGTCGTTGACAAAGAATGAAAATAGAAAGTTCTGCATGAAGAATATCTATATACATAGTAGATATTTAGCTCTGATTTATTCTAAAAATATTTAAATAACACTTCATTGCTCATTTAAGCTATACATAGTTTGTTTCGTTTATATCATTTTAACTACTACGTGATACTTCGTATAATTGGGACAGCCGCTTAATTAGGCCAAAGGACGCTAGTCCCGATGTGTCTCAAATAAAGGAAATCCACTGTATTCCCCTGCAACATAGAATATGCAGCATAGGATGTGGGAGGCCCCCAATCTACAATGTTCCAACCTGTGTATCAAAAAATTCAGGCCGTTAGCAATATCTGCGCCCTATTTCTCGCTGGTCGTTCATTAGCTTTCAAATTTCTCTTTATTTGTCATTAGCCGGTCATCGTGAAACAGGAATGGTGTTTCTGGCTGCGTATAATCCGGCCATCCAGTGAACACGTGTACCATCCAAACACGCAGAGCACCGAAAGTCACGATAAACTCCATTCACGGGACAGTATTGCCGTGAATGTCGAGCGGATTACGTGCCAGCAGGGCGAAAAGGGGGATGAGCGTGCGTGTTTACAGAAACTGTTAGGATTCTATGCGTTTGAAGTAGCTTCCCTACGGCGTTTCCCTTATTTACGCCAAATTGGCCCCGTCCTCGCCGTCACGGACGCGTCAAGGTACTTAACTGCAGGTAAACATACCCTAAATCATGAGCCAGGATGAGGGAAGAGCAGCGGGTCGACCTTACTCCTCGTAAAATTGCACCGTATCGCGAGCACCTATTGTTGCACCCTTGTATAGACGCTCGCTTCTGTACAAGCGTGCCTTTTGTACCGTTTGCACTGTGCTCTTGTTACGGCACAGGTATATACATCAATGCCTTCCAAACGCTTCCTAATCGCGAGCACGATCCATAAAACGTTTCTTTTCCTTGCAAAAATTTCGCTCGATTGCCCTTTAATTCGGGTAGCCTGGGCGCGAGGCGTTTACGGCTCTTCCGGTCGGTTTTCGATTCACGGATTCCTGGTTGCAGAATTATTGCGAGACAATCTATACAGGGTGTTCAATGCAACTGGACGAAGCTGCAGGTTTAACATTTGCCATGTTACAGTGGGCCAACGATGGCTCACGACAAAATTTACATTCTGGCATAGCAATTTTCATTACTCAAGGCTGTGTAATGAAAGTAATATACAGGGTGTTTCACCTAATTTTATCACCTGAAATATTTCTGTTGCAACTACAGTTTTATAAAAATCCTTTCTACATAAGTTGCATAGTTTTGCGGGGACCAGCGTATACTAACAATAGTTTCATTTCGTTGGGAAGGGTTAATGAAATAAGGAGGTCAACTTTGTCTTTTAAATAAAATGGGATTATGGTGAATAATCTTGAATATTAAATATGTAACATAAACGCTGTATATTTCTATATTACTTTTATACGCTTTTGTGTATCGATGCAGCTGAAAAGTGCAATAAGATGAAACAAGCTGTATGAAATTAGATTAACCCTCTTATTGTTAGTACCTTACAATTTTTCTGTATACCATGTAGAAATATTTTGAAAAATATGCATTTTTGATGATATTTATTAAAATTAACACATTTTCTTCTAAAAATAAAGACAAGAAACTAGAAACCCGGTAAAACATACATATTCCTTTTCAGTAATATTATTTTCTACTATAAAAACTCATTTTATAAAAATAAGGTGTCATTACATCTGTTAAAATTATGTTACATGTGAAAAGCCGAAATATCGGCTCAAGATATTTCTGGCAACGACCACGCAGCCGATACTTCGGATTTTAGGTGTAAAGAGGGTTCATATAATGTGTCTGTAGTAGAATTTGTGAAAATTTTCCAATTTCATAACAAAAAAACTAATTATTAAGACATGTGTATTTTAATAATGAATTACTTACCCATTACTCGAAAGGTTAATCTGAAGGTTACGTGTAATATTTCTAATAAATTTTACACGAAATATGTTCGCTGAAAATATTTTAAAAAATTAAAGAATCTATCCTTTTTTAATCGGACAACTATCTATTTAAATTGACACTTAATTTACATTATAAGAACTGAATATTACAGTTATTTATATCTTACAGCAACATAAAATAAATTTGTTTAAAAAGACAAAATTAACATAACTCTTTATTAAAATAAAATTTAGACTAAGTCATACCATATAATTTGCTGTAACTTCAGAAAACTGTTTGAATCTTATCTTCTCAAAAAGTAAAAAAACTTTTTTCTCTAAATATATATTTCTCTAAGTATATATTCAAATACTTGTTTGTTATAAAAAAAGCTATTTAAGACCAAAGAGTGAATCTAATATAATCACTTACAGTTTCATTAAATACTGTTTAAAATAATATATTTAGAATTGCATAATAATTACTGAACAAGTATTTTCCATTTCTATTTGAGATTAGTGGACTGAAAATAAAAAAAATTTATCAACCATAAAGACCTACTATTACCAATATTTGATTAAGTCTAAAGCATTATGTGGAGGAATCAAAGTGACTTAAATGAATTAAACAAATTAAATACTAATAAGATTGCATGTTTTACAATTAGAGTGACTGACTACAAAAATACTTAATTAAAGCAATAATTTAGAAATAATTGTGTTCTATTAACACGTTCCCTGCCACGTGTGTACCATTTTCGGTACACGCATCAATTTTAATTTAATCACATAACTACCAACCTATATGAAATTTTGAGTAACATTCACGTTAAAATGATAGTAGAAATAGAAAGTGTAATATAAAATAGATAAATATTTGTACAATCAACCATGTGTATTAATAAATAGCCATTTTCGCGTGTCTGTCTAGTTACGGATTTTTCTACTGTGGTAGGAAACGTGTTAACAACATTCCTATATATTTGTATAAATTATCGAATTTCTTGATAAAATTGCACACAAGGAGTATACCGTATTTTATGTATAATAAAAGATGTAAACTTTAACGTACTTACTTCTGTTTTTGCACTTTGTCTTACTTTTTTAAGTATGCAATAGTGTTTAAAATTAAGAAATCGACGATTCTAAAATAACAAAACCTGCTAGCTGTTACATTGTAAAAGAATCTATATTTACATGGCAACTATCACATAAAAAGATATTTTTACATGTTCAGTTACATCGTGCAACACGATCTACATAAATGCTCAGTCATTTTGTTACTTTGCAATGAGAATCATTTTAGCTATGCTTCAAATTAAATGGAAACTTACACTTCACCGCAAGTTACATAATGATCTTATAACGATATTATTTTGCAATAGTATCAACGCGTTATCTTTAAAACAATTAATCCTTTTAGTAATATCGCTATTTTATTGACGAAAAATAAAGCAGTTACCGTTCTCCGTTGCATGACTCTTCATTTACAAGGAAAACTATTAGACCTGGACTTGCCAATTTCAATAAAATTGTATATAAATTGTAGTAATCTATGTACAAATTATTATATTAAAATTAGAGGACCCAAATCCGAACCACTTTTGAAAAATTATGATTCTAAAATCAAACCCTAGCTATCCAATGATCCAATGAGCGCGTGCTCATCGATGTAACCGTTCAATATTTGAGACGTAGTTTTTGAAAAGTGGTTGAGCCCTATTATTTTAATATAATAATTTGTATATGGTGTAATATGAAAAAAATCAGGGACCTCAAGGACTTGCAGCCTCCTTGAAAGTGCGAAACCACCCTAACATCCGACGCCTTCAGGAGCTCAGTTGATAATTTTGGCACAGAGAATTGTGCCAGTAAGATAAATGAAACAAATAACCATCGGCCCATCGTACACAGATTGTCATAATGGTGAAACAGAAGTGAACGTAACGCAAAATTAACGAACGAACAAAGCAAACAGAGTGTAATCAACAGCGACAAATAGATTAAGATCAGACAATAATGTACCACCGCTCCAACTGGGTAATTGGACACATCCCACATGGTCATAGCCATTTCGTCGGTAATGGAGGTGGCCACTTCGTGTATTAATGGTACATCAGATCCAATTTCATTGTAGTCTGAACGCAAAATGATGCTGGTAAAGCTAAATTATGACAGCACTAGATAAATCCAATGAGGCACATCCTATATTTAGATCATTACTCGTATATCCATTGTCAGTAATTATAATGTTTTCAGGTTTCCGGTATTACACGAACTAATTCAAACATGTTTCAATTCTTCTGAAAATTTTATGAAGATTGTAAAATAATAAAAATTTCAAATGGTTTTCTGTTGTTCATACACCTTGGTACGGTACGGAACAACTTTATCAGGGAGTGTACCGACATCTGCCCAAGCTTAGGCGCAAACAGTGCCCGCCATCTAGTGTTAAGTTTGGCACCAAATACGTACACTTCACACGTTCAAAAATATTTTACTTTGCTCAATCTCATAACGGACTATATTAATTTCATGAGCCTTCTGTCGGCTAGGGTGAATATTAGGGAGGTAAGAAATGGAAAGTTACAGGGTGACAAACAGGACAACGATATTTGGAGACGGAAGTTGGCGGGATTTAATTTCAGCGCACCATTGGCCTATTATGTATACATGTAGCACATATGTACTGTATGCGGCTGGTAAGTTGGCAGACGGAAGGAATGCGGGTCTGATTGGTTACAGCAGGCCTACAATCATAAAAACAAAACACACGCATTCTCTTTATTGGCCGAACGGTCACATATACTAATCAGATCATATATCACCGTGCGACAAAGACAGAGTGCGCGGCGCACTCCTTTTGCCCCTATGCTGTCCCGACTGCCAACTTACCAGCCGCATACAGTATATATGCATGTGCATATATACACATGTGTATTACTTATTAGACAATGCATATGTATATACACGATATGATATAATTTATAACTGAACTATCCTTAACATTTGTATGCGAGGAGAAATATGTCATAAAATCGAACTCATAAAACGTGGTAGTACTAAGAAATAATTCTCTCTTCTACCCTCAGCAAAAACATAGTAAGACTGGTTACATTTATTTTTACACAACCAATCAGCTCTCTTTCCGGTTGTACCATCTTTTACAGAATACCCTGTAAATGCGTATGTGTAACGTGTAAGAATGTGCGCGCGCAAGCACGCACACCTGGATGCACATGTAAACGAATCGTGTTCGAAATTATTTCGGCAATTTATAAATTTATACGAAAAGCATGATAACACTTATGTATAGTTCACTGTGAGGAGCGTCTACCTGTCTGAAATATGAGTTCTATGACCTACATCGATCCAACATTGGCAAGCAACAGCCCCTTCCACAAAGAAACACTGTTTGCGTGCTTGTAATTAGTACTCATGTTTCTGGTAGTGTACCGCTGCAAGTTTCAAATATTTCCAATGACAATTACTAAAATTAACATAATTAGTAATAACAGTAAGTTCACCGCATTAATACCTAAAAATACATTCAAAATAACTTATATATACTACACATGGCCCTTTCTTTTTACTTCCAATGGAGGCCATGTTGTGTTTATTAGATGTAAGAATACTTCGTAATAACATATAATGATAAAACAAATTGAACGAGATAAAATTTTCAATCCGTAGACAATATCAATAATAATCATCAAAATATCTTGGTTAAAAAGAAAAACAAATCAACGTTTCAAAAATCATAAATCATTACAAGTCTACGTGCAAAGACAATGTTTCGAATTCATGTTCCAAAGGTTCAACTTCAATACATAACAGTTTTTGCATAGCTACTATACGCGGATAAAAAACAATATCCGATACAGTACAACCAGAAGTATAGGCACTAATCTTGCCTTCCGGAAGTCAGGACTATACAATCCATAAAACGATCATAATACAAGGCTGGGATAAAAAGAATTTACTATTTACAGTTCGTATCCGACACCCTGCTATTCATTTTCATTAATCTGGCTCAGCCAATGTTAGAACGATCGATTGCCCCGACTATTCGTTATAATCGTTAAGAAGAGACAAGGCAACGAGCCAATTCAGCATCCCACGACACGTGACGCGCATGTTACACCGATACAGCTACCATCCGCATTCGAAACGACGTTTTAATTTTGTTTAAGTTTGGCGAAATCGATTTCAGCGTAATTGAAGCCGTCTTGAGATGCCGGTGAAACGGGCGCTGTGTTTCCGATCTCAGGAAGATCGAGACTAGCGTAATGCAAAATTGTTGCGCCAGATTTGATGGAACTCTCATTTTCTAGTGGGCTCGATGTAGCTGTAGGCGTAGGCGTTGGTGTTTCATCCAGTAATTTCGGAGACGACGGTTCTTTTTCAACAGACGGCTTGAACCCAGACAGCGTAGGACTGGTGTTCGGAGATGCAGTGATTAAACGTGGTTTCGACACGTTTAAATCGGAAAGTTTCTTCGTTACAGTGTTCAACATAGTATCTTGCGAGGTCAACGAGTTTGATATCACTCGATTAACTTGATTATCCTTTCCTGCAGGACTAGACGGTATATCATTAATTACATTCGGCAAAGTATTATTTGTTTCCGCCACAGGTACGGAATTGATCGTGCTGATTCTCTTCGCAGGCTCCACAACTGCGCACTCGTTATTTTTGGAAGTCACATCCAACTCTGAAGATTCATCGGTATTCTTTTGATGAGTAAACGATTTTTCGGGTGACTGAGGACTGTTCAAGGAGAAGGGGAAGATAGTCGCCGAAGAACCTGTCGGAGTTGCCCGTGGAGGTGATGCAGGAGTACTCGCTAAACTTTCTGACTCTGGACTTCCATTTAGAGGTAAAAAGCAAGGTGCTTTTACAGGTTTATTTCCCGCTTGAATTGCAATCGGTTGGGAACAGGATTTCTCTTTACGACTCCCTGTTCGAGTTGGTTTACGGTTATTTCGATTACTCATATTCATATTTATATAGTCTTGTTCTAGGCTTGTTCTCGATTTAAAATTCATTTCGACATAGTCGACAGGTGGACGACGTGGAAGATCGACCGGTGCTGTTCTCATAACTCCTAAAGCAGAAAAAATGTGTACATTTCAAGAAAAATATGAATTTGTGAAACAAAAAATAACAATTAATTCCTAAATTTATAAATTTCAAAACGTTTTAACTGAATCTTACCTGGTGGTCCGTTTGATTGTACGCATTCTTCTTGAATAAGCGATGAAATTTGTTTCGGACTTGCATTAGTCTGTGACCAATCTTCCGTCACACCATCCATTCTCATGTATGGTCCTTCTGCTTCCTCCACTGGCTTCAAAGTAGTAATTACAGGTTTGTGTGTGGAAACAGAACACGATACATGTATATGACTATGATTTTGATTGGCAGTGATTGTATTGTTATTGTTATTACGATTGATCTGAAAAGATTAATATGCAATTTAATCATAATTTCAAATTAATATGAAATTTATTTTAAGAGAAAGTTAAACTAATGTCGCGACGCAGATAATTCCTTAACAGTTCTATAATTCCTCATCGAAATCGTACCAAAACATTTTCAACGGTTTCGTGACAACTATTATATATACATCTAAATAACAAATATTAAAGAAGCATTTCAAACTGACAATTACCTTATTTATGCGGCTCATATCGACGTATGGGGCAGTGGTCGATGAGGGCGGCTGTCCAGGAGACATATCAACGTAGGAACTGGTGTCGGTGGCAGTAGAGTATGAATGCGATTGAGATTGAGATTGTGATTGCGAGTAAGATAAAGGCGGTGAATTAAACGTTGCAGAAATACTGGGTTTCGTAAAGTCCAATTCCATTAGGTCTTCCATGCGCTCGGAAGCTACAGAACAACCGGAATTGTGTCCCCAAGAACTGGAGAGCAGTGGTGCTGAGTTCGATTTGTTAGAACATATGTTTTCTGAACCAGCTGGCAATGGTGCAGTGATTACGTTCGCGAACCTTCCCAGTTCAGGTCTCTTAGATCTGCTACCTACAGAAAAGGCTCGTACTCTAGCTTCCTGTTGAGAAATATCCAATCTGTTCGAAAGAAAGATATGATTAATATGTATTCACTTGTAACTTTACGTCAATGATAAATGACAAAATTGCAATATCTAACAGTAAGTACCATACCTACTGCATAAAATTTATACGAAAACACGTACCTATTCTTACGATGCCTATTTGCTGGTTCTGGCCGAGATCCAATGGAATAGGCCCTTGCTGGTCTAGCTTGCAAATCATCTCCAGGAGGCAGAAAACTCGATACTTTATCTAAATGATATTCAGAAAACCGTAGATCTGTGCTAGGTGTACCGGAAGTAACAGAACAACTACTTCCACCATGCGACATGTCATCAGGGAAATGGCCATTCTGATTATGTGTAGGATCCATATCGACGTATCCGTTGTTTCCAACGGGTGCCATAGGTACATAACCTTCTGGTAAAGTGTTCGTTTCTTCAACCAGAGATGACGCCCGCGAATGCGAGTGACATGTCCCTGAACTCATTGGCATGTAGGCTCCACCGCTCCGACCAGGACTGGACCCACAAGGGCTGTACATTTCTATATAGGAACTCTGCTGTCAATACAATAAATTGTACGCGTTATCATTTCACCACTTTACTACCCTTAACAAAAACAACCAAGAAATAAGACGCAGATTAGCGTTTCATTCTCGATTGTTTCATACTTATTTTAAGATACTAATGACTCACTTGGGAGGGAGAATGAGACTTGAAATTTGGCGAATATTTATGATGCGAGTGTGACGTAGACCACAGAGCGTAATCGTCGCCATTCTCCTCTAGAATAACGGGCTCGTCTGGCGTCAAAGAATGCCCATATCTCGATACCGTACTCTCTTCTAATACGTTTTCACCACCATCGTCCATCGAAAGGGATGATCCCGCGGAATCCGTAGAGCAAGCTCCGGAAGCAGGACTAATAGGCATCGAGGTGATCGGTGGTGAATAGGAGAGGCCTCTTCCATACATCGAGTGTGGCCTTAATATGTGAGGCACAAAGTGGGTGCTCCTAGGATGACTTAGTACCGATGCAGGATGGCTTTCGCTGGTTGTACGTGCCCTCGAGGGTAAGCTGTCGCATCTGTCACGCCCATTTGCACCTAGAAAGATGATAGTCAGAAACATTGTTGTAAAACATTTACCCCAGGGAACAAAATTCGTAAAGCATCCATCCTCCCAGCATAGCAGCGGTTAGTTCATTTGCATGTACAAATGATTCCATAGATCTGTATATATTTATGCATATTCATGTATATTTGTTATTCATTTAAACATATACTTTAGGTCAAGCAATGGACAGTGATCAAAGAGATGGTTCCAAACGGCGGGAAAAGTTATATAGGTCGTTGCAAAACAACATAAGGAAGGAAGTGTCGCATTCGGAGAAGAAAAAAACGTAACAACGTTATTTGAGAGAAGTACTGCATGAGATGTTTCACCGGCCGTTTCACGCGGCTAAGAAACGGAAAGAACCAAAGGAAGCATAATTTCGTTGTGAAATATCGTGCAACTGATTGCATGCGAGCAGAAGCTTACAATATCTACGGCGACGCGATGATGATCTCGCGAAACACCGTAATTGTATGACGCAACAGCAACAGTTTCAACTTCGAGCACTGTTTCGCGGCTTAAAACGCCAAGAAGGGGGTGATGAAAATAGAAGGGGGACAGAAAATAGGAAACAGCGAGGCAGAGACACTGAAAGAGAAACAAAGAATATCTCTTGCTGACTTAACGTATGACGAAACAAAAATACATACAGCGTAAAACTGATCTTTTAGATGATTGCATTTGATTGATAATAACGGCAGCTAAGGGCAGCGACAGGGTTCTCTGATGGGATATTGTCGCGGTTGTGGTTGTGGTGGTCACGGTAGCGGTCATAGTGATGGTGATAGTAGAGGTAGTTGTAGTTGCACTGGTTGTAACATGAACGGATTGGGAATTACTGACGGGTTGGGGATGACTCGCTACCGAATGACGACGTCTAGTAGTAGTGGCACAGTTGGTATTAGTTGAGGCAATCCCAGCAGTCCCAGCCCCGGTGGTACCAGCAACGGCTGCAAACCACACAGCTCTCACTGTCGCACAACTACTTTGTTTTTCCGTTCTCTTTTTTTTTTTAAATAATATTTAATAGCCGTGATGATGACAATAACAGAGGATTTATAATGATTCTTTTTGCAAGAATAATGATTCGTGTGTAAGAATTTGATAAGCGTGGGAATTTTCACGTAGCAGACGTCATTTGTCAGTTTTAAAAAATTGAATGATTCTCCATTTTAAAGTGTACAATACACATCTGTTTTTGTTCTACCAGGCCTCGTTAATATGTATGTCTATTAGCGTCATGTGAACAGAATTGAAACATATTGTGCAATGCCAGAAACTGGTATATGAATTCACACGGTAATCAATAAAAAGACGCCGTTAATTTTGTCATATTATTTTAATTAGGAAATTACTGGGAACATTTCATAATTATTGAACGTTTCTGTATATATTTAAAATGAAATATGAATTCGTTCTATCAGTTATTTGATAGGCTTGAAACATTTAAGTTATTTGATAGTGGCAAACAATGCAATTTGATGAAAGATAACACTGTATTTTAGTAAAATATTATAAAATCTTCTAAACACCAAGTATTATTTTGAATTAAGGAAATTTTGATGAAATTCATACTTTCGAAAAAAGAAATTTCTGTCTGACTTAGATCTTAGTAATCTGCATTTTAATCGCATTTATAGCCCTTTGATGCCCATATGTCATGAGAAACCAAGCATACAACTACAATGACAGAAAACAGACCCGTGACGGTATTGCAAGAGGAGGTACTCTGAGACTGATTAAACTGCTCCTGTTCCTGCAGCGGTTCCACCTGTTCCTTGTGTGTCCTGTGTTCCTCTGTAATACCCGCAACCCATTTGTGTTATTCTAAAGCTGAGTTTTCAGTCGTGCGTATCACGATTCAGCTAATATTTTAAAGCATATAATGTACTGCGGTTATGGTCTGGTGTAAAGAAAGAACTAATGGTTTAGACAACTTACACATGGATTTAAAAGGAATATGTAAGAGGAAGATTTCTGTACATAGGCACTTCTGTATGAGATGTTGACTGTCCAATAGATATAAAATAGTACCAAAATATAAACACGTAATAAATTTGTTTACATAATTGAAAATATGGTCGATAGTTGTATAAAGAAATTGCAATAAACCATAACTGATTTTGTGCTCAGGTAGATAGAAAAAAGCACAGTTTTTTAATAAGAATAATACTTACCTAATGGTGAAAAGTTATGGAACTTTTGTCCAGTGTGGCGACGTTGTAGAACAAAGATCGGTTTGCTAGCTTCAGTCGCAGAAGAGCTACGCATTCTTTGTCGTGGTCCCACATCATCTTTGTTGCTACTAGAATTGCTCATGGCATTAATTATAGCAGCATGCATATTGTGTGCTATGTTGTTGTCTTCAGCTTCCATCCACAATTCACCACCACCAGTAACTGCTGAACGACCTACTTCCATGTAGAAGATACGATCCATATACCCACAGCGCCTAATGCAACTCAGCTACAACATGAAATTTTGTCATTAGTTGTTTCATTAAATACAACGTTTTATTCTTAAATGTCAAACTATGTAATTTATAAAAGCGGTAAGCTTACAGGAAATTCTGTTGCGACTGAATTGTCCTTTGTCCCAACTTTCACCAAACTTAATGTACGATCTGTTAAACATAGCCTATAGGGACCATGAATGCTCCTTCGTTCACCCAGGCCTTTTTTCTGCATTGTAACTTGCCAAATATGTTCTGTAATAAGGTATACTGTTCATGTATCACTATAACTGATAATACATAACATAATACTTTATAATTAAGTATTATTATTATATTTCATTTTGTTTTACACATATTATCTCATATTCCAATATAAATGTCCTACTAAAATTGTATACTATAAGTACGTATTTCAATTTTATGAAACAATAGAATATTTTACAATGTACCTACAACTGTATAATAAAATGTTTATGATATATTAAAAAATATTTAAAATATTTCTCAATCTATAAATTTATGTAAAATAAAATTGTTTAAATAGTTTGTTATAATTACATTTTATCTAAAAGTTTTAAATGCATTATTGCAAATGAATGAAAACAATGAATTTGTTTCATAATATATTAAACATTATTAAAAATAACAAAACAGTTTTAATACACAATGGATGATACTAAGTCGATATAATAAACACGATATATGATTGTGGAATAAACACGAAGAAAGAAAAATGTTTTGCTATTTGTCAAGGCGAACATAATTTCTTATTTTCATCCTCGGTCTCTTTATTCTTTCCCGTGAAATTATAGGCAATGACGCACTTGAAAAACAGGTAAACAACTGGCCTGAAACTTCAAAACATCGATGTTTAGTACGAATCGTATTCACGGACGACGATTACCCGGCCGAAATTCCGAGAAGTTTTTCACGCGTGAGAGACTTTCGATTCCAATATGCGGTCTAATTCTAATTCAAACCATAATAGCGCATTACCAAATATAGGCCGAGGTTGCTCTCCTTCGGCTACGTCTCCGCTCTGAAGTAAAAGCATCGCATTCAGCCATTCATCCAGATCTTTTTCGCTCTCGAGGATCAGGCAAAAGCATTCATCTTTCGTATACAACGCGATAACGTGCTTATGTTTGGTGTCCACGCGTTTATTGATATTGAAGCAGCTGTCTAGCAAGATGCTACGCTTCGGCGGCTGCCTGTTCTCAAACTTCTTTTTGGTATCGTAATATTCGAGACAGGGGGGATATCCTGGTGCCTCCCCTCGCAGGACGAAGAATTTCTTCTTCTGCGTCTTGAGTTTCTTCACGTGTCCGCAGCGAACAACGGGGCCTCCTGATGAGGAGAATGAAGCCCTGCCGCCCGAAGACATCGCCGCGGTGACGATCGAAAAGATCGACGTCGTCGCAAAGAATCTTGCGAGTCCTTTAAACGCACGTTATTTTCTACCATTTACACGGTACGAAAACAGATACGACCGATCAATTCGTCACGTGCATGTACGAAAATACGCCGTTCGGATGGTTCATCGTGGCAGAATGCGTACTCCCACACGCGCGTTATCGAGGTTTCCTTACGAGAAACACTTCCGCTCGGGACGATCTTTACACCCGTGAAACGCGTCGAAGCTATCCGGAATCGGTGGAACAGTATTTCGCCGCTTTCATGCACAAAACAGAAATTCCGAGAGCGTATTTCAAAAGGATACGTACACGTATTGTTGTTTTTCTGCGCAATGTGCCTGCTGTCCTGCTTTTATCGCGAAAAGGTCGTCGTCGATATCGTTGTACTCGAGGCACGCTAACGGTGGAAGCACGTGTCGGGGGTAAATAAGCAATAACACGCCACCACGGTGCATGTGCACTGAACGTGTACTAAGGGCGTCGCGCCACAGATCGGTCCTGAACGATGCACCACGGACGAAGGTGTAGTATCGACTGACCACGTTTTCCGAGGTTAAGGAATTAGGAAACGGCTGATCCCCCCACGAAGGCCGAAAACCCTTCGTTCCGAATTCCTTGAAAACAACAACCGTGTACCTGCTCGGGTTTCCGCGATGGCGGGTCTCGATAGGCCTGTGTTCCACCTGTCACGCGGTTTCGTCTAATTTCGCCCGCCACGATTCGTGGCTCTGGTATCTCAGGGCGGATTGCACGCAGCCTGAGGTCAACGGTGTTTGCCACCATTTACGTGTTTTGCATCGACGGGCGTCCTTATCAGGGATACGGTGAAACCCTTGACAATTGTTTTTCCGAGCTACCAGGCTCGTGCACCTGTTTATCGCCGCGTCGAATAACACAATTTACTGCGTGGTCCACAATGGTTGGCGCGTACACACCAACACACCCAAAGAAACGTTTGTACACACGCGCGGGCGTGTTCACGTGTACACAACACACGCGGAAGCGTGGCGTGCGCGCGCGCGCCCGCTCGCTCGCTCGCTCGTGGCCGCTCGTTTACGAGTACGTTTAGAGGAAATACGTAGAGAGGCAGAGAAAAAGAGAGAGGGACAGACGACGCACACGCAGGTGGGTGGTTGAACCCCTCTTATCGCTGGTTGGCGCTGTATAAAGGCGGCCTGCTTCAGGTAAATAGGCTATTGTCAAGGGCAGGACGATTTTTTTCATGCGCATTAGTAGACAAACATCAAAACACGACGGCATTCCAGGTCGATCAGCGAAAACGCACTACTCTTCCCACACCCCTTTCGATCTTAGAGCATTTTTTGATGAAACACACGAATAAGTGTTCACAGTGTGGTTAACAACAGCACGGCAACGTGCACGCCTTCACCTGGACGCGAACTCCCGAACGGGCACACATGAAATCTGTTCACGATAATCACATCTGCTCGAGGTGAAAAATTCGGGTCTCCTTTCGTACCCACCATCCCTCTCTTCCCCCTACCGTCCGCGTGCGAGCGACAAATACCGCGTCACTTGTGATCACGAACATGTAGCTTGACTGTTCTTCTTGATAACCGAGCCGAAGTTTAGACGATTCTGTACGGTTCCGGTACCGTACACGTAAAACGTACACGAACGACACGCACGTATCTTGAACTTTTTTCCGTCGCACGCCTAGACAGCTAAATAGGCGCTCATGTCCATCTTGTAAAGGTCATGTGTATGGCAAGCTCCGCAGTTGTAAACAAGATGTACGCAGGCGCTAACCGCTCGAATGGCGGCGACGGCGGCGACTCGATACGCGATACGCCACGACCGTAAATACACATACGTACGTACGTATTTACGTACACATGCGGTTGTCTCTCCTTTGCAGTGGCGTAACTATCGCACCGACTAAACACCGCAATGCGGTGAATCCTTCCGGAGGTCGTTCAAGTTGCGCTACACACTTCTCACAAACGCAAGTTACCGATGATTCGATTTTATCGCTGCTATACAGAGAGAGAGACCGAACTCGAACCGACCGAATGAGTCAGACACTGGTGTCATTAGATCGCATTCCATGAAATGCACAGCTTTATTTTAATGACTACGAAGAATTTCAGGTACGGCCACTGACAGGATGTGTCTGTGTGTATGCGTCGAACAATATTACGGTTGCGAGAAGCGCTAGGGTAATTAAGAGTATACGCGATATTTCAGCGACGATATAATTTTCTGTCATTATAATTTTTCTTACGCCACTGTTTCCTTTAATGTCACACTGACATACGGCGTCATACATAGAGACGTGCGCTTGCACGTACACATATGCGTGCTTTCAAGTCAAGGTGGACGACTATGGATACACGCATTTCGCTCGCGTCGTTCTGGGTATTGGATCCTCATCGGCAGGGTCGTTTGTAAACACACACGTAAGCACGTAAGTAAATTCCTCACACTAATCGGTCGTACTAATCATTTTTAAGACAGTGGTGAAGATGGGAATATTTAATGGTTCGTAGTAAAGCATCCGAGCGATTCGTGATGTTCGTTTAAAAAAGCAAACATAGCCTTTTAAATTCGCATGGAATCAAAGGGCAAAGATTGACGTTACTGTTTGTGTAATTCATTGGTCCTGTTGCGGTATGAAGATTAAGGTGAAATACGCGTTTGATGAAGTCGCTAAAGCGTAGGCCATTAATGTACAAGGTCTAGAGTTTATGCTAAATGAAGTTTCAATTTTTTGTACATATGATTCATTCACAATATCACATGCATCTGTATTTACTAATTCTGGAATCATTTGAAGCATCACCCTAATACCTATCTAATGGATGTTGTGATTGATGACACAATGTGAGAAGATACAGAAAACATAGTTAACTGCAATAATTATTTATTTGTTTAAGTACAAAAATGTTAGTAACAAAATGTTTATTTGTCATAAAAAATAAACAAATTTATGTCAATCATCTTATACATAATTATTAAGAAATATACATTGTAGGAATAAAACACATTATTATTAATCTTACATAATTCAAGGAACATTGCTTGTGTAAACTTAAAGAGTATATTTATAAAGAGACGTTCAGTAGAATACTGGAAATGTTTAACTTAATATATAATGGAACAGAATTATATATTTCATGTAATTTTAAAGTTAATACTGTTGCATACATTATGATTTTAATAGATTAACATAAATATTTTTTGTTTTAAACTAATTATAAAAAAAGTGAATAATAAGTAAATAAGTCTTGATTTATGCTAATTATTAATGTCTCTTATTAAAAAGTTGTAGTAGAAGCGACTGATACGTATATAAAAAAGTGGATTGTAATATATACAAGTATTTTAAATCTATTGCAAAAAAATGATATAACAGATATGTACTACTAAATCCAAATTATCTTTGGTTTGTACCGAGTTATGTACTATAAAGTACAATTATCATTACATAACAACTTTCAAACAAAATAACAGAAATAACTTACAAGTAATATAACGTATCGGCAAGTGAATTATGTGGTTCCAATTGTATGTTTTGTCCAACAAGAGAAACAAGTTTGTGTGCGTACTGACATGGTGCAGGAACTTTTATAGTACCAGGCCAATTATAGTATAAATGACATAGCTTGTATGTTAGCCGTTGTATATGTTCAGCCTTCATATTTTTACTATCATAAACAACAACATAGTGTGTAGGTGACACAGTACCTTGACGTACATTCTGAGATACCAAAAAGAAATCATAGAGAGTAACTTTCGTTATGCAGGAATCCACAATTGTTCCTGGTAGAGGATTCTCCAGACCCGAAGCCTAAATATATATAAATAAATTTGCATGATTAAGCAATACAATTAGTTAATTTTTGTTGTCTTGTTCGAAAACTTACACATCTTGCAAATAACCGTGTATTAATGCGCTTTTGAACTACTATAATGGTTAATTTTGGTTGATAACTTGGTTCTATGGTTTTAAATGTTGCTAGCATTTGTTTTACTTCATATTTAGCGATAGTTTCTAGTTGACCATCACCGACACCGTCCCGGTAGACGATGATACGATCTGGATATCGTTTGTTATGCTGCAATAGAACATACAATGGCAGTGCAGGATAATAATGCATATATATATATATATATTGGTCATCACTTACCTTATAGTAAGCTTCTAATGCCGAAATGAAACAAATTTGCAACATATCCACTAGTTCTTGGTGTCGACCTTGTAAACAGATTTTACTGTGCCATGTTGTTAACATTTTGTCTAAACTTGCTACAAATCCTGCTACACTACCCTTTGTCGATTGACCAACACCTGCATGATACACATCTATTCCACATATCATGCAGTTTTCCTAGTAGAGAAATTTAGTACTTACATATTATTTTATTTAGAAATAAATGGAAGCTTCAAATATATGTTTCATACCATTGGTATGCTTAATGCCCAAAGTGCTCCGCCTAATTTACAATTAATTTGTAAAGCAATCTTCTCTGTAATACTTTTTAACTTATCACCACGAGAAATAGTTCTAGACATAATTACTTGAGAGGGTACAGGCATTTCCACACAGCACACTCTAAACAGTGAACGATATAGTTACATCATTTAATTATGATAGGAAGTAGTGATCTTAAAATGTATAGAATAATATCTTACCTTTTTATTGCAGAATATCTATCAGTTCTATTGGTAGG
Source organism: Macropis europaea (assembly GCA_916610135.2). Taxonomy (NCBI): domain Eukaryota; kingdom Metazoa; phylum Arthropoda; class Insecta; order Hymenoptera; family Melittidae; genus Macropis; species Macropis europaea. The sequence goes on from OU744344.1 coordinate 40,329,092, forward strand.
AAATATAACAACCATTAAATTAACATTTTTTTTAATATGATCACGCAATTTTTGAACATATGACTCAATTCTGTCATCTTTTAAGCAAATGATCTGCGGATCTCTAACAGTCATACCCATAATATTAGAAACACTTTTTAACATATTAACAAACTCGTGTGTACATCTTGTGTCTCTCTGAATATGCAAGACACACCATTGATGTAAATTTGGCTAAAAATATGATTATTCTTAATTGCAATGTCTTGTTACTAAGCATGGTATGTATACTTAAACAGTACTTACAGTTCGTAGCATAGTATTCTTACTAACTACAGAACCCCAATCTGCTGGTCTATGAGGTGCAGGTGTAAATTTACCATTCCTACCGAAGTATATAGTTTCAGGCTCAAGAACTCTGCCTGTAAAATCAACTAAATCACTCTCCAACCGTAAACCCCATTCTGCTAATATTTCTCTTGGTACATCATTCTTTTGTACTTCTTGTACAAAATGTCTAAATACGTCACGACGACCATTAGGAGATATTTTTGTGAAAGCATCAAGGTCTTTCATTATTCTAAAGTCTGAACGAATGCTATCCGTTAAACTTGCTATGTAACATAATTCTGGGACCAACAGAATCATTTGTTCCTGTGTCTATATTCGAAATTTGGACGATATTATATCAGCATCTTATATAGTTGCACTAACAGAATAAAATTACTTACTGCTCCAGTTGGTAATTTAGTTTTAGCACAATGAACTAATAGTGCCTGCCTCAAATCTTTTATTTGCAAATTCCAATGAGTTTTATAATAGTCTAGGAAAGATATTTTGTCATTCCCTTTATCAAAAACATATGTTGGATTTTTGTCCCATGCAATATCATCTACACGGTAAGTTTTGTTGTTGTATCTCGTAAAAACTGACAATCCTATTAGTTCTCTCATAACAGCATCTTTAAAATTTGGCTTATTTGACAAATTAATCCTATATCACAATATTTTAAGATAATATTCGATTAATTCTATATTACTGTATGTTTATTATTTGCATGTTTGGAAGTTATTTGAGTCTTACATTATATCACGCACTGTTTCAGTACGCATGACACGATGCTTTGCATCTATACATAATTTTAAACCTCCTTCATATTCACTGATAGCTGTAACGTAACCTGGCCACACTTCTAGCTTATGCTGTGGTACAGATTGAATACCTTTAGGGTTGAAATTATGTTGGCCAATGCGAACTAAACTAAGGGCTCGCATAACACGGCCAAGTAGCACATTGAAAAATGGAATGTTCTCAGACATACATTGCTCTTTTTTATATATTAATGTTAAGGTCACTTTGGTTTCATCCATGGGATGTGTGGATTCAAAAGTAGTTATCTAAAAATTGCATGTCATTTATACGTGTGTACATATGATTGGAAGTACACATGTACATGTACATTTTGTACTATTTATACTAGAGCTGTTAATACCCGGATAACTCGGGTACCCGAGTACCGAGGCATACACATCCGGGTATGCTTACCCGAGTATTCTACCCATACTATTACAAATACAAAACTTTTTTATTTCTGTATAAATGTATAGTTTGTTATGTGCACAAGCAAATATAAAAAATACAAAACATTTCTGTTATGTATACATTAATAATGTTTTTAATTTTAATCATTCCATTACTTACAGTCTCTTTTAATTTTTGAGGCAAGTAAAGTATAACCCCATCAAACACTTTTGTTCGTCCAAGTGCTTGTAAATGCTGATTTAGAAGTTTTCTTCTAAGTGGTCTTGAATCTATGTCTGGATTAAATTTCACTTCATAATTGAAGAGCCCTTTTCCAGGGTCTAATTTTATATTTATGTAGTTGGCATTCAATTGTACTCTAAAAACCGAAATTATTAGTTTGTAATATGTTCTATTAACACGCTGAACACTACAGTGAAAACGGCCATACCTAATCAGACATGATATAATTGACTATACTTTATATAAATCATAAAGAAAGAAAACATTTGAGTACTTGATCGTGTTCTTCTATTCCTACATTATTGTTTCAGTATGAAGCTTGCTCAAAATTTTGCGACAATCAATAATTATTTAATTAAATTAAATTTGAAGTGTCAGTTACCAGTGACTGACGCGATGTTCAACGTGTTAATCTGTTAAAAAGATCTTTAGAATAATAGCAACGAATAATATTACTTACGGCTTTCCACCTGTTCCCTTTTTTTCTTGAGTAACTGGTTGATGTCTTTGGTATGATAATTCAGATGTACTCACACTTTCTTGTATTGACAAATCTGATAGTTTACCCAGCACTCCTACATTACCCGATGGTTCAGGAATGTTTGCTACTTCAACTTGCTGTCCAACTGAGCTGTAAAGGTACATTGTATCATCATGTAGGCAATTAAGAAATTAAAATGTAACCAACACAAATTTTATTGTATTTAAAGGTACATAATTTTTCTATTTAAGTACATCATTTGCATTGAAAATTTATATCAACATTAAGTTTTAATAATTGCATTATGAATTCATTAATAATAAATTATTTTATTTTGTAATTAATTAATATACTTTATATTTTAATTTCTTTTTGAATATATAATTATTTGAATCTTTAAGTTATGTGTTATACAAGCATGTATTATATGATTTTGTTATTTTTGAAAAGAAAAAATATATTCAAACATAAAATAAATAAGAATATATACGAGAGATTAAATTTTGGTTTCCAAAGCCATTGTCGTGTAATTTAAACCATAAAATAATTTGTTTTTTGTTAGAGAGTTGGCCTAATTACAAAATTAATTACAAAGTACAGGCACATGATTTTATAAATATATTTTTATAGTTATACTACAAGTGTCACACTTTCAATAACATAAATCAGTTATTTCTTGATGTACATACCTAACAGGTTTAGCTCGACTAAGTATAGATGCTCTGCCCTGACCAACTGTTGGAACAGGCATTGGGACTGTAGGCTCTGGTATTTTCTTTGTTTTTATTAAATCTAATAAACTGGCTCTACCACGTCCTATCGAAGCAGAAATTCCTGGGCTTGTAGTAATTTCAGGGGACGAAGGAATGATAGTCTGTGCTTGAGTCTTTGTCACAGAAATGGCGCCAGCCATTGAGGGAGATTCTGATGTAGTCTCTTCTTGAGCTTTTTTTTTCATCATTTTCAGAAGAATATTCCCCCTTCCCATTCCAATCTGTTTATCTCCAGCACTTTCCATTTTTTTATGTTAACTATAACTGTTCATGAAAAGAAAACATCAATGAATATGAATAATATAATATAAGAAACTAAATATCATTACTTATAATTTGAATTATTAGATACTAAAATTACATGTATACATATTAAAAATTTCTGAACAGTAAAAAAAATGTCTAAACTTTTAATAAAATACAGTAAGCATTTCTTTAAAAGCAGAGATTACAGGTACAAATATGTTATAAGACTTCATAGTTAAATGGGAGCATGTGCAATAGTAACAAAAGTATCCAGAATATTTTTCAATGTTTCTTTTAAGTAATAATCTCACAATTAACAGAATAAACTGAAGGTCAAAGAGGTTTATCACACTAAAGAAGCGTGTTTACAAGAATGTCTTTCTTTTAAGCACATTATAAATAATCACCAAATATAGTTTGAAAATATAAAGAATATATACATTGCATATTTTAGAAACCTTTATTGAATCAACATGAATCAATATTTGATGCATTAATGTTCGTTAAAAAAACAGAAAATAATTATGTATATCCAATAGTGTAAAATGCTTGTGGTCCATACACGACGTAAACAAACGAGGCACGTGCTATAAATATTACATTAATTGCAAAGAAATAAAAAAATCGTTGAATTTTTTAATCCCGCCACACAGAAAATAAATAAAAACATTCACATCAAAATTGAAAGCGATATTTGTCTAAATTATTTCAGTTAATTGGGTGTTCAGTAGAGGTTATATTTCCGTAATAGACAGTACTTCGTTCTGGTTATTGCTTATGCTTATTGTCTTAACGTATAAAATTCCTTTCGTTTTTATGTTTCATTAACTCATTGTTCGTTCAAATACAATTTGGTGTAAATAGTTTTATGATCAGGGAAAAAATCGTAATTGATATTTTATTACCGTGCTCTTGATTATTCAATGTTTTGCGAATACTGAAGCTCTAAACACCAGCGAACAAAACTAACTGAGTACATCAAAAACTAATTCAAAGTATTGCTGATGAATTGTATCACTGTTTAGTTAGAACTGCCGCCAATTTTCGCATTGTGTACACTGTACAGTATAGGCACAAATCGTCAGTCGATGCGAATTGTTTATAATTTTATCGAGAATACAATTTTATCAAAAAACATCATTAAATTACACATTATCGAACGAATACAATTGTGACATTAAAATCCAGCAATAAATTATGTTCAGTAATTATACACTCGAATAATCTTTGTTGTTTGAATACGTTACTCGTATAGAATTCTTATAGTAAATTATGCCACAATATGTTCAATCTTTCTTATTTTTTGTTACTTTTTGTAAACGAAAAGAAATGAAAAATATGATGAGGATTAATGAGAAATGTAAACATTGAAAAGGCTTAGGGGAGTTTACATGTAGCGTAACTGATGTCGCTGTTATCGGGGAATGCGTACGGAATATTTTCGAACGCGTCGTATATTTTGGAACTTTAGTGCGATGCACAATCGAATATGATGCCAATCAGGATTTTGAATTTAAATGCATCGAAGCTTTTTATTAGGTTGTACCACATGAAATTGCCGATGTTAGAATAATTGACAATCAACTGCGATTAGTAAACGTTACGTAACTTACATTTTAACTTGTACTATATTGAAGTTGTTTTTTAATTGTTTTACGTAAGGAAACAACATGGTATCAATTCGTAAGAATAGAAGCCCGTTTTTTAAATGAATTATAATCAGTGACGAGACATGGATTCTTTATGATAATCGAAAACGATCTGGGCAATAATTGAATGTTCATGAAACTTCTAAACAGATGCCAAAATCATCATTGCGACCGAAAAAGTTTCTGGTGACCGTATGGTGGTCTGTGAATGGCACAATCCACTATTCCTTTTTAAATCCAGCTGAAAGAATAACAGTAACATCATAATGCCAGGAAATTGAATATCATACTTCTACATGAGAATGCTCGACCGCACAAATCACTATAGTAAAATCAGCTGAGTTAAAATATGAAATCCTATCACATCCACTATATTCACCAGACGTTTCTCCAACAGATTATTATTTCGTTCGCCATTTACAACTATTTTTAAAGAATAAAATATTCTGTACTCGAGAAGCGGTAATCGCCGCTTTTGAGGAATTTTTCAAATTAAAAAACAGTCATTTTTTTTTTAAATGGAATATAGGGGAGAGTGGAGGAATGGCGATCACGTAAGAAAAACTGCGTGAAAACAAGACTGTTGTCAGATTTATCTCAATTTATTTTTCAATAGATATTAAACTGTTTCTTTCTTGATGACAAAATATGAAATGTATAAAGCTAACCTTTTGAAAGCAGTATTAGAGAGAAAGAAGGTTGAGCTTTGACTGGGATTCCCCCGCCGTTGGGGTAATTGCGGTCAGTTTTTCCCCCAGAGTTTCTAATTGGGAGAAACAAAATTGTATTTTTTTTTATTGTTATAATAACGGAATTTTTATTTTCTGCAATATTTTAGTAACATTAGCACAAAAAATGTACCTAGGTACAAAATTGAGTAAACTTTTTAAATCTATTACTTTTTAAAAAAATAAAAAGCCAGTTACAAGAGTTGCATTTTTCACATATGTAATCTTCAGCAGAATCTGCTTCGCTGTATAATGCATGAAACAAAAAGAAACCGGTGACCGAAATAAACCTTCCCCCATCCCTCATTCCTTCTGACCAGGGTTACCCAACAAGTACATTGCACAAATGACTTCGACTGTATAAAAACTATTCTATTAATGTAGCACAAATAGTGTAAGATCTAGAAGATAAAACTACCTCTTAAATGTACAGTAAACCCAAAAGCAAAATTCTACGTCGAAGTAACACTTACAGCTTTTTATTTTGTTGGAGATATTACAATGAAAACTATAAAAATATTCACTCGTGTGCATTGGCTAAACGCTTCAGCTTACAATGGCAAATTGTTCTACACTACTTCACTTGATTGAAAGTAGAGTATAGCAGCGAACAAGGTGGTTTAAAATAAAACAGTATTCTTAATTTCTGGATAACCGGCATTCCCCTACCCTTCCCTATCAGTTGGTATCTCGTTGGAAAAAGCCATGAATGATAATGGTGCATGTTTTTATTGAATAAAGATTATTGTTTTTAAAATGCATCGTTTTTATTTCGACGTGCAAAAACGGCAATTTCATATGGTAGAATCTAACAGAATTTTTTGTTGCTTTCACGTGACAGAACGGCTTAACATTATCTAGGAATTTCCATTGTACCGTTCATTATTAAAGAGTTGCTTTTAAATCGATTGTTTAGTAGAAGATTAAGTCAGTTAACTGTACATGAACTTTATATATTGCGAAATATTAAAAGATAATTATTTGTATTGTTACATGAATACATTTTCATAATATTATTCTGTAGAGTACTCTGTCGAGATATTAAGTAATTCCGTGATGAAGTTATCTTCATCGTTTAGTTGCATCTGTCAAAATTTCGGTAATTATTTACTTTAGGGCACACCACCTATTTACACTACACCTCGTATATTTTTGCGAATATCTCGGCAACTAAAGCCAAGCGGCGGTTATATGTATAGGGAAAAGTTGTTTAGAATGTTGACCTTGACAACATATTTCAAGGTCATAAAAATCGGTGAGGTGTGCCCTAAAGTAAATAATTACCAAAATTTCTAAATACTATTAACATTTAATGATTCCATTAAGTTATTAATTATTGAACTGTGAATTTGTTACCTTTATTCAAGCATATTTTTTTTCTATAAAACATTTAGTTTTTAATTGAAAAAAATAAAAATAAACTGAAATGCATAAAATATTACGTTACTCTTACCAAAGAAATCGACAAAATTTGTTATTACATTTCTAATTTCTCTCATTTTAGATGATGTTTACAGGGAGGTTGAATGGAACTATTCACAGAATATTCATTGAAATGAAAGTAAGTCGAAAATGTATGTAGTAGAGACAAGTAATATTTCCTATCATTTGATTATTTAAATTTAAGTTTACTACTATTCTGTTTCTCGAAATTGTTTAGACGACTGATCACATTATACAATACATAAAACTATAAACATTGTGATTATGACCACTAGAATTTACAATCGAAGAAACGACCTTGAACGGACTTGAATCTTCGTTTCGAAAGAAAACATTGTTACATTGACAGTGATATAAAGTGCACTATTAACATTAACATTATTTATTAACTTTAGTAACATGCATAGTAATATATTAACAAATTATCAAATTGTTGAGATTTTCGTTTGCATTATAAATGTTCCATACAAATTTTTATTGATTAACGTTAACATATTAGCATATTGTAACGAGTGGTGGGTGGTTTCTTCCCCTACACTGAGGGCAAGCTAGTGTCACAGACGAGATATATAAATAGACCAATCACCTTATGGACTTTCGTGGCCCAACGTGACTGCCATACCGACTTAGAAATTCGACACTGATTTTAGCGTCCTCTACTCACCAACGACGGCCACTTGATAAAGTATTTCATAAAGAAGTGTTAGTAAGCCAAGGAGCGCTCATGTGTAAATGCGTGTGGTGTAGAGAGTGGGGACATTTGATAGGCAATTGTCGACTCGATGCAGCGACGATTTCTGTCGCGCGAGGTTTCACGGGTGCTTCATTAGCATGTGTGTATGAATATTGAATACAGACGCATACATATAAAGAAATAGACGAGCGAGCAAAGCTGTGGCGACGCCTCGCATGCTCGCGGCGGACAAAAATTGATTATGTACTGAATTGAGTACTGCCAGAAATTTGTATTATTAAACTAAATAATTTCAAAATCATAAAACATCTTTAAACATTTTTTTAACAGATACACCATACATGTATGCATTTTAATAAATAAAGTTTATTGATCACATGTTTATAATTTACATTGTATCTCACAGTCTAAAGGGAAATCAAAGCGCTTAATAATTTACGTGGGGCTCATTTGTTGAGGAAAGTTTCAGTAATTGTAATACATGTTTTTATGTTGCATTATAGTGATTTTATTTTTGTTCTAAATCGTAATAATGTTTGAATACATTCATATGTAGTTTTACAAAATCAGATAGATGTTTTTATAAAAGTAAATTTGGTAACAATTTTTTCATAAAAGAAAATTTGAGAATCTTTCTTCAATTTCTTATTTTGTTATTTTTCTCAGTTGTAAATAATCACGGTAGTTTACTTCCAGCTGGGTGGACAACAAACCTACGAATAAGTAGCTATGATTATTATTAACATAAAAAGAGGACATTTTAAATGCCTTTCTTTCATTTTAGTTCCATTACCACTATACAGTGGTGGACATAAGTATTGGCACAGTATGCGGTTCCATATACAAACATGTATAACTACTGAAAAAATTGTTTATACCATTTGTTTTTTGTTCCGATCTTTATTTAGAATGTCTTACTTGCCTATATACAAAAACAAAACAAAATTAATAAAATAGGGAACATATAACTAATAAAAATGTGTTTTACAACCATCTTGTGCACGGACAAAAGTATTGGCACATTTTGGATAACGCTATGTTAAATTATAATTTAATATTTCGTAGCATGTCATTTCCGTTTCACTACCTCTTTCAATCTATTTGGCATCAAATGGACCAACTTCTTTGTTAATTCATTGCTGATTTTAGTCCATTCTTCCAATATTATTTGTTTCAATTCCGATTTACTCGAAATATGATGTTTTCGGATGTTTTTCTCCAATTGGTACCAAATATTTTTAATTGGATATAAATCCGGGCTTTGGGGAAGTGTTTTTAACGTGTGTGCTGTATTGTACACAATCCATTGACGAACTGTATACGCCGTATGTGCAGGCGCATTATCTTGTTGGAAGTAAAAGTTGGGCGGTAAATTTAATTTTTCTGCACTTTTCTTTAAATTTTCTTTTAAAATATTCAAATAAGTTTTTGCATCTACTGATTCATTAATGAACACTAGTTCCCCAAGCCCGGATGAAGACATGCACCCCTATATACAGACTCTACCACCCCCATGCTTAACTGTAGCTTGGAGGTTTTTCAAATCCAATTCGGCGTTACGCTTTCTCCATACCAATATCCGACCATCCGACTTAAATATATTGAATTTGCTTTCGTCTGAGAACAAAACTTGGTCCAAGAGTCATTATTTTTATTTGAAAATTCTTTCGCAAACTCTAGTCGTCTTTTTTTATTAACTTCGCTTGTGTACGGTTTTCTTCGAGCGACACATGCAGAGTATCCAGCATCTTTTACGACTCTACATACCGTTTTTGAGCTAATTTTTTTATTCTAATCTTCTGCAACCAGTGCTGCAATCTCTGAAGAATTTGTTCATGGATTTTGGTTAATTATATTTACTATTTTTCTTTTCTTCCTTTCCAATAACTTCGACGGCCGACCGCTCCGTAAGTGATTATGCGCATTCGATTTGTTCGCAAATCTTTTATAATGTTCCGAATTGTAAATCGGCTTCTTTGTACTATTGCTCCTATTTCTGCATAAGATTTACCTTGTTTATATAAGTTCAATATAATTTTTGTTTCTTCCGGTGTAGTTTCTTTTCCTTTCCTTGACATTTTTAAAATTATTCTGAATATTCCTTACTAAATCAACTGTTGGACTGACACAACAATGATTGAACTGACTGTCGGGACATCATTCACTTGTTTCAACAAGTGAACAACAGTATATTAGTGAAATAGTATGTGTGAATAAAGATTTTCAAGTATGTGCCAATACTTTTGTCCAGGTATAAGATGGTTGTGAAACGCATTTTTATTAGTTGTATATTCCCTACTTTATTAATTTTGTTCTGTTTTTGTATGTAGGCAAGTAAGACATTCTAAATACAAATCCATACAAAAAACAATTGGTATAAACAATTTTTTCAGTAGTTATAAATGTTTGTATTCGGAATCGCATACTGTGCCAATACTTATGTCCACCACTGTATATGTATGTGTACATATACATATGTACTTACAAAGATACGTATATACATATATATATGTACTTGGTAATGTTAACAGGATTGGCCACGTGAAGGCATGAAAGAAGGACTTAACAATCCCGGAATACACTCAATGTTTCTATAATTATAATCCATGCATTAATTGTTTAAATAAGAACATTTATTTACGAAACATCAAACACCCGACAGCATTCTCCTATTATCCCATAAACCCCATGCAAAAATTCAAACCTTGAATGTATTCAAAATAAATATACATATTTACATGCAATTATATTTACATAAAGATATGTATGTACACATGCATACATGTCTCAATTTTAACCTTTTTAAAGTTTAGTAGGTATGTTTGACCATGAAATTCAACTAGTATGATCTATGTAAGAAAATATAAAAGGTGAAAGTAAAATAAAAAGTAAAAGAGAAAACAAGTAAAACAAAAGTCAATGTTGTAAATCCTGAGAAGGTTAAAATTTAAAAGAAACGCAAGCATGTACAAGTATATTACAAGTATAGTCTAGCATACACCTAGAAACATTTTCTTAGAAATTGTTTCAAGGTCGGTACTAGGCATAAAAATTAGATTGCGGATTTTTATGCATTTATGATAAATACAAATATACAAAAACGTGCAAAGTATGCTAAGCATTAAAAAATGTACGAAATGTAAAAGCGAAGAAGTTTATAAAAATATGATTTTGCATAAATATCAGCAGTCTAAAATTCTTCATGCGTTATAATAGCTTATTTCGCCATAACACACATAAAAAAGCACACATATGTATATACAGGAAAGTAACTATAAATTTTGTAAAGTTTGTAATCTAGAATTGTTATAATGCCTTTGAGTAGAGCATCTCAGCTGCTGACCTAACCACACCGTATCCTTATGAATTTTGACTGCCATTGTTAAATACACCATACCTTTCCGATGTGCAGCACATTCATTTTCGATAAACCAATTCGGATATGTTTTATTTACAGCTTCAGATATAATCCGAAATAGTTTATCCAAAATAAATGTTTCACTGCATAATGCCGGATAAAAATGATCGAAAACGGCATTTATAATTTTGAAAATGTTAGAAAAGTTATTGGATTGCACCAATAACTGTCCGAAAGTAATTGCGTCAGTAACAACATATGCGCGAAGGGCTATCAGTGTTTGTTCTTCACGCTGAAATTCCCTACTTTTATCAACAAAATAATTAAAACACTGATCACATTTAAATTTTTCTGTGCTTTTTTTAGCAATGTACCCGGCGAAATATTCTACGGCGCACATCTCTAAAGAGCACACTGACGTCGACAATGCTACTAATCTATTATCAATTTGTAATTGTATATTTTCACTTTCGACGTCAATGTTCTCTTTTTCCATTGCATTTAATGGAACATCATCTGACGTGGAGGTAGTGAATTGGGACAATATTATATCCTCCTCTAATAGAGTTGCGCCACAGTCAGGTTGACAATTACTATTACAAGAATTGCTATTCAAATTCAACATCATATTTTTCCTGATGGCAAGACGCACTGCTTTTAGAGAAGGATTTCGATTGTAAGTGCCACCGTGCATTCTAAGAATTGAAAAAAAATTTTCTAAAACATCTGTGTTTAAGCGGGAAGTCATCATAAACATTATATCTTCCCTTTCTAAATCATGCCAAAGCTGCACGGTGGCATTCACTGATTGTCGCAATCCTAAGAAACAAGGCGGAGTTTTTAATCCAGACGGTGTCATTACAAACCAATTAGGCATACTCTCTAATTGTTGCAACAAATTAATTTTGACAATAGGATATAAGTTTGAAATTGCACACTTGTTTGGATTAGGATCACGAGCAGATCTGCTATTTAAATTATCAAACAAGTCATTGAGGGTTTCGAAAAAGCTGGCAGTGTGCAGCACGGTGCTCGTCTTTATACAATCGGTTGAGAACGCAGTAAACAAAGCAGAAGAAACTCTTTTGCTGAATACTTGCAATGCGAGCTTACACTTCATTTTATCAAAATTACATGGCCTTATATGTTTTTCAGTTAATTTGTAAGCCGCTCTCGTACCTTTATCGCGTTCTAAATTCCATAATGCAATAACATCGCACCAGGACACCCGCGAACCGTTAATTTGGAAATCATACTTTAATAAATTATTCCTGATGCTTTTAAACAAATGTAAATAGTCGAATAAAAAGTAAATCTTTTTTCCATTTCTAATAAAATAAGGATTTTGAATACTAACTCGTCTTTCTGCCATGCTTCGATTACTTGCTCCTTGATCGGAAACAACAGCTCTAACTTTCAAACCTGTACCATCTAAAATAGCATCTAATATATCTGATAATTGATTAGTTTTAATTCCATTCTTTGAAACGAAGAATGCTATTGGTTGTTTCCAATTACTGAGCAAGCCTCTTATCATAAAAACCAGCACCTGGGTACCCACTGCCGGGCTTCTGCCTAAAAATCCTAAATCCTCAAAACCTTCAATAATTTGTTTCCTTGGGTGGAAAGTAAAACATTTTTTTATTGACATTTCATCAAATGAAAGAACACAATTCCTATCAAAATCATTTAAATTCGCTATTTTAATTCTTAACGCATTAAATAAATTTTGACATATACCTGGCCAAATATCAATTACACCGAACCAGCGAATGATTGTGCTAGGACTTGGAAGATTAAACTTGAGAGTGTCACGCATTTTATTATACAGAGAGGGCGAAGTGTAATGTAGTGTTAAACACAATCGCTGTTGTTCTGTCGAATAATTATTTTGTCTACCAGAAGGAAATAATTGCATTAAGATAAACGTTAAAATGAAACCGCGAACTCTACGCGCGATTGCCTTCTTCAGGCATACATCACTAATATCACCTGAAGAAAGCTTCTCACCTACTCTCTTCAATGCCTTGCACTTCGCCCGTAATTGCGAGCGAAGAATATTGGACGTATCCTTCTCTCGCTTCAATTCACTTTCAAGTTTTTGAATTATTTCGTGTTCTTTTATTTTTGAAATGTCATTATGATGTTTGAATGCATCATTATTATTACTTGAATATAAACAAGGAATAGCATCCTTTCTTAATCTCCCGGAAGCATAAAAACTATCTTTCGGAAAATGTCTACTACAAATATATTTTTTTTTTAATTCAATGTTTGACATTTCAACCCAATCATCTAATCCGCAATTCACTATCCACGTCACAAATCTTTCATCACTATTCATCGGAAACGAGTGAAAACTACAACTATATATGTTGCGATTAGAAGAGTCGCAATTATAATATGAACATTTCTTATAATGTTTCCTAATATCTTTTTGATGTTCCATTGTATCTAAAACTAGGTTAAATTAACTAACAACTACTGTAAAATAAAATAAAAAAAGGAATTAATTAATTAATTATAAACAAATTAATTAAATAATTTTACAAAAACTAATTGCGATGGCAAAACTACCCGTAAATTAGTTTTATAATTATTTTACAAGACTTACCCTGCTTACCTGTTTGCCTGTATCTCGCCGTTGTCCCGCCAAATATTCTTCGATTGTCAATTATTTCACAGTTTTTATCATTTTGAGGCGTGTCGTTCATGTGACCCGCCACGGAATTTATAATTTTTACCACAGTAAGCGCAACAATCTGTTTCTGCATTCTGTTGGTAACGTTGTGAGTGACACGGAAATGGTAATGGGGCACTAGTGCCCCAGGAATTCGGGCCGAAAAAATACATTGCATGATTGGTCTATTTATATATCTCGTCTGTGGTGATTGGTCTACTCATATATCTCGTCTGTGACGAAAGTCCATAAGGTGATTGGTCTACTCATATATCTCGTCTGTGGAATAAGTTGAATCCCTGCAAAAGTACATGCAGCTCCATCTTGCAAACCAAATTAGAAGTAAAATGACACAGTAGTACTTCGTCTACATATAAGAGGGCGTAACATGTACCTTCTAGTGCAAAACGCCTATCGTGTTACTTTTGCCTCGATCTGCAAGATGGTGCCACATGTACCTTTCCTCGCAAAATATCTATCGTTTTACTTTTACCTTCGTCTAGAAGATGGCGCAACATGTACATTCGGGTGCCAGCTAACTTTCCCTCGGTGCACAGGAAGGAGCATCTCGCTTCTCGCCTGACTTCAATGGCGTCATTTAAGATTAGCTAACTTTTTCCCGTAGAATTCTCGATATTTATAAACTTATTGTACATTTCGTCTACATACATTTCTACGTAAGGACAACCTGTCCAAATTAATCGAAGAAAACCCTACAACGGGACTTTGTCTCTACATCTGGCACTACTGCCTGTCTTGTCGCTGTCCGCGCGGTAACACAAGGCTACCCTTCTGTCGTCGCACGTAATGCTGCGTCCACACTGGAGTTCGTGAACAGTTCGTAAGCAGACCACGAACCATTTTTTTAGGATTGAGATTAGGTTTTTCCCTTGGAGTGACTCCGAAGGATGGTGTTTCGGGAACTGTTATTCTTATATAGCCCAACGAACTATAGTCTCTTTCTCTTTGTTTCCACGTAATCCAGCATCGAACGCTAGGAAATATAGCCGGGGAATCTAAGTTTTAGGTAGTTTCCCTATCATCATGTGTCAGCAGCATCACAGAAGCACTGAAAACGGTCACCCATCCTATATAGCGCTGATCCGTGGCCACCGTGGTTTAATTTCGGTGATCTGACGGGAACTGGTGTTATCTATGCGGTTACTGCCGTTGACTTCGCGAACCACGTTCGCCAGCAATGTGGACATTTTAGCGAGCTGTTTAACAGCGAACACTGTTCGCTCATGTTGCGTCTATACTGGAGTTCGCGAGCAGCTTGTGAACAAATTTTTTGATGTATCGCCTCCTGAGCGAATATGTTCGCTGACATATTTGTTGCAAGCAGCTCGTTGCTCGCGAATGTGTCCAGGTTGGCGAACATACTTTGCGATTTGTTCGTGAACTCCAGTGTGAACACAGCATAAGAAGAGTAAGGCTGGCGAGTGGAGGGGGGGCTCCTTCCCCTACATCGCTTCGTAAACGTGGAACGCCAAGCCTGCACCCGAGTGCAAGTATGTGGATATTGTAGGATCGGTAAAAGGAAAGCGACTGAGTGTCGCACTATGAGAGGAAAAATCGGCTGGAATCGGCAATTGGCCGGTGGCTCAGTGGTTAGAGCGCACGCTTGCAAGTGGAGAGGTCCCGGGTTCGATTCCCAATCCCTCCGGTCTGATTTTTCCTATTTAAAATTCCTACAATATTATATACACATACATACGTATATACATGTACAGGCATATATATATGTATATTTATAATTAATTATTTACAGGGGTCATTTTTTCGCATAATTAATTAAAATAGAATTATTACAATAAACTATAAAGTGAATCAAACAACAATGAATCGGACGCAAAGAATTCAACGTAGCTTGCTCCGCGAAACCGTGTGCACACTTCACGAGTCTGATGGCAAGAAGTCTCTTACGATTGAGCTGACTGCATTTTGTGCACATTCGCGCGAATGTGTCTGCGCACACGTGTCGTACGTTTGACTTTTACCGTTGTTACAGGTATGGCACTTGTCGCGTCTCACGCGCGCTTTACAATGCGTTCGAAAATCGGATTTCACAAGAACGCGGGTTCGTGCTCAACAAACAATAAATTCTCTAAATCTGACGCGCGTTAAGTTCACGCTACTACACGTCTTTCGTTCGACGTCATAAAAATTACATGCCTGTCTCTAGAATAGTACGGTTGGAAAGCGATTCGTTGCTCGTGGACTGACTTCAATTCATAGATCATGCAACAGGGAAACGCCTCGCGATGATGAGAGGCCTTGAAAACGGCATTCTTCGACGGCCTAACTTGTTATGACAGGCCAGTTTTGTTCTACCGGATGTTATTCTTAAAATTCGCACGGTATGTCGAGAAAACGCGGTTGATTAACTATTCATCACGCAGTATTAGCTTGTGAATAAATGCAAGTATCGACAGTCATGCTTCCCGATGACCGTATGACTACTTTGCGATCTCTTTGAATATTCCTGAAACCTCTTCGACTTTCTTTCAACAGCAACGATTCCTTCGGAGATGAAGAAGTTAGAAGTCGTTGTCCCAGCCGGACATGTCGTCGGGTGGTGCTGGATCGGAGTCCGGGGGATATTCGTCGAAGTTCGTGGTATCTGTGGCACTTTGAACACGTGGCATGATCGGGGGTTCGAGGGTTCTTGCCCTTAAACCTTCCCAATTGAAGCCATCGAACCACCTACAAGAAAATAAATAATTGTCAGAAAATTACTCTCCTTCTCTTGTTGAGTTATACAGAGTGTCCTCGATCATAAGGACACTAGTTTGGTATCTGATGGAAGATGTAATTTTTAGTGAACAACTAGTAGATATGTACACTCGCAAATGCTTCTTGAAAAAATTATTACTAAAAATTGTCTGTGTCACACCGCTCTTAATACTATTTGTTGTATACTGCAAACAATTTTTTATATCATAAATAATTGTAAAAATGAATTCAAGCGCACGATTGTATGAAAGAATGGCAGGAAAAAGTCCAAAATGTAGTTCATTTTATAATAATAATTTTTCAAGGAAGCATGCATAAATGTATGTTCATTGTAAATTCTTTTGTTCAAAATTACATTTCTTATCAGATTTCAAGTTAGTGTTCTTACATTTGAGAACATCCTGTATAATATAGG
Organism: Macropis europaea; assembly: GCA_916610135.2. Lineage (NCBI taxonomy): Eukaryota > Metazoa > Arthropoda > Insecta > Hymenoptera > Melittidae > Macropis > Macropis europaea. The sequence goes on from OU744344.1 coordinate 40,346,038, forward strand.
ACGGATATACTTACTTGTGTTTTTGTATTTCGCTAATTCCACCCTTTTGGTAACCAAGACGTTCTGCCGCATTGTCTCTGTAAATAAATATATTGAGGAATTCTTGAATACTTGTATTTATAATGGTTTACGGAGATTTTAACAGTTTACACCAGCGATGGCCACTGGAGCTGCGGCCCTTCCCCACTTACGTCCATTCCTCTCATATAGGCTGTGATCTGGGACGACAATGGACCAAGGGGGAAGAAGGAGTGAACTGGAGGGAACTAAAATGAGGGGAATGGATCTAGAGTGGGGGAAGGCCGCAGCTCCGGTGACCATCACTGGTTTACACAGTATTCGTGATGTAAAGTTGTTGTTACGTGATACGTTACCTGCAAAGTTTTTTGATCAACGCGGTCGCGTTTCGCGTGATCGATCTTGGGAATTCTATCGCGTCAATTCCTTTCAAAATAATGTTGTAAGTTTTCATCGGGTCACCGCCAGTGAACGGTGGCGTGCCCGTAAGAAGTTCGAACATCAGAACACCAAGGGACCAATAATCAGCGCTGATATCGTGTCCTTTGTTCAAGATAATTTCAGGTGCTACGTATTCAGGTGTGCCGCAGAAGGTCCATGTTTTTCTTCCGTGTTCCAAGCGTTTAGCGAAGCCAAAATCGACGAGCTTCACGTATCTGGACAAAAATTGGAGTTTATGCATATTATACAGTGAATATTTAAATTTAGGATTGTTTAAACCTATTCAGTTTGCAGCACAGTACGTTTACATTGATTTGATTGAATGGCTGATCGAGCTAATAATTTTCGTCACGAATTAGATTATTTTAGTGGTATGTGTGAATCTATCAACAAGAGATTACTATCTCACCTCTCTCGATTATAACTAATTGTAAGTACATTCTATAATTATTATGACCCTCAGGTTCTGCTCCGCATAACTGATTAAATAATCAAATAATTCATTGTCATTATTGCATCTCCTTACTAAATTTTTAGTTATTCAATATTTAAATGTCTGTTACATGATTTTCTACTTATGTGCTTATATGCATATATTACAATTTGCACAATTATTAAAAACCAGTGTTCAGATTTTTATTTATTCATTAAAAAGTAAATTATCCATGTAGTAAGATTTAATCAGTCATCATGGTTTAATAATATGGTTTTGGTAGAACTATAAAACAATATTATACAAGGTGAGACAATAAGAACAGGACACCCGAATATCTTTGTTATTATTCGAAATAGGAAAAAATGCCCGAGGAAAAGTTGCAGTGTTCAAGGAGGCACGTGTAGTCGTACAGAGAAATTCGTCCTCAAACTCACCATGAAGGTCACGTCATGGTCATCAATGTTTTTTTAAATAGCACCCGATTCTTTTATGTTTATATTGTCGTTCTTAGATAAAGACAAATTCAACGACCTATAATACGATGTCCTTCATACGACCTTGATTTTTTTTTCTATTTCCAATAACAACAAAAATATTCGGGTGTCCTGTTCTTATTGAAACACCCTGTATATTAAAAGCAGTTCCACTGTACTTTCTAAATACGACTGAACAAGCTTTAATCGAAATATCAAACTGTTTGAACGATGATATTCATAGTTCATATTCTATTGCAGAATAGTAAACAATCAATAAAAAATATAGCACGTCTAAATGTTCCTGATTCCTCCATTTACAGGTGAATACACTTCTCTTGGAATCAAATATTTTGTAAGTAACAATTGTCTAATATGTCGCTGTATTTTGCATATGACATGTTACAAGTCTCCATACACATTTATTTGGAATTTCGTTTAAGAAAGTAATTTACCCTTGGCTATCCAAAAGTAGATTTTCTGGTTTGAGATCTCTGTAGATGATGTTCCGAGAATGCAGATAATCGAATGCTTCTACAACACAGGCGGTGTAAAATCGCGTAGTGCTGTCGTCGAAATGCCCTTTGTCCCTGAGCACTGTCCACAATTCGCCACCGAGGCAGGCTTCCATCAGCATGTAAAGATATTTCCTGTCCTTGAAGGTCTTGAACAGCTTGACAACGAAGTCGCAGTCGGCTTCGCCCATGATTCTCTTCTCGGACATGATGTGCTGTTGCTGTCGCGTCTCGACGATCTGGGACTTCTTCATTTGCTTCAGGGCGAAGGACCTCGAGCTGTCGCCGGCTATTTGAACCAATTCGACTCTTCCGAAACCACCCACGCCTAGGGTGGCGATTGGACGAAGATCTTGCAGCCTTAGTTCTCTGAATTCCTCGTTCAACCTACGTTGGAATATCATGATGAGTTTCACTGTCTTATAAACGTATCAACATAATTTTCTCGAAGCAGCTCACGGCTATTATTGATCTTATTTCATACGATAACGAGCTTTGAAACCGTCTAAATCTGAAGCGTTGATATCAATTTAGACGCAAGGTAAAATAAATAAAAAATAAACAGAAAATATCGCTCAATTCCTTTCGATCTCTTGCAGCACGTTTATTCGACGATTCAGTGTTCTTTGAAAAGGTTTCCCGCGTTCATCCTTCGAGCTTGTACACCGTTCTATTGTGAACAACGACATTAATGCAAATTGCCCGCGCACTTCAGAAAAAGCGAAACGTTAACTTAATGGCCGAATCATTTCCACGGCTGCACATTAACGCGAAACTTACTGCGAGACCGTGCGCTCTGTTCTCCAATCCTACTGGTAAGCTTGAAACACAACGCACACACACAGGAATTTAGCAAACGATCGTTGCAGAGCGTAATTAGCGTTAATTCAGTGAGAACGCTGTTACCGATGCGATAGAATTATGATCCCTGAATTGATCAGACGCTCACCTTCTGCGTTCCACGAGCTCGTCTTTGTACCGCGTACGAATTTCGTCCAGCGACGAAATTAGTTGATTGAACGTTTCACGGTCTATCACCAGGCAACTCACTCCTTCCGGATCATCCGCGATGATGTTGGCCGTTCTGAGGTCGTCACTGTAAAAACATTTCATTTTTATATTCAGAATTTTGTATTATCCGATTGCATATTATGAGAAATTTAACTTCTGTTAAATTATCTCTCTGAGGCACGCAGGTACAACTCGATGGCCCTGCGGGCACTTTTCCATGGGAGGCGTGGCTTAGCGCAATTCTGAACGAGGAAACTGCCCGTCAGGCTATCGAGTTGTACATTATTGCCATACAAGTATGCTTCGTATATAGGGGAAGGTGGGGCATGGCGGGATTATTGTTTACTTCGAGTTGCTTTACTTCCATGTTACTAAAAACAGTTGAATTCTGCACGACACCAATAGTTACAGTCAGTTTATAGCGTCTTTATGCGTTTAGTGATGATTTTTCTATTTCTAACGATTGTGATCTTATTTTCTACCATCTTTTGAACATCAGCAGGTAAGTAACAATTCTCAATCATATTATTTCTTGCATATCACCAGTTAGGCAATTTCTTAAGGTATTTATTTATGTGCTTATAAATGTTATTCGTAAACAAATAAAGATATTATCATACGATTAGTATTCATGTAATATTTCCATACACGATAATTTTTAGATAAAATGGTTTGTGAATTCATGCCTTCAGGAACTACAGATAGACCATCTCCGGAAGACACAGAAGTAGTTAGCAATGCAACATTTTGAGAGTTTGCAACAAACCAAAGTGGTGCGACTCTTGGTTGCTCGATTTCAAATTCAACGACGCCAAATGTATCTTTTGTGATCATTTGTTCTCCGAATCAACAGGAGGGTGGGTTCAGTGTTTAGAATGTAAAGGTTAGGCTCACTGTGCATGTGCCGGAGAAGATGACGAAAACAGAGATATTGTGTACGTATATGACATGTGCAAATAGATGCGTCCCATCTTGTCGCGTGTACGGGACAAGACAGGTCATTGTTACTATTTTTAAAATTATTTTATTTTGTACCTTTTGTGTTGAGTTTTACAAGTTTATTTTAATATATTTCGATAAACAGATGTTGATACTATGTGTAATATTTTTTGTAGATACAACATCAATAAATATAGTGTTCTAGAACAATTTTTTCTTAGCGTTCTCATCTTGCCCCACCTTCCCCTACTTCCTAAACCCGTTTGAATTTAAGTTAATGTTATATACACATTGTGTTAGCCAATTGAAGTAGTGCCGTTACTATTTTGTAGAAAAATAAATGTTTTTATGCACATGCAGCTTCGTCAGGTAACCCAATGAGAAAGAAGCCGCAAATAATTTGGACTGCAGATGCTTAGCAATGACTGATGTAAACTATTAACAAATTATATATGTTTTATTGGTTAGCTTGGGAACTTCATTTTCGGAAACGGCACGTCTCATCATGGAATTGTCCATAGGAGGCGTGATTTAGCGTTATGGAAATTACTGCCTGGCGGGCTATCAAGTTGTGCAGGACTGTCCTACCTGGACGTTGTAAATGTCACAAACAACTCGAATATCCTCTCTGAGGGGACAGAAAATAGCTGTAGGTAATGATAGAGGCAATTCCACAGAAATGTGAAATTTTATTTGATCAATAATGTACTAATAAATGTTTGCTGTAAATATGATTTGAATAAAGCAATTGCTTATTATAATGAGATGTTATACAGTATTTTTTGGAAAAATGTTTTCGAGTTGTTGATAGGTGGTTTAGAAAATACAGCGAGTGCAAAGGGCTAATTGTATTTAAAAAGTGTCTCATCTACACCTCAAATAAGAGCTAAATAGCAGCATTAATAGTATTTATTTGAATAACATTATCATCTTTTTTTAATATGTATGTACTTAATTGCATTTGTGTCCTTTACATGTTTAGTACTGCATTATTAGTGATTCTATGTTAATAAATAAATAATGAAATATCCACAGGACACTTGTCAGATACGTTTTAAGATTATTTATACTTATCGCAGTAATACGTTTGAGACTGTTTATATACTAGTAGATAAAATTAGTTTTGTGTTTAAACAGATTTTTCATGCATAGTGATTTAATTAGAAGAACGTTCATTTGTATCATTGTTTCTAGTAATAGACATCAAAGTAAAGTTTTATTTACCGTGATCCTTGGAGAGGTACAAAGTTCATAGCAGCAAGAAATCATAAGCAATAAATTACTTTTCTGGAAATATTTACTATTTCAATTTATGCTATGACAGTCGTGAGTAGTGATGGACTTTAACACAAATCTTATAAGATTTAAAAGTCTTGAATAGACCTGATAGTTTTGGAATGGCTTGTAAGTTCTTTGAAATCCAGAATTAAGAAATACAGGTAACATGAAAAAAGCATTCCTAATCTCAATAGCTTAGGCTATTTCATTTTTTGACAAATATAATTTTTGCTGTAGAGAAAATTTTTAAACATAAAACCGAGGTTGCAAAATAACGAAGAATTATCACAACTAATTTTGAAATATAAGAATTTTTAATTAGATTATTTTTCTAATAATTCGAAGAATTTTTATGTTCATTGAAATATAAAATGTACTCCAAAAGAGGTAGCACTATTAATTAGAACGATAGAACATAAAAAAATTAATTGAAATTATAGAAAACATTATCCTCATAGAAAACTTCATTTTTGAGGAACAAAATATAAGCTGCACTTATAAACACACAGGATATTAAAAAATGGGCTGCATAATCTAAACGAGAGTGATTTTACATGAAAAAATAAGTCAAAATAATAAAACGAGTTTTTCCTAGAAAGCTGCGTTTTCGAAAAAATTGAGGTTTCTAATTTCAAAATTAGTATAAATTTTTAAACATATGTATATGTAATTTTTTTGCCGTCTGATCTATATTTTGATACTACACATATTCACACTTCCTTCTCTTGAAAATAAAGCTCCGTATGAAAAGAAAATTTACTTTCGATCTGTTCTTTTTTTGTAGAACTGCTTGTTTCATGTAGAATCACACAGGCGGTATAATTACTTGTTTTGAAACAACCCGTATATCTGAAATATAACTTTCTAGATACTCACTAATGAATTTTCAAGATTTTTAAGGTTTCAAAAGATTTTCAAGGTTTTGAAATTCGAATAGCATGTATTTGAACCGCTTCAGAATTTGTAAAATAGAAATTTAAATGTCCATCACTAGTCTCGAAATAAATTTTATACCATAACAGACCAAGAATATAAAATTTCTAAACTATGCACGAGTATTGTCGCAGCAATTTTCAAATACAAAAGTGTTAAATTTAAAGCTTACCCTTGCAGCGCTTTTTCGCCAAAGAAATCGCCTTTGCCCAATGTCCTGATGTATTTTTCCTCCGGAGTATCGGGTTGCTTTATCGTCACTCGTACTTGGCCTCTGCTAATTATGAAAAACGTGTCTCCCCTTGCGCCTTGTCTGATAATATAATCCCCGTTGTTGTAAAAGGTCTATAAAAAGTACATCACTATTGTACAAAATGTCGCGGAACATTGAGCATGGTGCAGTTAACAAGATATTATGTTTACCTCTTCCAAAACGTCTGATATTTTTATTAAAGTCTCTTCGGGCAAATTTTTGAAGATAGGAACGCTGAAACAAAAAAAAATAATATCACACAGTGCCGACGATGAAATAATAATAACAAAATAAAATCACGAATAATAATAAAAATTATAAAACATATTAGAAATTGGTTTTACGTGCCATAAGTGTCAGCACATCTTAAGTATAAATTTGAGGAATCAGTTAAATCGCAAATATTAAATAAATTCATGGTGAACGTTTTTGCAAGTCTAACAAATTAAACTAAATTAAAATTGGAGAGGTTAAGAATAACAGTAATTTGTCTTTTGTCAGATGGTCGAATTTAAGGTTTATTAATTTTGTCTCTGGTGAATGAAGCACGTTTCATCATGGTTCGCGAAGAGGGTGTAAGAAAACAAGAGATTTGTTAACAGGAGGCCAGCGAAGCCATTCATCTTGTCTATTATTTACACAGATGGCTTTCTCAGCAAGCAAAGGCCAACTATCCATCAGTTTAACGTTCGTTTATTGTTCTCGCTTGAGACAGTTTCTCAGTGAGTTGTTTCTTACTAAAATCGCATATTGGACTGGGTTACAATTGACTAGCCTAATCAAAAGTACGTATATATATTAATTAATATTTAATTTTATATTATATTTAGGTTATATTCTTATTTAAGAAATTAGAAAAACGCAATAGAAGTTTAATTTTTCATTATAAAAGAGAAAGTTTATAATATTCTCCGCTTTCTATGGCTGTAAAAAAATGAAGTAAAAATTTTGGATAAATTTAGAAGTCGTGAGTCGTGTCAGTATATTTTAGACGTGACATTATCTGGTCGTATTTACATAAAGCTTGATTTCTTACGCAATGGTTCACTAGTAAGTCGGTACTTTAATGAAGTAGATTCCATTCCGCGATAAATGAACTGATTTGAATTATGAACTAACAAAAGGAATACGATTGTGCAATTGAAGATATAATTATACCAAGATGTATTTTTAAAATTCTAATAATTGATTAATTTAAATTTCAATGAAGTTATAATATTAACATCATTCTGTAAACGTTTCGTAATGTATCTTATTGCGTTTTTCCTCTTTTTATTTTATGATTATATAGTTATTATTTATTCGATTGTAAGCTTCGTTTCAAAACAATAGAATGAAGATTTCTTTATAATTACTTGAAACAAACTTTTAATCTATAATTATATTAATATAATTAAGGGAAGAGTCTCCTGAATTAACAGACTTAATTATGGCAATATGAGATACACATATGACAACAGTGCAATAATATTCAGTTTACTTCAATTTTTGGTTCACAAACAATTAAAAAAAAATTCATGTACTGTTTATCTTTGCGAGTTCTGCAGTTTGAATGGTCCTTTATATTGCTATAATAATCTGCTACATTAGATGTTAAAGAAAATATTCTTCAGAACGTCAATGCAAAATGATCTTCAATTAATAATCAATTTTTTAACGAGATGTAAAAAACGACCTGCTCGGCTTTATTTAAAATATCTAAAAACATGCGAATACAAGGGGGATCGTTTTATTGATTTTGACAAATAACTGCTATTCTTATTATTTATATACATTGCTGAATCATTTCAAAATTAATTTTTCTTTTGAAATAGCCAGTGCCAGTTTTGTTTCAACATCCATTTTGGAAACTGAACATACTCTATACTTCCAATAAATCCAGTAGGCACAAGGCATTTTGAAAATCAAAGGTCTTCAGAATTTTATATATCTGAACTACTTTTCTTTGCATAAAAAACGTTTTAAAGATAGAAACAAAGATATATTGTACTCAGAGATATTGTTATCTAGAAAGCTTTGTAGCACATAATATCTATTCTTTTTTAATGTAAATGTGGGACAGTTTCGAAACACTTCAATTAGTCATTTATCATAACAGGCGTAAAGCTCGACGGCTTGAACATGAACCTCGAAGGCGTGGCGTAAACGAAGGTGTGGATACAGAGAGAACCTTACACACTGAGAATGAATAACTAAATTTATCTAAAATTCGAGGCTTTTATTTTCTGCGGGAATTTTTTTCCGAGCTTCGCCTCTGATTTCATGTTTAAGTTGTCCAGCTGTACGGCCATTGTCTTCACTATTCAGGAACTGTTTTAGTAACTATTAATCTGCTGTTGTTTTACCTCTTTAGGAAATCCGTGTACTCGGCCTGTCTCGAGAGGCCAGTCCTCATCATTATTGTTTGGAAGCATTGTCGTTCGATGGCCCACAACTGGCAATCGGTAGCTGCTGTTATCGTCGCTGTTCTCTTACAGTTGTAAAGAATTGCCAGCTCGCCCAGTACCTTCCCCGGTGCCAGGGTGCTTAAATATTTTCCATCACGCGACACCTCGACCTTACCCTCTGCAAATTGAATAACACAATTTTTATATAAATTGTTTATTGCATTCAATACCATCATTACAATTCTTACATTTTTACACTTTTTGTGCAATAAAACAAAGTTTCAATTTTACAGTTGTTTTTAAACTTATAGTCTGTCATCCGGGCATCTCAAAGTCGTGCACCTTAAATTTACCAGGGTATTACAATGTTCAAAATTTATAATAGTTATTTTATTTTCTGAATGTAATATCTGGTAACGCTCACAAATAACGAACATTAGAAAATATATTAAAAAAACATATTTTGTTAACTAGACAAGAAAAGAACCTGACAACTGAATAACACAATCGGTAGTTTGATTTGTTCCGTCCTCAGGGTCGCTAAATTTACTGTTACATCCTTGAACCGTCTCCCCCACACGGAAATTTGTTTACGATTCTAACAGTGATGGCCACTAGAGCTACGGCCTTCCCCCACTGTAGGTCCATTCCCCTCATATAGGCTGTGATCTAGGACGACAATAGACCGAAGAGGAACGAGGAGCGAACTCGAGGAAACTGAAAGGAGGGGAATGGACCTAAAGTGGGGGGAGGTCGCAGCTCCGGTGGCCATCACTGATATATGTTTACAGATGTGTGTGGGTTCATAATTATTTTTAATTCGAATATTATTGACAAAGATAGAATGCTTATTTTGTTTTATATGTTTTGCCTTGGGTGCCACAGTAGAATTTTCATAACACTAAGTACATAATGATAAAATATTAAGTAATATGAGTAACTAAGATCATATCCTTATCAATAGTGCGTTTATCTCGCTGGTTATAATGGTCACAATGTTCTCTAGTTATTTGCGTTGTTCAAAATTTTTTAATCGATGATATTCATCTTATTTTAATCACTCTAAAAAATGTAGTAACGCTGGTCACTGGTGACCATCGTGGCAGTCAACGTGTTAATGGTCATGAATGTGTATATTATGTTTCTCAGAGATTTTTAAATATTTTTAATATTACGTTTCTCACTGGTCATTACTGGATTAAGTTCATGATACGTTTGTCGAGACTCAGCTGTTTTTGACAAGTATTTGTAAATTTGACAGAAAAGTAATTGCCTTTAGAATCACTTGCAATCGAGGAATTCAGGCTTTGAAAGCTGTTCGATTGTGGTGAACTTTAAGATTAGTGTCTTCCTTTGACAAAGAACACATGACAATTTTTTTGAACCACGTTTGTATTAATCCTTTGTGCAGGACTTATTTTTTAATTTAATTAATAGTAAAATCACCGTATGAATAGTTTGTTACGACAGACGTTTCTTTCCCTTGTTATTTCCGCGAGATTAATTAATTATTAATATAATATGGGTATCTTTTGCGTTACGCATGGTGAAACTTGTAACTCGATGCATACGTCACAAGTGTATTTTTTTAAATATTTAATCAAGTTCCATGTCGACTAACTTGAACAGTCGATGGGTCACTGACATTTCAACGGTAAGCAGTTAGGTGAATGCGGTTGATCGTGTGCACGGAAAAGTCTCGGATCATTTAGATGTATATGACATTTATCAGAAATAATTATTATGAAAAGGTTACTCCAAAAGACATTTATTTAAATACTGCGTCCTATATTGAACTTATGTTATATACAAATTTAAAAAACTGGTGGAGTCTTTATTTAAAATTGTATACTTTTGGAAATCTATAAAGTGATGAAAATGTTTATAATTGTCAAACATCTCGAAATAAATATTATTATGTTTTGTAGAAATTCTGGATACAATGTGCTCCACACTTGAGTAACAAAATTCGTACTACATACACTTACTGTATTTCTAATTTAACAGTTAACTTGTAATTGTTGACATGTATTAACAGGATAATAAAATAAATAATCTTTGTGATCTCAACTTTTTAAATGACCTGAATTTTCTTATTAACAACGTTTCTGCACAGTTTGTCGATGAAATAAAAGTGTCTCAAATTCTCTTTTAAAACTGCTAATCTATTTTATTATTCATCAAATTACAAGAAATAACTCCATTAAAATTATCGCTGTAATAACATGTGCACTGTTTAAAAAAATTAGGGATCACACACTTAAATTATTTATTGCTTTATATTCTACACGGGCTAGACATTAAATAAAAATATTATAATATTAAATACACAAGATTCTTTTACTTCTTTATATTTGAGAGATCATGTGGTTATTTGAAAACTTAATTAAGCAGTACATGTATTTACATTATTTATATTTATTATTGCGACGTGCAATTTGAACACTATTTAACATATCGCTTTTTATTTAAGAAAGTATGTGTATTAAATAAATAAAATACACGTTCTACCAACTACAATGTTCACTTTAATAAATTAGAAAACAACCAACTCGTTAACACTATTGTAATCAAATATGTACAGTAATAGTATCTCGCACAACATGGTGTACGATTATTAATGCGGGTCACTGTAAGTGTATATGACAAAGTCTTCGAAGTATTTTACACGAAGTTTCTAACTCTCATGCTCCATATTTTTTCACTAAATAAAAAAGAACTGTCACTTTGGAAATGTTGACGTGTATTACCGCAACTAGAGGGACCAGATATAAAGGCTTCCATTACGGTTAATTTGGAGGCTGTCAGATTTGAAAAAATTACAGCATATCATGGTATGAGGATTGTCGTCTTGTATACATTTTTTTAGTATGCCGATGTATATGTGGGCCGGATGCAATGGACGTGTATACTTATCTCAGACCCAATCCTTTGTGGACAATGGGTCTATTCATGAAAGCATCCGGTACCTGTGCAGTTTTCTGTTCACTTACCGTTAACGTGTGCATTGTACTCGGTTTCGCCCACGTTCTTGGTCGTTTGATTAAGCTATTTATGTCTCTGTTACTGCCACTAAACAACACGAAAGTTACATCACATTGATCGTTCTTCGTCTATTTGCGATCTTCAGTACAACGGTAGCTATCAGCTCCGTTTGAAGTTAAAAGCTTTTTCAGGTACTTTGCAGAACTCTCACGCAAGCCGCATGAAACTTGTTTGACATTTTCTATTACGACTACTCCTGTTCAATTGGAAAACCGTCCAACACAGGCCACGCTACATTTTGAATAGTTTAACCCTTTGAATTCCTTTGTCGAGTGTGACTCGATATCGATTTTATTCACAGGTACCCCTAAGTCGAGTCACACTCGACATTTCTAAACTGCCAGTTTAAATATGTATTACATTTCGCAATATTTTTTTTTTACCACAAATATCAGAAATTCCACATATATCAGATCTTAGCAAAGTTCCAATGCTATTTTCAGTATAATTAGTAAAAAAGTTGTTTAAATTGGTTCCTATCAACCAACTGTCTTTTGAAGTACATTTCAAATAAAACACTTAAAATAATAGTGTTATTCAAAAGAAAATTAAAAAAAAATAGGTGTTCAAAGAATTAATGCAATGTATGTTTGTGATTATGTACACATAGAAAATATTGAAGGGTTCAATTGAGTATTTCAAATATTATCTCACGCATATGTCGGTTTTCATGACAATAAATACGTCACATGTGTACACATATGTGACACGTCGAAGCAAAGCTAATGTTTAGCACTTGAATACATCGTAGGCAGAGAATTTGTAAATGTGTTTAATAAGCATGTGCGTTGGACGTCCATGGGCGTTCTCCGCACGGTGTACAGTGATTTGAGACCAGAGTTTTCAAAGATGTACATAATATATTCTTAGTGCAATATAGTTATTCCTTAATGACTTTAATTAGGCATAAAATCGACAAATTTAAAATAGCACATTTTGGAAATTTATTATTGTCTGTATAATGTACAGGGAGGACCAATAAAAGTTACTATCTTTAATGTTTCAAACTATAGGAAGAGTAGCATGGTATTAGGACGTACATACAGTATATTAACCTTTTAGCTACTGTACGCCACTTTAGTGGCCTCCGTCTATGTTATCTTTTTGAACGATACGTCACTATAGTGGCTTCTCGCTGTGTCCTCTTTTTGAACGATATGCCACTATAGAGGCTCACTTGTTTTTCTCGCATTGAAAGCCGTGTACATTATTTATATGCTATATAAATAATTTAATAATTTTATCGATGCAATTTACATTGCTTGATAATTACGACATTTATACGTCGTTTCCGCACAGTCCGCGGAGGAGCTTTCCGTACTGGGGTACACCTCCGCGGCCAGATCCGCCGTAGTTAAAAGGTTAATCAGTTTTTTGCTAACTTGCTTATTTTGTCGAGATGTGGTCACCTTGAATTTTTTACATGTAACACCCTGGATTTCAGTGTGGAATTCGAAAGGATATCGAACGATGAGAAAAAAATACAGTACAACCTCGATTATGCGAACTGTAATCAGTAACAAGATGCCTCAAACTGTACCCATGTTTCTCACAATTATAATCCTTTTGGTTTAGAATATAAAAATACACGGTGGAACAAAATAAAGTAAACAAGGTCACTAATGATACTTCCACCTTATAATTAACACAGAAGAAAAATTTTCGGATGAGCCGCGTTCGGATAATCGAGGTTCCACTGTATTAGATTATATGGAACCAAAAGCCAAGATTTATTAATATATTCTTAAGTAGTGACAAGTGACCTTGATGGGCATAGTTTGGGTGTCCCTACAATAATAATTATAACTGTATAATTACTAATAAATCAGGAAATTATAAAATAACAAAAATTCATGTTAAGGTAAACTCTATAATTATAATTTAACACTAGAACTACCAAGGCAATCAAAATGACTGGTTTACAATTTTACTATATATGATTTATTTTTAACGACTATTATGTATACTTTGAATTGACGCTGAATAGAGCTAAAGAAAAATATAAATAAACAATGTTTCCTTGAATTACGTATTTTAACTAAAACATGTCATTTTAACCGCTTTGATAAAATAGGTGCACATTAAAAACCTAAGCAACCGCATGTACGAGAGCAGTGTGTTGCATTAGCTCAGTATTGCAGTAGCTTTGCTAGAACAAGCTTGTGTCAAGTTTACAATAATACTTTTTCGTCAAAACTTGGTAGTCTGAATATTATCCTGTGTAATCGCCAATACATTACAGTATATACAGTCTCCTTTATTATTGATAAAATCTGTACCTTGATAGAAAGAAAACCACTGCCGAAAAATATTGCATCTGAGTTTTATACACCATTTAGATCAAAAACATGAAGGTCATAGAAAAGAGGGCCACTGTCCTTCCACTGTTATGAGCAAAGTTAGATGCATTCTCAAGAGGCTTATGGGTTAGGTGTATTCCAATAAAAACGGCGGATGTGCACCTTTTCCCAAAAAATTGCCAATTGGACTATGGCCCTTTTTCTACCATGGTACAGATACATGGTTGCACACGGTATACATGTGTAATACTGTAGTTTACAGAAGCATCTACCAGTGTTAGGCTACCTTCACTTATGGTAATATGTTTATGTAGGTACATATATATAGTCTTTCCCAAAAAATTGTAAATTTGACTCCTCTTCTAGCAAGGTACAAATACAGGATTTAAAAAAATGCAAACAGGTTTTGTACAAGATGTTCTACACTTACAAAGCAAAAATAAGTATCTACACTCTCCTTCATTACTGATAAAATATGTCTTTCCTAAGAAGTTTCTATAGTTGTATACTTCCATCTTTCTCAAGCGACCGTGTCAGCGGTGTTAAAAACAAACTGTAATCGAACAAAACGTTCACTATGTCCAGCCTCAATATTTATAGCACTCTTCATTGGCTAATCGCTTTCATTTAGCAATAATCATCTCTCCTTAAAGCTATTTCTGCTCTCGCTTCTGCTATTCCGAGAAAAAAGACTATCTAACGAGCGGGATGAAGTCGATTCATTTACAGAGAGAGCATTGTCCCGATGGAGCATATCGTTTCTCAGAATTAACACGTGACAGCATGCTGTTCGTTAATCGATTCTTAGATTTTCTCCGGTGCACTCTCGCTGCACTTTCTACGTCCCGTATGGATCCTTGTGACATAGAAAGCATCCATGGAAATTTCTTTCACATTCTACGCATCCCGTACAAAGAAACTTACAAATGTTAATAATCAGTCAATTTGCTACTGCTAGCAGTTCATCAAAAAAGACAAGTCTTATTTATAGTGCTCTAGATTAACATCAGTATGGTAAAATTTAGTTGCCTTACAAGTAATTTATACATTTCGTCTGATAAAGATATTACAAATTTATTTGTATGATGTATACATTTTATACATTTCAATGTTGAAAAGAAATTAGTAATTTTTGATATTCAGAGGATCATTATTATACTTGTATATCAGAGTAATTTGTAGAATAATTCGGTCTTGTTTTAAAAAAGCAATAATTTGTTGACCCAGCCACTGTCACAGTTGTTTTTTAACACGTTCAATTCCACAGTGGAAACTGCTAAACCTTAATCACACGCGATATAATGTCTTATTTTAAATATAAATCATGGAGAAAAAGAATATTTTACTCTGAGCGTATAGGCGTCACCTAACACTATTATTTCAACATTAATATTATTCCAAAATTTTACAAGAATTATTAAATATTTAATGAAAGAAAATTTTAGGTGCCGGTCATCGGTGATCCCCACGGCAGTCAACCTCTTAAGGAGAGTTCTAATTTACACGTGCATGGTGGATCTTATATTTCGAAGAAGTAAGTGGAATATGATCTACATATAGTGATTATGGTACCATAGTCGTCGCATGTTAACACGAGGTTTTTTCTTAAAGAATAAAACAGTCATTTTTGAGTAGCCAAGTTTAAGTTTAAATTAAAAGATTATTCCCCAATTTATACTTCTAAATTTCAAATCAGAAAATATATAATTATACTCGATAAAGGTAGTGCAATAGAATATGTTATCAGAAATCTGATTACATGGAAATAAACTTTAAAAGCCGAGCGACATGTAATATTATATATGGTTTCTTTAGAATTCTGTTTTCAAAAGAACGTAAATCAAATTATACAACTTGACAAATAGAAATAAGGAAAACGTACACGTTACGTAAGTTAATCGAAATAAAAAGTACCTTTTCGAAACTACTGAAACGTGAAATAAATTTTGACAAAGTCGTAGTCTAATTATATGAAAAAAGTAATAAAAACGTAGCAGTATAAAACTGTATATGTACTTGTACAAACATATACAGTTTAATTATTACAAACGAGACATTTGTCTTGAAGCCGAACGGAAAAGGGAGGTGCCTCGATCACAGGAAAAGGTGGAAAAATTGATAGGAGAAAAGTGAAAGTATATACGTTCCATGCAGCAGAGAGTTATAGTATTAGAAATTCTACAATTATGGAAATGATAAAGAAAGGAGCATTAAAGTGGGCAATGCTGTACTAAACTCGACGTAAGCACAGGAAACTGATCTAAACGTTTTTTTTATTTATAGTATCGTATTTTCCATAGAAAATATTCTTACGAACACTAAATATGTTTCCTACACACTGTTTCATGTTTACTAATCATTTCGTCTTACTATTTTATCCTACTATTTCAAATAATCGACGTTCTACAACTATAATTTTGCCTATGATCAATTTCCAAAAAAAAATCGCATAAGGTAGCTTGAAATTAATAGATTTAGATAATTTAGAAATAAAATAAGCTTATCCCTCTAAAAACGATTTTATATATTAGTATAAACTAAAGTGAATTATTGTATGGTATTATTTGATACTAGATCTATCGACGATTAAAGGGACTTTCTGATTTATTCGGAGTTTCTTGAAGTAGAAAGAAAATACAGAAAAGGGCCAAAAGAAATGAGTCACAGGTTGACGTGCGAAGACAGTTTGCAATGTGGAAATGTTTTGGTGTATGATTCAATAGTTCGATAGAGTATTAGTTAAGAAGCTAGTACATTAAAATACTTGAAGGGTAAGGGGAACAAGCAAGGAATGTTACAAAACAGATTTTTTAAGAAAATCAATTTTTAATACTATGGTCTACTAGTAAAGAGACAAGGTTCAAGTAATTGAACTGTATCGTTTATAACGTGAGGTTATACTCTAATTAAGTAGCAGGAGAAAAATAACCATACAAATAATTGTTTTACATTATTTTAATTTTGTTGTCAAGTTGCATACTGTAGAATAAAAATGGACGTTTCCTGTTTTTCCTCCTTAATCTTCACTTATTTTTGCTTTATATGTGCGGAACATCTTGCGCAAAATCCGTTTGCATTTTTTTAAACCCTATACAGGGTGTTCACTGTAACGTTCCGCAAAATTTTTCAGTCACTTTTACGCAATATACTAAAAAATAGTTATTAACCACAATTGATCTGTGTTGAGTGGTCAACATATAACAATAATAAACATTCCGAAAATACTTTTTTTCCTAGATTTTTTTAAATGGAACCGTGTCATTTTTTTCCAGCATACTGTGCAGAACATTGAATCGAATTCAACAAGCACATAATGTAACACTTTTGTTTACATAGTAGGAAGTTTCCAGTAGTGGAAGGGTCGTTTTTGTCAAGAACCTTTCATATTGATCAAACGACATTTTTCGATATACAAGCTCGTTCTGTAAGTCAGTACATGTCGTATATCTGTCCGCGGAGGAGTGCTCTTCTTGATTAAACGAGGCCACGCAGCCGCTTCTTCCAGCAAGAAGATTTCTAGGTTGTCCTGTCTTTCTTGAAATACTTGATTTACCACTAATTCAGCATAATTTAGCGCAGCGAAGGCAATTCAGTTTAGTAGCAGCAGACGTGACGTCAAACGGAGAGGGCCAAAGAAATATGAATTGAAAAAGAAAGAAATACTCAATAACTTAGTAATTTGTTTTATTTAATTTAAAATAAATTTTCATTTAATCTGTATGAATTAAAGGATTTTGGATTCAATTCTACTCGACAAGAATTTTATGATAAACAAAGAATTATAAATTATTATTTCAGTAAAAACTTGAAATTGAAATTTTTGTACATAATTTGTACTTTACCAGATAATGCACTCACGTTCAGTTGCTTTTTGCCATTTTCTAATTTTATGATTATATTTTTAAACAATTGTTTATCTATTAGGACAAAGAATTACCAGAAACAGTTTTTTTAAGTTCCTACATTACCGTCATTACCGAACGTTGAGTTTTTAAAAAGGTTTTGCAAAGACCGAAATAAATGGTAATAAAAAGGTGTTACATCCGGCGAATAGGACAAATGTACACAACAATAAGTTCAAAAAATTGTTGTCATCTTTTTATTGGAAAATGTGATTTGACTTTCTCTTGTAATAATATAACTGTCTTCCTATAAAAAAACTCCGGACGTTTTTGTTTAATTGCTGTATTTAATGGTTCCAATTATAAACTATTTTATTTTAGTTCTAACGTTACGAACTTTCTAAACAACCTAATAAATTATGACATGATTGATATACAATTTTGCAATAAAAAATGATCGTTTGCGTAGCAGTCCACGTGTAAATTAAATTAAATCTGAGGCACTAGTCACGAATGAGTTTCAGTTAACGTTACCTATCATACTAAATAACGAGAATTTAAAATTTGATAGCAGTTTTTCGTAGAACAAAAAGTTATTCCAAATGGCTTTTTTAATGCACCCCAAAGGGTGTTATATGCGATGAATACGACAAATGGGATAGGAAATTCAAGCCAAGTTTAAAAAATGTTTATCGAAAAATAGTCTGATCCCTAGACAACGTGTCACCATTAACTATCATTATAAATAACATGAATTAAAAAACGCAGCGACAAGTGTCTATTTATTTTTCTCGTAATTTCGCCAGAAAAAATTTTATTGAAATATAGTAGAACTTCGATTATCGAATATCAGTCAACGGAAAATTAGTCAGGCTATATGAGTTACAAACTAAAATTATTGTCAGTAACACTGTTCACTTAATTTTGTACTAGTATATATTGTAAATTCTAAAATAAAATAACCATTTATACGGAAAACATAATTGCAAAGTGAGTCAACTTACTACTAATTACAGTTCGGATAATCGAGGTCCTACTATAGGTGATTGCTGTAACTATTTCTTGCAAATGAATGTTTCTATGGGAACATTTAGTGGAGAATTTGCCAGACATACCGAGGCAGATTTAGAAATAAATTTGCCACGGCACGAAACGTGTTACGATAATTCTCCTTTGAATAGGCTAATGATAGGGGAGGTAATAGCAGTTTCGTGTCTGCGATTATTCCGCTAACGCGAAAGAACATCCGTGAAATAGTTCAAGATCGCAGCGAAACACCGTATACTTCATTACGCAAGATCTGGCTGCTCTTTTTTCCCCGGGATGGTTCGTCAGCGTGTAGATATTTTAGTCGAGGGTTAAGAGAAGGGAATAGTCCACGGCCGTATTGTCCCGTAAAACGTTGCTTTCACTTCCTCGCGTACACGTATCCTGTCAAGAACGACTCGTACAAAAGAGACTTCAAACCGGTTTCGAACCTATGCGAACCTGGACGACTTTGATTTTGAACTATTTTAACCCTAGTGCGGTCTTCGGGTCCTTTTTGACTCGCCACGTTCTTATTTTTTTAAAAACTTTTGCTGTTATCGAAGAAATGCAATGAAATGAATAGAAATATGCTTGTTTCTGTTCTCTTAACATTATATTAGCAGTTTATTGCTTGGATTCATATTACGTGCGGATAACAAAAATTGTTACATATAAGGTCTCTGAGTCATTTTTGACCCAGCGTAAACGAGGCACAAACAAATAACAGAAATTAATCATGATCGAATCTTACACACAAGTGAGTGATAGAATGATCAAAAGAAAAGATATAAATAGCATAACATGACCAAAATAGTTTTATTAATGCCAAAAAAAAATTAATTATTGTATGGTGGGATCCAAATGGCGGGAAATTCATATGCGAACACCACTGTTACCAAGTATGTGCAACCTGTTATAAATAAACAGTTTGGGCAAAATATGTTGTTTTTCTATAATGAAAGCTATTATAGTAGATGCGACTGGATGATCCTATGTTTCCTTAACCCCTTGCCGTACAATAACGAGTCACACTCGTGACACAGAATATGATTGATACGTTACAAATACGAGTCCAACTTTTGTGCCAATTCTTGAAAGTTTTCCACTACAGCACAAACTGACCTTCAAAGGATTGTTAAAAGCGAACTGCATGTGCTGATAGACGCTCCTCATTTATCACGGCACTCTAGGACTGTGATAGCAAACTCTTTCGCACGAAGTGGTTGGAGAAATCGTACGGCAAGGGGTTAATCCTCAAATTATATTATAAAGCTAAAAATATAAGTTCCTCACGTTCAGGTTATTTTTGACCCAAGCACCTTAAGTGTGTAGTTGAAAGGAAGAACGCTCTAGGGTTAAAGTAAATAAAAGAACTTGGACAATAAAACAGAACATAGGATACTATTCGCGGAAACTAAGGTGATAGGTAAGACAAAGGCGTCCCGAGAAAATATCTAGAATCGATTGAGATCATGAAGCACTCAAACAACTTCAACGGGGACACCAGCTACCACCTACACTCCGTTTGGAATATTCTGCAACCGTTAACCTGTTATCTGGGGAAGCAGAGTTAGCTCGTACTGTGAAGATTGCTCCGTCATAAGCAAAGTGCCTGTTAATTATTCTCACAGTATTTGGAGGCGAATATTTCTATACCTTGGTAGAAAACGGGCCAATGTCTAGTTTGGAATTTGTGGGAAAAGGTGCATATTAACCCTCTTCATTGTAATACACATAACACATAGGACTCTTGAGAATGTATCTAGCTTTGATTATAATAGTGGAAGGACAGTGGCCCTTTCTATGATAACGTTCATGATTTAATGATATAATTTGGTATCAACAAGTCAGATCTTACTTATTTACGATAAAAAAAGACTTTTACAATAAAAAAGAGAGAATACATAGTTGGGTTCGGCTGGGTTTGGAGTGAAAATAATACTTTATTCGTACTTTAACGGCTTGCTCCAGTTCATTTAACAATAACTAGGGAATGTTAAGTTCAACGACTTTCGAACATTAGCGTTAACATATGCACTCGATTTGAACTGGTTTTTGAGATATTGCGCTTACAAATTTACTGATTTTCAACGGAAGAAATCCAGCCAAATAGGAAATACCAGTGGTATAACACTATGTGGCAGGGGCCTTCAAAGTGTAAGTATGGAGCGTGCCTAATTTTTTTGCGAAATTTTGCGTCGGCGTTGTTGGAAAGTGCCGGTCATAGTTGCTCGCCTGAAACCTTGTCCTTTGAAAGATTTTTCGCCATCGTTATTTATAGCTGCGGAGGAAGTAACTTTCTCGAGCATCCGTCACGCGGAGAATTTTTATCGAAACCGCATGCTTTCGTCGTGCTTGAACGTTTAACCTTCAGCTGCACGGGTCTCGTTTTCTCTTCATTTCCTTGCTATGGGAACCGTTTTCGAACGGAAACAGAAAGTGCTCATAACAATTTCATATCAGGTAGCCCCAATGATTTCAATGAAATATATACATCAATTATTACAATGTTACAGTACTCAAAATAATTGAATCGCTGAGTTGAAGAACACAGCAAGCCCAGAAACGACATTCTGAGATATTTGAATAAATAACTTTAGTTTTCTTGTATCGTCAACGCCATTGATTTTATAGTGGTATTCCAGTTTAAACACGATTATGCTAATCCAGATGAACTTTCATGTATGCCTAACAATGGTTAAACTTTTTTCATAAATTTTCAATAATTGAAATAAAACTATTGTTGGAGTTGTACTGTTTTTCAACTCAAGTCACTTTTTAGTCACCAAATTTAGAAAATAACACAGTAGTAAAAAAACATTTATGAACTGGCTTTAAACATAATTGAACTAGAAATTATTTGATGTAAAGTGATTATTAAAGTAAATTCAGTATGATATTAAAAAAATTAGTCATCGCCTTGTTGGTCAGTAGTAGTCTTGCAAGAACAAATTTCTTGATAAGATGAATTTGAATTTGTTATAACAGTACAAATCAATGACAGATACTGTTTTTACACTCATTAAACTGAAGGGACTACCTGAAACATGGGTATAGGGTACTCCTTTTGCACTGTTCTTGGTCCCAACGTGTAGTTTTGTGCATTTTACAGTTAGTTTTCAGACTGTTTAAAAATGGCTAATTGTGGACTTGTACGGTTCTTCAACTCACCGATTCAATTAAAGGATCAAATCTTTAACTCTTTGACTGCGATCGGCGGCTATAGGCTCTTGTTAATACTTTGACTGTCATCTAACCCATATGTGGGTGACACATAGATTTAATCATTTATTTGATCATGTATAGTATTAACATATATTTCGAATAATGTTTAATAGGAGCAGTAAAAAAATTATAGAAGTCACTAATATTATAAATTAAAATGGGCAGAATTTGTGATTATATTCATTT
This sequence comes from Macropis europaea, assembly GCA_916610135.2. NCBI lineage: Eukaryota > Metazoa > Arthropoda > Insecta > Hymenoptera > Melittidae > Macropis > Macropis europaea. Next base: position 40,368,349 of record OU744344.1, read on the forward strand.
GTATACAAATTTGGAAAGTTTGTCATTTTTAGATAATTCAGCGTGGCAGTCAAAGTGGTAAAGCCGCTTACCGTGTACTATCGACGCCCATAGGCGTTTATTGCAATCGCTCAGTACGTGCTACTGTAGCTCGGCCGCACGCAGAGTTCGCCTCGTTTCCAGTTAGCCCTCACTTAAAGAGTTAAATGATTTATTCTTTACGAAAGTGTTAGGTACTACGAAAACTCAGAACACTATAGGTAGAGTAAACATCGAATGAAAATTGTATAATATTAGACACAGAATAGAATCACTACCAGTGATAGGAGTATAGGAAGAACTAAAGGAGATGAAATCATCTCCTAAAGGAGATAGGTATAGATATATCTGATAGATTGTTCGAAATTATACAAAATCTTGATTCTCTAATTATTTAGAGCAGCGTATAATAACCGCGGTTACGTTTCTGTTAGGAATGATATCATTGGACGATAATGTGTTTGCCATAATATATTAAAATAACACCGTTTATGCAACTATTTGTGCATCGAGAAATTTCTTTTGTTTACTATTGAATTTTTAATGCGTTCAGTCTTTTTGTTTTCTGGCATGTTTATTGTGCTCGTTGTAACTTGTAAATAAATTATATTCTATCGTTTGTAACATGTTATTAGTTCATTTGGTTACAAAACGAACCAAATGAATTGAAGTAATGTACATTTTCTTTGTTCGCAAAATCAAATGCCAGTAATGGTTTCTAGTTGAAAATGCATTCAAACTTTGAATTTCAAAGCTGATCTTGTCGAAGCTTTTGGAAGAGAATTTCCAGAGGTGGAAATATGACGTTAAAACATGTTTAAAGGCTTTGAACATTTTTGAAATTTTTAATAGATTGCAAGTGAAACGTGATACTGATGGAAATTTGACCACTTGGAGAAGAAACGATACAAGAGGGGACTCATCACGTCTATACTAACAGAATTATATACATAATTCAATGTTATCTTCTACTTTCGTAGGTACATCGAAAGTAGGCACTTCAAGGTTACTTGTCGTTTACACATACATACACACACACTGACTACAAAATATGTATATGCAAAGCTTTGCTTCGAAAGTTAAATCAGTGTAAAAATTATATATTACAATATATAATATACAAGTGATGATAACAAGGACTGTAAACAAACTTTTGCATCGCCTGTATACCAATAAGTCTATTGTCAGATATACAACATAATATCAGCAGGGGAACTGATAAATAATTGCAAGTTCACTTCTAACTCGTAACATAGTGGACTTCACATACACTATTGACCATAAGTTTCAAATCACTTGCTGATTTCTACCAAAATCGAATGCCCTGAAACATTTTCTACTGAACCATCGTTAATATACCGGATGTTAAGAAGAATATATTTTATTTTAAAAGCGTTTATTTTAAAGGAGTTCATTATGTCCTAAAAGGATCCTGTTTCTTTTAATGCACGAAGTGATGTCAAACTTTTGTCCGATAGTGTACGCATTCCCCTTTCTTTTTTGCCATATTTCCATATTGTGCAAAATATAAAGAAATGGTTGAAGTAAATGATAGTCGTGTTGAAAAAATTTTCCAAGCTATTCGACTGAAAAAAATATTCATGTAATAGCTATAAACATATAACAAGTTTCCGCCAACCAGAAAAGATTAAAATAAATTCTGTCGTTATGACTAACAGTTCGTAAGAAAACCGTTTATGACACTCTGTGTGGCATACCTTGTGTAATTATGTACTCTCAGCTTTCTGACATAAAGAAGAAGTTTTTTTAGATAATTGCTGCACATTCTACTTTCTTGTTACATAATCAATTATATATGGAAAATGTAATTAGACGTGAATAATTTCAGTAGTATCAAAGCAGGGCAGCTCCTAGAAGTATACTCAGACTTTCATTCGATTAGCATACAGAAGGTAGAAAGTAAAACCATGGAAATTTCGCAAAAGCGAAAGAGATGGAAAATCTATGAAGCCAAGGACCTGGTATTGTGCGTAACGCAACACTGTAACGCAATACGCTAATACCTGAATAAGAACTTATTCATTTACATAAGTTGCCCCACGGTCCTTTGTAATCAAGATTCTCTGCTTGCTTCGCGAATCTATGTAATCGTAAATCGAAAAACTTAATCTTAGTAACAGTGGTACTTAATTCATTGCGACGTCGATCCGGAATTTCTGTTTTAATTAGCACAATTAAAAGTTAGTTTACGATTTCTCAAAGTCATAATAGGTTGATCGGAGAATTTGCTTTAATTAAGAATTTTTATGAAACTCTTTTGCACAGCCCGCAGAGTTAGGCATTTTTCGAATAATTTCAAAGCTGGTCGAAAGATTTTGTTGGCTTCTTTAATAAAGAATCAATTTGTTATTATTAAAAATAATTTATTTCTTAATCTCCTATGCATTATTCATGTTTTTTGGGGGGGATTTTTTTATCTGTCAGGCAGTACACTTACATTTTTAGTAAAAATACTAAAAAAGATAATTAATAATTTTTCAAAAAATAACCCAACAATATTTTCCGCTGAACCTAATAAATTCTTTGATCTTAAAAAATTATTTCTACCTCAAATCTAAATTCTAATCGTATTATAATCTCTTTAAATTCAGTATGCTCATTCTCATTATACGGTAGTTTAGAAATCTGCAATTGCGACAAGAACTATCCGTAAATGAACAGCCACAATTACTTTAATCGACAGATTTTACGGTGCGACTCACGATCACGCGCGTTCGTCTAGACTTTATAGGATAATGCCGTTATAATAAACACTCTCAGAAAAAGTACCGGAAAACGACCGTGAAGTTGTTTCCACATGGAAAAATTAGTCGCCAAGGAGGTTAATGGGGTTTAGATTGCCGGCAGTTAACAGATGTAAGTAGGCGAAGACGTTGAAACGAGTGTGACAGTTTAAAAAGGCAGATCATTCGAATAATCATCGTTTCAAACATATCCGCTATCACGTTTCGTAACTTTCTGACACGATAACGCATTCGTTACCAGTTCATGGTTCATGCTTTTCCCTCATTGTCAGTTTGATTTGACTTGACCCCAACACCAGGAATTCTCATTCGATTCTACCACTGTGACGACCTGATTTTTGAGACAATTTTTGAACCATTTATTAACGCTTCACGAGCTTCCCTTTTTCTCGAAGGGCCTCTTCCGATTGTAGTGGGCTAAAACATTACGTTTAACTCCTGCTTAACAATGTTTATTAGAACTTTGTTGCGTACTTCACTTGGGAAGATAGTCACGAGTACAATTACAGTAAGAAATAACCACTTGTGAATATGTCTAATTGATGAGAGAGTCTTTTGCCGTTTTAGGCTGGTTTATCGGATTGCACTAGAGTTATAGATTGAAGTAGAAGTGTTGTGAGGTGTGGTATGCGATCAGACAGAGTGGAGCCTGGGTTTAACCCTCGCACTATCGGGGGGGGGTTTACTTTGTATCCACCATACCCTACTTTGTGTATTTATTTTGCTAATCAATCCGATCAAAATTCTGAAAAAGATAGTTATTGTTGAATATATTGAGCTTAAGCATATACTTTACTGCGGAGTAATTTGAATGTTGCGGTTTCGCAGAATGTTTCTTATCAGCCAATCCGGCATTAATTTGCCAGATATAATTATTTCTTGAAGGTGGGCACTAAATGCACCCCCCCCCCCATCGTTGGTAGTTCGAGTTTCAAGAAATACTTTCGTAGTGTGAGGGCTAACCTTAGAGTCTTGTAGAATCACCTAGAGTAGATCCTTCCTTATACTAAAACAAATATACTGCACTTTATGTAACATGATGATAGGCAAATTAGAAGTTACAGCAAGCACGTCCATGCAGGGGTAAATTTTCAAAAACCTGCAGTCTGGAAGCAGTTGGAGCTTCAATCAAGTTCCACAGTGGAATCTCAACGTGTGGACAGAGTGGAAGCGGGCTAGAGGATGCACGGCCATAACCTAACAATAAGTATAAGAGAATATTCATAGGTGTGTAATTGAATTTTGTCAGTTTCACAGCCATGAGGCCAGCCGGGGCTAAATAACGCAGCACGATATGGATTAGTACGGCCCAGAAGCAGGTTCTCCTGCTATCGTTAAAGGGAATCTGACCTTTGACGAGTATGGCAATAGATTACTCGTATACAATGCAGTGCCTCTCACCAGTGAGTTAAGATGATTGTCAGCTATATATTTATTATTGAGACTGAACTTGGCATGAAGATTCGCCAACTCATGGAGTTTTCTGGTAGATTAGTCGCATGGACGTTTTAGAATCTGTTAGTATGTGAAACTGACGGGCTAACATGTGATTTTCCGTACGTTGATGTGATTTCGGGTGGAAAAACCCAAAGGATCGCGTCACGGTGACTGCTTGCAACGTTTTTGAAGCAGGTTTACCTGAAATTTTTGGACGTAGCCGAAAAACGGTAAAAATTAGCCGTCTTGATTTGTCGTGGTATTTGACTGTCCAAAAATCTCAGTTTACAGGCTACAGATTAGCCTGATATTCTAAGATTAGCCAGTTGGGCCTGGGTTCCGCCCCAACAAACTTTTTTGGTATTATTACACGTTTGTACGTTACAAATTACTGTTGGACGCGTCCAGCGTGTTGAACTATGTCGCCATCAAGCTTCTTATGGGAGAAGCCAAAGGAAAGAAAAGGGGCTCTATATTATAGCGTAGCTTTTCTGATCGCGTCCTTCTAGGTGGCCATGAATTCCTTCTTTGGGACGCGCAGATTACTTCCGGACTTTAATTATATTCTTAGTGAAGTAATTACAAAATTACATACATCACACACACGCGCAAATCATAATACCATTCATTGTTTCGACGCCTTAAGAATTTTTGTTTAGGTCGATGCAATTTGCTTTGGTAGATATAATATACTGATTGCTGAACGCTAATAAATAATAAAAGTTGATTTGACACCGAAAGGATTGCTTTTAGGACCAATGTTGATTAGACATTTTTTACTCCTCTCGGTGAGCACTACAAGCCCTTTAAGTATCGGACACTTTTTTTAACACCATGTATGTGCACACGTAGTAACAATAAATACAGTACAGAATGTGAGGAGTGTTCATAATACACTTGTAAATCCCATACTGTTAGTATTATATATTACTATATGTAATAAATAGTACAGTTGTATTTATGTTGCATATTTTTTATGAGGAAATGCTGTAATTTTATAAATAAATCGTAAATTTATACGTCATAAATACGTGTATTCTTATATAAAGACAAAAATCTCCTAAAGTTCATCCTCTGATCTCTGAATAACCAAATTCAATGTGCGTTAAAAATGGCCCGGCTCTGCCATTCGTCTCGCTATCCGACCTTCCGCAAACCGACTGTGAAATTAGTAGACCACGCAGAAAAAAACACTCGCAATAAGGACACAGCAACTGAAGAAACTACAGCCAATGATTGCACAACACAAGATTTGTTTAAAAAAATTTCAGTCAGAAGGTGTGAACGTCTAAAGCAAGTCGCGTGGTCAACTCACAGAAGCAATTAAATAATGAGTTATGGAGTCTGATCGAGTTTGATACACGGCAAACTGCACGGGATATTGAATATAAATTAGATGTGCACCGTTCAATAATTTACTGGCACCTACAAGCTATCACAGAATAGAAAAAATTTGGTAAATGACTTCCGCAGAAGATGACGGGTACCCATAGACAGCGTTGCTGGGACTCTGTTGTTCAAATTACAGCTGAGAAACTTCATCATGTATATTAGAAAACCTGTGCTCACTCATTTTATGTTTTTTACCATTCGTCAACTGACTACCGCATTTTTTGGTGTCAATTTTTTAGGGAGAACAAAATGTAATTTTAAAGTGGCGGTAAAAAACACTTTTTAAGAATTCAGCGGTTCCATGGAACACAAAGCTTCTGCAGAAATGTGTAAATATACCTATTTCACTTGGTTCAAGTGTATTGAAGCCGTTGGAGTATATTTTGATATATAAATGTGATTTTTAATAAAATTGTAGCTGTTGAATGTATCATAAATCGACCATTTCATATGCACCAAGCTAATACCGTATAAATATACAGGGTAGACCAATAAAAATGACCACCTTAACCCGTAACTAATTACTACTATCGGGTCCCACAGACCCAGCTCTTCAAGAATTCTCGAAAATACCATATCAATTTTGGTGTGGAAAAATCGTGTTTCGGAGTATTCTCTGGTCATTTGGTTTCATTAAGAAATAAATTTTTGTTTATGCAACATGTGATATTTATTGCAAATTTCAGGAGTGGGTCCAAGGGACTCGCTAATAATATGTAAGTTACAAATTTTGGGTAGCAGTAGTTACGGGTTACATATCTTTCAAACTGTAAGAGTAGAGAAAAAATTGTGAAGTAAAACTTGCACGGTAAGAAGGGGGCCATCATATGGCATTAACAATTCTTTTCCAGGTGGATCCGCTTCGGACTTCTGAAGGTCATCTTTGGTTTTTTAAATGGAATGATATGTTTTTTTGCTAACCTTCTAATAAAGTGTTTTAAGGCGCGTACAGTGACCTAAGGTTCAAGGTCATTTATATATATGTAACTATACATATTTAGATGTACCTAGTATCTATAATGGAGGGATTAGGTCGTTCAAGGTCAGCACTCTGCAGCAATTAGACTTGCCATTTTTTCCAACGCGGTCTTCAATTTTCATTAAATCGTGCCTTATTTGTTTTTCTGTTTTTACCATACTCTCACTATATCATGTTTAAACAAGAAAAATAAAAGGCGTGTCTTAGACAAAGAAATGTCCTTGAGAAGCCCAATTTACGTGTCCCAACTACAGCATAACGTTTAAGCATTAGAATATTTTGAACATGAAAGTCTGCCCAAAAGTGTATGCGACAATTTAAATTAAAATTGTTAAATTTGATGTCCTATGGGCAATAGTTCCAGAAATTTATAAATGAACAAAATCATAACATCACAGATACTAAATATTTTATTTAGAATGTCAGAACGTAGATCATGATCTTGTCTGACACAACTTCATTAGTTAGGAGTGTACGTGTGCTGGACAATTTTTCAGAATCGATTTTCTTGGAAACGAAAGCTCAAAGAAGAAAATTCTATTCTACATTTTCGTTTCGTTTTATCCTGTAGAATAGTGATGGCCATCCGGAGCAAGGCCTGGCTCCATTTACTCCCCCTCTGTGTCCATTCCTCTCACGTAGGTTATGGTCTGGGTATGACGTCGAAAACATCGGTGATTGTTGGTAAATACGGCTTTTGAAGAGACAGCGACGTAATAAGAACAATTTTTTTTATACATGACATCAGTTTTATCTACATATTACATTACAGATTATATTACAGATTATTTCGTAATGGGCATGGACACAGAGTGGGGGTAGGGCGGAGCCAAGGGTCGCTCTGAATGGCCATCTCTGCTGTAAAATCACAGGCTCTTCGTACCACTGATTGTGGACGGGCTGTACGGTGATTTGGATTGTTCCAGTAAAGGAAGTGCACCGAAGCTCGTCCAGGAACAAGGGGAACTTGAAAATGCGGACTTCATTTCACTCGAAACACGATAAAGTTTGGAAAGTGAGGATAATTACGCGGCTAACGGAATAACGTTGCTCGGTCACGAATCGCAGATTACGAAAGAAAAAAGCCGTGAAATTCCGCGGAGGTTCTTGTACACGTACGTGACATTTGTAATGACATTTGTAAGTTACTCGTGTGGCGTTGTATAATCGCTTGACGATCGCGAAAAACAAGAAACGCGATTCAAATATTCGTTGACTGTAATCCCACCGCGTGATTACTACGAGAGATTGCGAAATTCTATAAAAGGATACACAACCGGTTTTCAGCATTTTTTAATTTTTTACAACTTGGGTTTTCAATTTAAAAATCTGAAAAAATTCCTTAACATGTGCCTCGGTAACTGAAATGCCTCTGATTTCTTTCAAAATTTTTCTTGTGAAAGTTTTGGAGAAATTGGGCAAAAACGTGATTTTAAATTTTTGCCCTTTACTACCCCAGTCGAGATACTAATCGTAAGTTAACATTTCGCACAAATTGCTTTTTTTTGATAAGCTATCGAATGGCCCGCCGGAAGTCGAATTTGGTTTAGGGGCACTTTTAATCCCTTTATACGGGTATATCTTTTGTTGTCGAAAGTAAATGTCCACATACATTATTATTTGCATGGGTTATAAATCGAAAAATGTTTTATTAATCTTTTTCCTCTAACACGGACATCATCGCTTACATTCCGGATTTAAAAATTCAGCACTAAATCATATCAAACATCTTACTACAAAACGTAATTGTGTGAATTGTTAATCGTTATTGTAATGTAATCAATTGTTTTGCTGCCTCACTTTCTATATTCAAATGTGCTTTACTGTTTGCGCAATGTGACTGTTTGAACGATTCTTCAATATTTATATGGCATACTTATAGTACATATTTATCTTGTATTCTCGCATATGAATGAGTTTATCCTGTTAGTTGTTATGATCAGACTGCAGATGCTTATGCGATTTAACATATTCAAATACGTTAAAGAAGCACATTTAATACCCTAAGAAAAATAAAAAGTATGTGTGTTGGATGTTTAAAGGATAAAATACAGTCTTGTCAATGTTTCGTTTCTTCAACTACATTAACAGACCAAATGTTTAATTATTCATTTAGTGTTTAATTTAATGTGTATTTCATGTGATGTTTAATTAAAGTATAATTCATATTTATATATTACTTTTATATTTTATTTTATTTGTTTTTACATTTTTATATTTGTTGTAGGATTAGTTAGTTTATGTATCCCACATAGGTATATAATTTTTACTACCTGCTATATGTATAAGTACACTTAAGGATGTAAAAAGAACTTAAACCCCTCAAGGTCTGAAGGGACAAATGATGTATCAATAAATAACAATAATAATAACAACAAAATAAATATTGAATTCTAAATATAAATGTTTGTATAATATATAACATAAACATATGCAATCTAGTCATAATAATAATAGTAATACGTCTTTCGTGCAAGAAGCTTAAATAGATATTAAAAATAAAGAAACAAAACAAAAAGATAAACAATTAGCATGGTTAATAATATTGTAAATAAATTAAATTAAAAGTATTGTAATCATAGGAGGTTGTGCATTCTAGTTTCAACGAGAAAATGGAGACATTTGATTAACTGTAAGCAATAATCTGACAATTGTCCAGATATACACTTCTATTATTCTGAAGCTTTGCGTTATTAAGAACTGCACACCGACCAAAAGGAAAAACTCCATTCAAACTATTGTAGCTTTTAAACTTGTAACAGAAGACAATGGGATAGAAATACATTTCCAGTTGCAAACATAGAGACCTTAGAATTAGAAACATCCATTATTGTTAGACTTATAATGTTTGCATTTAATTCTAAAACATTTCTTCTTCTTATTTCTATGCTAAAATCTCTAATACATATTATATTAACTCTTTCTATAATATGCGTGTACATTCTTGACATTTCGACGTAAAACAAACCTGATTTAATTTTGCCATTATAAAATAATTCCAGTTAAAGTCGAGTATGTCACGGTGTATAAATCCTTTTTTCGGTCACTGTAAGTATTTGATCTAACTATAAAAATACTAGTACGTCAAAATGCCAAAATTAGTGAAAGCAATAATCATAGACCAAGGGTGGGATATCAGAAAGACAAGATATATTTTTAATTAATTTCCATAGTGAATATTGTGATACAGTAATGTTCACACATGATCTTGGAGGTCTAAAATATACATAGGAGAGAACAGTGTGTATTCGAATTTTCCAATGATCTCACAACACTTTCACTGTTTATCTAAAATTTGTTAAGTGACCTAATACTTTTTGTTTGCAATGGTATATGTATTAGAATGACACCGTTTATGCAAATATTTGTGCATTGAGAAATTTCTTTTGCTTGAGAACTTTGTTTTGCTTGCTATTGAATTTTTAATATCTGCATTCCTTTTGTGTTTCTCTGACAAGTTTATTGTGCTCGTTGTAACTTAACCCTTTGAACTCCTAATTCTTTTTTAATTTTCTTTTCAACAACTCCCTATTATTTTAAGTATTTAATTTGAAATGTACTTCAAAAGACAGTTGGTCGATAGGAACCAATTTAAACAATTTTTTTTACTAATTGTACTGAAAATAGCCTTGGAATTTGGCTAAGATCTGATATTTGTGGTAAAAAAGATATTAGGAAATATAATACATATTTAAACTGGCAATTTAAAACTGTCGAGTGTGAGTCGACATAGGACTATCTGTGAATACAATCAGTGTCGAGTCACACTTGACAAAGTTCAGAGGGTTAATAGAATAGAATAGAACTTTATTATTTTTGGCCTCACAGCCATGAAAAAGGACTTGGTTTACAAAATACAAAATTACAAAATTTTCCTTATTTAATCTCTCACTCTCGCACTCTCTCAACCTTCCACACTCTCGCAGTCCCTATTTTCTCCCTTTATCTTTTCTTATTTCCTCTATCATCTTCAACCATTCTGCTATCTCCTTACTGTACCTGCAACTAACTACGTCCCCCACCCTTATTTTCCCTCTTTCTAACTCTTTGCACTCTGATACCATGTGATCTAACGTTCCCCATCCATCCTCACATAAATCTCATTTATGAGGGTTAATAAAATAAAATAGATAAATAATTTAATTTATCTAAAATTTGTTACGTGTCGTAAAACTTATGAACATCAGTATACACGAAAAAGAAGTCCGTTATTCTTCGAAATATGCCTTCTACAAAAGCAGAAGAAGATGACATGCGTGTTTCGTTGCCGTAACGAGTAAATTCAAGTATTTTTACTCCGCTCGCGTGCTGTTAACCCTATAGGTGCAAACGTACCGTAGAAAGTAGCGATTTAACTACTTTTTATCATTCCAATTAACCATGCCAGCGAAACAAGAGCATAACTTTCTATTGAAATTACGCAAGACACCGTGTAATTACGAGCGGATGTAAGGAGCGTGTTTAATGCGCGGACGGCCATCGAGGCAGAAAAACCTGAACGTTAACATCGATTAAACGACGTTTTGAAAATCATCAGCTGATATTAAATCGTACCGGGACACGAGCATAGCAGTCTCCGTCGGTCGTTACAACGAAACGAAAAGCCTGACGTCTGATTCATCGGCCGGTTTTGCAAACGTTTTAGCGCGCAACGCTGGCAATCGTTGACTAAGAAAACATTTGCAATGGTATAGTAATGCTATGGTATTGCAAACTATTTTTCTCGCCGTTCCAAGAGGCACCGTTTACGTTTTGTTAGATCTACAGTCACTGATTAAAGTTGGGCAAGTTTCAGCATTAAAATAAAGTATCCATTCCATAAGTAACACTGTAGACGTAAATAAATTACGTAAGCGTAAATAATAAAAAAATACCATTCATTTTTAATTATCAATACATTGAACATTAAGCGTAAATAATCCAAAAATTCCATTCATTTTTAACTATCAATACACTGAACATTAATTTTGGTATTCTTGTTGCACTACATTAACAGCTGCTCAACTCGATTTTTAACAAATTTCTGCAGTTTTAAAATATAGTAAAACCTCGATTATCCGAACTATAATTAATAACAGAATGACTCACACGGTACCTGTGTTTCGCATAAAACTGTTAATTGTATTTTAGAATATAAAACGCACAGTGCTGTAAAACTAAATACATACACAATGTCAATAACGATAAATTTAGCTCGTAAGTGATATAAGATGACTAATTTCTGGATGATCGGTGTTCGGATAGTCGAGGTTCTACTGTAATTCATTTTATGTTTATTAAAACCAACTAGTATCATTGAATTGTTTGTCTATTAAAAAACTGTCGAGCCATCTGAATAGGTAGTAACTGATACGTACAAGTTTGCAATTACTGAAACGCCAACATGATATTTTTTTACCAAAAATTGCGTTTGCTTTACAAAATTGTTGGCAACAGGTCTTCGCTGTAATAATCTGAATTTTTATTGAAAAATTCAAAAGAATATACATCTCTGACATTCCACCACTTGTACAATCAAATCTTTGTTAGATAAAATTAAATAATATATTCATACTTATTTGAAGTGCGTTTTATAAAATGGGGAACATTACTTATGAGATGACGTGATATATTGTTAGTATATTGATACCACAATTAATTATTATAAATTACAGACGATATTCTACAATTTTAATGCACGACGAACTTAATCCTATGATATACAGGGTGACTCATTTTAATTTTTCCACAGATTAAAAGTTGAATGATTTCTAGAGGGGTTATAAGGAGGTGTCAAAGTAAGTTCTTGGAACTATGTATATATTTCTTAATGCGTTAATCGATGTAACAATTAATTCTCTATAAAACAAGTATTAGGGTGCTTGTTGCGAAACACTGTTAATTTAGGAAATATTTGAATATTAATTTTGTAAAATAGTTAAACCAACCCAATCCAACTTAATTATCTTTTTACTTTTAAAAGACATTGAAATAGTTACTTACAAAGTTCGTTGCAAAAAAAATGGATTTGAATAAAGTGTGGGGATAACGTGATCGATGCAAATTTGCAATATTCATTAAATATTGAATCATGGTTTTGCGGTGCATTTAATATCTGTGTTACATGTTTATATAAAATCATTAATTTTAAAGATATGATAATTAATACAAGATAACTTTTACACACTTCAATAAAATTTTAAGAAAAATAATAGACATTTATTAAAATTTAACACTTTGAGTGCCACACCACCCATATCTGGGTGATACATAGATTCAATCATTATTTATTTCACTGCATATAATATTAATGAACGTACATAATAAAGTCTAATAGAAGCAGTAAAGATGACAAGAGTTACTGATATTATTGATTAAAAAAAGTAGAATTTATGGTTATATTCATTTTGTGTAAAAGTTTAAAAACTTTGTCATTTTCAGCTAATGCAGTGTGGCACTCAATCTGTTAATATGATTATCACTTAAATTATATAAATTCGAATATTTCGAAATTTTGCAACAGAAACACTGAAATAGAAATTCTGAGTTACAGAAATGCTTTATTTGATTGGTATCTACTCGTAAAATTTTTCAAGTGTTTGAAAACTCAAATTAAATTACTTTTACGACCGTGCCTATATAGTTTTATGCGTTGCTTCATGATGAAAGAATTTTTACCAGTTTCTGATAATTTAGTGCGTGTAAGCGAATAAAAACATTTATGTGATAGAATGCAGCAACGAAGCTGAGCATTTTCAGTGGATAACCTTGTACTAAACTTGATATATAAAATATAATATATAAAAATCCTAATATCAGTTTAAGTTAATCTTCTTTGCGTAGACATAGTTAAATAACGGGCGATAATAAAGACGATTTAATACTATTAAGCTATAAAACCGCCGATGGTTACGAACATCGTAAAATTTGTGATTTACACGCCGGCATTTTGTCAGATAACAGTCGGTACTGATTAATATAATATTACAAAAATAATAAAAATAAGAATGGAAAGAGAAGATATTACGTAAAGAATACATATTTAAAAAATACATAATTATCGTACCATTGTACATAACACCAAGGATTAAATATTGTCGTAAAGGTAAATGTTATAAATATTTTCTCAGAACATGGGAATATTACTAACTGACAAAAGTTCCACTTGGTTACGTATCTACGTCTGAATGAGTAGAAATTGTATAACAATGCTACAAAAATAATATAAAAATCACATAATGTTATCGATTTAAAATATAAAAATTATGAACATTGTTCGCACTCATTTCATTGCTAATTATCGCCTGAAGACTTTTTTGTTAAAAGAAAATAAATTATTTCAAACATTTGGTGTCTTAAACAACTGATTTAAAAATATGAAGAATTATATAAAATTGGTTCGATTCACCATACAATATAAAGAAATGATCTAATATGATTTAAATTTGATTGAAACCGTATAGGGTATCACAGGGTTTTCTTGCCAACGTATGCCAGAATATTTTACAAGTGGAAATGAGCAAAAAATTGTACACAAAATAAACATACGCTCATAAATATAATATGAAAAATATATAACAACAATATGAAGTCACTGTGGAACACATACTAATTGATTGCCCAAAAGATGAAAACGAAAAAAAAGACCACAACATTCCAAACAATCTAAAATCAACCATAACCAACAAAAAAGTACTAAAAAGCCTCTTCCAGTTTTTAAAAGACACCAACCATCTACAATTAATTTATCTGCAATACACAAATGGTCAATTATGAATCAATTTACAGTATAAATTAATACATTATATTCATTACATCTAATTTGTTGAAATTGGCATAGTTTGGCTGCAAAACCCTGTGGCACCCTATAAGTTTTCAATAAAATTCAAATTATATTAGATCGTGCACATGAAACATCGTTTTTTTACACTGTATGTTGAATCGAATCAATTGTTTATAATTCTTAATTCTTTTGAATCAGATATGAAAGACGCCAAACATTTGAAATAATTAATTTTCTTTTATCAAAAAAATCTTCAGACAATAATTAGCAATGTATGAAGAGTGATCATGATTATTATATTTTAAATTGATAACATTATATGATTTTTATATTATTTTTATAATATTGTTTTAATGTACATAATATAGTATCTCAATGTGTATTGTGCATATCATATGTTTAAATTATAGTATATAACTATAGTATACTACTGTATATAAAAGTAATGTAATGTAAACAGTCTAATATAGTAGTCGCTAATAACCCATAAGGTGCATGCGACTCTAAGTAAATAAAATAAAAAAAAGTTAAGAAAATGAAGTATAAATTGGTACACTACAGCGTAAGAACAATTCGGTATGATTTATCTAATCTGTTTATAAAGGTATGCTTAATACTTGATTGAAAACTAAGTAAACAAATTTTGATTTATTACAAAATTCTGAAAAATTACTTCAACTTAATATAGGGTAAGGGCCCCTAATATCGCCTAGCACGTAATATCGCCTGCCCGTAATATTTTGTAAAAAAAAGCGTTGACAGAAATCAGCAACAGACTGAAGTTGTAGCCAACATGTACAAAAAGACATATTTTATTGACAGTGGTATAAATAATGTCTCTTTTGTTTGGGACTAGTTTGATATAAAAATATCTCTCATCCATTTCTTGATAACGATTTAAAATTTGGTAGGCGATATTAAGTGCACTTACCGTACAACATACAAAAAACGGTGTTTCACACTCACTAATTTAAAAATAGACAGCAAGGTGAGCTCATGAAAAAAGGCATACTGCGAGGCAGATGGTCTTCAAGCTACATTTTTTGGAGCAAAGGCAATCATTTGAGTGCTCCCCAGGTATCCGCAGGTGGCTCATAGCTCTGAGAAGCGAATAAGGCGATCCACCCGCTATACCTGATCTGCTGGTGACCTTAGAAGAGAAACTACAAGAGAAGAAAGAAGATATCCTTCTTCAAAGCCTGTTCGGTTGCAAATGCAAAAGCGAGAGATTTCTACAAGGTGTTCTTTTAAATACACTTCCTATAACTGAACGCATTATACGTTAATTGAAGGGTAAGGCAAAAAAAAACAGGGAACGTCCATTTTTATTCTACAGTATTAAACTTGAAAAGAAAATTAAATTAATGTAAAACAATTATCTCTATACTTATTTTTCTCCTACTGCTTAATTAGAGTTTAATCTTATGTTATAAACAATACAGTTCAATTACTTGAACCTTGTCTCTTTACTGGTGGACTAAAGTATTGAACATTCATTTTCGTAATAAATCTGTTTTGTAACATTCCTTGCGTGATCCCCCTACACTTCAATTTATATGAGACATCAATTTTGGAACGACTAAACTACGAGGTATAATAATATTAACCACTGTCTGACAGCTCAATGTCATTCCTCGTGTTAACCCTAGAGCGTTATTCCGTTCGACTATACACCTAAGGTATTTGGGTTAAAAATGATCGGAATGTATGGAACTCGTAGTTTCAGTTTTATAATACAGTTTCAGGATTAAGGAAGCGTAGTAGTTCAGAAAATCCAGTCATATCTATTATAATAGCTTTAATTATAGAAAAACAACATATTTTACTGAAATTGTTTATTTATAACAGGTTTTACATAGTTGCTAACAGTGCTGTTTGCATATGAATTTCTTCCCATTCGGGTCCTCCCCTTCAATAATTCGTTTTTTTTGGTATTAATAAAACTGTTGTGGTCATTTCATGCTATTTATACCTTTTCTTTCGATTATACTATCACTCACTTGTTTGTAAGATTTAACGATGATTGATTTCTGTTGTTTGATTGTGCCTCGTTTACGTTGGGTCGAAAAAGACCCGAAGACTGCATTAGCGTTAAAAATATAGTGGGACCTCGATTATTCGAACATACAATTAATAACGAGGTCACTCGCATTGTAACTATGTTTCGCGTAAAAATGGTAATTTTTATTTTAAAGTGTAAAGTACTTAGGGGTCTAATTTTAGACACACAGTGTCACGAATAATAATTTTAACCTGTAAATGATACAGGGTGACCAATTTTCGGTTAATCTGTGTTTGAAAATTATTTAAGATACAGTAGAATCTTCTGTTTTCCAACATTCTACTATTTGGATAATATATTATTTTAAGAATTATTTATTGTAGGATTACTGTACTAACAATTCATTGTATGCACACATTTCACTTTTTTATTCAACACTCATTTAATACGTATCATATGCTTGGACTTATGAAAATCAAAGGAATTTTGTTTACGGTATATTAGGCTTCAAGATAATAAAGACGATAGTATCAATGTTCACTGTCTAAAGATATTGTTACCAATATCTTGAATTCTAATAATGGACTACTAGAAAAATATGCTGGCAGTAACAATGGACACGTGTTTCTTAATTTTGAAATATTTCTGACATCAAAGAAAGAAATTGTATGGTTAGTAAGAACAACGTAATTTTGAACAGGTCAATATGTTAATAAACTTGAGCAATTTGATATTTAAAAATAGTATTAAGCTTATACGATAAAAAGAGTGGAATGTACAATCAATACAATGAGGTATTATCTATATTAGAGACACGAAAATTAGCTCTTTCAATGATATTTCCTGCTTTATTACACAATCTTTTATTTCTCTTATTTTAACCGTCATCCGCCCTCGTGTCAATTTGATACATTTTTCTTACAAAAATACGATAAACGTGAAAAAGTACGCCTTACACATCGCTTTATTATTTGAGAACGATGCAAACAATCTTATGCATGAATGTACTGAATGTACAGAAATTTCGTTTCTCTTATTTTCAATGAAAGAATTTGCAAATGCAACTATTTATCTTTTCATCATATTAATTTTTGACTACTGTGTCAATTTGACACCGAGAGGCAAATTAGTTTCAGAAAATGAGGGACGGATGAGGGTTAAAAATGCTACAATAAGTACATCCTAATTGAACATCCTAATCTGGATGCGTACTAGAAATGTTCCAGGGTGTCGCACCCTCTCATTAATCACTTTTTTCACTCTCCGTCCAAACAGAATTTGCTTGCTTTATAATGAATTTATGCTATTACTGAATTTGTCTTTACGTTTCACCAGATTACTAAATTTATGGTACTTTGTTAAATCTGTCAAACGTGCCCCTATCGCTGAGACCATCTATTATGTTTTAGTAGACCTTGTTAAGCTGTTCATAAATTTTTGTTGCTCCATTATTTTTTTCAATTAAGTGTGATGTATCCATAAGTACATCAATCTTTATGGCTGAATTCTTAAGAGCTTTTTTTGGTTGATTACTTCTCCTCCAAGTTGTGATTGGGAAGTTTAAAATGGCCCGTATCATTTCGATTAATGATTTAAGCAATCCTACAGAGGTTTTAGAAACTCAATTTTGTTGACTAATTTTGCCAAAAATGTTGCGTGATTTTCAGTATCAATTTTGAAACTTTTTATTTTGATTGTTTGTTGGTATTACCTTGTTTATTGAGAAGTCTAAGCAAATGGTAATTTTTATTCACTGATTTCATTCAGTTCAAAGAACTTCGAGTTTGCAAAAACTGTACTGGCCATGATACTTACGTAATTCTGTAAAGTGAAATTGGGATTCGTTCGTGGAACTACTAAAAAATTACTAGAAAGTGTTTTCTCAACCAAAGAAGGCGATTACGTGTTGCAAAATTTGAAAGAACAAAACTCTGCGGTCCAGTAAAGTAACTGTACGGCATTTTAATATGAAAACCAGTTAATATCTTTTATGATTCATTATAAACTCAAGTCATTGATCTCAAAATCTATTATTAAGCGAAACATTAAAAAAAATAAAAAATAAAACTTGTTCGCTATTTATTTTTTTTAATTTCAATATTTCCTTTTTCAGGTATACTGATATTCATAATAATATTTGTTACCCTAAATATCATAAGTAAGTGAAGGACTAGATTATAATTATTTTCTACGGATTTCATGAAAGAAAACCTTTAATACTTCGTCAAAAATACTCATATCAAAAACAAACTTGAAACATAAAGGAAGTATCCAAAATCGTTCAAAATATTTTAAAATGACTAAATTAATATGCAGGGTGTCCGAAAAGATCGGGGCCAAACTTATACAACGTGTTAATGAGGCCAAGTAGATGAAAAAAGTTCATATAAACTTATGTTCGAAAATGCTTTATTGGAAAGTTATAAGCGTTCAAAGATTTACGGGCGAAATTGTTTTTACAACTCGTTATACAGAATCGCAGACAGACACAAATATCTCTCATTGACAGTTATTGTTTACACGTCCTGATTCGAAAGAGTTCGACAACCATTAGTTTGACGAATGAAAGCCGGTATTCTTGCAGAAGGAAGAAATTTTCGAACATATATTATAACTGCCATAACAATTGATAAAAATCTTTGAACGCTTATAATTTTTCAATAGAGCATTTTCGGATATAAGTTTATATGAACTTTTTTTTACCTGCTCCACCTTATTAACACGTAGTATAAGTTTGGCCCCGACCTTTTTGGATATCCTGTATATTATATTGTTTATTTATTGCTCCATGTGATCAGTTTATACGACGTTAACCTTTATGTTATTCTACATTAACCGGGTGATTTATTGTTTAGAATCATCTACTGTTTGCAGCTAACAATAAATAAAATCGAGTTAATCGTCCTTGCTCAACACAGAGGTATTTTCAAATGACATATTAAATCATCTTCGAGTAACACGTTAAAATATTCGTCAACAAATACTCTTTGTACAATTCAAGCTGATATTACTGATCACGGAACAATTCTGACCAGACGTGTTAACCCGCCTTCCCAGTGAACAGAATAATAAATAAATATACGATTCATTTTGTATTATACAAACTTTTGAGCAGTGGACGCATTTGCAGGCCATTTGTTCGACCTGGCGAGAATGCAGGTACAAACAGTAGACATTTGAAAGAGCACACCGTGTGTAGAGCATAAGGTAGACCGCCTAGCATGACGACATAACAGGACAAAGAGTTTACGCCTCGCATACGATACCCCTATGAAAGGATTTATTCGAAAGCCGCGTAACTGAACTCCCGCTTACTTGGTCTAGCGGTCTCTTATCGTCGACTCGGCCTGTCGACGATGATCTCGTTTCTTTTCCTTCTTCTTTTTCTTTGTATGTAACCTACCAATCCAACCATTGACCGCTATGGTTATTTGGACGATAGACCTACAGTTTTAGGTAGGTTCTGAACCTCCATGTGTTAACAGCAACGCAGAAGCGCTGACCATCAGACGAAAGCAGATGTTTCTTAACTGTCAACGCCGTTGATAATCAGTTATTTTGTATCACTTGTAAGTTACACTGTTAGGACACTTATATACATGCTTTTACACACACTCGAAAACAAGATACCTGACTCCATCACATCATCTTGGACGATATAGTTCTACCCACATGCGCATACATTCAAGCGAGCTTACGCTTTAACAAGGTTTATACAGGGTGACAGGAAAATAGGGTGCCAAACTTTGGTAGCGTATTCTACTCCTGTTAACCCTTTGAACTCCTTTGTCGGGTGTGACTCGTTATCGATTTTATTCACAGGTACTCCTATGTCGAGTCACACTCAACATTTTTAAATTGCAAGTTTAAATATGTATTGTAACATGTATAACCCCTTTTGTAACTAAAAAAAGATCCTTGAAATTGTCAAGTACATGATTATTTGTACCTAATTGGTTCCTATCAACCAACTGTCTTTGAAGTACATTTCAAATAAAACACTTAAAATAATAGGGAGATATTAAAAAGAAAATTAAAAAAAATTAGGAGTTCAATGGGTTAAGGATGAAGGAAGATCATACAAACATCATAATTTCATCTAAAACCAACTGAATCATACACCAACATTTTTCTACATCGCAAACTTTCTCCGAGCATCTGCCTGTAACTAATTTTACAATCACTGCCATGATTTTTTTCTATTAGAAATCCATAATATAGTAGAATAATTCATCTAGACATCGAAGACAGCGTGTGTCATAGTAAATCAGTCAGTACCTAAACGTTTCATGGCTAAGACAGCGTTATCAGGATGGTTTATTCTAGTATCCAGTAGGTAGATATTCATTTCACGTATGGAATTGCTAACGGGAACACCAGGAAAGCTCAGCGTCCCTATCGGGAGACCTTGCCTCAGAGACAATGTCCTATCAGCTACGTCGATGGAAAGCGTGTATTGTTGTAGGTGGAAATTTTCAACAATTTGTTTAAGTAAGTTTTAAGCATTCCTACAATACTCCACCATAAATAAAAAGTGTTTATACCTGGGAAAGGATGAATCTTTAAACCTATGTTTGTATGATCTTTTTTCAACCATACGAGGAGTAGAATACGCTACCAAAGTTTGGGTGCCTATTTTCTTGTCACCCTGTATACTAATTATTATGTAGAAAATATTAACCCTCTGCAATGTGTGATAAATTCAATTATAATAATATGTGACGCTTAATGTTGTCTGGAGAGCGTCGCCTGTCATGGCCATTGGGGGTGTCGTTCGTGGGCCCTCACAAGTCGTTAGATGCGTCGCAAGTCAGAGAGTTAGGGCAGCGACGAATCCGAAAACTCTGCGACGTATATACCCGTCCTAAATTTATGACAGGTCCTCCCTCAAGTAATTGACTGAATGCAACCCTCAGAAATGGTTCTTTTCGAGTAGCGACAGAATGTTTTCCCGATTACTCTCCTCGAATTTTGTTAGATCTTTGACTGCTATCAGCGCCTATAAGCGTTTGAAGTAGTTGCTCATTCTGTTCTGTCGACGATCATACGCGTTCGATGCAATGGCTCACGCTGTACTCCAGCAGTTCGACCGCATGCAACAGTCGCTTAGTTTGTAAGTAGTCCGCAGTCAAAAGTTTAAAACCCGGACGATTTATTTATAAATAATATTATATTTTATATTTCAACTTACACAACATTTCGTTCCAATAGCTCGATAATAAAATAAACAGTGTTCGATTATCAAAAGTATAGATGACATTGGATTGTTAGAGTCCGCTAGACATTTATGTAAACTCCGTTTGATATCTGCAGGACGTTTTTTTTCAAAGGTCCCCAAGGGTCGTAAACACTTTCTCCCCACTCATCCCACGTCCTTACTCTCTAAACTTGAAGAAGGATTAGAAAACGAAACACTGTAGCTTTCGTCCAGCAAACTTCCTAATTTTTTTTTCAAATAAAGATCTTTAGGTTGGATCCTCGGGAATCCAACAGGATTTGATTATGATGCGTCAATACATGTTCATATTTAATCAGATTGTCAAACTAATTTTACTCTTACTTTTTCAATACTGTACTGCCATGTCACCCATATATGGGAGACACTTCAATTCAGTTCTTATTTATCTGAGGACTCATAGTATTAGTAAAAATATCTAAAAAGGCTTAACAGAACCCGTAAAAACTATAAAAAATTACTGACAATTAATTAAACGGGGCATAATTTGAGACCAATTTTCTGTTGCATCAAAGTCTGAAAAGTTGTGCTGTTTTTAGCCTACACAGCGTGGTAGTCGACGTATTAACCCCTTACCGCATGTATGGCACAAACCAAATTTTCATTAATTTTTTTATGTAAAACATGCATCGTAACCTTGCTACGTGTTGTACCATATTTAATACACTATGATGCTATGATTTTCAAGCATAATCATCAACTATGTTCGGAAAAGTTAAATTTTTGCCATTTCTTTACATTGTTGTATAACTCATGCATCTCAATCGCTTTATTGTCGATATTATCTAAGGAATTCCGAGACTTTATACGTTTTACGAAGTCAAATAAAAATTATTAGAGTAATTTACAGTGTCTGCAGATTACATAAAGAAAGTTAGTTTGAATTTTCATTCCTTAGTTTTAGTATAAATTGTTAATATAGTTTTGTGCAAAAATCAGGTTTTGTAATAAATAAACGATTTAATATTGTTAAACAATTTTTTCAATATTTTTCCCTTAAAGATGCACCTTTTTACACTTAATGTATTTTTTTCATATCAAAAGAAAAAATCATGCGGTAAGGGATTAAATTTGATTAACCATTCTTTCAGCTGCTGGAATGAAATGTTATGTCCATTATGGCTCAACATCTGAGTACAAAGGGTTAGTATATTTGGAAAAACAGTCACCTAGTATAGCGCTGACCGTAGCCAGCGTAGCCTAACAATCAGGGGATCACCATTTCCTGACAACGTCGTTACTGTCAACAAGAAGCTGCTGTTCACCGGAAAAAAGCGTCGCTTCGAACGTCAATCGAGAACTTTTACGTCACTGCAGGCAAGCCTTGATTAGCGAGTTTGTGAAAGCGGGACGTCAACTTTTTTTGCCTCTCATTTAGCCTCTCTTTCTCCAAAGACTCTTTGGCACGTCTATTTGTTGATATCAGCGATGTCACTAATTGACGACGATGATGATATTTTGCAGATTTGTTAAGAGTACCATGTTTTCGTTTATTGAATTTGATCAGTTAGTTTTATGCTTTTTCTGTTTTAAGTAAGAGATTAACAGATTCACGTTAATAGGTTATTGGCACATTGCTAGAACAGACTGAATTTTACTTGTTAACCGGGTTATTTTTTATCTAGACACGCCTTGTGTGAGTACATAGTTCTAAATGGATAACGACGAGTTAACTCGACTTGAGTATGGCGGAGGCGTTTTCAAAGAACGCGTCGTCTTTTTTTTTAAAGCATATCTTAAATGGATAAATTAATAAATCGATGTTATTCATTTCATTTTGTTTTATCTCTTATCATTTCATTATGACGGTGTCTCGTTATTGTGCCTCTTGTTTTACTAATAAATATCACTGTAAACAGTTAATTCTCTCAAAAAGGTCGGAGATATAAGCCATTTACTTTCAGTATTTATAAGCTATTTTCTTTCTTTTATTAATTATTTTATTAAATTTAATAAAGTCCAAAGGGAGGATATTTCGACGAAATAGCTGTTTAAGGACATTTGTGTACAAAACGTTCTCGTAGTGTCAATCGATATGTAGACTGTACATATCTTTGTCGAAGTAAAGTAAAATGTTCTAAATAATAAAAATATATAAATGTCTATGTTTTCCTTTCATCAGACAATCACATAGTCCTGCGTAACATCTACGTTGTGCGGTGGTCTCAAACTTTTAGCCGCCAGTGCACGTATAATAACGAACATTATGATGATTAAACATTTAAAAATTCACCAACAAGAAAAAGAGGAATCTCGTTACATAATTGTTAGCTGTCATGTTTTTATCATATTGCACAAATTTAGGATACGCGGAAAGATTTTACTTTATTCCGCAGTGTTCAACTTGAAAGAAAAATTAAAATAATGTAAAACAATTATATTTTCGCTCATTTCTTTTCTGTCGCCTAATTAGAGTATAACTTCATGGCATGAACAATACACTTACATTCATTGGACCTTATTACTTTATTAATGCACTAAAGTATTAAATATTGAGTTTCTCAATTAAACTGTTTTGTGACATTCCTTGTTTTTCCCCTAGCCCTTCAAATATGAGTGAAACAATGAAATTATTCCTTTCACTTTCAATAAATTCGCCCCTGAAGAGGTTAAAGAGTCTCAGATGTACACGGAATTCCATTCACATGACCGTCGAATTAGTGCGTGGCGTGAAAGTAATTAGGATCGATGGTCGGGGGGCTCGGTTTCTTTTTCGCGTTACATGCCATGACCAAATTCTCTGCGAACCGTGATTTCAGCTACGGGGAATTCCGAGCGACAGCTGTCGACCTCAGTTCGAGGCCCTACAATGACCTGAAACCAAATCTT
The DNA here is from genome assembly GCA_916610135.2 of Macropis europaea. Taxonomy (NCBI): domain Eukaryota; kingdom Metazoa; phylum Arthropoda; class Insecta; order Hymenoptera; family Melittidae; genus Macropis; species Macropis europaea. The sequence continues at coordinate 40,392,769 of OU744344.1, forward strand.
CTGGAATTCAGCTGGCCTTACGTTCCCGGGACATGTTTTCGCGTTCACAGATTGAATTTCTCAGTTTCGGTGAACAGGTGTTTACGATGCGTGAAAATTCCTGCGTCCCTATTGTTCGTGAGGACAAGGTGACTGCTTTATTGTTCGTTTTGCAAGAAAACGAGTTACTTTTCTTATGAAAAATACTACAGTAACCTGGTATGAAATGTGGAGAAGTTATTCTCATATTATAATCAGGAGATTCGTGGAAGCTTAATATTGAAAGGGCGGCTATTTTATTTGCAGGCATACCTAAATCGCGGGCATTTGTTTTACAAATTTGGAGAATTTACTTTTTCAAGGAAAAATTAATGGAACTCTTATATTATGCATCATTTTTAGACCAAAATTTCAGGTAATAAAGATATTGGCGTTGCAAGTATATCATGTTGCAGATTTTACTAATGAAACGCCCGCGGTTTAGTGATAGTCGAATAACATTGCATTTTTGCAGTGCCCGCCGTTTAAATGTTAATAATGATTATGTAATAAAATCTAAAAAATTAGATTAGTTGATTGATCTTTTAAGCTTTTTAGGGATACTGACACATATCTGTGCATTTAGTATTTTTTTTTAAATTTGCAAATTCTTGACGGAGGTATGAAGTGAGCTACTCGCCTACACAGGGTGGCGCGGGGTTTTCCCAACAATCTGCTGGAAAGTATTTTATAAATAGAAATAAGAAAAATGGTTCATACGAAGGTCCGTTGTAAAGAGTTAGTTACAAAATTATAAACAAATATTGATCGCAGCACGATATATAGACAGCAATGGATTTTCCATTGTAGAAAAAGAAAAGTCGGCCATATGCAAGTATCTATTCTATGTATTTCAATGATGTCATAATAAATGATTAGCAACTATGTCAAATTCAAAATGTCGGCCACATGGAGCTTATTATATAAAAAATTTCTTGAAAATTCTGCTGATCCTCTGTACTATAAACCTTTTGTTTACAGTAACAAAAGGAGAAAATCTGTTGTTACTTATTTCATGTTGCATTCAATATTTGTTTAGACCTTTATAACAGCAAAATGTTGATAATCGACTGTTATGTAATATTTTTTTCTTAATTCTATTTGTAGAATATGCCTGTGTTATTTGTCTGGAAAATTTCTCGATACCTTGTACATATAGATCATTTTTTTCAGAAATTTCTGAATTTTTCTTAATCTGTTATTTAATATGTTTAATTTCACATTAAATAAGTATAATATTTCTCCAGATTTAATAAGCTTCTCTCTAAAGAAATTAATATTATGCAATGCCCTATATTTTTTAACGCACTTTAATATAATTTCAAACCCGATTTAAAAACAAACTTGAAATATTAAGGAAGTATCTAGAATCTTTTAGAATGACTTAATTAATACATATCGTATTATTCATTTATTGCTCCATATGGGCAGTCGATACGACGTATGCATTTATTTAATTATTCTGTTCATTTACAAAAACAATTATTCATTCTATCAATGTTTAATTATCCAAATACTATTTTTATTTTAGGAATAAATTAATTATCAACTGACAGTCCATATGATCGAGTTTGTAAACTAACTAATAGACTACAGTCTAAATCTTAAACAGCAAAAAGGATATTAGGAATGTTTCATTTGTATTGAACAATTACATTTTTTGCGATATCGGTTTTTAACGAACGAATTTACAGATAGTTCTCTCAATTATTAATTAAAAATTCTAGAATCATGTTTACAGTGCCCTACAATTTCTATACTTATTAATAAGTTTCTTGATTATATGTAGTTTAAATATGTTCTAATGGTAGTGAGTGACAAGTCTTGTCTTGAAAAGTAATTTTATAAGTATTCGGTTATTCAGAACCTGAGGTTTTGTTACACATACCGATGAATGTATCGATATCAAATCGATATCGAGTTAATTCTACTTCAAACTTATAGCACATTGAAGTCAAGGTCGTACGACCAACATCCATTTTTATTTCTAGTTTAACTTTTCGAAAGGATAACATGTGAATAACATATTCTTTTAAACTTAGATTCATTTTTAATTCCATTTCGGTTAATCTATATTTACTCTGGCAATGTTTCTTTGTAATTAAAGCAATGAGGTTCTGCTATATTTACTTCTTAATACAGTGAAAATTACTGTTGCTTAATTGACAACACTACAAATTGAAACAAATGCATGAATTTCGCTTTAGAAATGATGTACGATAACAGTACATCGTAAAATGATAAACTCAGTATGTACTATTATTTTATGGAAAAATTATTTTTCACAAAATTTTGATTTCGAGTGCCAGCAAATAGATATCGACGTTATCTAATGTAACTTTTCTTTAATTATCTTTCCTGTGATCCTCAGTGAGGAACAATATGTTAAATTGTCTAAAAATAGAAATACGTTAGAATAATAATTTTAAGCTATCAAAAAAGTAAATTTGTAATATTACTTACTATAAGATCGCTATTGAATATACTATATATAATAAACTTCTACAAGGATGCTGACACATATCTATACATTTAGTTTTTTTTAATTCAAATATTACTGACAAGAATATAATAAATATAATGGTGAATAAATATTGAGCCAATAGTAGAGATCTCTGAATTTTTGCTTAATAGCTATGAATTTATATTGTGTATATATAATTGAAAAATATTAAATCATTCTGTGTGAACTTGAATAGATTCGTACCTGAATGGGTTAAATGAACTTTTAAATGAACTGCAAACTTCGTATACAGAGTCGAGAAAGTGGGATCATAAACGAAAGTGAATGATAAGTCAGTTGTATACAAACGATTGCAGTTACGTTGCAGCACGAAACTTAATGATCATTATATCAGTAAGTATACTGATTAAGTAACAACGATTAACTGTCGACCAAGCGGATCGGCTCGCTGCAGTAAATTGCAACCATTTTATTATTGTGTGGCTGCTAATTTCAAACTCGTACAATTCCTCTTCAGCAGATTGTGAAAGAACCTGCTGTTGTAAAATTACTTAATGTCAGTAGTAAGAACGTGTAATAAATAAAATAGCAGGCACCGTCTAATCGGTCTTAAATTAAAAAATAATAACATGTAACGTGTAAGCGGTTTAAAAAACATTTACATTACTATTAAACATTAGGTTGGTGCAGAGAGCTTTGTCACTATTATATACAGTCGTATTCTAAATAAAATTACCAATTTTCATTTTTTTAAAATAATGGCGTATTTATTTATATAAAATATGATCCATTTTGCTGTAAATAATTTTATCCCTTTTTATTCGGCTTAATAATAAATGGAAATTCTGTGATTTTACTTTTTAATTTCATTCGACGTATGCGACAAACCTTTTGTGCCAATTTGTATAATAAAAATAATTTATACTGATGTATTTAGTGAGTTTAGAACAGAATGGTCACCCAGAGCAAGGCCTGGCTCCAGCCTACACCCACTTTGCGTCCATTCCCCTCACGTAAGTTATGGTCTGGTTATGCCGTCAAAAACATCGGCGATTGTTAGTAAATACGGTTTCTCAAGAGACAGTGACGTGATAAGAATAATTATTTTTTTTTATATGACACTAGTTTCATCTAGAGATTAAATCCCAACTCTCTTATTACTTAAGGGGAATGGACGCAGAGTGGGGGTAGGGCAGAGCCAGGCGTTGCTTCGGATGGCCATCTCTGGTTTAGAACGACAACTGCATTAGTTTTGTCCAAAACAGAAAAAATGTACAGTCCTAAATACAGCGTAGTTAAACAAAATCGATTATTTAAAATTAAATAAGAACAATATTAATCGTTACTGACATTCACTGCTCAGTTGGAGACTCAACAAATCTGCCATCAAAAAATCCATTTATACTAGAATTTCTGGTAAATATTTAAAGTTTTATAAGTGCAACGAAACGAGTTCATCGATCGAACGAACGAAAGAAATCACAGAAACGCGAGAAATCGAGCTGAAAATTACTAATTCGGTTGGCAGAAGAATGAAAAAAGAACGCGCGGTTAGATCGAAACTGCAGTTAAGCTCAATGCAATTCCACCGACTTTAATTAGTTTTTCATTATCCTTGAAACGTGGTAGTAAGACTTTCTCTACGGTGCCGTTTGTCGATCAACGTGAAAAAAATAACAGAACCGGTGATATCGAGAAGCGACCAGCCGATCACTGAAAACGTTCTAGATCGAACCAATTAAACGTCTCTGATTTCTTGCAAGAACGTGAGAAAACGAATACTCGAAACGAACCGTTATTATGTAATGCTTCAATTTGTTAAACATCTGAAAAATTGTTGTTTTGTAAGATACAAATCTGAAAAATTTGATTGTTGGAGAACGCGTCTATCAAAAATATTTGAATTTTTTTAGAGTAAAATTGTGTACATATTTTTATGACGGAAATCATCATAGAAGTGTTTTGTTTTAATTTCTTAATATACGCAAGTATACACGACATGTTGAATAGAAATTGACGTGCTTTCTTTAAAATTCAATAACTCTGGACCCATTTATTTTTATTTTGAAGACTGTCATTTGGAGTGAACAATTTAAATAAACTGTTTTGCAAATATCAGTAAGTTGGAAGAACTTTTATCTTTGTACTCGTTTTCTGAAAATCGTTTTTAACCTTTTGACTGCTATCAACAGCTATAGGCGCTTGACAAAACCGCTCAACCTGTACTGTCGACGCCCAAAGGCGTTCGGTTAATTTGCTCTCTACATACTACTGCTATTCGGCCGCACGCAGCGTTCGCCATTTTCCCAAGCAACCCGCAGGGGTTAAAACAGTTGTGTACATACCTTCATCTAAGGAACTACAAAACTTAAGCTACTGAAAATTTGAAAGATCCTTATTGAAAGTCTAATACATCTACTGAAGCTTGACCATAGCATAGCATTGAATATTTTAACATTTAGATAATCGTGTACCTAAATTTGTTCTCTACAAATTAATATACATGTATTCTTTAAAAGTTAATGAATTCCATTCAGATTATACAAAATTCTTTAGTATCCATGAAAGATATGTCAAATACAGCCGTAAAATTTTGAGAAGCTTGTCTCTAATAGTTTAGCAGATAAAGGAATAACGTTAATTGTTAATTTAACATAAGGCTTTCGATCTCCTTTCTAGAATATTTTTCTCTTAAATATTTCTTTGTCAATAATTTTAACTCAATTTATTATTAATGTATCAAATTCAATAATTTATGCGAAAATGAAACCGATAATCATAGACTTGATTAAAAGAATTCAAAATAAATATTTTTACTCTTGTCATTGTAATTTATAAGCTTTGTTTAGATCTGTCAGATATTTTTACTACACTGACAATGAAAATCGAGATTTCTTGTTTTGATACGAAGAATGCTTGAACATAAATCAGAGTTATTGTATAGTTGAATCGTAGTATATAGGCCGTGAAAATTCTTTTACAAGAATTTTTCGATTTCATCTTTTCATTGTACTTTCCTTTACACTTGCACTTTTATTAGAGCTATTCTGAATTTTTGTTTCCACAACTTTCATTGAATTATTTTACAATTTTCCCAATTAATTTTTCTAATATCCGACACGGTTTTTCATATAATAATTATATCATCAAACGTATTTAAACTTTTTTACATTATAAAACAAATCAGGATACAGCAGAATTAGATACTACTTGAATAAATTTATATTCAGTTAAAGATTCGAATAATTTATTGTTGATCCTAAGAGTATTTAATATTATGTAGGAATAAGCAATAATTTTTATTCAATAAAAATTGATTGTATAAAGGAACCTTACTTAAAATCGACGAAATCCCGTACATCTTTTTAAATTTGCTTCAAATTTGAGCACATTTGTAGATTTTAGCTTCAAAAGGGAGTGATGGTGTTGACCACAAAAAATGTAAAAAAAAACATACAATTTTTGAAGAAGCAAAACTAACTCTAAACAATTTGTATCGACAAATATTAAAAAATCAACACTTTTAAATAATATAAATTATTAAGATCCATCTTCATTTTACATGATTGTTGTCAATTTTTTTATTTAGCAGGTTCTAAAAATTTATGTTTATTGTTATAACAAAAAGGAGTATCAATTAATTTTTACACAAGGTATTCTAAAGTAAGTGATGTTTAAAATAAGACATACATTACTAGCGTCATAAAATAATAGTACCGGGAACATTTTTTTGTAATTTTATAGAGAAATTTACTGTATAAGAATACATTTTTATTGTTTTCTGTTCAACGTCACTTCAAAATCAGCATTACTTTAAATTTGTAAAACTATCTGAAAGCTTTTTCAGATAATATAAATAAAATATTGATGTTAATATTCTTTTATATTCACCGCAACTATGTTCATCACTATAGTTTACTAAATAACGTATAAATTTTATTCCATAAATTTTGGTATAAATAACAGTGTACATAATTTCGTAATTAATGAGCAAATTCAATCTCCAATAAAAATTTATTCGTTATTCACAAATAAATCTATGAATCTAATTCGTTATTTTACATTCGTTATCTGCAGAATAATATTGCCTAACGATATTTTACAGCTCGATGAGCAAAGAAATAACCCACTTTTCTCCGCGAACCCATTAAAATTAGCATTTTCTCGTTTTCTAAATGCGCTTCTTGCGATTCCGATTACTCAGAAAAATGCAGAAGCATCGATACGCGTTCGAAAAGCGTGGAAGTTCCAGCAAGAAAATATCTCGTATGAATAACAAATCAGACTCTCGCGAAAGAATAAAAAAGAATATAAAACGGCGTTCAGCCGTGGGATAAGATAACTTTTCCCATGAAATTGAGTCGCTCAGGAAATCGTTGTAACGAATAACCGTGTTTCGTGCTCCAGAAACTGGAAAATTAAATATCCCGTGATTTCATTTGAATTCGTTTGCATTTGCGCGCCAAATTCAACGAACCTTCGTGCGTTTACGCGAAACGACGTAATAGTTATTCTCATTCGTATCTCGTCGCGCCGAATTAACGAGTCGCTTAATGCAATCAATTAAAATGTGAATTAATGTCAAAGTCAGCCCATAATGGAACGACGATCACGGACTGTGCTCAAACGACATAGCTTTTAATTTAATAAAATGGAAGACATCGAGATTCAAAATCAATTTATATTTGTTGTAACACAGTCTGAATTAACAAACTGAAAAAAACAAAATTTTAACTGATACAGATATATTTATAAATTTTTGCTGAAAAAAAACACAATTTTCAGAGGAGCACCACAAGAATGTCTTGGGATAGCTAGTCGATTCTATTAATCCTTGCCCGGTCGACGCCGGGTCAAAAATGACTCGTTCCTAATATACTCAATTCTATGCAATATTGTATTCTTTTGGACTCGGAAAGAGTCTTATTTCTCTATTTCTCTCGCCTTAATGTATCACTTTCTTGTGTAAATTGTGCAGATAGCAAATACAGAAATACAGTGTTTCACGGTTAGCTGAAAGTTCCCGGTCCTGAATGGTCTTACACCCAACCGTGGAACACTGTATTATTTATTCTTTGTAAATTTATTTTCTTTCCTTTTCCAATGTTGTACCACTTAAGAACTTCGTTTGTAGTGTGATAAGGTACAGTTTAAATAGGGAAACTAGTTCTAGAGCACATATTACGAAAATCTTACAATTAACGTGGGCCATAAATGAGCCGGCATCGGCCTGCCGCGTCACTGCTAGACGGTCAGCCGGTTCGATGGTTAAAAAACTCTCATAGTACAAAGGGTAAATGAAAAACACACTAAAGCATTTGTTTATTACGAATTAAAACGATACCATCAAGTTGTATATTACACCAATTTTATATAATTCCCATGACGTAAAACAAAGTTTACTTTCTCGTGATGACGACCGTGAAATATAATTTTGCGGTTACATGTGGGATTTTTTTACGGGGTCATAAAGTAAAATCGAAGTAAATATACGCTGATATGCGATTACCACGAGCGTTAACAGTCCGAGTGTCAAAAGATACCAGCAATAGGGTTGAGCAACATTATTCTCGCGATATAGACGTCCGACCCAAATCTACTTTCAAAGATGGTTGCCTAGTCGTTCCGATTAGATAGATAGCAATTTACGAAAACACGCTAATATTCTCCTTATTTCTACTATTCGACTGAGAACGCTGTAAGAAACATGTATTTCTTCATCGTCAATACGAGATACTAAAAATACAAAAAAGATGTACTTTGTACAGAAAAATTAAGAAATAACCGGTTATCATTCTTAACACATAGCTAAGCTATCCTCAACTACCATAGCTCCTGCAATATGATGATCAGTAGACTGCAGATGTTTATGCACTTCAATTTATCCAAATTGATCAGTGATGGACATTCAATAACTTAACAAAATAAAAAATATATGTTTGAAACATCTCAAGCAACAAATGCAGTTTTTTATAATTTCATTTATTTAACTGCATTAACATAGGAAATACTGAAGTCTGATAATGTATATTTGCATAAACATCCGCAGTCTAATGATCAGTAATATAAAATGTAGTCATTAAGTTCATCGTGTTTATCTAAATGTATTAACAGTTCAATTTATTGGAATTTATTGTTATATGGTTATATCAAGAGCTCAAAATGGTAGATCTAGCCTAATGGTTGGCAATGTGTTAGCTATTTTAAGGACTCAGTTGTTTGCAATGCTTTTGTAGAATAGAACTTTATTATTTTCAGTCTCACAGCCATGAAAAAGGACTTGGTTTACAAAAATAACCTTACATCTTATCCTCACATGCTCTGGAACTTCCTATTATCCGCCATTTATCTTTTCTTTTTTCTCTAATTCACTTAACTAGTCTGCTACTTCCTCATTTCTCCTGCCGCTGACTATGTCATCAACCCTTACTTTGCCCCTCTCTATCTGTTTGCAATCTTTTACCATATGGTCTAACGTTCCCCATCTATCCCCACATAGATTGCATCATCTTGCCTCATCCCCTCCCAATATCTATTGCAATCTATCTATCTACCTTCTGTACATGTAAAATGATGTGTCCTAACTCACTGATGATCAACGCATAGCCGAAACCAGTGAACCTGGGAAGCTGAAATTTGGCAGATACTTTCCCTTTATAGCGTCAACCACTAAGAAAGGCTTTTCCTCCCCCTCTCACCCTTCCCTTGATATCAAGACTGCCAGAGTGGTACATCAGCTAGTGCTTTTATAATACATCCTACTTTAAGAGACAATTTTAATAAAAATTAATGCTGAGATGTGAATAAAGGAAAGCAGCGAATTGATGTTACAAGCGTCGATACTTAAAAGCAATGGATGCATCACAAAACGTAGCAATAGTCTTATAGGTTTCTTTTTAACACTTTGACTGCCATGTCACCCATATGTGTGTGATACTTGAATTCAGTTGTTACTCACCTGACTATGAATAGTGCTAGTAAAAATATTTACAGAGGTCTAATAGAACCAATAAAAAATTATAAAAAACTGCTAACACCATTGATAAAAAAGGCCACAATTTGGGATTACTCTCATGTTGTATCAAATTCTAAAAAGCTGTATCATTTTTAGCCTCTATGCTGTAGCAGTCAACGTGCTAAACGTATAAACTGTTAAGAAAAAATTTGTATAACCGACAAAATATTCCGCTTGAACAATATCAAATCAGTGTAAAATATTTTTTGTTTCCAAAATCACGAAATCCTAGACACAACAATGTGATTTAAATCGGATGCGGACGTTAAGAACGGTAAGAAACCAGTCTTCACGAATGTGTATCATCTAATTGACGTTCTCTGCCTACGTGTGTCGTATCTAATTTTCTAATTAGACAGCATCCTGGAGGTTCTTTGTAGGAAGTGAAAAGTTTATAAATATTTACTCAGCATTTGTATAGTCCGACAACTTAGTCTCGAGACTTGAAGACGAAATATAGAGGGACTTTCATACAGTGACAATAGATCATTGACACATTCTCGTTGATATATAATATTCTTTCGTTTCATGCTAAGCAAAAATTTATTACGAGAATGTAAATGAAGATTTGTGAGTGTTTAACATTTTGACTGCCACGGTTTATTAGATGAAAATGCCAAACTTTCTGAATTTTTATACACACTGAATATAACTTGACATTCTACCCGCTCTCGTCAATGATATTAGTAACATTCATCAGTTTTCACTGATTCTGTCAGATTTTATTAGATATATTTATTATGTCATTTATGATCAAGTAAATAATGATTCAATACATGTGTCACCCACACAGGGCTGACATGGCAGTCAAGGTATCAATGAATGTTCTGGAGCCGCTTTCAGGTCTCAAGATTAAGTTGTCGCATAATAAAATATGTTTTTCAGGGAGCTCGAGTTCGAACTATATTTTTATAATTAATGAATTCTGGTACAACTGAAGAAAAGGCAATTCCTCATACAAAATTAAATCCAAAACATGAAACTGAATTTTTTCATATGAAACTCTGTTTCTAGCAAATAGAATTTGGATGTTTATCGAATACGCGTGCAATGAATTAACAATAAATTGCATACAACCGTTTGAGTTGGTGTACTAAATTTTTGTTAAATTATATGATGAATTGTTGAAAATATCTGTATCCTTGCTGCATACGAATATTTACTTATTTTTCATTTATGAGGTCATATTAAAGAGATAATTTATGACTTAACCGATGCCATACACAAATTTAACCCTTTGACTGCGATAGCCGCTTATAGGCGCTTGACGAAGCCGATCACCGTGTACTATCGACGACTATAGGCGTTCAGTACAATGGCTTACTGCGTGCTATTGCAACTCGGCCGCACGCAACGCCTCGTTACCAAGTAGCCCGCAGTGAAATGGTTAATATAATATAAAATATGAACTTGTAGTTAGTCAAATACCCGAGCATAAATTTAGTTTTCTCGAAAACGAAATCTCATACAGTAAACGTTATACAATTTAACAACAAATAATAATTTCTTTATACACAATAATTACTTTTCCCTCCTTGGTGTCAATATTTGCATTATTTCACCTAACATAATCAATGTTCCATTATCCAAATAATTGTTCCTCCATTAATTCGAATTCTAGACATTCAAATGCAGAAATCATCTTCTTTTAGACGATCCACGATTTCTCCGGCACAGTCAGTATTACAGAGATAGCGTCTCGGAATAATTATTATTCATTTCTTGAGGGGCAGGGTAAAAGTCGAGCCGGAACCGCGAAATACAGAACATGGTAAACCAGTCTGCAGAAACGCACGTGCATGTACCCGGTATCTCGCGTGTTCTTTTATCGCTTTTATCCGGCAACATTGTTTTGCAACTCAGCCATACGGTGATGTACTGAACGCATTATAATGTCGCGCGTGCAATGGCTAATTCAAGCTGCGTGTCCATAGATTACTGTATAAAAAGGAATCGCGAAGCTGCATTGTAAAATTTTCTTTACCCTTTCAGGGTTGACACTTTTGATAAGCATACGCAGTGTGTCGGGCACTTATTACCGCAAAACAGACGCCACACTGAAGACTTCGTCATTATGTGTACGTCGTCAATTGTTGACCCTTTGAAATCCTGATTTTTTTTTAATTTTCTTTTCAATAGCACCATATTATTTTAAGTGTTTTATTTGAAATGTGCTTCAAAAGACAGTTGGTTGATAGGAACCAATTAGGTTCGAACAATCATGTACCTGAACACTTCAAGGACTTTCTTTGTTACAAAAAAGGGTCATATACATGTAACATTGCTTATCTAGGTAAAAAAAATATTGGAAAATATAATACATATTTAAATTGGCAACTTAAAAATCACACGATTATACTAATGCAGGCCCCCCGCTTTTTTATTACGATTTCCACCAACTTAAGCATTCTGGTTGTAAGTTTCTCATTTGTGGTAACATGACATTTTGCTTCATTTCACTTGCAATTGGTTCCACTGAGCAGATTCTGATTTTGAGTTGATGTGTGAAATTTTTTAATCCAGTTCATTCGAGACTTTCTCAATTGAGTTCAAATAGGAAGATTGGAAAGGCCAGTGCATGATTTTTACTTCATTAACAAGTCAATTGTAACTGTTCTAAATATCTTTTGCAAATTTTTGGAGTAGTACAAGCAAAGTATCGTATTTCCTTAACAGAAATGGAAAGTATCCTAAAACTTATGAACAGCAGTGTATGTATATACATATGCCACACATTACGTGAGCTCATCATAATACTTAGAAACATCATGACAATTGCTTGAAATTCGGAAGCGTGGCTCACATAAAATCTTTCATAATTACGCGAATATCAAACTCTGCAGGAGTGAATATTCGAGTAAACAAGATTAACACCGAAGAATAAGAACAGCACTGCAAGCATGGGTACACGTAGAAAATCATAAATTACTATTAACATAAAATATTGCTCGATTTAAATGCTATAGCATGATACGATAATATTTCGATTTATTGTCATAACACGCGATCATTAAAGGCAGGTTTGCATCGCCAATGGTTAATAACCAAGAAATATCGAATCGACGAAGAATTTATTCCAGTCAGGATTACCCTACCTGACCAGCCATCACGTACTGAATTCGTCAGAATATTTTAACTGTTTCGGTAACCGCATAAAAATCGAAATATCTTCAAAGGTGATAAGAATTCTAGTCGCGTGCTCGTACGGACGAGTACTTTTGAACAGACACTGTCTTTCGTTGATAAAAAAAATCGCGTGCCACGAAGTCTGGGCACAGTTTCGCGTCGTAAAAAAGAGCCTTGAGGAAAATAAACAAGTTGATATCGAGCCAGCGTGAAGCTACTTCCAGCCAAGATTCTTCTATTCGAGTAAATAAGTATTTCTGAATATTCAACATCCGGGGCAAATGGAGCGTTATGATTACAGATAAACGGGTTAATATCGTGGCAATATCGAGCTCATTTTATTTGGATTATTGTGTGCGCATGTAAAGACATGTGCGCATGTAAAGACATGTGCTCGATGTCTCCTACCGATGGAAAACATGGAGCAAGCATCGAATCTCTGCCGAGATTGTTTTGTTTCAATAAACGTGTTACAACTTTTTTGCAACGTGTTGGAAATACTGATCGCTCCGAATATCAATGAATGAATGGATGCCAGCTCGATATCGAATGATTCCACTCGGAATACATGATTCGTTGGATTCATTGAACACGATCCACTTTGATTCGCTTTTGGAGATTGCGATCGAGAAGTTGGCACTGACAATGAATGAGACATGTGAAATTTAATTTTAAACATTTTAGGCTCCCCTGATCATTCTGATTTAATTTTGGAGTATTGAAATATTAAATCAAAATTGAGGGACTTAGATGTAGAAGTAAATGCATAAATTGGTTTTTTGTTAGTGGTAGGTAAGTCTATACAATTAGTATTATTGCTATAGTTTTGGTTACTGTGTTAGATAGGGATAAATGTTAGCTGAATCATTAAATTTTGTTACAGAGCTTTGTGTAAGAAATAATTTTTTGCAAATACACTTAATATCTTTAGGGATATTGATTCATTTGTGTATGTTATGTTGTTTTTTTTAAAGTGAAGTACTGTAGTCAAAGATATAACATATATGTGTACCATGCATTTTCCAGAAATTTCAGGAGTTTATTCGTTGTTTATAATAGCTATTAATTTGTAATGCATGAATATGAGTCCTTCAAATGTTATAAATTTATTTCAGAAGTGATTAAATTATAATACTGCGAATTCTAAGTAAAAAGTGCAATCACAAAAATCATATCTCGATCAGTCCTGTTCAAAATGTAAACTTAATCAATTCGAAACAGTAAACAGATGTAAAATACAATAAAATGTTGGTTGTCCAAATAATATAAAACTAATACATTTTTTACAAATGAATAGTCAGAGATTTGAAAAATAAGATAAAAATTATACAGTAAATAAAACATGATAAAAATACAAGAAAATCGAGCAATCTAAACAATACGCATTTATTAGGCAAGGAAAAATAATTTTCATGATAATTAAGATAACAATTTGCGACTAATAATGGTTAAATTTGATACCCGTTATAATAGAAATGTTTGCACTATATTATCTACACTTTATCGTTACTTGTTTACTGTGGCACATTCCTTTTTGTTCAATATCTTTAACTTCATATTGATATATAATTTTTCTCCAACTTTAATAAACTCGTCCTTGAAGAGGTTAACCTGATCATGTTAGTCCTTTAATCCTGTATAAACAGATCTACTTAAGGTCGCAAGTTTAAAATCATAAATTCTGATATAGTATCTCGGGTTCAGACGATACGTAGAAAATGCAACGCCTGTAGATTTTTTAAACATTCATTTTCCCTATACAAAACGAGTCTCAGAAGATTCTGATGAACAATTAAAGTGATCAAAGTTAAATGAAGAATGAATAAAATGGTATCAAGAATGAAAAAGTAGCGTAACAATCGTCCCTGGGGCGATTGTAGTATTATTTACATTCAACCAGGAAATAAACATCATAACATTAGACAAAGTACAGCATTAAATTAAAGCATTAAACAAAGTACAATTGATATAATTATCATCAAAATCGATTGATACTATTTTCTACTATAATGATGAATATATATTTTAATGGATTGAGAAAATTGAAAAAATGACCATAAATCATGTAAAACAATGACAAACGATAAAATATCATACATTCTACGAAAGGTCCCAATGTTTGTTGTTTCTACCGCAAATTTCATTGATTTATCTTCAGCTGTTCAAAATTTACGAATTTCTTAAATGTCCATGGGTCGATACTTTCAACCCCCATTTTGTACCCTTTGGAGAATAGGAAAAAATTGACAACAGGAATCAACGACACCTACATAAATCTAAAAAATTTGTGAGGGGAGGGAGGAACGTTGCTGATTTCAAATCAACTTCTCTCCATACGACTATACCTTCGCGTATTTGTCGTCTTCTAGTGGGTGGAGGGGCACCGGTTCGGCGTCTCCTGGCGTAGGTGTGAACCGGTACGATCAGCCTTGGTCTCGGTATAAGGAATCCACCTTGATTATTGCCACTCTGATTCACCTCGGACGATTCACTGTCCGTGGTGCCAGTACTGCTCGATCTCCTCGACTCAGATTCTTCTCTAGACCTACCACCTCTGCTGCCCTCCAGAACACCCTCCAGTTGAGAGATCACTTCAGCGTACGGTTGTCTGTACTCCTCTTCCTGTTCCCTCGGAGGGTCCTTGCTTCTGGTGTCGCTGGTCCAGTTCACTCCACATTCACGCCAGCTGGCTTCATACAGTAGCTCCATGGCCCTTCCACGAGTCGCATCAGGGTCCAGCAGCAATTCTGGATCCTCCAGGACCGCCCTACCGGGATAACTTCGCACTTTCATCATGGACGTTTCAATAGAATCCTCGAAGTGAGATCAGAATGAGCTTGGAAGTACGGAGGTCTTTTATGAGACTCTTTCTTTGTGTCTCTAGGCCTCTACTGTGAAAAGGATAGTCAGGCCGTCGTTCGGGACAATACCCTGTAAACTTTCATCCCAAGGAACGACCTTGCGCATGATTCATTGCTGTGGACACTTTCTGCCGGTTTCTGCGCTTTTTACTGGCGGATATAAATTATACTAGGAATCCTGAACGTAGCCCGGGACGCTTATTAATTACTGCGGTTCTCGTATCACGTTGTCTGGTAATTTATTGAACAACTACCGCGATCAGGACACCCTCATTTTTGTCGCAGACTTTATCGCCGAGATTTACCGTGGGAACGTGAAATTCGAGACCCGGCGCGCGAGTTCTGGCGTTCGTCCAGCGGGAAGATCGATGAACAGACTTTTCGACCGAGATCGCTTCCGTTTGACGTTGCGTCAGCTTCCCAGACGAACCTCATTAATCTACTGGAGGCTTCTCAAATCCCAAATGCATTCTGATTGTAAATCACCCAGGTAAACACGTGCGTTTGAGATCGAGCGTTTACATAATTAGTTTCTAAACGCGTCGAGGTGGGCCCTGTCTAATAGTTTGCTTCCAGTTTCGTTGCAAGCCCATATCTCGCGAGATTGCAGCGCTGGCAAGTAAGGATCGAGTGTTTCGCGGTTTTCCAACGCTGTATCGCTGATTCCAGGTTCGCGAGAGGAGAACAATGAGCGACGATGTGCCTATTTTTAGTTCCGGCTCGATCCGTTACGATATAAATCGTTTTTCTCGGTCGATCCTTGAGCGAAATAGGATTTCATGCGTCGTGACGGCAATCAACGTCGAACAATCAGTTTTTCCACCGGTAAATAGCGACTTCTGTCTTTGTCTTCATCCTTTGTGCAGCCTCGACGAACGCCTCTGTCCGAGCTACCGTAATTTCAGCAATCTCCGCGACTCCTTCACAGACAAGTCATCCAGCGGTGCACCGAAATCATTTCCGCGTTTTCCACCGTTCGATTTTACCGTAACTCCTGTTGACGGCGAGAACTATGGTACCCTGCACACAATCATCCGGAACCAGTCGCGAAGGAATCGCGTTGATCGGGCTGCTTCGAAGGATAGATCGGTTGCGCAACGAGATCCAGTTGTCGAACAATGAGACCCGGGGGCAGATCCGTTTCCACCGACGCGGACCTCCGAACGGAGCTTCCGTTGTCCGAAATTGTCGGATCGAGAGGGAATCGGAGGTCCAGGGGAGCCGAGTCGCGATCACTTGGACACGGATTTTGTCAGAAACGACGCGAACAAGGATCCTGGCGTCGCACGAACGAGGACACCACCAGGACCACTCCTTCGAGACTGACGCTCACTGACAGCGTTCACGACTGGTGAAAAGTACGCCCGCAAAGACCGTGCACGAGAAACTCCCTTCCCCTCTGACTGTCGATCCCCCACTATGTCTACCGCTGGTGAGAGAAAGGACAGCGGTTCTCAACCGATTCTGCTCCAATCCGTCCTACCACTCCCACGTAAATACGTACAGGGTGTCCGTAAATATTGCGTATCCGTTCTCTTCCGGTTAGCGGCTTGGTTTTGCAAAATATACGGTTTCGCAACTAGGGCAAGTTACGCGAGAATACTATAAGATACCTATATAATATAGTACGGACGATGAAAGTAAGCAAGGTCGCTTGACATTTACTTATTGTTTGTCACAATAAAATGTAATACGTGTGACGTATCACTTTGAAGGTCTTATCATTTTGAAAACGGAATGTAATGAACATGAAAAATAATATACATCGTATTCCAGGTTGCAAAGTAAAGAATGTTTGACGCGCCTAATCTCTGCGTCATTGCAATAATACAAAGTTACACATTATTCGAATCGTTTTGAATAAATATTTATCCAACAAGATACTTATTTCAACTACTTGTATTAATGTTTTTTTAATTATTGAATGCAAATAGAAAATTCTATAAGGTTTTTTCTCTCTTTTATTGACTTCCGAATTGTAATATTTCAAGGTTTTTGTTTTTATAAATGATAGCCAAAAAGTCTACTATTCTCAGGTTTCGTCTACCCCATCAGCCATGACCGTTTGTAAACATCCTAATTAGTAAAAAAAAAATGTTTAGCAAATTGTAATTTGTAAATATTTCCTTAAAGTGTTATTATGAAACGATTCTGTGTAAATACGAAATCAATTTATACTTATTTTTTAGATACTCCAAATAGTTATTAATTAAAACTCGATTATGTGGCACTTTAAACAGTCTTCTAAATTTTGTAACGTTACCATTAAAATATTTGTGCCAAGTATGCTATTTAATATCACAGAAACCTAGAAAACAATTTTATATTATCATTTAGGAATTTATATTTATTATAAAATATTCTTTTCTGACTACTTAGTATTTTTATTCACAACACGCCTTAGGTTATAGCTTAAAATTTAAATTGCATGATGCAGTGAGAAACAAACAATACCAAGTATGTTTTCCATAATTTACTCGACTGTTGTCTATAAATCGCGGTGAAATAATATACTATAATTGTGCGAACAAGATGTAAAGATACTGTGCGGATGTTTGTCAGACAGTGGGAACATTACGAGCAAAAGTGGAGCAATCTCGAGCAGATTTGTTTTTTCGTGTTTTACGGTTCATTCATCACTATTTGTAGATCTGACACGTTTTGTTATATCATCGTTTTCTTTGACTTATTCACTTCCGCGAGTAACCAAAGTTTCTTTAACAATTTTATTATTTATACGTGACGGGGGATTTTTGCAGCAAATTTTCTTCAAGTTCGTTTGAGAAATTTTCTAAGCTAGAAAATTCTTCTTTCAAAAGCTCCTGTTATCCATATTATTCACATTTTGATGTTTGTTAGCAATTTCAGTATTTATACAAGGCGGCAAATTTTTACAGTGAATTTTAGGGTGGATTTTCACCATTTTAACGATTTTACCAATTGGTCAGAAGACCGATTTTCTTTTAAGAAATACTCACATTACAATTAAAAAAAAAATGTTTATTGATTACAATGCATTCGAAATAATAAGCTCCAATTTATAATTATTAAAAATACTCATTCCCAGTTGAAAAAGTGTTTACTGCATTTTTATATTTTCTTTTGAATTTAAATCGCGTATTAAAGTCACCTCGTGTATGAAACCTGTTTTCCTTGAAAACATTCTTGTCTCATAAATATACTTTAACTTTGTAATTTTAGCAACAGTATACACTTACATCAAAATTAAGTTTAGTTTGCGATAAAATATTGCACATATAAAAGCTAGACTTGTCACGTATATAATTTTGTCGCTTATTCACTCACATAGGTTTTATTTAGATAAAAATTAGTTTACTTTTGTTACATTGTTGTAAAACTGACCACTAATGTAACTGTTTAGACAAAAAGTAATTATCGGACAGAATCTTCGGGCCAAAATTTTCTCAACCAATTTCGTATAAACTATCCAAAAATGGCCGTCATTATAAAATATTTCTAGTATGTAACGGAGTGCGATGAAACCTCATTAATTTTCAATCAGTGAATAAAAGCGTTTCACTTTATGCGTTTCTTTCTATAATTAATTCCAATTAACTCGATTTCTTCCCGTATTTCTATTTTCATATTCTTCCCCTCATACTTTGTTCACTTTGTACAATTTAAATTAAAATTTCTGTTGCGTACCGTGTTCTTCATGACAATTAAATCGTTTATTATTGAAAGAGCGTATGTCCATTTTTTAAAATTTTACACCAACCAATAAAAAAATCCTAATTTTCTTCGAAACAATATTTATTCAGTTTTCTTAATCGGAATCGGTAGGAGATATCAAAAAACACTTTTTTTTTTCTTGGCTGGCCATCTACACTTTGAAAAACGCATAACTCAACTTTCCTCCAAATATGGACATGCGCCCTTTTAATAATAAACAATTCAATTGGGAAGAGTTCACAAAGTACCTTACATTCGTAATTACCTTCATGTGAGTGATTCGAATATTGATTGATAAGAGTTATGAATAGACCGCGGATCTTTATACAATTTAACATATTTAAATACGTGAAACATGCACATTCTATACAGTAAGTAAAATAAAAAATAAATTGTGTAACATTTAAAGCAGAAAATATAGTTTTATCATAGTTTCATTTCGGCAACTACATTAAAATAAATAATATTTGACTGTTGAACTGTATAATTGCATAAACATCCGCAGTCTAGTTATAAGAATTGTTCGTGTTATACGTTGGTTTATTGTGTTGTCATAGTGATATAATTTTGGACAGCACAGTGTCGAGGTATGATCGTTGCTCGCTTGTGTCTCCTCACTGTTTAGTCTTACAAAATTGCTGGTACATTGTATATCGCTCATTTGCTGTAACACCGACACAACTAAAAATTTGCCATTTTTAAGTTATTGGTACAGAAATGACTGTTTTTGTTTGTAGTTTCTACTGGTGGAACGATATAACTGATCTTCTAAAAATCACCACGAGTGAACGGTTGTCGAAGACAGATGTTCTTAAAAAATTGCAGTATGTTATTCGAAACATTCAAATTCGTTTTCCTTAAAATCCTTCTTTCTGAATTGTGTCGTTGTTGCAGCAAATGAGCGATATATTGAACGCCGACCTCAAAAGAAGCTGGGCATTTCGGATGCTCCCGTAGTACAATTGCTATTAACCAGTTGTATGTACTATCTCTAACATAAATTAGTGTATTAGACCCACGTTGAAATTATGAGTTACGTAGGCAGAAACAGTATTTGGGGAATAGTAGACTGGTTTATTTAATACTTTGTTCGCCGCCGTCACGTATATGTGATTTTATATATTTATACTATACATTCATATGAAACAAATAAATGAGTATACCAATCGTTAATAGATAATAAATACCCAAATATTCATAAAATAAAGATTGTAAAATGTTCTATATAAAAGGAGTAGTTTCTTAGTTCAACAGCTATAATTTATTGAAAAAAGGTTAACACTACACTTCAAACAGCTGTGATCTCAGTAATTTTTAAAATGTTAAAAAATCCTTTGAGATACGATTACATGTCACTAAAGACTACAACATATCCAAGTTTTAGCAAAATCCGAAATGTTACTCCAAGAAGTGTCCGATTTCGCGTGGAATGACCCGTAGAATATTTGTTACTTAAAGAGTCCTGCAAAAAATGCTAAACGACAAGTAAGTAGTTTTCTCAAGATATTCGCGGCCGTCAAAGTCTTAGGCTGCTAGAATCTATGGAGAACGTGTGTAGTGGTGTTGAGATTTGTATTTGCTCGTGGTTCGGATGTAACTATCGTTTTTAGATATACATGAAATATTCTTCACAATCATATGTGGCCTTTTCATATAAAAATTCAAAATTATTATGTACATTGGCTGGAGACATACGCTAGTATTCGAGGAGAGAGGGCACACAGGACCCTAACAAAAGAGGGGCGATTATACCTGCGATACCTCCAGCATGAAACTTCCTGGACTGCGGGCGGATCTCCTTTGTTTGTCACAGGACTGTCAAAGCTATTATTAAAAATATTCTTAAAAATATCCGCGATATTAGCGGAATGCTCATCAGATGTGTAGGACACCATCATAAACTAAATTGCTGTTTTAAGTGCATAGTGACGGCAATTGACATTGCTTTAACGAGCGTTAACAATATACAATGCGTCACCATAAAAGATTGCACTGAGGTGAGGATGTGGAATGAATGATGAGAGAGTGCCACAGGAATAAATACAATAACAATAAACGTATTATTCTACCAATTGGTACTCTACCAATTAGGAACACTATATTTCGGATCAATATCTGTTAAATTTAGAATTCCGAAAACTGGCTTTTCTCAAACGTCTTCTGTTACTTGGCTGTTGGGGACACGTGAGTCTTTACAAGTATATTAGTTGCTGGCTATTTACCGAAGGGGTTTGTACGACGTTTGGTCTGACTTATAAAGGTTTGTGCCTATTACAGAAGTTTATTCTCGGCCTGTGACGTGTCATGAGGATGCTCCTTATCACAAAAGTACAGATAATCTTTTCAAGTTTTTAAGCATACCCTACAGAGACTCCATATGTGCACCCTTCGTTATCCTTTCGCAGTTGAGTTGCAAATACTATAGTGCTTGTTAAATGTTTCGATAGATCTTACTAATAAAGACGTAGTCTCAATGGAGATACCATCTTCGTGCTATATTCTACAAATATAACAATTTACCTAATGTCTGTACTGACAAATTGTAAAATATATGAGAAATATATAGAAAAAAAAATGTTTTGCTAGACAGTAGTCACCGCGAGGACACAAAAAGAAATAGGTACATTCTTTTATGGACACGCTGTACATATTTTTGAAGCTGCGTGCGAACAAATCAACCAATCAGCGGCCAGGGGTGGTTGTACTTTGTGCCCACTTCGCACCGGATGACCTGGGCTAACGCAGTTCGGTGCGACACCTGAATGGTCGGAACACGATGACCTTCATCAGCAAGCTTATACCTGAGATCTCTGAACGCAGTCGCTGCATTAATAAGAGTTATAATCCCTTGTTTGGGTCATTAGCAATCTGCTGTTTAATCATCCAGAAAGGTCCAGTTTACAATTTCAGTGGTCCTCATTGCACCTCAACAATTTCACTTTTTTTAACCCATCGACCTGTAGCTATTTTTGTCGAAATGTTACGAACTTTTTTTTTAATGGGATTTAGGAGAGTCAAAAGTTATCTGAAAAATACGAAGAAACAATTTCGTGTAAGGGTTGCTGAGTATCACTTGTCCCATACATGGTACAGTTGGCTCATGCATATTCTAAAGTCGAAGTATGACAGTTTATTTGTATTTAATTTTACCGTGCCGTACGTGGGACGGCAGGTCTACATGTGTTAGTAACTCCACTTTTTTATTTACAATCTGTCGAGGTCGCCAAAGGGAGTACATGTAATTATTCAGTTACAATAGCATGCCACCACTGTGGGAACAGCACTTATTATCACGTCTCGTGCATAGTTGTTCATTTTACGAGATTTATGGGATATTTTATTTTTAATCGCTTTGGAATTGAACTAAAACAGGATAAAGTTATTACATTGGCATGAGCATTTATTCTCTCTTCGCGTTTTTTAGCAGGGCGAATTATTTCATCTTGAATTAGGATTTTATTTAGATCCTTAGGGCAATTTCATTTAGTTAAAATTAATGATTTATTTACTTAGTTTTACGTTCCATTGTGTACATAATAAAAAACACTTTTCTTTTCATCTGCATTTCTTGTTCTATGATCTTTTAAAAAATTTAATCGTTTACGAGCGCATTCATTTTTTTTTAAATTCGCTGCTTAAAATAATTACTTGGTTGTATACTTAAATAATTTATTGTTTAATAACAAGGGTATCACATGCTACAGTGGTTCCAAATACTGTACACAATGCGCTCTGAGTGAAAATATTATTATTATTACACGGGCACGGCGCAATAAGATATAACATTGATTACAAAAATTTGTTAGGACGTGTTTCTGTATTGGTTATGCAAGAAGTTACAGAGATTATTTTTAAATGAAGATATATGTCTGGAGAAAAAATCAACATTATCTATATACAGGGTGTTAAAAAAAATCTAAGACTTTGGGTACTTATAATACTCATCGAGTGGAGTAAGAAATGTCTAATTTTGAAAATAAACGTCTGTATTTAACATTGAAAGGATTAAACTTAGGACTTATGTTGGTCAGACACGTTTTACTGCACTCAGTGAGTACTATAAGCACCTAAAGTCTTAGACCCTGTTTTTTTAACAACCTGTATACATTGGGTAATATTGTAATCCTGCTCAATGATCTCGGGAAGCATAACGTGAATTGATTGATAATGATAAAAATGTTGATCTCTTTTTTATGTACCTAATAGTGCATAAAGGTTAATTTGTTATAACAGAACTGGGCAGTTAATTTTATATTAATAATTTTGAATTAAAACGAAAGGTCTGACAATATTACAACTGTAGATACAGAATATTTCTTTCAGTGTTGATGCTTGACTGATTGCTCAAAATGATTGATAGTCCTCATCGTTTAATTCTTTTGAGCAGTATATCGTACTTACAGGAACTGTATCTTTGAGCCGACGGAAGTAAAGTATAAACTGAATTCTAAAACTGTAATAGAAGCAGTAAGGACATAAGTATACAGTTACGGAGGATTGAATAGAGTTTTATGTATCGTTTCCGGTATTTTATCTTGCTCTATTCGAAGATAATTACAATGCAATCAAATTATTGCGGAGGCGTTGTATCATTTTACAAATATATTGAACCGATGAGTTAATTGCTATTCTATTACGGTACGTGAACTTCCGAGAGAAAGGGCAGTGGTTCTCATTTCAATATTAATCACGAAAGAATTACCTCTGTTCATTAACGACGTCGACTCATGTTTAAAACGAAATGTTGCAAATAATTACAAAGTTTATAATTGAAATGAAAATGAAACAAACATTGACAACTTATGTGATATGTAGATTGCGGATGTTTATGCATTTTAGCATTTCCAAGTATGTCAAAAAGACTCATTTTAAGAAGTCAGTGAAATAAATGATATAATTTTGAAATACTTACAAAATAAGATTATTTCCTTCGAGATCTCGCTTTTTTATGTATATTGGAATATAACAATATTTAAGAATAAAAATATATATTTGCATAAACATCCGCAGTCTAATGATCTGTGTTGTCGACTGAAAATTTGAAATAACTTGGCCTTTAAATTTCCTCTTGACCATTGGTTTCTTTCGAGTTTCTGTAATGTTTAAACTTTCGAATGAAACGAGCAGGTAATATATTAGCTGCGGACCTCGAAGTATTTCAGGATTTTAGTAATGATGACTGTTTGTCTAATCTGCCTATCAATTTTTATTAAATTATATTAACAAACGAAGTGTGGATTAATAATAAGTCGATACAAATGTACAATATTCAATAAATTATCATAAACATTGTAGACTGTAACGAGCGTTTCATTTTGTTGGTGAGATTAGGAAACAATTGTTCGCAGTTTTACGATTGTGCTATATTATTTCTTCTTATGCAATTTCAAGATGTCCAATTTTGCCAATAAAAATTTTAACATATTGAATTATTGTAATAGTTACATTGAATAAATAATAAGATCTCTAGTTTCTTTCATAGTTTAAACACAGGGTGGACTATCAGAAACAGACACTTCAGTGACGATTTTATAATTCATTAGTTTCAAAAATATGAACTTTGAACCATGTAAGTTGCATAACTTAAAGGGACACACATGATAGAGAGAAAACTTTTTGTTCCAGATCAGGACTATTTGAATTCTTCAGCACAACTTTCTTTTTTTATATGAAATGATATCTGCTAATTTTTATCATCTTTTATTTAATGTTTTTATTTCGGCGTTGTAAAACAGATTTGTTGATGTATTCTCAAGCTGAAAAACTTATAAGTAACAGATGTATGTGTGCATTACTGCAAGCATTTATTAAAACAAATTGAGAATAGATTCTTTTTGAAACACAGTATTGTTTACCGATGAAGTCAAAAACCTGCGACATAAAAAAATCCCAAAATCTGTGAAAACAGAATTGTTTGTGGAAAATCAACAGAAAAATTCAGTGATAAGCGCACTGTAAAATTTACAGGGTAAATTATTTGAAAAGTTATACTTCGAGATTTTGGGATTGAAAAATTGAGAAGAAAAAAATATAATTTTCGACTTCTATTAAATAAGATTTTATAAACTTTATACATTCAGACATTATTAATGAAAATTCACACATGTATGCATTGAGGTTTATTAGAATATGTCATTTTAATATGATAAGTTTAGAACTATAAGAAAGGTTCATAATATCCTTTTTCTCATACTTTTATATATAGAGTGTCTCGCAATTAGTATTATATTAGTATGGTCCAGTAGTAAGTAATTTTACCTAAAAAACTCATTGAAAATGTAGAGCAATAATTTTTTTGGAAAAAAGTGGTGGAAATCAATCAAGTTTTTTTGTATAATTATATATTCCACATGCTTTGTATATTTTGTGTATTGTATATTACTTGTACACATTTTATATATTTTCTGTACATTTTCTATACACTTTTATTTGTTCATGTTCGTAAATATTTCCAAGGCCATGATCAATTGTTGAAAACGTTTTCTAATAAAAGAGGCGATCGTAAGTTAGCTCTTATTATTATTAAAAAGTTCTAAAAGAAATGAATCACTTTAGAATACCGAGAAGTACAAATCATCACTGTCAAATAAACGGAAGTGAATATGTCGACATACATGAAAGTTTCTTTTGTTTACATATTACTTTTTGTCGCGACAAATCTCTTCTCGTTCGGGATGAACGTACTTACTCGTGTTCACAGTTATTTACGCAATCGTTACGTGAAATGACATAAATGTTATATGTTTACACAGTTGGTTTAACCGTATCCGTTACTCGTAAAAAAATTCGCGTTATTACGCCGTAGGAGATTCACTACGTTTGGATTTAATTGTAGCATTGCGTCCGCGATTACGCGGAAGCCTAACGCATTTAAACAGACACACGTACATACATACATACATACACTACCGTCAAAAAGTTTGTAAATTGTATTAGGCAGTAATACGACTTGGGCATTTAACCCGTAACTACTATCGGGTCACACGGACCCAGCGCTACAAAAATACAATTTGTACAAAATGCCTTTAATAATATTTTGTTCACTTTTATTGTTAATATAGTTTATTTAATATTTCTAACCTCTTCAGGGACAAATTTGTTGAAGCTAGGAAACGTAACATGTACTCAATATAAATTCATATTTACAAAATGAGGAATAAAGAGTTAACAAAATTTAAACATTTGTAAGAAAAATAATGTACGCACACATGGCCGTTAGATGTCATAGTTTTGTCTATAATCATTGAATTAGAGAAACAAACTAAACGTGCACATAGGGTAAGTGCACCTAATACCGCCTATCAAATTCCAAATCGTTTTCAAGTAATGGGTAAAAAACATTTTTATATCAAATTAGTCTCAAACAGAAGGGACATTATTTGTAACGCTGTCAATAAAATATGCCTCTTTATACATGTTGGGCTATAACTTCAGTCTGTTGCCGATTTTTGTTAACGCTTTCTTTTTTTCAAAATATTACGGGTAGGCGATATTACGTGCTAGGCGATAGTAGGAGCACTTACCCTACGTGTCATTATCCTTGAAGAAGTTAAGAAGAAATAAATTCTTCTTTACACAAAATGTGCTTTTTAATTGCAAATTTCAGAAGTGGGTCCCAGGGACCCGCTAGTAGCACTAGTACCAGTAGAAATTTTGGATAGTAGTAGTTACGGGTTAATAGAAAAATTATGGACTGATATTTTAACAATACTAAACACAGTATTAAACGATGTTAATTGAATCGTTTATTATTGGAAGGGCTCAAGTTTATATTTTGGGGAAAATTAAGTTCTGCGTTTTTCTAGCCGTAGATGCCTAGCCAAAAAAAAGTGTCTTTTGATACCTCTTATCGATTTCCATTGAAAAAAACTGAATAAACATTATTTCGAAGAAAATTAGGACGTTTTATTACCGGGTGTAATGTTTTAAAAAATGAACGTACGCCATTTCAATAATAAACGATTCAACGAACCCACGTGCAGTTCTCGAGTCTTTTTCGACCCACGTCGTTCTAATTTATTTTTAAACATTGTTCTTATCGAAGAAATGTAATTAAATTAGTATCAATATGCTTGTTTCTGTCCCCTTGACATTGCATTAAAAGTTTATTGTCTGGATTCATATGGCGTGGTGATAATAAAAACTGTTACACATAAGGTCTTTAGGTCTTTTTTGACCCAACATAAACGAGGCACAAGCAAATAACAGAAATCAATCATGATCGAATCTTACACACAAGTGAGTGATAGTATAATCGAAAGATAAGATATAAATAGCATAAAATGACCAGAATAGTTTTAATAATGCTAAAAGAAAATGAATTATTGTATGGAGGGATCCGAATGGGGGGAAATTCTTATGCAAACAGCAGTGTTATCAAGTATGTAAAACCTGGCATAAATAAACAATTTGGGCAAAATATGTTGTTTTTCTATAATTAAAGCTACTACAATAGATGCGACTAGATGATCCTATGCTTTGTTAATACTCACATTATATCATAAAGCTGAAAATATGAGTTTCATATATTCGGGTCATTTTTGACTCAAAGATCTTAAGTTTATAGCTGAACGGAAGAACGCTCTAGGGTTAAAGGAGTATTCTCCTTTCTCGGCCTATTTTTGAAATTTTTTTTTTAAAAACTGAGCAACATATCTTTATAAAACTTTGTAGACTTATTCATATGCACTTATACTACATTCATGAATTTTTGTACATTGTCATGATTTAAACTATAGTAATTATTCACCGGGAAAGTAGATAGTTTTTTGTTTTTCTGTACCACTAATAGTTTCGAACATATTCGCGGGGACACATTGAAATGGGACACCCTGTATACAACACAGAAAGGATCGATTTATAAAATACACCGTGAATAAACCATACTGGACAAAGGCAACATTGCGGTAAAATAATAATTACAAATATCTAAGCTTTTTCTCTTTTATACGAAGCGTATTTATTGTTTGCTCCTATAAATGGTTTTTCTAATGTAATATAAAATAACATAAAGCTCTTTTCACACCGATCCAATTGATTACGCTATTACAGTCTCAACAGATGTACTTACATACGCATATGTATATTTCTATTGCAAAGCAATTAACAAGACAAACGACATTTCTTCTGGGACGCACTAATCCTATTATAGTGATCTGAAACTCTTGAGCGTTAGTGTACGTCGAAAGCAAACGAGTATCCCTGGCATTAAACTAACAAATTTATGGAACATCACGAAAGTTTAAATGTGACTTTATGCAATTACGTAGCGAAACCATTATGCGTAATATGAAAACTGCGAAAACAGGAAGGACATGGCAGATTCGATCATATGTTATCGCAAAACGTTCGTTCGATGGCGAATGTATTATTGGATTGTTCAGAAAGTTCGTAGTGGAATTTAATGAAAACTTTATCTTCTCCCCATTTTTCCTTCCATTTTTGTTTGATGCAATTACTTAAGAAGTTATTATAAAAATTAAATTACTTAATAGTTGCAAAATAGTGCTTCTTTGGTAGTAATAACTGCTTTTTCGTTAACCAATAGTCCTCGATGGGAAGGTGTCCATACAATTGACATCGATATTCCTTTGTTTAGTAGATCGTTGTGTAACTCTTGTATGTTTCTCATTATTGCACTAGTGGTTGGTATAATTTGTGCTAGTTTTACTGCACTTTCTATATTGTATATCTTTAATTTGTTGTAGACCTCTTAGAATTGCATAGCATTCAGCCGTGAATATACTAAATACGCGTGGAGTAAAAAAGTCTAACAAGAACCGAATGAAATGGTAATCAGAGGATGCTACATCCGAGGCAGGACATTTGAACAAAGTTTCAGAAATTTCTATCGGGTGTTCATTAAAACGTGTTGTCTTTCACAAATACAACTCCTTTCCTAATGATCAGTTTCAGATATTTCTGTTTAGTTACTACATTTAGGTTTAGGTTTAGGTTTCTCCCTTGGAGTCAGTCCAAACGATTGCATTTCAGGAAGTACTCTCCTTACGTATCTGTACCTTGGCAAAAAAGGGGCAAATGTCCAGTTTGCAATTTTATGGAAAAATTAGCACATTGACCCTTTTTAGTGTAATACACGTAACTCATTGGACTCTTGAGAATGTATCTAACTTTGCTTATAACAGTGGAAAGACAGTGACCCATTCTTCTATAATAACGTTCATGATTTTGATGTGAATGGAGCATAAAACTAAAATGCAATAATTTTGGACAATGCCTCTTTTTCTACCAAGATAAAAATATATTGTCCAACGAACTATAGCCTTTTTTTCGTTTTCTTTCATCTAGGTAACTCAGCATCGACTGCTATGATCATTTAGCCGGGAGATCTACTGTACTAGGTGGGTTCCAAACCATATGTCATTAGTAGACTACGGATGTTTGTGCAAATATATATATTTTTAGACTTCCATGTTTCCTATATTAATGCAGTTAAATGAATGGATCTTCAACAAGACTGCATTTGCTTCTTGAAATGTTTAAAACATGTCATTTTTATTTTGCTAATTGTAAGTTATTAAATGTCTATCATTCACCAATTTGGATACATTAAATTGCATAAACGTCAGCAGTCTAGTTATTAGCATCAGAGAAGCATAGTTGCGGCATTTAATTGACTCAATTCTAAATAATACCCATTCGATTGAACCAGCAGTTATTTGATAGAAGTTCATAATAAACAATTCTCTTCAAGCTCCACCAAGCAGAATCTGCCTATCGAAAACGCTACGGGCGTATCGAATAATGGAATAAATTACTGAAAATTATACTGCTGTTTTATATCGCGTTAATTTCTCTGGTTACGTGCACATGTTCGTTTAAGTGTAAAGAAATGTGATTGTTTGGAAATTGTTTCTTCTTCTGTGAGCAATTATACTTGTTAGCATGGAATTCGTATACGCAATGCTCGAATGTTTTATGCGTGTTACTACCAGGAAAGAATAACACTGGCATATCATTTTCCTTTTTTTGTGAATTATTCATTGTTCAGTTATTTATTATCACTATTCGCTTATGCTTAATAATTACCACTGTTATATATATCATTACATAAGGAATTACTCAAGAAGATAATCATCAGACACTAACTTTGTTGCTTTGTATCATTCATTCGGTAGACTACATACATATTTTTATTCTTAAATATGCTTTTGCTTTAATATCGATCAAAAACAGGACTTTTAAGACAATTATCTTTCTTGTATAATTTTCAAGATTGCATTTTTTATTTTATAATCGTTTATATGACAAATTGCATAAATATTTACAGTTTAGGTATAACTACAACTTTCACTCTAATAAATATAGGAACGGTAATTTTGTTTTAATTGAATCGTTTATTATTGGAAGGGCGCATGTCCATATTTTGGGGAAACTTAAGTTATGCGTTTTTCAAACTGTAGATAGCAAGCCAAGAAAAAAAAAGTGTCTTTTGATATCTCCTATCGATTTCAATTGAAAAAACTGAATAAACATTACTTCGAAGAAGATTAGGCAGTTTTTATTGGTTGGGGGAAAATTTAAAAAAAAATGTTGCCCTTTCAATTATGCATTCATTAAATAATATTATCTTTGTATTATTGTTTGTATAATCTTCACTAATGAAATTGATACAGAATGAAAAATTGTATACAATTAATAATTTAACTTTCTCACAGTGTAGTATTGTTATAAAAATTATTAGAATTCTCTGGATTATTTTTTTACCTTTTTGGCTGTCGACATGTAAATATAAAAAAAATCACGTAGGTAGATCGGAAAAAGTTTTTCGCGTAAACCCGCCCAAATGCGCGTTCGTAAAATTCCGAAAATATCGACCGATAATTCGGGATCGTTCGGTGAAGCACGAAACGGAATTTCCTTTATTTAATATGACCCGCATCCTTATCATTGCAGGGGAATGCAGTGTATTTTAAGCAACATTTTATTTATAACCACCGCCACGGGAACAGGTTTTCGGAAGAAAAGGTAAACATGAGTCAGTCGATTTTTGCAAAAAACTGATGAATCACAAGCTGCCCTGTTGCAGCGAAATGGATTTCATTGAAAAATTGTCTTTGTCCAAAGAAAATCGTATAATAATAAACTTTTCTAAGGATAATCAATATACAGTAGAACCTGGTTAATTCGACGTTGGATAACCCATAGACGCACACTTTTTTTTCTAGATCTTCTAGATCGGCCTCAGAAACACACTTTTTTTTAAATGTTCCTTTGTTGCTACAAGAAATTAGATGAAAAGACAGTACTTATAAGGGTTAATTAATACGATTTCTATTAGTTTTTAAAAAAAAATTATGACGCTAACATCTACAGAAATTTCGACTGGTAAGTTTGTTGTTGTTTTTTAGCAAAAATTTACATGACTATAGCCGTCATTTGCCAGCACATTGACGAAAATCTGACGGCTATAGCCGTCATTTGCGGCAATGGGCTTATTCGAAATGTTAGGTAGTTCGAAGATGCTATACTTCCCCTTGAAATTCTCATTTCAGTCAATGTTAAAAAGTGTTATTTAATTCAAATTTTCGAAGCACATGTTTGAATACAGTGATACCACGGTTATTCAAACGCGGCTTATCCGTAAATTCTCCTTCTATATTACTTATAAGGTGGAATTATCATTAGTGACATTCTGTTCTTTATTTTGTACCATCGTGTATTTTTATATTCTATACCAAAAGTATTAGTTTTGTGAAAAACATAAGCACAATATAAGGCATCTTGTTACGGATTACAGTTCGGATAATCGAGGTTCTACTGTAATTCGAATCTTGGATGTCACATGTGAATCATGTTTTAGTTTGAAACATTCCTGAGTATTCTATATAGAATCGTTTCCGTTGTTTACTCAATTGTTTCAATACCGACTACTTCTGAAGCTGCCAAACTGCTGGAAATTCTAAGAAGATTTATTAAAGCTGAACCCAACGTTCAGGACAGCACTTTTCTCCGTCTAAATGAATTAGAAAACTTTGTTTATACTGCGAAAATAAACAAATAAAAACAAACAAAAATTACAAATTTCTTTAAACGAGACATTATGTGAGTTCTTTTTATTTTTAGAATAGCCCGATATTCTTGTCTGCTTATTTCAGTTTGTACTCAATCAAATTTTGATGCATGTTATTTTATGTATATATAAAATATAATATATACATATTCATGGCACGTTTTATGTCTTCTTTGAGCTTGCTATATTCTATGTATGTATGTGTTACCGCTGATGTGCGAATTATCGTTAATGCTAGCATTCGCTAGTTATTGTCAACATTAACTGAATCAAGCCGGTAAGGTACGAATAAGTACTTATTTTCACTCAAACCAACCCAACCCAATCATGTATTCTCTATTTTTTATAGTAAAAGTATTTTTTATAATAATACATAAGATCTGACTTGTTGATATCAAATTATATTCCTAAAATACACATTAACTAAAAATTGTTAAATAAAGTTTGAGTTTCATTTGAAACACATAAGAATTACCTACGGAGTACGTATCTTTTATGTTGTGTTATACATATATTTTAGGGATATAATTTATTATCAAAAAATAAGATTATATTTATTATTATAAAAGACACTTTTACTATAAAAAAGGGCGAATATATGGTTGGATTGGGTTGGGCTGGAGTGGAAATAATACTTTATTCGTTTTTTAACGACTTGATTCAGTTAATGTTAACAATAACTGGGGAATGTTGAGTTTAACGATTTTCGAACATTAGCGTTGACGTGTATATTATGCAATCGTGCTAAGTTTTCAGTAATTCGAATTATTTTAAATTCTCCGTGGGATTCGAATTAAAACGGTTCCACTGTATATAACTGTCAGTTGGGATCCTCTGTCCGGCCAAAAATATTTCGGAAAGCATAAGGCCCAGGAAGCTGAAGTTTGGTAGGCAATCAGTGCTTATCCTAAAATGGTGCATGAGTACCTTAATGCCCGAAAGTTTTCCCGTGGAGGTGTGCTATCTCCCGATTTTAATTTTTTTTTAATATATAATTGTCAGTTGTGATCTTCTGTTTGGCCAAAAATATCTTAAATACCATAAGGCATAGCAAGCTAATAATATCCGAAAAAATTGATACAAGCACATACGACATCTTGTACCATTGATTTTTCAACGGGATATAAACTAGTATAAAATATTGTACAATAAACGTCAATTTAAAATTGTTCCCAGAAATTGAACACGTAAGTCATTTTTATCAACCTTGAATCATTAACACATACGAGGCCGATAACGTAGTTCTACGTCATTTCAAAATCTTTAGCAGAATGCCGGTAACGTAGTTCTAGCCATAAGGCTTGTGGCAGCATGATATCAAGAAGCAATATTTTTTATATTTATACACATTTAAATAGCAGAACCTTGCGGTATTCAGTTATAGGCTTTTGGAAATTACATGCGGTATCCAGCTAACAATAAGCGTCTCGCCCGACAAACGCCGGTCGCGAACGTGTTAATGACTGTTTTCATAAATTATTTTTTCTTTACAGTCTTTTCTTAACACGTTGAATACCACAGTGGAAACTGCCCTACCTAGTCAGATACATTATAATCTACTGTTTTAAATATAAATCGCGAAAATTAAATTCTCTAATTTCTCAAAAACTATTATAGGTAAAGACGAAATTCTTTTTGTGCACTTTATGGTTCGATAGGCCATCTTTATGACACATTGTGTGCTCCTTCAGGCACTGGGGGGTCGCTGGGAGTGCGCACCCCCTATTTTTTTAACGAAATAATATAGGAATTTTTGTAACAGTGACTAGCTTTAATAAAAAAAAATAAACTTTGTCTGAAACATTTTTTCATATTCTGCATAATTAAAAAAATATTCAAGTCTGACCTTTCTTGGGAGGGCCCCTTGTAAATACTATTGGGTTGGCCAAAAAGTTTTTTCGTTTTTGTCAGCAGGTAACTTTAACGTCGCTTTAAGTGTGAATACTTCCCTTTCTTTTAGCAAATGTATACATTACGTAAGCGCTTACATATCAACGCGTCTTATAAAAAAAAATATCAAGATTAATAGACCTTATCACTTGTTATAAAGGGTTAAACATGGAAGATAAAAAGACGCATTTTTGCCGTATTATGTTATATTATTATCGTAAAGGTAAAAACGCTGTGCAAATTTCGAAAGAAGATATGTGCACCATCTTATTATCACTTATTCCGATCCCTACAAAATTCCCTTGAAGGGAAAAAATTTGAATGTTTAGGAGCCTGCAAAATGCATCTGGAGGAGTTTTTCGAAAATAAAACTGGGACATTTTTCCAGGAGGATATTATGAAGTTGTCTGAAAGATGGCAGAAGATTATTGCATAATATAGTTTCAGTTATAAATATAAAATTTGTGTTTGAATTTCCTTTAAGAAAACGAGAAGACTTTTGGCCAACTCGATGTATTCCGCAACAACTTACAGTGCTTCGATTCAATACACTTCACAATTATATGTATGTACCATCTTTTCTCAACAATGAAATGTTAATAGACCGGCGCGTCAGCTACCGGTGAGGCAGTCCACGTGTTAAAGTAAGAATTTATTCAAGGAGGCTATTATGTACAGACTCTTCAACTATTATACAGCTATTATACACATGATTTTTTTTATCTATATCGCTTCATGCACACGCGTGAAGAATGTAATTTTAAGACACTATAAAAATTATTATTACTCACCCTCCATGACGTAAACAATGGATCCAACATCTCCTTCGCGTATAATAGTCGAACCGGCTGAAAACGTAACAGGATACATGCAATCCACGATCTCTCGAATCTGCGTCAGTTCCAAATTCTTCATGAAGTCATTGTCCAAAATGGCGGCTTTGATCAGCTCACGGGACCTTAAAGTAAAAAAGAAAGTTCATTTTCTTATTATCATATGGTTCTGTTTGAAATAAACAACATAATACAAGAAATAATCAGAGAAAGTAGCGAGAGATTTAATCAATTTGACTTCATAAAGTGTTTAGTAAAAATTGTTACGTTAATTGTCGGATCTGAAAGTAAAAATGAAAACCGATCTTTTATGATGTAGATCGTTTTCAAACATTGTAATGCAAAGAATAATTAGAAAATGTAATACAGAATTAACCATTTTCGTTTTGTGATGTCATTGTTCAAGATGGTAACTTTAAACCTTTTAAGCAGGAAAAAGTAATTCGACATGAATAAATATTAACCCTTTGAACTGTTAATTTTTTTTAAATTTCTTTTCAATAATTCCCTATTATTTTAAATGTTTTATTTGAAATGTTCTTCAAAAGGCAGTTGGTTGGCAGGAACCAATTTAAACAATTTCTTTTACTAATTACATTGAAAATAGCATTGGAACTTCGCTAAGATATAATATTTGTGGAATTTCTGAATATATTGGTTATCTAGGTAAAAAAAAATATTGCGAAATAAAATACATGTTTAAACTGGCAATTTAAAAATGACAAGTGTGACTTGACATAGAAGTACATACCTGTAAATAAAATCGATGACGAGTCACACTCGACAAAAGAGTTCAAAGGGTTAAGTAACAATTTGTAAATTCTTCTTAATATTTTAAAAATTGCAGAAAATGTAAATAATTAACGATGGGTAATGGTTTATACATAGAAGTATTTAGTAGAACCTTGATTATCTAAACGTGTATCATTCGAAAATTAATTATGTCATGTCAGTTACAAGCTATAATTGTCATTAATGAAACTGTGTATTTAATTTTACCCGATTATATATTTTACATTCTAAAATAAAATTATCTATAATTATGCGAAATATAATTACAATGCGAGTCACCCTGTTACTAATTGTAAGTGCAGTTCGGACAATAGAAGTCCTACTGTATTTTATTTTCAATATTTTTATACTCTGGATAATTTTTACAATTATAAATTTAAAAATTGTATACTCTTGTCTTATATTGTTACAGGTAAAAGTTAAAGAACATGATGCTAGGCAATTTCTCGCGCAGAAGGAGTCACGAACTCGACTTTTGAAACGAAAGTGGAAAGTGCTTTTAACACATTATGACAAAATACGTTAGTTGCATGAAATTTTCGTGACTTGTACATATGCCAGCAACTTTCTCACTTTTCTAAATTCTATCTTGCAAAGATACGCATGATGCATCATTTAATTACCAGATTCATTAAACCACTAGTATTATCGTTAATATATCCACATAATAATTAAATTAAATAGTAAAATTGTTACTCACTTTCGAAATAACGATGTGGTACAATTTATGAATGAGCAACAAGAACAAGAACAAGAGCTTGTAAGAGCATATGATGTGATAAAGTATAGTATGCGACACTTGACGAAACACAGTGGTTTTTTAAAAAAAAAAATATTATTTTCCATGAACTTAATTTTTTAATATTTACGTACTGCGTTTCTAAGAAACTAATGGAAAATTATGTGCAAATACATACGAAATTCATTGGTCGAGCAGCTTGCAGAATCGTATACTAATTTTTCACGGATTTTATTATTAAAAATCAGTCTGACATCATCTGTCATCGATGTTCGTGAATTGAAAATACAAACTAACCACATATTTCTACTGCCGCAGTATAAAACATTTTGACATTCGTCAATGTACTTTTACAATAAGAATAAATTATTTGATTCATACAGATGCACTTGCAAAAAATATAGAGTATTAGAAACTAAAAGTATTTCTATAATTGAAATTTAAAACTTATTTTATATTATATTATATAAAATGCTCTGTCATCGAAGCTCACATTTGTAAAACAATCGATTTCAAAGATGTCCCCGAAACTTTTGTTTCATTTGAAAAGATACTCGTAGGAATTTTTTCATTCGAGAGATATATTAGTAATTTAATTTAACTTTCTAAGCTTGCATAAATTTAGAAAAATATTTATACTAACATGTAATTATATTTTTAAATGGTTATGGAGAAAACGATGTAAATAAATATAACCAAGTCAACTTTGCATTATAAAATTTGGTTTCGTTTATGGAAATACGCATATGTCTACCGTAACATAAAAACAATACTTAAATTCAATTAATATAATAGGTATACAATAAATGCAAAATGGATATAAGATGTTTAACAGCGATAATACAATTTTTCTTACATTCGATCCTGTTGGAATTAAGATGATAATTATAGATAATTATAATGTAAAATTTTCAAAAATATCGATTATATCATTTTGTGGATACATTAAAATATAATAACAGTTTTTTAACAATTATTTTAAGAATACCAAAATTTGTACATGTAAAAAATTAGGT
This sequence comes from Macropis europaea, assembly GCA_916610135.2. Classification (NCBI taxonomy): domain Eukaryota; kingdom Metazoa; phylum Arthropoda; class Insecta; order Hymenoptera; family Melittidae; genus Macropis; species Macropis europaea. The sequence continues at coordinate 40,430,249 of OU744344.1, forward strand.
TTGCGTAGAAAGCGTGGGAATAAATACTAAAGAAAATTGTATAAATCTCATTTTTCTATTAATTATATATAGATTAAATTTTCTATAAATCCGAGGACTTTATTTATTCATTCAAATTAGTTGATAGTTAATATTATTACAAAACTTCCTCTGAAATATTCAACACTAAATCCATAAACTAATTCCGATTTACCTGCATCTAAATCGAATACAAAAATATCTGAAAAATGCAATTAAAAGATCAGATACCGGACAAACAAAATATCCGATTTGAAAGTTCTGCATTTTACCTTATTTCCGCAGAACAACTCTTATTTTTAAATATCTTGTTGTTTCACAAACAACTCTATCTTTCACTTTCACCGAAAATTGTTACCAGAAATCGGTGACGTTCACATGGATCTACAAACGTGCAAAACTTGAAAAAATACATGGGATGCGTCAAAGGATGTCGTCAATTTTGAATCGATCCCCCTTTCAGGAGTACTCATGAAATCGCTTCGTGGATACGATACAATTGTTATTTAGAGCAAAGCACGTTCTCCTGACACGAGCACCGTCAAAATAAATACAGTGATGATTTCTTTGTAAGCATTCGAAGAACGTTCATAATAATTTTCGTGTTAACACAACTCACACACCGCTCATTTAACGTTGCACACAGTCGATGATCCGAACGTAACGCTTGCGTTTATTCTCAGAACGAAACATCAAAAGCGCCGAACTATGTTTATTACGCTGCACCTGTTTCATGTTCTATGATCCCACACGCCATGCCTGGAATAAGTACACGCGGGATGCTGTGGTAAATCTCTATTAACCTTTGTCGTCGACCGTTTATTGCTGTATTACAGGCGCCGTAGGTAAGCGCATCAAGGTCACTTCCCATCTACTTGTTCACAAAGAAATGCAATACCCATTGTCCATGCTTGCAGATTTTTTTTAATCTTTAATACGTGGCAGTGAATCGTGGGCTGAATTCAATTTATGATTATGGGGTAGTTCCTATACAAAGTGTCCCAGTAATCGTGGAACAGCCAAGAAGGTGATTCCTCGTACGAAAGTAAATCGAAATTGTAGAATAAAGATTTTGGATACGATGCTTCGTTTTTGAGAGTAATGACTTTAACCCTCGCATTATCAAGGTATTTTTTGAAATTCGAATTACCAATGGGGGGGGGGGATGGCTTTTGTGTCCACCTTCAAGAAATAATTAAATCTGGTAAATTAATGCCGGACTGAATGATAGGAAACATTCTGCAAAACCGAAACATTCAAATTACTCCGCAATAAAGTATGAGGTAAGTGCCTCTTATATCGGCCACCCGTAATGCTTTGAAAAAAAAAGAGTGTTTGATGTTTGCTTGTCTTCCATTTTTTTAATCTTGATTAAAGATAATTACATGTTAACTGTTTTAACCTGATGTGCATTAAACACAAATAATGTCTCTTTCATTGCAGACTAATTTGATATAAAAATGTCTCTTGCCCTTTACTCCAGAACGATTTGGGTAGGCGATATTAGGTGCAATTACTTTAAGCTTAATATATTCAACAATAATTTTTTTTGTCAGGTTTTTGACCGGACGGATTAGCAAAATAAATACACAAAGTGTGATATGGTGGACCCAAAGCATCCCCCCCTGGTAGTGCCAGTTTTAACCCTTTGACTGCAAAAGGCGTATATATACGCCCAAGAAAAGTAGCTTTTACATGTTTACGGTCACTATGATAGCTTCAAGAACTAACTGTCAGTTCTGAATAATATATGAAAATCCAAAGCTGAATTAGAACATAAATATAAGTAATAAATTAATAGAGGGTACAAAGAAGTAATAATTGAGGCATACAACAAGGCAAAATAGAAAGGCATAATAGAATCAACGAATATGAGAAATCAACGGCTGTTTCTCAGCTAATATTACTCCGCACACAGCGAACGGTTTTCACTGGGAGTGTGGCGCAGTCAAAGGGTTAAATATTGTCGAGTACGTGCGCACTTGATTATCAATAAGTTGATTTTTTTATATTATATTAAGACCATGTGTGATATTGATTCTTAAATAGAAATGATTTTAATTATTTTTAGCCCATAACGGAAGCACATATGGACGGAAGAAGAGGTTAGGAGTATAATAGAATGTCGATTATTCATTCGAACGTTGCTTAACGGAAACGTCGACTATCCGAATATCGGGTATCCGTAGGACCGATTATCGGAACACAGAATGAATCACGTATATAAACTACGTAATAATGTTTACATTTTGGAAAATATGTCCTTCTTGCTTCAAATGCCCAATTGTGGTGTCTTATTTGAGTTCAATGCATACACATTTCATATGGAACCGACCATAATGAATTGGAAAATTTGGCACGCAATGTATGTACTGTAGTGCCGCGTTAGATGACCGTAGCTCAGGACCATATCTGGTCAGCTATGAAGGGAGGTAGAGTTCTATATAGGAAATTCCGAATATGTTTCTCCTCCATTGAATGCGAATGAGATATGTTTTACACGGCACTACTGTACCTGGATTTTAAAATTGCAATTATGAGAATATTCAGGAATGATTATAAATAGATCAGAATAATCCAGGATATAAAATTTATGAACGATCTTGACATTGTATGAGCTATCCTTGCTGAAAAAAGTGATGATACAGATAGATACATGGTGGGATCATGTACTATCTCACTACAACGTGAAGCTGAAAATTCATTGGATATTATATTCAAATTGGCAAAAGCACAAAAAGAAATAGATGTAGTACAAATATTTAGTTTAGAAGAAATTCGACATTCGACTATATCTAAAGATGATTAATTTATTTTCTATATTTCGTTTATCATGTACTTTTTCACGTAAGAAACATCCATAGTTGAAAATTGTTTTGTTTCCAGTTGTTTTATGACATATTCGCAAATTTCGTTCTTCTAGCCCAATTATCCGAAAACCGCTTGTCGGAATGGGTTTGTCTTCCTATTAGTTTGGATAATCGACGTTTTTCTGTACTTCATTATTAGCTTACTCTTCCCTGTTTCGTTGAGTAAAAATTTGTCCACGACGAGGTTGATATCTTCAATAACTTATAACTGAACAAAGGAAATATCTCGTCGAAGCTGAATATATTATTCTGAATTATATTGAATCATCGACGCAAACGCCATTGTGTTTTTAATTAAGTGTACGAATACCTGAAGAATATTTGAACATGGTTTTCTAAAAAACGACGCCTTATATGAACAAATTCTATTTTATATTTTCTACTTATTTTTCTATGAGGAGTCACCTCCTTTTCGGTTTTACCACGTTTACTGGAACATCCTGTATAGTCATAACTGGATTTTGTTCATCAACAGTCTATATAATGTCGTCGCCTAGTTCTACAAGTCTTACGATGAGTGGCTCACCTTCCAGGCTGCAATTGCCTGATCGAAATTTTTTAAATCAGCTTTGGCACTTACACTGATTATGTTCTCGTGGTATAGCTCATAAACAGACTAGGCCACGTAAAAACTAAAAACAGACCATACAGGATGTGCCAGTTTTTTTTCAGTTAAATTATATTAGGATGTCAACTAGTATTAAGTTGTTTTATGATGAATATCAGTTTTCGAAACTGTTCCATTTGTTTCATAGTTTTGAAACAACCTATATTTATGGAATTATACACGCATTTTACAAAATTAAAATTAGTTCATTTTCATGGTGTATTGACGTACGAGAAAATGAATAATATTAAACTAGAATACACACAATATTTAAATCAATATTTTAGAAACTCATAGTAATACTGTGTAAACAATGTTCATATTTTTTTATTTTAATCATTCTATTTAAAAAAAAAAACATTTTACATTTTAGTATATGTTTAATAGTTAAGTTATTAGTGAATTTGTATTCATGTTAAGAAACATTTTACACATGCATTGTTTCATATTATTATATTCTTTTTTATTTCACTGTATAGTAACGCAGTGTAATAACATACAGGAAATGTAATTTTTCTTTAAATTTCAATGTTCAGACTTAAACGAAAAATATTTGACATTTTTATATCTGTTAATAATTATATTACTACTAAATTCTTCATTATGTTAAGAAACACTTTGCATATCTATTGCCTCATTTTGTACGTTTTTGTTATATACTATTTTATGTGAAACAAATAATACACATTTATTACCGTGTGTATATATTTTTTAATGTAATAACATAATTACTTTTATCATAACACAATTATCTTTATGTATTCACATAATATGTGGCTGTGAACTATCAGTCACCTGTATTGTATAGTTTCAAAAGGTTAAAAGGAATCAAATGCTGTAACATATACATAAATACTGTAGACAACGCTTAATGACCTCGAATGAGTAAAAGTTAACAGGTTAAGGAGAGAGGTACTAATTAGTATGAGACTTCTGCTGGATGTCCTTGACTGTAGCACAGATTTTTTATACGCATACGCAATGAATTGATTGAGAAATGAAAAAGTGAACTACAACTGCTGATTGCAACAAAAAAAAATGTTTAATTCATTCATCAACATAACCTCTATATATATATAAAAGTAAAAATATGTATGTTTGTTAGGTAAAGGGTTCTATACCGTTCAACGTATCCGCACCAAATTTGGCATGAATATTCTTCGACACCCTAGAAAAAATACTGTGGGGGTCCCCATCCCCCAACCACCCCTAAAGCCCACCCCTTCTTAATTTAAGCCCGAGTAATTTTTTGTGTAGTAGCTCAATAATTTTCAATAATTTTAAGGAGGAATATGTGAGGAAAATTGATTCTTCACATATTTCCCCTTAAAAATAAAATAGAAAATAAATAACTGTGACCTTTTAAAAAAATAAAAAATGTCCGGATGGTTTTAAAATTTATTGTGGAAGTATTAGTTAAAAAAACGGGAAGTGAATGTGTAAAGTGAAATTTGAACAAATGAGGACTTGAAGAATTCTCCAAATTTTTTTTTATTCACCTAAAACCCACTCCCTCAAAAGCTCGGGCAACACCGGGCATATGCAGCTAGTGGATTATAAATAGACTATGTAGCTGAATTATGTATATGAAAATTTCAAAGCAATACGTACAATTTTGAATTGCTTTAACTTTTAGCTATAATCTTGAGCCCACCTGTGAACCTTTCGCGACACACCGGTTAAAAATTGCTGCTTTATACTCCTATTTCACACAATGAATGTATTTAACATACTTGAAGATGTTGTATAAACATTCGCGGTTTAGTACTAACGAAAATTCTGATAAATTGAAAACTGTTATCGTAAAAGTGAACGGTTGAGAAATAATGGAAAAGAGCTAACGAAGCCACGTGTCTTGCATTCAAAACAGACAGAATGTAACACCTAGTGGTACTTTCGCAGTAACGGAATTTGTATGGGTGAAACGATGACTCTGAATTGCGTAACGTGCGACCAAATTTCACTCTTAATAATAGCTATAGTGATCGTCAAGTCATCGATCTCTCTGGTTGGCCTCGAATTCAACTACGATTATTCTATAGGTAGTTTTACTAGCGCCGTTGCAAGCTGTTATTCTCGAATTTATCCATGGTACCAATCTACATAATCCCAATAATTGGATCGGTGAGTTAAATAACAGTACAAGTCAAAAAACCATATTTTGAGATGTTTAGAAAAATAGCATCAGTTTTCGTGTGTCATCAAAGCCACTAATTTTATAGTGTTCTTACAATTTAAACACAGTTATGCTAACTATGGTTAAACTTTGTTACAGGGTGTCCTTTTTCAGTCTTTCCACGCGAATATCTTCGAAACTACCAGTAACATCAACAGACAGTATTAATACTTATAAAATATCTTCACTACGCCTCCACTCATAATTTTATTAGAGGGGAAAGAACTAGATATTAATAGCGAGATTCAGGCGTGGAAACGAAGAACCAGGAAATAAGTTCTGGAAAAGGAAGAAGATACTATTTTTTAAAGAAATGTCATCTATGATCGAATCGTTTATTATTGAAAGGACGTATGCCTATATTTGGGAGAAAATTATGTTGTGCGTTTAAACTGTTTTAGGTAACTCATGTTTCGGATTAAGGAACTCAAAAAAACATCTAGTGTCTTTTGATATCTCTTATGGATTCCGATTGAAAAAGCCGAGTAAACATTGTTTCGACGAAAATTAGATAAAGATATTATTGCCTGATGTGAGATTTTAAAAAACCGACAAACACGCTTTCAATAATAAATGATTGAATTATAAACGTGTATGAACTACTTTAAATGTTTAAAACCTCATGAATACTACAATGTTGTAACAAACTTATGTAAAAGCTCATGTAAAACTGTATAACTCTCTACTGAGAGTTTCCCTTCAGCTTAAATAAAATAAAAAAGAAAAGAAGAAAAAAAGTGTGCAGACTGTGGACAAAATTTTAAAGATGAGAAAAATACAATAGAACACTGGAGATTAATTATAAAATGCGAAGAATTAAAAGTGAAGAAAATAAGAACGGAGATATTAAATCAGAATGGAGCAGGGGAAGACAAGATGAGAGAAATAATGTGGAAGCTGAAGAAACAGAAGAAAACAGGCAGGAGGAAGAAGCAAGAACAAAAAGTTGTGTGATAGTGAAACAAATAGAGAAAAAGGGACGGAATGAAGGCAAACCTCAGACAAACAAATAAATTGTACAAGGAAAGCAATTCACGTTGGAAGACAGGTGCAAGGAGCAGTGCAATCTATAATTACTATTAATCGCTAAGAGGTCTGTAATATGACCTAAGCTTACAGCCCTTACTATAGTCATTTTGGGAAAAGTTAATTAATGTTCATTTATTCCTTGAATGTTTAATTTAATTTGTAATTTATATTTCTATTGTATTTTTATGTTTGATGTACAGTTTATGTATCTTACTTTATATCATTTGAACTACCTGCAGTGTAAGTAGATGTAAGGATGTAAAAAAAGTAAACAACGACTTACTATAGTCATTTTGAAAAAGGCTAATTAATGTTCATTTATTCACTGAATTTTTCACTTAATGTATAATTTCTATTTCTATTTTTTTTTTTTATATAGTTTATGTATCTTACTTTATATCATTTAAACCATCTGCAATGTAATTAGATGTAAGAAATATATGTATATATATGAAGAAATGTACAAATCAAAGCCACTCAAGGTCTGAGAAGACAAAGGAGTAATAGCAAGCATTCTGAGAGGTACTAACACTTTTCGTGTTGCGTGAGTCGTATGCGTAACACGTATCAAATTCAATTATTCTAAATAAATGTTAATTTTCTTTATATTTCAATCAAAACGAACGCCACAACGACAGTAAAAAATAGGAAGTATATCATGGGATAATTCAATGTTTGTATTTTTAACGTTATGTACTTATAAACACTTATTTTCACGTGCCAGACTATGTATGGAAATTTTCACTGTAGCAGAGAATATGTTAACAATCATTTTCTTCTGGATGAAAAGATAATTTCTTATTTATTGATACTATAAACAGGATAGGCCCTTTTATACATAATTATAATATATGCTTGGACAACCTGGTATTAGAATCTGAATGCTCCAGCATACAATTAGAAGATGAATAGAGTCGTGGCTTGAATAGAGGAAACTTTCTGACTCTTCTAGAAGGAGCATTTAAACTGAATTTATGCGGTAGAAAAGTCTCCTAATGTCATCTTTGAACACTTTTCGCATAAAAAGCAGATTAGTAATAATTCTTCTGCTTTCTAAACTGTCCGTTTTAAGTTGTATTGTAAGAATACCATCATAGCTGTAGTTATCATATGTCATTGGTTCCTCAGATTTAAACGTAGCATAATGCACGAATTTATATTGCACTTTTTCTATCATATCGCTACAGTTAACGTAAAGGAGACCTTGAAAATTTGTAACGAAAAATTTTTGCTTTACATTATCATATTCTACATGAAAAGCAATAAAAAAACGTTGTTACATTTTTTTCGTATCATCTACTGTTTAGCAGTTACATATTTCAAACGGCAGAAATTTATCGACACCCTGTATACAGGAGGTGCAATTTTAATGTGAATTACACGTAAACTACCCGCTGCAGGAATAAATGGTTCAGAGAGGAATTTAACTGTTCCGAGGGGGACATAATCTGGTGGAATTAGTTTTTCGGTAGATGGACGCGTAGAAGTCATATGTAGGTGACATACGTTTACTTAAGTGGAATCGTCGGATAGTCGATGCAGCTATTTATTTCCTATAAAACAAAGTATTAAGGTGTTTATGTCGAAAAACCATTAGTTTAGCAGGTATTTTAGTCTCAATATTGCAAAGTGGTACTAGTACACCACCTGCACCTACATTTTCTGAATTGACAGTAGGCATTGTTTTTTACAAAATGATAGGAGGGCAATGAGACCAAGTCAATCATATAATTTGATGTGTTATTTTATTAAAGAATTTGTGAAACAGAACGTCGAAAGTAATGAATTTATTTACTTATTTATTTTTTTAACTTATTGTTAGCTCAGCTATGAACAGTAAAAGCATTGAGACAATTGTGTTTTGTAACATTGAGGTTCTGAAAAACTTGTTAAAGTCAATATCACCTTATGTCATTTCAGAACAATACGTATTCATACTAGTACCACTTTGCAATATTGAGACTAAAATATCTCTTAAACTAATGCTTTTTCGACATAAATACCTTAATCCATTTTTATAGAAAATAAAGAGTTACATCGACTAATGCGTTAAAAATTATATAATTTCATTTAAGAAAACGTATGTCACCTTCATATGACCTCTATGCGTCCATCTACAGAAAAACCAATTATACCAGATTATGCCGCCCTCGAAACCGTCAAATTCTTCTCTGAACCGTTTTTTCATACAGTTGACAGTTTAGGAGTAATTTGCATTTATAGATTAAAAATGGACACGCTGTATATTTACATTTAGTTGTTCCTGATATTTTTGTCGCATGGCAGAAAAATCTCATGAAGTATCTCATTGTGGGTTTACAGCTTTAAAGAATCAGTTTAAAAAAGATCTTTCGGGAATCAGTGTAGACGAAATAAATAATCATTTTAGACAGTGGTGGCCACCAGAGCTGCCGCGTCTCCCCATTGTAGGTCCACTCCTCTCATATAGGCTGTGACCTCTGACGACAATGGACCGAGGGGGAACGAGGGGCGAACTGGAGGGAACTGATGCGACGAGAATGAACCTAGAGTGGGGGAAGACCGCAGCTCCGGAGCCCAACACTGATTTTAAATAGTGGAATAGATCAGAAGCCATGTTGAGCTTTGTACCTTTGCGGTTTTTGGTATTTGACGATTACCCTGGTGTCTTTGGTGAGCGGCTCTGCGGAAATAGCCTGTCTCTTGGATCTTTGGCCAGATCCTATGGCAGCGGAGGCTAAACTGAAATCGACGATTTGCCGGAACTTGTCAATCTCGTTCTGAAGGTAACGAATAGTAACATCCCGTTCATCGAGAGCTTTCTCGAGTATTTCGATCACCTCGTCGCGACGACGAAGAGCCTCCGTTCTCTCGTACAGCAGCCTCTTCAAGTCTCGTATCGAATCCATGTTTCTTCAATCTTTTCTGCACTTTCAGTTCGATTCCTCTGTGCCTACGAGTTCCGATCCACTTTCCATGCACTGAAATTCCGTCCTTTGAAAACACTATGCCTGTTCTTCACTAGATCATCGTTGCTGCTTATTGGGTATTTTTAGAAATGTTTTATTGTTTCTTTTAAAACGAAATTTCACAGTCGTTGTCGCGATCTTTCGGTGATACTCTTGTTTCTGTCTTTTTAATCGGGGTTTTAAATACGGTTAATTCATTACTGTTGTAAGTTTGAGTCTTTTATTAAATGTACCTTTGTGCTCGAAATGGTAGTCATTTAAATATTGAGTTTCATCTGTGAAGATAATAATTTTGTGACTTATTTCAAAATAACCTACTAATTTTTTTCAGTTAGTTCGTATCTCTTCTGGCATATAATTTTACATAAAGGGAATGCAGAGCTATTTATATTATTTTAATTCAGTTTCAAATATCTATAATCACTTAATAATGCACTACTATAAGAAATTGATATCATCCAGAGTACTGCATTTTTTAAAAAAGTTTTTTATTAACCTTTATGATAAAGAATTGTGTAGAAAAGTATATTAAGGTAATAGGAAGTATTTATTTCAATAATCGTCAGGTGAAATAAATCTTAATAGTTTGAGCCTTGAACATTGTTCATCCTACATTGAAAAATTATTTCAAATAATATAATTACATTTTCATTATCATTAATTTTACACGACTAATCCATCAATCGATAACATTGTTTAATAATTGTGCAAAGTATAGCCAATTTTTCAAGTAACCCTTTCAGATTTCTATTTTATTTATAGAAAACAAAAAAGCAGATAAACAAATGTTTATCGAAACTATACAAAAGCCAATTTAAATTACATACAGGATATTTCAGAATGAATAGTAATTACAACCAAATAAGTAACAAAACCTACGAAAAAGCAAATAGAAAATGTGAAATAAATTTTGTGTTTTTCAGAAAATCGATTTTAAAAATATGTCGAATAAACATTTAAGAAATTTTACTCTAAATTGTATATCTGTTTACTTTTAATATAAATCATCCGCTCGCTTGTATTATTGATTGCGAAATACCCTGTACATGGCATTATCAAAGTCTCTGTAGAATACTATAATCGATAAATCTGAAATCAATGTGGAAGACGATAACGAGTTATTTTAGGATTGACATTACTTTTTCATGAAGATGTACGTTCACGTATCTCATTATCTGAAAATCAAAGTATTATCCTATCTGATTGCTATCCACTTATATCTACAGATTTTGAAACACTATTCCACTAATTCCATAATAACTCTATTCATTATTTTATAGTACTATGGGCATACTATGAGCATTTATCATGATTAAAAAAATAGAAACATTATAATATGAGTAATAAGGTCTGCTTTAAATATTACCTCAAAAATATTAAACTGTGCATGTCATATGAAAGTTTTAGTAACTGTATTAAAAAAAATAGTAATACGTTTTAAATATAATAAAATGATGAACAAATTTTAATTAAGCGAAGAATTCAAACAAATTTAACATAAACTATTTATTGAAAATAAATTGCCATCGTGTCTGTTCCTGTATCTCAAGTGAGACTGTTTGAAATAGTTGAAGATTTCAAATTAAGAAGAAAGTCTAAAGAACCGCAAAAAGTAAAGATAATAACAGTACTACGCATGTTTGCAATGTGTTGGAGTTAGAAGCAACAAAACATATTATATAATATGCCATTTCAGCCATTGAGGGTTCTCGAGGTTCTTAGAACGACGTAAGATTATTTTTACGATGTACTTTCGAAAATGACCGTGGAATAACAATGATCGACACTTGCGACTAGCAATTTTGTAATAGTAAGAACCGGAGTTCCTTTTCACCTGGCACTTGAGACGAATCGCATTCGTTTCGCAGTCACCTAACAGGTAATCATCTCTTAATGTTTAGATTTATCATTTAATATCTATTTATAAACTTATTTACGGTTTATATAATGCAATAATAACATAACGTTCATCGTTATGACAGCAAACTGATTTATATTGGATTGTTGTATAAGTAATTTTGTTTCTTAACATATACACGTTAAACAAATAAACATTAAGTAGACAGGAATATAATATTCAATTTCTTTCGACAGTCAATTTTCAATGAAAATAGAAATACACTGCTCAAAATAATTAGTGGGCCACACACTTGAATCATTTATTGTTCATTAAGGAATCTAGTGGTATAAAGGTTGTTAATATTCTATTCAGTAACCATCCAATAAAACTAGTTTTATATTAGATAGAAATTGTTTTTGTTTCATCGCTGAAGTCTGAGAAATTGTTTGAAATTATTCAACATCCTAAGTCTCTAATTGTTTTAAGCAGTAAATAATAGTGAAAATTTACTGGTAACAATATGTTCAACATGATGAATCTTTGGTGAGAAAATCGTGATAACGTTAGTGTAATATAATTAGCATCTTCCTCGGATTTTGTTGCATGTAACAAATTGTTATTTATTTAGGTAGTTCGAAAATTCTGGGGTTAACAATAATGTTCTATGAAATGATCATTTAAAATCGAGTGAAAATGAATTTTAGGTTTGTAAAACTTTTTGAAGAAAGGATGAAAGAGTTACTTTAATGGTGGAACAAGACTACTGAAAATAATAGTCTATATCTACCCATAATTAAATGTAATTGTTATGATAAATTTATGCTTGAGGTCAAGTGTAGAATTGAAATTATTTATGAAACGATTTAATACATTCATGTTCATTGGCTTTCTTTAATGATAAAAATAATGCTGTGTAACTAAAATTAATATATAGTTAAAATTATAATAAGTGTAGTTAGAATTATCTAGAATTACGTAAGCAATTTTTGTCGTCGACCAGACTATTGTCAATAATTTTTAAAGAGTATTTTAATATTCTAAAACAATTTGATCTACTTATACTTTTTGCTGAGAACTCTGAGTGGCCTATACTCTAAAAAGGAATTATGATTTTTTTGCTTTTCAACATTTAGAGAATATCTTGAGGCTCATTGGATATGCAACCAAATTTTACTTTTTTCGAAATTAAATATGAAACTAGTTTAGAAATAACTTATCAGATAGAATACACATCAAACACATAAGTATGTCAAAAAATGTAAATTTTATTTGAAATGATGTGACATCTTTATTCATCCTGTAAGAAATAGGAAAATCTCGAGCAGAAATATTACGTATATTTTGAAAACTTTCAATCATTTCACTGCAAATACGTATTTGTAGAGTGATTAATTTTAAACATATTCCAAACGTTTTATAATATTCAATTTTTCATAATTCTATTTCTTCAAAACGTTTTTTTTCCGAACTATTTAAACGGGAGATGGTAATGTGAGAAAAATCTAATTAAAATTTAAAGTCGATTGAAGCATTAATTTTAATGTGTCAAATTTCTCTGGTTCCTAAAATTTCATGATAATCAGGTTATTTATAATTATACTTGAGCCAGCTGGCGCTTTTTCTGAAGCACGTATCGCCCACTATATCAATAACTACGGATTATTATTTCCACACGAAATCCCACGTGTCCGATATCATCACTTTTCCGATAGAATAACCACAAATCACTAACACCACCCACAAAATACGTTCAATTTTCCTATTAAATTTTCCTCCGTGCCATACATTTTATTTCACAGAATATTTCCATAACACGTCAATATAAATCACAGTCTATCAATATTTACGCGAAGCAAACAAAAATGTTATGCACAAAATCAAAATCAGACGCGGATAGTTTTGAGAATTTTAATAATTCGGCAAGTAAATGTTTAAGCGGGAGCAATTACGGATCGATTAAGTATCAATTTAATCGATTGATCGCGAAACGAGGGGACGCAGAATCGTCGCGTGGAAGAGTCTCCATCGAACTGACAAGTGGGGCCATCCTCGAAACAGCTCGATGCTATAGATTGACGAGTATCGATTAGCGTGAGATTTCGTTCAAAGATTATTTTAACTGTACGTTAGCCTTCTTTAACGCCACGTAACATTGAAATTACATACCCATTAGGTAAGCGTCCCTATTAGCGACCAATTTTTGTTATCTTTCGATTGAAAGTGACAAATAAATATATCTAGTGGTTAAAATGTTGTGAAGTTAAAGTTAACACGTTGAGCGCCGCAGTAGAAGATCCCACAACTAGTCATACACGTGGAAATGGCTTTTCATTAACATATATCGTTGAATATATAAATATTTGTCTGTTTGATAATATATTTCTTATTTTATATTATCATTGTGACATACGTGTTACTCAAAATTGCATAGGGGTAATCAGTTATTTGTTGAAATTAAAATTGATACATGGGCCACCGGTGGCGCACGCAGCACTCAACGTGTTAAACGTGTTTTATATTATAATTCGTGGTCTATTTGATTTATTACCAAATTCATGATTTATTTCAATTAATATAATATTGTGATATTTGTCGCTGAAGCAATAGCTATCAGATTCGAATGAGATATGTTCTGAAGTGCATGGTCTTAAGTTGATGAGTTTAACCCTTTGACTGTTATCGGTACCTATAGGCGCTCAACAAGGTCGCTCACCGTGTACTGCCAACGCCCATGAGCGTCCGGTGCATTGGCTCTGCCTACAGTACTACAGCTCGGCCGTACGCAGTGTTCGCTTCGTTTCTAAGTAGCCGGCAGTCAAAGGGTTGATATAGAGAAAATTATGCAAAATGCAGTTAACAGTGAAGTTAACAAATATTGTCATTTTCTGTGGATGGAATTAAAACATACAAGCTGAAAATAGGTGTTTCAGAACAGTTCTGTAAGAATTAGAGGTCACTTTTATAAATTGTTTTAATAGAACGTTTTTTTTCGATAAAAATGGTTATTTTTTTATACTAATACGCATGCTAATATATATATTTGACTATATTGAGCTACTTTGTAATAATTCAAATGTTGTTTGTACAAGAACAAACAAATAGACGATAATAAGAACAATTACAAATAATTATTAATATTAATAAATCACACATGAGACACTCTTATTTTCGGTATAATTCTTTTCATTTTATTCCTCTACATGTGTAAAAATACACAATATAACTTCGTCAATTATTAAAATCCAAGTTGTAACATTTTGAGATTTTTCGATGAGAAATTGATCATATCATATTTTTATAATGATTTATCTGCCTGAATTTTAGTGTAACTGTCTACAAATTTTTTAAGTGTATTTGCAATGTCATTTATTACAAATATTATAACTTTTTTAATGTTAAAATAACGTATTTATTTGATCCATTTTATGAGTCACTATATTTTAGAAATATCACTTATTTCTGCGACGATTTGCTCTTGATCATAAAAAAGGCAGTGGCGTGTATACAATTTTTAGTTTTATAAATAGAATCAATTGAAAAATAGTAAGTGAAAACAATTATTTCATGCATCTGTAATTAAGGACCCATAATTTTCAATAATTTGGGATAATCTCATGGATATCAGTTATAAACAAGTATGAAATGTTTAATATTATAACATTTTTATTCCATGTTTACTCTGTATAGTATTTTGAACTTTAGTATATGTATAATAATAGTTATAACATAGTATTGAACAGTTTCATGAACTGTAAATTATTTCAGTATATACTTTAATTATTTTAACAGTATTTTAAATTAAACATGATGTTTATTGCTTCCGTATATACATAATAATTTTTATAAGTGATCTCTAGACTTTGACCTAGCTCATTAATTATCACTTTCATTCTAACTCTTAAAATGATAACACATTTGAGTGCATCATTGCTTGTTGTATATTTTAATATACCTATTGAACGACTGATATTTTTTTAAATATTATTTACAGACTGAGTTATGCATACAAATATATTCGATTATTCTTTACATTTTACTGCTCTAACATCCAAATTTCTTTAGGTTTAGTTATTATAAACTATTTTGGAACCATTTTGGAGACAAAAAAAGAAAAAGTAGGGTTACATACTTTTAATAATGGTAGTGATTCTTACAATCATGTTATCAATTTTATTATGGAAAAATTATGACATAATTTATCCATCGAAGGACTATAAAACCAAATTAATAAAAAACGACATAAATGCTACGGAAGGATAATAACTATTTTCAAAAATGAATAAACTGCAGACAGTATGTATAAACTGCGTTTGCAACAACAACACAATTGTCATGTATAAACTGTGCATACGATTCTCAAAAGTTACTTTTTTAGTCAAAATAATGATTCTATAATCAGAAAACACATATACATCAAATATATTGAAATAAGTTATTCAGAAAAATAATCATTAACAAAAATATTGAGCTACTTTGAGCAAATTTTACAGGAATAGCAACAAGTTTTTCTAGTACAAATTTTAAGATATATTTACTGATTTTTTATTTTTCAATTTTATAATGTCAATAAGTAATAATCAATAAAAAAACAACACTCCAACATTTTTATAGTAAGTACCACCTATTTTGTAGTCTGATTTTTTATTTTCTTTAACAGTCTTAAACAGACTTTGTTCTTTTTGTTCGTTTAAGCATTTTTCCACACTTATTTCAATGAGATTAATGCTATTTGGTTAGTTTTAGTTTTATATGTTTGTAAAATGTTATAAATAATTTCCAGAAATTTGTCTCATTAAGTTTTTAATTTCTAATCCTTTTCAGCTTAATTGCTGTAATGTAGGTTTAGAAAACTAAGGTGCTCATGTTACTTTTGTTTTCTAGTCATACGAATGTTAACAAAGGGTTAATGTACCTGATGTTTATTTAATGATCTCATCATTAAGAATTACTACTCGCACGAAATTGACTATGATTAATAATGACAGTAATACATTATCTTAATTTTGTATTGAACTGTCAAGTTATTATTATATAAAGTGTAAATAATTTAAATTCTAAGGGATCATAAATATTTGCAGTATCCTGTACGAGAGAAACCTATTTATTCAAATGGAATTGTAAATAAATAATTAGAATTCCCCAAAATAAAACTCTAAACTTATTGTAGTAACATAGTAGAACGTATTCACTGTACTCAACGAAACAAAATTGCGGAAATTTAACATAATATGGGTCATAAATTCTTTAACTTACTTCAATTTCTCACGATGGAATAATTATGTATAACATGTATAATAAAGAAACAGTCTAGTCAGACAGTTTTTACAAATAAACGAATGGTCTAATATTAAATTCATAGTTCTTTCAATTCGTTGTATTCGATGTCGTATTTTAAATGAAGAATAACTACATTTTAATTTCGAGTACAACGAATCCATTAATTTAAAAAGAAAATAAAGCGATTTATTATTGAACTTGAAAACGATTCATGCCCAATTTATTTTACTCGAACGCTTTGATTAGTTTGTTAGGAATCCTCGATGATTGTACAACGAAGCACTGGTTGAGTTAATTGTTTGAATTAAATGATTCGAGTACTGGAGCATGAAACTAATTATGAAAGATTGTACAGAAGGGTAGATATAAATAAGGTGATTAGAAAACTAGTCGACATGATTTCGATTTAAATTCGTCCTAACAAAATTGATCTATTCCAAGGGTATGGATTACGCCAAAAAAAACGATTTTTTTTATTATTTACTAATCATTTTTCAAAGCATGTTGAGTTAAAAAATATACGATACGAAATTATTTTCGACCACTTAAGGGGTCTTGCTAGTGTAATGGTCGAAAAATGTAGCGAGTTCTGGAAATTTTTCTAAAGAAAAGTAATGAACATATGAATTTAGAACTTTGTAGCTTTATCACGAAATGTTTGAAGAATATGTAGTAATTACTTAATGCGAAAATATTGATTCTGTCCAAAGTTATAGCGGTTTTGCCAGTGTGCCTAAAAAAAATTTGTGTTCTTGGCTGCCATAAAATCTGCTCTCAGAGTTGTCTGAATAAAGTTCAATCAAATATGAACCCACTAGATACATTAGTAGTTTTTCATTACTGATGTGTAATTCATTATCGAAATTTGAAAAATGCAATTTTTTAGGTATTTTAAACATAATTTGCAAAATTAATTACAGAATATAATCAGTACTAAGAATCGCCAAATTACTTTCCAGGCTCCCTATAATTTTTGTTCGCAGAAGCTACTAATCCTAAACAGTTCACCGAGTAAGCGGCAATATTTTTCAAACATCTGACCTTGAAAATCAAGAAAATTGTTCTATATAAGAACTGAGCAAATTTTAGTTCAAATACAAATGAGAAATAATGATTTACAATACAACTTTAATCCTTCAATTTGAGAAATTTTAAATACTACTAACACTTGCATGTAACTTTATGTAAACACAAACGTGTTTATTAGAACGCACAAATTAAAAACGACGGAACAGAACAAGTAATAACAAATTTTTTTCTGAGACATACAAATATTTAAAAATGTTTAGGTCTATTGTTCATTCCTTGGAGTAATAAATTTACTAACTTTCAATATTAAAATATAATTAATAAATTGAATAAATAAACCGCATAAGACATGGACAGACAGAACCAGCAGTTAGCACTACCATCAGTCACTAAAAATTGGACGAATACTTTTTCAGAACCTTGCATTTGACACAAACAAAACTTTAAAATAATTTATCGCAACACACGTATTTATTACAATGCACAACTTAAAAATGACAAAAGAAAACAAACAAAAAAATATTGTTTATGGTCACGCTAATACTAAAAATGCCAGGTCTGTTTTTGTTCTTCAGTCCTGAGAGTAGTGAATCTAATAATAATAATAAAATTATAATAATTTCAACAATAAAATATAATTAACAAACTCAGCAAATAAATGTCATGACATGTGAACAAACTGAACCAGCAGTCTAGAAGTACCATAAAAATCACTAATCTCTCATAAAAAACTGAATGATAATTTTTTTATACCATTTCATTTGGCATAAACACTTATACACTTAACAATAACAGAACAGAACAAACGAACAAAATATTTTTTCTAGGTCTCCCAAATATTCAAAAATGCCCAGATCCATTCTTCATTTCTCAGAGTAGTAACTTTCAACAATAAAATACCATTAATAAATTCAACAAACAAATCACATAAGACGCGAACAAAGAGTGCCAGCAGCTTAGCAGTGCCATAAAAATCAATCAATCCATCATCAAAAGTGAAAAAATTATTATTTGAAATGTTATAACACTACACAGGACACTTGGTCGCGGCACAGGCAGCACCTGAACGACTCACTATCGTTCACGACGCGAAACTGATCGAAAAGGACCACGCGACGCGTGTTGGTCGCATAGGGCGGCGTAGACTAACGAGCATCGAGTTCGCGCACATTCTATTTTTGAGATATAATCACGGACTCGCGCTTCCTCGAACTCACAACTCGTACAGGCTCGATGTACGACGAACTGGTTGCGATGTGTTTCGAAAAAGGTCCCCCTTTCACCGAGACACCTCGTGTACTACGTGACCGGAGTCCTCCTACACTATCGATCCGATCGATTCGTCGGAGGATTACCGCTGACTTTGCTGGTGAACAGGGTCACCTGAACTGACCGATGGTGGGATTCCTGAAACGTGGAGGAACTGTGAATGATGAACTTCAAATACGCCCGCTTGTCAATTTTCCTGATGAACTGGGTCACTTAGGTTGGAGGACAGACTTTTGGAACTGGATGGAGTTGTAGTTGTATTGATTTCGCTGTCGTTCCTTCTTGGTTATGGATTTTACTGATAAACTGGATCACTTAATCCTTTGAACTCCTTTGTCGAGTGTGACTTGACATCGATTTTATTTACAGGTACTCCTATGTCGAGTCACACTCGACATTTTTAAATTGCCCGTTTAAATATGTATTATATTTCGCAATATTTTTTTTTACCACAAATATCAGATTTTAGCAAAGTTTCAATACTATTTTCAATATAATTACTAACAAAAATTGTTTAAATTGGTTCCTATCAACCAACTGTCTTGTGAAGTACATTTCAAATAAAACACTTAAAATAATGAGTTATTGAAAAGAAAACTAAAAAAAATTAGGAGTTCAAAGGGTTAAGTGATACATACATACAAGTCAAAAAGGGGATCGATTAAAGCTGACCTGAGATTGAGTTTTTCGAGCATGGGAGTGTTGTCAACAAAGAATAGTGACTTTTCTCTGGTTAGTTGGCTCACTTAAATTGAACTAGGATTGATGTTTGAAGTGTGATAGAGTTGTGAGTACACTGATTTCCCTATGGTTCCGTTTTGGTTGTGAATTTTACTCATAAACTGGATCACTTAAATCTGATGAAAATGAGACTTTGGATGCACAGAGGAACGGAAGAACATAAATATTGATTTCTGTTTGGTTGTAAATCTTGCTGATAATTTCAATCACTTAGATGGAAGGAAAATGTGCTAGAATCATAAACGTATTGATTTCTCACTAGTTTCTTCTTTTAGTGATGAATTTGAAATTGACTGTAGTTGAGACTCTCGAAAGACAGGAGAATCGCTAACGACTATGTAATATTAGTTTCTCCTCAGTCATGAACTGTACTGATAAATTAATTAAATGAATTATTCAAAGCTGATTGAATGTTAGACTTTTGAAGCATGATGGAATTGTAAATGGTAACCATTGATTCTTCTGGATTCCACTGACGATTTAGGTCACCTAAACCTATCAAAGTTGGAATTTTTGAAACGTACATAAATAGCGAGTGTAGATTCGCGGATGAATTATGTCACTTAAGGCTAGACCAACATGAGGCCCTTAAAACGTGAGGAAACTGTCAATGATGAGTTTCTCATTAAATCCTTGATTATAAGGTATGTTGATGAATTGAGTCAGTAGATTGATAAATAGACTGTGAATATTTATGAAAATATACATTTTTAGTGGTCAGTACTTTTTGTATTAATGCAGTCATGGAAATGAAATTTTGAGAAAACTGCATTTTATTGTGGAAATGTTTAAAGAATGTACTTTTTATTTTTCTCCGCTTTTAAATATGCATTTTTCAAATATTTTTGTATGTTAAATTGCATAAACATCCGCAATCTACTCATATCAAATTCAGGAATTTTCATTTCTTGCAGTTCCCTAACAGAGAATCTTCCATCGAGAAAAATGAATGACAATAAATCAAGCAGAATAAATAATTTCTTTAATATAAATAATTAAATGGTGTATTAACGTGATGCTAGAAACAATTGACTGAGAGAACAAAAGAAAATAGAATAGAGCTGAAGCATTTACTTAACATCCTCATCGGACATTAATTTAAAAAATTAAAAAAATTGCTCCGATGTCATCTCTTACCAGTCACATGACTTGTTGCGTACGGTAGTTTCTACAAACCACATTTTGTTCGTTTATTTTTATACTGACGAAAGCACGGGAGGAGACTTGCAGGTCACTGACTGAAAAGTCTCTAAAAATGAGTTAAAAAAAGCTTCAACTAAAAATTAAGAATATCTTCACTTCGAATGACAAGTGGCACGAAAATTTTACAGCAGAATTTTTTTTGCATGAAATACGAAGTTTTCTAAAACAGTCTTCGACTAAAACTACTATGCAAGGCTATATAATTATGCTTAACAATACGTAAAGAATGCTCAAAGGTAATATATTTTAAGAAAACTAAGGGTTTACACCGAGTACAATAGTACCATACTTATGCCTAATTGTAAATTTTCAAGGACTACACTAGGAGCTATTTTAATTTAAATTTTAACATTGTAAACTATCTTTTATAAAAATGAGTGCCAGGAACTTGTAATAAGGTTTATGTAGTCTCATAAAAAAAGAGCTGGTCCAGATCGTAAACTTTCCTCGTAAATAAGAAAAGCTTCTTTTAATACTTTTATACTTTTTTAATGTTTTGGACGAGCAATAAAATAAGTTTTCGTAATGCTTGTTCTATGATCATAGTCTGTACCACCATTAATAACTTATATTACAGCATAAGCTTCTTTTCATTCCTTGCACAATTAATTTTTGAATGTGCCATTACTTTTATTCATATTATTTTGTTCATTTATTAGTAAATGAATAATATGTAGGAAATATGATAGTTCTTATTGCCTGTATTACAATTTTATAAATAATTAAAAGAATTTCGCTAACAGAAAATCTTAGCCACCAGGAAAAAGATTGAAAAAGTAATATTATTTATCAAAAATAAAAATCCCTGTAGTAATTATTAGACTGTGGATGTTTATGCAGTAAAAACGTACATTTTTTAGGCATAAGAAGCAGACAATACAGTTACGTCAAAATTTAATTTCTTCGACTAAATTAACATAAACATTGTCGAACTCTAAAAATGTATGATTACATAAACATCTGCAGTCTAGTAATTATGTATAACTTAAGTACAACAATCATCGTCGACTGCGGTCGATAAATAAACCATATACATTTCATGTAACGTTTATTTACTAATTGAAAAAAAAGTTATATTGCATAAAATGACTGGATGCTGTTATGTGACTGTCTAGGTTCAAAATTAATTGTCTCGAGAGGATTAGTTCTGTTACCTTCAACGTTACTAGCCCCAGTCTAAAGTATGAGATGATTTAAACTGTGGAAACGCATACAATGAATTGAAATAATTAATTTTATATATAATAAAACTCGTCAGAATAACAATGAAATTTGGCAGACAATTAATTCAACAGTTTGTTCATGTTAGTCTCTCATCGAAAGGAACAGAACAAATAAAAAATTGGGATACCCTTTCTGCCATATATCATATTTTTATAATAATTTTCTAACGAAGCCATTTTCGAGGTGCATTTATATTACATTTCCATTCTATGCAACGCTAAAAAATTAGAGGCACATTAGAAGTCTCAAATTATAGAATTTCAATTATTTTAGGGAATCTATCAAGCATCAGTACTGAAAAAATATAATGTATTTAATATTGTAATATTTTCATTCAATATTTCCTGTATATAATATTTAAAAGCCCCTACCGAAATCTAAATGATTAACTAATTGTAACTAATTGTAATTGTGGGTGGGCACAAAATCCAAAACTTGTACAAACTAAGGATGCAATAAATTATTATTACTATAATATTTAGAACTCTCATAATATTCGTTGACTTAATGAACATTAAATAATTAAAATATGTCATGCTGTAATAATTTTGAGCAGCGTATTTTTAGGCATAGAACAGGCTAGCAAAGTTCGCACCAGTCAGACCATGCGGAATTACGAAAATAAGTGAAACTGTGCTACCTGTATAAATTATTTCCAATTAATAGCGGACAGATATACGTGATTTGATAAGAAAGAATTCTGTTAAAGGAATATTTTTCATTGCTTGAAACTCATGCGCGAGGACATACGACTGGTTACATCATAGCAGATAATTTGAAAGACTTACTCAAGATGAGATTGATGGCTTAATTAGAATGCACCGTTTATATGCCATGACAAAACGTAACGTAATGTAGTTTTATTTTTAGCCCGGGAATTAGCAAACGAAAGATAGCAATGGTTTCGTAAAAAGAAATACGATAAATGCTAATTAACCAGTATGATCGAAGGGATCATTACTTGGCCGTCCTCTACATGTGAATGGCGGCCGTAACAGATAATTTTGCAGTTATTTATAGTATATTACGAGTACGACAGAAAAAGTCAAATATGAACAGCATAACGTGAAACTTGGACCATTTATTTAATTATACATTTATTATTAAAAATATGACATTTCGCTTGGTACGTTTAACTTTCTCATCGTTTTAATAGTCGAGAGTACAGATTCATAGAATTTATTTATTTAAAATCTTACACATTAATTATGTATTTCGAAATAAATTTGATAACATGCATGTGGTGAATAAACGGTTTCGCATAATCGAGTAACAGAATGTAAGTTCTGTTGCACAAGATTCTTTCGCGCATGTATTGCTACTTTTAATAAAATACGATTCGATGTGACGTTTATTGGTCGTATGACTTTAAACTCAATCGTCGGTTCGGTAAATACTTGTGCCGAAATGCAAATTTAACAATCGCACTACAGATGTTTGTACTTCAATGCAAAGATTACGTGGTTATACAAGCCGTGTGACAGCTGAAAATACATTCTTCTTCAAATAATATGTCACCAGATTAGCTGCTGCTACTACTGGTGACTATTTCTAGTTCGTAAAATTCTTATGGCTAAACAGTTTAAACAAACATTGCGAAATAATTTTGATTGCTGAAATATTCCCAATATAAATTAAACGTCTTTAACTCTCATATGCTTCCAAAAATTATTATAGAAACGAACCTTATGAGTGAGACTTCGCACACGTTGGCCTTCTACAGAAATCATTATTTGCAATACATCATATTAGGTTTTGTTTTAAGGCACTACTTACACTTTATTCCATCATTCATTACAGTCACTATAGATGCAAATAAAATTTTTATTGTTCATCATTTATATCTATACAGGATGTTTGACCTAATTTTATCATCTAAAATATTTCTGCTGTAATCACAATTGCATAAAAACATTTTTATTAAACATATTAAATTCAATTTTGATTGTCCATCATATATGTTTATACAGGCTGTTCTACCTAATTTTATCACCTGAAATATTTCTGTTGTAATTAAAACGTTTCAGGTGATAAACGTAGGTGAAGCACCTTGTAAATTCTGAACACTTATAACGTTGAATTCACTTTTCTGCCATGTTCAATGAATATTCTGGCGCTACGTACTTAAAAATTTGTTCTATGAATATTAGCCTTCCACTTCGATTTTCATCATGCAACCAATTTGGTTATTTGCCTCCTTACATTTACATATTCCACACAAAATATGTTTTGCTATCACATACAATCCATAATTTTATCTTATCCTTTGTCAAGTGCTTATACTTATTAATTATTTCACAGAAATGTACCTAACTGAAATATAATCAACAAAAATGAGCAATTTGCTATATTGTCAAGTAGAAAAAGAGTGAGAATTCACATAAGAAACATATTAGGGTTGAATATAAAAATATAATTCTTAATATAAATGTATATAGACATATACATACATATAACTCAGTGTGCCATAGTATAAATTAGCAAATAAATTTTATAAATTAAATTAAGCAACAGTCAAATTAGTTTTAAAAAAAGAGTAGTTTCTAACAATTTTCGTGAGACCTTAAAAAAATATACACTTTCAATTTCAAAATGATTTTTTAAAGAATCCATAATTCAGTTTCATTTGCATACTCGTGTTTCTATGGTGTAGTTTCTATCTTCGCCATTGCCCTAATAATAGCTCAGGGCGATTTGTGAGCCATACTCGTTATGCCCTACATTCGAAACCGGCCTTTCCAAGGCTTATGACCCTGAGGGCTTTCCTTGACTTTGCTACCTCAAGACTGCCAAGAAAAGCCATTATCGTTGCTACTCATGGCTATTAATACATACCATGTCCACTAATACAACCAGTACATTAACAGACTATAGTTTCAGCGATAATTGCGTGAAAGTATTAAAATAACGAATTTTGATATGTATTTATTCAATTCGAACAGTACTTACAACCAAAAAGAGATAACTATATTAACAAGTGAGGACCATACTGGGAAAAGGGCACATGCTACATCTACATCAACTTTTGGTTTTTGTACCATCAACTAGCCCCTACGAATGAGTCTCGTGGCATGTACCCTTTCGTAAACGGAAGTATATTCAAATTCTTTGACATTGAAAGCAAACAAATACCTAGCGGAGAAGAGGTCCATGCTACTCTGTCTTCTTAGAGAACTTGTAACAAAATTTCAGCGAAGAAAAACAATGGTTCTACGACCAGTAAGCGGACAGCCCTCTTTACAGGGTGTCTCACCTAACTTGAGCATCTTAAATATCTCGTTTATTTTTTATGATAGGAAAACATGTCAGAGGAAAAGAATATTTGGTTCGAAGGGGCAAATGTGATAATAGGCAACAAATTTTTCTCAGTCATTTTTTTTCGAGATTTCAAGGTCATCGAAGTTTCTTAGGACTATATATTTTTGTCATCACGATATGACAGCTGAGGTTAAGACGAATCGAACGATTTATAATACCATGACATTCACGTGACCTTCAGTACAAAAAATCATAAAAGTTGGGCAATTCATGCAAATAATGAAATAACTGTGATAGAATGATTAACGAAGGAAAATATATATCAAGTACAGGTACTCAGAACTAAGCTAACGAATCTCTGATACTTATTGTTAGTCTTCAAAAATGTCGTGGCTACTCTCCTAACCTTGGACATCGCGTATTGCCCGTCAAGTGTACCCAGGTGGATATAAAGTAAAAGTTTTTAAATTTAGGGACTTACAGAGTCTCAGGCAGTTTATACCGCCTGTGTATATTCTATTTTTCCGATCATTGAGGTATGACGAAAGTAAAGACAGGAGAACTTGAACATATTGATGTAGAGTTTAATTAAATAACAATTTGTTGTACCATGTATTATTGTTATTTCATGTATTTCTTTGTTATTTACCAAACATACGTGGCAATATTAATACTCCAAATTGATATAATACTGTAAATTTATTCAAAAAATCAAAACTGGAGCTGATGAATTATTTAAAGTAAGATATAATAAAAGGTATCAAATAACATGAGTTTTTAAGCCAAGATTTGATAGGAATTGCCATTTACGATCTACTCCAATTACCAGTTAAAATAATTACAATTTAGTACTGAAATTTCTGAGAAGATTATTTTTCCTGAAATTTGTTTTCCTGTAAATTTATAGTGTTGTGGCATGTGTCTGTGTTTCACTGGGCCCCTAAATTTTGTATGCTTGTGTATAGTATCAAAAAGAAATATCTTGCTTTAGCAGTACACTACATCATATTTATTACGGCTGCATGACTGCGTAATCTACAAACGATTATCTGTTATTTTTTTTCTTTCTGTTGCGTAACACGGCGGAATCGCCGATAGAAAATTATAGCTATTGGGTCAACGTAGACGATTAACTAGACAAGAGTCGGACCGTTTCCTACCATTCCGCGAAGAAAAATACTCACGTTTATTCTTTTGCACGTGATTACAGAACGTTATTACGCGTCGAACTTTAATGTTTCTAAATCACTATCCTTTGCGTAGCAACAAACTCGGTAAAAATAACTGGAACTGCACGTATAATTATTTTTAATAAACGGCGAAACAAAACAAGACAGTCTGGCGCATAAGTAAGTAAACACAATTCCTTGAAATATATTCGCTGGTGGTTTTTGTGCAAAACGATCAAGTTGAATCTGACAGTAAATTATTATTTTTAGAGGGTAATATGTCTTTGAGCCGAAATAGAAATGTAGAATAATTAGGATTAACTCCAATAGCGATATTTCAAATTTCTATGAATTGGCAGTAGCGCAAATTCATATTTTCGGAGGTGGATATAAACAAATTCACAGGGGAATGAAAGGTTAGTTTGCAAAACGGAATAACCTGTCTTTTTAATTAGTTTTGAGTATAATATTAATGTTGATTCCATTTATCATTACAATTTGAACGGAGAACAGTTATTTGTATTTATTGTTGTTGACACAGGATGTTTCAGAGAGAAATAATAGTAATAATTTTAATTTAAGGAAACTTCTTAAGCATCGTATGTATTTGATAAATATATAGGACAATGGTGGCCACCGGAGCTGCGGCCTTCCCCCACTCTAGGTCTATTCCCCTCATACAGGCTGTGATCACGGACGACCAAGGACCGAGGGGGATCGAGGAGCAATTTGGAGGGAACTGAAACGAGGGGAAGGACCTACAGTGGGGGAAGGCTGCAGCTCCGGTGGCCATCACTGATGTAGGAGTACGAAATTGATTTTAACTGTGGGTGTGTACAGTACCAAACAAAACAAACGAAAGAGCATTAATAAACTTTGCTCGAAAAAATAATAGTTTCAAGAATGTAAAGAAAAATTAGAGTGAACACAAGTTATGACGAAATCAAACTTTTTATTATAACTATAAAACTATTAATTTTCTTACCTATGTTTGATGTAACTTTATTGTTTATTTTGTTGAGTACTATATCATTCAAAGTTAAAACAATGAATTTTACAACACCCTCTACTGTTTTCATAAGAATTTTTCAGAAGCTGTTTATTAAATTTGACTTTATTTATAATTTTGGGTTCGTAAAACATGACAAAATTCTATAAAAAATATCCAGTAAACATATTATGCAGAATTTTGTGAATAATTTCTTCAATACAAAATTGTTTGCAACTCGGATAATATTCATTTTTTATCTATGTTTACTAAACATTTTTCATAGAGTTCATTGAGTATCATTTGTTCCATAAGATCAGAATACTTTTTCTAACAACCTGTGTATTTGCATAATTATTATATTATATGATTATTGACATATTCTGTCAATTATTTAATTGTAGCTGTAAGCGGCTCGGTTTCAATTTCCGTTCCTACACAATCTATTTTTTATTACGTTTCTTTATGTGTTAGTAAAACGGAATTAAAGAATTAAAAGTATTGCGCAAATAGCTCAGTGATATTATAAATAATATATAAATTATACAACATAATATAAAATAGTATAGTACTTAACATATTTATACGATTTTATATTTTATTCCATTACGTTAATAAATAATTTTTAATTTAATTTTATTAGAAAATAGAAAAAGATTTTTAAAAAATTAAAAAACAAAATAAAAATAAGTACAATCCAAAGGAAATTGAATCCGAGTTGTCCATCAAAAAATGGGACACTCTACAAACATAGCTACAGCTACAACTACATTAAAAAATATCAACGTAATTTCTTTAAATAGATAGAAACGTAATATCTCCAGAATGCTTGAGAGGAGCGTCCTATAATCTTAGTATAGTATTCTGCATATAAAGTGCTACCATTCTGTAAAATTTCAAGAAAATCGGTGACCTGAAGGACTCGTATTCCTTCATTATCACTGAAAATATTGTAATATTGTATTTGCAATATTACTTTTATTTTTAATACTTACAATTAGTTGTGCTAAATATAATACCCTACACAAAACTGCAATTACCGTTCATAAACTCATTACTGTAATACAGACGCCCAAACTAGGCACTTTAAGGTCGCTTATAGGTTCTACAGACTAAAACAGGATACATACAAAGTACCGCTCTGAAAGTCTAATCATTATAAAAATCAGATTGAAAACGAAAAATAAGACATGCTATTCTAGGACGTACACTAAAGAACATTTAATAAAATTACGAGAAGGATGTGACATTAAGGCGCCCAGTCTCCGTGTCCCTACAATAGTATATTGCAGCCAGCATTGTTGCTCCAAATGTGCACGTGGTCAAAACGAGACCTTGCCTCAGATTTCAAGGTGTATTCACAATGGAATGACGTGAACGACAGGGCAAAATTGTGTGTGTTTGCACGTAGGCACGACTCTTTGCCGAGCCCATTACGGGACGACCCGTTTGAATTATTTAAACCGCGTGCACCGAAACCTCCGCGTATTTTCGTTTCGCAATCGCGATGATACACGCGGACACGGATGAATTTAGCGAAAATCCGACATCGTTTTGCAAGCCGTTTCGTGGACGTTGCCCACTTGCTCAATGAACGTTGCGAACCCCAAGCGAAACGCCGCGATGCGCATGCGCGGTACGTGCGTACGAGCCATGCGATGTCAAATCGCGCAAAATTTGTCATCATCGCACGAACTTCTTTGAAATTTGCAGAATGCGTTGGTTTTGTTGGGAATTTAATTTGTAGATTTTAGTTTTATTTGGAAGAAGAATGTTAATACGCCACCATTACGTTTTCGACAACAGAAATTACTTTTATCATCCTTGTGGTGATATTTCTTCCAAATTGGCAAAATGTGTGGATTTTGTTGAGAAATTAATTTGTGTGAATTGTAGCATTTTAGATCGAATAGTTTGTAAAATAATGAAAGTTGAAGTTCTGTAGCCAAAATGTGTCAGCCACCACCATTACGATCTCAACAATAGAAACTGCACCACTTATCGTCGTTATTAGTGAGATTTGTGCAAAATTTGCAAAATGTATTGAATCTCTTAAGAAATTAAGTGTGAAATTTTAGCCCCCCAGATCGAGTAGTTTGTAAAATAGCGAATGTTCAAGTTCTGTAAATTTGGCCAAAAGGTGTCAACACGGCATTATTCAATAATACATTGAATATTAAAAAGAAATATTTAAAAATGTAGTTCCTATGGTAATCTTCATTTTGAGGCATGTAGACTCGGGGAGAACAGCAGGCTTAAAAAAACATCGATGAGTTTGACCTGACCTTCATGGTGATCTTCAGAATGAATTTCTCTGTACGACTATACGTGCCCCTCGAACATTGCAGTTTTTCCTCAGGTATTTTTTTCTATTTCGAACAATAACAAAAATATTCGGTGGTCCCGTTTTTATTGACCCGCCCTGTATATGAATTCATACATTGGAAGTTCCACTGCAGTGTCCATCGATATTTTCGTACGATTTAATGACACTGTGATAATATCAACTCTGCGGGGTTCTCGGCAACCGAAACAACATTGATGCTACGATAAATTCTTTCTTTAGTTGATCGAATAGTCT
Organism: Macropis europaea; assembly: GCA_916610135.2. Classification (NCBI taxonomy): domain Eukaryota; kingdom Metazoa; phylum Arthropoda; class Insecta; order Hymenoptera; family Melittidae; genus Macropis; species Macropis europaea. The sequence goes on from OU744344.1 coordinate 40,460,476, forward strand.
GATTCAACCTTGGGTTCAATTAAGTCTTTCGTCATAGTGGCGTAGCGAGGGAGGCGACGGAATAAAAGAACGGCTAAATAACAACCGTCTCAACTTGCTTCGTGTAACACATATTTCTGACGTGGACATTAAACATGCTTATGAACATGCATTGACTCACTATCTAAATCAAGTGGTCCGTGCGTGAAAAAAAAGTTAGAGCATTCTTTTCAAAATACTTGTATTATAAACATTAACACATAAGCTTTAGAAAAATTTCTAAGAATATAAACAATGTTTAATCGATAATTCTAAATTGCTAAGTTAAAAGAAATACTTTATATGATGTTCAGTTAGTCATTTAAGGCTCAATTTTATATTTATTTTATGTTATGTAATGTTTAATTAAAGTGTAATTCATATTTATATTTATATTATTTATTTTTATGTATTTATATTTTTATATTTGTTGTATAAGTAATTAACTTATGTATCCCACATATATAATTTCAACTACCTGCAATGTAAGTACTAGATACCAAAGCCCTTCAAGCTCCGAAGGGACAAATGAGGTATCAATAAATAAAAGAAATAATAATAATATGAAGAATGTTTATAATTTTTTTAATATTGGCATAAATAAAAATGCAAAAGTGTAATGTACCACACATTAGCAACCTATTGAAACTATAAATGTATTATTATCATTATTTCCATCAAATTGCCTGTAAACACTATTTTGATTATTGTATATTTATGAAACTTAATATAGATAATTCAGACAAGCGTGTATTGCACAAATATTAAAAACATTTTGTAGGTAGTCCTACAATTTCACTTGTTAAATGTCAAACGTTCAATTAGCGTTCAAATGCTTCTGGGAGTCGCTATACGTCTATGTATTATTGAAATTTTCCATTGTGTTTTAGATCGACTTTCTCGAGATTGTCATCGGTATTATCTAATGATTTCGTTCAGATCAATCGGAATGTAGGTCCCCTTATTCTGATAATGATGTAATGATTCATTCGGGAATTTATTGCAAAGAATAGCAATAATATGGTAATTGATTTTTTATCAAATCTTCTAAAAGTAACAAATTCTAGAAAAGAATATAAATTCTATAAACTACTGAATTAATTTTAAAGTATTAATATTAATTAGTGTTCTATTTGTTCCAAATATTTCAAATTAAGGCTACTCGTTGGATGTATTTACAATTTGCATTTATACTTTGTACGTCGCATGTATGAGCTTTTTACTTCGAGTTCGACGTAAGACACTTTCCTATTATTTCGAGATTTTTAAGATTTTGCGTTTTAATGTTTCTAAAAATATTATTGCTTACTCTGGAGAAATTTATGTTGTATTTATTGCCTCGAACACTTATATTTATCCCCATCATAATTCTTTTTCTACAAATGTTAACGAATTATAAGATAAATACTAAATCTATTATATATATATTACAATATATAATTATATTATATATATATAATTTATTGTAAAATTAAAAAAATATATACAGGGTGTCTCACCAACTTTGTCTACCTGGAATATTATCGTTATTTTAAATAGTACATGAAACTTATAAAAGTTGTAGGATATGAAGAAGTACATAATACAGTATGAATAGTTTCTTTACAGACGGAGGCGTAGAAGAGATCTAGAGGTACTATGGTACTAAGGTATATTTATCCTAAAACTTACTATCCCTGAGAAGTACCTTTATACTCAGAATTCGCTGTTCTATCGAAATCCAGCCTAAAAATTGGACATTCCATTTAGAAAAACAAAATTGACCTCTAGATCTCCTATACGCTTCCACTTGTAAAGAAACTATTCATACTGTATTATGTACTCTTTCATATCCTACAAATTTTATAGGTAACATTTTCATCTATTATTTGAAATAACGATGATATTCCAGGTGGACAAAGTTGGTGGGACATCCCATATATACTTAATTTGTATATATTTATTCAATAGTAATAAACTATGAATTTGTTATCTAGCTTTTTTCATATTAGTAAAATGACGAGCCATTTTCATAATTTTATTAAAACTAAAGATTTATACTGATTTAAATAACGTATACTTCACATATCAATAAGTAAATCATATAATATGAGTCTACATAATTCATGTAACATATTTGTTATTCAATGTTATTTAGCATCATCAGAAGTAGGAGTTCTTGAACCTTCGAATATATCAATTTATTTCAAATTTTTCAAATAATTGCTTCAATTACTCTTAACGCTACCAAATTGAATGCGCATTCCACAGATCTGATACGTTTTGACGTACCAAAATTATACTACATAAAATAATTAATTCAAAATAAAATTTTCGCAAAGACTACTAAAACTAAAACTAAATAAAGACTATTTTTTTTATTTTAATACTATTTTCTTATGCCACTTTCAAAATAAATATATCTGCAATTCCGGTTGATATGTAATTGTAAGCTTCTATTAACCCTAAAAACAGTAAGGATTTTGAGAAATACCGACGACAAATTGATTCTGGATAAGAAAATCGTATCCGTTTGTAACTGAAATAGTTGTAATCAATTTTTTCCGAAATAGTGACATACGCCGCTCTCAAAATAAAGTGCTCATTTGAGTTCATAGTCCATCATGATGACTTTGGGAGGACGTAGTACAGTAGAGCCTTCCGTACCCGAACTAATAGGGAGACAAATGTGGCCGGATAACAGAATTTTCGGATAATAAAACAATCACTTTTTTTTATATTAAAGTTCATTTATTCAAATAGAAATCAATAAAATTGACAGTTTGTATCAATGTTTAAGGATTCCATATTTTTTTGGCTACTAAATCACATAAGTTTTCACGAAACGGCTTTTTTGGATCACAGAACATTCGGATAATAGAACGTTCAGATATTAGGATATTCGGATAATGGTGGTTCGGATACGGGCGGCTCTACTGTATCAAGATTTTGTGAACACGGAATAGAAATCTTTTTGTGCGTCCATTATTTTGACCATTTTTCTGATATTCTGCAGTTCCAACAGCTACGCCAATGTCTGGTTACACCAGATATGTCGCGTGTGCGAGATCTTTAACCGTTTTATATTGATGGACCACGCCTCCTCGTTTCAACGGTCGACGACGTAAATCGACGAACCTCGACATTATTATCTCGACGATTCGACAACACGACAAATTTGCATCGGTGGCTGGACAGAAGAAAAATGACTGAGAAACGAAATTACTATTTGCTTCGACGCCACTTCAATTGTCGCCGAATCGGGGGACCAACAGACATAGCAAAATATTCGATCTTTTATTTTAATTGCAAAACTTATTCATTATCTTAAGAAAACTTCGAAATTAAACTTAACTTAACTGGAAATTTAACTTCGAAATTAAATATTACTTTCTTCGGGGATTCCATCGCATTATTCAAAGTAACTGTACTGAAAGCTCTTCGAGACTGAACAGATTATTAGTATATGAGTATTATTTAGCTTGCGGCAATTCATTTATGTATAAAAAAGAGGCCATCCCGTTTATAACAATAAAATAAAACCTCATTTTATTTAGTTCTAAGCTATTATACAGGCTGGTGCAGAAGTAATGAGACAATGAAAATGATATATTAATCTTGACATAATCTATTCACTTGTTCTGTTTAAAACATACTATTGATATACTGCATTTTTTAGAACATCCAACAAAAATGTTAATACATAAATCATGTTATACTAGATACAGTTTGATTGCCCCATTACTTCTGCGCCACCCTCTGAATTGAACATTTAAAAACAGTATTTTATAATTTCCTCAGAGTATACTTCTATTTGAAACGTAACTTTTTATTTATCTCATAACGGTTAATTAAATCCATTATTTTACGTAATAACCGTAAAAATTACGACTTTTGTAACATCTATGGGACAGACAATAAATTATTAGCATTTATTTTGTTCTTTCAATTAGAATATATTAATAAGTAGCCTTGTAGTAAATACTTTTGTGACTCTCATTTTGCAAAAATCCTGAAATACTTTTTTTTTAATGTAAAGGTTGATTTATTTTCAAATTGTTATAGAATACTACAAAGTAAATTAATAAGTATTCGTTAAAAATGGATTTCGATTATTATTTACTTTTTGAACTTGCAGATGTTTATGCAAATATATAATTTTAGATTTCAATATTTTTTGTTTTAATTAACGAAATGGAACTTCGACAAAATTGTATTTCACGGTTTCAATGTTATAAAATGTACTGTTTATTTCACCTACTTTAGAACATATACATCTTGCACATATTTCAATATATTAAATTACATAAAGATCCGCAGTCTACTTATTATTTAAGAGGAAATATGCTTGGTACTTTTGGTGTTCGACACTTTTGTGATTACTTGTATTACAAACAAAATGAATTTCTTTAAATTCACCATACATATATTTTTCTCAAGTTTCGCACGTTTTTAGGTCTACTTATGCGGTCTTCATGGATTCTGTATACAATACAAGTATACAAGTAGTACAATGTACTGTTATCAAAAACTGGACATTGATCGTCATCAAAACTTGTGGAGTGTAAGGAAAAATATAGTTAACAGAAATTTTGGAACTAACGAATATGCAACTACAATTTGTGTAACAATTTTTGTAGGAAAACAAATGTCCTCATGAACATTATTTCAACTAATCTAAAACATAAATTATTCACAATATGATTACATTTATAATTCTATTATTAAATCTGATGCATTTATTTATAACTATTGTTATGGTTATACCTTTTATAATTGAAAACTATGAAAATTGATAAATCTCATTGAAAATAAGAGCTCCTTGTATAATTTATTCTTAAATAAATAATACCATTATTTTAATTAATTTTAACCGAAAGAGGAGCAGGATAAACATTATATTCTTCTTTATTTTGACTTGTAACTATGCTTCACCTTCAGTAGATCTATGTATTTTTTTACGCTGTATATATAGATTAATACAATTAATTAAATTTTCATCTTCTGAAGAACTATGTCCAAGAATTTACTTCCTGTACATTTTTACAGAACCTTTATATCATGGATTTCATTCTTTAAATTGTACAATTTTAAGTCATTCAAATAATTGACAACAAAGTCAGTGACAGGAAAATATTGTTAGGAAAATAATAATAATTATGTTTAAGTTGGATAGTAATTAAATAAATAACAGTTAACAATTTGTAATTGGTTTATTGCGACACTATTTTGTGCTATAAATATTAACTGTTTTTTGTACATTTCTTCATGCATTCCCACTGTTTTCTTCAATCGACGTTTTTTTCTTCTTTATAAGCTTAACATAATTCGCAATCTTGTATGACTAACTCAGTTGCATCATGCACAATGAAATTGACATTAAAGAAAATTCTTATTGAAAAAAGAAAAAAGAATACGTACTACTTAATATTAAAGTATTCTAAACATTAAACAATACGATTAGAAATACTTAAAAAATTATATTTTAAAAATTACTTATCGAATGGGATACACAAAAGTGACGTACTCCAAAATTCCAAAAGTTTACGTTTACACTTTATTTAATCAGTAATTCAAATTGCTGTTTGCAAATAAAGAAGAGCAAATTTTTTGTGGATTTATATGGTTGTAACTATATTACTATATTTTATAGCATGCATATACACGTATCATGTGGGTGTAAAAATTTGTTAACAGAAACTATTTATATTTTATCTTCATAACTTCAAGCATATAATATAAAATATTAAACAATAACTTAAATACTTTACATAAAGATTTATTTGCCTAGGTGCAACTAGTGAAGAAATTGTTACCTAAAACAACAAATTTAGGCCTTGAAAATATTTCGGAATATCCACACAAAGAAAAAAAATTTGATTACAAAGAATGTTGTAGAGTCGAAAAAAATACAGATATATTTGACAAATTTTCAGATGCGACTTATTTGACATTAACTTCGATTATCCGAACAGCGATCATCTGAGGATTGGTCATCCTATGTCAGTTACAAACTACAATTATCATCAGTGACACTGTGCACTTAATTTTATACCACACCGTATTTTACATTCTAAAAGAAAAGTGTCATATTTACATGAAACGTACGTAAAATGTGAGTAATCTTGTCACTAACTTCAGTTCGGATAATCGAGGTTCTACTGTATTATTTTAATCTCTTATTTTCTTTCATATACAATCGACTCCTATTTGATTATATAATTGTATGCATTTAATTTCGAAAATCAGTGGAACCTTCCAATATAAATTTATTTTTACGTACATACACTATACAAAACTTTTCAACTAAACTCTTCATTGAGCAAATATATATTATAAACATTTTACATAAAAGAAAAATTCCTAACATTTGGATTAACCTAGACTGACGAGAAGCAGACAAACATTTTAATGCCCCAAGAATAAAGTACGTCGATAAGATAAACAAATTCTGAAAGAAAATATTTATCTGTTGAAACGGAGTTTCAAAGATGTATTAATATTAGAATATTAGAAAAATACGAACCGTTTCGAATACTTCACACGCACGTTTTTACGGAACGACTGGAATAAGCTTTTCCATTCAACACAAAACAGTCCACAATGTTCACCCATTCAGAGACTACTGTACTGGACGAAGGAAAAGACTGTTGCACGTTTACGAAGTGTTTAGTAAAGAGCACGAATTAAATGTCGCGGCGTATTGATTTGTTATTTCTGAGCGATGTGCGGTCTTGATGAACGCACGTGTGCCTGATAACACGTTAATGAAAAAGCTGATTCGTCACGGGTAATCATGCATATCGGTCGAACGGAAGAACTAATTTGTCCCTTAAAAACAAAGTTCATTGCACTCTGAAACGGTATCCAGATTCGGAACGCGTGTTCCTTGGTACTTTATTTGTCTGAAGCTAATTGACAATTTTCTTGAAAAATTTCAGTGAAAATTACTTGATTAATAACACGAGACACTACAGTCATTTACAATTATTGAATAGTGAAAAATGACACATTGTATAAATATACAGTAACAGAACCAAATCAGAGGTGGTTCCTTGCCCAAAAATAAATCGAATATGAAGGATACAGTTTTTCAAAAGAAGGTTCGTTTTTCGAGAAAATTGATTTTGTTTTACGAAAACCAAAATTGTGAAATCGTGTGTACCATCCACCTTGTGCAAAGGTATGATTTACGAGAATTACAGTATCTTATTTAAATATTCATTCATTTATTTTTAAATTGTACGAACATAATAATATATATACAGAAGTAAGAATTAAAAACAAAATAGAAAACATAAAAAAAAGCAATCGCAGCAACATAATATAAAGTAACAAAGTAAGAGTAAAAGTTAAACATAAATATTGTAGCAGTTACGGCACTGCTACCACATCCCTGCCGTGAAAGATCGAAATATTACCCTCTCTAACTTTCTCTTCTCTAAATGCTTCCGGCCTATCCTTTCTTCAACTTTTTTCTCAAGGCCCGCTCGCGCCTGGTCAGCGTCAACGTTGCACATTTGGCGACCAGACCCGGGCGGACCCGCGCGTGAACTTTCCCATTTTCTTTCCATTTTCTATCTCTCTTCTTTTTCCGTTTTTCCTTTTCTATCTTCTTTCTCTCGAACACCATAAAAAGACCAGCAACTTTTCGGCACGGGCAGAACCTCTGGCAGAACCTCTTGCGACACACCACGTATACGACCGAGCGACATTGACAATTACTTGTTTCTTATTTTGTTATATTAATTATAAATAAATTGAACGTGTAACGCAAAATCGGAGTTGACCATTACGCACCCATTCACCACAATATAATCACAAAGAATTTAGAATTAAGTATTATCTGATTAAGCAATATTGATGTTTTTTAATACAATTTTGAATACGGAAAGATTAAAATACGTCCCAATAAACTATCCAGAAAACCAGAAATCCACTTTTCAGGTTGATTATAGCATGACAGCCCTTAATTAATTATCCGTATCATATTGGAAACATTTCTTTAATCGCTACGAAATCTTTATGTTTATATACATATTTTTTCATATTTCAAACAATTATACTACTATAAATTTTGCAATTTCTGTACGTATTGTTTAATTTCGAAAGACTTACATAAATTGTAAACATTACTATATTTTATCAAAGCGAACCACCGACTACACGAAAGCAATTAGATTAATTGAATAGTTTATTATTGATAGGGAGTATGTCCATGTTTTGGGGAAAATTAAGTTATGCGTATTTCTAACTTTAGATGCCTAACCCTGTTTAGAGTTATGGGTCTCAAAGAAACATGAAAAGTGTCTCTTGATATCTAGTATCGATTTTGACTGGAAAAACCGTACAAACATTATTTCGAAGAAACTTAGGAAGTTTTCATTGTCAGGTTTAAAAGTTTAAAAAATGGACATACGCCGTTTCAATAATAATCGATTCAATTACAGAATCTGTTCTCATAAGATACTAGAACTGCGTTAATTGTAGCAAATTCCAGTAGTATCTACATTTGCTTATTTACAAGTTCCTGAAGCATTTAATAATTGAAGAAAACGAAACAAGTTGTAACACTGAGGGGTTCCCAAAAGTATATTAAAGAACGCTTGCGAATTTTATTTTTAAACATTTTTAATAAAAATGTACACCCCTATTGACAAGGCTTAGCATACCTGCGGTTTTAAAAAATAATAAAACGTGCGTACAGTTCCATGAAAAAAAAAATATAAATAGTTTATTTCTTTTTGATAAGATTTTTAACACGTTGACTGTCACAGTGAAAACTCCTATACCTGGTCAGACATACGGTAACATCTCATTTCAAACACAAATCACGAAACAAGAAGGATGTAACTATTCAATTGCACAGTCTTGCCCTTCTATTCTTATTACAATATTAATTCTATTTAAAATTTTAATAAAATTAGTAATTATTAATCAAATAAAATTTGATGCATTGGTCATAGGTGACCCCCACCGCAGTTAACGTGTTAATATATCAGCACAGAATATATTAATACGATGAGTGCTACAGTGAAAACAGCCATACCCAGTCGTATATAACACAATGTACTGTTTTTAATATAAATCGCGAAGGAAACATATATTTTTTCTTATACTTTATTTTACTGTTTTCAATTTGTCCAGCTGGACATTTGGTAAATTTTTTTAGCGTTTATCTTAAATATCACACGGATTGCCAGCAAGATGTCATCTTACAATCTTGTTATTGTGATACAGTTAGGTTAATGGGCTGTTTCTTTTCTGGTGTTCTTTTTATGTGAGTTCGGTACGCTTCTGCAGCTAGTTGGTTTGAATGTGTTGCAGGTTTTCCTCTATATTTTTTTGCATGCTGTTGATTTCTTCCTTAACTGTGGAATTTTTAGGTCTTTACGTAGATCCTCATTTCTTGTGTACCATGAGACATTAACACGTTGACCGCCACGGTGGTCATCGGTGACCGGAGTGCTTCAAATGTTTATAATTGTAAAAGTTGAATGAACACTGACAGTTAATGAATTTTGAACATCATCGGTAATTAGAGAATACTTTGAAATAAAATGTGCACTATTCAACAATTACATTTCCGTTACAATGTGCAGTTTGCTCAGAATTCTGTCACAATTAGTAGTTATTCAATTAAATTAAATTTGAGGTGCCGGTCACCGATGTCCGACGCGGCATTCAACATGTTAACGTATAAAGTTCTAATGAGATAACATCCCCTCACTTGTTTCAACGATTATTACGGTTTTTTCAGGCATGAATGCAAATGTGACAACTGTCCTATGACTTTTGAGCGGGGATGTATACTGTGAAACGAATGTACCTTTTACATCAGAAATGTAACGGCCAAAAATATCATCGTTCCCCATTCGGACGAGTTTAAAAGCGAAAGCGATACATTTGATGTGTGAAATAATGTACGGACGAATAAGTGCATGTCCTTGATCGATCGGCCACAAAAAGTAATCTGAGACAGAAGGAACCTTAACCCTTTCACCACGGTGATTGCTAAATGATGTGCAAACAGTGTTCCATTTATTTTAATTTGTTTCACAAATTCTCTTGGGTATTTTGAAATTATTATTTCATATCTTGATCTGTGGTTTAGTTTTGTCATGTGTTAGACAATTACGCCACATCGAATAGTCTATTATTTCAATATACAGGGTGTTCCTGCATGAACCTGTCTTTTTCTCGTAAATGGTAAGGATACAGAAAGAATGGAAGAAGAAAAAGTTTTACAGTCTTTTATGGCCAATACAATAGAATATGTAAATTTTTTCGAAAAACAAAGGTGATCTTTAATTTTTCAATGAAATGCTGTATTTATTTGACGACACGAAAGCGATTGTCAAGATAAGTTCAACTATGTGGTAGGCAATGCCCTTCAAAAAGATGTGACCATTTAATTATTGATCAATAATGACGCGCAATTAATAGTAATTAGTATAACTGCAATGTTCAAACAGTTTCAATATTCGCTTGTTACTGTTTAACTGATAACCGGTATAGTGTTAGTATGTTACAAAAATCTATCATTGTATTTTATAGTATATTTATTAATGTTTTGTGTTATGATATAAAGTAAAGCTCCATCATTTTGTATAGCTTTCATTGACAAAAACTTATAGATTTTGATATGATTCATAAAAATTAGTGAAAAAACAACCAGAAACGAGCCATCCTTATATGAATTCACGGACGTGCAAAATCTAAAAAAAAAAGATAAAATGGCAGGTAATTTTGGCCAATTTTGAATGTCGCTCTTTATTCGCTCATTTATATCAGTTTTATTGTATTATTTCACACGACAATAGGAAAAAAAAGAATGTCGTAATCTTGAAGAAACAAAGCCAAACGAAGAATGATCTGAGAGACGTAGATTGGAAGAGCTCCAATTGAGAATAAAAATGATATTCGTTCCTTGATGATTACTTCGAGAGCATGGTTGTGAAACGGTTCACGTAGGTGGAAGGAAGTCGTTTCGGTCTTGTTTCTGCTCACGTGTATCAATTTGACTGATATAAAAAAGTCTTCGGGGTGCCCTGGGCAATGTGTTCACCTTGATTCGTCAGAAATGACGAAATCTCGTTCTACGTGCGGCTAAATGTCTCGATGTTTTGTGTCACGTCGTTTGCCGACGTTTGCCGCAGCCGTGGATTGCCAATCCATTGTGAATCACGAATACCGAAATTGCTTCTCTCGTTTCCAGTGAATTTTCAGTCAACCGAGGACACATTGCTCGTGCCATGAATAATTTATCCAGCTCAATTTTCAGAATTCAGAAAATTTACGTTTGCGTTTCAGTGTTGCGCAAAATCGTTTCAACGAACCGGGCCAGGCAAAATTATGGGAATTTTATTGTCTCATGGTGCTGCTTAAGGTATTAGAGATTATACAGGGTGTCTCAGGTTGGGTAGTACAACCGGACAGGAAGTGATACTATAAGCAAAAAAATGTCGGAAAAAAGAAATAAATTTTTTTCGTTTGAGGTATCGCTTTCGAGAAAATTGAATTTAAAAACTCGCCACGTTCATGTGCATTCAACTGAACGCTCAGAACGGATGTGACTTGTTGATAGCAAATTATATCCCTAAAATACATATATAACAAAACATAAAAGATATGTACTTCGTAGGTAATATTTATATGTTTCAAATGAAATGCAAACTTTATCTAACAATTCTTTATTGATGTGTATTTTAGGGAAATAATTTGCTATCAACAAGTCAGATGTTATTTATTATTATAAGAAACACTTTTACTACAAAAAAGAGAGAATACATGCTTGGGTTGGGTTGGGTTAGAGTGAACATAATACTTTATTCGTACTTTAGCGGTTAAATTCAGTTAAGGTTGACAATAACTAGCGAATGCTAGCATTAAAGATAATTCGCACATTAGCGTTAACATGTACACATAGTTTACATTATTAACGATTATTAGACATACATATTTTTATTTGTATGAGACTCTGTCGATATCAATTATCAAATATTACTAACGTTAAATTAATAATAACAGCTTGAACTCTTCTCTGTTTTATTTTAGAATTTATCATACTAAAACAAAGCTATATTCGATACTAATATATCAGAAATGAAAATACAAACGGTACGATCTAATATTCAAAGAATGTAATTGTTTAAAATTAGTCATGTAAATTTAAATATTCCGAATGTATCATATTTTGATTATGAAATTTATACGATTTTGTAGAGGCTAAGATATTTGTGGATAACGTGTTTTAATTAACAAACATGAGTCAGTTTATTGTAGTGTGCAATCTTTATCTTCTATTGTAAAGCGGTTAATATAAAGCTGCTGTACTGATAAATATCTATTATCAATATGCAATCAAGCGTCAACAACTAAAAATGGATCGTTATCAGCTACTTTACGTCAGATGAAGCTGATAATTGAAATTTACAACACTTGCTATATTTAAAAACCTATGTGAGTAATCAGTTTAGAAACACTGAGGAAGTCTTTACTTTATCGTATTCAACAGATTATAGTGAAATGTACTATGGTTATTAGCAGATAAAAGATTTAAAAATTTACTGTTCTTGAAAATGATTATGTCGTTCCTGAATAATAGAATTACGTATATAATTATGATATTTATTAAAATACAATACTGGACGAGTTATATAAAATATTCTCTAAAACTCAATTTTTCCTTAAAAAACGATGTAATTGAAAAAAATATTTGCAACTCATGTTTTATTGAAACCACACATTTAGCCACATAAATCAATTTTTCTTATCATGCAATATATAAAATTAAAGCAACATCTCGATACATCGAATTTTTCTATTGAATAGTATATGTATTTTGCTTCCTTTAAAAGACGCTAAAACCTTTCGTGATTACAGCAAACCCGTCCCTATTTCTAGCAATTTAGTTTTGAAAAACTTTTAGTAACATATAGATCCTTTCGAAATATGTTACTGCGTTCATTAAAAAAGAAAGTGTAATTGGATTCTACAGATGCATCATTGCACGTCAGAATAAAATTAACCCTAGTGCGGGCTTCGGGTCTTTTTCGACCCACCACGTTCTTATTTTTTTTAAACTTTTGTTATTATCAAAGAAATTCCATGAAAATAGTATCAATGTGCTTGTTTCTGTTCCCTTGACATTGTATTAAAAACTTGTTATACATAAAGTCTTTGGTTCTTTTTTGACCCGACGTAAACGAGGCACAACCAAATAGCAGAAATCAATCATAGACAAATCTTACAAACAAGTGGGTGATAGTATAATCGAAAGAAAATTTATAAATAGCATAAAATGACCAGAATAGTTTTATTAATGCCAAAGAAGAAATAAATTATTGTATGGTGGGATTCGAATGAGGGGAAATTCATATGCGAACGGCACAGATACCAAGTATGTAAAACCTGTTATAAATAAACAATTTAGGCAAAATATGTTACTTTTTTTTTATAATTAAAACTATTGTAATAAATGCGAGAGTTCCATATGTTCGGGTCGTTTTTTACCCAAAGACTTTAAGTGTGTAGTCGAACTGAAGAATGGTCTAGGGTTAATAAAATTCAACTAACATTTCAACGTAACACTTTTGTTTATAAGCAACGGAAAAGAGGTATAATATTATTAATATTTTTTCCATTACTGAGGCGGTACTGGAGTACTATTCAAATCTCGTTGAATAAAAAAAACAGCAATAACATGTTATATGGTTCCTGTATACTAGCGGTAGATACATTTCTCTTCACACACACTTTCAAGTGTCTCAAAACCGAAAATGTCTCGTTGCGCAACACTTACAGCGTCGCTGCAAGTGCAAATTCCTCGAGCATAAGTGTAAATGATTCTGTTCGCATATTCATGAGAAAAATTTCCATTAGAGAATCTAGACGGAGCAATTTGTCGCATAATTTCCTGCGACTCGCTGGGTATTTAACTCTTTCGCTATGAACGACGTATATACAGGGTGGGCCGTAAATCAAGGTACCGTAAAAGGGAAAGTGATTTCATACGAACTAAATTGAAAATGTAAAATAAAATTTGGAATAACGTAACAAATGTATGGTGCCATTTAAAAGAAACTTCGGTGACCTTCGTGGTGATCCTGTGAAAATTTTTTTCATGTAACCATGTTGGAAATCTTGAACACTGCAATTTTTCTCTCAGACATTTCATTTTATCGTTAAATCTAATTGTAAGAAAATTATTTAGGTTTTAGGGCGGTTTTAGGCGTGTCACCCTATATAGTACAGCTTTATATCAAAATTTTATTGATATTCTCAAACGAAGGGTAAGCTCACATGGTTTTCATTTATGGTTTCTATAATGAGAATGCTCAAACACCTGTAACGTATTTATCATCTGAATTATACCTCTTGAAATGAAAAAAGAACTTTCAAAAAAATGTCTTCTCATTCTTATAATTCTGTGGTAAAGCTTTTTTTGAATATATGTCATTGTAATACTGTTTCCTTATTCTTACTCATAGAATATATCGACAAAGTTTGATAGCATAATTCTGAGAAACCCTGCATAAGTCTACAATACTTTTATTAACAATCAAACACTACACTTTTATTTTTTGTGAATTCCAATTTAATTTGAATCTGCTGGTATACATTTTGAAAATGTGCCGTTAATTTTGTAAATTGACTAATTCTACTTTCAAGAATAACAACTCAAACAATTATAAACCGTAAGGGGTACAGACGTACGATAAAAAGAAAGAGCTGCAGATCGAGCGTGATTGTTCACCGAGAACTCGTCATGAATTTTCGCGATGTACCGACAGAGTAGGTCGGAAAACGGCGCAGAAGGAACAGGTGAAGGCAGAAGGTGAAACTAACTCGCAAGAAGGCGCCACCGACCGGTCGAGATATCTCGAAAGTGGAGGCGCTAATTCGCTCGCTCGGTTCGAAGCTCGTCGTCCGGCTTTAAACTTTTTAAAATGTCGCCGATGACCGTGACAGGATCTATTTTTAGCCGCAACAAGATAAGCACGGCAGAGAGGACGGGCGAGGAGAGACCGGGAGAGAGACCGACAGACGGCGCTCCCCCAGAAGAGAAAGAGAGAACGGAGATATCGAGAGTGGGACAGCCAGTAGCGTAACCGGTTGGCATTTTAGTAGGCACTTGGAAAAACACCTGTTTAATTAACTCCCTGACTGTATCGTGATCGATGAAACTTAACGAAAAAAACGCTCAGATTCGCTCATATTTCTGCGAGAAACATCGATATCGCAGAACGAGCAAATCTTTTAAAAAGAGGTGAAGGAGTAACTTGTGTTTACAATGTTGAAGCAAAACCCCCTATCAAACTTGTTGCTTTCTCTCCAACTCGTGCATCGTAGGCATTCCACGTGAAGTATTCTTTACGGAGGAACGACTTCGATTGCGCGAGTGTTATCAGAATTCGAAACTGTTAATCTTCGAGTCCGATTCAATTACATCATTGAGTAGGAACGACAGACTCGTTGCAATAAAAGCGACACTGGGGACAGGAAAATGGCGGGGGGCGCCGAAGGAGCGACAGAGAGCGAACGAGAGAGAATCAAAGAACTAATTATACGTGACGTCACTTGACTGGTTTCAACACACGAGTTGAGTGCAACGAGTCGACTCGAGTCACGGCAAGTGGGCCAGAGAGAAGTCTGTCTCTGTTCCTTTTTTTCGTTTCTTTGTTCCTCCCGGCGCTGCACTTGCGACGGAAGCTGCAACCAGAGGACTCTTCTTGCCGCAGACGAGGTGGGAGGAGGCACGAAAATAGAACTCCGAAAGTTTATGGACGGTAAATCACTGGCAGGTTAGGTCCGCCATGACGTCCCGTACGAAGTGGACGGACTCATTAACTGCAATAACCAAGGCGACGAATAGGAAATTCAATGAAAGGGTAATTATGAAATTAAGAAACGCGACGCGGAGGAGCGACGAATTGGGAGGCGCGCGCGGCCATCGGCCGCCTCTTTTTTTCGAATTCACGAAACTAATCGGTTGAACCGTCTAGACAGCTATTGTGCAAGCTTCTCGGAATGGGAATCGAGAAAAAGTTTCCTAAATGGGATCTCGCGTGGACTACATCGAATTTACGGAGGAAAATTACTGTAAAAACTTGTAACTCTCTGATTGTGAGCATGATGGTTGTACTGCTAACAATGACGAATTTTGATATACAATAGAATCTCCATTATGTACCCATTATCTACTGTTCGACAACTTAGTTTTGAGACTTGCAGACGCGACTTAATCGACACATCTTCATGTGGATAATATGTATTTTCCTGAATTTTTGGCTAGCGCGAAACATAATAATATTGTTTGGCAACGGGACTGTGTTTACAATTCGTTGTCACTGTAAAATATAGTTAGGTTTCTTTATATCACGCCTTCGAGCCTCAAGACCAAGGTATTCGACAATACTGAATAATATATTTTTTTGTAAATCGTAGTACAGTAGAACCTCAATTGAATAATACTTGTAGAACACTGTAAGTGCCACAAAATCAAATTCTATACTACAGTATTCCCATTAGCATGGAGAACAGTTTTCGATAAAAAACAAAATTTTTCAATTTTGGCATTTACAGTGTTTTCTACAAACTCTTCAATTATCTGAACACTGGTTATCCAAAAATTAGTCTTTATGTATGAGTTAGGAGCTACCATTACCATTAGTGACCCCTATGTATCTAATTTCATACCACTATGTATTTTATATTCTAAAATGAAATTATCATTTTTACGCAAAGCACAGTTATAGTGTAAGTCATCATTGTACCAATTATAGTTCGGATAATCGAGGTTCCACTGTACTTCCTTTGTTATTGAAATACGCGTTAACGTTATTTATACTTGCTATTTTGATAATTAGAGTGAATTCCTTTAAGAACGTTTCAGTTTTCCACGACAATAGAAATGATAATCAATATACCATTTTGGTCTTACAGCAATATCGCGTTATACCTTTCGTTCACTTTGTGTTTTTTTATTAAAATTTTAATGTTTCACACTATATTTTAAACAATGGCGGCATGTTTGTGGTTAACAAATTAGTCCAGGTCTTTTTCATGTGTGTCTTCATTGAATACTTCGGATATTTGACACTCCACTGTATTTTAGAGTGTTATTTCCAACAGTATCATTTTAAAATATAAAGGAACTGAAATATAAAAAATATATAACAACAAATCAGTTCGTTATTTTCTTCTATTGTAATATTAAAAATTAACAAAGTTATAAGGCGGGTAAATTACTTTTTAGGACGAAATAATAAAACATTATCTATTATTTGGTTTCAGTCTGCAGTTAACTTAAATGGAAAAGTATGCGAAGCAAAAAATCTCAGAAAATTAAATGTGTATTTAATTATGTTATGTGTTATCTGTCCATATTCTTTCCTAGCAATATAATAAACTTTAAACATAGTTAATATTTAATAACGACGGGAATATATTATTTAAAAAAATTTGCAGTCAAAAATTGTTATCTTGGGCCACTTGATAGAATCGATATTTCTGAAACGCATAATTCGAAAAAAAAAATAATAAAATTATATTTAAAATAATAATGAAATATGATATGTCGCGTAAAATATTATTTCGAGTAACATTATTTTTAATGTCGTATTTCTTAGATTACTTTTACTTTCGGTTAGAATATTTGTACTCTTTGAAATATGCATAGAAAACACTTTTGTCAAGGATATCTGATAAAAAGTAAGTGAATATTAGCTTGGTTATCGCAATATCTATGCATTAAACTGTGTAAAAAGAAGTTTAAATGACCAACGTATTTTCGTTTTGTCACGTTTGGAACGAATGTAACGTAAGTATTATTTCAAGTTTTTCACATATTTATTCTTTCTCAAAAATATTTTTAAAAGATGAAAAATTTGTGATATTGTGTTTTTCCATGGTTCTGTGCTTGATACATTTCATTGCGAAGTTTCTTACAAAAGGAGTTTATAGCTATAACAACTTAGATAATGTAACAAATATATGTATAACGAAATTTATAAAAAGTTTCAAATTTTAACAAGGATAGTACTAATCGTTAATAACTATTAATTTATCGTAACTTTCACTATCTAAAGAATTCAACAATTTTACAGGTACACAAATACAAGATTCACGAATCGTGCAGATTTTTCAAAATGATAACTTAAGAATTCGCGATTAGTTATTTAAAAGTCAACCACAAACCTATTAATAATAATATTTTTATACAACTTTGGTTGCATCGTTTATTTGTGTTATTACGGCAACAATTAATGAGAAAAATAAACGTGCGCGTAATAGGAGAAAACGGTTAGGGAATGTAAGTTATTCGAGATATAAACTGAGTTGTTTACATTATTCCATTATTAAAGAAATCTTGTTTACAAGACTTCGGAAACGATTCACCGGCAATGATGTATGAAATCAGGCGCGCGTTTCTAATTAAAGATTCGACTCTAGTGTATACCTAATTAAGAACGGTTTCCAACTGACCTGTAACGAGCAATTATTATGAATTGCTGTAATAAAACGGAAGATTTACGCCGGTTGGCTCCGTGATGACTGTAGAAACGGGAATCGAAACAATTAATAAATTCCAGGAAATTTTACAAACATGTGCCGTGGAATATTGCAAACCTGAATAACACTATGTGACTAGTGAGGCGAATAAGCTGCTGTGATGTTCATAATTTTTTCGTGCAAATAAAATGTATTTTGGAATAAACACGATAACAAAGTTGAACACGTTCTTGTGTACACAAAAGCAATAACTATCGATGGAGAAAAGTAAATCATGTAAACAGATTAAATGTGTGTTACAAAATTGTAAGGGTCAAATTTTTATATAGATTTGAATAAAAAACTGTAATGAATATGTACGTTCAGTAATGTTGATAATGATTAAATTTATATAGAAAATATTAATAAACAGCATACTTCTGCTCATAAAAATTTGTATTTTACGAAATAAATTATTTTTTGAAAATTTAGTCTCATGTGAGTTATTTATAATATCAATGTACACAAATATATTATCGCATTGAAATGAGGTATACAAAATATTTGATGGTCCATTAAAAATAAATATCAATTTGTCAAACATATCTTCCGCCCTATTTTTGAATTGTTTGATATGATGGACTGTTGATATAATAAAGTATTGATAGTGTTCATGCGAAAATAGTACAAGTATCGAAAGCAGTGATAATTATTTTCGATTGCAAACTTTTATCAGAGAAATGGCTGATAACGGAATTGATGTGGTATACGTGAGATAACGCAACGAAGAATTTCAATGAAATTTCAGACACATTGAAATTTCAGATAGTTGGAACTGATAATCTAATCTAGCCTTTTAAACTTTTACAGTAGTCAATTTCAAAACATACGTCGTTTATAGATCTTAATCTGGTACGAATACTTCTCAACTTATTTTCATCCATATTGTCGGTTTAATTTAATACCATATGTCATAATCCCGTGGTTACGAGAAAAAAGGAAAAATATATTAAAACGTGCACATTAACAAAAAAATGTTTATTACGAAGATACGGTAAATATGCAGAAATTGTTGTATTGTATTCAAAGAAAAATTACTGGTTATGTAATAAATCTTCATAATAATTAGTTTCTTATTTTTGTTAGAAATGACAAAAAATATATTACTGTTTTTTCACAATTTCAAAATGTAGAATATTAGATATTTACTACTCTTTTTTAAATCGGTAAATTTATTCAACACATCGACATAAATGTAAATTCATATAATAAATGATTTGAAAGTTTTAAAAATCTTGTTAGAAATAGACTGATGAATAGACTGCGGATGATTCTGCAATTTAATATTTTCATATACTTAAAATGTGTACATTCAATTGCATAAGGTAACTATAAAGTACATTTATTAAGAATATGAAGCAGAAAATATAGTTATGTTAAAAATTAATTTCTTCGACTATATTAATATAAAATTTGTTGAAGCCTAAAAATCTACATTTGTACATAAATGTATATAAATCGTTTAGGACTGGTTAAACAAGTAAGTAAATGTACTGCACTTCTGAATTTATAAAACTTTTAAATTTGTGAATAAATCGTTTGTAGAGATGATTATATTTGAACGATTGGTTTCCTGGATTAATGAAGCTATTAAAAACTCTGGACTTGTTACATATCACTCTGACTGACTTAACGTATTAAAAGTTCTACAAATACATCCCTCATGGAGAATTACGATGGGCGTTCAATCAAAACATCACACAAAGGCACATCATCCAAACTATCAAGTTTGAGACACCAAGCTCTGAAAATCTCAATTTCACACTGACAAAACTTTTTTAATTCTTCATTCATTTAAGATACTAATTGCCACGGGAGCTCCGGCCTTCCCCCATTCAAGATCCATTCCCCTCATTTAGCCTGTAATCTGCGACGACAATGAATCGAGGGGGGACTAGGAGCGAACTAGAGGAAACTGAATCGAGGGGAATGGACCTGGAGTGGGGGAAGGCCGGAGCTCCTGTGACCATTACTGATTTAAGAGGTTGATACCTACAGAACCTTTGACCCACATGGGCTCAACACGCAATCCCACGAGGCCATTTCAAACGACCTTCGCATGGAGGGGACCTACAACTTGTGAGGTAACCCTCATGCTCAATTTTCAGGTTATACTGGTCATGCTTTCTTGTTTTCCCAATTGGTAATATGAATGGTGAAAATATACTGTCTTTAAGTGACGTGCAGAGGATCTGTTTAGACGTATTGCACATAGGGTGTAGTTTATATAAAATTAAATATTATCACTCCAGAAACAACAACAATATAAAAACCGCGCCCAGAATGTTCTCGATAATGTAGTAGTCGGTAACATTTTTATTCCTCTGTCCTTCATTTCACGTTTCGAATAAAAACAGTTATATTCAACTTTTCTTCAATGTAATTTACTGAAAGCCTTAATTCTCCGCTTTCAAATTAATATTATCTGCATAGTATTTCTCGTGCTATTTCTGTATATGTAATGACATGAGGCTATAAGCAATTTTGTCTTTGCGTAATATGCATAAGTAGCATTAAGCGCAGAGTATACTAAACCAATGTAAACATTACGCGTGCTCCGTCAGGGAGCCTTTCATCTCATAATTATAATTAGTATTATTTGTTATCCTCTTTTGTACGTTTAACGATAAACGTACTGTTACCAAAAAAATCGGCTGTCGACCGATCGGTGACATTAAGCTACTCTGGCACGGTCAACGCTAAGATGGGTGACCATTTCTAGTGCTTCTGTACGCCTGTTGACACATGGTGATTTAAAATCCATTTAAAACTATAGGTCTCCTGGCTAAACGACCATACCAGTTGATGCTGTGTTACACAGAAAGAAGATCTTGAATTTGTTACCATTTACAGTGATAGCGTCAGGGCAACACAGATTGCTATGAATCCAGTCTTTCATAATCGCACGAAACATATTGATATCCGTCATTAGTTCGTGCGCAAGGTGTTAGAAAATAGATCTGTTTGACTGAAACGTATCCCAACTGAGGACATGGCCGCTGACTTTCTGACGAAGCCATTATCTAACATAAAACGTAAACCATGTATAGTTATTAGGTGCAAATCCTTTTAAGAACCCACTACGTAGCGAGGAAGAATATTAGAAATTAACACCATACTTAATAATTTGAAATACGACGATCCGTAATAGGTTGTCTGAAATTGCAGTGTTTTTTTACGCGAGCTGTTGTTTCCCGCAAAATAAATTTCGTTTCTTTTTTTAATCTTTCTTTCTTCATGTCACATTAGTTACAAATGTTCATTAGCAGACTGCGGACGTTTATGCAAATATACATTTTTAGACTTCCATATTTGTTATGTTAATACTGTTAAATAAATGCATTTGCTCCTTCAAATGTTCCAAATACACTCCCGCCCATAAGTCGCCGGACACTTACAATTGGTAAAATTAGGAGGTGGACGATTTTTCAGTATGAAATTACCTACATTATAAAATAAAGTTAGCACTTATTAATTGTTTATAATGTAGAGAATATGAAATTCGAATCATATGTTAAAGATTTTACCAAAGATAACTAATTAATCTTATGCAACCGTTTGAAGTAAAAGCCGTATTGTTTCGATCAAAGGTTTTAGTATTTCGGAACTAATTTCTTTTCAACATTCTTCTAATTTCTTCCATAAGTCTTTCTCTGACTTTGAGCAAAAATTCCAAAAGAAACGAAAAGTGTATAAAGACTATCGTCTGACCGAGTTAGAAACGCATTAGAAACATACTTACACGCACAGTCTTGTCTTTTTTTTCAAATATTTATTTATATTATACGAGCATATTATTAATATCATATATAGGTTAAATAGACAACATTAACGTAAAGTAGATAAACACATAACAACATAAAGTAATAAAATCAAGCCAAAATATTGTATAAACGTTCTAATAATCATTTTGCTGGAAATCAGTAAGTGTTCGGTAAATTATGGACCGGGGTGTATGTAATTTTTGTTTTACTAGCAATAAGTTATTAAATGTCCAACGTGTACCAATTTGGATATGTTAAATTGCATAAACATCCGCAGTCTTGTCATTAGCGACAACAATGTTCAGTTATACTACAGTTGTAAGTAATTTTGTTTCTTTGAGCAACTGGAGCAACTGACGTATATTTTTATGGTTGGAAAAATTCTCTTTTAAGTTGTGGCTTATATTGTTCTTTGGCGTAATGTCGAATGTTTACTGCAGTGTATGATTAAGTGGTTGACAGTTATTTGTACGTTACGTCTGTCGCAAATTGGAGGATTATCGTTCAACAGAGAATACGAATAGGTTATTTTTTGTATGACCCATTTTGATTCAGGAAATTGCAATTTGTTCTTTTCTTAGTAGTTCTGATGGTACATTTGCCTTACTTGTCAAGCTACTGTTGACTGTCTGTATATTTGGTGGTGTGTATTTTTCCATTTCGTTTTCCAGATTATTTTTATTTTTTTTGAAGGAGCATCCTTGTATACCAGTTAAGAAATAACCAGTTGAATTTGAGCTAAATTCTGTATAATGTTGGTAGCCTCTTTTTTGCTATATCTGCTATTTTACTGCCAGTTATACCAGTATGTGACGCGATCCATACGAGGATTATGTTTATTTCTTTCCTGCTCGCTTCGAAGTGGGTTTCCAGAATGTCAAGTATCTTCTCATCAGTGGACGTTCTATTGTTAAGTTTGCAAATTACATTTATTGAGTCTGTGAAAATTACATGTAGTTTTATTATCGTTCTTTACGTATTAATTGTATAGCCCTCTGTATGACATTAATTCTGCTGATGTTACAGAGGTGTCTTTCTGCATAACAATTTCGCCTCTTATTTTATAATTTATGAATAAAATCCGTTTGCTCTGATAATTATGCTGAATCCTCCATCTCCATAACCTCGTTATCACATTCGATTTTTCGGTATGCCATTTTCTTCCATCTTCTACGAAACAGAAGCTACAATCCTGTCGCGTGAGTCAGCCTGTACAATGCCGCGCTGAAATCTGGATTCATCACAAATCGACTGGTGAATAAACGGTTGAAGAGGACAGCCATATTGGAGCGACGGGCCCACGTCGGGCAGGCGATGTCGTCACTATTTAGCCGTGACGACCGGCTATTTTCAGGCCCACTGGCATAATCCAGAGGACGTTCCACGAGTATAATGGACTACAATGATTCATGTCATTCCATGCTGCCCGGTAGCGCGTACATTCACGTCCCGATAAATAATCTCGGCCAGCTATACGATCGTTATCGACGGTACCCCAATTATCACAGCTTAATCTCGCACGTCACAGGGCAGATTATTTACAGGCATCGATGGTGACTTCCATATAAATTCTGGCCAGTTCCTCCGTGGAAGTTGTTCTGGCAGAATAGAATAGACGGAGGAAGCCACGCGGTGGCATACAAATCTTTTTGCACCTTTTTTGGCCGTCCCCATAGAACGTGATAATATTCGAGCTTCTATAAATATATTCTGACACGCAGGCTACGTTGAATATGTTTACAGACCTGTTTTTATAGACGTGTATTATTATAACTGACCCAAATGTGTGCACACATCGAATATGTTTTGTGACATTAAACTTGTTTGTCTGGAATTATTGTAGAGACATTTAGATTGTTCAAAGTTATACCTCCTGCAAGAGGACTTAGCATAATTTTTAATTTGTGATTTGACATATTCTATCTTATTAGTTTCCTTTTTATTTTACTATTATATTCATTGTTAAACACTTACAGTGTAAAAGGGGAAGTCACACTATCGACCTTGAACGACCTGATTCGAGTGTCTCTGCAATATAGTAGATACATAATTAGGATTCAGTAGTGTAGATTGTACTTTAAACTGTCTGCCAGTTGCTTTTTACATATCGTTTAGGAGACTGATTGTACAATTTTCTGTAGGAAGTTAATGAAGTAGGATAGTATTTTTAGAACATTACTTTTGGAGAAATTTATTATTGTAGAGGAAGAAAAGGAATTCAACAACTATACAGCTCTCTGCTTTTTACTGTTTCACTGAAGCTGGTCAGTTTTACTGTGGCTTTAGTCTTTGAGACAATATTTTCAGAACACTTTGAATTCATTTAATAAGTATAATTAAGTAGAAAATATGCTTTATTTTATACAAATTATAATTTTGCAGTTTATTTATTAAATTATGGTTGATGAAATTGGCAAGTGCTTCTTACATTAAGAAAACACTTATTTTTTCTTACAAAAAGTATGTCGGAAGTGAATATTGTATATTTCGTTTAATGTTCTTATTAAACAGATACATATAAAAAATTATTAAAAAGAATCTTTAAAGTAGAAACTGAATGAGATCCTCAGCTTTAATTTTTAAATTATTTACCATGAATTATTTTAACATAACATGAATTTAGAAATTTTATGAAATGTAGGAACTTGCTCCGAAATTTCAACAATTTATAAATACAACTATAGTCATAGCTTGTTTTGTTTCGAAATAGATATTGAAAATTACAGGTATTAATCTCATTAATTTATTCTTTTTACAGGGCTTAAATATTTTATTTCTTAATATAATTCAAAATAGTGAATTTAAACAATACTACTTTAAAATTTTAGAACCTATAATTTTATATTTAAAATACCTATACGTATGTAGAATCGAAGAATGTATTGAAATACTTGCGATGTTTATGTAACATGTTATTTTTAAACGACCAAGTTTTTTTATATAACGACATTTTTTATCAATATTCGATATTTGCAAACCGGTGAAAAGTTTAAAAAAATGTTAAATGAGGAAATTTCTTCAGTATAACATTTGACATTTTAAGTTATCAAAATATCACAAAAATTTTAACAAACTAATATCTGGCGAATATATTTCGTTAATTCTGTTATGAAACATAAAGATAAATTTTTTCATCATATTTCTTATTACGCATTTCACAATTAAAGTAAGCTGCGTTATAAAATTGCAAATATTATTTGACTACGAACAAATTTACTCTCAAATTGTCAATTAGAAAGAAAGATTTCAATTAGAAACAAAGAAACAAAAAAATTTATTTCTTGACAAAAATATTAAGACTACTAATTTCAAATCGCAGTGACAGAAAATTTGGTCCTACCGTCTTCTTAACTGACCAAAAAATTAAATTATACGCAAATTCGCAATGTCTTGTTTTTCCAACCTGCCAACAAACAAAATTATTCTTCAATCTGCCAAACATTAAAGTCTCTGGTATATTCTTAAACTGCTGCTGTTTCAATCTACTAAGAAAATTAATTATCGCTTAAATTTCCAAGACTGTATTAAATTATCATTTAGGTTTTCAAAATTGTATTCAATTATAAAATCATTCTTTAAATTCCCCAGAGATTATTAAATTGTTAAATTATCGCTTAAATTCTCAAGGTATTACAATATCTGAAACAAGGTATTAAAATTTCGTTTCAACTGTCAAAATTTTATTAAATCACTAGATTACCGTTTAAATCTTCTCAAGATTTTATTCAATCATTAAGTTATCAAAAAATTAAGTCGTTACGTAAATATCCCAAAAATCTGACACCTACGTAAATTCTCTAAATCCTCGCCTTCCGAATTATCAAGAAATTAAATGACAACCTCAATTCCTGAACACCAAATTGTCACAAGATTACATCATCGCATAGATTCTAATCGCTAGAATTCACAATATTGTTCCACGGGATTAAGAGTTCGACTACCACTTTGGTTACGCTATTGAATAACAAAAGTGCTTCATTACGCGCACGGTATTTGCTTTACAGCCGGCAATTATTGCAACACAATAATACGTTGTTGCAACAACGGGTGTATGTTATTGGTACGCGTTACAAGTATCAAATGTTCCGCGAATATGCAACGCTAGCTGGTTCTTTCGTTGAACGTATTATTATTAGAACAAGCATGACTCCGCGTTTCAGAACTGCTCATAAAACATAGTCATGAACGATCTTCCTCGCCTTTACAATTAAGTTGCGAAACATGCAAGAAGGAATGGATACAACTAGCATAACTGTACCTCCATTTACGTATTTATGCAAAAATGCAATTTCTTTTAAATTCTCACTGAGCTCTGCCCTGTTAAGGGCTTCATACACCTATGTATATAGACAGCCCAAATGTCCTGTCTCCATATTTTTTTTTTAAAATTATGAATATTATTGACATGCAGCTTTTTTCATTTATTTGTATATCCATTATATTTTTCTTACTGGCTTTCCTTATTCCCTAACTCTACTATTTATGCCTTCTGTGTATTCTTTTACCTACCTTTGTTATTATACTTATATTATGCTATTCCTTAACCGTACCTCAGAGATGGTCAACCGGAGTGACGCCTGACTATGCCGTACCCTCACTCTGCGTCCATTCCCCTTGTGTAACAAGAAAGTAGAAATGTAATCTCTGAATGAAACTGATGTCACATAAAAAAAATTATTCTTATGACGTCACTGTTTCTTGAGAAACCGTACTTACTAACAATCATTAATGGTTTCGACGTCATGCCCTGACCACAAGCTATGTGAGGGGAATGGACGCAGAGTGGAGGTAGGCTGGAGCCAGGTGTTGCTCCAGATGGCCATCTCTGCCTTACGTACGTATATAACCACACCTTACTTTTTTCGATTTCACATTGCCTTACCTATTTCGTCTCCCCGCTTTTCTAATTACTCTTATTATTCTAATGTGTCCTATCTGCTACTTCCTTTTTACCCCTCTCGCACTTCGATTTTTTTTAAAATGCTAATTAGTTCCAATTATACTTTCACATCTCTCACTCCATGTCATTCACTCTATGTGCCTTCTAACAAAGTCCATTTGTTTGTACATATTAAACAGTATAATTCATAAAATTTAAAAGAAAACATTTTTAAAAAGTCGAGGGTATACAGAAATTCACATTAGTGCAGTGGTTTGCGATTTTCACGATTTTTTCCAGGGGAATCATCAAACTGCAGGAAATTAAATTATGCCTTGAAGTAGATGGATAAACGCAGTTAGTTAACGAGCCAAATTTTTGAAATTTCACATTTAAAAGAAATGACAATTGTTTGAAGTCGGACTTCTGATTTTTTTGCAATAAAAAAAATAATTAAAAGGCTAAAATGAAAATCTGGCTCATATCTGACAGCATATGATCTTGTACCCTCACGTTTTTAGAAAATGTTGAAGAACATCTGTAATGAACACGTGAGATATACACTGCCTGCCTGAATACTTTTAAAACAGTGTTACTGCAAAAATCATTTCGAACAATATATTATTTTATTAGGTTGTAATATATGTTATGGCCGTCTGAACCCAATAACTAGAATTCCATTGTTTATCTAATATGAGCTAAGCGATGCAATAACGCATCCTCGCTGAATGTATTTAACGAGCTGCATACGAATAACTAGAATCCGTCTGGCAGCACATGAGAAAGGTCAGATAACATAGCGAATAACAACCGTTCCCATAAATAATACCCTGTTGAATGTAGAAGATTTGAACATTTTATGAGTTCGAAAGAAGTTTTACTATACAGACTGTTTCAGAAGTATAGGTCGAAACTCTATTAAGGTAACAGACCACACAAAAATTTAAAAAGTCAGGACTGTAAAGTAACTGTTTTCGAGGTATTCAATTTCTTAAATTTTTAAGTTGAAAATCGCTTATATTCATATGTGACAAGTTGTACTGAACCATATACCACAACGAATGGCTGCTATTTTGAACATCTGTTTTCAGCGCGTCCTTTTCGACATTATTTAAAAGCTATTGAAACTATAAACTATGGAGATATTTGCAATTTTGCAAAATGAGTAATCGTAAAAACTACTTACGAGCTAGTTCACAAAATAAAAATGTTCATTACGAGTTCTTCTATTTTTTGTTTGTTCTATTGATTAGATTAGTCTTGCCTACAGTTTTGAAACATCCTTTATACAGGATACGTTACTATAACTTGTTGTTAGTATCATCGATAATTGCTTCAATCTGAATGACATAGAAAAACGTTTCAGAAATACTTCAGTGGCGTAGATCGAATGGTTGCAGTTAATTAATTAATTTTTTGTCAATTTACTATTTTTTTTAAGATTTGAACGTTAACTTGAACGTTACTTTTTGTGGGTAGTTTTGTAACTGATGCAAGAAGAAATGAAATGATTATATGTTCTTCATAAGCTGGAGATAAACGATTTTAGAACCTTGAAATGACCTTGAACTTGAATACTCACATTATTTTTAATGTGTTTTAATATTTTCAGCTACACTGAGTAACTCGAGATTGGAGCTCATACCCTTTTTATTGAGAATAATAATAACGAACAAGAGTGCTCAATAATTACCTATATACTTAACAAGCACGTGTAACAATTTTCCGCACAGGAGATAAGGAAGTACTCTGTGAATTTTTAAATTTAATTTCTTTGAAAACGGAGCCTCAAACAAAAAGTTTGCATTCTTCATTTTTTGATCCAGAATTGCCAGCTATGTTGTTACACTATTCATTCCAACGCACCCTACATATTTTTATAAGCCACGTTAACATAATAATTTGTCTGAATACACAAGTTTATAGAACACAATAAACAGCTGCACCAGGGCCAATATCGTGATCCGTAGTACACAGTGAACGATTTTTCGGAACGCGTGTATGTATTTATCGCCCTTAAAGAATTAACCTTGTTTTTCTTAATAACGAAACTTGGTTCGAAACACTGTACATTATGTCTGATTTTGAAGTACAAAATCATCAGTTCCTTTGTTGTATTCAGAATTTCGACCCACCCTGTATATGAGTCATAAACACAGCGATTTGAAACTGTTGTACTGCGGTGTACGTGCGCACATGACTTACAGTAGTGAATTATTATGCCTCGAGATACAGCTTCGATCTGGTTCCACGCTGACGCACTATAAATACGCACGACCGCTGATTTTAATTGCAACGATGCGTCTTGAACGAATAATTTATTCGTTCGCAGCGCGCAGACAACGCTTGTGTCGTTAATTATTTAGTGCGTGCGAAGATCGTCTTAATTACTCACATCGATCGCTTATCAAACGTGCTCGCGACCGCCGATTCTTCGAGGACACGAACGTTCACTTTTAATGTACTTTTTCAAACAGCACGTCATTTTCTTTCTCACTTTTTCTTTTGTCCTGTTTGAATTGTTCTTTTGCCGGTGTCAATTTAAAAATAACAGTAAGGCTTCGCTGAAAGTTAAATGCATCGATCAATGAGAATGATTGATATTGAAATAATGATTATAATGTAATTCATCTGAACCTGATATGAATTTCTACGATTTCTCTGCTTTTTTTAGGTTGAGTTTGATAACAACGTAGATGGTTACAGAAGTATGCAGATATTTATTATAGTTGGAAAACTTAATTTATTTTATATTTAACATTTAAAATACAATGTTATAATCTGAATATAGGATTCTCCAATTTGAAGCATAAATATTTATTTATTGATGGATGATTAAATCTTTTATTTCATATGATAATCCTAAAAATTGCGACGAAACTTGTAAACTCAATGTGAAATAAATGGAAAGCTCTTTAAAAGTTCAGGAATGTGTAATAAAATTTCTTACATTAATGTACAATATATTAACAGTCGAATACTTTTGTGAGTACTACTTTGCAGTAGATTTTCAAAATAAGTACTTTTTTTTTCTACATAAGTGTTGATTTGAATTTAATTAAATTTGATAAAAAATTATGATGCAAAATTTGATATTTTCTAAGTTGTTATATAGTATTTCTAATGTGAATAAATAAATATTTGATAGAAACGGATTTTCGATTATTATTTACTTTTCGAACTTATAATTTAACACAAAATTTACTGGATATTAGTGGTGGCCGATTTTATGACTAATTGTAAGTACATACTTGTATTCATAAATAATAATTTTTTTTCTTTTATATTACAGTAACTTAATCAATTTTTGTGTAATAATTTCAACTAACAGTTTTCTTCATTTATTCTTAGTATTTACTAAAAATTAATCATGCGGTTCTATCGTGTGGAACTCTGGTTAATTAAAGGAAATTGATATTTTGTTTAATTTTAGATGATAATATTGCGACAAGACACGCGTTTCGTTGCAGATAGTTAATTCTTATTTGAACGTCGAATAAAATTTGCCAGCTTGCCTCGACGGAGACTCGGCTTTTAATCGAATCGGAGTAATGCCGAGATATCAAAACAAATTGTGGCGAAGTAAAACAAAGTCAATCGAAACCGCGGTAATTCGAGCGGCGCGCCGTATTCCTCAGAACGATAAAATAATATGCAAAGTTTAAATATTGAAGCATCATGCGTGTAGAAACCATTCTTCCACGTCACTTCGATGAGACGTGGTCTAGAAACTAAAGAAAATTTAAATGTAAAGTTACATTTAAAATCGCCGACTATTCACGAATTTAATGTGGCATTGTTGTTTTGTACACTATAAAAATATTATTGTAAACTATTGTTGTTGTCGAGCGAGTCTGGGTGCTTTGACAATAATTTAAAATATCGTTTTAAATAGTATATTATTTTATTTTAATAGTAAGTTATTATATGTTCAATATTAGCTGAGTACAAGAAAATAATGTTTAGTTGTTCAAATGTTTTAAGCAAAAAAAACATATTCGAATTGTTGGAAACACGTTCCATTATGATCAATGTGGACAGAATTTTCTTCTTCGAAAGTCCCAAGCAGAGCTGTAGAACATTCTACGAGTAGAATAGAAAAATGTTAATGCAAAACTTATAAAAAAAAAAAAAACAAATTGTTAGGATGTCAAAATTAGTAGAACCGGTACTTAAGATACACAAGGGGATATGTAGATGAAAAGAAGCTTTAATTATTATTAACGATTTTAGTAAGGTTTTGAATAAAACATTGCACACATTTGTTACTATACAGATAGGTAATCGTGTGAAATTTAAACATTTTAACGATTCTAATCATTTTTTAGGTCTTCATGAAATTTTAGTAGGTGTCCTATGACTACTGGTGCAACTACTGCTACCTTTGCAGACAACACGGCAGTACTTGCAACCCACAACGATCCTAATATAGCATTTCAATATCTTCAAAGTAATTTAAACCTCATTCAGAAATGGCTGAAGAAATGGCGGAATAAGGCCAACGAAGCTAAATCAGTCCATGTTACTTTTATCACACGTAAAGAGACTTGTCTCGCTGTCTACCTGAGTGAGACCCAAATTCCCTAAGCTGATGACGCCAAGTACCTGGACGTTTATCTTAATAGACGTTTGAATTGGAGAAAGTATATTTTCAACAAACATGAACAATTGGAGATTGAGCTCAGTAAAATGTACTAACTGATTAGTAGGGGGTCTTGATTGAAACTGGACAATAAACTACTAATGTACTATACATCTTAACCTCTTCAGGGATACTGACACGTACGTGTACATTTATTCTGTTTCTTCAACTTAATATTTTTGTATCTATTTAGTTAATGTCACATCTCCTGTTGATGTACTAGTGATCACAGCTTATTTATAATTTACAGGACTAGAAGAACAATACTATTTGTTACATATTTATAGCGATGTTGTCAGTAATAGCATTTCTATGTTGTACTGTATATGTGTTAATATCGTTTTATTATGGTTTTACAAACGATGTAAGAGACCTATTTCTTCTAAAAAACTTAGGGTTTTTCAGAAAAATTCAGAAATTCCTAATCTACTCCCAGTTTTTTTTTGTTTCGTTTAATAGTTATCGATTCGTACAAAGAATTAAATAATTTTATCTAATTTTAATACGTTTATCCCTGAAGAGGTTAAAGCCTATTTGCTTCTAATTCAAACATTGATATTTTGCTAAGTTTTGAGTCAAATGTCCTCAGGATAATTACTGACTTTCCCTGGTTTGTTACAAACGAGATACTACACCGTGATCTTTAAGTCTCGACTGTTAGAGAAGCAATCAAAGAATACTGTTTAAAATACCGTAATAGACTAGAAACACATACCAATAACTCTGTTGCTAGTCTTATGAGAGAGAGAAGAATACACAGTTCGAAGACTCAAAAGGAAAATATCACTAGACGTTTTAAAATAAAAAGTTAATTTCTACTAACAATTGGTAGTATATATTTATAAGGGTACGACAATGGAAATATACCTTTCTTGACAATACATAATTTATCATATAAACATTGCTAAATACCCATTGTGAACAGCTTGCAATCTAGAACCTAGATCATTATGAACAGCTTGCAATCTAGGGCCTAGATTATTGCAAACTGTTCACAATGGACACTCCGCAATATTTATATCACAAATTATGTATTGTCAAGAAAGGTATAGGTATGTCCATTGTTATCTATAAATATAAAAGTCAAAATATGTACGTATGTTACGTAAAGGGTTCTATACCGTTCAACGCATCCGCACCAAGTTTGGCATGAATATTCTTCGATACCCTAGAAAAAATACTGTGGGGGTCCCTACCCCCCAAGCACCCCTAAAGCCCACCCCCTCATAACTTAAGCCCGAGTAATTTTTTGTGTAGTAGCTCAATAATTTTCAATAATTTTAAGAGGGAATATCTGAGGAAAATTGATTGTTCACATATTCCCCCTTAAAAATAAAATAAAAAATAAATAACTATGACCTTTTAAAGAAATAAAAAATGTCTGGATGGTTTTAAAATTTATTGTGGAAGTGTTAGTTAAAAAAAACGGGAAGTGAATGTGTAAAGTGAAGTTTGAACAAGTGAGGATTTAAAGAAAAATACGAATATTTAAAAAAATAATTTTATGAAGATTTAGAAGGCAATTATTACTTAGTGAAATAAAAGAAATTAACAAAAGAAGAAAAGAAGATCACAGCTGTTTTTTTACTTTAGAGATAGAGGCGGACATTGTACTGGATCCATGAAAAATTAAAAAGAGAATAATTATTCAGGAAATATAATCACTGATAATAGTAAGTTCAAAGATTGTTTTTAATAAGTGATTAAGAAAAAAAACTATTTAATTTTTATTGAAGAAAGAAGACGACAAGAGACTACAAGGAGATAAGTTTTGTACAGTTATTGTCTGATATTAACTATAATAAGATATTGATATATCTAGAAATTAATTTAGTTAGGTAAGTGTTTTTTTCACTCAGTTACACTATGCACATTAATAATTTTTTAATTCTTTTATAACATCCTAAATTCTGGGATGTTATAAAACCCAAACACATCTACACTATATCTACTAATAACCTGCACAAAGATCAATGCAACCTTGAAAACAAGAATCAAAGAAAGCTGACGATTAATTTTCTTTATTTCGTACCATGAGGTTTTCAGCGGACAAAAAAGTTTGTCGAGAATTTTCACGTACTTCTTCTGAAATCTCGAATAAAACAGACAGTCGATGGTCTACGTATTGAATGAGGCCATTAAAGATCCGCTTGTGTTATCAAGGAACGAGTTTCTAGCGTGGTGAAGAAATAGAAGAGAAGCAAGGGAAACGAAGAAAGAGCTAGGTGCGACCGGTCTATGGGATAATCGGTAACGCCATGGGATGTCGTAGCAGGTGCTCGAATCACCTTCTGCCTCCTTGTAGAAACTTTACAACCCTTCTTCTGTGACAAATGAGCCCCTTACTTGACAACTTCGAAATAAACAAAATTACTTTACTATACATGCACACAGTCTTTTCTAAGAAAGTACATATGATGTTAAAATGATTTCTTTCCAGCAGAATTTTCATCGGGGTGTAGATTGTCCCTCCAGTAATCAAAAAGCTAATTGTCTCTCTTGTTTATGATGTTACTAATAAATAGACCAGATTTTTATGTAATTTAACATATTCAAATTCGTGAAAAATGCACATTGCATAGAGCAAGTGAAATAAAAAATGTACTTTAAAACATCAACTACAAAATGCAGTTATGACATAGTTGAGTTTCATCAGCTACGTGGAAATCAAAAATATTAAACTCTAAAAATGTATATCTGCATAAAAATCCGCAGACTACTAATAAACGTTTTAGCCGGGGTTTAAATGACTTTAGAGGACGTTCTAATTCCTGTTACAATTAGTCAGAAGAAAAATATACTTTTCTAATATAAAAATGTTATTAATCTCGGAAATTGAAAAACGAGAATGAGAAGAGAAATTTTTTCAGTGCACTCTTTGTTCTTTGAAACCATTTAAATTATTTATATTTAAAATTTATGAAAGCCTTTATTATACGATATATTTACAAATAATATTAAAGTACGTAGAGAAGAAGAACAAAAGTTTGCAGCGATGGTCTTTAAAGAATGGATATCCTATTTTTTTGCCGTTGGGTACATTAGTTATTCCATCATTAAGTTTCATTGAAATCTTATTCGCTACTTGTTACATTGAAAAAGTAAAAAAATGTGTTTTTTTTACTTATCATCTGTACTTGTCTTTACCCTTAAAAATGGAACTCATATATTTAAATGTTATTAACATATTTATGAAGCTATTGGTAAAAGGAATAAGTTCAAAATTTCGAAGAATGGTTCTTTATAAAAATGGAAAATATTAAAGGCACTTATTTATTTTTTGTCACGTGTACGTGATTTTTTTATATCGGCAAGAAAAAAATTAAATTATAAGACAGGGGGAGGTTCTTTAATTTTTTACAAAGTATCCAGTAAATGTATGTTCATCATAAAACTGGTTAATTTCATACATCTTCCATAATTGCAAGCACAAAAAACGAAATCTTGTTTCATGAACAGAAAAAAGTGAAATACAAAGCATCAAACATTTTCGTATGATTGAAAAGCAAAGCAAGAAAATGATTTAAAACTATTATATATTTTCAAATTACTGAAAACGATTCAGAGAACTTGAAATATAAATATTAAAAATGTCGTATTTAACACGTAGGGAATGCAGTACATTAGTTATTATTGTCACATATATTTTAATATAAAGTTCATCTATTTACATGCCGACGTGTATTTTAATTGCCGGAAATAGAGTCAACAATAAACAAAAAGTGTGTAATTAATGGCAATATTAAAAATAAAGTGGAGATTGCAATGCTATTAGAAATGTTATTACATCGTTTCACGTTATCGTACAGGATATTCTGCCTTCTACGTGATCAGAATACATAGCTGGCCTAATTCGAAAACGTGCTGAATTGTGAAATAATAAATTCGTTTTAGCGGAACACGTTTCAGTAATTCGTATTCGACTTTGATTCTCATGGTATCAACGTATACGACAAGATACATGCTATTTAGTATTTTGCACTTAATGTTTAAAGGTGTATTATGCGCTTCCCTAGTTACTATCTAATCAGTTTGAAGAGCTCCGATGGAACAAGTTTCCACGTAATCATATGGATACTGAAATAGTGTTTTAAAATATTGCACGAGGTAATACAATGGCACTTCCTTTTCATTAATACGGGCGGTTTCTCGTGAAAAAGTATCAAAAATACATATATATATATATATATATATATATATATATATATATATATATATATATAGTAAAATATTTTCTTGTGACTTCGTTTCTGAAAAAATATTTTATACTATATTTGTCTTTTCAGGGATACACTAAACCCTTCCAGGTCAACGAAAGTCGTATAAACAAAGTTTTTTACACAAAGTTCTGCTTCATCTCCGACTCTTGAGAACGCTTAACTTGTTTATCAACATGTTGTAAGTGTAACAGTTAACTTTGTTTATACGACCTTCGCTGGCCTTGAAGGACTTAGTGTTATAAGTCGTTGAATTTGTCTTTAAAATGGCTATCATATACAAATACATAAAATACAGCATTCCATTTAATAGAACAAAGTTGTCCTCCTTACCTCGTTAACCCTTTACAGCGGAATAAAACTATTGTAACTACATACTGGCCCCCACAAAACTATGCAACTTTTGTAGGAAACATTTCTAAGAAATTTTAATTACAACGGAAATATTTCAGGTGATAAAGTTAGGTGGAACACCCTGTATAATAATAAAAAAAATTGAATTACAATATTTGACTATAAGAGCAGAATTGTTCAGTTAAATTCTTTACACTTTCATCTTTTTCCATTCATTTTATTTCAAAATTACGTACGAACAACATACTCAATCGTTCGATCAAAGTTTGCTTTATGATAAATCTTGTGAACCACAAATGAGCTACATCACACGGAATGTGTCAATTGTTTTTCTGCTGAGCCTATCAACAAAAATGTAGCCGGTTAACACATTGACCGCCATACTTTGTAGGCTAAGCACGACATGACTTTCTAGATTTTTATTCGACATGAAAGCAATCTGAAATTATGTTCTTTTTAATTAATAATGTTAAGAAGTATTTGTATTCCTTGCTGGTCATGTTAGATCTTAAATATTTTACTTATAGTATTCGTGTGCAGATAAATAACAACTGAATTTAAGAGTCACCTATGTATGGGTGACGTGGGAGTAAAAGTGTTAAAGCAGAAACTCTACTGTGGCCTGTATAGGCACACTTGCATGAAAATAAATCATTAGACAATCAATCAAGGCGAGGGGTTAACACTGAAGCTACCATGACCGGTCAAATGACCGTCTTTAAATTTTTTATTAAAAATTCTGCATTCATTGTTATCGCCTTCGTCACTTGACTTCACAACTTTTTCTATAATAT
The DNA here is from genome assembly GCA_916610135.2 of Macropis europaea. Classification (NCBI taxonomy): domain Eukaryota; kingdom Metazoa; phylum Arthropoda; class Insecta; order Hymenoptera; family Melittidae; genus Macropis; species Macropis europaea. The sequence goes on from OU744344.1 coordinate 40,497,678, forward strand.
ACATATAACCAATTTTCGCCCGTACTAAATTGACTATTACCTGCACTCAATTGCAAAAAAATATAACTTTTATTTAAAGACCGGACATTTGATCGGTTCAATAGAAGTAGGTATACAGGATGCTCAAAAAGGTCGGGGCCAAATTTATACTATGTATTAATGAGGCCAAATAGATGAAAAAGTTCATATAAACTTATTTCCGAAAACGCTTTATTGAAAAGTTATAAGCGTTCAATGATTTTTATCAATTGTTATGGCAGTTATAATGAATGTTCGAAATGTCTTCCTTCTGCAAGAATGCAGGCTTCCATTCGTCGAACTCTTTCGAATATTCCTACTGTATTAGAAATAGTAGTAAATGCATTTTGAATATATCCGCAGAGCTTCTGTTTCTATCATACTTTCAAAAACCTTCGATAGTAAATCTTTGAACGCTTATAACTTTCCAGTAAAGCGTTTTCCGACATAAGTTTATATGAACTTTTTTCATATACTTGGTCTCATTAAGACGTAGCATAAGTTTGGCCCCGATCTTTTTGGACATCCTGTATATAAATTGTCGGTAAGTTTAGTGTTAAGATGAGAAGAACACGCTCCTAAAGATCGATCACGTATTTGTGAATCAGCCTATATAGTATCACGTGCGATTGAAAGGAGAAACTGAAAAGTGCTGAATGAAGCTTCGATGCTCACCCAGGCGAGAAGTTGAATCGAATGAAGCACCTCCGGAGCTTTCGGTGAGTCGGTGCACGTCAAGTGCAGCCGCGTTGCATTCCCAGTGCATCAACCTTGGGAATTCGGCCTCGGGTGTGAACCTTTCGAAGGCAACTTCCTGCAGGGCATGCATGGTCGTTTTGCACGGCACACGCGCGATTTTATGAAAATGATCGTTAGCGCGCCAACGGCGCGTAACGATGACGTCAATCTTGTGTGCATGGTGTCTGTAGTCGACAAACCCGAAAGGTATTACCTTTCACGGCACTTCCCACAACGCGATGAGCAGCCGGGACGAGCTTCCAAGAGAGTGGCGGTGAAATCTTATTATTATTAGAAGTATGTATCGCTCTTATTAAAATGAATAACTTTGTTCTATTGAGTTGGTGCGCATGAGGTTGTCGAACACAGATAGCGCGATTTTCTTGATTTATGGTAGGTGTAGAGCAGGGATTGTTCACACTGGTATACAGGATGAGTCACCTATCTCGAACAGTTTAAATTACTTGCAAACTGTTTGTTATATGAGAAAATGTTTCAAACGACAGTTGTATGATATCGAGAGAGAGACGCACAGTATAATAATTAGTTTCTTGTTATTTACTTTTCTATTAAGATATTAAGGACACCTTGAATTTTTTAAATGGAACGTGTAATATTTAAGCCTGCAATTCGAAAGAGTATTGCACGAAAAAATCACTGAGGTATATGCGTTAAAAAATCAGTAAGTACTGAAATATTCTTCAGTGAAAGAAACACTTGAACATGTATCACTCGTGATCAATATCGACTATGCACTTGTACTGACTGTAATGGGCAGTATTTTGAACATTAGTTACATTAAAAATCGTTTAAAGAATATCTCAGTAAGTATTGTTTTTTGAACCCATATACCTGAATACTTTTTCACTCAGCGGACAAAACTCTTTCGAATTGTAAGCTCAAATACTACACAAACCATTTAAAAAATTCAAGGTAACCTTCATATCTTCATAAAAAAGCAAAATAACAAAAACTAATTATTATACCGTACATCCTCCGTGGTATCATACAGCTTTCGTTTAGAACATTTTCTCCTGTAACAAACAGTTTACAATTAATTTAAGGTGGTCGATTTACGCGAGTCACCCTGCATATTGGCATCAAGGAGCAAACATAATGCAGTTTTCAAGAGGGCAGACCACCTTGTCGGTTTAAAAAAATCGAATACATTTTTTTAAAGTTTCGAATAATTGTCGAAGTTACAGTACTGAAAAAGACTACACGTCAGGTCAGGTAAATTGGACGCGTTAAACTATAATGGTCTTTGATCTGACACCTCCAACGACCTTGACTGACCTTCAACCACAGATCATTGTATGTGTCTCTACAGCAACGCTGTATTAGAAGGTAAATAAAAAAACATATCATTCTATTGAAAAAAACGAAGTTGACCTTCACATATCCTCTATACCTGCAACTACAAAAAAACTATTAACATCAGATTATGTCCCACTTGAAACCAACCAAGATTCGTCTCATGCATTGTTTTCTATCACCAAGAGCAGGCGAGTTATTCGCCTTGTAAATGGAGAAAAATCTTGATCCCTCTGCCATTAAACACGCCGTACATTGTTTGTTAATTATTGCAATGAAAACGATAATTAGTCACGAATTTCGACGCAGAATCGTGGCAGACTGCCAAATACAATTTTGATCCAGTGAGACGTGCTAGCTCGTTAGCGAGAATGTCGCAATGGACGACATTTCGAAGCGGACGATTGTCATTCGACATGCATTTTGACAACATGTTACACGATCAGAACCCAGGTCAGGAACGGGTGGTAATTTTAGAATTCGTTTGCTACGTTTTGTCGTGGAGCAACGTACGCGATATGACTGTTGTTTCCGTTGTTTTAATTCACACCAGGGCGTGGTATTAATGGCCGATGTGAACGTTTTACAATGCTCCATGCAAACAACGATTAATCGCTTTGATAGCGAATCGCTTATGCATCTTAATGTTCGGAGCAACTTTGAGAATCACGATAGTACGATTTCAAACGACTGTATTCACATAATTGTAACTATTATGAAAGGAAAAAGCTTGTTAATTGAAGTTCACTGAATTCCTTTTCTGATTCAGGTTCTTTTCATTTCCTTTCATAATGAAAACAGCATAATAACAGAGATTGGAATATATTGAAACAATAACCTCTTCAGGGTTATTGGCACATACACCCTTATTCCAAAGTCTTAGGACAGTTGTCATATTTGTACTAAAGTCTGGAAAAACGAAGTAATCGTTACAAGATTAAAAGGAATGTTATTTCATTGGAAAGTTTATACTTATGCGCATCCAAAATTTTCTACAAATTCCAACTTTAGGAGCTTATATATAGTTTTTGCTTGTATACAATGTAACGATATGGTTATCAATAAAAAGCCCAAAATCTCTGTTTTCTAATTTTATTAAAGCAACACAACAATTTTTAATATTTTGTGTCCTCCGTGACTATTGATAGTGGCCTCAACTCTTGGGGGCATACTTGAAATGCAGCAATCTATGCACTACTTAGTTCTGGTGCACCATGCCACACTTGCTGAATATTTTACATAAGGACATCTTTAATGGGATTGGACCTTTGGTAAACTAGGCATTGTAGGATAAACCATATGTTTCCAATCGGGTTTAAATCAGTAAAATTATCAAGCCAGGATAAAACTGAGATACTTTGTTTTAACACACAGAATTCAACAATGAAATGATTTCACATACACCAAACGCGCTTCATGCCGTTAGCAACATATCCGTGCAAAACTTACACTTACCTGAGATACTTGACATAACCCGAATATGTTGCTGAGAATGCAGCAAACGTTCAAAATTGGGGGTGCCCATAATGAAGTGGCAGGATATTGTACTTGCAATATATGTAATGTATTCACCCCTTATTTATTCGTGACTCCGCGCATACACAAATATTGTTCAGTTCAATCACATACATACAAATACTACGTTACCACTGCGTCATCTATACCCACCCAACGTCATCCTAGCCTCTGTGTCATACCAAAATCCTGCCCTATCCTGTCATGCCCTCTCTTACTTCCGATACCCTTTAAAAACCCATTGCATTTCCTTCGTCGGAGCTATTGCTATTCTAAAAGCCACCAGTCTTTTCAGTCAGAATCCAGACCAGCAGTGATACCTTGTTATACTCTAGATCAGCGATGTTCAACCTATTTTATCTCACGGCTCACATAAACTAATTACTAAAATTCTACGGCACATAAGAAAATATATTATATTTTTTCGCTGATCTGACAAAAAAAGTATACACTTTTGACTGAGTTACAACAAAAATAATATTTTTTTCTGTTATTGCTCCAAAGTGGCAATATAGGGACTATTTTTCTCACTAAGCATTAAATGACATTTAATAATACCTACGCAAAAGGGATTTTGTCCAATTTACATTTTGGAGAAACTTTTTAAACCTCATTTATTTATGATACTTTGTAATAATAAAATAATACTGAAAATTATTTAGAACAATAGTTACATATTATTTTTCTCTTATGTACATACATGCAATGAGGTATCTGACTTTGGCGTTGTTTTAGCATGTCAATTAAACTGTAAGTTTTTTCGTCATTGGTACACGACGATTATTTCTGATCGTTGCTGCCACATCACATTAACCCTTTGAATTCCTTTGTTGAGTTTGACTCGACATCGATTTTATTCACAGGTACTCCTATGCCGAGTCACACTCGATATTTTTAAATTGCCAATTTAAACATGTATTACATTTCGCAATACTTTTTTTTACGTACATAAGCAATATTACATGTATATGACCCTTTTTTGTCACAAAAAATGCTAATTTCAATATAATTAGTAAAAAAAATTGTTTAATTTGGTTCCTATCAACCAATCGTGTTTTAAAGTACATTTCAAATAAAACACTTAAAATAATAGGGAGTTATTGAAAAGAAAATTAAAAAAAAATTACGAGTTCAAAGGGTTATCTTGAATTAAAAAATCTTGGTTACACCTGTGGACTTCTCGCGGCACACCAATGTGTCGTGGCATACCGGTTGAAAATCGCTACTTTAGATCTTCATTTAATAAAACAGTTTGTTAAAACGGTAGTTCGTTTTCTTTTTGTGTCCATTACATATACTTGGATCCCATCTCTAATCCTATCTAACCCTAGTTGAAAACAGCATGTGCATCGATAGCTGAGGCTGGCGCTAGACTTACACTCTCATCAGAAGTTTGCATTCCACTTTCTAAGAGTGGCGCCCGTGGTAGGCGTTGCATTCGCCTCGCAAACGCGATACGTTTCGTTGCACCTCCGCGTTCGCTGCAGCCATTCGCGTGCATTGCGAAACCGATTTTTCCTTCGTTCGACGCAGACGCTATTGTGTCTACCAGCGTTTTTTTTTTCACCGAAACCCGGCGACGATAAGACTGCTCGCGTGGTGATACCAGACAGGCGGCGGAGTAGCGAATACTCATTTGTCTTTTTGATTTTTTTGACGTACTAGAAATCAGCTAAAGAAAATTCTTGTTTTGTATTTATTCATTAACCCATTTGCATCATTAGCGCATACATGCGCCCAATTTTCCTGGTCATTATCACCAGAGCGCATATATGCGCGCAGTACTTAGATCTATTAAAAAAAAGTTGGTGATAAGGGCATATTTTTCATTCTTGCGCATGATGCAAATGGGTTAACACGTTGGAAGCCGCAGCGGTCTCCGGTGACCGATACCTCAAATTTAATTTATCTAAATAATATTGATTGTCGCAATATTCTGAGCAAACTTCATACTGAAACACCAATGTAGAAACAGAAGAACACGATTGAGTACTCAAATATTTTTGTTCTTCACGATTTATATAAAATATAGTAAATTGTATCGTGTCTAATTTGTGTCGTAGTGGAAAATCGAATATATACACTCCCGTCCATATGTCACCGGACACTTACAACTTACTTTGTTAATCAAATTAGGAGGTGGACAATTTTACAGTATGAAATAACCTACGTTATGAAATAAAAGTAACACTCGTTAATTGTTTATAATGTAGAGAATATGTCATTCAAATCATATGTTAAAGATCTTACGAACAATAAGTACTTAATCTTGTATTTTTTTCTCATCGATTATCCGCCACTTGTGGACATGACCGTTTGAACTAATTTATTAAAATACCTTTAATACACAGAATTCTTTTTTTATCAACCAAGTTTATTTGCAATCAATCTTTTATATACAGGAGATTATAAGCAAATGTGTTGTCAGTATAGGCTTTTGCCGACAGCAATACGCAGTGTGTTGCTTTATATTTTCTAGGTCGATATGTTCAGCCCTTGGGAGCTTTTGGCTATTTTGTAAAGCGATGAGGAAGATCTAGTACATGGTGCCTCTTGAGTCTTCGTATTTGTAGGTTACTATCCAGATTAGGGGCGTAGAGATTTGGATGAGTTTCTAGTCTGTTTAGGTATTTTGTGCTAAATCTCGTGATTTCCTCTTTCATTGTTTGTATTCCGGAATCGTGATGAAGTATCTCATTTGTGACATACCATGGTGCGTTTGCAATAGTTCTTAGTGTTTTTGACTGAAGTCTTTGAAGTATTTGTATGTTTGAGTTATTAGGAGAACCCCAAAGTTGTATCCCGTAGGTCCACACTGGTTTTTCATACACAGAATATACCAGAAATCAACATATGCAAAAAATCGTAGATCCGTTAAAAAAAATGCAAGTGCGCTGATGCACTTGCGAAAAAAGTCATACAGTCGGATTATATAGCTTGATAAACAGTGCAAAATTTTCCTCTATGAGTTTTTTCTAACTTCGCTTGGAACAGAGCTATAACCTGACCCAGTTGCCAAAATCATCCTGTATGTTAACGTAAAATGGATAATTATAACAACATGAAATAATAAAAACAAGCCAAAAAGTTATATCCACGTTCTAATAATAATTTTGCTCAAAATGAGCAAGTGTCCAGTGACTTATGGAGAGGGTTGTATATTTTCATATATTCGAATAGTTCGGTAATCTCCAATATTTACGTATATTCAATTACTTTGGTAGATTCGAATGTTTGGGTACATTCGAATACTTGGTTATATTCGAACATTATTTCAATATTTCAAGTACTTGGGTATATTTAAATACTTAGGTATGCTTGAGTATTTGGATATATTCGGATACTTAGGTCCATTTGAATACTCTGGATGTATTCGAATTATATTCGATTACTTGGATATATTCAAGTGTTTAAACATATTCGAATATTTTGTGCACTAAGTATCTGGATATTCGTAATATTCGAATAGTATGACGTGGGCTGTAAATATGATTCTATAAATTTATCGTTCTTTTTTCAACTTTATTTGCATTCAATTCAGTATGCAACATTTCTATTGCGGTAAAAAAAGACTAATGTGTTTACATTCTCCGGCTGTGATGAGCTTCTTTCTGCAGTCACCATATTTCCAAGTGTAGAGAAGTAACTCATACACAATTATAAATAATGACGCTTGGGTAGTAATTATGCATAATTGTAAATAAACATGAATATTGCAAAGAGTCGTATAAAAATAATATTCTAACACCTAATAAATTCGATTTGTGGTATTGGAATATTAAATTGGAAATTGTAACATATGATTTGATATAACACAAAGTAGAAAGCACTTAAACATACAAAAAATAATGAAAAAACCTAATTTAAGACTTAGGTACAGTTTTAAAGTTTCGCAAAATTGTGACGCACTATTTTCGTGGATATAAATTCTGATAAAGTTACTGGCACTCTTTAGTGTAAATATGACGCAGCACTCAATTTGCGTTTATGTAATTTCGATCAATGAAAATTTTCACTTATAATAGGTGTAGACTAATAATTTTCGTTTTTTTTGTGTTTGAACACTTTAACTATGTATAAGTACTTTTAAATGTAACACTATAGATATCTTATTAAGCAGACTTAAATGATTCCAAATTTCAGTTTCATAGCTTAATACACTTTTAATATTTTGAATAAGTATTAATTATTTTATTTTTTGATGATATACAAAAAAGTTGAATTTACTCGTGAAAATCGTTTTCATTCAAAGTCCTTGTTTATTCTGAAACTGTCCAATATTTACGCAACCCAAATAAGAAGTAGACTTCCGATTTTTGTTTGCTAACACGCGGAATGAAAGCAGGAGATATTTTTACTCCAACAGCTCAACGCCCACGCAATTTTATTCGATCGTTCACGGTCTCCACTTCGGTCTTCCAAAAACAGCATTCCAAAGTAAATAACTGAAACTTCATTTGTAGTAAATAGAACACATTTAGATATGGCTAAATGAATGACTCTTTTTTTAAAAATAGATACGTAAAACAGAATATAGATGTGGACCTGTTCTTTCTGAAAATAATACACATCGAATAAATCGTTTACATTAGATGACTTTTGAGCTGAAACTGCCGTTTTCACATGCTTCCACAACATTTCAATTGGATTTAAATTCGGCGATCAAGCAGATCACTTCATCACATTAACGTTATTGTCTTGCAAAAATTGTTTTGCTTTGCGAGAAGTGTGGTTCGGATCATTCTCCGCTTGAAATATCCAGTCCTTGCACAAATCATTAGTCACATAAGGAAATAATACAGTTTCTAAAATATTTACCTAAATATGCTGATCCATTATGCCCTGTACGCGATATATAGGACCAACGCCATTTATTGTCACTCCACCCCAAACCGTAACTGATCCACCACCTCTTTTAACGCTTTGAACTCCTTTGTCGAGTGTAACTGGACATTTTTAAATTGCCAGTTTAAACATGTATTATATTTCGCAATATTTTTTTTGCTACAAATATTAGATCTTGGTAAAGTTCCAAAGCCATTTTCAATACAATTAGTAAAAAAAATTGTTTAAATTGGTTCTTATCAACCAACTGTCGTTTGAAGTACATTTCAAATAAAACACTTAAAATAATAGGGAGTTATTGAAAAGAAAATTAAAAAAAATTAGGAGTTCGAAGGGTTAATAAATAAACCACTAACCGCTGACAATACCAACAAAAAAGTTAAAAAGCCCCTGCAATTCCTCTAGAATGCTGTTTCTTCGGTTTCCAACGTGTCTATTCTTCTAGTGCACATCGAAGAGCATCGAAATGCTTCGAAGTGATCGTATTAGCCGCGGGCGAATATCGCGCAAGAAAAGAAGGGAAAACGGTTTCCCGCGCTCGGACGGTGGAAAGCGTCGGAATGGCAAGGCGAAGCGTAAAAATGAATTTCGCAATTGGCAAGGCAGAGAATCGAGCGAGGTATTACAGAAAAGTGCATTGAACGAGTCGCATTTACCGAGGCAAATGCGACGCCTACTCGACGGCTGCCTTAGAACGTGGAATGCAAATCAGCGAGGCTTGCGAGGAGAGCTTTAGCGCCGGCTTCGATACACGCGCCGTGTGTCAATACCTGCACGCCCACGCAAGCTTCGCAGTCTCGTCACGTCCCGCTTATGCCTATAAAAATTGCCAGACAAAATGCCGTATTAAAATTCGCCGACCGAGTGTCATCGAGAAAACGGTTATTTTTATCGCGGTCGGTTCCATTGTAACTGACGACTCTGGTGAATAAACGCGGTTCCATCGAACTTCGCCTCATACACTGCTGCTCAAAAGTGTTTGCCTGGTTATACCATCTGCAGTATGCCCGGTTTCACACTTTGACTGCCATGTCACCCATATATGGATGACACTTGTTAGATTGAATCATTCTTTATTTGATCATGTACAGTATCAGTGCGTCCTCAGACCCCTAATGAAGTTAGCTGCAATACTGGCGAAACGTTGGGAACATTTTCCTATGGAACACGGCTTACTCCCGGAAGCCCCGAACAGTATTATGTATTTGCAATGAACCAGGCCGTAAAAGCCTCAAACTCTCGTAATAAATATATTTAATAAAATCTAACAGAATCACTGAAAAATGATGGAAATTACGAATATTGTTGATGAAAGTGAGTAGAATTAGAAGTTATATTCATTTTGTATACAAATTTAGAATGTTTGCTATTTTCAGATAATAAAGCGTGGCTGTCGTCGTGTTAAGTGTGAACAGTTCGTTATTTCTTAACAGTTTGACTGCCACACTCTATTGCTTCAAAATGACAACCTTTCTAAATTTCTACACAAAGGAAATGTAATTGCAAGTAAAAATCTTTTTAATCAAGAATAATAGGAATACTCATAATTTTTGTATTGGTACCATTAAAATTTAGTAAATGAATTTATGAATATTAGAAATTATTGAATAAATAATGGTTGAATCGAAGTGTCACCCGTATATGGGTGACGTGGCCGTCAACGTGTTAAACTGGAAATATCAAAAAATTGTTTATACAGAGTTGCTAGGTTTCGAAGAAGTGAGCTTAGCGGTGGAAGTGAATTTTTGGTTAGACCAGCATTTTAAGAAATATGGCGGTCGTATTCCATTTTTTATATGGAACAAGGAAAGTTACCGAAGTGGCTGTCTCGAATTTTAACCTCTTCTCATCTATGGACGAGATATCTCGAGATGTCCTTCATGCGACGCTTTGGACGAGATATCTCGCCTCCAAAGATTCGGATAAAAATTCAGTTCGTGAGTGATCTCGTCCGTGGATGCGAAGAGACTTAGCGATAATAAATGAAGAATATGTTATATTTTTGTAAACAAATATTTTTATTGTTCTTGTACATGAAGTAATTCGAAACATGGCGTTCATTATTAAAGCCGAAAATGGCTGTTTCCTTTGAAAGAGTTAATCTGCAGACCTATGTTGCCTAAATATTGTATTTTCTGTTCAGTTTTGAGAGTATTATAAGTTCGTAAAATTTTTAATCATCGTTTGAAAATGCTCCGTATATATGTAGGTAACCTATATACATAGTACAGATATCTATACAGGAAACTCTACATAGATAGTGTAAAACTGGAACACCTTGTACAGACCATTTCCTAACACGCAGTAGTGCAATTGTAAAATTAAGACACGAAAAGAATAAAAAAAAAGTGCAGATCAGAATAAATCCCATATGAACTTGTTTTCGAATTACAGATTTATTTTTCGATACTTTATAGCCGAAAATGAAGATAAATAGCAGAATTGAATATCAGTTCGCTATTCATCTGTAAGAATAAGTACAACAATATTTTCTTTGTATTGCAAGGTACAAGACATTTAAGGTATTATTATTCATGCAAAGATAGTTCAGATTTAAAGTAGAAATTATAATTTACTCAAACGATAAAAATGAAATACATCTCGCGTATGTAGTGGCTGAATGTTCAAAAACTATCCAAAGTAATTTTGAATACATACCTTAAAGGTAAGGTAACAATCTGATGAAATACAAAACAGGCTGTAACTGGAAACAAAGCCATATTGAACATATGTTTATCTCTGTGATGGCCACCAGAGCTGCGGTTTTTCCACACTTTAGGTCCATTCTCTCGTTTCAGTTCCCCCTCGGTCCATCGTCGACAGAGAACACAGTGTATATGAGGGGAATGGGCCTAGAGTGGGTAAAGACCGCAGCTCTGCTGGCCATCACTGGTTTATACGATACATATGTATGTTTTTGAATTCAGAATTAATATGAGAACGATAACTCACAATCAGACTAAGGTTATACAGTGTAATAAGACGAAAAGAGTGATGAATAGTAAATAAGAAGTTTCACGAATCACAAATATGATAGCTAATGCCTGATTACGTAACGATTGAATAATACAGAAATAATAATGAACCATTGGTTAAATAAAAGTTACACAACCCGAATAAAAGGTGTCTGGCCACCCACTTATTATCAATGGGGCTATTCACATTGTTGGAGAAATCGTAATAACTCATAAATATTTATTCATATTCAAAATATTGGGTTGAGTCATAACTAGTCTGCGGATAATTATGCAATTCAACATACCCAGATGTCTGAAAAAAGCTCATTTAAAATTGTGAAAAAATAAAAAGTACATTTGTTTAAACATTTTCAGAACACAATATATACATACAATATATAAACACAATATAGTTTTGTCAAAGTTTCATTGTTATAACAACGTTAACATAAAACAATGTTAAAAAAATATTGTGCTTTAAAAATGTATATTTACAAAAATATCGGCAATATAGTCATAACTAACTTCTGATTTGTTTTCATAAATTTATTGATGATTTATTACAGAATGATTATTGCTCCTTCTTACCCTCAAATGTGAAGCAAAAATCGGTAGCTCAAATAAACTATTTGACTTTCTGGAATGAAAAAAGTCTGTTACGCGCCGGACGTTATTTATGGCACAACCCAACATTAATTATATTTTATATCAATTCAGTGGTAATTAATTAAAACTATAATAGTAAGTATCATCAAATGATAAGATACAGGAACAGGCAAAGTTCCTTACAAACTTATCTTATTTTTGAAGAATCGATGAGAATTGACCGTGGTGAAACTGCGTTTTCAAAAATAAGTTGAAACCTTGCTTTTTGTTACAGCAATTTGCAGGTTTATTTATAATATCTTTGTAATTCGAATAGCTTATACAAAACTTTGAAATATGTATTATTAAATAGCTTACAGTAAGTCATGTGTGTGTATTGTTGAATAATCTACTCGAAAGATGTCACATTCGTGAATGATCAACCATCCATTATAATTGATCAACTATTATGACGATACGATCAAGTAATTCTAGAAATGTTAACTGTGAATTACCTCGTTACGGTTAAATGATTTACTCAACTTCGGTTATGGTTAAGCAGTCGCATTCGTAATGATAAGGTGATACCTTTAACCGCTCTTATGAAAGAGAAATCGTATATAAATTGCGAAATTTGCATAAATTTTCGCGAAGATTAAACGAAGTTTTATTTGCAATTTAAGTTAACGACATCGTACGTTGTGTACCATTTGCGCGATGTCCTGTCTGCGGGTAGTATACATGTTATGGTGCATTTCAGAAAGCAGATTAAACTCTTTATAAAATTGAATATACTAACATTTATTCCTCAAAGGACGAACGGATATTCTATTTCTGTCATAGCAGCATACTTTATGGTGTATTTTCAGACGCATCACGTCCACGTCGGCTTGTAAAAATAGCTGAACAAGCGGCCATTCAAATCTGCATATCGCAGTATGCAATGGGACTCTATAGTTGCCGCTAAATTGTACAAATACATTGCTATCTCGTCCGTAAGTCTTTTAAACATATTACTATTTAATACTATTTTAATAATTGAATCGTTTATTATTAGAAGTACGTATGTCCATTTTTTAAAATTTCATACCAGACAATACAAACTTTATGTAATTTTCTTCGAAATAATGGTTATTCGGCATTTTCAATCGAAATCGATAGGAGATACCAAGACACTTTTGATGCTTTTCTGGGTCTCATAACCCGAAGTTTGGGTTACCTATAACAACTTAAGCGTATAACTTAATTTTCCCCAAAATATGGGCAAACGCCCTTTTAATAATAAACGATTCAATTTATCATGCGGAAAATTAACAGAGGTCTTTCTCCTCAGAAAAAATAATACATAACATTTTGTACTGTTTTAATCAAAGAAATCGAAGACCATCAAATTCTGTGACTGTAAATCTACGTCACTACAGTTTATATACACTATATAAAATTATTTGTTACAGGAAATGGAGGAGCTCTTGTAATTTTATAGGTTTCATATTATTTGTCATCTAATGTTAAAAAATTTAGAAAAGGTAATAAGATTCGTCGAATTTGTTCCGAGGAAACTATTAATAAATGAAATATAAGAAATATAAGAGGTGACCACTCAACTAATTATAGTACTCGAAAAATTGTTGTTATATTAAAATTTTCAAAATGCCATAATTATACAAACAGCACATTCTGTAGTCCTTTTCTTACTATTTATAATACTGATGATATATAGTTTATTTTTCAGAGACATTTTGTATAATATTTCTAATGTTTATATGTACAGACTCCCCAAAATGTATATAAATAAATTTAAATTAAACACTTGAATATTGTCAGAACACCTGTACTTTTCAGTTAAAAAATTTATAGGGTGTATCTAGACTTGTGTGATTGACTATACCTATATGTCTGCATGTGTATACATATGTGTCTACATCTTTTAATTTAAAAAATTTTTCTACCATTTTTTGTTTTCTTTTTATTTAATAGCTGTGAATTTGTACTAAACAAGCGCATTTTGTAATATGCATTATATTGCCCTTGAAAGACGTCAGCGATAATTACATTAAAATCGTTCAAGTGAAAGTGCACTGCGAAATCAAAATTTTCTATAACTTTAGTCTTAAAAATACAAAATTGAACTAAAAGAATTGTTAAAGAAGAAACTTACAGAATTAATTGAACAAAATCTACACACTCTATGCATAAATGTACTGAATCTTTTAATTGAATTAAACGTAACTGTTATACACCGTCGCAAACTTGCGAACTTGCAAAAATAATTTCCAAAAGGGTGAGACGTGAATAAAAATTGTATCATATCACACCTTGCCTTGAAATCGAATTTTAAAGAGCTATTAATCTAAAAAAACTATTTACCCTTTATAACAATTATTTTATTTTATTTATTTGTATTGCATCAACTGCTAAAGGTTATTAGCGACATACAATATAGTATACACATATTTTACATTTATTTACGTATAATACATTCATAATAATGAGGAAAAAAGAGAAAAAAGACAAGACATAGATGGTTACGACAGAGTTTAGAGTATAATGATATAAAGATTATTGTTTATGCAAAGATCGATTCATAAAAAATTGGCAAATCTTGCACTAAAATATATGTTAGAACTATTTAGTAAAGCTTTACCTATTTTTATCGTTGCATTAATATTTGACAGCGTGACTGCTTCAATGTGACTTTGTTATTCAGATGGAGCTCCGGTTAGAATGTTAACTAACGGCGCGAGTAATTTACATACTGAATGCGGAGTAAGACCTTTTTAATTCCGCTGTAAAATGAATGCAAGACCGTGATTCGCTCCACGAATACCCTGCTCGTTACTTTATTTTGATTCGCGCCAGTTGTGTAAACAAAACCGCCGAGAGTTTCGTCGTTAAATTTTTCTCTGTTAAACGGTGGATTAAAATTCCGTGTAATATTTTTTGGCGCGTTCCGTTAATATATTCGCGTATAAAAAATTAACAGACTGCCTGTTCCACACGTTTTATTTATCTTATGCAAAACTGATTTCTGGTTTTACGCAAGAACGTGTCTAAATATTTTGAATCGAAACGACCACTAACTAGGTGTTAATGACTTCTGGAAAAGTACTGATCGAAAGCCAATAATTATATGGATTACTATCAGAGAACTATATTTAAACCTTTGTCTTACAATGACAACCGGTCGATTTTATTCGTTCGTTTATTGTACACGCTTTATTAATAATAAAATTTATTTTATCCTGTCATTTAATCCTTTATTATTTAATTTTATGATCTGATGCAGTTTTCGATTTTCTTATATTATTCGGAGTTGTTAATGAGTTTTTGAAGCCAGTATGGCGGCCGTTCGCATGTAAGAAGTTACTTTTCTTTTTTTAACTCTAATGCGCTCTTCCGTTCGACAATACCCTCAAGGTTTTTGGATCAAAAATGTCCCGAATGTATGGAACTCATATTTTAAACTTTATAACATAATGAGGGTACTAAGGAAACCTAGAAATAGCCAGCCGCATGTATCATTGCGAATGTTTTTTAAATAAATGAAGAAACGATAGGTCAAAGAAGACCCGAAGACCGCACCAGGATTAAGTTGGTATGTTTGGAATGTGCATACGTAACGTTTGCCAGTGCATCGAACAAGTGATCCAAAAAAAAAGCGCGAATCCAAAGTTCAAAAGCGTGTGTCGACTGGAGGAGTCTCGAAAACTGGTTGCAGAGTTATCTTGCCGATTATCTATGAAAAATGATGCGTCAACGATACGGACTATAAAAATGTATGAATCTCCCGACTGGTGAGGTAACGAATAGATTACTATTCATGCGTACAAACAAACGAGTCGAATGGATAGAAGACTGTTCGAAATTGTTAGATAGGAAACGGAGAAATACAGGTTATAGTATTTATGAAATTAAGAGGTTCATAACAGAAACAACCTTTGTTAGAATGTACGCATAGAACGTAATCTGTTCTAGATTCTTCAGTTTATGACAATGCGATATATAATTGTCAATTGACGATCTGCAAAGATCCCCACTGCTTATTTCGTATTTCATCTATTTTTTAACACTTTGACGGCTACAAAAATTTTGCAAATATTAATTACCTTTGAGCATTTTTGTAAGAATCCTTAAGTAACAAAACGTTCTACATGATTCTCTTTATATTGGATATTCTATAAATTTCACTTTATTGATGCCTGAATGTTTATTTGTCATTAGTGATACGTATATTTATTTATTTTACAAGTGTTTCATTCAAATAAGTGTGCAAAACAGTAAACATGGTACAGGGTTCCACGGTTGGCTGGAAGTTTTCGGTCCCGAATGCTCTTTCACCCAACCATGGAACACTGTATTACATATCAGTTTTCATTTTATGTAATATGTACAATTAATAATTTTAATCCTTCATACCCTACTATGTTTGTAATTAGTGCAAAATATAGCGGTATTAGCCATTTTAGTAACTTAGCGTCGCGTGCTTACACTTTTGATCGTCACTGTACATCATGGAATATTTTAAAAAATTCATCATTTGGGATATCACCTTCTATTTTGTGTTTGAAATCATTTTTGGCAAAGTGTGGTAGTGATGTGTCTGTCTAAAATGTCTTTTTTATTGTCAAAACCAATTGCAATTGAGTATACAATAAATTCCAATAAAAACAGATATAATACATGTAAGTATAATACTGCAAGGCCTACTGGTTGCTGCTGCAACTTTTCCAACTCGTGAACTTAATATTTAAATTAAATTGTTTATATTTATTTGATTACTATATCTATAGCAAACATAATACTACTAATGAACGAATTAAGAAGAAAGAGACTCATAAATTGGATGTAGCGAAAGAAAACCTAATTTCCAAATTTAAATAAAACGAACACAAGTAACTAAATCAATAAACATAAAATAATAACACAATGAAATAATCGTAAGGAATAGAGGATAAACAGATGAGGAATGTGTAAATGATAACACGATAATCTGGTAATGATACGTTGGCCAGCCAGTGCGAAACGAGTACATCGGTAACAATAAACACATGGTGTCCGGTGCATGAGACGAATACCTACGAACTATGTTTTAACGTGTTCGTAGATTCCACCTGTTACAAAACTGCGAATGATACAATAAAAAAGACGATTGTTCCGAAAAAACTCGTTAACCCTTTAGAATATTAAAATTTTACATGTGAACATCATTTTCGCAGACAGTACGCCCATGCTATAATACTTATAATAATACGGCATTACTGTATGAACCTTAAATACATATCTTCGCAAAAATCTCAAAAACTATTAAACCGATTGTTACGAAATTTTCACAATATCTTCTTTACAGTTTCCAAAGTATCATAGGGTATATTTGATCGCGAAATAAATAATATATCGAGAGAAAAACATAGGAGTATTTTCTGTTGGCGTGCAGGGGCATAGTTCACGGACAGCCGCTAGGTGGCAAAACTCGGTAACCGCGCGCTCGAAAGAGAATTCGCCAGGCATAGGGGGAAAAAACCTAATAGACCAATGATCGAAGCAGTCGATACCTCTAACAATCATTCATCATCATCATCAAAAACATAATGTTCCGAATTCTACACGCAGAAAAATCGCAGGCGAGGCCGCATCCAGGGCATGATAGTTAAGAATACAAAAAAGATTAATAAACACGAAAGATAAAATTAGGGCAAGAGTCAAGCAGCGATATCCAGAATGTTCCGTTCAAGATCGCATGAATCGTTTGTAAAGTGGCTAAATTTTACTACAATTTTGCTCCTAACTATAGATACTGTCAGATACTTGCAAATAGGAACATCACCTTTAGTGACCTAACCTAGGTATCTATATAACAGTATTCAACATTTCACTCATAATTGACATGTGTCTTTAAATTGCTTCATTGTTTTCTGTAAGGATTAATGAAACACAAATCAATTTTTGAAGGTAGCAATAGATTTCGTAATGTGAAAGTGACTATAATTTGTATTAATAGTTTCTATAATTCATGTACAAATGGGTGCCAGTGCGAATTGAAGGATACATGGCGATGTTATTCAAGGATGTTGGAGGAGAAAAATCGAAGAAATAATCTGAACGTTGCATAATATCACCTTCAATTATGACGTGTAAGACTGCGTTAACACTTTGACTGCCACGCGGCATAAGCTGAAAATTACAGACCCTTTATATTTTATACAGGATAAATACACCCGCAAATAATACGCTTTTTAATCAATAATATTGGTAACTCTTTTAATTTTTCTACTGGTCCCAGTAGACCTGCTTAGATATATTTATTAATGCTACACATGATCGAATAGAAGTGTCACACATATACGGGTGACATGGCAGTCAAAGTGTTAACCCTAGTGCGGTCCTCGGGTTTTTCCCGACCCACCTCGTCCTTATTTATTTTTAAACATTTGTTGTTATCGAAGAAATGCAATGAAATTAATATCATTATGCTTGTTTCTGTTCTCTTGACATTATATTAAAAGTTTATCGTTTGGGTTCATATGGCGCGCTGATAACAAAAATTGTTACACATAAGGTCTTTGGGTCTTTTTTGACCGAACGTAAACTAGGCATAATCAAATAACAGAAACCAATCATGGTCCAATCTTACAAACAAGTGGGTGATAGTATAATGGAAAGAAAAGATATAAATAACATAAAATGACCAGAATAGTCTTAATAATGGTAAAAAAATATGAATTATTGTATGGTGGGATCCGAATGGGGGAAAATTCATATGCAAACAGCACTGTTACTAAATATGTAAAACCTGTTATAAATAAACAATTTGGGCAAAATATGTTGATTTTCTATAATGAATGCTATTGTAATAGATGCGACTGGCTGATGCTATACTTCTGTAATACGTTCTTTGTATTATAAAGCTGAAAATATGAGCTCCATACATTTCGGCCATTTTTGACCCAAAGATCTTAGGTTTATAGCCGAACGGAAGAACTCTAGAGTTAATGAAGGATCTAGTATCATCGTTTGGTGACACTCACAGAATATATTCTCGAGTTTTCTTCCAAGAAGCATTCCTATTGCAACGCATGTGTTGGACAGAAAGAAGCAGGGCCAACCAATGGAACTCTGCGGCTTACCTATTCTAAACCTATTAGCTGGTGGAGGTATACATAGCATATCCATTCTCCTTCATCTGATTCAAAGTGATTTATTTTACATTCGTCAGACCGTACGACACGTTTCCAATCTGGTATAGTGAAGTTTGTATACCATTTTGTAAACCTAAACGTAATGTATCTTTTTGAGAGCAATTGTTTCTGAATCTCGCAGGAGAACCCTATCGAACCCAAAATCACTGATTATAATGAAACTTTGTGGAAATTTAGAGCTATTAGAAGTATAAATAACGGTATACTTCATTCGTGCTAACTCGCCTCTGTATGAGTAAAATCAGTCCTCAACGTATACGAGACGAATCTATATTTTCGCCAACAAACCATAAACTATAAGATGTCGTGAAAAAAGTTTTGAGTCGTGTAAAACCGTGTAGTTAAGATTTTTAAAAAAATGATGACTAAAATTTTAAAATTTTCATTTGAGTTTTATCTAAACCATTTTCCTCTATATCTGTTAGTTTCGGAGTTATAAGCGAAAATATGAACTCGCTCTGTTCACGTTAAGGGCTGATTTTACCTTTCTAAGGGCGACCAGGCAAGTATACGGTTCTTCATTTCTTAAATGGCTCTTTATTTTCACAAAGTTTTAATAAAAATCGGCGATATCGGTTTCACAAGGTTTTCTTTTTAGTTCTTCCTTTCAAATCCATTTTTTACAACACACGACGCACTCCTTTCATACTAACATTAATATTATTCAACGCTTTCAGCCTATTCTTCACTTGAACGGCATTATCCACTTCACCTGAACGTATAAAACGATTTATTCCATGTTTTACAATCTCAAACAGTTCCGTTCTTCGACTGGCTTTATTCTTTGTGGAATGTTCAGCATACTTTTCTTCATTGATATTTATTTGCTGAACTCATGAGAAACATCTGCATAAAGCTCTTGAACGATTTCTTTCTTTGTACTTGCAGGAATTGAGTTCACTTTGTTAAGAAAAAAAATATAACGGCGAAGTATTATACAGGATGTTGTTGAATTGCAATTACATAATAACTGTGTAAAATTGTAGAACTCACTGCTTGAAAGCAAAAATCTTGATGTACATACGTATATCTGGAAATTAAAGGTTTCGCAAATATTCAAGTGTTTTAATCTGTGTCAATCATTTTTGTATAACAAACTTTCATCTGACTGCATATTTTGTCAGTAAATATCGTACACATTCAAATATGTGTTACGGTTTTCATTTTTTCATGCATCTTTAAAACATAATTTAAGTTGCTGAACATTACTACAGTAGGAACGTCCAGCTATTAAATATTACAAATATTTGTTGTCTTGGAAATATTTTGCAGAGGAATAACTATATCAAAATTAAAGTGTTTTGAAACTTGCAGTAAATTCGTAGATAATGTTTTTATTATATATGTCATTATAGATATCTAATCCTACACTGTGATATAAATCATTT
Source organism: Macropis europaea (assembly GCA_916610135.2). Classification (NCBI taxonomy): domain Eukaryota; kingdom Metazoa; phylum Arthropoda; class Insecta; order Hymenoptera; family Melittidae; genus Macropis; species Macropis europaea. The sequence continues at coordinate 40,518,234 of OU744344.1, forward strand.
AATCTTGGTTATATTATCCACTTTCATTAAATACTTTCAACACAAGAATTCCGCACGATTACTCGGAACAATAATAAATCAGCCGCAATTTGATGCGTCGCGAAAAAAAGACTTTCCGGGAAATATACGGTTATATTGCTCAAAGAGTTAATGAAATTATAGTCAACTTTCCCAAACACTATTATAGACTTCGAAAGCGGTTCCTCTCAAACCAGAGCAGTAAACAACCCTTTATACTGATAGCACGGACACCGTGTATATGTTCATCTTGTGCATGCCGCAGCGCTACGGTTAAATCACTCCGATTTAACCGAGATCGAGTAAACACGCGTGTGCGCATGCGTGTCGCGCTGAGTGGTTAACCTGCAACTTAACAAGAGCTCCAAGATTGTCAACCCGCGAGTAACAATATTCATTCGACAGCTAAACCATCCGTACCAAAGCAACTGTTCTTCGCAAAAAAGGTAGTGAGCAATTCTGGATAGTGATAGCACGGACAGCGTGTATATTTATCATATGCATGTTCGTAGCGCTACAGTTAAATCGCTCCGATTCAACCGCGATCGGGTAAACACGCGTATGCGCGTGCGCGTCGCGGTCAGTGATTAACCTGCATCTGAACAAGTGCTCCAAAATAGTCGACACCGCGAGCAACGATGTTTATTTGATAACTGAACCGTCCGTACAAAAACCAAGTGTTTCTCACAAAACAAGACAGTTAAAAACTCTGTGTAGTGATAGCACGGACACCGTGTATACTCATCTTTGCATGTTGTAACGCTACGGTTAAATCACTCCGATTCGACCGCGATCGAGTAAACACGTATGTGCGCGTGCGCGTCGCGCTGAGTGGTTAACCTGCAACTTAACAAGTGCTCCAAGATAGTCGACCCGCGAGCAACGATGTTCATTCAACAGCCGAACCACCCGTGCATAAGCATGCGCCCAGTTAACGAGTTTAATCGAAACATCGAGTAAGAGGCGGTCGCGTGGCACCAACCTGTCGCTCTTGTCGACGACCGTCGTCCTGGTCGAGAGTTCCTGGAGCGGCGGCTCCGCGGAGATCCCCTGGGCCCTCTGCTTCCTGGGCCTCGGTTTCGTCGGTGTCAGCGGCGACTTGAACGGTAGTACACTGAGAAACTTGTCTAGGTGGCTGCGTAACTCCTGGATCTCGGCGTCCCGACGGCAGAGGATCGCCTCGAGCTCGGCGATCCTCTCGTCTTTGACGCGGAGCAACTCCTGCAGCTCCCTGAGGGTGCCCATCGCTGTAATTGCGGTCGCCCCGGTGACGTTCGAAATGGCCCTTTGGCCGGCCGCGACCACGGCCACGGTTCCGTGCGTCGGCAGCTGCGAAGCGTCCTCCTCGTCGGCGAGCCGCTGCTGCGTCGACGAGAAGCACAAGGAGTCGAAGCACACGCGCATAGACACGCAGGCGTCGCCGATCGGCACTCTGCACTTGGTACCCTCGTCCATTCAACCCGAACGAAACAGCCGCGAGAAGAGAACAGGAGCCGCGACGAGGAGCACGACCCGGACGGTGTGTCGTCGCCTCGCTCTATTCCACGATTCCGCGCGCTCGCCAGCGGTGGAGGACCGACCCTCCTCCCACCCCTTGGCACCCAAGCTCCGCGATCCTACTTCTCTCTCGTTTCCTCCCTTCACTATCCTCTGTATCTATCTTTGTCTACCCCCACTCCGACCGCGTGACCGATTGTTCTCTTCGTCGCTCCGTAACCTCTTTCTTGATCTTCCCTCTCTCACGATCGCTTTTCGTCTTTCCCTCCCGCAATAGCGCTGTCTCTTTCTGTTCTTGCTTGCATAGAAGCTGTCTCTCTCTCTCTCCTTATCGGTCTCTCTTTCTCCTTTATCTTTACTCCGATGTTAACACTCCTCGTTCCATGATGTGTTATCTCTGTCGAGTCTTTTCACACTTTCTCCCTCTTTTCGATGTTCTCTTCCTAGGTTCTTGCATCCTTTGCTCGGTAGCTGTTCTGTGTCTCGCTTCACCATGATCGCTCTCTCTCGAAATGCACTGGTATGGGCGATGCGAGTCCGAAGTAGAGTGGGCTCGTCGTGTTCCGACAAAGTTATACGTCTTTCTCTTTTCAGTCTGTGCGATAGTTCGTCTGTTCTCTTTGTCTTTCTCCGCGCCAGAACCGCGATGCAGTTTAAATTTGCTTTCGGATTGCGCCACAATACACACGCGCCATCTGCGTTTCTCTTCTCCGTCGAGAAGGTCGTTGCGGGGGGCCCGTTTATCGGCCGATTGCATTCTTTACGGCATGTGGATTCCTAAAAATAACGATAAACAAAATTTGTTTTGTCAAAGACGAGATATAAGAAGAGACCAATCATTCAATGTATTTTTGTGGCCCGAATTCCTGGAGCTCTAGAGCCCCATCACAGACGAGATATATGAGTAGACCAATCACCTTATGGACTTTCGTGGCCCAACGTGACTGCCATACCGACTTAGAAATTCGACACTGATTTTAGCGTCCTCTACTCATCAACGACGGCCACTTGATAAAGTATTTCATAAAGAAGTGTTAGTAAGCCAAGGAGCGCTCATGTGTAAATGCGTGTGGTGTAGAGAGTGGGGACATTTGATAGGCAATTGTCGACTCGATGCAGCGACGATTTTTGTCGCGCGAGGTTTCACGGGTGCTTCATTAGCATGTGTGTATGAATATTGAATACAGACGCATACATATAAAGAAATAGACGAGCGAGCAAAGCTGTGGCGACGCCTCGCATGCTCGCGGCGGACAAAAATTGATTATGTACTGAATTGAGTACTGCCAGAAATTTGTATTATTAAACTAAATAATTTCAAAATCATAAAACATCTTTAAACATTTTTTTAACAGATACACCATACATGTATGCATTTTAATAAATAAAGTTTATTGATCACATGTTTATAATTTACATTGTATCTCACAGTCTAAAGGGAAATCAAAGCGCTTAATAATTTACGTGGGGCTCATTTGTTGAGGAAAGTTTCAGTAATTGTAATACATGTTTTTATGTTGCATTATAGTGATTTTATTTTTGTTCTAAATCGTAATAATGTTTGAATACATTCATATGTAGTTTTACAAAATCAGATAGATGTTTTTATAAAAGTAAATTTGGTAACAATTTTTTCATAAAAGAAAATTTGAGAATCTTTCTTCAATTTCTTATTTTGTTATTTTTCTCAGTTGTAAATAATCACGGTAGTTTACTTCCAGCTGGGTGGACAACAAACCTACGAATAAGTAGCTATGATTATTATTAACATAAAAAGAGGACATTTTAAATGCCTTTCTTTCATTTTAGTTCCATTACCACTATACAGTGGTGGACATAAGTATTGGCACAGTATGCGGTTCCATATACAAACATGTATAACTACTGAAAAAATTGTTTATACCATTTGTTTTTTGTTCCGATCTTTATTTAGAATGTCTTACTTGCCTATATACAAAAACAAAACAAAATTAATAAAATAGGGAACATATAACTAATAAAAATGTGTTTTACAACCATCTTGTGCACGGACAAAAGTATTGGCACATTTTGGATAACGCTATGTTAAATTATAATTTAATATTTCGTAGCATGTCATTTCCGTTTCACTACCTCTTTCAATCTATTTGGCATCAAATGGACCAACTTCTTTGTTAATTCATTGCTGATTTTAGTCCATTCTTCCAATATTATTTGTTTCAATTCCGATTTACTCGAAATATGATGTTTTCGGATGTTTTTCTCCAATTGGTACCAAATATTTTTAATTGGATATAAATCCGGGCTTTGGGGAAGTGTTTTTAACGTGTGTGCTGTATTGTACACAATCCATTGACGAACTGTATACGCCGTATGTGCAGGCGCATTATCTTGTTGGAAGTAAAAGTTGGGCGGTAAATTTAATTTTTCTGCACTTTTCTTTAAATTTTCTTTTAAAATATTCAAATAAGTTTTTGCATCTACTGATTCATTAATGAACACTAGTTCCCCAAGCCCGGATGAAGACATGCACCCCTATATACAGACTCTACCACCCCCATGCTTAACTGTAGCTTGGAGGTTTTTCAAATCCAATTCGGCGTTACGCTTTCTCCATACCAATATCCGACCATCCGACTTAAATATATTGAATTTGCTTTCGTCTGAGAACAAAACTTGGTCCAAAAGTCATTATTTTTATTTGAAAATTCTTTCGCAAACTCTAGTCGTCTTTTTTTATTAACTTCGCTTGTGTACGGTTTTCTTCGAGCGACACATGCAGAGTATCCAGCATCTTTTACGACTCTACATACCGTTTTTGAGCTAATTTTTTTATTCTAATCTTCTGCAACCAGTGCTGCAATCTCTGAAGAATTTGTTCATGGATTTTGGTTAATTATATTTACTATTTTTCTTTTCTTCCTTTCCAATAACTTCGACGGCCGACCGCTCCGTAAGTGATTATGCGCATTCGATTTGTTCGCAAATCTTTTATAATGTTCCGAATTGTAAATCGGCTTCTTTGTACTATTGCTCCTATTTCTGCATAAGATTTACCTTGTTTATATAAGTTCAATATAATTTTTGTTTCTTCCGGTGTAGTTTCTTTTCCTTTCCTTGACATTTTTAAAATTATTCTGAATATTCCTTACTAAATCAACTGTTGGACTGACACAACAATGATTGAACTGACTGTCGGGACATCATTCACTTGTTTCAACAAGTGAACAACAGTATATTAGTGAAATAGTATGTGTGAATAAAGATTTTCAAGTATGTGCCAATACTTTTGTCCAGGTATAAGATGGTTGTGAAACGCATTTTTATTAGTTGTATATTCCCTACTTTATTAATTTTGTTCTGTTTTTGTATGTAGGCAAGTAAGACATTCTAAATACAGATCCATACAAAAAACAATTGGTATAAACAATTTTTTCAGTAGTTATAAATGTTTGTATTCGGAATCGCATACTGTGCCAATACTTATGTCCACCACTGTATATGTATGTGTACATATACATATGTACTTACAAAGATACGTATATACATATATATGTACTTGGTAATGTTAACAGGATTGGCCACGTGAAGGCATGAAAGAAGGACTTAACAATCCCGGAATACACTCAATGTTTCTATAATTATAATCCATGCATTAATTGTTTAAATAAGAACATTTATTTACGAAACATCAAACACCCGACAGCATTCTCCTATTATCCCATAAACCCCATGCAAAAATTCAAACCTTGAATGTATTCAAAATAAATATACATATTTACATGCAATTATATTTACATAAAGATATGTATGTACACATGCATACATGTCTCAATTTTAACCTTTTTAAAGTTTAGTAGGTATGTTTGACCATGAAATTCAACTAGTATGATCTATGTAAGAAAATATAAAAGGTGAAAGTAAAATAAAAAGTAAAAGAAAAAACAAGTAAAACAAAAGTCAATGTTGTAAATCCTGAGAAGGTTAAAATTTAAAAGAAACGCAAGCATGTACAAGTATATTACAAGTATAGTCTAGCATACACCTAGAAACATTTTCTTAGAAATTGTTTCAAGGTCGGTACTAGGCATAAAAATTAGATTGCGGATTTTTATGCATTTATGATAAATACAAATATACAAAAACGTGCAAAGTATGCTAAGCATTAAAAAATGTACGAAATGTAAAAGCGAAGAAGTTTATAAAAATATGATTTTGCATAAATATCAGCAGTCTAAAATTCTTCATGCGTTATAATAGCTTATTTCGCCATAACACACATAAAAAAGCACACATATGTATATACAGGAAAGTAACTATAAATTTTGTAAAGTTTGTAATCTAGAATTGTTATAATGCCTTTGAGTAGAGCATCTCAGCTGCTGACCTAACCACACCGTATCCTTATGAATTTTGACTGCCATTGTTAAATACACCATACCTTTCCGATGTGCAGCACATTCATTTTCGATAAACCAATTCGGATATGTTTTATTTACAGCTTCAGATATAATCCGAAATAGTTTATCCAAAATAAATGTTTCACTGCATAATGCCGGATAAAAATGATCGAAAACGGCATTTATAATTTTGAAAATGTTAGAAAAGTTATTGGATTGCACCAATAACTGTCCGAAAGTAATTGCGTCAGTAACAACATATGCGCGAAGGGCTATCAGTGTTTGTTCTTCACGCTGAAATTCCCTACTTTTATCAACAAAATAATTAAAACACTGATCACATTTAAATTTTTCTGTGCTTTTTTTAGCAATGTACCCGGCGAAATATTCTACGGCGCACATCTCTAAAGAGCACACTGACGTCGACAATGCTACTAATCTATTATCAATTTCTAATTGTATATTTTCACTTTCGACGTCAATGTTCTCTTTTTCCATTGCATTTAATGGAACATCGTCTGACGTGGAGGTAGTGAATTGGGACAATATTATATCCTCCTCTAATAGAGTTGCGTCACAGTGAGGTTGACAATTACTATTACAAGAATTGCTATTCAAATTCAACATCATATTTTTCCTGATGGCAAGACGCACTGCTTTTAGAGAAGGATTTCGATTGTAAGTGCCACCGTGCATTCTAAGAATTGAAAAAAAATTTTCTAAAACATCTGTGTTTAAGCGGGAAGTCATCATAAACATTATATCTTCCCTTTCTAAATCATGCCAAAGCTGCACGGTGGCATTCACTGATTGTCGCAATCCTAAGAAACAAGGCGGAGTTTTTAATCCAGACGGTGTCATTACAAACCAATTAGGCATACTCTCTAATTGTTGCAACAAATTAATTTTGACAATAGGATATAAGTTTGAAATTGCACACTTGTTTGGATTAGGATCACGAGCAGATCTGCTATTTAAATTATCAAACAAGTCATTGAGGGTTTCGAAAAAGCTGGCAGTGTGCAGCACGGTGCTCGTCTTTATACAATCGGTTGAGAACGCAGTAAACAAAGCAGAAGAAACTCTTTTGCTGAATACTTGCAATGCGAGCTTACACTTCATTTTATCAAAATTACATGGCCTTATATGTTTTTCAGTTAATTTGTAAGCCGCTCTCGTACCTTTATCGCGTTCTAAATTCCATAATGCAATAACATCGCACCAGGACACCCGCGAACCGTTAATTTGGAAATCATACTTTAATAAATTATTCCTGATGCTTTTAAACAAATGTAAATAGTCGAATAAAAAGTAAATCTTTTTTCCATTTCTAATAAAATAAGGATTTTGAATACTAACTCGTCTTTCTGCCATGCTTCGATTACTTGCTCCTTGATCGGAAACAACAGCTCTAACTTTCAAACCTGTACCATCTAAAATAGCATCTAATATATCTGATAATTGATTAGTTTTAATTCCATTCTTTGAAACGAAGAATGCTATTGGTTGTTTCCAATTACTGAGCAAGCCTCTTATCATAAAAACCAGCACCTGGGTACCCACTGCCGGGCTTCTGCCTAAAAATCCTAAATCCTCAAAACCTTCAATAATTTGTTTCCTTGGGTGGAAAGTAAAACATTTTTTTATTGACATTTCATCAAATGAAAGAACACAATTCCTATCAAAATCATTTAAATTCGCTATTTTAATTCTTAACGCATTAAATAAATTTTGACATATACCTGGCCAAATATCAATTACACCGAACCAGCGAATGATTGTGCTAGGACTTGGAAGATTAAACTTGAGAGTGTCACGCATTTTATTATACAGAGAGGGCGAAGTGTAATGTAGTGTTAAACACAATCGCTGTTGTTCTGTCGAATAATTATTTTGTCTACCAGAAGGAAATAATTGCATTAAGATAAACGTTAAAATGAAACCGCGAACTCTACGCGCGATTGCCTTCTTCAGGCATACATCACTAATATCACCTGAAGAAAGCTTCTCACCTACTCTCTTCAATGCCTTGCACTTCGCCCGTAATTGCGAGCGAAGAATATTGGACGTATCCTTCTCTCGCTTCAATTCACTTTCAAGTTTTTGAATTATTTCGTGTTCTTTTATTTTTGAAATGTCATTATGATGTTTGAATGCATCATTATTATTACTTGAATATAAACAAGGAATAGCATCCTTTCTTAATCTCCCGGAAGCATAAAAACTATCTTTCGGAAAATGTCTACTACAAATATATTTTTTTTTAATTCAATGTTTGACATTTCAACCCAATCATCTAGTCCGCAATTCACTATCCACGTCACAAATCTTTCATCACTATTCATCGGAAACGAGTGAAAACTACAACTATATATGTTGCGATTAGAAGAGTCGCAATTATAATATGAACATTTCTTATAATGTTTCCTAATATCTTTTTGATGTTCCATTGTATCTAAAACTAGGTTAAATTAACTAACAACTACTGTAAAATAAAATAAAAAAAGGAATTAATTAATTAATTATAAACAAATTAATTAAATAATTTTACAAAAACTAATTGCGATGGCAAAACTACCCGTAAATTAGTTTTATAATTATTTTACAAGACTTACCCTGCTTACCTGTTTGCCTGTATCTCGCCGTTGTCCCGCCAAATATTCTTCGATTGTCAATTATTTCACAGTTTTTATCATTTTGAGGCGTGTGTCGTTCATGTGACCCGCCACGGAATTTATAATTTTTACCACAGTAAGCGCAACAATCTGTTTCTGCATTCTGTTGGTAACGTTGTGAGTGACACGGAAATGGTAATGGGGCACTAGTGCCCCAGGAATTCGGGCCGAAAAAATACATTGCATGATTGGTCTATTTATATATCTCGTCACAGCCGACTCTAGTACTAGCCGTGCTAAAGAACGTGGCAACACCGCTTATGTGAGGATCGGGAGTCCTATTTTCAATAGTAGAGTTTTGTACTCAGCATTATAATTAACGTCATTTTGTTGTATAAAATTATACTAATATACAGTATTTTTTATTAACTATGTATAAGTAATATATAAATATCATAATTATAGTAAGTAGAAGTAATAGAGAAGTATACTAATCCTTAAAAATGTGGTATATATTTTGTGCACTCTCGGACGAGTTTGGTGTTGTGATGCATTATATTTGAAATATTTACAGAGATTTCAAGAAAATATAACTGTGAAACAAGATCAAACCATCTTTGAACCAAATTGAAGGATTTAACAATTGTTAAAGGTATGTATAAGTTAATAGAGACCTGAAATAGACAAAATTATTGGTACGAAGCCAAATAGGTTAAGTGAACTCATGGAAAAGACTAAAGAGGTTAGCATAATTAGTTATTGAAAGAAACAATTATGCAGTTAATTATAAAATCGTGTTAGAGGACAGTATTATAATTGTGGAAAATTTTCTCACCACCCTAGGGGTATTTACCATGGCGCATAACCTTTTTTTATTATAATGGGTGGTTCGCCAATAGCCATATCCCACTTTATAAAATAAAATTAATATTTTTAAATAAAACATAACTTTTGTATTCATAAAGAAATAAAGTATTACATTTTGAAATAATAATAATAAATAATCTTGAATAATATTAATAACGAAACATAGTCTTGACATACTACTAGTAAAACCTTAAATCTTGTGAAATAGTACATACTAAGCAAATAAATAAAACTCTATTAATGTATTAAAACATATTGAAAAGAATAAGTTAAATATATACATAAAAATTAGTGTTTTAAGAAAAGTGAAATTAAAAAAACCATTGAAAATCTAGTTCCTATTCAAAGTTTTTAATTTTACGATTTTTAGAAGTAATGTCTGCACGCGTTTCCAACTGACTATTATTTAAAGCTTTTACATAACCGTTTAATAAAATATTTGAAAAAATTGATAATAATTTAAACAAAATACTGTGATAAGCTTCACCACAAACGCATGTATCTGAAAATGCTAAATAATGTATATCTGATTGAATACTAATATATGTTAATTTATATAAAATATGTTTTCAGATTGCAAAAATTGGGATTCCAAATAACCATCATTTATTATGGCCTCCATTATTGCATACATATGAATAAATGAGGCTATCACTTCTTCAGTGGGAACAGAAAGGCCCCCTCTTTGTAAGTGATCAAAATATATATCGCCTACAGTTTTACCTTTATCCTCCACAATTAATAATCGACATATATTGCAATTTAATTTTTAGCAACAGAATGGGACCCATACCAGGATGTGTAAATTTTAATGGAATCAACACAATCGGACAAATATGCGGAATCGAAGATTCCTAAAAAACAAGTTACATCAATGGAAAGATCATGAAGACCGTTACTATTATCATCACAAATTCGAAATTTATTTTTGATTTCAGTAAAAAAAAACGAACTTGCCGATTTTGTAAATATATGTTTTAATCCAATATTTTCCTCATCTTTGGGGAATAAAAATATAGAATTGTAATTATTATCTTTTAAAATACTATCATAATTTCCCTTGCAATTGGGAACACAGCAACGCCGTGGCATTATTAATGAATATATGAAATTTATAAAAAAAATATATGTAAAACAAAAAGTCCAAAAATGCTATAGATTATATTAAATAAATGTGCTACACACAAAAATAAGAATCTGTAGAGTTAATATAAATAAATAAATCACCTGGAATATTGCTCCGTTTTTCACATTTAAAGAACTTCATGACTATATTAATATAAACATTTAAAAGATAGGCGGGAAACCGAAAGGCCGGTAGAGGGAGACTGTGTAGCCGGGAGTCCGGCGGCCGGTGGGTAGTGGGAGATTGTTATGGTAGTTGGGTTAGGTACATCGAAACCGGACTCCCGCGCTGTTGCCATTTTGCCTTCAGCACGGCTAGTACTAGAGTCGGCTGTGATCTCGTCTGTGGCCCCATTACCATTTTCGTGTCACTCACAACGTTACCAACAGAATACAGAAACAGATTGTTGCGCTTACTGTGGTAAAAATTATAAATTCCTTGGCAGGTCTCACGAACGACACGCACTTCAAAGTGATAAAAAGCTGTGAAATAATTGACAATCTATACATACATATGTGTGTTTTTTTATGTTAACGATGCCGAAATAAGCTATTGTAACGCATGAAGAGTTTTAGACTGTTGATATTTATGCAAAATCATATTTTTATAAAATTCTTCGTTTTCACATTCCGCACATTTCCGAATACTTACAAGGAATGTTACGGAGTTGACACACGCCGATTTTGATGAAATTTGGATATGATATAGAGCTCGAAAAAATATTCGACATGTATTTTTTTATATCGGCTCTTATTCACTTTGAAGGGGTGAAAACAGTCCTCGAAGTAGAGGGTGAGAACCTTATTTCGCAGTATATCTCGAAAACTATGAGAGACAGAAAGAAAGTTTAAATGTACGGATTGTCTATTTTTTAATGCCGAATCTGCCTATGTAAATAGTTTTTAAAAAAATTAATTTGTTTAAAAAATATATTAAAAATTTACATATTTTTGCCAATTTTTCTGGCTAAATGTTAATTAATTTTGATGAAACTTTGTACATATAAACTTTGAATCAGTACCAAAAATACGGATAAATTGAAATTTTTAATTTCGACCTTGCAATAAATATTATTACGTGGTGGTGGAGTCGTTACAAACTTTTTTGACGCGATCCCCGCCCAGACATATTTTTTTTATTTTTTTATGTTATAAAAAAATAATGTATCATTCTAACCGTAATTAAGAGGATACATGACTAGAGGAATGATTCAACGAAGAGTGCTTCAAAATTATTTTTGTGAATATTTTAATATAAAGTATGCTTAACATATATTTAAAATGTTTTTATTGTAAGGGAGAAAAAATTGGGTGGACTAGACCGGGAATCGAACCCGGGACCTTCCGCTTTCCGGGCGGGTGGGTGCTATCCCAACTAAGCTATCCAACCCACTACCAACTTAATCTCCCTAAATTCAACACACTGAGCGGCTGCCGCCTACAGCTCGGCCAGCCTGACAAACGTGGCCGTCCTCGGCCACACACAAATTCAAAATTCACAATACACAATGACCAAAACGTCATAGCACGAGGACGAATCCCACTTCTGAATTGTAAGGGAGAAAAAATTGGGTGGACTAAACCGGGAATCGAACCCGGGACCTTCCCGCTTTCCGGGCGGGTGCTATCCCAACTAAGCTATCCAACCCACTACCAATTTAATCTCCCTAAATTCAACACACTGAGCGGCTGCCGCCTACATTATATAATTACTATTTTCATTTTATGTAGTTAGAAATGCAAAAATTATAATTAGTGTATTAAAAAAAAATAATTAATGTACTAAAAAGAAATAAGTCCGGGTGGGAATCGAACCTGTGTCAAAAAGTTCATATCCCTTCCACCGTTGGACACTTTTGAAATTGTAGTAAATAATTTGGAATCTAATTAACGCAGCATACTTTCAATGGATCGAGTCAATTTTATTTCTTTAACAGTAAGTTATATACTGTTTTTCTGAATATAGCAATGTTTAATATCGCATAATATACCCACAGAATAAAGAAAATATAAAAATTTAAAGTAAAAGGTACTTTTTCGTGCGAAATACCTGGAAAAAATCGGTTTTTAATTTTTTTAACTACGGCGCATCATACCGAAAAATCTGAAAAAATTTGAGGATGATATCTATGATAAGATGTCCTTACCATAAAAATATAAATGTGTTGTCCTTGAAACTTCAATAAGAAATCCGCATTTTTTGCATTTTTTAATGTTGTTAATTTTTTACAACTAGAATCTGCAACGAAAAAATCGGAAAAAATTCCCTAATATATGCCACCATATCCGGAATATGCTACATTTTTTTCAGAATTTTCGCATGCGACTAAATACGGAAAATAGTGCAAAACCGGATATTCCGAATTTTCCCTGTTACTACCTCCCGGTCGAGATAGAGGCTTGAAAATTTGTGTAAAATGGTTTCTTTTGGTAAACTGGTCCATCGCAAATCAAATTTAGTTTAAGGTCACATTTGACCCCCTTATCCGGTTATACCTTTTCTGGCTGCACTCAATTTAATCATAATCAATTTTTGTCCGCCGCGAGCCTGTGAGGCGTCGCCGCAGGTTTACTCGCTCGTCTGTTTCTTTACATGTGTGCGTCTGTATTCAATATTCACACATGCATACTAATGAAGCACCCGAGAAAACTCGCGCGACAAAAATCGTCGCTGCATCGAGTTGACAATTACCTATCAAACGTCCCTACTCTCTGCAGGACACACGCATTTACCCATGAGTGCTGCTTGGCTCTTACTAACATTTCCTTAATGAGTACTTTATCAAGTGGCCGTCGTTGATGAGTAGAGGACGCTAAAATCAGTGTCGAATTTCTAAGTCGGTATGGCAGTCACGTTGAGCCACGAAAGTCCATAAGGTGATTGGTCTATTCATATATCTCGTCCGTGCTGTAGGCCTCCATTACCATTTTCGTGTCACAGCGTACTGTATCGATTACTGGTACTAGATCACAGCGCTACTGATGGTAGGAATCAAAATAAGAAACGGTTTGATTTTTAATTTTGTCTTCGGATAAAATTTTAAGTCCCTATAATCCCATTATAGTGGAGATCCACGATGAGACAGAAATTTTGTGTCTCACATGAGACTCTAATCCCATGAAAGAATTATTTCACGATGTGCTTCCGCTATAGGACAAATTGCAATGTCATCTCTCATCAACTCACATCTATGATGGTTGGTCATAAGTTGGTTTTTATTTTGAAGGTTTATGTTCTTATTTTAGATTTGAGATATGGCATTTCAAAAACAAAGAAGAAAAGCAGCAGTCCGTGCTTATTTCAATTTTTTGTCTAATCACTGCTTTTTTATTTAAATCTTTGTTCTCATCTTTTTGTTCCATATTTCTGAAAAGAAAATAATATGATGATATGAAGATTCATTTAAATTAATTCATTACTCAAAACTATTTCAAACAAATAATAGTAACATATTAGTAATAATAGACTCTGGTCTACCATATAAAAATAATAACGTCTTATATTCGATTTAATATGGTACTTATAATTAGAGATAAATATATCACGAAACAATAAGAAACGTCACATGCAGTTAGTGAGTTGAATATTTCGCATGAAAAGAGTCATATTTTATGTTTACTAAACTAGACACTTATAAGACAAGATTTATGACATATTTTCCAAAATGTTATCTTTCACGACTGTTATACACGTGTCCGTGCCCGTACCCGTACTCCTTGGGTCGAGAAAATCGAAAAAGATTGCTAAAGAGCATGAGAAATAATACTATATTATAAAAACTTTAAATCATATGAAGTCTCTGATGTTGTACTATTTTTATCACAAATTCCACAAATATATCTTTAACATATCGAAAGTTATAACTTCTTTTATATAAAAAGAAATAAACACTGAGAATCGATGTCACCCACATACTATTACGAATGTGCAAAATTTTCAAAACATCCGTAGAGATCAGACTTCGACAGCTTTAATATTTCTTAAAATATTGACATGACACAATTTAAACGCTTCATCGGCTGTACCGTACGATTAAAAATAGATTATATTAGATCAAAAATCAAAGAAAAGCTCTTATAAGGTAATTCGACTTTTTACTCGTGATATGGTATTAATACCTTTATCAGATAAACATTTTTACACAGTTTGCATCGTAGATTTATCTATATTTCCTTCAGCTTTTGAGATACAAACATATTAAAGATTCCAATGCAACTGAGACATTGCATTGTTTGGAATTTTGTACTTGTTTGCAATTTTCTAATAGTTACAGGAATTTCTTGTATTGTGTGTACATTTCAACAAGAATATACATATAACAATGCATGAATAAATTTTATTTCAAACGATTGTTTTGCATTAATATCTAGAACATAAAATAAAGTGACACTGGAGTAATTCTGAATGAAAAGAAACATAAATAATGCAACAGTCAGTAAGGATTTAGAAATAACTCTTTCATTGAATTAAATTGAAATTAAAAATAATAAATTAAATTCTACATAATTCAAAAGCATTGGTATAATATCAGGATCGGAATACAGAAATAATTTTCTTCACAATATTATACAATTATTTTGTACATTTTCATGCCGTACTACAGAGTTTGATAGTATCCTCAACTAACATCTAATAGAGTAATTTTGTATTTTAAAAATGCAGGTCAGATTCATCTCATTTTAATATTCTAAGGACAATATCAATTAGAGATACAAAAATTAAAAATGTTGTTGGTAAGTAACAAATTGTTCTTAATTTATCTATCTATTTACAAAGTACATATAGTTATACAGGCACACAATCAGTTTGTTTAAGAGGGTATTCGCTTGTTTGGAGATCAAAAAATCGATTTTTTTTCACGTATTAATTTTCTACGATACTTTTAGAAAAAGTCTGTGACAGAATTTTTGAGAAATCTTCGAAAGTACTGGAGTTACAAAGGTTTGAAGCCGAGCTCGCGCGTCCATCAAAAGGTCTACCAAAAACTTTAAACGCGTTTTTCTCGAAACTACATTTTACCAAGCGGTGAGCATAATATCTCGAAATCTAATAGTCTGATTTGAATGAAACAAAGTGCATTCGGTTAGTGAAGGAATCCTTTATCGCCCCTACTAGAATTGTAAAAGTTTATTAACATTTTCTAATTTTCTTGTTCGATAGAAGATTAAAAAATTCGGACAAAAGTAAACTTCTTCGTTTATCGCGTTGTCAAATTTTTGTACGTTATTAGATAAAAATGATTCTAGTAGGGACGTTAATGGAAATCTTCTTGTACATAAAAATAACTTTGTTTTTCATTTCAAATTGACACGAAAGACGCAATCGTGCGCACCGTTACTGAACGTCTGTTTCACCCGAACAAGATCAAACCGCTGTTACGTCAAAAGTATTGATTGTTCTAAGCCAAATTTTGTATACGTCATATTTAAAAGCTAATAAAAACGCCATAAAAAGATTATAGTGTTTTTTCCTATTGAAAAATAAAATCACAAAAGTTACCTATTTTTGGCGCCTTGAAAAGCGAATACCCCCTTAACTATGCAACGGTGTAATTAATACTCGTTTTAAAATAAAAAGAAAATACGTTTTTTATTGTATAAAAATATTTACAATCTTATAAATATTCGTTGCCATTGTATACTTTAACCCCTTCCGCTACGCGAGAATGTCGCCCGCGCGGGCCAAAGTGCACATCGCAGTCGCTCGTGTTTTTCACGTTTGGCTCACAATCGGTACCACGAGTCAGACTCGTGGTAATAACAGAAGGGGTTAAAAAATAGTAAAAGATAACTTTCAGACAATACTATGTGAATAATTTTCACATTTAACATACTTAAAGAAGGGTAAAAGGAGCAAAACCTGGCTAGGTTTATTTTAAAGCTATTGTACACGTGATATTTTTTAAATTCACATATATACGCATTAACTTTCTATTTTTGTTATTTTCAAATATATTCCACCCTTTGGCGCCAATAAGAATGCACCGGGATCAAATTCATACGGAATCATGGTCTTGTCGCAAACATCCACCTTGTGGTGATGCAGAATCTTTATTATTCCCACTTTGGTTTGGTAAATTGCGAAACGTGCACCTGCAAACAAACATATAATTTAATTAGTCTGCGTAGTACTATTATTTTCAGGAAAATGTCTGTGCAAGTATAACATAATAAAAATATTCATGTACATTCGGTTTCTCTGTACAAGTTAGTCGCTTTCGAGAAAACTATAATTTTATATTACACCAGAATTAAAGAGTTGATTTATGTTTGGCGTACTTTTACATATTAGTATTTAACCCGTTGCCGTACAGGAACGAGTGATGAAAATTTTGCTGCATGTGTTTGAAAAACACGATTCAATATTGTAACTTATATAAACTTAACAAACATTCCTTTGGTTGTCATGGGATTGTTAAAGGCAAGTTGTACATTTTAATATATGTTCTTTATTTATCGGCGTACTGGAACACTTAAATCATTAACTGTAGCGTACATGGTAATTAAGAAAATCGTAAGAGGGATTAAGGGAGACCATCATAATTATTAACATATCTGAATCGATATTTTTCAGGATGACTATTAAGAAAAATTGAAGAATTAATCAAATTAAACAAGACAAAACTGGAGATTCAATTTCGATAAATGTTATGAGTAAATAATACAACGTAAACATTTACTAACTAAAACATATACACGCTGTTCATTTGAACGGTCAGTACAACATTTAATCATCGACAAACTACAGAATGGACCTATCATCCACTGTATTTTCGTGTCACACGGCTCAGGAGTGCTTGACCCCCTTACCATTTTTGTGTCACATCTTACTGTATCGATTGGAACTGGCTTTACATAACAGCGCTATTAATGGTAGGAATTAAAATCGAAAATTATAGTATTTTATGCAATGATTCTTCACTTAATTGTCGAGTTTCTTCAATTCCGTTATGCGTGTTACGCAAATGTGATACAGGAGGTAGAAATTTGTATACACGAAAGCTTTTTATGTACATAGAAATACATATTTAATAAACTTTCTTTTCATCCATTATTATCCAGGGTGAACCGCCTGATGTGACCACTTTGAATTATAAAAATTTAATTATATTATGTATGTTATTTACAACGATCCCGATTTGTTACAGTTTTACATTTTGATTTTTTTTATTGGATTATTTTTTATTACCAACATAAAATTCATCAAATCAAGTAATACTCACTTTATTGTGCAAACAAAATTTAAATGTTTCTATAACTTCATGCATTATCAGAGAAGTTATACTCGAATTTTCATATGTTCGTAGTTATAAATAGGAACATAGAAAACATTCAATATTTTTACTAGCGTAGGATTTTCTGTTGCGCGTATAAGTAGAAAGATTATAAACACAGCTAGGAGAAGAATAATTTAAAAATAAATTAACACTCTCACGAAGTTTCCTGATAAGTCACAGTAAAATATATAATAAACAGGATCAAATTCAACAAATAAACACAAACGAAAATTTACAAGTCATTAAAAATCACAGACTTGTCCAGCGAAGCACTATCGAGCACCACTCCACTGCCCACCGGGTGTACCCACACTTTTGATCAGTAACGTGCACTGATGGTGTCCGCGGGGATGATTGAAAAAATCGTTGGAGCAGTAAGTAACAATTGAACACACGCACGGTAGACGTTAACTTTTTAACTGATAAGAAAGTATGCTCAGCAGTTGCTAGCTGTCAGGTACAGTCCAGTGTGACGCATAAGTGTGCAGCGCGTTGCGCGTCAGCTGAACGCTGCGCGGAGCCTCATTTGACTTCGGACGATGCTACCGCTAACATCGTTTGACAGTCCGCGTTTAACATATTACGTTTTCGCGTTTAAGCGTCTTCCAAACCATTTCTAATGAATATTCATCGCGTTTAATACACTACTGCTGTCGTTTAACATTAATTCACTATTGTTTATTATTAATTAATACTATCTTATTTTAATTCGTCTTTCGTGACTTAACTCAAGGGCTTTCGTGTCCTTACCCGGTATACATATTCGACTTCTTCGTTTATTATACGTGGTTTTTCGGTAGATTTAAAGAATTTTGGAATGCATTTAAGTGATTATTTGAATTTTTAATAAATTTTTTATTTTAATTATTTTTTATCAATTCGATACATCGAAACGTGATCCAGTTCTAAGATTACACATAGTATGTATGTATGATCCGCAAAGGCTTGTATACCGTTCAACGTATCCGCACCAAATTTGGCATGAATATTCTTCGACTGCCTAGAAAAAATAATGTGTGGGTACCCACCCCCATAGTCCAGCCCCCAACCACCCCCACTTTGCTTAAGTTTACAAAGGGTTTTATACAGTTCAACGTATCCGTACCAAATCTGGCATGAATATTCTTCGACATCCTTGAAAAAATACTGTGGGGACCCCCACTCCCCAATATTCACCTAAAGCCGATCCCCTCAAAAGCCCGAACAACGACGGGCTCAAGCAGCTAGTTTTCTATAAATTAATTAGTTGAGAGTTTGCAATGTTGCGTTGCGGTACAGAATGATCGCATTTGAATTAGTGTTGCGTACAGTGAAATGCCCAATTTTTTTATAGGGACCTACTGCACCATACTGCAGTCCCAATGACTGCATTTTATCGCAGTCTGATATGACTGCTTTTTTGGAAGTCTGATATGACCGCATTTTTAGCAGTCTGACATGACTGCGCAATTTTTCTTAAAGTTAGTGTTGCATTTGCTTTTTAAATTAGAGTCGCGTCGGAATATTTGAGCACTCCTTTCCAGGGGTGATATTTGTTTTTGATATATTTTCATATATTTTTCCAAGTGTTTATTAACAGAAATACTGCTAAAAATTTTCTATTGGACACGAAATTTAAATTGCAACAATTAGTTTTATATGTTTTAAACTTTTAATTGACTTGAATGATTAATTACATTTTTATTACAGTCGATAAAAAATAGTGACGAATTTCGTTATTAAAGTTGCATAGCTTCTCGGGAGATATTTTAACCGCGTTATTTATTTTGTGAGAGATGGATATTTCTCATAAATTTTCGAAACTACTTCGCATAAATCAAATTCAGCTAACGATATTAAATTTTTCGATTACGATGAAACGCGAAGAATTTGCAGAAAACTTATACGTGAATGGAATCGCGAAGTTACTTGATAACGAAATAATATATTTTTTACATAATCGACATCGCTCATTGTTTCTATAAATTAGACTATATTGCAGCTAAATGTAATTATTTCAATTTTTCGATTTATTTATTTACATACAAATAACTTCTTCTACGTCATTCTATTAAATCTTCAACTCTTTTCTTTTTTGGTCTTAATACTGAGATTAAATTAAATTCATTAATCTATCGATAATTAAAATTCACTTAAAATTCTGTTTAATACATCGGTTCGACGTATCAGTTCTGCGGGTTTAACAAATCCAATTTACTAATCAGATGAGTAAAGTTTCTGTTTCAGATTTCAGAAGAATTGTTTAATAGGAATGTTTGGATCTCAAGGTAACAGATATAAATTTGAAATTTGTTCATATTCATTATGAACAAATACTTATATTCTTTAACAATTTAAATTGTTTACGGAATAATTTATTCACAATTTATACCATAAATAATATCGAGCTAATGGCAACGAAACTTAACGAAATTTCGTCCATTATCAGATAACTTCAAAAAACTCCACAGGTTCATTTTGATGACAATAACCTTTCTTACGCAGAATTTCATACCGAATACGCTGGTTTTTTAGAATGGCATATCTCTTTTCCTTTCGCCAAAAACACAAGAATGTCAGACCAGTCTGGCTGGCTGATCGAGATATATCGATTAAGAATTTCTAGCTCGGAGACCAGTGATTCGAAATTGGTAAAAGTAACGTATCCCACAAGATGATAGGTCTATTCTGTAGTTTGTCGATGGTTTAAGGCCGTTCCAATAAACAGACGAAAAAGTGGTAAAATGAGCTTCAATTTAACAGATCTTACTTGGAATTCTGTAACTAACTAACTGCCTATAAAAAACAACTCTTCTTGATAAAGTAAAAATATATAAATATGAAGTACGTTACAAGTCAACAAAGAAGAAATCTATATATAGTATAATTCAAGGGAAATTTGACATTATGAAGTTGACAATATTCAATATTCATATCTTGATATCCGCCATATTAAAACTTTTAGCAGAATGTACATGCCGCACCATCTAGTACATCCATGAGGTACTCCTATGCTGCTTAACTTCTTCCTCGGTTTGCAAGATGGCGCATTCATGCATTTGACGGTACTTCCTACACTCGCCATCAGAGGGACATCACCGCAGGTCGTTCTCACAAGTTCCCGCGTTATTTTCTATTCCTAACATATCTTTCAAGCTTTCTGTAATTACACCGCGTCTAAGGCACGGCTCTGCTAATATAGCCGTCATGATGAGTCTAACTAACAGACCCAGGACAAAAGTTTCTCTAATGTCTTTTCCTCTCTATCAATCTTCTCTCTATTAAATCTCTCTAGCAACCTGCGATATGAAAATGACTAAGGTAAACGACCTCATTAACGACTGAAAAACGCATTAAGCGAACAATTGTTTTTATATATTTATATGAAAAGTGATTGTTAAATATATCCTGTGATGAAAATGGTAATAGATTAAAGTCAAAGTTGTGTTATTTTGTGCAATAAATTCATTATTAACTTCAATCAATACGAAAAAGTTATAGCAGAGAGACTCTAATACGATAGGTTAGGAAATACATACTTTTGTATAATTAGTTGCATTTAATATCACAAGCTTATCTCTAAATAATTTGACTGACTGGAACTAACTTATACCACATCCGGAAATAGGTGAATTGAAAATTAGGATGCTTTTATAAGTAATATTTTAAAAAATCTAAACACCTATAGAATACTTTTGCTGATTACTTTCTAAAATGTTTGCAATTGTGAATAATATTATTAATATAATTTGTTATAAACATACTTAGTCTTATAAAATTATGATGGCAAGATCTTAGAAAGAGGAACGTAATTACATTAAATACATAAGAAAAGTCAATGTGTTCTGAACAACACATGATTCTGAAAAAATTAATAAAAATAATTATTTTTTATATTAACGTATAAATTATTTCAAAGTATGTAATTCCTAAGAGTTAAATTATTGTTTCTATAACACTCAAATAAATGGTCAACAATGGGAACAAATGTGTAGAAACAGAAAAACGAGGCAGTCTGTAATTTCCAATATAATGCTTTTATATCAATTAACTTTGTATCTGTAATTGTGTTATTTGTAGTAATGAAAGATCCAATATCGATAATAATCAATATTTCTACTATATTAATGGGGTTATTTACTTGAAATGATGAGAAAATAAATTTCAACATACCAATACAGTTCCTCGGTCCATCGCCGAAAGGTAGATAATGCATGGGATGCCGGGCAGCAACCGCCTCCTCGTTAAATCTTTCAGGGTCAAAGACATCAGGATTCGGATAAATATCAGCATCTCGGTGAATTGCAAACAGGGGAATCCATAATACCATCTTCTGTGGTATTGTAAGCTTTAGATCTTCGAAGGTATAATTAGAAGTTGCCTTTCTCATCAGAATTGGTCCTGGTGGAAACATCCTTAATGTTTCTGTATTATCAAATCATAAAATTCAATCAATATTTTCTGTCGTCAATTACTACAAATAAGACTTACTGTTTTCATTTTAATTTAAGCTACCATTTAATTCAGAGGTGGCCAACCGGAGCAAGGACTGGCTCCAGCCTACCCCCACTCTGCGTCCATACCCCTCAAGTAGGTTGCAGTGTAGGTATAACGTCGAAAACATTGATGATTGTTGGTAAGTACGGTTTCTCAAGCAACAGTGACGTAACAAGAATACTTATTTTTTTTATATATGACATCAATTATATCTAGAGATTACATCTCTGCTTTCTTATTACGTGAGGAGAATGGACGTAGAGTAGGGGTAGGGCGGAGCCAAACGTTGCTCCGGTTGGGAATCTCTGATTTAACTCTACCAGCGCTGTGGATTTATCGTACGCCATGCACCCATATAGTAACTTAATAATTTACATTGTAAATATTCTAATAATGCGTATTGCTTACGACGTAAATTTATTATTGAGAGTCTCAGCACTGAAAGGGTTAAAAGTGTTCTAATTTTTAATTCAATAGATAATTTGTTAGAGGACAGGAAACTTCTATGTTTACTGTGATTATGTTTTTAGTAAAGCGCTGATGGTATGTTTAATCAATTACTGCGATGTGAAACAAAATACGATAACTATATGTATGTATAACCATAAAAACAAATTAATGAACTTTCTGATAATGTAATATTGTTACTGTTTCTGTCGTTAAATATAATTTTGTTCACCAAATTCTTAGACATTTTAATGCATGCGATATTTACCTTTAAATACTTTGTCCAAGTACTGCATTTCTTTAATATTCTCGTACTTCAAGTCACCATTGTATTTCTTATAATGTTCTTTAATTTCTTCGCGCAGCTTATCTTGTACTTCGTGATTTTGAGCTAACTCATAGAGAGCGTTGCTCATTGTTGATGAGGAAGTCTCGAAACCAGCCGCGAAGAAGATGAAAGCTTGGGCGGCCAGCAAGGAGTCCGTTAATTCTGAAAACACAGCAAAATTGCATTGTATAGCAAAAGTAATTCTAACAAAATCGTTAAACGATATTAACTAATTAATAATGATTGTTAAATACAAGCTCAATTTTATCACCAAATCCAACAATTTTAATATTCCTATACAGGGTGACACCGGTAACTGGAACAAGCTATAACTCTGTCCTAAGCGACAATAAAAAAAATGGAAGAGGAAAGTTTCATACACTTTAATATACACTAATCTCCTGCGATTTAAGATTTTTTGAGAATCATTTTTTACATAAACCATTTCCTCAAGTCAGTTTACGTATAAGTACAGTAAAGTTGGATAACTGCTCGAAAATAGGGACTCAAGCCGGGCACTTATGCAGTAGAGGAATCGATTCTAATTATAGATTCGGCTCGAGCCGGGCACTTATTCAGTAGGGGAATCGATTCTAATTATACATAGATACGGCTCGAGCCGGGATTTGGATTGTTGTCAAACATAGAAAAGGACAGCGAGTGAAAGAGAAAGAGGCATGCGAGTCAAAACAATGCGAAAAATACATATCGATGAGGCAATACTGATGCAAAGATAAAACTTTTTTATTTTTTATTTTTGTTGAATAATAGTTTTACCAATGTAATTGTAAGGTTTTTTTAATTTTAATAAGACCAAACACGATATAATTTGAAGCACATTTGGCTTACAATTTAAACCTACAACGTGGCACGCTTAATCAATATCAATAAGTAAATATAATTCAAATTATACCATGTTTGGTCTTATTTTAACCAGAAATAATAATATAATATAAAAAAAATTAAAATTAAAAATGTTTGATCGTTGAATTAGTGTTGTTTCACCGACATAGGTAATGTTTTCTATAATTCAATATTTTGTGGCATACATGATAAATACAAAAATTATTAAATTATTACTAATGTAATTATTATTATTAAGTTATTAAATATTACAGCAAGTACTTCAATATTCCATCATCTCATTTTAACCATTTTCTTAAACGTTTCTTCACCTTCTTATATCGTTTAATCTATGAAGTTATCCATGAATTGATCTAATATCTTTCACACATAAAATTACAGGAGAAATCTATTTATATAAAAGAATAATATGGTTTCGTTTAAGAAAAGTACAATAGCATTTTGCAAGTGTATCTGCATAACGGTCTGATCATAGTAAAATAAAACTTATTGAAAGATGTAAAATTTTCTTCTTTCATTTCATTCTATCGTAGTTTACTGTTAGAACAGAACTATAATTTGGTGTTTCATCCGCTTAAAGCGTATATCAATGATGGCCACCGGAGCTGCGACGTTCCCCCACTCTAGGTCTATTCCTCTTATATAGACTGTGATCTGCAACGAGGATCGACTGAGAGGGGACGAGAATCGTACTGGAGGGAACTGAAACGAGGAGAATGGACCTAGAATGGAAAAAGAAGATCGCAGTTTCGGTGGCTATTACTGGCTTAGATAATACTCATTTTTCGGTACAAGACATTTGTTATTCAGCTTGATAGGCACTACCTGTACTGTAAATTGGAAATACTTTATTCTCACTACCGTGTATATTATACTGCAGTCGAGAAACTGACCTTAAGGATCCTAATCGGTTTGAGGTAAATCGAAATAAACTGACATCATAAATCCAGATTTAACCGGATACTTCATTTTTCAGAAAACAAACAGTTTGAAGATTCATCATTAATGAATCATTAGGTGAGAACTATTTACTCTGTAGATCCTGAATATTCTTTTCTCAATACCGTGTTTATTTACTTCGTTAAAAAATGTCATGTTTTAGTATCATTTAATTCGCATATACACACTTGTGATAAGCAGATAACGCATTTGGCACAGTGTGCTGTGCAAAATTCAACGAAAATATCGTAAATTAATAGTATTGATAATATTCCGAGAAGAAATTGCCAAATGTAGGCCGTATTTTGGGCCATCTAGGTGCACGTGCGGCTTTAACACTTTGAGTACTACTTTATATTTTCTGAAAATGGCAAACTTTCTAAATTTTTATACAAATGAGTATAAACTCAAAGTTTGCCCCTTTTAGTCAACACCATTGTTAAGTTTCGCAGTTTTGGTACTGATTTTATTAGACCACATTAGATGCATTCTGTAATACTACGCATGATAAAATAAATAGTGACTGAAACTATATGTCACCCATTATTGGATGACATGGCAGTCAGAGTGTTAAGAAAAGATGGAATTTTTCCCTAAAGTCGGGGAAAGCCGCAACTCTAGTGGCCATCACTGGCGTATGCAATAGTTATTTATCTATCCAGTTTAGTCTTTTATTATACTTGCCATGATATATTTGGAACAGAATATGAGATACTGATGAATTATAGGTAGAAATTGATAGAACTCATTGAAAGAAAAAAAGTCCTATATTAAAGTCTTGTTAGTAAACATGTCCGGAGTTTAATCGTTTCAGAGATATTCAGCTCCTTTGTTGGTGAGTCAACCTTACTATAGCTACGCATGCTGTATTACGTGACATGATGCAATTTTCATAGGAAATACGCAGAACGACGATCATCGATCGTAGTAATTGCTTCTATAGGTTTCCTGTGTCAATTTCTACAGGTATGAACATGTATTATCTTCTGACAAGATTACCTTGCTTAAGTCAATCTGTGAGACTGACCTAACGATAACAACTAATGTTTTTCTAATTATCAACTTAATAATAAAATATCGCGGCATTGAGACTTACACTGAGATCTGACCAGATAATCTTAACGTATAATTATGAAGTATTTACACTTATTATTTCTACAAAACATTCGATATTTTGCAAACTATTAATTTTCGAACAAATATGCAATAATGTTTTTAATGTATTTGATTAAATTTTGCCGATCTGTAAAGATTACAACTATAATTCAGCGACATTCAGTAGATGAAATTTTGCTGCATTCAGACGCTAATTAGCCCATGAAGATCACTGCTATTTTCGAAACGATTCGACATGCATAATTATAGTCAAGACGATGCACCAGGTAAAAAAAGTGAAACGTAATACAGAGGACAACCACTCATTGACCTTGAGCGGTCGATGTACACGTGAGTGCCAATGATCTGGTGGCCTGATTCACAATACGTTAAATTGTGAAGTTGCTGCAATAAATTTGCATCGAGAACATCTTCATAACACTAATTTTCGTCGACATTATTTGTTTATCTGTACGTATATTGCCAACAATTTGATTATACGTTGATTTTAATCAACAAAAGGGTACAACTTAAAAACATCTTTAGAAAGTAATTGACTATATTATACAGTGTAACATAATATGTGGTACATGTTTCAAGGACGAATTCAGTATTTAAAAACAATAAAAACAGTTCATATAAACGTATATTCGATTTGACCTTGTTTCGGAGTTATAGCAATCTTTGTGAAACATTTTGTCCTTGACTTTCTTCATGTGTCGACAGCTGTTAGGTATTAATTGGATTTATTAGAAACAGTGTATCGATTAAGGTAACTCTGAGTACGTCAAATGCTACTCCAATTTAGACGCAGTATTCTTTGTCTGTAGATTAAACTTGTCAGTAAGTAATGTTTTCGAAATGGTCACTGAGGTCGTATATAAGATAGTCCCTATTGTTTGCAAACAATTGCGTAGAATTAGCTCAACTTATCAGACGAATTATTCAGGCATAAAATTGGGTATAACTGATTGTGAGAAGCAGGGTGAAATCGGACATGTGTCTATACGAACTATCCTTAGGGTATTTCCATGCTGAATCCGTTCTTGAACTGGGTTACACATATTATGTTATACCCTACAGCTATTACTGTATACTTATACAGGGTAGGTCACCTGATATTATCGACTGGATTAAAGTAAAATTGTATGGATGCAAAGGGGACATAAGATGGGTCAAACGAAGTTTTTCTAGGTGCAGACGCTTCGGAGATTTGAAGGTGCACTTTTTAATACAACCACCCGAGGTCTTAATAGTCAAGCTCGGATAGTTGTTTGTAAGAAGAATAGTTGTGTGAAAAAGAAACCATTACTCTCTTACTAGTGTTAGCATCGTTTACCAATGTTAGTGTACCAATAATAACTGTGTTCGGCCGCGTTGTGAAATGGTAACAGTTCAGGAGTTGGCACCATTGTCCTAATGTAGTAATATAGTTTGTGTTAAACATTTATGTTACGAACAACTACCAGAGCTTGACTATGAACCCCTTGAACTGCTTTGTCGAGTGTGACTCGATATCGATTTTATTCACAGGTATTCCTATGTCAAGTCACATTCGACATTTTTAAATTACCAGTTTAAATATGTATTATATTTTGTAATATTTTTTTTACCACAAATATCAGATCTTAGCAAAATTCCATTGCTATTTTCAACATAATTAATAAAAAAAATTTTTAAAAATTGGTTTCTATAAACCAACTGTCTTCTGAAGTACATTTCAAATAAAACAATGAAAGTAATAGGGAGTTATTGAAAAGAAAATTAAAAAAAAATCGGAGTTCAAAGCGTTAAAACCTAAGATGGTTGTATTCGGAAAAGAATGTACTATAATCGTGCAAAAATAGAACATATGCTCCCATTTAAAAAATCAGAGGTCCCCTTCAAATCTCCGACGCGTCTCCACCTTCGAAAATTTCGTTTAACCACCTTATCTCCCCCTTGAACCCATGCAACTTTACTTTGAATCATTTTTCTCTACAGATAATAACGTTGACTTAAATCAAGGTGATAATATCAGATGACCTCCCTGTATACTGTACGAGGCTTCCGGGTGTAAGCCGTGTCCAGTAGGAAGATGTTCTCAACATTTCGTCAGCATTGCAGCTGTTTCGCCAGGGGTCTGAGGACGCACTGATACTGATATGCGTCAGGATGACCACTCTTTTTAAGTACCCACCTTTATGTTACCTGATCGTTGATCAGTCAATCAGATTTTAAATTGTTCAACCAATATTAACCCTCTGAAATCTTTTGTCGAGTGTGACTCGACATCGATTTTATTCACAGATACTCTTACGTCGAGTCACACTCGACATTTGTAAATTATCAGTTTAAATATGCATTATACTTTGCAGTATCTTTTTACCACAAATATCAGATCTTAGTAAAATTGCAATGCTATTTTCAATATAATTTGTAAAAAAAATTGTTTAAATTGGTTCCTATCAACCAACTGTCTTTTGGAGTACATTTAAAAAAAAACACTTAAAATAATAGTTATTGTAAAGAAAATTAAAAAAAAATTAGGAGTTCAAAGGGTTCATGAAGGTAATATTAATGAAGATTAACGTTAGTTAGACATGTCGGCAATTCGACATTGTACCCAGTTGTTTAGTCTAAGTGTATAACTAGACTTTACAAGTTAATAAATCATTTTATCCATTTGACGATTAAATGGGCTATTCTATAAAAGTGTTAAAAGTAGAATTTAGAAAATTTAAAAAAATAAACTTTTATATGGCTAACCAGCTTCAAAATTCGTTTTAAGAAATGTAGCTTCACTTATTAAATGTACAACTTAAGATAGTATAACGGTTAATGTGTCATTAACCCCTTCGACCCTGATAGGATATAGCTTCCGTCCAAACGAGGGCCTATAGATACGAACACCGTCTATTGGTTTATGCTTTTGCCTTTCTTTGCAATAAAAAACTAATAACCTGCATAATATGTGCAACAAAATAACAGATATTAGTTTACACATCGCTCATTTGCTACAACAACGACACACCTCAAAATTTGCCATTTTTGAGTTACTGGTATAGAAATAACTGTTTTTGTTTGTAGTTTCTACTGGTAAAACGATATAACTGAGCTTCTAAAACTCTCCACGACTGGACGGTTCTTGAGGACAGATGTTCCTATAGAATTGAGGTGATTCGAAATATTCAAACTCGATTTCCCTAAAATCGATCTTTTTGTGTTATGTCATTGTTGCAGTAAATGAGCGATATATTCGTGGCAAAGTATAGATTCGCGGCACAACTGTCCCGTACAGCGATAGCATACTAGCGGCCAACTGCGGCGTAACGAAAGGGTTGAAAAAACATATATTTTCTTAAAAAAACTTACTGATATTTTCCAGTTTGTCGGGATGCGCCTGAAGTTCCATCAGCATGTGGATGAAGTCAGGCCTAACGATATTGTGCTCCTTTCTATAACTGATCGTGTCTGTTACGACTTTCGTAAAGAATGGAGAAATTCTTCTGTCTGGGAAAACGTAACCGATCAGATCGTACAATTTCGGGCTGTACTGTTTAATTTTCAATCGTAGAATGTTCTCCGTGTCAGCGACGAAAATTTTTCTGCCCATACGGCGAAATTCACTGTCCTCTTCTCCCATGGCCTTCATATCGATTCCAAAGGCACAAGTACCGATCACATCGGTCGTGAATCTTGCCGTCAATTCACGAACTTCCACAGGATCCCCTTCTGCTACCATTTTGTCCAGGTAATCTTCTAAATGTTTCGAACAGTCGATTATGAGAGCAAACATGTCCTTGAGTTTTCCAGAGGTAAACATCGGCGTGAGCTTCGTTCTCAACGGTCGCCATCTTTCTGATTCCAGGTTGAACAGATGTGGTGACAACGGCTCCGTCTGTGGATATTTTGAAAAGTGATTTCACTTTCTTGAAAATTTTTCAGTTTCAATAACACAAAATAGATATAAGTAGTTACTGTTATCTTAACTCCTTGAACTCCTACTTTTTTTTTTAATTTTCATTTCAATAACTCCCTACTATTCTAAGTGTTCTGTTTGAAATGTACTTCAAAAGACAGTTGGTTGATAGGAACCAATTTAAACAATTTTTTTTTACTAATTATATTGAAAATAGCATTGGAACTTTGCTAAGATCTGATGTTTATAGAATCTCTAAATATTTTTTGACTGGAAAATAATACATATTTAAACTGGCAATTTAAAAATGTCGAGTATGACTCGCCATAGGAGTACCTGTGAATAAAATCGATGTCGAGTCACACTCGACAAATGAGTTCAGAGGGTTAACACGTGGAACGCTACAGTGAAAACGACCATACCTAATCAGACACGATATAATTTACTATTTTTTACATAAGTCGTAAAGAAAAGAAACATTTGAGTACTGCACGGTGTTCTTCTGTGCCCACATTATTATTTCAGTATGAAGTTTGCTCAGAATTTTGCGATAATCAATAATTATTTAATTAAATTAAATTTGAGGTGTCGGTCACCAGTGACCGCCGCGGCGTTCAACGTGTTAATATTATAATAAAGAGACAAAGTTACGCAAATTATGAAAATTGTTACGAAATTTTCATAATAGCTTCTTTACATTTTCCGGATTGTTATAGGCTATATTTTATCCAGAGAAAAAAATGGGACTATTTTTTGTCAGCGTGCCGGTGACTCGTCCACGGGGGCATAGTTCATGCACAGCCGCTAGGTGGCAATGCTTGGCGCCCGCGCGCTCGAAAGAGAATTCGCCCGGCTA
The DNA here is from genome assembly GCA_916610135.2 of Macropis europaea. Taxonomy (NCBI): domain Eukaryota; kingdom Metazoa; phylum Arthropoda; class Insecta; order Hymenoptera; family Melittidae; genus Macropis; species Macropis europaea. The sequence goes on from OU744344.1 coordinate 40,548,918, forward strand.
CAAAATATAAGAAAAAAAAAAAACAATTTTTCGAATTCTGTACGCAGAAAAATTGCGGGCGAAGTGGTGTCCAGGGTATGCTACTATTTAATGAAATGAAGTTTTGTCTTTGTATCTCCTGTTTTAGCAGAACACATATTTACGTACATTACACTAGAAAATAAAAAGATTTTTCTGAATACACTCTATGTTTGGAATAAATACATTTTTCTTTAATTTGTGACTTGCACTGCAATTATTATTACAACCTTCGTCGAGTGAATTAGTATAACATTCATTATTTTTAAGAGATTTTCAAAATATATTACACTCCTTTAGAACAAACAAGACACTAATGAAACAGAAAATTGTCCACACCTAAGCTCTGATCTCAATTCGATAGAAAAATTATGGGATGAATTAGACAGGGAAATCAAAAATCTCAAAATCAGAAGTACAATTGCGGACATTTATGTTTGAAGGGTGTAAAACATGTACTACGGTAGTAACAATTAAAAAATTCATTGCACTGTACAAAATTAATAGGGGTTCTAGTCACAATATGGAATGTATTTTAATGAAAGAAAGGCTTAAGTACATTATTTCTTTTATAAAGTTCTCTAATATATTCTGGACTGTATGTCATTTTTCCTTAAATACATTTTTTTGAGATTCTTGAGAACAGTTATTTGTGGTAATCACAATTTCTTGTTATCATTTTGTTGTAGATAACACTATTGTAATTTTCTCTACTAATTAGTTGTGGTGAGACAGTCTATTTAAAGACTATCGTTAAGGTTATGACCTTGATATGATGCTTTGATGTGAAGGAAATGTTGTAAGTTTACTTGGAAGCATTAAGAACAGTAACTCCAGAAACTATTTCAGCAAAAATGAAATTCAACAAGATATCATGTTTGAAAATATTTGGAAGTTAATGAAAATCGTTTTGAACATGCTTTAAAATAAACATTTTCTACATAGGCAAACAGAAATTCTTAACTTTCCAATTTATCTAAAACTATTGAGATTTTTTTTATTGAAGCTCATTGAGAGGTCAACGTATCATACATGCTCGACTTCGATTTGTTGTCAACTATAAAGTGTGATAATTGTAAGAAAATTACTCTTACTACAAACATTACTATAAAAAAATGTCAAAGAGCTGGAAAATTCGAAAGAAATGGCTGTGTGTGGAAAAACTCATGAATTATGATATTTGATCCGCTGAACCAGTCCTGGCTCGACATATTTTTGCACTGTGGAACGTATCTGATTGTAAGATACTAGTTTCAGGTACTTAGATAAAAGTTTCTTTTGCGTAGGTAAAATGTTTTTTTAAGTAACAAAACTTCTTTCAAAACTTAGTTAACGGAAGTTTGTAACGCTTATTGTACCATTAAACTTTTGTTTGAAACATTTTTCTCTATCTTTTGTACTTGAAAAGTTATGCGAGAAAAAGTAATACGATATAAATATCGACTTTTATCTACAAAATAGCGTTCGAATTGTTGCATTTCATGCATTTTTTCGGATGTTCTGATCATTTGAAGTCAAGGATATCCAATTTTTCGCTCTGTGCACTTTCCACTTCAACTATATTTTTTATAAGTTTCCCATCATATTGCCGGTAAATAATTGTACTTTTACAGTTCTTTGGGAACCATAGAATGATGCCCTATTAATATTTTAAGTGCCGGAGCTACCCAGATCTTGACCATTTTCTACCATCCTCCTTTAGAAAGTATGTCATTTTCTGCTAATAAAGCGTGGCAGTCAAAGTGTTAAAAAGAATCGTAGATTTGTTAACTTGCATACCCTTTCATGAACATTGAATCCTCGATCCGAAAACTTGGAGAAGTCCTTGATGAGGACGTCCTTGATAAGTTCAGGGTCATTCAAGACAAGGACAGGAGATTTGCTCAAATACACACCAACTGCTGGTTCACTTTTGTATTCATCGTATACTTCTTTCACGAAACTGGCGACTGGTTTTCGCGCGAACATGAGTTCCTTGGTGTTTCCAAAGAACGGCGACGGTTGCGGTCCAGGTACACCGCGTTTTTTCCAATAATCCAAACCGGAAGTGGCATAGTAATAGAGCGCGAGAAACACGACAGCGATGGCGCACAGAATTTCGAAGTAATCCATGATTCTTTTTTATGTTGAGCTGCTACTTTTTTAATTACCCAAGGACTTCCTGGAAAAGGAATTTATATTATTTAACAATTTTTCAGTGAGATTTTTGTTTGAATAACATAAACAGGTTTATAATTGAATGGCTGAATGGTTTAAATATTGTTTATAACTTACCATGCACAGCTGTTTTCGCTGGAATACTCGATGTGTTAAAAAAATGTTTGTATCATGTGTACTATAATTATCATAAATTATGCTCCCGTCCATAAGTCACTGGACACTTACAATTAGTAAAATTAGGAGATCAACGTTTTTACAGTATGCAATGACCTACATTATGAAATGAAGTTAGTACATATTAACTGTTTATAATTAGAGAATATGTAATTCGAATCATATGTTAAAAATCTCAGCAAAGATAAATAATTAATCTTATATAACCACTTGAACTAATAGCTGTATTCTTTCGATCAAAGGTTTTAATATTTCGGGTCTAATTTCTTTCCAACCTTCTTCCATAAGTCGTTTTTTGAATTTGTGCAAAATTTCCAAAACATATGAAACTTGTGTAGACATTATCGTCTGACCGTGTTAGAGATACATTTGAAACATACTTACACTCACAGTCTTGTTTCTTTCAATTATTTATTTAAATTATACGTGCATATTATTAATATCATATTCAGGTGTTATATTAACGTTAAATAGATAACAATATAACAGCATAAAATACTAAAATTAAGCCAATATATTGTATCCACGTTTTAATAATCATCTAGCTGAAAATGAGCAGGTGTCCGATGACTTATGGACGCAGGCGTACATGTTTTGAAACTTGACTGTATCTACATTAGGGTGGCTCTTACTTCCGACTTTTGAATTTTCTCCGCGGCATTCCCCAGAATGGTTCCAGTTAATAAAAAAATAATCTGTGAAAATTTCAGCTCGATCGGATAACGGGAAAACGTGCCCCCGGGCCCTTAAACATTAAAATAATTATTTAAATGCTCATAAAATTGTTTTTTTTTCGATTATCTACTAAATTATTAATTTTATAAAAAAATGTGTCAGTGAAAAATTGTAGATCTAGATAGGACGCATCTTTTATGTTCTAGTCCTTTTTTTCGTACGACGAACGGTTTTCGAAAAAAATGAAAAAGAAAGCCTGAAAAAAATTTTTTTTCAATTTTGGAAATTGACGTGCGTTTTGATTATTTTTTTATGAACAGAGGCTAAAAAATGTGTATATTCTATTTTCAACCCTTAACCCTCAGAAAGCGGATGGTTTCACCGACATACGAGCTGGATGCCGAGTCCAAACGGACCCATAGCGAAATTTCACTATTCACGTCTTCCCGAATAAGTAATATACACTAGAATGTTATCTTCTTACATTTACATATGCTTTTCTTGAAGATATCTATTGTTAACTATTATTATCTTGAATTCGTTATTGTTGACAGGGACAAGAAAATATAATCGCCGTATTCGTAAATATTTATTCTGTTTCAGAATAAGATACGCAACAATATTTTTTTTCTCTATTGCATGTATAGAACATGTGTGTCTGTGGCATTTATCACACTTTTGTCTATTTTTGCTTAGCTCTCACTTACCGTTGTATGGGTTATTGAAAATAAAATGCATTTGACGCTCGTTGAAAGGTGGAGGTAACGAAGTGTTTTATTTGAAACGAGTGTTCAATTAATTTCGACTGAACGATCGCGACTTTGAAACAAATGGCATGCGACCGGGTCCGAATGGACCCGGCATCCGCCAGGCGAGGGTTAAAGACTATTTTTTAGAAATTAAAAACATTCTTGAAAACGTCGGAAAATTTCAGCAAATTATTGAAATGAAAGTTTATACACTATGTATTTATTTTGCCTCTATTCATAAACAAATAATTAAAACACACTTCAATTTTCCGAATTGAAAACAAAATTTTTTTCAGGCTTTTTTTCATTTTTTTCGAAAACTATTCGTCGTACGAAAAAAAGTAATAGAACATCAAAGATGTGTTCTGTCTAGATCTACAACTTTTGTTGAATACGTTTTTTTATATAATCAATAATTTAGAAGATAATCAAAAAAAAAAAACCGATTTTATGAACATTTAATCATTTTAATGTTTAAGCGCCCGGTGGTACGCTTTCCCGTTATCCGATCGAGCTGAAATTTTTCACAGATTACTTTTTTATTAATTGGAACTATTCTGGTGGGAGCCGTGAAAAAAGATTTGAAACAAGTTTTCATCAAGAGGAAATAAGAGCCACCCTAATCTACATGTTCCCTTTCATCGACGAGTTAAACAATAATTTTTTAATTTTGATACACGTAATGACACTTAACATACTTGATTGCTTATCTAAGTGACACGAAATTTATTGTAAATGAAATTACAACGAAGCAACAGTGACGTTTACGTATATTATTTTTAAAAATATACTCAAGCTCTTTTGTCTACTTTTTGTCGCTTTCAGTTTAATTTATATTAATTCCGGTAGCTTTTATATTTTCCCTATACGATGCTTTCGATTATTCGTTCACTTGCGTAAAATATTTGCATGATTTTCAATTTTCATATCGGGATGACTGAAAGCTGAATTATTATGAGTCAGTTGCTATCGAATTGAAATTCTGAATGAACAACCGCCATGTGATCAACGATCTGTATATATCTGGTGTGAGTGTTGATTAAAATTGCAATTTATATTTGCAGTGCAGAAAAACTAATCAGAATTGCGCAACGATACCTATGCACGTGTACATATACGTATAAGTGCATTGCAGCAGCAGCGTAATCTCATGGTGATATCAAAGATAAATTTACGCAACATCATGATTCGTATTTAGGTAGTCATTAGCTTTTATTCTTAGAACTCGATTCTTTTAATCTGTACGTAAGTACAGTTGTAAAAAAAATATGATTAGCAATGTAGTATTACTGTATTATTGATGTTACTTTTTTAATGTAACGATATTAATTCAGGAAATTAAAAATAACATTAATTATTATACCATACCACGTATATATTGAACATACAATAGATATTGCTGAAAAAAAGTTATGACACATGAAAGTAAGATACAATTTCTGTGCCCTCTGTGCCCACTTTCAGACAATATTTTTTAAATGTGTATCTTTCGAAATAAGTAATAACGGAAAATTCCCATTTTTGCAAATTTTGTAGTCGTGTCCCCTCTTAAAAATTGTAGAAAATATAAACGAGTTTTTAAAAGTGTAGTCGTTATGAATTGATGTTTGATTGTCTACCGTTTTTCTAGAGTATATGTGTCGTCTGTGATATCGTTTGTATATTTAAAGTTTCATCTATTATTTTCATTTAGTTATTTAAATATAAACATTTTATTTAAATCGTATTATGTCGTATTCACTTACAGACCTCTGACAGATATAAAAGACTTTGTAATGTTCTTAACAATGCGTAGAAATTGTTTTGAAATCTCATTAAAAAATGAAGAACGCTATTTAAAAATCTGAGTTTAGAACTTTATTTAAAAAGAGGGTTCAATTTTTTTTGTAAAAAACTTTATTATAGGATAATTTGTCAATACTAATGAATTCAATTCATTTTAAAACAGCTAACGAATCAAGTTATCCACCTACAAAATTGCGTACTAAAAATAAAACTCTGTGATAATAATTACAATGGGAAATGAGTCTTATAGTGTCAGCTACTGGTACATTTACCCTAAAGGATTATTTTGTGTAATTGTTTATTTTCAATCATAAAATAATTTGCTAATTTGAATAGAAAAATTTCGTAACATTTCTCTGCTACTGTAAACACGTTTACAATATTTTTAATGATAACATTGCACGATCTAATTGCGCCAGCAATTGTTGCATATTTAATAATATGTACTTAATATGTATATAGAACGGTATGCAAAAGTTTCCGGTCAGTAGATTTTCCACTCTTACTTTGAAATAGGATAGTTAAATCGAATTTTGAGCGACACCGCGTTATAAATGTGTGAAACAGAAAATAAATTTGGAATGTACGATCATTCCACTAAATATTTAAAATATTTATTAATCTCAATTTTGTTATGAATTGTTCAAAACACAATTGAAAGTATAACATGTCCGGAAATTTTTCGACACCACTGTACTTTAATATGCAGTTTTCGGATATTTCGTATAGAATGAAATATTTTATTTCAGAGTTTTTAAGATTACAATTACGAACTTTAAGTTTAGAATAATTTCAATTTTATTTGGCTATTTATATTAACAAACCGTTTGACATTGCACATGTGACATAAATCGCCTGAAAACATTATATTCACGATTAAAAATGTAAATTTCAGTTTTTATAAAAAGTGCGTTAACACGTTGAGTGCCACAGTGAAAACAGCCATACCTAATCAGACACTATATCATTTATTATTTCTTATGTAAATCGTAAAGAACAGAAGATTTGAGTACTCAATCGTGTTCTTCTGTTCTTACATTATTGTTTCCTTATTGTTAAATAAGTATTTAATTACATTAAATTTGAGGTGACTCACACGGTATTCAACATGCTAAATAGTGTTATATTTTATATTCACTTTACTCTTGTATTTTTATACACAATTTTCTGTTATCTTTCGAGCGTTGCCTTTATGCAGCTATTGCAATTATTAACACGTCACTTTTTTACTCGGCATGTGGATAAAAGGAACGCTAAAAAGTTCTCACAGAATACAATCTACTGGCTTTAGAATTTTACAATGTCATGTTTAGCCGTAAGTAATTTTGTTTTTTGTAATACATAATATCTGTTAAACAAATGATACTAAACACGAATATATTATTAAATCTTGGATTTTCATGTAGCATGAGTCTCTGTTTGATTGTATTATTCATTGCAGAATCCTGTAATATAAACACGAATTTCTTATTACAGCATAGACACGAAATATTGACCGTTCAAGGTTACTCTTTCGATCACAATTTAAAGTAGATGCAATCTTTTCATTTGTAATTTTTTTTGCATGTTAATGTGATACGTCATCTGATAAACACGTTCCCTGTCGTAGTAGAAAATTTCGTAACTAGACAGACACACGAAAATGGCTATTTATTATTACACGTGGTTGATTGTACAAATATTTATCTGTTTGATATTACACTTTCTATTTATCATTATCTATTACTTCAGTCTGACGTTTGGTCAGAATTTTGTGACAATCAGTAATTATTTAATTAAATTAAATTTGGGGTGCCTGTCATTGGTGTCCTCACGTCATTCAGCGTATTAATATACAGGGTGTCTCAGGTAAAAGAGACCACTTAATTATCTCCTTCGTTTTTCATGGCTCAATTTGAATGGCTTCAATGAAGGAATGCCCTAAAAAACAAATTTTCTTTATCAGGTGATTTTTTCTGTGGTTTTTCAAGGTCTTGGTACTTTTTATCTGGGAAACATGTATTTTTTTCTATTGCATCTTGTAGCGGATGGAAAAATACATTTGAGTATGCCTGAATGATGACCTTCAGATGACCTTGAAAACCAATTATGTGATGAAATTGACACGAGTAATTACGGATAGTGCTGCTCTCTCAATTGTGTTATGTTTACCACCATAAGATTTGGTTACTAACTCACTGCGAAGAGATCATTAGTGTATCAGTAAACGTCTCACGATGGCCTACAATTATTCGAAGCAGGAACGAATTGAACTGATTTACATTTATGGTGTAGCTAATAAGTGCGTAGAGAAGCGATACGGCTGTACACAGAACGATTTCCTAATCGCAACTGTCCATCGCGTTCGTCGTATGCTAAATTGTTTAAAAAGTTCGAAGAAACATAGCTTAGCCAGCATGGTCACCAGATCTGACCCCACTTGACTTTTTGTTTTGGGGAAAACTAAAGGAAGAAGTTGATCAACATCGAACTACTACTCCAGAAGACATGATAAACCGCATAATTAGTGCTTGTGCTGCTATCCCACCGGAAAAATTAGAAAGAGTAGCGCAATCCGTACTTACTCGTGTCAGAAAGTGTATCGCTGCCGACAGATATCACTCTGAACATTCATAACATAAGTAGTAAGTTCACATACCATCGCAACAATTTCATCACATTATTGGTTTTCGAGGTCATCTGAAGGTCATCATTCAGGCATACTCAAATGTATTTTCTCATCCGCTACAAGATGCAGTAGAAAAAAATACACGTTTCTCAGATAAAAAAACCAAGGACCTTGAAAAAACAGAAAAAATGACCTGACAACAAAAATTTGTTTTTCAGGGTGTTCCTTCATTGAAGCCATTCAAATTGTGCTATAAACATTTTTCATGTCATGAAAAACGAGGAAGATATTTCGGCGGCCTCCTTTAGCTGATACACCCTGTGCTTCGTTGAAATAATAAATGTGATAAGTAGACTGCGGATGTTTATGCAATTTAACGTACCCAAATATCTGACAAACGCACATTTAAAACCGTGAAAAAATAAAAAGATCATTTTTTGAACATTCACAGAACAAAATACAGTTTTCTCACAATTCCACTTTTATAACTGCACTAACGTAAAAAATATTACATTCTAGACATGTATATTTGCATAAACATCCGCAGTCTAGTGACAAGAGATGTGGTAATGTTTATGCAAGGACCTGTTTAGTTGATTCATCACTAAAAAATTTAATTGAACATTTCCTATTCGCATAAACTAATTAAAATTGAATTTAAAATTTATAAATTACACATTCGATATTTCACAAAAGATTTATTAATGAGTCTATCGGTCAATCAATACCTAACCTCACAAATTGTAATTTGTTTCGAAATTACTATTTTCCACACCCCCGGTATACACTTTATCGCCACATTTTCTGTCACATGAGAACCAGACCGAATTAAACTCACATCATGAAATCCAAAACGAAATTCACAAATATCTTATCAAGTGAGAGATTGAAATAACTAAACCATAATTTCACCACAGTAAAGCCACGTAAAGCGTCTATATGACAACAGACAGTAACACAAATGTAGTAATTGCAAATAGAATACATGTGAGAGATAAATAAAACGCTATGCAATACGTACAATAAATGTCTTTATCGCGTTTCTTCTGTAATGCACGCAGTTGGCATAACAATTTCAAGTATGGCCGTCACAGAACATGAAGCACCGTTACTCTCGACACGGTTGCAGAAAAACTGGCGCGGGTACTGCAGCACACTCGATTTTATGGACATAGTGATTGTGGCTTGCGTCACTATAACAATGACTAGTAGATGCAGAAGAGGACCAGATTAACACCTCCGTGTTCTGAGTAAGAATGGAGATTGCTTCGTGATGATGACTATTGAATTCTCGCAGTACAGATAGATTAATCCTATTAAATGTTTCGATAGAACCTACCGTTTGCAGGTGCCACTTACTTAAATGCTTAATTATTGAAGGTGTTGTCTCGTGACGGAAAGTAAATATGAGGATGAGTCAATAAGTACGCAGACCAAATCAATTAATACGTGTAACAATACATTTAAGAAAACGAATTCACAGATGTACTGGAACGTCGTTTGTCTGAAATGGTACAGAGATAAAATATTTTGGACAAATGAATCTTCGGATAGTCGATTCAACAAACCTAATATGGGAAATTTATTACTAAAGAACATGGGAAGGCTGTTAGCTCGAAAAAGAGTGGTCTGTTATACGAGGATAATACAGTAGAGCGTCAATTATCCGAACCAGTGTTGCATCGTCACTATACCCATCAGTTCGAAGAAAAGACTGTCTTCGATGGTTCCAAAAAAAATAAAAGATTACTTTTAAAAATAAACTTTCTTAACATTAACCGTATGTAATTACTATGTATTGTACATACATATGTGTTTTTTTTATTCGTGTAAAAGGATATATTTACATATGCATGTAATAAATGTATACTATTACTTCAAAGCATTTCTTCAAAAATGAATTAATAGTTTGCGTAATATACATTATATTTCAAATTACAGCAGTAGTACTCTTGTATTTAATAAGTAATTGCAGGTTTAATTCCTATAGTTATAAACTGGGAAAATACATGCATGTTTCATTATTCGAACTGTTCGATTATCCGAACAATTCGATTTTCCGAACCAACTCGGTCCCAATTGATTCGGATAATTGACGCTCTACTGTATATTACTAATGAAAATTAAGTAGCTTGTACTATGCAGAGATCGTAAGTTGCCGAGCCTCAACAAACTGAACGGCACATGGGCAAGGGGACCAGGCCGCATGCTCCACTTATTCCCCTCCAAAGCGGTCACACTGCATAGGAGTAAAGTTTTCGTATCCGTGGAGGATACGTGAAACTGCAATGCAAATTAAATTTTTTATATATATGTTTTCAGTCGGCGATTCTTTTCTTAAATATGTTATTATCTTTTGGGTAAAACTGACGTTTAGGAGAGGCAGCCCCGATGACCTTGAACTTGATATATGTTATCAAGGACACCTTCTTCAGTAACGCTCAAGAGGTTTTAGCCGTCGCTCGTTATTGTTTACAAAGTTATTGTTAACGCCCGTGGTCGATTAAAGAATCGTTCGGGCCTTGTTGGCGTTTGCACGTGGTGTGCCGACTAAGTATTATTTTCAACTAACTCGAAGGACCACCTTCCTTGTGGCGGAAGGACAAAATGTAAAGTTTTTACTAAAGAAACGTGTATTGTACTTTACAAAGATGTGAGCGGGGTGCCCGTTCAAACTATGTTCTAGAGCTTGTGTGGAAGCTACGGTTACACAAAGTCTAGTGTGCTGCTCAGAGCGTTCCGTGTGCTGCTGAGAGCGTTCCAAGTGCTGCTGAGAGCGTTCCAAGTGCTGCTGAGAGCGTTCTAAGTGCTGCTGAGAGTGTTCTAAGTGCTGCTGAGAGCGTTCTATGTTACTAACTAATGTGCTCCTCGGAGCGTGCTAAACAACTAATGTGCTCCTCGGAGCGTTCTAAGAAACTATGTGTGCTCCTCGGAGCTTTCTAAACAACTATATTTTCTGATTTACAAAAATCACCGACGAAGACTTTTCCCTCCCTTCCAATGACATTTTCATGGAGTGGAGGGGACCGTAGAGCGTGGGTGGGGTTGTCGTCGGTGGACGGAAGTTTGGCAACAGCGGGGTTTTCCCCTGAGCGCGGGCTCGCTCGCGAGTCCCGTTGAACTGTCCCGAGCGGGCCCACCGTTACCCTTCGGGTGGTTGCATTTATTACACGGCACTTCGGCATTCAAATGCACCGAAAATTAGTTTTTCCTGGCCGCCCTGCAAATTAATTTTGCCTAGCCTTTGGCGACCAGATGTGGACTTCACGGATGTCCTGAAGCACATAAAAAGATTTGGCCATGCCATACACCAAGCCCGCCGCTGGCGTTAACAGTTATTAATTATTAAATATAGAACACGAAAGGAGATCCATTTTGCAACAAAGTTGATACATGTCGCAACACTTGGCCATTAATGAATGAAAAACCCGCTCAAAACTTCAACACACGAGCCCCCCCCCCCCCCCCCCCCCCCCCCCCCCCGCACCCCAATTCAAACAAAAATCCAACCCAACCTAACTCATTCTTTAATTAAATTCAGGATAGGATAGTTTGATTTATCCCAAGCACAGATTAGGTCAGCCCCCCCCCCCCAACTTACTCTGTCCTTGAAATAAATCAAACTATCCTATCCTGATATAATTCAATACTGAGTTAGGTTGGGTTGAATTTTTTTTTGGGTGGGGGTATAAGGGGAGGGGCTCCCGTCCCGTGATTTTTCATAGTTTCGATGCCGTGTTAGCAAAAATACCAAGACGCATTGTGGCTTCCTTTGAAATAATGAGTTCTATGTACCCATTAGATCGTATAAATACTGATTAAAATTCTCATTTCGCATACTCGTCAACTATTTCTTATATCATAATCTTCTGTCCATTAACGATTTCCTGCTTCAAATGACTTTCCTTCGTTCATACATGTAGTATTTCCACATACGTATTAGTCGTTTATGCCTTTCAATACTCAAAATAACTGCTACATTTTGCAAACTTTTTTTGTTAATAACTTTTTAATAAAAAACGAGCGACGGCTAAAACTTTCTGAAAGTTACTTAGGAGGATAACTTTGATAACATATGTCAAGATCAACGTCATCGGGGCTGCCTCCCCTAAATGTCAGTTTTACCATCTTTTGTTAAATACGTTAAAGGGAATATTATTAAAGGTGCGGAAATTGTTTGGCTCTGCTAAAAGTTAATATCCTGAATCTACGTCTACGCCAATGCGTTCGAGTCGTTGCTCTTTATCGCTCCATCTCATTCTGTTTCGCTGCTTCTCCTGGGCGATCTCTGTCACGCGATATGTTTGCATGTGATTGACTCAGCCAATAATGACAATACGTGTGACTGGAGGTGGTACAACTACAGTAGTGTCCGCTTAAGCGTCCTCAATCGGGACCAAGCGCGGACGCTTATGTGGGATTGGTGTATTCCGAGAATTCGACTGAGAGAGAGAGAGGGAAAGATTGAGTGTGAGTGAGATAGCGATACTCGGCGGCGATACTCGTCGAAAGTGGATCGGCGATAAAAGTTACATTGTTATGACAGGTGTCACGTTTAAAGCTCACGCGGAGACCCGAGACTTCATTTCCAAGAATTGGTGGGGAGAGCGGCGGACGCTAAAGTGGACAAAAATCGAGAAAGCGAGGACGAATCTGATGCAAAATCAGGGAGCCTCTAGGATGGAGACACGTGCGGACGAACCTGATGCGAAATCAGGGAGCTGCAGGAGGTTGGAGAAATTACACACAAACTTAATGCGAAAGCAGGGAGCTGTAGGAGGTTGGATGAGTTTACAGTCGAACCTGATGCGAAATCAGGGTGCTGTACGATACGGACGAATCTGGGGCGAATCCAGGGAGCCGCAGGATGGGTTAGATTTCGTGGACAAATCCAATGCGAAATTGGGGAGCCACGAGGTTAGAGAAATCTCTTTTGGATAAATGTGTCGTTCGAACGAACCTGATGCGAAGTCAGGGAGCCGCAGGAAATGTTAGTTAAGCCGCGTAATTCTAAATTAAAAGTCGATATAACTCGAGCGGTAAAGTTATATCGTGTGAGAACGTTCAACTACTGTTGTAAGGATTGCTGGTATGGCTGATGAGTTTTGGAAGAGATTATAAAATTTATAAATGAACAGTAAATGTATATTCAAAAAAAGTCAGTTTTGATTACAAGTGTATGTGTGTGTGCATCGCGAATGGCTAAATCTTTTTATTACCTATGCGATAGATACTCGGTGTTGATGCACTGGCAATGCGGGGACAAAAGAGTGGCTTAAGAAAATTGCCAAATAGATTTTCTACCGAACTCGCGGATTCTATAAGGTTAACCGTTGATTCGAAAGGGAACTTGAGCCCGATCTCAGTGGATGCAACGAACTCTTTAACGAACGTAATGCGACGTGACGTTACGAACGACTTTACAGTTCTGCCCCAGAGGGTTACAATTTGAGGGTTTATATACTCCGAAAAATGGGTGGGGATCCATTAAGATTTCCATATGAGGAGATTTTTCGTAGTCCTTGATGAATCAGGCTTTGGCTTCTGGTTGCTATCCGTGGGAACGCTGCTCATGTCATCGACAAACTACAGAATAGACCTATCATCTTACGGGACCTCGTGTCACATGTTCTGAAATACCGACTTCTCGAAAAACCACAGGTTTTCTTGCGCCCTCTGCGTCTAGCGGTGGTGATTTTGGGAATCAAATACATTCCAACCACCAAAGACGGTTACGTCACTAAATTCGTACTCGACTCCTAACCAAGGAAAAGGATTTAACCCTGTATTATAATAAAATATATTCTAAATACTGAAATACATCTTATTGCGTTGGTAACTTTAATGAAGCTGAAGGAGTTGGAGAACTCTTTGACATTCATCGATCTAATAATTTACCTTTTAAGAATTATTGAATTTGTAATTAGTTGATTTATGGCTTTTTCCTCTTTTTACTTAAGCACGTATACAAAAAAAATTATAACGAAAGAGATTAAAAGTTAGATACATATAATGTATGTTAGAAATCGGTCCAGGGTGTCAGGATAAAATTAAGAAACACATTCCTTGACGGTTCTGGGGTAAGTGCAGAATGGTCCAAAACAGTCCTCTTACTAGAAGGCATACTCACCTTCCCCACTCCGTGGCCAGATTCTTTAGGAACAATGTCTCTTTTCTTGGGAAATCAGCAGTACGGCGTCGGGTCGCCTGCCACCCTTAAAACTCTCTCTCATGCCTCTTTCAGAGAAACAGTCTATGACACCCGATAGCCATACGACCTCGAGTCGATGGCTAACTCTGGTGCCCACCCATCAAGCCATACTCTCAACATAAGGACACAAGCAGTCCTCAAGCCAGTCATAAATAAGGCAAAGGCAGAATAGCGTTGGGCTAACTACCTTCGACCCTTCTTAAAATTCGACAGCCGCTAACATGTACGTTAATTGGTATCACTACTTATACTATGACGAATGGCAGTACTTTACTGTTCCATTTTATATACATATTTAATGTTCCATAAAATTAATACTTTATTATAAATCTATTTTTATTAAACTTAACATTATTTATAAATTCAAAGAGGCGTATTTGCATACTATTTAAATTAAAACTTAAAGGAAATGTGCCCTGCGTTAATTTTTTGCTTTAGTTATTTTCAATGTCACACCATCTTTCAGTAGTAACAAGAACTGACTCGGATCAGATTTGTACGGAATCCTTGTTTTCTCGCAGACTTCGACTTTATGGTTTCGTAGAATCGAGATAATTCCAGCTTTGCTTTGGTAATTCGCAAAACGGGCACCTGAAAATAAATAATACAATTTTAAAATCGTCCAGTTTGTACAATTACAATACGTATGTGCATCGAAACAGAAAATGTATGGACAAAGTATGTTATTTTCTCGAAAACTCCATTTCGGAAACAAAAGAATTTGAAAGTGATTTTTCAACATAACGGAATTCTATTACATTTTACACATAGTGTAAGTGACGTTTAAAAACAAACGATGATGAACTGAAAGTAAAGTCTTTGCTATGTATGTACACCAGTTTCCGTGACAGATTTATTTCTTCGCATTCCATAAAGTATTGCATACTTTGAAAACTATGCAAGTTTAAACATTTAAAACATAAAATTGATTTTTTGTACGAGCGTCTTACAGTGGACCAAGAATATGTCATAACATGCTCATCATAATTAATACAGAATAGTCCAGCTTACTACGCAGTACTTCGAGTACACCTTGCAAGATGACAAGTGACGCGATGTCTACCCGCTAGCGCTACAATGTTGGCCACGAGCACAGTACGTGGGCTCTCCACTACGCGGCGCAGCACGCGGAACTCTTGCTCGATAGATCTGTGACTATATTGCAGGTTACATATCCTCTGTTTCAAATAAGAGCATAACCGTCGACTGGCGCCTACAATATACACGGTGGCAATACTTTCTGTATACTTAACCGGAACGCGTGTGGCAAATATTCAGGGATAACACCAGGATTTGTCATATTTTGTCAAATTGTGTTATAGGTACATATATTAAACACACATACATTACATACAAGTATACTACACACACGCACATACCATTTGCATACGTAGAAATAATTTCAAACAAATACGACCACTGTATATGCACATTAGCTGACACTCCGCGCTGTTAGGTGGGAGATGCGTGGAGTGGTGATGTAACCAATAAGATGCCGAAAGTGATGGGTGGTAGTGGGGATCTGCGCAGATCGGCCGAAAATCGGTCGCGTCACAGTTAGGCTCTTATTTGGAACAGAGGATAGTGCCGACAGAAGTACCTACTAAATAGCGGAGGCACATCTGCGAAACTGTCACGTATACGTGGGTGTTGACCAGGTTTGTACGAGTTATTGGTAGAGCGTTTTGTTCCGTATCCCCGATCCTTTTTGTACTTTACTTTCCAACCGTTGAAATAGCGGAGGATTGACGAGGCTCTTTTGATTTACTATGTGGAGGAGGTGCTGTATGTTAACACTTTACTTTATTTTGATTCATCGCGAACGCTAAAATTTTCAAAATTATATAAGAATATGGGGAGCTTACAGTACAATCTAACAGTTTTATCTCAGTAATAGATAACAAAGTATTGGTTGCCGTGGCAAGCCGATTTATAGGCTACTGGTCGGTAATCGTTGGCGGCAAAAAGCCGATTAATAGGCTACTGGTCGGTAAGCCTTGGCAGCAAAAAGCCGATTAATAGGCTACCGGTAGCTAAAGTGATAACCTGACACTGCAGGATTCCGTCGCAGGAACTTATGCGTTTCCTATTTGATCTTTCAACCATTGGAATAGGGGGATGTTGATCTGGTTCCCTCCTGGTATCTCGCCTGATCATGCGGTAACCGAAATAAGGGGGGCGCCAGGTGTTGACAAACATTGTTACGATTTCTTATATCCGTATTGATCGCTCGACCGCGAGGGAACCAGGACCAACCAAGAGATATACTCTCATGTAACAAAGGTTGTATAAGTTCCTATGTTTTACGTCCCCGCACTTAGTACTGTCCTCTACAAAGGCAACCGCTACGGACTTCGGATTAGGATTATCCAATGAATGCGGTCACCCGTAGGGCCTATGTAGAAAACTACCATGTTTATCCTCAATGTCTAAGCACCAACATTTCCTATAGTACGAAGGTTATAATACTGGCTGTCTAGACCGACACTTCCTCCATGGACCTGCGAAATCTTATTCTTCTAGGTGGTAAGCTAGAAGTATATGCGGGAACCTTGAATCTGTGTCTCTGGCGATAGACTAGACATAGAAATGAAGTCCATAGATCTGAATACTTGACGATACGGCTGGAAATAAAATCAGCTTGTGCTACCGAAGTAGTGTGTCATATTCTCGTTTCTGTAAGCCTGGACTAGCTCGAAAGCTAAAGCAACGCAAAAATCCTGGTACAAAGTATATGAATATACATTTGTAAAAGCTTTTGCACTTTAGTAATCATAAACATGGAATAGCTAGTGTATGACTTTTCCCCGTCATGTACTGACACAACCTAAATAAAAACGTAAATTTTTAAACCTTAAAATAACGTAACGTTAATAGTACTTCAAGACAGAGGTTGAGACGATTTTAAACAAACTGCTATATAAGAATTACGATAACAATTTTCAATCGCTTGTTTAAAATGTCGGAAATGTTAGAATACTGTGATCTTGTAAATGATTAAAAAATTGATTTTAACATACCGATGCAATTTCTTGATCCGTCTCCAAACGGTAAATAACTCATTGGATGTCTTGCTGCGACAGCTTCATTGGTAAACCTTTCAGGATCGAAAGTATCGGGATCTGGATAGACATCAGGATTTCGCTGAATTGCGTACACTGGTATCCATAACTTTGTACCTTTTGGTATAGTTATTTTCGTACCTTTGAAAGTGTAATTTTGGGAGACCGCTCTCATCAGCATTGCTAATACAGGATACTTCCTTAGTGTTTCTGCATGATAGAATGTAATTTGTTAAAAAATTTCGACAACTAATAGACTACCCCCCGTGCCCGAGGATGAAAATTATTTTCTTAAAGTAAGTGATATTTCCTTCCACATGTCTCAAAGAAAGTGAAACATCACCTACATCTTTGTAGTTGAAGATAGAGTGTCCCACCACACTCTGCCAGCCTCAATTATTTTATGTATTATTTGTTAAGATACAAACAAATGCCTCGAAAGAAAGTTATTGTAGTAGTATTTTCTTAAATGGAATTACCTATGTTTGGACGTCTCAATCAATAATGCCTTTCATGAAGGGATTGAGGGCCATTCGCTTGGGCAACATGGGCATCCAAATATAGGCATTTAAGAAAATGTTACTATTAGTAAAATCTCGAAGTAAATGAATGACTTTCACCATTGTAGTCTAATTTCTCCCTTCCAATGCAATAACTTTCTCTCGAGACATTTTTTTGTATCTTTATATGTACACTCCTGGACAAAAAGATAGCACACGCGTGCTATCATTAGGTTCTCAGAGATAAATTCAAAATTGTCCAAATTCTATGAATCGTATATAAACATTACCTTTCAGTAATATAATATTTAATTGCAAAAGTTGAAGTTTATCATGGGCTTGTCTATTTATCAAGAAAACATGTGAAATAGGGTCGGCGAAATGATAGCACATTCTCAAAAATGAAACGTTTATTTAACCAAAATAGAACAAATTGAAACAAAACTGCAACAATCTTTTTTATTTAATAATATGTGGGTCCTCCCTTATTTTCGATTACTTCGATCATTCGTTTTGGTAAAGAATGAAATAATCCGCGAACATAATTTTGCGATAAGTTACTCCATCCTTCTTTAACGCATTTCTTTAAATCGTTGATATTTTGAAATTATCCATTTTCTCTATAAACTGCTCGGACAAGGTGTCCTGAATAGTTCTCAATGATATTCAAGTCGGGGGAGCATGCTGGCCAGTCAAGAAGTGGAATATTTTCAGATGAAAAATAGTCTTTAACAATTTAGGCAGTGTGAATTGCAGCATTGTCCTGTTGAAAAATGAAATTGTTGCCAGCAATGTGTACCGCATACTACTTAATTTGTTCTTGTATTAAATTACGGTGAGCGATGCCATTCATTGAGAATATTATACGACTAAAACTGAAACGTCAACCTACATTGACAGCGAGACATAGGGAACATCGTGTCAGCTTTGCAAAACAACATGTACAGCGGAAGACGAAATGGCGAAGAATTATATTTACGGACGAAAAAAGATTCAATCTGGATGGTCCAGACGTCTTCGATTATTACTATCATCACATACAGAAAGAGGAATTGTCAAAAGTACGGCGTCAAGTAGGTGGAGGAAGTACAATGGTTAGGGCGGGTATTGGCTACGATGGAAAGACTGACATCGTATTCGTTGAAGGCCGAATGAATGGCATCGCTTACCGTAATTTAATACAAGAACATATTAGGAAGTATGCGGTACACATTGCTGGCAACAATTTCATTTTTCAGCAGGACAATGCTGCAATTCACACTGCCTAAATTGTTAAAGACTATTTTTCATCTGAAAATATTCCACTTCTTGACTGGCCAGCATGCTCCCTCGACTTGAATACCATTGAGAACTATTCAGGACACCTTGTCCGAGCAGTTTATAGAGAAAATGGATAATTTCAAAATATCAACGATTTAAAGAAATGCGTTAAAGAAGGATGGAGTAACTTATCGCAAAATTATGTTCGCGGATTATTTCATTCTTTACCAAAACGAATGATCGAAGTAATCGAAAATAAGGGAGGACCCACATATTATTAAATAAAAAAGATTGTTGCAGTTTTGTTTCAATTTGTTCTATTTTGGTTAAATAAACGTTTCATTTTTGAGAATGTGCTATCATTTCGCCGACCCTATTTCACATGTTTTCTTGATAAATAGACAAGCCCATGATAAACTTCAACTTTTGCAATTAAATATTATATTACTGAAAGGTAATGTTTATATACGATTCATAGAATTTGGACAATTTTGAATCTATCCCCGAGAACCTACTGATAGCACACGTGTGCTATCTTTTTGTCCAGGAGTGTATATAACAAAATAATTCAGGGTGGCAGAGTTAGGTGGGGCACCCTGTATTTAGTTTCTTTAGTACTGTCAGGATGATTTTTTATGTAAAGTGCTTTAATTTTTTATATCGTACAAAGAATATTTTAGTGGCATGATCGAGAAATGTTTTATTATTTTTTAATAAAACGCTTTCTATTATTGCTTTATACTGCGTTCTACCATAGAGCTGTGTGTCTATTTGTCTATTTGACGTAAATTTTGTAGAAAATAAATATAGTAGTATTGGCACAATATTTTGTTTTGAGGTGGATAGTTTATAAATTCTTTACTTCACAAACATTTTATGATCACGTTTGTGCTTCGGAAAAGTATATGTTTACCACTATACACGAGTATATAATCATTTCCTTCTGCGTGTTTAGCTGATTGCAATGTCATGCAAGAATAAATTGTGCAACTCCGCCTTGAGGTTTACGTGTCTGCGAATACGCACCTTTGAAAACCATGTCCAAGTATTTCATTTGCTTTACATGATCGTATTGCAATTCGTCACCATTTTTTTCAAAGCTTTCTCGGATTTCTTTCCTTAACTTATCCTGTATTTGAGGATTTAATGCCAGTTCGTAAAGCGCGTGGCTAATAGTTGTCGAAGAAGTTTCGAACCCAGCCAGGAAGAAAACAAATGCTTGCGAAGTAAGCAACTCCTTTGTCAATTCTGCAAAGTAGAATAACATTCGAATAATAAATTTGCATTACTATACATGTACTATTACTACATAAATCCTGAATACAGTATGTTCAGGTACACAAGATGTCCAATTGTACTTTTCTAACGCGAATATTTTCGAAACTATTAGTGAGATCCAAAAACTTTTCAGATGAAGATTGAATAATTTGATGAGGGGCGATCTCAGTGATGCAAGAAGTGCTTCCAGTCGTTCCACTATTGTGGAACTTGAACTTCTGCCTATCCAAAAAAGAACAGAAGTTCTTCTGTGGGTCCTATCTCCTTCAGTGTGTCTTTAGCACTGTTCATTATAACGAGGTGGTATGAGGTGGCTTTCTGGGTTCAAAGATGTACGGAACATTGTTAAAGCCGAGGAATTTTCTCAAAATATGCATCTCTTCCATGGTTTCCAAGGACAGTTACATACGAGGCCTAGCGTTTATGTTAGATTTTGTGTGGTGGAATCGGGTACAACATTTTTAAAATCGAAGAAGAGGTTTATTCTGGTATACGTTGTGGCGTTACACAAGAATCTGACTGAATTCGCTAATTCCTAGGTATATATACATAATATTTTAGGGAAAGGGAAGAGGTATGGTTCACCAGCCTTGACGAACTCGGCCCTTGATAATTAAGGGTAGCGTTCGTTTGGAGACTGTGTTCAATTTGGAAAGTTTCACATAAACAAGTTGACGATGAGTTGGACATAGTCCAGTGGTTGGTCATCCAACATGTATGACACGGTAGTTCCCGGAGTGAAATAAGGAATTAAAATTTTGCCCGCTTCAACTAACAATAAGTTCGGTCAGTTTAGCGATCAGATGTATCTGTATACAGATAACAGAATAGGTATTTGCTCCGCTTAGGACACCCGGTGCAACCTAGATCGTGTGTCGGCATCACGTAGGTAATTTTAATGATAACTCGTCATTTAAAAACTTGTTACTTTATTTCTAATTGCCGCTTAGTGAATGATGTAGCAAGATGTACAGCACTCGAAGTCTGAGGAAAATCTGTCCTCCAGAAACATGAAAAAACAGTCAGTCCCTTAAACAGGGGAGAAAGTATCCCCTGGAGGTATCTGGGTAGATAGGCCTTTTAGGGGGCCTAAAGCAGATGGGCCCTTGAAGTTCGTAACTAATTCTGTTTTTAAGAACGGCCACGTACGTCTTGATTTTGCGGGCTTAGTTGGAAGAATTCTGGAGTATCTAACACATGCTATAAACCAAGCCTGGTGATCGCGTTAACAGATATCGTACTTATTGTTGTAATAAAATATTCAACGTAACACGTGTTCCACCGTGAACAACTCCAGCACATAGCGCACATTTTGTTTTAAAGATTCAAAGATTTCGATGTAGCTGAAGGTACTTACCTATGTTTTCGAGTTTCTCTGGATGTTTCTTCAGATCCATAAGTGTATTGATGAAATCCGGTCTGAAAATGTTATTCTGTTCCCTATAATTTATCGTGTCCTCCACAACGTTTATGAAAAAGTTGTTAATGTCTCTTGGTTGGATCCACTGGCCCAAGAGCTCGTAGATAGTCGGCAGAAATTGTTTCACATACATTCTCATTCTCTGCGCAAAGTTAGTGGCGAAAACTTTTCTGCCCATTCGACGAAATTCGCTGTCCTTGTCGGATATTGAATTCATTTCAATCCCAAACGCGCAGCTACCAATCACCTCGGTTGTATATTTCGCAGACAAGTCACGACACTCCACCGGTTCTCCTCTTTCGACTAGCGTGTCCAGGTACTTTTCTAAATGTTTCGAGCATTCGACTACGAGAGGAAACATCTCCTTCAGCTTTCCAGACGTGAACACCGGCGAGAGCTTTGTCCTCAGTGGACGCCATCTTGCAGTATCCAAACTGAACAGATGCTCTGACAACGGTTCTGCCTAAAAATGATATTCGAACTAATGTTATTGTTTGTAAAATATTAAGGCGTCCTAAATGGAATTTCGTTTTTCTTGTTGATCCTGTTGTATCGTTCTTACACGATTCTTCACTTCTCTTTCAGATAGAACTTGGGGAAATCTAAATTTTAATAATTTCAGGTCGTTAACCGAAAGAAGACTATAACCCTGAAGGGGTAATGAAATAAGGCATAGTTGAAGGAGAGGGAGTTGTCTAAATTCGTACGGTAAATCAAAGAGTCAATCACTGGAAATTCTTATATTCTGTCGCATATTCTAAAGAAATGAATTTAAAAATGAACAAAATCGTTGTATTCGATATGAAAAGGACTTTCGCATAATTTGCTAACGCATATACGTATATATATTTTGTTGCAATGCATAACATGAAAATGACAAAACAGAAATAACAAGAAACATGACATATTTTCTGGAACATCCAATTAAGAAAAATGAATGACCTAGAACAGGCTTGTTCCAGTGTCTTTACAATACCTAATATGTAATGTTTTTCTTGTACGATTTTTTACTAATTTTTACTCATAGAATAGGTTAATCGTATAAATAGAAAACATCCTGTATGCAGAGAGTTAAAGAAAAGTATTCAGGACGTAAATATGAATAATACTTGACACGCTGAATCAAAAATGTGTAACAAACATAAGTTGAATTATTAACGATATCGAGTTGTAAACAATTTTGTTGCTCAATTTTTTCAAAGCAAAATACATCGCTTACAGGGGAAGGACCCCAATTGTTTGACTTAAATTTTAACGAGTTTTTGTGAGATGATGGCATACAGGTTCCTAATGATACATGTGAAATATGTGTAGACACTCGATAATTTTAAAGATATAAAGAATTAAGGGTACGTACTTTTAAGATGTACTATGAATATAAATCAAGTTTACCCAAATTATATTGTATTTTTTTTACAATTTTATTACGGCAATAGCGTGCATGATGAAAAGAATACTGAAAATTTCAGTACTACGTTAAAAGTGTTTCTTTAAAACCATTACTTCAAATATGAAATGAGATGCATTTATTGTTACTGTTGATTATTTATTATTTGTCCTTTTACTGTATGCATGACAAACATCGTACAGCATCATATACGCTGTTGCCGCAACAAAATTGTAAAACCAAAAATATCTCGATAAACGGGACTCAATTCCAGGACCTCCGGATTTACCAGCCAAACAACCATTTCACTTTGCCAATGCAACTTCGATAAACTCGATTTAAATTCACAGTACATCTTGAAAGTACGTACCTTTAATTGTTTATATGTTTAAAATTATCGAGTGTCTACATGTATACCTAATATTTCACGTACATCATTAGAAACCTCTATGCAATCAGCTTACAAAATCTCGTTAAAATTGAAGTCGTACAATTGGCGTCCTTCCCTTGTCAGATCAGTGATGGCCATCGGAGCTGCGGCCTTCCCCCACTCTAGATCCATTCTCCTCGTATAGGCTGTGATCTAGGATGATGGTGGACCGAAGGGGAACCAGATGCGAACCGGAGGGAACTAAAACGAGGGGAATGGACCTAAAACAGAGAAAGGTCGCAGCTCCGGTGGCCATCACTGATCTGACAAGGGAAGGACGCCAATTGTACGACTTCAATTTTAACGAGATTTTGTGAGATGATTGCATAGAGGTTTCTAATGATGTACGTGAAATCACTGGCTTAGATAATACCCATTTTTCGGTTCAAGACTCTTGCTATTCAGCTTGATGACCACTATCTGCACTGTACATTGGAAATAATTTCTTTTCACTACCGTGTATATTGTAATGCAGTCGAAGAACAGACCTTGACGGTTCTAATCGGTTCGAGGTAAATCGAAATAAACTGACATCGTCAATATTTAACCGGATACTTCATTATTCAGAAAACAAATAGTGTGAACATTCATTACTAATGAATCATTAGGTGAGCACTATTTATTCCGTAAATCCTGAATATTTTTTTTTCAATACCCTGTTTATTAGGGTGGCCCGTTATTTACTCTTGATGAAAACTTGTTTTAAAACTTTTTCGCGGCTCCCACCAGAATAGTTCCAATTAATGAAAAAGTAATCTGTGAAAATTTTCAGCTCGATCGGATAACGGGAAAACGTTCCTCCGGGCGCTTAAACATTAAAATGATTAAATGCTCATAAAATCGTTTTTTTCGATTATCTTCTAAATTATTAATTATATAAAAAAACGTGCCGAACAAAAGTTGTAGATCTAGATAGAACGCATCCTTTATGTTTTATTACTTTTTTTCGTTCGACGAATAGTTTTCGAATAAAATAAGAAGGAGCCTGAAAAAAAATTTTTTTGTCAATTTTGAAAATTGAAGTGCGTTTTGATTATTTGTTTATGAATAGATGCAAAATAAATACATAGTGTACAAACTTTCATTTCAGTAATTTGCAGAAATTTTCCGACCTTTTCAAGAAAGTTTTTTAATTTCTAAAAAATAGTCTTTAAGGGTTGAAAATAAAAAATACACACTTTTTAGCCTCTATTCTTAAAAAAATAATCAAGTCGCACTTCGATTTTAAAAACTGAGAAAAATTTTTATAATTTCTTCCAGGCTTTATGTTTTATTTTTTTTCGAAAACCTTTCGTCGTACAAAAAAAAGTAATAGAACATAAAAGATGTGTCCTGTATAGATCTACAAGTTTTGACTGACACGTTTTTTGATATAATTAATAATTTAGTAGATCATCGGAAAAAAACGATTTTATGAGCATTTAATTAATTATTTTAATGTTTAAGGGCCCGGGGGCATGTTTTCCCGTTATCCGATCGAGCTGAAATTTTTCACAGATTATTTTATTATTAACTGGAAACATTCTGGAGAATGCCCCGAAGAAAATTCAAAAGTCGAAAATAAGAGCCATCCTAGTGTTTATGCACTTCGTTAAAAAATATTATGTTTTACTATCATTTAATTCACATATACACAAGTGTGATAACCAGATAACGCATTTAGCATAGACTTTCATATCTTCGCCACTTGTTAATGTATTGAAAGTTTTACGGTATACACTCTATAAAATGTAAAATTCAACGAAAATATTGTAGATTAATTGTATTGATAGTATTCAGAAAAGAAATTGCTAAATGTGCACGTGCGGCTTTAACACTTGAGTACCACTTTATATTGGCTGAAAATGGCGAACTTTCTAAATTTTTATACAAAATGTAGGCGGCAGCCATTTTGTGTGTTGAATTTAGGAAGATTGAATTGGTAGTGGGTTGGATAGCTTAGTGGGATAGCACCCGCCCGGAAAGCGGAAGGTCCGGGTTCAATTCCCGGTCTAGTCCACCCAATTTTTTCTCCCTCACAAAAATGAGTATAAACTTAAAGTTTACCCTTTTTAGTCAGTACTATTATTAAGTTTTGCAATTTCTGTACTGATTTTATTAGACTTTATTAAGTATATTCTGCAATACTATGCATGATCAAATAAATAATAACTGAACCTGAATGTCACCTATTATCGGGTGACATGGCAGTCAAAGTGTTAAGAAAAGATGGAATTTAATTTTGCTCAACATACCTTTCTGAATATAGGCACTCCTCGATCAGCAAACAAGGAGAAGTCTTTAATAAGAATGTCCTTGATCAGGTCTAAATCATTTACAAGGAGCACAGGGGTACTCTGTAGAAATAATCCAAACATTGGCTCGTGTTTATATTCATTGTAATACAACCTCATCTGATCGCCTATCGATATATCATTCTTTAAAAGGTTCAAAAAACTGCCGATGAAAATCGTGGGTCGTGGTCCTTTCACGCCGAGATTTTTCCAAAAATCGAACGTCGATGTGAAATAGTAATAAACCGAGAGGAATACCACGGCAAGGCCGCATAAAATTTGGAAATAGTCTATCATGTTGCTCCGGCTGTCCTATGTGGAGAATAAGCAATATATTAGTGTTGGAATTATTTTGATTAAATTCCACGTATTGCCGGTATGGTTGGTAAATGGTTTATTAACCCTTTGCACTCCAAGCATCTTTTGATACGATAGACCAGCAACTCCAATATAACTAATGTGATGATACAACTAACATTGTTGTGAGCTATTGCAAGCAAATGTTAATTTTCAACGATTCATATTTCAAGAAAACTTCGTCGAGATAAGATACTTACGATTTACTTAGTTTTACGTATTAAGAAATATTTCATTTTTGACATTGTATACAACAATTAGTAAATAAAATTGACAAACCAACGGAGTGCCTAAGAGGCACAGTGGGAGCAGAACGCTTGACATTGTCACTGCCTGACGGGCATACTTGGAGTGCAAAGGGTTAAATAAAATCTTAATAATAAAAACTCACAGGATAAAACTAACGCACAGCACTCTTTGAATGCAATTCTCAATCTCTCGCAACACTCGCTGCACAAAAGTCTCTCTAGGACTGGGCCCTTTGTATCCCAAAACACTTGTTATATCCTCTTGCATATTTCCACTCTCTCTCTCACTCACTCGCGCTCGCACTTCTGCATCCGAAGAGATACATATATACATTCCCAGAAAAGCACATGCAATCTTTCTATACCGTTACGTACGATCCCCCAATTCCTTGCGGCCTGTTCAAAACACTCACCTCTCGCGCCAATTCCTTTCAAACTCGCTACCAATACATGCACACTTACAAATACCTTATAAAATAATCCCACATTAGTATAGAATAGCAATCGATTACTGACATGGCTGTATGTAAATAGATAAATTGCATTATGTGATGTTGGAACATTAATAATTATTTTATGGAAGCTTTAACACTAAACCTACCGACAATATATGTACCTATTTCTACCGAACCAGTCAAATGACCGGTCTTTAAGTAAAAGTTATATTTTTTGCAACTGCTTGTGAGTGCAGGTAATAGTCAATTCAGTACGGGCAAAAATTGATTGCATGTATATTATAGGACATATCGTGAAGTCAAGTGACGAAGGTGATAACAATGAATGCAGAATTTTTCATCAAAAGTTTAAAAACGGTCATTTCACCGGCTGTGGTAGCTTTAGTGTTAAAGTGCTAGGAGCTCTGACTTTCCCCCACTCTAGGTCCATTCCCCTTGTTTCAGTTCCCTCCAGCTCGCTCCTTGTCCCACCTCCACCTATCGTTGTCGCAGATCACAGCCGATACGAGGAGAATGAACCCATAGTGGGGGAAGGCCGGAACTCCCGCGGCCATCACTGACTTAGAGCAAGGAATATAAAATGAAAATTCTTCAAACTTTAAAATGTAATACTGATTGCGATTGTTTATGTCAAGCACACAGTATTTAAGTATACAATGTGGAATAATTATGAAAAAAATTCATGTAACTGACGAGAAAAGTTCAACATCAATTTCTGACAAAACGGTTGCTTTAGGATATGCGGTTCCATTAAGACCTTTGGTCTCCTTTATGGGTAAACTATGATACGGTTAAAATAACATGATCTTGAAGTTCAAGGCCGAGGTCAATTTCGCGAAAAGTTTTTTTAACATATCTTCGCCAATCAGATCTGTAAAAGCCATGACACCATATTTCTTTACGTCCTGTATGATGCAATTATTAAACATTTTCTTTCTTCGTTATTTATATTTAAGGGAGCACATTATTGTGTGCTACACTGTAGGAATCGACATGTGAACATTATGTTTACATGTTGTTATAATAATCAAAACTAATTCTGTTTACAATGCTCCAGTCTTTCAGTCAATAAAAATTGTAATGAAAAAGTGTATTTAATTGATAAAAATATTCTAAAAATTAGTCACTCTACAGTATTAGAAAAGTACAATAAACATGACAATGACTTCAGTATCTCACAATACCTACTGATATTTTGTGCAGCTACATACGCTACTAAAATTGTGCAATTTATCAGTTAAATAAGTATAGAACTCTCAAATGAAACTAAAGGTTTCCTGGTGTTATGTTTTCATTCTTTTCCTCGAAGCTTGCAGTTTTTCTTAGAATTTAGAGTGATCGCAATGAAAAAAGTAAAAAAATTTTTCTTGTTCAGAGAGTTCTGTTTTCCTATTAATTCGGATATTAGAGGTTCTAATGCATTGCTGCGGATATGCGAGTACTCGAACCATTAAATATTGTATAATCAAGAGATAAAATATGTTTCGAAGACATGCTATGGATTTGTTATCTAAATATATTTGTGAGTATAAAAAAATCGATAAAACAGTTTTAACATTGTGAAAGAAAGCCCGGTCGTAATTATCTGGGATATCTTTTGAAATATAAAAATGTTTATACTTTAATAACCATCGAGAATTAGCTATAATTAGCTATAAGTTGATGTTTCATTTTGCACTTCAGATCAGTTCTAAAATCTGCTATTGTAATATTTATATTTCCTGTTATGCCTGTGCATAAAGTGTTCTATAACTCTTACAAGGAACATTACCCAAGTGTTAATCGTCAATCTTAACGAAATTTTTGTGGGTAGTAGTTCTCAAAAAAATATTTGATCCATATTTTTTTATGTCGGCAATCGTCTATATTTAGGGGGTGAAAACAGCCCTTGAAGTTAGGGTCGAAAAACATATTTGACGGTTTATCTCAGAAACTACCGATCCTAGAAAAAAGTTTGAATGTACGGTGTGCCGATTTTTTAATGCTGAATTGAGCTGTGTAATTAGTTTTCCGGAAAAGTAATTTGTTTAAAAAATTAACATGTTTTTTCACATTTGTATGGTAGAATGTTAATCAATTTGCGTGAATTTTTGTACACTTATACTATGGACCTTGCCCAAAAATACGGATAAAACAGAATTTTCAATTTCATTCTCGTAAGAGATACTATTGCATGTAAAGAATTGTCGTGAGACAAATGTTTTCTCCAATATGTCAAAAACTATTCGGTATAGACAAAAATATTTTAGATAAAAGTTATGTATTTTTTTAAAGTAAATGTAATTGCGTAAAAAAATTTCTAAAATATTAATTTGTTTAAATTGTTATATCAAAAAGTATTAACTTTTTGCTAGTTCTTATACAAAATGTTGATTTTCGTATAAATGTGTTAACATAAACTGTAGATCCTTATAAAAAATGTGGATACTTTGAAATTAATAGATTCAACCTTTCGAAGAAAATTAGGCTCACTGTACTAAACACATGCTTCGGGGCGCGACCTCTTTGTCCATAGCACTGAAATAGCTTTAATAAAATAGGTTTACGATATTTTTCTCAATTGTATTGTGTACTATATTCTTAATTATTCTTTACGAGGAAGTACTACCGCGGCAGGTAAAGAAGGACTGCGAGGGAGATCCTCCTGGCCAGTCGTGTAAAAGATGTACGCGCTCCAATTACACGTGACCATACAAAAATTCCAAAACACAGTTAGGTGAAAACTCTCCATAACGTTGATTAGGCAGAACTCGAAGTTTCCCACATTTGTAAAAATATGGTAGCTCTCAGAAGAGCTGATTGCTTTTTCGATTCAGAACCGTTAATTGCGAGGGCCGGAATTTCCTCATGTTTTTGTATATTACTTGCGAAGACATTGGTCGGTTCGTTCACCTAAAGGAGGAATATGGCACTACAGCTACGTTTAAGAAGCTAATATATAAATATGGTGCATGCATATTTGTATACACTTTGCTCTTTGGTGTTACAAGTGATCTCTTCCTGATGGAAACTATCATCGTAGCGACCTATTCGACGGTGATTATTCGATAAATTCTTGTGGACTTGTGAGTTGCAACTGCTGTTGTGACAGAAAGAAGCTAACATCATACTGGAATAGTTTGCTAACATCCCACCGCTCTCAATTTAATTCTACTTTCATTTCATATGCAGTTTTAGATTTTTTCAGGATCTTGCATCTGATTTTTGTAATAATGTGGACTACGTTTGCTGGGTTTGCAACTTAAAAATGAAAGTAAATACAATCAATATTATAAATATCCTGTTGGGTGCGTATGATTATGAAAACGCTAAAAATGAAACAGCTACCAATGCCAAGGAAATTGAATTTGTTCAAGCTTTTATAGATATAATTAATGGTTATAAACAGGCAAGTCAAGCAGACAAGAAGCGGAGCAAGAATTAGTATTTGACAAGACAACAAATGAACCGGTGTATACGGTTATTGATGTTGAAAAGGAAGAAGGAATTGTAGAAATAAGCAACTTATCATCATCACACATTTATACGAAAATGGATCAACATTTTGTAAAAAAACGAGCAAAAAGTTAATATTTTTTAATATAACAATTTAAACAAATTAATATTTTGGACATTTTTTTTACGCAATTAAATTTATTATATGAAAATACACAACTTTTATCGAATATATTTTTGTCTACACCGAATAGTTTTCGAGATATTGGAGAAAACATTTCTCTCACGCCCATTTTTTACATGCAGTAATATCTCTTATGAGAGTGAAATTGAAAATTCTGTTTTATCTGTATTTTTGGGCAAGGTCCATCGTATAAGTGTACAAAAATTCATGCAAATTGATTAACATTTGACCATAAAAATGTGAAAAAACGTTAATTTTTAACATATTTTTTAAACAAATTACTTTTTCGGAAAACTAATTATGCAGCTTAATTCAGCATTAAAAAATAGGCATACCGTACATTTAAACTTTTTTTCTAGGTTCAATAGTTTCTGAGATATACCGTCAAATATGTTTTTTGACCTCAACTTGAAGGGCTGCATTCACCCCCTAGATATAAACGATTGCCGATATAAAAAAATGTGGGACAAATATTTTTTTGAGAACTACTACCCACAAAAATTTCGTTATCATCGGCGATTGACACTTGGATAATGTCCCTTATTAGTCTACAGTAGCTCCTGACCAGACTGTTTAAGCTAATATCCTTTTTACAAAACTAATTATCAGTGTTTTAATGCAATCTTCAATGTTTACCATAGAATACAGATAATCATGTCAATCAAAATAAATCAGAAACGTAAATATTTTATATGACACTTCATTTTTCAGGAAAAAAAGAGAACAGTTTGAAGGTTCATTAGTTTAGTGATTAGTTAGACTCTAATCGAGTTCTTTTTTCATTGAAACTATGCCCGCAAGTCTGTTTTATAGAAAATTATTTACTATAGGAGAGTGGATAAACATGAAATACACTGTTTAAATGTGTAGATTAATATGAAAAATGGATGCAGTTTAATTTTTAGTTTTCATTCAAACGTGGTAACGCTGCTGTGCAGTGTCTTTAGTTTACATTGTATAATCAGTACTATTGTTCTAACCTTGACCAGAATTCTAACGTAATTTTCTATAAAAACGGAAACCTGTTAAACGTTCTATTACCATTTTGCTTCACTGAGACACAACTTTTGTATTATCACCAATTTTTCGATTAGGGCTGTATACAACAGGTGGCTGTTTAAGGAAGATAACTTCCTTAAACACGTTTCTGACGTAACGCAAGACTAACGTTATTTAAAAAGAAACAACCGTTGGAAACCAGAGAGAAAATAAATCGAATACCCAAGAATCGTAACAACTGATCATAATAACTTACGTGCACAAATTGTTTTCACATGAATCAGTTGAGAATGCGTTTTGTCACAGTAATCGAACAACAGGAAAAGTGCTTATTCATTTAATGCCAGTGAATCGGCTGCGTTATATTTTACGAGAAGTATACACGTTCCATACGAGATGTACAAAAATTACTCGAGAGTTTCACTGATACGTGGTTTTATATCGTTCAATCACGTGACAAGAGGGGAGAAGAACATTTGCAATGAAGATACACATCGTGTAAGTACTGTAAGCACTGGATAGTCTGACCTGGAGTTTCTTGAATATACTTCTTTTACCCTGCTTTTATTTGATTTAACTTGTTAACTGTCGAAGACGAGTTAACTCGTTCTGTGAAAATTGCTCTGCCATTAGCAAAGCGCCTGCTAAATTAGCAGTGATAATTCTATGGACAGATGGCAAAATGTGATATGTCGACAGATGACATATCAAATTTCTCCATCTGATTACAAAATTGCTCTCATAGTATTTGTTGACGACTATTTATACCTGTTAATGGGAGATCATTTAACATGCCATGTGAACGTGTCTCAAGACAATTTACCTCATTTTTATTATTTTTTAACTACGAACAACAGGTACACCTTGACAAAGAATGATTCAGGTGACAGGCTAAACATGTTCAGCACAATGTGGCTTCGATTTAATCAAATAGTTCAATTCGATTTAACCAAATAGCTTTTCATCCTCACAATCAGTATGTACATGTTTTTTAAATAAATACTGCAACAATGGTATACAATGAATCTCTTAAAATGCGAGTTGTACTCTTCTTTTATTAGGTTGGTGCGTATGAAATGTCGTTTTTCGAAGTATAACGTTAAAGACATATAGTTTTTCAAAGTTCAGGGTGCGATGGAAGTTTGGCAACTTTCTAGGCAACTATCTACTAACAAAATTTTTATGAACAAAAACTAAAAAGCAATAACAACATCGGAAAGAGCATAAAATTTTATTTATACAAGGTTGGGTTCGAAAGGAATTACTGAAAAAAGATATTTAAAAAAATCGGGACTCGATCTTCAATTCTTCGGGTCAAAAAACGCGATATTTATTGTTAAATATTTCATAAACTATTGAGCGTCTATACCTACGGCAAAATATGTGTCTAAAATTTTGTCGTTCCCGACCTACCTGCAAAATTTCATCAAAATCCGAGCGTAACACTCCGCGGGTTCTCCTTGTGAGACGGTTTTGGAATTGGTTGATCGATGGGCGCAGCGTATTTTCATTTATTTCGTGTCACGCTTTAACCAAATCTTGCTTTAGCGATTCCATACACTTGTGAGGTTCAACACAGGCCTTGCTCCTTGAAATGTTTAATAACTTTTGAAACCGTAGATTTTTCGACATTGAGGAAACGAACTAGGTCAGCCGGACGTTTTCTTCGCATGAGCAAGGACATTATAGAGGCACGCATTTTTTCACGTTTGTTCGACATCTTGAAATCAAACAAATGCACAACATCTGTACACCATTAAATAGACAATTGAATAGCGAATATAACGATAACAAATAGTTTTAGAAAACATTAATTTATATGAGAGATATTGTATTACACAAAAGTTGCCAAACTTTCATCGCACCCTGTCTGATATTTAATCGAAATGATTCTTTACACTTCTCCCGACGATTAACTAATTTCACTATTGTAGAACTTAACAGTTCTAGAACTTAAAAATTCTTCGAAAGCTGTTTTTACATGTTTTGAATTTCGAAACATTTTTTACATACTTTAACCACTTGCGCTGGCAACGAATTCACAGATGCGCGTGCCAGAACGCTACACTGTAACTCGCCTTGAGGCGTTACTTGAAACGAGAAGGCTCGGAGAAGTCTTACGCAAAGAATTCTTCTGTTAGTATTTCATTTACCATTTGTAAAGCTGTGACATTTTGTCCTACTTGTATATTTATTCCAGAAATTCGTGAATATTGTCATATTTTGCTTTTATTTTCTGTGCCTTTCCATATCCATTCTTTAGATATAAGATTAATTTCACAATCCTCATTGCCACTTTCTTCCTCACCATCAGATATGATTCTACACCGCTTCCGTAGTGGAAAAACAATTTCATCGCAGTCGCTATCACTATCTTCACTACCTATTCTAACAAGGAATGTTACGCAGTTGACACACGCCGATTTTGATGAAATTTTGATATTATATAGATCCCAAAAAAATGTTCGACACGTATTTTTTTATACCGGCAATCGTTCACTTTGAAGGGGTAAAAAGCAGCCCTCGAAGTAGAGGGTGAAACCCCTATTTCACAGTATATCTGGAAAACTATGAGAGGTAGAAACAAAGTTTAAATGTACGGTTTGTTTATTTTTTAATGCCGAATCTACCTATGTAAATAGTTTTGCAAGAAATTAATTTTTTTAAAAAATATATTAAAAATTTACATATTTTTACCAATTTTTTGGGCTAAATGTTGATTAATTTTGATGAAACTTTGTACATGTAAACTTTGAATCAGTACCAAAAATACGGATAAATTGTAATCTTTAATTTCGACCTTGCAAGAAATATTCTTACATGCGTAATATAATCAACTTTTTTCGGGGCTACCATATACTTATTAACGTGGGACATCTTCGGACAACCAACTTTTCAAACTTGATTACTTTTTTAATTCTAATTCGATTACTATGGCATCGCTCTTTTATTGTACGGTGTCCGAAAACAGAACGCAGTACACAGCCCTGACAGTGAGTGCCGCGACTTTAATCGGCACCGCTTCTTGATGCATTTTAGATTTTCAAATTAACGTCAGATTAAATAAAAATGATTTGCGCTGCATATATTTTATTAAGGTGAGAAAAAAAATAAAGAAAAATAATTGTAATCCCATTCGGACTTGAACCCGGGACCTCCAGCGTAGCAGGCAGTCACTCTACCGTTGTACCTATGACGTTCTGTTGAAACAATGATCGTCTATAATCATACTACAGTGGAAACAAAAATGTTAAAAACTTCGAACCAAAATATCTCAAAAACGAAGGCCCATTCTACGGAAACCCATTAGGGTTTTGTTGCAGGATATGTGTACTACAAGTTATGCCTACTGTCGCTCCAAAAGCGATTTCCACGCCCTGGTGTTCCCCTTGTAAGTACATGTGCACTCAACTGAACGCTCAGCACGGATGTCGAACGAAAGGCGCACAGTGTAAAGAGTATATGGGACTTCGGGCCAAAAATTATAACTTCGTAACCGTTCAACATTTTTCTTGCATTTTTTCAAAAAAATTCGTGAAATAATGCGTACTTTTCGAAATTTAAAATAAATAAAAAATATAATGGAGTTATTTCACGCAAAATTGATCATTTCTTGACATGGGTGTCTGGAATTTTGTTAAAAATGAAATTGATGTAGCGCATGTAAAAGGGGGGTTTAAGTCATCGTTTTGCTGGATTCGAATTTGTCTAAAAAATACGGACCTTGGAATGTTGCAATATTTATCTTTTTAAATTGTTTAAATGTTTACAAATTTGTTACAGTGTTGATACGCGTCCGTAATCAGAAGTCGCCGACGCGTCGTTCGACATCCGTGTGCTGAGGGTTCAGTTGAGTGCATACGTACTCGGCGAATCTTTAAACACAATTTTCTCGATAACGATACATCAAACAAAAAAAATTTACTCTTCTTTTTCGACTTATGTTTGCTTATAGAATCACCCCCTGTCCGGTTGTACTACCCGACCTGAGACACCCCGTTCATGCACCAACGTAATAATTAATAGTTGCCCCGATAAACAAAAGTGAATGCACTGGTAACCTGTATGGTAGTCACCGTGGTAATTGTACACAAAATTAAGAGGTCTCTTAATGTAACTGAATTAACTGCTGCACGTAAAAGTTCGCGATGAATCGTAAGATATCGATAAGAATTCTGTTGATGTTTTTAATCCCTTCTGCTACGTGAGATTGTCGCCCGCGTGGGCCAAAGTGTATTCTTTTTTTATATTATTTTCAATTAGGCCATGCAAAAATTAAAATTCATCTTTAGTCATCCTGAAATACATATGGTATCTACTAGGATGTTCTTTTAATTCTTTAACCAAATGGCTATATTCTCCTAAATTTTCTCTCTTTGCATTTAATTCATATACCCAAGTTCATCTACGCGTTTTATTCTGAATCAGAAATGCTGCAAGATATTCTATATCTTTCTCCGAATCGGAAGAACTACTGCTTCAGGTTTCACACTCCATTATTAACAAGAAACGATATATTACTAAATGGTTTCCAACGTATAACGTGTTACAAATGTAAATCCTACCTATGATGTCACGTGCTATCATATGCAACGTGATAGCACGTGATTTCACGTGACGTGATAGTAATATGTTTCTACCTTTAGCAATAAGAGTGTATCAGTCACAGTAGCAAAGCTTTTATACAGGATATTTCGTCACAGTAGCAAAGCTTTTATACAGGATATTCCACACAACTAAAATGGACTGTACTTTTAGGCCTGCTGCACACGAGCGACTTTCTGTCGCTGCGACACCGCAGCGGTGACGCTGTGCGATTCGGCAGGCTTACATTTTTAATCGCGCAATGCACACGAGCGTGCGATTCCGCTGCGGCGTCGCGACGGAGTCGCAACGGTAACGCAATGGTCGCACGGCACTTGCCGAATCGCACGACTGTCGCACGACGGTACAGAATTGTAATATGAGATTGCAAAATGTGTGATAACCTGGATATAGAGTTATTCATTGAAGAAGTTCGAAAATATCCCGAAGTATAGGATGTATCCTCGGAATCGTATCACGACAAAAATAAAAAAAAGCCAGGCAAACGGTGAAATATATTATGAGGAACTGAAGCTATCAAAAAAATGTTTTTACAAAAGTTGTTTGGTATAAAGGGAGATATTACGTGGTATTAATATTTTATCCGTATGTGGAGTAGTGGGGGAGATTTCAAGGCCAAATTAATTTTTTTAAATTGGATCCTATATTTTTTTATTTGTAATGTAATAACGTTGTTTAGTGTAATAGAAAGTCAGAAATTATCCCTTTGACTGCGGACTACTTGAAAACGAGAGGTACTCTGCGTGCGGCCGAGCTGCAGTAGTACGTATCGAGCCATTGCACGGAACGCCTATAGGCGTCGAAAGTACACGGGGAGCAACTTTATCAAGCGCCTTTAGGCGCAAATCGCAGCCAAAGGGTTAATGTGATCCCATGTAGTCAGATCAACGCGATGGTAGTTGCTGACACAAAATCGGAATCAGTTTTTAATTTCGTGGTGGTAGCCATCGATTACACAGGAGCGGCATCGATTGATGCCACGGCGATAGCTAGTCGACACAACAAAATCACAGTTATTTAGTTTACAATGATGAAATTGAGTAAGTTTTAACAAAAACTCGAGTTAATTTGTAAACAAATTCTATACATGCAGGAAATATAAAGAATATGTAAAATATGTGCATAATATGCAAGATATAGTAGCTCAGAGTACGAGCACTAATGAAGGGATGAACCCAATATTTTCTGCTCTGTTCTTTCAGAAAACATTTGTATAGCAAATACGCAACGATTTTTCACTTCTTCATATATACGTCCATTCTCTTTCATGTTCACAATACAATTAATGGTTCATTGACACAGCGGTGTCTTTACGAATTCGCAACGACACCGCAGCGACGTCGCAACGCAGAGTCGCACGTCCACCGCTGTGGTCTCGTACGACAAAAAGTCGCTCGTGTGCACCGGGCCTTAACACGTTGAACGCCACAGTGAAAACAGCTATATCTAATCGGACACGATATAATTTACTAAACAAAAAAAAAGATTTGAGTACTCAGCCGTGTTTTCCTGTCCCTACATTATTGTTTCAGTATGAAGTTTGCTCAGAATTTTGCGACAATCCATAATTATTTAATTAAATTAAATTTTAGGTGTCGGTCACCGGTGAGCGCCACGACGCACAGTGAGACAGAATCCCGAAAACGTTGCAGAAATTAAAAAAAAAAGTTCGAAAATCCAATATCTTCGGTTACATGATAATACGTGAGACCTTACTCGATACTGTTAATGCATAAATTAAGCTTTTGCAAACTCAGAACACGTGCAATTTTTACTTAAAATTGTGCAAAATTTTTCTTAGTATTTTTCGCGTTTTTGTTTAAGTGATATTTTCATTGGTTCCCGATGTATTTTCAAGATGAAGTTCACATGGCTGATACATCAAACGGTCAGTTAAATAGTACAAAGTAAAAAATTTCAAAATTTTGACGTAAGGGAATTTTTGGACAACTGTAAAAAAAAGCAGGAAAATTCTTATATATTTCTAAGGTTTTAGTTGTGTTCCCAGCAACTCCCAACAGATATTTTCTTTTTATTATGTAGGGCATATATCTTACTCTGATAATATAAAATAAAACGTTGACCTTTTTTGGCCTTTTGGGAAAAATTTATACAAGCAGCAGAAACCTTCGTGAAACTGTATCCTTGGTACCCTCTGCCTTCTACTGTGCATAAAATATTAGTACACACTCCTGAGTGGATTTCGGCTGCTACCAAAAAAAAAAGAAGAAGTCATTCCCTGCGGAGGTCATAGTCTTATTGGAATCGCCACAGGCTACATCACAAAGGATAGCTGACGTGATCTCTGAAGATAATTCCTCATCAGAAGAAATAACCTTTTCGGATGACGATTAACCCCTACATACAAATAAGATAGGACTTGATGTATGCTAAAAATAAAATGTTATATCCATAACAGTTATAACATTATTTCGGTTCTCATAACAGTTTCAAGAACCGAAATCGATATCATAACTGTTTTCAATCCCTGTGTTACGCTGACTTTTTGATGAGCTTTTGCACAATGATAAAGCTTCAAATACTGAAGCTAATGGTATCCGGTTTTGGGGGCAGACGGCCAACAGTTTATGAGACATTTAATGTTAAAGTTGCGATCTAGTTTATCTTCTAAAGCTCGGGTGTGTTTATCAAGAAAGAGTGTGGTGGAGTCTGTAAGGCGTCAGGCTCCTTATAGGATATTTCTTTTGTCGCAGGTTCGAATCATGTTCGAAGAATTTTTCAATATTACTTTTTTATTTCTTTTATTTTTTGTTTTAAATAGATATGTGGTCTATTATTTGTTATTAACTTTTATATGTATTATTATTATATAAATAATTAAACTAATTTCAATTTTAATATGTTACTATGCAAGTAGAGGTTCATGTACATCTCACAGTGAAAGCGTTAATTACATATAGTATTTAAACAGAATAAGTGTTTAAAGGTTAGTAGCAAATAGTAGACCACATATCTATTAAAAAAAAAATTAAAAAATGGAAGAAGTAGGCTTGTTAGTGTTCATGTATATACTAATGTAGATGTAGATGTATATACATAGGTTTTTTTTGGAGGCAAGTATCTATTAACGTGTACATATCTACAGTGGCTGACATGTACTTATGAACACACATATTTTCAGTCTTTTATTACGTCTTCCAATAAAATATAACTAGATCATATATTTGTATTGCAATTATAAATAACAGAGTTCATTTTCTACGCATCCACACAATATAATTTATTGAATATTAAAAACAAATGCAATAGAATTAGATTACAACATTCCTTGTCATAAATTTCCATGACAAACTTATAAACACAATTTTGGTACAAGATTTTTGAACAAAAAAAATACATTTTTATTGGTTTTTTATCATTTCTGAAGGCCTAAATTATAATAAATATTGTTAAGCTAATATTTTCTTCCATTGTTTTTAATGATTTCGGCACAATATCGTGGCATGGAATTGATAAACGAATATACCGATCTACAGGAATAGATTTCCACGCTTCTTTGATGTTTCTAAATAAATCCTGGGTATTTTTTGGTTTTTAATGTTTTATTTCGTTATTAACATCAATCCATAGCATCTCTATAGAGTTGAGATCAGATTACCGAGCAGGCCACGTCATAACATTTAATTTTTCTTTTTCTAAAAATGCTTATACAACGCGTACCGTACGTTTCGGTTCGTTATTCGCTTGGTAAATACAATTTTTAGATGTTTTGTCTTTAATAAATGGCAGAGGAGCAGTCTGTATGATGTTTAAATAAACAAAACGATCCATAATCCCTGTAATCATTCATGCTCGTACACTCTTAAACCAGTACTGATTCGCATCCACCTTTGACGGTTGATTTTGTATAATTTTTATCACATTGTTCACCAGCCCGGCGTCTCACATAGCATTTGGTATCAGAACCAAGTCGATTATATTTATTTTCGTCGGTGAACACAACTTTGGACTACTTTTCTTCTGTTCATATAATATGAGCTTCTGCGAATTGAAGTTTAGCACATCGATTCTTTTCGGATATCAGAGAGTTTTTTCGGGCTGCTCGATCAATCAAGGAAAATTCGTTTAAACAACGTTGAACAGTTCTTACACATATTGTTTGCTTTAAATACGATGATATTTCAGCATGAATATGTACAGCAGTTTTAAATCGATCAGCTTTAGACATTCGGTAAATCACTCGATCAGTGTGAATAACCGTTTCACATGGTATCTGTTTTTAAGGAACATTATCTGCTGTT
This sequence comes from Macropis europaea, assembly GCA_916610135.2. Lineage (NCBI taxonomy): Eukaryota > Metazoa > Arthropoda > Insecta > Hymenoptera > Melittidae > Macropis > Macropis europaea. Next base: position 40,589,453 of record OU744344.1, read on the forward strand.
TTATTAACTTTTATATATTTCATATCTGCATAATAAATTTCAACATATATGCTCAATTCACTAGAAATATTTCGATGTGTGTTACCTTGCTCTTGAAGCAGCTGTACTTGTGATCGTTACAGTGACTGTAATATTTTTACCTTTTCTCACTGTTAAAATAATATTAATTGATTTTAGCTCGTACTGTATAATGCACAAAACATGCGTACTCTTACCTTGAACAATGAAAATTGAAAGTGGATGGTTTACATTGTAAAGAAATCGTTTTGTTCGTCTAATTACGATGTTCGTAAGTATGTACATGTCCGCTGACGTGTCGTACATAAACGTAACCAATTCTATTATTTCGGGTTATGTCAACCTTGGAGAATCACAAATATCCAGATAAGCATTACATAAATTGCGCTTTTAAAGTGCTTGATGAAAATGATTAAATCTAATATGGTTTTTATGATAAAGATCTTGCAATTTTAACTAATGCCTTGTTCATAAGTATGTGTCTGCCACTGTATGTATATATATTGTGAACTAATTGTAAGTGGGATCAAAATCCGAAACTTGTGTAAAGTAAGGATGCAAAAGGATAAGCATTCATACTTTTGAGTGCTCGAATTGATGCTATTTTTTAACTTCTGCAAAAGGAGCGTTAACTGCCGCAGTGAAAATTCCCATACCTGGTCAGACATTGTATAATAGCCCGTTCCAAACAAAAATGCTGACGAAAATAATTATATAACTATTCAGTTTCACAACCTCCATCTTTTAGTCTCATTGCAATATTAATTAAATTCGAAACCGTATTAAAATTAATAATTATTTAATAAAATAAACTTTGACGTGTTGCATAGTGGGGTATTTGCACCCAAAAGCCTGGGGGTGAAAACAGCCCTTGAAGTTGGGGTTGAAAAACATATTTCTCGGTATATCTCAGAAACTACTGGTCCTAGAAAAAAAGTTTAAATGTACGGTATGCCTATTTTTTAATGCTGAATTGAGCTGTATAATTAGTCCCCCGAAAAACTAATTTGTTTAAAAAATATGTTAAAAATTAACATGTTTTTTCAAATTTTTCTAATAAAATGTAATTAATTTTCATGAATTTTTGTATACTTATACTGTGGACCTTGCCCCAAAATACAGATAAAACAGAATTTTCAATTTCAGTCTCGTAAGAGATATTATTGCATGTAAAAAGTTGGGGTGACAGAAATGTTTTCTCCAATATCTCGAAAACTATTCCGTGTAATTGTTTATATTGTTATATTAAAAAATATTAACTTTTTGCTCGTTTTTTTTACATGTGGATCCATTTTTGTATAAATGTGTGTGTTGAGTATGCGCTTTCTTGGTGTATGTATGCGTGTGCGTCTGACTCATTCGACGTGGCGATTTAGCGACGGCGTGTTTTAATTTGTCTGATTACCGTGTCCTCTGTGTCACGCTTGTCGCTTCTGTGCTCGCGTTTCCGTTTCTCTTCGTTCTCTTGATCGTCAGCAGTTGATCTTATCACCACGTGTTTTCGATATACTTAGAACTCACAACTCTTTTAGTTTCGTTTTAGTAAAACCTCAACAGTGTGACAATGATAAGTTGCTTAATTCTACAATTCCTTCTTGATTTTCAACATCAATAATTGTATACACCGGTTCATCTGTTGTCTCGTCAAATACTAATTCTGGCTCCGCTTCAATGTTTGCCTGACTATGCCTGTTTATAACCATCAATTATATCTATAAAAGCTTGAGCAAATTCAATTTCCTTGGCATTGATAGCTGTTTCATTTTTGGCGTTTTCATAATCATACGCACCCAACAGGATATTTATAATATTGATTGGATTTACTTTCATTTTTAAGTTGCTAACCCAGCAAACGTAGTACACAATATTACAAAAATCAGATGCAACATCCTTAAAAAATCTAAAACTGCATATGAAATGAAGGTAGAATTAAATTGAAAACGGTGGAATGTCACCAAACTATTCCACTAAGATAGCTTCTTTCTGTCACAACAGCAGCTGCAACTCACAAGTGCACAAGAATTTATCGAATGATCACCGGCGAATAGGTCGCTACAATGATAGTTTCCACCAGGAAGAGATCACTTGCAACACCAAAGAGCAAAGTGCATACAAATATGCATGCACCACATTTATATATTAACTTCTTAAACGTAGCTGTAGTGCCATATTCCTTCTTTAGGTAAACGATCCGACCAATGTCTTCGCAAGTAATAAACAAAAACGTGAGAAAATTCCGGCCCTCGCAATTAACGGTTCGGAATCGAAAAAACAATCAGCTCTTCTCAGAGCTACCATATTTTTACAAATGTGGGAAACTTCGAGTTCTGCGTAATAAACGTTATGGAGAATTTTTACCTAAATGTGTTTTGGAATTTTTTTATGGTCCCGTGTCATTGAAGCGCATACATCTTTTACACGACTGCCCAGGAGGATCTCCCTCGGAGTCCTTGTCTACCTGCCGCGGTAGTACTTCCTCGTAAAGAATAATCAAGAATATTGTACATAATACAATTGACAGAAATATCGTAAACGTTTATAGCTATTTCAGTGCTATGGACTAAGAGGTCGCGCCTCGAAACTAATGTTTGGTACAGTGAGCCTAATTTTCTTCGGAAGGTTGAATCTATTAATTTCAAAGAATCCACATCTTTATAAGGATTCACAGTTTATGTTAACACATTTATAGGAGAAGGAACATTTTGTAAAAAAACAAACGAGCAAAAAGTTAATATTTTTTAATATAACAATTTAAACAAATTAATACTCTAGGAATTTTTTTTACGTAATTAAATTTATTGTAATAAAATACACAACTTTTATCTAAAACATTTTTATCTTCACCGAATAGTTTTCGAGATATTGGAGAAACCATTTCTGTCACGCCAACTTTTTACATGCAATAATATCTCTTACGAGAGTGAAATTGAAAATTCTGTTTTATCCGTATTTTGGGGCAAGGTCCATAGTACAAGTACACAAAAATTCATGCAAATTGATAAATATTTTACCGAAAAAATTTGAAAAAACATGTTAATTTTTAACATATTTTTTAAACAAATTACTTTCTCGGGGAACTAATTATACAATTCAATTCAGCATTAAAAAATAATGTAAAACTGACGTTTAGGGGAGGCAGCCCCGATGACCTTGGACTTGATATATGTTATCAAGGACACCTTCTTCAGTAACGCTCAAGAGATTACTGAATGAAAAACACGTTCAAAACTTCAACACACGGATTCCGCTCCTCCCCCTGTACCCCCATCCAAAAAAAATCCAACTCAACCTAACTCATTCTTGAATTAAATTCAGGATAGGATAGTTTGATTTATCCCAAGGACAGGTTAGGTCAGGTTAGGCTAGATCATTACGGAAGGGGTGCAGGGGGAAGGGCGGAGCCACCCCCTCCCTAATCTACTCTGTCCTTGGAATAAATCAAACTATCCTATCCTGAATATAATTCAATATTGAGTTAGGTTGGGTGGGGGTACAGGGGGAGGGGCTCCCGTCCCGTGATTTTTCATAGTTTCGATGCCTTGTTAGCAAAAATACCAAGACGCATTGAGGCTTTCTTTGAAATAATGAGTTCTATGTGCCCATTAGATCGTTTAAATACTGATTAAAATTCTCATTTCGCATACTCGTCCACTATTTCTTATATCATAATCCTCTGTTCATTAACGATTTCCTGCTTCAAATGACTTTTCTTCGTTCATACATGTACTATTTCCACATACGTATTAGTCGTTTATACCTTTCAATACTCAAAATAACTGCTACATTTTGCAAATTTTTTTTGTTAATAACTAATAAAAAACAAGCGACGGCTAAAACTTTCTGAAAGTTACACAGGTGGATGATCTTGATAACATATGTCAAGATCAAGGTCATCGGGGCTGCCTCCCCTAAAAGCCTGTTTTACCAAAAATAGGCATACCGTACATTTCAACTTTTTTTCTAGGACCAATAGTTTCTGAGATATACCGTGAAATATGTTTTTCGACCCCAACTTCAAGAGCTGTTTTCATCCCGTAGATATGGACGATTGTCGATATAAAAAAAATGGGTTAAATATTTTTTTGAGAACTACTACCCACAAAAATTTCATTAAGATCGGCGATTGACACTTGGATAATGTCCCTTGTGAGAAAAAGAGTGTATGGAATTACATATTTGTTGTTATACGTTAACAGATGTTTTAAAATAAAACTATAATAAAAAGCAACTTTGTTTTTTGAATCTATAATCATAGGCTTTCGGGTACACCTGTTTTCTACGTTGAATGATGATTCAACAGAAATTCACGTGACTTCAATTACTTTTTAGAATCGTTATCAGAATGACGCAACTTTCTTTGGACATGTGTATGTAATCAGTACGCCTTGATAATAAAAGAAAGCTACTGGTTCTTTCAGAAAGTGCAGTGATATGATGATTGGTTATTATTGCCGTGTAATAACATTACAAACTGCCATTCATAAAAAGGCTATGACAACATGTTTATTACACTTTCACACTTATTCACGTATTCTGTTTCGCAATGTGCGCCTTTAAGATATGTTATCTTTCGCTGATGTCATATCCTAATCCTAATAATCTTTAATTTATATTTAACAAAGATGTGAATGTTTTCATGCTGTGATAATTCTGTAATTTGTTAAGTAATAATATGAACGTTAGTTCTAAAAACTGTATTATTACTATGAATAATTGTAGTAACTCAGAATAAGAAGTATATGAATTGAACAAATGAAGAATCGCAGCTAATAGAAGTTAAAATTATTTTCATTAGTATTTCGTTAATTATTAAATCCACAACAATAAATATTAATATCTTCCTATTCAGAATGCAACAGTTTTTCGAATTTTAATATACAGGAAGAGCCACTAACTCTATCCATCTGATATATCTCCGCTGTTTTTAATAATATGAGAAAATGTTACTTATAGACATTGTATGGTATCAAGGGAGACGTAATACGGCTCGCCCAATTTTTGTCTGACAATGAGTGGAAGCATGGAGCAAATTTCAAGGTCATCTGTATTTTTTTTAAACGCGACGTTACATTTCTTTATCGCAGTGTGACAGTCTGTATTTAAGCGATTTCAGCAAGCTATGTAATAGAAGTAACTCATTGTCACTGGAAATCGTAAAATAATTATTATTACTTTGGAATTGTCGAATCAATGGCAGTGTCTTATCGTCACTGAATTTATTCAAACATATGTTGTAACGGTACACTGACTCTGATTTTGTATGTAAGCAATAGTAGTAACAGTTTATAACTAAGTCCATAGTTCACAACTATAGTATAAAAATATTTGGAATGTGCTTTAACAGAAAATATGCTTCTAAAAATTATAATTTTTATTTAACCGAAGTTATCGTACAAAATACTTTCTTACCCTTGCAGCGCTACGAACCCATATATGCGTTCTGAAAAATCGTTCATCATGCGCTATGAACGCATACATATATATGTTCTCACAAAACCATTAAATTTTGGCTATGAACGCATACATCCCTGTCCGTAAGCCATGGGACACCTTGCCATTTCGGAATAAATCTGGATTACGATATAGTAGACTTGGTTACTTATTTCGAAATGAACGGTTCTTTTAAAAACATTTATGTTTATACAACATATTTTTAATGATATGGTTAGTATTCTGTTATAATTAATGTAAAAAAAACCTGAAATAGTTATAGTACGGTTCAAGACCAGTTTTTCAATGCGCTAAATTTGAGCGACGTTTGTTTCGATGTTGTGATCTGTAGACACATTTGCAACGATTCTGGACAGAAATCCAAGAAGAAACACCAAAAAAATGACCGCAAGACTGCCAGGGTTATTTCGAGTTATCATCTGGAAATGCTGACCATACATCAGTGAGCAAATTTTAAACTTCGTATATATAGTTTTCAATATATTTTAACATTTAGAAATAGTATTCAGTGTAAATAATTTGTAAATAATAGTTTGATTCAATATAGTGGGTGTTTAATAATTTTAATTTAAACGTATAGCTGAAATTAATAAGTATCGCATGACTTATGGACGGGAGTACATATATACATACATATGTGTTCGATACCAATGATGCTTTTATGACTAGAGATGAAAACAAAACAGATAGTAAGAAATAGTTTACATACTGTTCGCTTGTGACATGCTTTATTAGTGCTGGCTTTTGTGGGCATTTATTATTCTTATATTAGTTATTTCAGGTACAATCAATATATTTTGCATCGAAAGTTTAAGTTTCTTCAGCTCAGCGTGTACTTTGTCGTAAAAAGTCGGCAAACCACAGCACACACTTAACGTTGCAGAACTCAGCGCTGAAAGGGTTAACGGAAGAATTGAAACAGTACAAAAAGTAAAGTTTAATAATATTTTATATATTTAGTGTACACTGTCCTGATTTCAATTTCGATAATCAGTATGATAAAAAGAGCACAAATACAAAAATTATGTTTTTCATTATCAATTTTTATACATATGAATCAGCATGTAATATGTACAAATAAACCACATTCATACAACACACACATTAATATAAACCCTACTAAAAAACTATGTCCTACTTGTAAAAGAAGATTATGCTATTAGTGAAAACAGTAGTCTACACAGACGGCGCGAAAGGTACTCATATTGTAAATATATTTTTTTTTATTTAAAATAATTAAATTACTTCATGTGACAATAAATCATTCGTGAAATATTTGGTCACGATTACATATTACCAGAGGCTTTTCAATAAAAAATATGTTACACATGCCAAATAGATGGTTAGTATTAAACATATTTTCTTAGAAAAAAAGAATTGTTCCTTGGAAACAGTACAACTAATTGATTGAAAAATTGCAACTAATAGTCCATGAGAATAACATATTAATACACTAGGCAGATGATGAATCTATATGAAAAAAAATAACCGAAAACGAAGAATGAAATTATTTTGGGGGTTCGTTTTCGAGAAAGTTGTGTTAAAAAGTAGCCCATTACGTATGTACTTGATTGGATACCAGATCTTGCTAGGAATTACTATTTCAATTCGTTTTTGTCGTCATTTACATTATCGACAGTATATTTATGAATGATTCTAATAATTAACATTTGCATTAATGTATACAATTTTTATTTCTACTGCGCATAAAAATTTAAAAATGTGAAAATATTGTGAAAGTCTTATAATATTAATTAATATTAATTAATACTATAAAAGCATGAAAGAACGAATTTAAGTACACGTGTAACTGGTCATTTTTAATCTCCTTTCTCATTTTTCTCAAAACTATTCTTCATTTTCGTTTAAAATTACCTTCTGCTCGGATACACCAAACACACTCTATATATTATTGTATACTATTGCAGGAATAACGATATTAGGGTCCCAAGATCACTTCTTCTCAATCTTGACAGATGATTGGTCTTATCCGTCTAACGAATTTAATGTATCTCTCACTTTTATTTCATCCCTCAAAATGTTAAAAGATTATAACTGAAATTTTACCTGCGTCGTACTTCCGCATGTCTGATTACAATTAAAACAGAAACGACCTTGAACAGCCTAATTTCCTGGCCCCTAAACTAAATAATGTACGCGCACTGTGATTAATTTACATATTCAACCAAAAGTGAGGACTCAATTTGACCTGGCAGATGCAACCTGAGTAATTTTAGACGTTTTTGTAGCACATGCTCTGAAGTAATATCTCTCATGTAAATTCTGTTATCACGGAAGTCCAATGCTTCTGCAGAATTTATGGAATTGCATTAACTTTTGATTTTATCCAGCTTTAAGAACATTCCATCTTTCGGGCACAATACAAACGCAACTGGATTATACACGTACGGAATTGGCGTTGTATCGCAAACGTCCACTGTATAGTTAAGAATGATTTTTATTATCCCGATCTTCGACTGAAACACTGCAAAACGCGCACCTGGAACAAAAAGAAGCCAAAAGTTTAGTGGAGAAACAATCAATGTTCGTCGATCAGAGGAGTAACAATTAACCCTTTGACTACGAAGCACCCGGAAATGACTCTGAATGAAAATCTCAATAATAAACAGCAAATGTCAACAAAAAGAGTATTCTCCTTTCTAAGAGACTCAATGCTGTATAACAAAATCTAATTCCACATAATATACTGGGTGTCCTACGCAATTGGGCCAAACTGTATCTTCCAAACGGTTAGAGATGGATAAAAATGCTGTAAGTCAAAATTAGATGGTATCCAATGATGCATAAGCTGGAAATAATTATATGCATTTTTATGCATTGTTGCACCTGGAACATGCAATTGCATCCTTTTTTTAAATAGAACCCTATAGTTTTGACTATACTAGTCGATGCAGTTTTTTAATCTTTTCAAACAAGTACTAGGATACCTATGCCCTAAACCTACTAGTTCAAAAGTTGAAACTATAGGGTTATATTACAAAGCGGGGTGCAATTGCATTTTTCAGATGCACCAATGCATAAAAATGCATAATATTATTTCCAGATTATGCATCATTGCATACCATCTAATTTTGACTTATAGCATTTTTGTTCGTCTCTAACCGCTTGGAAGACACATCTAGTCCCACTTGCGTGGAACACACTGTATTCGTCCCGTAGTGTCATTGCTAATAACCATCTATGTACACGCAGTTGATGTGCACCGTCATTCGCTGTTCGCTATAAGCGAACATGTTGCGATGGGCACATTTTGGTGCTGTTCGTAACAAACGGGCATTTCACGTTGAATGCCTTTTGTTTTTGTTCACAGTCAAAGGATTAATTAGCACAATGGGGGGACATCAGAATATGTAGGTAAAAACGTGTTGAGTGGTATATTTTTTCTACGGGATGCTAGTAACAAGATGAACTCAAGCACACCATATCGTGTACGGCTTCCTCGAAGGACTTGCGAAATTTGCAACGTGATCGATTATAATCTGTAAGTAAATTTTTTCGAAAAGTGTTATTAAGTAAGTGTAAGTGTTAAAGTTGAATTAAAAATATGCACAGCGCTCGGGGATTAAATTAGTTTTGTGATGGGTGCAAGCGTTTTGGAAAGTTCAAGGTCAACCCCATTTTCTTTTACATGGTATCATACAACTATTTACAATACTTTTCAGATAAATTGATTATTCTGATTATTCTACATAAAAAACTAAAGTAAAGGTTTAAATAATCTGTCATAATCTAAAAAAGTATAGTATGCCATTTAAAGAAATTAATTTGAACTTGAAATATCCCTTACTCACAAGAAACAATTGACATGCAACGCCACCATTCAAATCAAACATTTGTATCAACTATTTCTTTTTGTATCTTCAGTCATTTATGAAATAATTCCACGTATTCAGTTAAATTGGGCATACTGTAAAAATAGATATAATTTCGAAATATTTTGAAACAAACTATGTATACGTACCGACGCAGTTTCTTGGGCCATCACCGAAAGGTATGTAATGCATGGGATGTCTTGTTTTCACTACATCTTCCTCGAACCTTTCTGGATCGAAAGCATCTGGATTCGGGTAAATGTTCGGATCTCTTTGAATAGCATGTACAGGTATCCACACTGTCGTTTTCTTTGGAATCGATAGTTTCGTATTTTGGAAGGTATAATTTTCGGTTGATTTTCTTATTAAAAACGCTAACGGTGGATATTTTCTTAGTGTTTCTGCAAGAAAAATAAAAAGAACAATCGTTTTAAAATATAAAAACAAATTCTTGTTATGCAAATAAATGTCAGTTCAAAATGACATTTAAGTCTTTCCTTTGCTATAACAACTTACAGAATTTAAACGGTGAATCGATTTCATTAAAATAATAGGAACTTCGAACATAATATTGATGGAAAACATATTTTGCATATTTTTAATTTATCGTAAATCAACGTTTAAATCGATTATAATTATTTGTTAATGACAGACCAAGAATCGTCTTCAACCAAATAAACATTGGAAATTTCGTTTCAGAATTTGGATGAAATTTTATTTTGCATAATATTCTGTGACTATGTCCCTGAATACACATTCTTTTGTTTGTAAGTGTGCCATCAGATGGAAATAAACATGGTAAATCACAAAAAAACATAAGTAAGACATGGTTTCGAACCATAAATAAAACAGAATTGATGAATGTACCGTAATGTATAGTGAAATTTGTAATGAATATGTTTGTAGACTGAAAGACATGGTAAAAGTATACTATAATTTATTTTGTCGAGTAACATTATTACTTCTTTTCATTTAATTGTTAATCGATTATTTGTATTAAACGAAACATTTCTGTAAAATCTCATATCACAGGATAAACTATAAACTATTTACAAACAATCATCAGCGCTCAAACTTTATAATTAACATTCTCTTCTTATTTATGTAAAATAACAGTCACATCACATATTTTTTAAACTAATTGTAAGTATACTGTCAGAATAATAAGACGAGAGTTTTATCAGCAACAATATAACCATTTTATAAATAAACCGAAAGATTTTTAATCTGTTATTTTTTCAGTACAGGTGGTAAATATTTTAGAGAGTGATTTCTCAGGCGAAAATATGTCGAAAATCAAGATTAAGGAAATTGCGGTGGAGGCTTCGTTTTTTGTTATCGATGCTTAAAATCTCGGTCTGGCGCGCCTGTAGCACGGCAATCCGCCGTGCATGAGGCAGGTCAGCTACGGTACATCCAGTGGCGGCGGACGCTCGACAGATTTACCATGTAAACGCACAAATGTCCTAGACTAACATACTTGTGTAACACACTTGTTTTGCAGAACAACTTCGGTCGAGATCGCAGAGGCTGCAGCTACTCTCGTGTTATCATTCGACGTCAGTAGCCCCAGATGCGTAAATTTTATTTGTCTGCAGACTTTAATTTACACTTTTTAATTTAGATAAACTTGAAGATTGAATAAAAGCTCCGTTTGTATTTAACTCCCAGAATTTGGAATTAACCTCGCGGACGGGATAATTGTGGTGCGTCTAATACACCTGCACACTCGCGACTAAAATAATCGCAGCGTGCGTATGTACGCGTGTGGGTGATTTTTGAGGACGAAATTGTGTATTGGGAGTTGCATTCACCCTCCCTACTTAAAAATCTCGACGGGCGGGTTCTGATATGCTCTTGCAGATTTTTATGAGTGGCAGCTTTAACAGTTTGAGTGCGACATTGCACTAGCTGACAATGGCATACATTCTAAATTTTTATACAAAATTAATATAACTATAAATTTTAATCTTTTTTTAATCAATAATGTCAATAACTTCCATAACTTTTTTACTGCTACTATTAAACCTTATTAAATATATACATTAATACTATACATGATCAGATAAATAATGATTGAATTTTTGTGTCACTCACATATGGTTGACGTGACACTCGAAGTGTTAATGCCGTACAACGTGACGTGTGTGCTTTTTCATAAATTATCGCAAGAACGTTGGTCGTATCGCATGGTATCGTGGGTTATTGTTCCTGTCACGTCGGTAAGTATGCGTTTTAGTTCGTAAATTTGTCGTGCGTTCGCCGCCACTGGATGTTCCGTGACTGACTTGCGTCACTCACGACACCTCACGCCGAATTGCCGTGCTACAGGCGCTCCAGAACCGAATTTTGAAACATCAATAACTAAAAGAACGAAACCTCCACTGTAATGTCGTCACTTTTCATTTTCAACTTATTTTGGCCTGTAAAATCACCCCCTAAACTATTTACCACCTGTATACGCTTATTTTCAAATAAAACAGTCTCATTCACAAGGATAAAACATCACGTGGCATATCGCTTATGTTCACCAAGATTGCTCTCCGTTCAACATAAAGACAAAATTGTTTACATTTAAAATAATTACGGTTATCGTGTGTTATTTTAAAAAAACAAGGCATTGAAATATTGAAGAACGCGTCTGATTTCATGATACGTACCCCGGAATACTTTATCCAAGTATTTCATTTCTTTGATAGTCTCGTACGACCAGTCGCCCTTGTGTTTCTCGTTGTACTCTTTAAGTTCTTCTCGCAGTTTGTCTTGTACTTCATGATTCTGAGCTAGTTCGTAAAGAGCATGGCCGATGGTGGTGGACGAAGTTTCAAAGCCAGCCGCGAAGAAGACGAACGCTTGCGCTACCAGCAGGGTCCTGGTCAATTCTACAAGATAACAAATGATATTAAATGTTTTACTGTCGATTTATTAAATATCGAATGCACGAGGGCTAAACAGTAAAGTTCAACGAAACATAATGTGCAGCGACAATAATAATTCCGTATAACATTAACATGGAAATTTTGCAAGTATTCTTACCGATCTCGCTCACTTTTTCTGGGTGCTTCTCGAGCTCCAAAAGCGTGTTCATAAAATCGGGCCTGACAACGTTATTCTGTTTTCTATACTCCATCGTCTCGGTAGTAATTTGCATGAAGAACTTAGTCACTTCGTCATAGGGTAGAACATAACTGAGTAAATTGTACAGCCAGGGTGCACATTCCTTCATCCTAAACTTGATGACCGCCTTGGTATGAGTAGCAAAGATTTCTTTGCCCATTCGGCGGAATTCGCTCTCCTTTTCCGACAAGGAACTCATATCGATTCCAAAAGCACAGCTACCTATCACGTCGGTTGTAAATCGCGCAGCCAGTTCTCTGACATCGATGGGATCTCCTTTCGCCACCAAGGCGTCCAAATATTTATCGAGATGTTCAGCACAGTCGAGGATCAGGGAGAAGGTTCCCTTGAGCTTGCCGGATGTGAACACTGGGGAGAACTGCGTCCTCAGCGGTCGCCATCTTTTGGCCTCCAGAGAGAAAAGATGAGCGGACAATGGCTCAGCCTGTGTTCATTAAACAATTTCATTTAATGTTGCATACTAACTGCCCGAAATTAATTGGATAGTCAGGATAAACATTAGGAAACCCGTTCTGTGATGGTTCTGGGATAAGTGCCATGCTGTCCCTCATGATCCTCTTCCCAAAAGAGATCATTCGCTTGCCATGTGTAAACACTCTAATACTTGGTTTAACCCTGCAAGTGTACCCCATCAAAACGAAGAACTTGAATGTCTCTCTTCTAATTTCTAATTTCTGCTCCAATCGTATTAATTATCGTTTGAATTTGTTCTTACTTTTTTAAAACTTATATTTGTATTATATTGCATTAATATATCTTTGCATTTTACTAATAATATATTCATGAAAATTAAAGCGAATTTTCTTGGGCTAATATAGCGGTACCTGAAATCACCTTTTACGTTCAAGAAAAGATGGGTATCCTTTAAGGACTAAATAATCAGTTAGAGACATTCATCTAGTCATAAGTTACGGAAAAGGTAAATAGAGTCGGCACCTCTGCCTTTGAACTATCCCTAAAATACGCCGTCGCTAATATATCGTACCGAGAGTTTCATTTTATCGCGAAGGAACGGGTCGATATGATTTTCTACGGTTCTAGAGCAAGTTTTCGAATTATAATGAAAAAGGTCACAGCTTTTTCTTTATATTTCGAAAACTATTGATTCTTCAAATCTGCGTCTTCATAGAAATATAAGCATCGTTTAAAACGTCATTCGTCAGGCTGTACCGACAACATTGAGATTGTTTGAATTTTGTCAGTATTGTTTGTATACTTTTGACTTGTGTATACACGAACACTCCTTCATTGTACCACGAATTGTTTATTACGCACTTACTGTTTCAGCTATCATGAAATCGCGGTCTGCGAATTTCGAGAAGTCCTTGATGAGGACGTCCTTGATGTAGTCGGAATCCTGAACGATCAGAACGGGCGTTCTTCTCGTAAATATTCCGACGAATGGTTCATTCTTGTATTGATCGCGAATCTTTATCAGGAAATCGGCGATAGCCATCTTTCCCAACATATTCACCAGAATATTGCCAAAGACTGGTATCGGCTCTGGTCCCGGTACACCGCGGCTCTTCCAAAAGTTGAAATTCGCCGTGAAATAATAATACAGTGCCAAAAGCGCCGCTGCGATGCCGCAGAAGATTTCAAAATTGGTAGCCATTTTGGTTCACCGTGCGTCGATTATTCAGCGACCAAAGATTAGTTGATCATCTCCTGCAAAACAAAACAAATTCATTCTTATGGCAATCTGGTAAGCGTTGGCTGTAGTTGAAAAAAAAGTGTTTCTTTATTGAATAACAAATTTTTATTTCTATGAAATTGCAGAACTTCGTAAAGGTTTAAAACTTTGACTCAATTGCGAAATTGTAACGGGTGCCGACATTATGAGCTTAAAATTGATCACAATTTTATGTAAGTATTGTGTGTATAACTTTTATTAACGAAAGAATACACCTCGTGTATTTAATATCTCAATTAACACGTACATAACGGCAGCGTTTTGTCATTCAAATAAATATAAAATCTGAATAGTGTTTTTTAAAATATCCAGTTTGTAATTACTTATTGTTTGACTTTGCGATACATTTATCTATTAGGAAATAGTACAATGATCGAAAGAAAATGTTGAATATGTTGTAAATAAATAAGGAATCACATCCGTAAACGATGAGCAATAGCGAAACACATATTAAGAATGCAGGAGGAACAAAAGTAACTTATAAATATCGCATATTGAAAAAAAATATTATGAAAGATTGAATTTCGTACTAAATAATGGGACTGCTTATATACATGATTTTCTAATCTTTTTGAACAGTGTATACACGGTTGACCGAAATTTGTTACAACCGAGAAAGCTAACTATTCTACACCACAAAATAAGTCAAATTGATAAAATGCACTTTTTTCAATAAAGCTTTTGTTTATGAGACGAACAAGTTTAAAGACTGATTTTTTAAATAGTTACTTCTCATATACTTGAGAACCATAGAATCAATCTTTCCTCTGTTATATCACGAATGTTTGCCCACTCTGTATGCATATCTTACTATTATAATAAAGAGACAGAGTTTGTTTGTATGTCCGCAAAAATCTCAAAAGCTACTAAATCAATTGTCATAAAATTTTCACAATAGCTTCTTTACACTTTTCGGAGTGTCATAGGCTATATTTTATCGCAAAATACATAATATATATCGAGAAAAAAACATGGGATTACTATCTGTCGGCGTACCGGCGTGCCGTCCACGGAGGCGTACTTCACACACAGCTGCTAGATGGCAAAGCTTGGCGCCCACGCACACGAAAGAGAATTTGCTTACAAGATATACTTGTTAGCTATAAGATATAAGGAAGAAAAAACAATATTTCGAATTCTAAAAGCAGAAAAATCGCGGGCAAAGCCGCATCGAGTGCACGTTAGTATGCAATAAAACAGAATAAAATTTATTAATTGTGTTTTTGAAGGCAGAACTTTATGAGAATGATAATTCTGCAGGGATAAAAAATTTGTGTATATGCATGTGTGTGTGTATGTCAACTGGTCTCCGTACCCGATTGCGTTTCCGCGTGTGTGTGTGTGCGTATACGTGTGGATGTCCGCATCGCGATGGTAAAGCAGGGCCCGAGCGTTCCCGGTCGTCGCAATGACGATTTATCTCACAATCAGTGTGTAACGACGAAGAGTTGTTTAGAAAAAAGCAATTGACGACGAGACGCTGCCATAATACGACTGATTGTTTAAATCGTTAAAATTGTTCAGATTAATTCAACAAAGTATATTCATTTAATATAAAATTCCTACACACAGTGGGAGCGCGTGCCGGGATATGGACATAGCCATTTGAATGGTCTGTGAAATTACGACAAATGTGAATTTTAACGATATTCGACGCGGTTACGAATATTATGACGTGGCACGACAAACAACGTGAAGTAAACGGTGATACGTGGAAGACGCGAGAACGACAATCCGAACAGTGCGTTGAAGTTATGTTCAATGAAATTGTTTGTAACAAGAAACCAGAATAGCTATACCGTGGTTGAACTTAAAAACATTCTAAGGTTGTAAGGTTTAAGCACTAAAGGGTGTAAAGGCGAATTTACTAATCGATTAATGACGAACAATGCAGACGGTGAGTGGTTGAACAGTGTTAGAAGTGCGATGATTTCGACGAGTGAATGCGATAACGCCAGCGGCGGCAACGTTCCGCGAGACGTGGACGTGAACGATGTACCGCAAAAAACGGCAACAATTAAAGAAAGCGAAGAGAGTCTTCCACGACAAGGGAACGAGGCTGGGAGAACTCGACAAAGCACGAGCGACCAAGAGACGAGGCAGCAACAACAGATCGAATTATATCGACGAGGAAAGGAAGTAGCTGAAAAGGAGCTTGCATTGGTCCGACGTGAAATCGACCTGCTTCGTAGATTTCAAAACGATGGTGTACCGAGTTGTAGTCAACGTGTGACATCACCTCCGGTACCAAGTCATAGCCAACCTACGACGGAGTCAGCAGATGACGATCGTTCTATACCGGCTATGCTACCACCGAAACTGAACATAACAGTTGTAGCGGAATTACTGAGTTATTTTAATGGTAATTCTGAAAATTATGGGACGTGGGAGAAGCAGGTGAGATTTTTGAGGAACACCTACAATCTCAGCGACGATCTAACGAAGATTTTAATTGGTACCAGGCTTAGAGGACGTGCGATGGAATGGTTTCACTCGAAGCCCGAGTATATCGGGATGACGACGGATCAGCTTTTCAATGGATTACGAGGTACGTTTTATCATCGTCCAAGCAGAATAACATTGAGGCGGCGTTTTGAAGAAGGGGCATGGAGAAGGAACGAGACTTTCCACGATTACGTCCAAGATAAAGTTATAATGGCGAATCGTATCGCTGTAAACGACGGCGAAGTTCTAGGATGTATCATCGACGGCATATCGAACCGGAATCTTCGCGACCTAGCCCGAGTGCAAGGATTTACGAGGGTGGACGAAATTATACGAGAGTTCGACGAGATATCGTTACGGGACAGGAGTCATCCGTCGGTGACTTTCAACTCAAGGTTCGACGGCAGGGACGGTAATTTGAAACGTAGGACTGACACAAACATTAAAGGTGATATAAAGGAAGCAGGTGAGAAAAGAGACACGAGTGCTAGAACAGACTATAGTACGACGAAGCGATGCTTTAATCGCGGACACACAGATCACGTACGTTCAAATTGTCCAACAAAGCAGAGAGGTTCTAAATGCTTCGAATGTAATGATTACGGTCATATATCGCGCAATTGTCCGACGAACAAGAATGCGGCGCGAAATGAATGTGCGGTTCTGCAGTCTCAACGACCTAAGTCTACCAAAGACGTATTGGTGAACGATGTATCGGTAAAGGCAATTATAGATACCGGTAGCGATATTACGATGATGCGTGCGAATGAATTTATTAGAATAGGCTCGCCGCTACTTGAGAACGAGAAAATGCCGTTTCGGGGTGTAGGTACGGAACAAAATTCGACGTTAGGCAGATTTTACGCGAAATTAACGGTCGACGGCAATTCTTATCCTATATCCATCCATGTAGTGTCAGATGACATTTCGAGACACGAACTTTTAATTGGCAACGATTTCCTTGACTCAATAGAATTAAATGTAAAGCGAGGAGTGTCTACGATTAAGCCTTTGAACGACGACGACTGTACTTTTGCAGAAGTATGTCAGGTTGGTGTAGGTCCCGATCAAGCAGTTAGCAATGTTGATTTATCTCACGTGCAAGACATTGCACTAAGAAAAGCGGCACAGGCGCTAGTTGGTAACTATAAACCGGAACAAACAAACGAAGTCAGTATACGAATGAAAATAATTTTAAAAGACAATGAACCGGTTTATTTAAGTCAGAGACGACTATCCATACCGGAGAGAAATGAAGTAAACGCGCAAATTGACGAGTGGTTGGAGAACGGTATTATACAACCATCCGTGTCCGAGCACGCGAGTCCAGTTATACTAGTTAAAAAGAAAGACGGTACGAACCGACTCTGCGTCGATTATAGGTTCCTAAACAAAAAGATAGTTAAGGATCGGTATTCCCATCCCCTTATCGAGGACCAGCTAGACGCGCTGCAAAAGGCGAAGATATTTAGTACGCTAGATTTAAAGAACGGGTTTTTCCATGTAAAGATGGATGAGTTAAGTACAGCATATACGGCGTTCATAGTCCCTGACGGACATTATGAGTTTCTCAGAGTTCCGTTCGGACTATGCAATTCACCGGCGGTGTTTCCGAAATTTATCAATATTGTTTTCAAAGATCTTATTCGTAGAGGTGTAATGTTAGCCTATGTGGGCGATCTGATAGTGCCATCAGTCGATTACGAAAGCGGGTTAAAGAATCTTGAATGCGCGTTGGACGTGGCTAAGCACAGTGGACTACTTATCAATTGGAAGAAGTGTAGTTTATTGCAAACGAAAGTCGAATATTTGGGTCATGTAATCGAAAATGGATGTATCCAACCTTCGGGGCGTAAAACCAAAGCCGTAAAAAGCTTTCGAGTGCCCGCCACGGTTCGACAAGTCCAGTCTTTCTTAGGTCTAACCGGGTATTTTAGGAAGTTTATACCGGGATATTCTATTATCGCAAGGCCGTTGACTAATCTGATAAAGAACGAAACAAAATTCAAGTTCGTCGCTAAAGAAAAAAACGCTTTTGATCAGTTGAAACTTGTACTTGCTAACAAACCCGTGTTGAATCTGTATAGAGTAGGTGCGGAAACCGAACTGCACACAGATGCATCGGTTCACGGATATACCGCGATTCTGATACAACGGAGCAGCGAGGACGGTGCGCTGCACCCGATATACTACGCGAGCGCTAAGACTACTGTAGCTGAGGAAAAATATACAAGTTACGAGCTTGAGGTTCTTGCGATAATTAAATCATTAAAGAAGTTTAGAGTTTATTTATTGGGTATACCATTTAAAATTGTAACCGATTGTCGTGCGTTTACTTTAACGATGACGAAAAGAGATTTATGCGTGCGCGTGACGCAATGGGCTCTTTTATTGGAAGAATTTCATTACGAGATCGAACATCGTCCAGGAAAAAACATGTTTTACCTTGATGCGCTAAGTAGAAACCCGTTGTCAACGTGTTTGCTTATTGGCGAGAGCGACGACGAATTAACAATCCCAATCAAGAAGGTGCAAGGCGACGACGAAGATACGAGAAGAATTATAGGACATGTTGAAAAAGGACTGGTCAGCGACTATGTTATGCAGGGCGGACTGTTATTTAAAGTGGTTGATGACGATTACCGTTTGGTTGTCCCAAACAGAATGCACTCACGGGTAATAAGACGAGCACACGAGAAAGGGCATTTTTCCGTTGCCAAAACGGAATGCATCGTCAAGCAGGACTACTATATTCAGAATCTACATGCAAGAGTCGAAAAGTACATTCGAAACTGTATCGACTGCATTGTAGTTGCGAAGAAGCAGGGAAAACAAGAAGGGTTCCTTAATCCAATTGACAAAGGTGAGAGTCCGCTCGATACGTTCCACGTGGATCACTTAGGTCCGCTGGCTTCGACGAAGAAAAATTATAAGCATATACTCGTAGTGGTTGATAGCTTTAGCAAATTCACCTGGCTGTACTCCACGAAATCCACAAATACAGCTGAGGTACTCGATCGCCTCAAGAAACAAGCAGTAGTGTTTGGAAATCCGCGAAGGATCATCTCCGATCGAGGCACGGCGTTCACATCAGAAGATTTTAAGGAATATTGTAAACACGAAGGGATCCAGCATGTGTTGACTACAACGGGAGTACCGAGAGCAAACGGGCAGGTTGAGCGCGTTAATCATACGCTCGTACCGCTCTTGACGAAACTGGCCACTCCAAAGCCGGAGGACTGGTATAAGTATTTAGGTATTGTGCAGCGATATTTAAATACGACGGTTCATCGAAGCATTGGTACAACTCCGTTCCACTTACTATTTGAGACTCAGGCACGATTGCATGAGGATCAAAATCTTCTGGAATTGCTGGAAAATGAATGGGCTGCATCCTTTCAAGAAGGCCGCGATAAATTACGAGATCAAGCGAAAGAAACAATCTCTAAAATACAAGAAGAGAATCGACGAATATTTAACAAAAAACGGAAAGAAGCACTATCATACCAAGTAGGTGATTTGGTAGCCATAAAACAAACGCAGTGGGCACCGGAGCTAAAAGTTGCATCGAAGTATCTCGGACCGTATGAAATCACGAAAACGTCGCGTAATAATCGCTACCTAGTTTACAAAGTGGGCGAACACGAAGGTCCCCAACACACATCAACAGTTGCGGACTTCATGAAGCCATGGGTAAATGAAACAAGTGATTTTGAATTAGAACAAGACGAAGGAGAGGAAGAAATTTGAGACGATTTGTCTTACAACGAAGAGTTGCTTAGAAAAAAGCAGTCGACGACGAGACGCTGTCAAAACACTGATTGTTCAAACCGTTAAAATTGTTCAGATTATTTCAATAAAGTATATTCATTTAACATAAAATTCCTACAATTGTATAGCCAGAAACATTATGAAAAGACGTAGTATTACGTAATCAGCTATTACCCGTACCTTACAAAAGGATGTATTTTTATCTTGACGCCTGCGAAAATGTTAATACAAACCAGCCCGGTATTATTATATTTAAAACAACTGACAAAGAAATTCCTCGAAAATGCTTTTGAATGATACAAAATTACTTGTAGGTTATGCATAATATTGTACTTTCACATTTTTCATAATTTTCTATGAACTTATAATGTCGGTATCAGAACATTTTCCGTGATATTTACTATTCATTCTTCGATATGTACGCATAATTCAAAACGTTAATACAGTACTGACTCGTTCAGTGCAACAAATCTGGTCCGCCGATTCGCAATAAACGAATTACTATAGTTAAAATTAGTAAAAATACTACGTAGATACATACATGAATCATCTCGGGAATATAAAAATACTTTTGTAAAAAATTATTGAGAGTAATCTTATAAAAAACTGTTTTGAACCAGTTCTTTTTTTTTTAATTTTCTGTTGCTTTTCTGCGTGTTCACAGGTCATGGCATTGGATTATTTCTCGTTGCGGCATGAATTATTCCTAAATTATTCTGTATTTGAATCACGATGTCGTATCACGCATGCAATTGAATACAGCGGCCTCGAGACCAGCACAAAGAACATATCCTTTTTATAAACTAGCATGGCGTAATTACGTACGTAATACAGATTTAAGTGCAGTATCTCCGACAGGTATAGTTATTACAACAAAAACTGGTTTTGTTATGAATTCACACACGTGCGCGTGAGCGCGCTCTTCTTCAGGATGGCCCACGCAACTGGTAGAAATCATAGCTCTTTCGTGAACTAACAATTTTTCAAACACTTTACCTCAATCCCTTTTTACGCAGAATCATTCATCTATTTCCTCTGATCTTTTTTCCTAATTACACTGAGTAAAAAGCTATGACTTGTAATAGTCGTATGGACCACACTATACAATACATATTGTATACATGTAGAAATAAACATTATTAATTTTAAAGAAATTAATGAATTCGTATATGAACAAT
This sequence comes from Macropis europaea, assembly GCA_916610135.2. Lineage (NCBI taxonomy): Eukaryota > Metazoa > Arthropoda > Insecta > Hymenoptera > Melittidae > Macropis > Macropis europaea. The sequence goes on from OU744344.1 coordinate 40,610,980, forward strand.
TCTAATTTGGTAATGGAAACTAGTTAAGGTAAAGATATAATTAATGAGTAAAAAAAGCTGCTTTGTCATTGAATTCAAATTATTCTACTTTAAACTGTAATTTCTATTAGGAGTTGGATGAACATGGAAATCACAAAATAATTTATTTATTCTCATATTCTACTCCCTTATATTTTATTGGTGCATTGATATATGAATAATAATGTAAATAATGGTGTCGATTTTTCCATAAATTAAAAATGTCATCAGCAAAAGTTATATTGCAGTATTAACAGTACTAACATTACCATCATGTTAAACTCTCTTTTAAATTAATTATAACTTAAAATAGATAATTTTGTAAAGAGTAATTGCATGTAATGTATACGGAAATCGGTTTTATTCATAATTACCTAATTGACAGAGAATGAGGAATTACTTCACTGACAATGAGTGATTTATATGTTTGTACACGTCACATAAATCCTAATTACAATGAAACACATGGATCTGCTTTGACAAGTCCATTTTATCGACTTTGTGAATATTTTTATCGACCCTATTGACACGTCCTGCTTTCGGAATACTCTATTCTAAAAATCGAAAAAATCAGATATTCGTTAATAAATAATTTTTTAACCACTTTATGGACATTGGCACACGTGACGTTTAGTTTTTTTTCTAATTCGAATGCAGTAAAAGTTGTAACAAACATTGTGGTAAATAAATATTTGTATTATATTGAATAAACATAAGTGAAAAAATGAAATAATTTTTATCAATTTTAGTAAATTATTATATATGAATAAGTATATGCTAAAAAAATGAAATTACTTTTTTCGACTTCAGTAAATTTATCTCTGAAGAGATTAGTTATCTCTCTGTCTAGTCATATTTTAAATGGGTCTTGTGTTCTCCCAGACTAACCTAATTATCTTATCTCCATAACTAATTTATCGCACTGCTGTCGTACGTATCAGATTTTTTTACTTAAGTATGGTAATTTTCGGTTCTTACATCTTATCGACAGTAACATACATCAACAGGTGCGTTTTAAATGATTACACAAGAAAATCGTGATTTTTTGTTTACAGTGAAAACGTTTTGGAAACAAGCTGTACCATGTTTCTAACACAGTGAATGATCCAAAAATTAAGACACCATTTTGCTCATAATTGTGTAGGACTCTATTGCAGAGTGTTGCATACGTAGATCACAGCTGAAAATAATCGACGGTAATAGAGTAATTACAACTACATACTTGCTGATGCTGCGTAACGTAGGATAACTACATCGTTTTTCTAATCACATACCTTAGAAGGCCACGTAAGTTAGATAACTATGCGAAATGAACTAAATAAACAAAATTTGAAGTTCAAAAAGTACATGCAATGTTTCTAATCTTATTTGTGAAGCTTCGTTAGTGTTTAATAATATTGTTTAGTGTCTACATAGAAATATGCATTTCTATTTTTATATAAATAAAAAGATGGGATCACTTAAACAATTTTTTTTCTCTTCTACATATTGCAAAATTAAATGTCCTATTTCGCTAATTTCGCAGGCCAACATATACCTATTTGCAATATTTCTTTATACAGTACGACCTTGATTATCCGAACATCCGTCATCGAACAGTTGGTCATCATATGTGAGTTAGAGGTTAAAATTATCATCAGTGACACTATGTACCTAATTATATACCACTATGTATTTCATATTCTAAAGTAAAATTATAATTTTTATGCAAAACATAGTTACAACGTTAGTCACCTTTTTACAGATTAAAGTTCGAATAATCGAGATGCCACTGTACTACACGTCGATTACTGGCATTATTGTTTCGATATCATAAATTTTGAAAAGCCATTGCAGTGAATAGTTCATTATTATTGGAGATATAAATTTGCAGAAGTATTTAAGGATTTTTAAATGAAATTAAACAAGAATTGCAACGGATATGAAAATATACCAGTTTTTAAAATTATTAAAGTAGTGACCCAAAGCAGATATTACAAATATTATAAATATACTTATTCAATCAATACATGCTTTTTCTACGGACATCGCATATAAATAAAAAGATATGAAGTGTTTTAAATCAACAACAGCCACAAGTTAAAAACGCAGAAATTGTTATTCTGAATGCTTATTTTTTATTGGTTTGAATGATTAGAATATCTTATTTGGAAAAAACGATGTTTAAGAACATATAAATGCTACTATAAAAAAATTTTTTTATATTAACTTCGTTATCTATCATACAGAAAAGAATATTTAATTTAAACAAATGCAATTTGTATTTCGGAAGAGCACAACATTATTAAAAATAATACATTTATTGGTTTCATAGTAGGTACTGTACAGAAGTTGAGTTTTCTGTGACCACAGACTAACAATATGATGAAAATTCATATTCTTATCATAAACGTATGAAAAACGTCAATTTGTGAAAGAATCATATAAATATTTCATTCTGTATTTCCGATACATTATAGAGAGAGTGAGATTCTTATTTCCATTAAAATTTACATTATTATTTACTTGTACTTATAAAAAGCACAATTTTTTAAATTTTCAAACGCGTCATAAAACAAACTGGAAATATTTTTTTGCAATGAAAAATGAGCTCTGCCATGGTTTGCGGCAAGTGATAAGGAACGCACTAATTTCGAGGTCAGTCTCAGATTGGTGCTTCGCAATGAATATTCACAAGTCCTGGCAGAATAGTAGAAGCACCGGTGCTCTGTTATTATTAGGTTACGAATTTTTTCCAAATTTTGGTGCTCAGAAGCAATTAGCAGTAATGCAAAAATTGTTATATTAAGAAAATGTAGAATATTATTTAATGAAACACTCAGTTTCAGTTATCGTAGTTTCATTACTTTTTGATTATATCACCTGAATGGAACATCAACTTGTTGATGGAACTTCAGTTTATAATCACTAGACGATAAAACAGTTTTAAATTTATAAAAAAAAAAGTTGTTCAACACCAATTATTGTGAAGTACAATCAACATTTCGTGAAATACAAAGACGAGTATATCTTGTCGGAAGTATACTTCAAGACTACTGATGATTGTGCCACCGTGTAATCAAATAATCAGTTCGTTGCGTCACAATTTGTTACATTATGCCCGGTATGGGAGAAAACGAAAAAAAAACAATGCACGATACGTATCGGTCATTGAACCGACGATATAATTTAACGTCTCAGTGATAACACTTCACTTATACAATCATCAGTAATTATAATATATAACATTCACTTATACAATCATCCTGCGCAGACACTTAAACTTTCTTTTAAATCTTTTACGGAAAACTCGAAACAATGTTATCCAAACTAAATTGTTTGAATAAGACAAAGAACTTAATAATACACTAACTCAGATTCAGATAATACCAGTAAGGAAAATTACCCCATTATCAGACATGTGAGAACACAATAACACAAAAAGTATTATGTATTTTAATATGAATGACAAATTTTGACGAAATATGGATTACTAGCGATATTAAACCTTTTATTATTAAAAATAGCACAATTGCAGATACGAAGATATTTTGTATAAAAGAGTTATACTTTAATTACAGTCTGCCAGTGTCCATAATTTAGATCATACCTTAATACAGAAAATAATTATTTTTATTAATTTTTGTGAAAACATGTTACACATTTTTCTTCTGTCTATTGTTTAATGTTTTTGGTTTTTTTATAAAAGCGTCCACTAAGTAGTACAGACATATTTTTAATGTAACTGTTTCCAAACACAATATAATTCAATTCTATGAATGGAAAGTGCTATTATTTGACTCGTAGCTGTTCGTTGCATCTTCTGTATTATTTTCTGCAAGTCTTTTTATTTATCAATAAACCTGTAATACTGAATGTGATAAGTTAAAAGTACGTACTTTATAAACTATCTTATCAGAATCTCTCTGTTATGATCTCCATGACAGATGCCACAATCTTATATCGATTAAAGTTAATTATGAACTCAGTAATGAGTCAAATTATTTGATAAGTATCGGTTTCATGTACAGGATGCGAGGAAATTATTTGTCACAACCATCATAGCGTGATTCTACACCTTTGGATCAGTGGAGATTTGCTAAAAAAAAGTTGTCGCAAAATTGACTTTGCCCTTGAAATACAAGGTCAAATTTTCTTTCTTGCATCCTGTTCTACTCATCACGAGAACCAACTTTGTCAAAGAAACTATGCAAGTTGCAAGTCGACCGTTCTCTTGAAAAATAATGTTAAATTTCCAATAATTTTAACAGCTACTTTATTTACAGTATGTTTACATTTACAAGTTATCAACTAATATAATTGTCAGTTGAGTTCCTCTGTCGAGCCAAAAATATTTCAAATACCATCAGGCATAGGAAGCTAAACTTTTGTAGGCAGTCAGTTTTATCACAAAAGGCTGCATGAGTACCTTAGCGACTGGAAAATCTCTCCTGAATGGTGTTGATTTTTCAACGGGTTATAAACGAGTAAAAACAATAATTAAAACCACCTGGTCCATCTAAATTTAACTTATTTTTGTCCATCAAGTTAGTACTTGTTAATTGTTTTCTTCAATAAATATATTCTCGTACGAACTGTAAACGAGTTACTTTTATGTCTTGCAGTTAATTGTAACTGTCCCGTCAATTCTTTAGTATTGAAGTATACGTTTTACATTCCACTGTCGAATTTTTTTTGTGACTGTCTCAGACGAATTGGATATTTCATTTGTAAGAACCAATTTATTTTGCAAATCGTTTATTATTGAAAGGGCATATAGCCATATTTTCGGAAAAATGAAGTTACACGTTTAAACTGTTGTAGGTAACCTGAAGTTCGAGTTATGGGACCCGAAAAAACATTAAAAGTCTCTTTTGATAACTTCTATCGATTTCAATTGAAAAGACCGAATAAGCATTATTTTGAAGAAAATTAGGTAAAGTTTGTATTGCCTGGTGTCAAATTTTAAAAAACGGACGTACACCTTTTTAATAATAAACGATTCAATTATTGACGACCAATTTTCTCCTTCTTCCAATGTTTTCCTACGTTCTTCAAGGTATTAGAAATTACTCTTCTAATAATTTATAAATATTTGGAACAGAAGCTAATGAAACGTCTCCACAAACTCGTTTGTAACACTGATCACTAAAATTATGTTGCGTACCGTGATGTTCGTCGTGATGGTGAAAATATCACTAGCACCCCACACGCCTAATTAAATTTGTGTGAGTGATTGTTTTGTTTGATACAAGAATTGAACCAAGAAATCGGAGCATAGCTTTGTGCTTCATCTGATTTTAAAAGATTTTCTGCAGATGCTTGCACTAAATTTCACAGCTATGGGTAGCCAATCAGTGTCCAAAAGGTTCGAGAAACTCTGGATGCTAAACTTCACTAGTATCGGACGTGTGGTTACCTGGATGACGGCAATTAAGGAATCGTAGTCTACGTGTTTTTCGGCCAGGTATCTCCGGTTCATACTGAATGCGCACTTTTAGGAGTTTACGATACGTCGATTGCTATGGAATTTACAAACCTAAAAGTAATTAAGATAATCGTCACTGAAGGTTCTCAAATACTACAGAAAGTCTTCGTATCGCAAATTCAGTATAATTGTAGCAGCTATTACCCATGTCTTTATATGCATAGCTAAAGACAGCGGACGAATGATTAAAAAATCACAATTACAGTCGCGTCGGTGAGTTAACGACCAATATCACGCTCAAAAATTAAAGAAATAAGTGGGATAATATGTTTTAATGGGTTAATTCTTGTATATGTATTTAGTAGAGTGATACAATGAACAAATGATTATACAAAAATAACATAAATTTTCACAGGTAAAGAAACGAAAAATAAAATATGCAATATGACTAGAATGGTAGCGTCGAAAAGTAAGTTAACGCACCCAATTTTTTGTAATATTTTACAGTAAGTTATATTTTAATATTTTGTATGATAACCTTTTGCGGCTACAACGGTTTGTAGACGGTTTGGTATACTGTGGATTAATTTTTTAATTACATCTAGACTAATATTGTTCCATTCATAGTACAAAGCGTTAATAAAAGTTGTTTTCCTCCTTTCTGTCGTTTACAGTCACATTTCTTTTTAAATGGTCCCACAAATGCTCGATGGGATTCAAGTCCGGACATGTGGGAGCCATTTTAATATGTTTATATTGTTATCTTCAAAAAATTTCAGCGTTAGCTTCGTTTTCTGTTTAGAATCATTGTTCTGTTAGAAGACACAATTATTTTGTATTCCCATTTTTTGTGCAGAAAGAAACAGATTGTTTTGCAATATTTCTACGTATTTCACTGACGTCAATGATGACCAGGTTTCCAGCACCGTGTATATAAAAACACCCCCACGTCACAACGGAGTCACCTCCATGTTTAATGACTGTTTTTACATGTCGTCTTTTAAAACTCTTGCCGCTCTTCCTCCAAACATACTGCCGTCTATTCTTATTAAAAATTTCAAGTTTTGGCTCGTCACTCGAAATAACAGATTCCCAAAATTCAATTGGCTTTTGTAAATGTTCGGTTGTGAATTTCAAGCATTTTAGTGCATTATTCTAAGAAAATAATGGTTTTCTGCGACACACACAGCCATGAAAACCCACTTCCGATAAGCGTTTTTTTAGTCTATGTTAAACCTATTGGCAGCTCTAAATTTTCTTTTATTTTCGCGAGTCGTAATTAAAAGGTGTCGCTTTACTTCGCCAACAATACGACTATCGTAACGCGGCGTCGTCTAACGTTTTCTTCCTGTTCTTGGCAGTGATTCAGCGAAAAACCTGTCTCTTTGACACGATTACATATCTTTTTAACCCCTACTTTTGATAATTCGTATTCTTTTGCGAGTGAAGATAAGGAATATCCTTGTTTCCTGCGTTCAATGATTATCAATCTCTCTTCAGCAGACCGTTCCCCATTTCTTACCATGCTTAACAAAATATTAGTCGTAATTATTTCAGAATAGGTTATAGAGGCCGATAAATTACCGTAAGTGTTTCAATGTCTTTAAAAAGAAGTGTAACAATAAATATTGCAACGGTTATTTTAAAAAAAAACAAGAATTATACGATCGTTAACTTACTTTCCAACGATCAAATGCGTTCCTTCTGAATTGACAACTTTACAACTTCGAGAATTCTTTGTTGTAAACAAATGCCTCCGACAATAACAAATTACGATCAATGCTTTGTTCAATACCGTCATTATGGGTATAACCAACAGATGGCTTTCATTATTTTTCACACGATTAATAACTTCACGCACTGCGTTAACTTACTTACCGACGCGACTGTATGTGTGGGTAACCATTTATCTTTTGTTACAATAGAGTATTTTACTCACGCGTGCTGTCACTACGTTGTACCGATTTCGTATAGGTGTTAGTTAACCTTGGCACTACCAAGGTATTTTTTGAACCTCGAACTACCAACGGGAGCGTATTTAGTGCTCACCTTTGGGAAATAATTATGTCTGGCAAATTAATGATAAATTAAATGATAAGAAACATTCTGCGAAACCACAACATTCAATTACTGCGCAATAAAGTATGTACTTAAGCTCAATGTATTCAACAATAACTATTTTTTTCAGAATTTTGACTAGACTGATTAGCAAAATTAATACACAAGGTATGATGTGGTGGCCACAAAGTACACCCCCCCCCCCCCGCAGTGCGAGGTGAAAGTCTGACTTTATCACTAAACAAATTTTACTTGATAATAAACATTGATGATTTTATTTAACGCGTGAACCATGATTACCCTTAGTGCGTTCCTCCGTTCGACAATACATTCAAAATCTGTGGGTCAAAAATGCCCCGAATGTATGGAACTAATATTTTCAACTTTATAATATAATGAGAGCACTAAGAAACATAAATATAACCGCATGTATTCTAGTGTCATTATAGCGAAAGTTTTTTAAATAAATGAAGACGCGAGGGGTCAGAAAAGGCCCAAAGATAGCACTAGGGTTAAATCTTATAAAAACACTGAACTCGTATTAAGAAAAATGATACGAAACCCGAGTCCGCGATAACTAGTAGTCGTTATAATAGTTGCTACTTCCTGAAGTTGGTTCTATCAAAAAGTTAGGAACACTGTTGATCGAAATCGAAATGAAAAATAAAGAAATGGTGAATGAAAGTAGGGAATAAAAATAAAAATTCAGTTACTTACGTGTAGAATAAAGACTTCTACGAGGACTCGGCGAGTTGTCTTCAGGTTTAGGAAACGTATACACCGGAGAGATACACCTCGTACGACGATTTTGAGCACACTGAGATACAGCGTTCAGCGGACTATAAAATACCAACTACATACCGGGAGGGTAGCAGAAACTGCTGAGTCACGATGTGCTGTACAATCCCTCTTAGCGTTCCTTTCATTTCTAGTTCTCATTTTTTGATTTTCGATGGCTCTGATACTGCCCGAGCGGAGATAGATGTAAAGTGAAGCAAATAGTGTTATCTGTTTTGAACGTAACCTTCTGACAGCGTGTTATCGTTCTCGTCTCCTTCGGATGACAAGTAAAAATTATAAAATTTTGAAAAAGTAGAAATATTTGTCAATGCTTTGCAACATGGTTTGAAGTCTTAAGATTAATGAGCGAATGTCACATACAGATACTCAAAACATTGTTCGAGATGTATTCTGTTTGGAGTAAACTCATGTATCTACGCATAGGTAGACGTTGCTTTTCAGACGCGTAATGTTCGAAACTATGTTTTCCAAAACGTCGAACATGAAATCTAAGACAATAATTGCTGGATTGCCTTGAAATTTAAAACACACGTTCAGAGAAACAGTAATTTTTTCTTGATGGGTGATTTTGTTGATAATATTCTTGGTTTAGAAAATATGTAAAAATATAATAGAAATTTTGGAGTTAAAAACTAGGAAAAAGTTCAAAAATTTTTCTAATCGACAATTTTTGTAGAAACTAAATAAACCTCTATCAAAAGGGACAGAGTATAAAAGAGTTTATAAAAAAAATTTGTTTTTCTATTTTATGAAGACCAAAATGGCGAAACCGTGTTCATCATTTATCAGTGCAATGAGAGCCACGTTTTACGAGAATTGCTGCATCTCGTTTAAATATACATACTTGTTGAGTATGATAAGTGATAAAATTGATAGCTGTCCCAGTTGGTCGTCCCACATGGTGAGAAGAAATTTACATTTACAATTTGTAAATCTGACATGTAAATTCGCTAGAAAATAATAATGAAATCTTTCGGCCGTATTTGTAATTCAGTTTCTTCTTTTCCATCGATAGTGTATTATTTATTTAAGCCAGCGTCGTGTATCATGTACGGGGTGTCAAAAAAATATTCAGGACTCGCTGGATAGATAATGTTAATGAAATCAAATAAAAACTGTTTAGCAAACATGAGTCGTAAACTCAATATTATTAGAGCTGTAAACAATTCTGTGCTGTCAGAATGATTCAGGAAATTGTTTGTAACTCGGATAATATTGAGTTTTCTGTGTTTGCTGGACATTTTTTATTCCCGAGGAAGTGCTGAATACTTTTTTAACACTCTACATAAAATAGAAGATAATAATAAATGTGCAAAATGTGGTCTCTAAAAAGAAGTCTTGTCTTAATTGTACGTATGTACATCTATTTGTCCGAACAGGGTTAATCAAAGCTGGCTACTTATAATAAACAACAATTCTATCTTAATATTATTGTCAATATCTTATTAACCTCTTTAAAGGCAGAAGTTTAAAATACTTAATAACCACAGACGTGTAAATATTTGAAGTATAACATATAAAATGCCTTTTACATTATTACTTACCCTTCAAATATTAAAACAAAATACGAAAGCAATCTGTAAATCATTAATTAAGTTGTGTTTTCATAATCTATAACTGTATGTAATCTTTCTAAAAAGCTTAGTATTACAGCAACGTATGAACCATGAACTTTTTCTTCATATTGTACAAAATCACACTGTCATGCTGTTAAAACTACCGAAGATAAGATGTGAAACGTTTCTTGCGTGACATAATTGGAAGTCCTGAACAATTCGCAACAACTGAAAGTACAACACAATTCTCATAGAAGTTCAAGATTTTACAGAATTTCTTTAATGTATTCTGCTGTATTGTTTATTGTAAAGAATTTCTATATTATAGAACACAAAATACATTTTAGTAATTATATAGAATATTTTTAGATATCCAGATTTTTTTCCGAGTTCCTCTCAGAATTTAAAATCTTCTTATTAACCTATCATTTTCACTTACATATAATTTTTATTTATGATCTTACTTAATTCGTTTCTTTATTCTTGATAATTTATGTCTCCTTACTTGTTTATTTGTTATTTCGGATTTACTTAAAATTTTCGTTTTCTGTTTTGTCTCTAAGGTTTCGTTAAAAAAAATTTCTAACCGTGATTTACTTCTGTTGAAACAACCTAAACCGATTAAAAGAACATTAGAGTAGGATAATGCAGAATATCATAACGAAGAATATAATTTTGTTACAAATCATGTTTATTCTATAGATTATAGAATTAATTTTTTAATTTGAGAATACGTTTATGAAACTGTTACAAATAAAATATTATTTAGTTACATTTCACACAGTCCTAAATTCTTTTATCGTATTAAAGAATGTTTGCCAACGATTGGGGGCAGTTTCTACTTGTCATCGTGACTTCACTATTTCTCGGGATATCATGGTAACATGCACGTTTCAGAATTATACAGGGTGGACCCGAAGCGTGATCAGCTTAGATCAGGCTTTGGAATTAACTGCTCACGACGGCCGATTTTCGGAAGCAACGCAGACTTTTTCCCGCCGCGCGTCTTGGCCCCCGCGACGGCCATGGTGCTCGACTCGTCTCAGGCCCGTACCATATGAACCGCATGTGGCGCATTAGGGCGACACTCGTATCCTGTGTCGCCCTAATGCGCCACGTGCGGTTCATATGATACGGGCCTGAGACGTGTTGAGCACTATGGCCGTCGCAGGGGCCAAGACGCGGGGCGGGAAAAAGTGGGCGTTGCTTCCGAAAATCGGCCGTCGTGAGCAGTTAATTCCAAAGCCTGGCTTAGATTATTCTGCAGTTAGAGGTTCGATCGGAAGTTTTTTTAGCTAAAATAACATGGTTCAAGGAGAGCTTTAAGATGATCGTGCCAAATTTTTTGTCAACCCTTTTTTTCCAGAGTTGTCAAGGTCACCTTCAGTTTTTTATAGGTAAACCTACAATTGTTTCACACCCATCTTTTAGGAGAAACTGAGACAAATTCGGCAAGCAACATAAAAAGTATTTCTTCTTCATCTAAACCAAACAAACGTTAAAAAAATATCATTTACCTTCATTGAATCGATGCTCAAAATGGTGTCCACTAGCAGTAATATACTCGCGTAAACGGTTAAGAAATGACTGCTTAGTTCTTTCTATGGCGTCTGCATTGATGGTTAAGCATGCATCTACAATTGAAATGTGTTCCAAGATACAGAACGAAATGTTTACAAAAAGTACGCGATAGATCAAGTTAATAATGATTAATACTAATCTATCAACAGCTCTGGAAAGTGTACAACAGTGTGGCTTGCAAAATTCTTCCAACTAGGAGTTTTCTTCAGTCTTCTTAGATTCAGAAAAAAATATTTGTTATGATGCTTGCCGAATTATGCAAGTAGCTGCAAGAAATCAATATGTTATTGTGGAGTTGGTGGATGCTTTCGTGTGTTTTGTGCTAGCGTTTAGGCGAGGAGAAATTCAGCGCCTGCTAGTTTCTTGTTTAGTCTCGAGGACAGTTTAGTTAGGCGAACTGTTTAGGTGCATGAATGAAAAGTGTGGAAGGATTGATGGGATGCGTGGTGTGAGAGGTGCGTGCGTTCTCAGAAGTCAAGTATCGAACGGATCGTGTGACTTTCTGGGAATGCATCTCCTCTGTATGAATCTGGTGTGGAAATGCGTGTGGAATGTGTGTGTGTGTGTGTGTATAGATTTTTGGGACCTCCGGGTCAGAATGCAGAGGAGAACCGTTTGAGTTGTTGCGTGGAGAGCATTGCGTGGAGAGTATTGCGTGGAGAGTATTGCGTGGAGAGTATTGCGTGGAGAAGTTGCGTGGAGTCTGTTTGTAAGGAGTTATATATTGTGCTGTCTTTTATTATTTTAATATATATATTAGTTTTATTATTTTAACTCACGACTCACACTTTGTGTCATACTTTTGAATCCCACATTATTTAAGAACATGACCTACATACATATAAGGCAAACTACAACAGTCAAGTATTTGCATTGTCATAATTTCTTTAATATTATAAAGCTAAAGTTTTTTTCTGAGTTCTCAAAGTTATTTTTAATTTTTCTATAACCACAGTTCTCTACCTCCTTGTTTATCAATTAACACTTTGACTGCCACGCTTTATTAGCTGAAAATGGCAAACTTTCTAAATCTTGATACACACTGAATATAATTTTAAATTCTAGCCGCTTTCATCAACAACATAAGTAACTTTCATCATTTTTCAATGGTTATGTTAGATTTTATTAGATATATTTATTATGTTATATATGATCAAATGAATGATGATTCAATCTATGTATCATCCACATAGGGGTGACATGGCAGTCAAGGCGTTAACGGACATTCCGGAAATCTCATGATCTTCACACTTTGACGGCCACTCTCACGTACATGTGACTTCGTTCAGTTGTGCAACATTCAGATGAAACAAATAAATTGGCATACCTGTTCTTGACCAAAAGTAAATACCCAAGTATTTACCAAGTGAAAATGATCAAATATTCTGTACGAATAGCATAACGTAGAGTAGAATGTTTGTTGTTCAAAGGATCTTGCAAACAATAGCTAATGGCTTTCTCAAAATATCTGCGACCGTCAAAGTGTTAAAAACAGATTTTTCCATCTGAAACAAAGTAAAGTATGACGAAGGGATGGTAATCTTTCACTTGGTGGTCACATAGTTTACGCATGCGTAAGATAATGCTCGAAACGATGATACAGCAGACTGTATATCAATGTTGAAGCGTAATAATTACTGTTAATCACAAAAGAGCTACTTTATGTCAGAGATCACCGATAGCTCCCGTACAATTCTGTCTGATACATTTCTCTGTCGAATGGGAAAAAGAAACATTCTATCATATGTATAGAATGAGAAATGAATAGGAGAGGCTAAAATTATCAGTTCTTTAATGTTATCTGCGAAAACAAAATTGTGATTGGCATAGTACCAATGAAAGTAGTATCAGTAGATAAATTATGTGGATTACACCAACGAGAAACTACAGAATAGACCTATCATCTTATGGGACTTCGTGTCAGATGGTCTGAAATACTGACTTCCCGAAAAATCACTGGTTTTCTTGCGCTCTCTACGTTTAGGAGCAATGATTCTGCGAATCAAATGCAATCCAACCATCAGCAATGGTTATAACGTCAGTAAATTCGTATTCGGTTCCTAAACAGGGAAAGAAATTTGACCCTACATTACTATAAAATATAGGGACTTGGTTAGGTGGTATGCGTGTGGATGGATGGAGCGTGACGAGTGAGAGATATTTGGTAGGGGATTTGATAGTGCAGAACTTGTATTGTAAAAAGAGCATTAGATATATAAAATAGAAGAGGTCGGGAAAGGGTGGAAATGAAGAGATAGGATAATAAATAGAAAAAGGGCGGTAATAAGTACTGTGATTAGCGAGTAAAAAGTAGAGGTTAGGTGTACACAATAGGATGGGAGAGCGAAGGTAAGATGGAAGAAAGGAAAGTGACAAGAACGAGCAAAGAAAAAGGTGCTACAGCAAAACCTGAAAATGTGCTACAGAGGTTCTGGAAAGGGGAAAAGAAAAAGCGAAGAGAAGAATTACATACACAGCAAGAACAGGAGGGAGAGGAAGAAAGAACAAAAGAATACGAAGGCATAGTTGATCTGGAAAGTGAGGATAAGGGAATTATGGACATGCTAAGAGGAATATGGGAAGAAATGAGAAATATGAAGGAAGAGATTAAAAAAGAATTAACAGAGGAAATGAGAAAGAAGGAAAAGGAATGAAAAATGGAAGAAGAGGCGTTAAAGGACCAAATAAAGAGGCTAGAGGGCAGAATAGATACTTTGAAAGAGAAGAGGGAACCAGGAAGAGGAGAACAAGAAACAAAAAGGATAGGGGAAGGTATTAAGACGTTAGAGTCTCTGCTGGAAGTGCAAGAGAGAAAGCAAAAAAAACATTAGTAGTAAGGGGTCTGCACACGAAAGAGGGGTTTAAAAAAGAAGAAATTAGAAATTTCTATGCGAAGGAACTGGATATACAGTGTGAGTTCGTGTGGGTTAGAAGAGTAGGGGATGAGAAGAGACCCATAGTGATCGCGAGTAAAAGAATATTTACATAGACCATGAACTGTCTCGGAGGGAAAAAGAAATACAAGAACTTGTGCAGATAGCAAAGGTGGGATACAAAAAATTAAGAATCGATGGGAAATAGGTAAGATGGCAGAAAGAAGGGAGAAATAAGAAAGGAGTACATTTTTAAGGAGACCTCGGGGACTAATACGTAAAGCACAAAGGGAGAAAAAGAAAGAAGGTGGGAGTACATTGTTCTGGAATGGCGGGATTACTAGGTAAAGAAAGGGATTTCTGGAAGTATTTAGAGAAACAAAACTTTGTAGGTCTAACAGAAACGTGGATAGATGAAAACAATTGGAAGAAAATCAAGTACAGGTTACCCAAAAGCTTCATGTGGCATTGCCAACCAGCGAGAAGGAAATGGAAGAAAAGAAGAGCAATAGGAGGTATAATAACAGGTATTAAAGAGGAATGGGGAAGGGAGGAAGAAAGTAGAGAGGAGGAGGGCCTGGTGAGAAGACAAATGAGAGCGAATGGAGAGGATGGGAATATATGGAATATATGGACGGTGTATATACCAAGGAGGAAGTATGACTGAGTTGGAAAGGAAAATACAGAAAGTTATGCAGAAGAATGAGGAAGTGATGATAATTGGGGGGGATTTTAATGCAAAAATAGGAGCAGAAGGAAGGAGATGGGCAGGAGAGGAAGAAGGTAGTGAGTGCATAGGAGTTCTAAGAATAGAAAGGTAAATGCGGAAGGTAGAAGATTAATAAGAATAGCAGAAGACAGAGGATGGTATATATTGAATGGAAACATGATAGGGGATGAGGAGAGAGAATTCACATATGTGGGAAAACAAGGAACAATGGTAATTGATTATGTTTTAACGAATAACGAAGGATGGGGTAGAATAAGGAGGTTTACTCTGGAGGAAAGAACAGAGTCAGATCACCTTCCATTGAAGGTAGCATGGGCGGGAAACTCTGAAATAATTAGACTAGCAAAAGAGAAGGAGGCGGAAATAGAAAAAGAAATCGCAATATGGGATATGGAAAGTAACATAGAATTTAGAAATGAGTGTGAAAAATATGAATGCAAAAGAAAAGGAGTACAAGAAGCATGGGCAGAACTAAAAGGATATACGGAATAATGTATGGTAAAGAAGACAATCAAGTGGAAAGAAAAGAAAATAGGGCACACAGTGTGGCGGGATAAACAATGTATAATAATGAAGAGGAAAGTCAAGAACGCCTATAGGAAATGGAAAAAAGGGATCTTAACAAGGGAGGAGTATCTAAAGATGAAGATGGAGATGAGCGAATTGAAAGAGAGCAGAAAAAAAACTTTAAAAAAAGTAAAGGACGCAAGGACAGTAACAGAGCTATGGAAATATATAAATAAGGGAAGGAGGAGGAAAAAGGAGATGGAAACAAAGAGCACAATCAGGGAATGAAGGGAGGATTTTATCAAACTGTTAGAGGGATCAGAAGAAAGAATAACAACGAAAAAGAGCAGAAGAACAGGAACAGAGTACGTGCAGGAAGAGCTGACGGATGAACAAATCTTAAGGCAAATAAATAAATTAAAAAAGTCGAAAGCAACAGGAGAGGATGGAATTCCCGGAGAGGCATAGATATACAGCGTGGGAAGCCTAAGGGAGAACTTGATACAAGTTATAAAAGATGTATGGAATGGCAATGGTTTCCCTAAAGAATGGAGGAAGGGGGTAATAACACGAGTGCACAAGAATGGCAATATAGAAGACGTAAGCAATTATAGAGGGATCACCTTGCTGGATACAGCATATAAAGTGTATGCACCAGTGTTAAATAGGAGAATAGTGGAAGACATTCAGGCAAAGGGAATATTGCATGAGACGCAGGCAGGTTTCCGTAGAAATAGAGGAAGGATGGACAATGTGTATGTCCCGAAACATCTGAAAGAGAGTTAAGCAAGAAGAGAGGGAAAATGCTTACATTTTTTATGGATTTAAAGGCCGCGTTTGATAGTGCAGATAGGACAAAACTATGGGAATGTATGGCGAGGAGAGGAATAAGAGTAGGTCTGATAGAAAGGTTGAAGGAATTGTTCGAGAAGGTAATAAATGTGATAAGGGTAAAGGGAATAGAATCAGAGAAACTCTGGATAGGTAAAGGTATAAGGTAATGATACGTGCTAAGTCCTACCCTATTCTCGGTGTACTTGTCGAATCTAGAAGGAGAAATGGAAAAAGTACAAGTAGGCGGAACGAGAGTAGGGAAGAAGAAATTTTGGACGCCAGCGTACGCGGATGATGTGGTAATAATAGCAGAGAAGGAAGAAGAGATGAGAGAAATGCTGAAAAGACTGAGAACGTATCTGAGCAAGAAAAATCTGGAGTTAAACGCCAAAAAATCAAAGATTATGATTTTCAGCAAAGACAGAGGAAAGAAGAGGAAGACGCAATGGAAATGGAATGGGGAAGAAATTGAAGCGGTAAAGGAGTTGAAATATTTGGGAGTGAAGCTGCAAAAGAATCGTGATACAGCAGGACATGTTAGAGAAAGGGCAAAGGCAGCAAATGTGATTTGATGGCAAGTCTGGAGCCTGAGAGAGAGATTGTTTAGAGATAATTGCAGGAGAAGAGTGTTCCTATTTGATTGTCTGGTGATGGGGATAATGATATACGGAGTGGAGATGTTTGGACGGAAAGAAAGGGAGGAATTAGAGAGAGTACAAGCAAAGTATATAAAATGGTGCTTATATCTAGACAGAACGATAATTCCATGAGATGATCCAGAGCAAAACACTGAACTGGTGCACCAAAAATCGTTGTTCCTCGTGAATTACATACTTCAGAATGTTAAGTGTTAATTTTAATTGTTAAAATCTTGTTAACAACTAACCGTCTGCTTCTACAAGGAAATACAGGCATGCATGGTTTTACAAGTGCTGAAAGATTGATAAAGGCCTGCTAAAAAGTCTACTTGCAAAATTTCTCGAGCCGCATCGATTTTTGCCTTCAGGTGAATCGCGTTACTGTGAACGGCATTTGTTTAAAAAAAGAAGAATGAACTTCTCGAGGGCCTTGACTCCAACAATCAATGAGTAAAAGGCCACACTTCGACAAAACGTACGCTATCGTATTATATGTTGGGCTTTAAAGTAATATGTTATTACATTACCTTTTCTTTCCCAATATTTGCCGTACCTTCCTCATACTAACTTACATCGTCTTTGGTTTCATATTATGAGAAAAATCTGACAAATAGATTATAGATGTTTGCATAATGATAGATAAAAAATATTAAAAGGTTCATTTTTCAATAGTGAATACGGCATGTTAATGCCTTCTGTATTCCTTTCAAGTGCCGCCTAACGGTTTGTCATAAAGGGTCGGGAGCTTCTGAACAATTTCAGAATAAATGTGAATGGTGATACCTGTGTTTCTTATTTGGAAGAGGAATAAAAATAGAGAAAATATTATATTGTAGTATATTTAAAAACAACCCTTTTTTCTTATCAGTAAATGAAAAATCCGATCTTACCATATTTTATGGGAAAAAGAAAATCAGAAAGCATATTTAGACGACTAATATACAATTCTTAATAGTTTACTTATTTAAAAAATATAAGTATGTACTTCAATTTTGTTTATATGATATTTATGGAAAAAAGTACAAATTGTTTTTCTATGAAAATGTATTAGTAACCGGAATTATGCAACATATTTTTGGAGAATAGTCGTAACTTTAAGATCGTTGTAGTTTTTAAATGTTTCCGGTGACATTTAATTTTAATTTCTACCAGTCGTAGCGTTGTAATCTTATTTTAGACTGAATGGATAACGTTGGGTGTGACACGAAAATGGTATAAGGGCTCGCGAGCCGTCCGGACATGTGACACGAAAATATATTGGATGATAGATCTATTCTGTAGTTTGTCGATGGTTAGAGTTCATATAATTTCAAATTCTTTTTTGTTTATGTCTGTGTTTAATGCCGCACCAACTGCGTATGGTTATTAGCGGCAACTGTTGGTGATTGGTTGAAATTTAAATTTATAGTTATGGATATATTGCATTGGTCGTATGTTACAGGATTAGTCTTGATAATGAGATGAGAGTGGCCGATCTTAATTCTATTTCTACTAAAATTTAGAATTTTTACTAAAAATGTATTGTAAGCAATGCTGATAGTTTTATGAAAATATCTTCAGCTAGGGTGATGAAGAGAAAGCACGACTATGGTACAACAAAAAATAAAGTTTCATTTTTCATAGAGACGTATGAATAAAAGTATTATTAAAATAATAAAAAATAGCAAAACTCAGGCTGGAAATACACACTGTCGCTTCAGAATTTTTATTGCTAGACTGCGGACGTTTATGCAAACATATATTTTTACGTTTCAACATTTATCCTGTTAGTGTAATTAAAGAAACGAAACATTGTCTAAACTGTATTACGTTCTACAAATGTTCAAAAAATATGCTTTTTATTTTCATTGCGTTATTGAAACTGCATCTTTCATGTGTTTCGATATGTTAAATTGCATAAACATCTGCAGTCTACTTATTGCAGTTAATATGATTCTAATGTTCAACTTCCTCTATTTCTTTAACTCGGGAGTGCACACGTAGCACTCTCGCAGATCCCTACTCCTGGAAGAGATGACTGATCTGATGACTAAGTAGTTTATAAGTTGTTTGCATATTAATATTTTTTGTTGTATAGTATCGAGTAACATTATATACAGGGTGTCCAATTTGAAGTTTCGCACGCAATTATTTCCCAAACTATGGCTCGTTTAAAAAAATGTTTTAAATAAAACTTACCCTGTTTTGAGGGGGGCATCTTATGGTGGTCACAAATCTTCTCTAGGTGGACGTGCCTCCGAAATTTCAAGGTGACCTTTGTTTTTTTGGATATTCTTCCGAAACGCCCATGTTGCCGATTGACTTGAAATTTATGGGAGGGTTGGGGGAGGAGGTGTGGACCCTAAATCTAAAATTTTATCTTCGGGTATTTATTAGTTTCCGAGATATTAGTAAAAAACTTTCAGTGCCATGCATTGAAACTGCGTAAACTGTGTAATATACAGACGTATACAGACGTTACTAATACATCGAATGCTGCCTCTCGAGATGTTATAATCTAATACGATACGTCTTCGCCGTCGATTGTTAAGTAGTCGATGACTCAGCGATATCGGTCTCAGTATCTATCGGGTGACGAATTTCGTTCAAACAAGGCTCACTGAACGAAGCAAGTACTGAAAACGTTATCGGCCGGCTATCGCCGGTCATATACGGAACTGTATGTTGTTATTTAGGTAGGCGTGAAGCTCATTTCGAGGCGAAATCATTGACCTATAACACTTTGGTCTTTCAAGGTAGTTCAAGGTCATTTAGTTCAAAACTTACCTTCGTTGTACACCCAGAAATTGTTCCTTTTCTCCTGTATTCGAAAGGACGATCTCCGACATCAATGCACTGATTTATTCTGACCCTAAATGAAAGTTCCACGTTCTCGAGTGATGCCCTACTAACTTGAAGGCAGGCATACATAATCCGGTCCTTCATATTTTCACGAATGGTGGGTTCTTCCCGGAAAACTGTATCTTTTATAAAGCCCCACAAGAAAAAGTCCATAGGTGTTAAATCCGGGGACCTTGGTGGGAAGGGGATGCTACTTCCTCTTTCTATCCAACGACCAGGAAACATACTGTTCAGCGTTCTCCGAACTTAGCGGTCATTGTGGACGGGAGCACCACCGTGCTGGAACGACATCCGTAGTCTTGTGGCAAGTGGAACGTCTTCAAAAGACCTTGCAGTTCATCGATCAGAAAATTATTGTAGCGTTCTCCTGTTAGTGTACCATCTAAAAAGTAGGGACCCACTATGTGTCCATCTACTATGCCACACCAAACATTTAACGACAACTGACGTTGACGTCCAACTGACCGATGCCAGTGTGGATTCTTTTGGGACTAATAATGCGAATGATGTCGATTTAATTCCCCACTGTTTTTGAAAGTGACTTCATCAGAAAATAATACGTAAGAAAAAAGGAAAGGGTCACGTAACATTTTCCGTTGAGACCATTCGTAAAACCGCAGTCTGGTAGCATAATTGGTATCAGATAATGCTTGATGCAAAGAAATTCTGCAGGGGTGAAAGCGATGTCGTCTTAATATTCTGGACGCAGTAGATCGTGGTACACTGTAATAATTATCTATCTGCCGGGTACTGATGTGGGGATTTATAGCCATTGCTCCGAGTGTTGCACTCTCTGAATCTTGTGAGGCCCGTCCATGCTAGTGTCGATGTAAATTTCCCCGCCGAGCTCGAAGTTCACAATTTCGAATCACCCTATTACTCGGATGCCGGCGATCTGGAAATCTATTGCGAGACAATCGTGCAGCTTCCCTGTAATTACGACAACACTCTCCCAAAACAAGAATCATATTGACAATTTCGTTAGGGGCAAATGAGCCATCGTAAATTTAATCGCTATCGAAACCAAAATCACGTAATAACTCAAGGAAGTAAGCGTTAGTGTCAGTTTTTCTCATGTTTGCCACCGAATTTAACTACGGTAAGGAACAATTTCTCGGTGTACAACGAAGGTAAATTCTGAACGGCACTAAATGATCTTGAACTACCTTGAATTTCTCAATGAATTTTTCTCGGAATAGGCTACACGTCTACCTAAATAAAAACATACAGTTCCGTATAAAAAAACAAAGGCCACCTTGAAATATCAGAAGCACGTCCACCTAGAGAAGATTTGTGAAACGAGTTATAGTTTGGGAAATAATTGCGGGCCAAACTTCAAATGGGACACCCTGTATGAACTGTACTGCTTCAGTTTTAATAAAAAGTCATAAAAAGCACAGATTTTTATATTAGGTCCGCCGAATAGTACTGTCTGTTTAGCGCAGATTTATTTGATTAATAAATTAATAAATTAATTTAATAATAGGCCATGTTTATCAACATCAGAGATGGCGGAAACGCTTAATATAGCCCAATAAACAGTTTCAGACCACATCCGACAGCTTAGGTTCGTATATTATTATGTTTTACTTAAAAAACGGACAGAACTTTTCGGCACACCTACTATATCGTAGTCAATAAATGTTACTTTTTATCGGGGGTCTATGAGCACCCCACGTCAATACTTATACAGTGGCTCACGAAAGTATTCGCACGCTCGCTATTAAAACATTAAACAATTAAAATATGCATGTTAAACTTAAGATCTGAAAATAATGTTATAACTATTACAAGATACAAATATCAAGATTACATATATAAAATTTGAAGCGAATCCAATAATATTTGTAGAAGCTACGATACATTCATTGCAATGTTGTGCTGAAACAGGGTCACAAAAGTATTCGAACGCCTAGAGGTTAAGCGAATAAACAGTGTTTTTGTATACAAAGTGGAAACATTGGTAGACTCATTCGATGTAGAAACATCGTGTAGAGAGTTTCGTGCTTTGCTGTGAATAATATTAGTTTGTGTAGTGACAATGAGTTCAAAAAATCTGAAACACAGATATGTGAGAGGGAATTGGTGTTAAAATTACACAATGATGGAAAATCATGTAGGCAGATCGCCAAATTATTCGATAGAAGTGTCTCTACGATACATTATATTATCAAAAAATCAAAAACAGAAAAAATAATCACAAACACCGTATAGGCAGGCCAAAGAATCTAACTAGTAGAGAAGAAAAAATTATTATATGCGAAATAAAAAAAGATCTAAATATCTCGACTACAAAACTCACTCAAATGGTTGCCAACTATTTCGGGAAGAATGTTCATGCAGAATTATGTCGCAGGATTTTGCGAAACAATGATTTCCATGGTAGAATTCCGAGGAAAAAACCATTCATTAACAAGACGAATCAAACGAGGCGTATAAAATTTGCGAAGGAATTCATAAATAAAGATAATACTTTCTGGGATAAAGTTATATTCTCAGATGAAAGCAAATACAATGTATTTGCATTGGATGGATGTCGTTATGCGTGGAGGAAACTCAACTTAGAAATGAATATTAAAAATTTACGTCCTACTGTAAAGCATGGCGATGGTTCCGTGATGTTGTGGGGGTGTATGGCTACAAGTCGCACTGGAAATCTCGTTTATATAGATGGTATTCTAGATAAATATAAATATTTAAATATTTTAAAAATCAATTTAACCACTTGCGCTACGATTTAACTTTCGGTTGCCGTGCCGCGCTCTACAATATAACATGCGATCCGTGATGTCGTGCACTCTGGAACTGTAGCTCGAATAATGAACGATCTAACTGTTAGCCGACGTGATGAACACGTCGTTTTTGTTTCTGCGACAAATGCCTATCGACGTGGTATACACGCCCCTGGCGGCTTTGGAACAAAAGCATCTCGATGTGCGTGGCACGTCTTTATAGCGCAAGTGGTTAAAAGACAGTGCTATAAAATTGGGGTTATTAAATAATTTTTATTTCCAACAAGACAATGACCCCAAACACAAGGCCGGAATTGTGAAAGAATGGTTATTGTATAACACACCGTATATGTTACATACGCCCCCACAAAGTCCGGACCTTAACCCCATCGAACATTTGTAGGCGGAAATCAGTAAAAGATTAAAAAATTACGACATCACTTTAAAAGACGTACTAAAACAAAAGATTGTAGAAGTATGGAATTCTATTGAACCTAAAATAATTGAAAAGCTAGTACACAGCATGCCGCAACGTCTCAAAGCAGTAATTGATGCCAAAGAAGGTCCAACTAAATATTAGTATAAAATAAGGTGCGTATAATTAATGCCGTTCGAATACTTTCGTGACCCTGTTTCAGCACAACATTGCAATGAATGTTTCGTAGCTTCTACACATGTTATTGGATTCGCTCCAAATTTTATATATATAATCTTGATACTTATATCTTGTAATAGTTATAACATTATTTTCAGATCTCAAGTCTAACGTGCATATTTTAATTGTTTAAAGTTTTAATAGCAAGCGTTCGAATACTTTCGTGAGCCACTTTACATGATTCAGAAGTTCACGTGTGCATTAACACTAACCGTACCAGGCCCGGTCAAATGACCGGTTTCAAAATTTAACTTAAAACTGTACATTCATTGTTATTTCTTTTCTTCATCTAACTTTATGTAAATTCTTATATTATCTGATTAATCAGTTTCTCAATTTTTGTTTTTTTTTGCTTCTTTTTTTACTGAGGAAAATTCATCGCCTGGCTTGTTTATGACCGGTTATGGTAAGAATAGGTATATGTGAAGTGCCGGTACGGTTAGTGTTAAGAACATCCTTTCCGGCTCTGTTGTGCCAATGACAAACACTGTGAGAGATCGGATCTGCCGAGTCACCGTGATTCGACACTCGTCTCCACCCATCCAAAACATGATTCGTGACAATTGAATTCATATCAAGGCCTTCTCAGTTTTAATGTTTCAAGAATTATTAATATCAACATCATGCAGTATATCAATTAGAAATTCGTTTCTTAAGAATGCTTTTCTGAATGGTGTGATAAAAGTGTAAACAAACATTTCATAGAAATTACGTTGTACAACAAAAGAGATAATTGCAATTCATGTGTGATAATTTCAACAGGATGAGTCAGTATAAGTTAGTATGAGTTTCATACATTGTATAAAATGAATGTACATGTATTCGTAACATAGCACTATAATTAATTTTAATTATGTTTCATGGAAACGTGTAATGTACTTCCTCTTATCTATTCGTGACTCCGCGCCTACACAAATATTGTTCCATTCCTACTTTCTCCGTCATCACAAATATGCATCACACAAAACAATCAACACTGTCATAGGCTACGTCACCCATGACCGCCGCAAACAGTACATCACCCTTAGCCGCCGTAAACACTACGTCATCCTAACCGCTGCGTCATAATACCAAAATGTTGCCCTATCCTATCATCCCCTCTCTTCCTTTTGAAAATCCTTAAAACCTCCTGAATTTTCTGTATCGAGGTTCTTAATCCAAAAAGCCACCAGACTCAGACACAGAGTACAGATCCAGAACAGCAGTAACGTTCTAGTACTCTAGATTTTAGTTTAATAAATATATATTATTAAAACGGTAGTTCGTCTCCTTCTTGTGTCCATTACAAACGTAATACGTTTTTGTATACAGGGTGTTTCACCACCCCTGTCAAAAATTTTAAGGGGTGATTCTACAAGCCAAAATAAGACAAATTCAAGAATAAAAAAATCGCGTCCGAAGCTTCATTTTTGAGTTATCGATGTGTAAAAAAATGGGCTAAAAGCGCCTGTCCAGCGGCAGCACTCCATACACGCGCAGTGTCTGCCATCGCGCGCCAAGTTCCCCGTACAGAGTGCTCGCTTACCGATGTAACAAAAACTATGACATACCATACATATAAGTATACTGATAAGTCACTACATTCTTGCGACAATTTATGAAGCAGCACACACCTTTCGTTGACGGCATTGAACCTGCCTACTTGAAAAAATCCACAAGGGTATATTAAAACCCGCCTCACGGGATTCTCAAGCAGAGAGGGTGAATGCAATTTCTAATTGACGATTTTGTCCAAAACAATCACCCACCCGCGCTTACACACGCACCGCGATTATTGTATTCGCAAGTATTCGTGTGTACACGCACCACGATTGTTCATTTCATCACACACACCCATCGCGATTATTTAATTCGCAAGTGTCTATGAGAATTACACGCACTATGATTGTCCCGTCCGCGAATGTCCACAAAAAAATGTTCAAAGCATGCGCAAAATTTTCCACCTGAAAACACACGTCAGGCGATTGTCCTGTTCGCGAGTGTCCACTTAATCACATACGTAAGCATTGCGATTACTTTACCCACGAATGCGAGGTTACTTACATACTCACGCACAGAAACATACTACAAACGAAAAAAATCTAAAACGCTAAACCTAAGCCTAACACTGAAAGTAAAATTAAATTGAAAAAGAGACTGCTTTCTACGCGAGAAATATTTCCTACCGATTACAGCTATTTTCTCGTTCGCAATAGCCACCAAACTGAGGAGACCTTGGGCAAATTCCATTCGAAAGACTAAAAACTGTGGCGATGCTTTGTTATTAATCGATGGGTCCTTATTTATCCCTTGCACGCTCGAGATCCGGGCAGCGGTATAACTCGATCCAGAGAGTCGAAACTGTTTATACTTTGTAGTACCGCGACGAGTGTCGTTGAACTGATCGCTTTCATTTCTTTCCAACGATGCAGTATTCTTCCAAACTTCGAGGTAGAAAGAAGTGTTCGTGTCTGATACTGTGCGGTTTATTTTATAAAAAGTATAGAATTAGAATGTCTGGAGAATTAAAGAGTTCTTAGCGCCGACGCTGAAGTTTCTTCCGTTCTGACGGTTCAACGTTGAACAGCGACAATGTGTTGCACTTGTGATCAGTAATTTGAACGCAGAACCTGCAACTGATCTAGTGTCATCGTTCGTCGTTAACGGCCACAGATGCGTAAATTTCATTTATCCGCAGACTCTAGTGTGTGTAATTCATATGGACAGTTGCAAGTCAAATAATCGCGGTGTGCGTGTGTGAGTGAAGTGCGCAGTTGCACGCGTCGGAAGAATCACTTTTTACAGAGATGATAGAACGATAGACAGAGGAGACGTTGGTTAAATTTCAGGTGAACTGAATAATGTTACGCAAACGTGTTAATGTAGAACATGTGTGCGTTCCTGCAGAGTTGGGCATTATTCGAATTATTTCGAATAAATGTTTATCTCAAATAATTATCTCAATAATTTATTCGAATACCGATTGCAAATCTATTAGAATAATCTATTCGAATAACGATTGATAATTATTCGAATGATGATGCGAGTAATTGTTGATTGTTTTATAACAAAAAAAAATAAATCAATTTTTATCCGAATAAATTCTTCTACAAATAAGTTCCTTTTCGAATAAATTCTTATTCTAATTCGTTAGTGACGAACAAAATTTTATTTGTTACTCTTATTCATTATCTGTTATCTGAATAAAATTTTGCCCAACACAGCATTCCTGCCGGCAGGTGCAAATATCGACGCTTTTCTGTTTACATGCCAATGCCTTTACATTGTCTCATCTCTCGGTCGTTGACTTCGGCCTCTCGAACAGCTGCAATCGCTAGGAAATATTTCTCGCGTAGAAAGCAGTCTCTTTTTCAATTTAATTTTACTTTCAGTGCTAGGCTTAGGTTTAGCTTTTTAGATTTTTTCGTTTGTAGTATTTTTCTGTGCGTGAGTAAAGTAATCTCGCATTCGTGGGTAAAGTAATCGCAATGCGTATGTGTGTGATTAAGTGGACACGCGCGAACAGGACAATCGCCTGGCGTGTGTTTTCAGGTTCAAAATTTTGTGCATGCTTTGAACATTTTTTTGTGAACATTCGCGGACGGGACAATCATAGTGCGTGTAATTCTCATGGACACTTGCGAATTAAATAATCGCGATGGGTGTGTATGATGAAATCGACAATCGTGGTGCGTGTACACACGAATACTTGCGAATACAATAATCGCGGTGCGTGTGTAAGCGCGGGTGGGTGATTGTTTTGGACAAAATCGTCAATTAGAAATTGCATTCACCCTCTCTGCTTGAGAATCCCGTGAGGCGGGTTTTAATATACCCTTGTGGATTTTTTCAAGTAGGCAGGTTCAATGCCGTCAACGAAAGGTGTGTGCTTCTTCATAAATTGTCGCAAGAATGTAGTGACTTATCAGTATACTTATATGTATGGTATGTCATAGTTTTTGTTACATCGGTAAGCGAGCACTCTGTACAGGGAACTTGGCGCGCGATGGCAGACACTGCGCGTGTATGGAGTGCTGCCGCTGGACAGGCGCTTTTAGCCCGTTTTTTTACACATCGATAACTCAAAAATGAAGCCTCGGACGCGATTTTTTTATTTCTGATTTTCATCTTATTTTGGCTTGTGGAAACACCCCTTAAAATTTTTGACATGGGTGGTGAAACACCCTGTATAGTATACGCGAACTTATGTAAGGGAATAAGAAATCGAAAATTACAGCAAGTGCGGCGATTGAATGTTGAAACACCGGAACGAAGCATTTCTTCTCCAAATCAACAAACAATAAATATATTATTACATGTGTGTACTCATGTCTGTGCAGGATGTTCCGTCTAACTCTGCCACCCTACATTATTTTGTTATTCGTATAGATACAAAAAAATGCCTCAGGAGAAAGTTATTCCATTTGAAGGGAGAAATTAAACTACAGTGGTGAAGGTCATCTCAAGGTCATACCATCCAAGATATTGCAATTTTGTTTACCATGGAAACGATTGCTTCGAAACAC
This sequence comes from Macropis europaea, assembly GCA_916610135.2. Lineage (NCBI taxonomy): Eukaryota > Metazoa > Arthropoda > Insecta > Hymenoptera > Melittidae > Macropis > Macropis europaea. The sequence continues at coordinate 40,638,716 of OU744344.1, forward strand.
ATACAACCATGTATCACAACAAGACCTTGAAATGACTTGAAGCTAAAAATTTAGCGAGTAAATGATGAAGGCGTGTAAGATTAAATTTACAAAATAAAAAAATAGATGTATTTCACAAATATAATAATCTGAATGATACAGGATTTGGATGGCGCACTGAAGAGCGATACGTCTCTGTACAATGGTAGTCCAAGACACTCTCCTCGTTAGAGAAAACGTTTTCTAACCGTTACATGCAGCAAAGCTACATGAGAGTCGTTTTAATTTATGGCGGGTACGACGCCAGAGTCTACGGGTTCGTCGCTGCCCAAAACCCTTGGGATGCCACCTTTCTCATGGTAAACAAAAAGTGGCCATTCTGTTTAAAAAAATGTTACTATTAGTAAAATATCGGAAAATATGACCTTGGGATGACGTTCAGAAATAGGTGGCCAAGCTTTGGTGTCGTATTCTATTTTCCCTAAGGATGAAAAAAGGTCATATAAACATAGGTCAGAAGACTCCTCTTTCTCGACATATATATAAATACTTTTTGTTTGTGACAAGGTATTTTAGGAATGCTTAAAACTTACTTGAAGAAATTGCTGAAAACGATTTCCTTCTGCAACAATACATGCATCAAATCACGTTTCTCAGTCTGTCGAAGACGTTAAAAAATTCTAGGTGTATTCCGAATTAGCTCGTCCATAGATGAAGTGAATATCTGTCCACTCGATATTAGAATAAGCTATCCTGATAACTGTTTTAAGTATCAAGCGTTTAGATAGAAACTGAGTTACTACGACATAAGCTGCCTTCAATATTAGGATGACTTGTCCTACTACAGTATTTAGTTCTAACAGAAATAAGTGTTGACTGTGCTCGTAATTCTACGTGTGACAGCTATTCATGTAAAATTGCGATGTGAAGAAAAAGTGTTTATGTTTATATATTCCCCAAAAAATGTCGAACCTCTTGTTTTAAAAATACAAGGATGTAAACTGTAGGTCTGCTGTAATTTTTCAAGAGACTGTCGTGAATTCAATGAAATACAGCTGCAGTGGTAAATTAAAGGACACATCTTACAATTGAAAATATATTTCGGTACTTTCATTCCTTACCTTCATTAAATATTACTTAAATTTATAAATCCGGTAAGGAAGATACACTATATGTACAATACTTTTTAGAGGCAGGTACATGCTTGTATTTACAGAAAAATCAAGTTCTTGAACGATTATGCACAAAATACGAACGAACAACTATGTGAAATATGCTTGTAATAAATTATGAAATTTCTATCATCTAAGTTCCTCAACTTTAACAATTTAATGTAAGAGAAATCATTTTTGGTTAGAAAACATACAATTTCTTTCTCTTTTATACGTATGTCAGCTTTCAGTAATTATTGTAATTCTTACAATTTAAGAAAAAGGTTTCTATACAATTTGCTTCAAGAAAACAGTCATCGTGGACAGTCAATCGTAACCATTGAACTATACATATAGAACAGTAATGGCCACGGGAGCTGCGGCATTCCCCTACTCTAGGTCCATTCCCCTTCGTTTCAGTTCCCTCTTCGTTCCCCTAGGCCACCGTCGTCACAGATCACAGCCTATATGACGGGAAAGGAGAGGGGGAAGGCCGGAGCTCCCGTGGCCATCACTGTTATACAATATCTATTCTATACAGTTCAGTGTAGTGGTGCTGGTATCGATAACGTTATCGACAAATATCGATAATATCGAAGTATTATCGGTAATTCGATATTTTTATAATATTAAGGTAGTGATAAGTTGAATTTAATTTGGACTTTTATTATAAGAGATACAATATGTATATTGTATCTACACTTCGAATGGGGCATGTTTTGTGTCTAAAAACTCACTTAACTAACGAAACAATAGTGATGTACCGATTTTCAGGATTTCATATAATAGAGTTAATTTATTCTGAGAGACAGAACTTATGTCACAACTATTGTAAGAATGTTAGGTAACAGACAGATTTAGTGCATAATTAAAACAATAACTGCTATATCATATAATCAACTATTTGCTAGACTTACACTCTGACTAGACTAAACATTAGATTGAAAACTGTCACCTCTTCTTCCATACTTCTATCTCTCTACATTTCAAATACTTCACGTGGTGGAATAAAGAAGATGCTACAGATTTTTTGTACAATAATGCACATGTATGCTTAAGCTCAATATATTCAACAATAACTATTTTTTTCAGAATTTTGACCGGACTGATTAGCAAAATAAATACACAAAGTATGATATGGTGGACACAAAGTACCCCCCCCCCCCCCCCCCCGTAATATAAGGATTAATGGTATCTTAACGATATTATCGATATATCGTTAAGTATCAATAAGTTATCGATAACATATCGATAATCGGTAGCAGCACCTCTAGTTCAGTAGTCGTAATAGTCATAACACCTTATACATTTGTTTAATTATATTCTAGAGTTTCTTATCACTGTTTGGACTTTCCAAACAATAAGGCCTCTCAGGAAGGGTCTGAGGGCCATCTGTGGCTGAGCAGCATGGGACGACGCCAGACATCCTGATCATCGGGAACCTAGAGTTGTATATAGTTATTTATTGCTTCCCGATGCCTGGATGTCTAGAAATCTCTAATTTCAGCGCGCGTTCCATGTTAGCTTTGACAAGTACTTCAAACCTTGGTGGTCCTCAGATCCTCCAGAACGCCTTCCATTGCCCTTTCCTAGACACCTCGAGAGGGTGGAGGGTCAAAATGTAAAAACCAATCAGTTTCGAGAATTGACGCATTTTCCACCCTCACGAAATATCCGAGGTCTTGGAAAGGGAAATACCGAAATTATAAAGGTATGCCACCAGGAGAAGTTTGTTAGAATTAAGCGTACTCTTAACTACTCAGCACATAATCACTTGTCACTTGTATTTTATAATAAATTTGTGGAGACAGAGGAATATACAGTCCTTACTAACACCTCACAATTAGTCTCATCATTTTGGTCCTTCGAGCCGGATACACAACGGATAGTGTTTCAATTACCACCTGTGGTAACCGGTAGTGAATTGGACATTTCGGCAAAGTGTTACATTGTGCTTTGCCATCAAGACACCAGTTACCAGAGTGCAGACACTATTTTTCGAGCGATCATCGCCAGTGTTGGAAGACTAAGGAGTAATTACGCCCACGCTGATACTTGCAAAGCTAGGCCCCGGCGACACTTCGGGACTCCAATCCACCTTGCATCGCTCGGAGCCACTGGAAAACAACTGTCACCTGAGCCAGGGGATCATCAGGTCAAGCGGCACACAACTTGAACCTGTCCACGGCAGCAGCTATATAGGCGCAAGTACCACGGTAAAGTGCCATTCCGTCATTTTCCGTAAGTCCCTTTTACATTTCGACTTGCGTTAGTAATCTAAAATGGAATCACTCTCGAAATATATACAAGAACGTGGAGTTGCGAAGGCTTCCTTGACACGCTATAAGAAATACGCGGAAAACCCAGAGTTAATTAGCAATATCGAATCAATCAGGACGTTAGTAGATAAACATTCAGCAGTATTTGATAGGTTTGATCATGTACAAACCAGAATAGAATTATTGGTGGCAAATACCGAGCAGGCGGTGACACATGAATCCGAACGTATGGATTTTGAGCTCGCGCATTTAAATGCAGTTGGTCACCTGCAAGGGCTCATTAAGAAGCTTGAAGGTGCCACTGTAATAAGTAGCAAGTCCACCGCCACTTCGTCTTCTGAAACAACCGATTCTTTCACAGAACTCAATTTACCAACTATTAACCTACCAACATTTGATGGCAATTATGGAGATTGGGTTCATTTCCGCGACTCGTTTAGTTCAATGATAGACAACAAGAAAAACTTATCTAACCTGAAAAAATTGCATTATCTGAATTCTGCACTAAATGGCGAACCTAAAAATATTATCAAGTCGGTAGGTGTTTCCGGATCGAATTATGAAACGGCGTGGAATTGTTTAAAAAAGCGTTACGAAGATCCTAAAACGTTAATTAATCACCACATAGATTCAATAGTTCAATTTCCTAAAATCATGAAAGAATCGCATAAGTCACTAAGGCAATTAATAGACGAAACAAATAGTCATATTGTCGCGCTCAGGTCACTGAATGAGACGATGGAAACCCTAGGGGAAGTATTGCTTGTATATTTATTGGTACAAAAATTAAACACTGCGACGAAAAAAGAATGGGACAGGGAACAGTCGAAACTCAGGGTTCGACCTTCATTCGATTCTATAATGGACTTCCTTGAATCCCACAGTAAATTCTTAGAAAGCTCAGCGATAGAAAGGCAGTCGACTCATAAACCTCAGGTAGTTCACAATACGCGAAGGCAAAACGAAAAACCGACGGAACGATCACGAACATTCGTCGGTCAATACTCAGTCACATGCGTATTATGCAAGGGTGGTCATCCGCTTTATAGTTGTGTGGACTTCCTAAATTTAACCCCTTCTGATCGTATCGAAAGGGTTCGGCAATTAAAGATTTGCTTTAATTGCCTGCAACCTGGACACATGAACAGGACGTGTACTCGATCGTGTTGTAGGAAGTGTTCTAAAAAACATCATACACTGATGCATTTAGACACTGTAACACCTGCAGACAATCAAGTAGCCACGACGTCCTCTGAAAAGGGAAAATCGCTAACATTACATCGCAGGAACATATCTGGCACGGCGCGTACGCAACCTCTTCTAGCCACCGCGATTGTGTATGTACAGGATCGAAGGGGGAACAAGATTGAATGTCGTGCACTTCTTGATTCAGGGTCACAAATGAATTTTATTACTGAAGATTGCATTGAACGGCTAAATCTTTCATATATAACAGCAAATCTTCAGATCTCGGGAATCGGTCGTACCGTAGAACACGCATCTCGGAAGGCTCATGTAACATTAACTTCCAGATATAACAGCTACTGTAACGAAATTACGAGTTATATCATTCCAATGATAACTGAAAATCTTCCGAATGAACTCATAAAGGTGTCTTTTCCTATACCAAAAGGCTTTGACCTCGCGGACCCCAACTTCTATAGGCCGGGTAAAATTGACCTGCTGCTCGGTGCAGCCGTTTATTGGGATATTTTACGTGAGGGTCAGCATAGACTCTGGAAGAATTGTCCGACACTGCAAAGAACGGTTTTAGGTTGGATCATGGGGGTCAAGTGCCAAAACAAGAAAATAGGGATAGCTTTAAAACACATTGCCACGTAGCTACCACACAATTATGTGAACAGGTCACAAAGTTCTGGGAAATAGAACATGTCACAGAAGATGAGCAATCCATCGACGGTCCCAATAAATGCGAGGAGCATTTCGTAAAAACTACCACTCGCGGAGAGGATGGCCGATTTATAGTTTCCATTCCTCTTAAAACAAACGTAGGAACTCTTGGAGATTCTCGGGCTATTGCGGAAAAACGGTTGTACGCGTTAGAGCGCAAGCTCGGGAAGAACCCGGAGTTACGTGATAAATATTCCTCCTTTATGCAGGAATATGAAGCATTAGGACACATGTCTCATTTCTCACCAGACACGCATTTAAAGATAGGACACGCATACTATCTTCCGCATCATGCAGTTTTCAAAGAGAGTAGCACAACAACGAAAGTACGCGTTGTATTCGACGGTTCCGCGAAAACGACCACGGGCATATCGCTTAATGATGTCCAGATGGTAGGTCCAAATGTACAGGACGATCTGTTCGCCATTGTCACCCGTTTTCGTAGACATCGGTACGTAATTTCGGCCGACGTCGAAAAGATGTACCGGCAGGTAATGGTCAAGGCACAGGACAGATCGCTGCAAAGAATTTTATGGCGATCCCATCCTTCACAGCAGGTCATGGTGTACGAACTGAACACTGTGACATATGGCACCGCTTCCGCACCCTTTTTGGCGACACGGGCACTTAAGGAATTAGGATTGCTGCACAAAATGGAACACCCGAAGGCTAGTCGCGCCATACTTAAAGATTTTTATGTTGATGATCTTCTTACTGGCGCAAATTCAATTTTAGACACGCAAAAATCAGCACGCGAGTTATCAAACATTTTACAATCAGCCGGTTTTGAGTTGCGGAAATGGGCCACAAATGACACTCGCATTCTCAACAACATGTATTCAAATGACCTAATTGAGATTTCAGTAGACAAGGACCCCAAAACATTAGGACTAATTTGGGATCCAAGAGCTGACATTTTAAAATATTTTGTTCAATTACCTCCTCAGAGAAATATCACCAAAAGAACAATTTTATCCGATATCTCACGCATTTATGACCCTTTAGGTCTCGTTGGTCCGGTTATAGTCCAAGCTAAGATTTTATTGCAACGATTATGGCAATTAAAACTGTCGTGGGATCAGTCACTACCCCATGACCTGCATTATGCATGGACCTCATTTCGCGATAAGCTTCATTTATTAAATGACATCCAAATTTCGAGGCACGCAATTGCCAAAGGTTTTGCAAAGGTTGAAATGCACGGTTTCTGTGACGCATCGGAGCAGGCTTACGGTGCCTGCATTTACCTGCGGTCAGTCACTATGGACAACAGGTATATCCTTAACTTGTTATGCGCTAAATCACGGGTTGCACCATTAAAAACGATAAGCTTACCCAGACTAGAGTTATGTAGCGCCGTACTTTTGGCACAGCTGGCCATCAAGGTAAAACTAGCACTTGATATGACCATTGAGGAGGAATTTTACTGGTCACATTCTAAGATTACGTTGGCATGGATTAATTCCTCTCCCACTAGATGGAAAACTTTCGTTGCTAACAGAGTCTCAGAAATACAACGCACAACAAATTTGAATTGGCATCACGTCTCTTCATCAGACAATCCCGCGGACGTAATTTCACGAGGCATTAATCCAGCATCTCTTGCATCTGTCGATCTTTGGTGGAAGGGTCCAGAATGGTTGATGCAAACGCGCAATCAATGGCCCAGCACTGAAATCCACGTGGACGATATACCAGCGATGAAGCCAGAAAAATGTTTGACAGCAATTATAATACCGGAATTCGAATTATTTAACCGTTATTCTTCATTCACTAGATTGCTGCGCGTCACCGGGTATTGCTTACGTTACATTAATAACTGCAGAAAGCAAGGCAATAAAAATTCAACACTTTCCGACACTGATAATAATTCGAAACTCCTCACCGCGTTAGAACTGAGTATCGCCGAGGATACATTAATCCGAACCGTACAAAGGATACATTTTGCAGAGGAACTGAACGCATTACAGTCAGGGTCTAATTTGCTCAAATCAAGTCGTCTTGCTTCACTAAACCCATTCCTGGATAAAGGAGCAATAATCAGGGTGGGCGGTAGATTACGGAATGCTCAAATTCCATATGACCAGAAACATCAGGCCATTTTACCATCTAAGCACCCGTTTACGACTCTTCTAATAAGACACGAACATGAGCGTCTTTTGCACGGGGGATGTCAAGCAACGGTGGCATCCTTACGAATGCACTATTGGCCGCTGTCATGCAGAGTTGTAGTCAAACGGGTAATTAGAAATTGTGTAAAATGTTTTCGTGCCAAACCTAATATCACTACCAATATCATGGGTGATTTACCTGCCTCTCGGGTTTCTCTTTCTCGACCGTTTCAACATTGCGGTGTTGACTACGCAGGACCATTTTTACTAAGGGAACGGGGACGCGGTCGGACTACAATGAAGTCATATATTTGTATATTTGTTTGTTTTGTCACCAAAGCCACTCATATTGAATTAGCTATAGATCTAAGTAGTGACGCTTTTTTGAATTGTTTCCGTCGATTTATATCACGACGAGGCATATGTACAAATATCCATTCCGATAATGGAACGAATTTCATCGGAGCTAAAAATGAATTAAGGGATTTAGGAGTTCTCTTAAATGACCAAGGGCACATTGAACGTGTCACGGCATTTTGTGACGAACGTAAAATACAATGGCATTTAATTCCACCCAGGGCACCACACTTCGGAGGTCTCTGGGAAGGCGCAGTCAAGGCAGCCAAATATCATTTAAAGCGTGTTGTCGGAGAGACTAAACTAACTTATGAAGAATTTTATACTGTTTTAACGCAAGTCGAAGCATGTCTTAATTCACGGCCATTATCTCCTCTTTCTAATGATCCCGATGACCTTCTTCCCCTCACTCCCGGGCACTTTTTAATCGGGGAACCGCTAGCTGCATTGCCGCACCCCGATTTGCGAGATATAAGGGAGAACCGCCTATCACGCTATCAGCACTTGCAGCAAATGTTGCAGCATTTCTGGCACCGGTGGAACAAGGAGTATCTCCACCAGCTACAACAACGGCACAAGTGGCGAATCAAGGTTCCAACCAAATTTGGAGTCGGAACATTGGTGGTTCTGAAAGATGATAACCTCCCTCCGATAAGATGGAATTTGGGACGGATCACGGATCTTCACCCTGGCAAGGATGGTGTAGCACGGGTAGTATCCGTCAAGGTGGCGGATGGTTTAATTAAACGACCCATCACCAAACTCTGCATTTTGCCGATGGAGACAAATGACATCAGCCATGAAGACCAGTCAGAGGGTGATGCGGCCAGCACAGAGTGACTGAATTTGCAACGATTCACATATTTAATATTTTTGTTTATTCCTTTTTGATGTGTATCAATACATAGTCACCTAATATTTAAGATATTTGTATATTATATTTGTGTGCCACTTTATGCTTATTTTAATCAAGTTATTTTTAACGTAACTTGTCTTTGAATTATTTATAAGCTATTATTCTTTTGTGCGTGTTTTTTTTTGTTGTTGTTTATCACTTTTCGAATTTTTACAGACGGTAGTTTTATAATTGATTTATTAAGTATCTTACCTCAATGTCACCTATTCTATATTTTGTTTCTTTTATTTCTTTATTGCGTTCATTTTATTTCTTGTATATTGAACACAAGGCGTTCAAGGTGGGCGGCATGTTTGGACTTTCCAAACAATAAGGCCTCTCAGGAAGGGTCTGAGGGCCATCTGTGGCTGAGCAGCATGGGACGACGCCAGGCATCCTGAGCATCGGGAACCTAGAGTTGTATATAATTATTTATTGCTTCCCGATGCCTGGATGTCTAGAAATCTCTAATTTCAGCGCGCGTTCCATGTTAGCTTTGACAAGTACTTCAAACCTTGGTGGTCCTCAGATCCTCCAGAACGCCTTCCATTGCCCTTTCCTAGACACCTCGAGAGGGTGGAGGGTCAAAATGTAAAAACCAATCAGTTTCGAGAAATGACGCATTTTCCACCCTCACGAAATATCCGAGGTCTAGGAAAGGGAAATACCGAAATTATAAAGGTATGCCACCAGGAGAAGTTTGTTAGAATTAAGCGTACTCTTAACTACTCAGCACATAATCACTTGTCACTTGTATTTTATAATAAATTTGTGGAGACAGAGGAATATACAGTCCTTACTAACACGTCACAATTAGTCTCATCAATCACATTATTCTAATAATAATTTTTTAAACCTGAATGTGCCAACAGTTTCATGTGTACTTCTGATCTGTTGCATTTTTTTAATTGAAGTTTCATACATACAGAACTGAAACTGTAAAATTGTAGGAACTTCCGCAGTTTTTGTAATAAGTAGCAAATTTGTGAAATGTTGGTAGTCTTTCGTGGATATGTATGTATATAAACATATCATTTTAGTCGACTCTTACGGTTTCAATTATGATGTTGGGTGCCCTTAATGTGATGAACCGTCCTTCTATTATTCCACTTTTGTTACTTTCAAATTTATACCGTGAGTCGGGGCGAGTAGGAACCCACCTGGTTGTACTATGTATGGAATTTGCGTTTCCTTGCAAACATCCACTTTGAAGTTACGTAAAATTTGTATCAATCCGATTTTGGTTTGGAAAACGGCGAATCGTGCACCTGGAAGAGGAGTTAATTTGAGAATCAAGTTTTACAAGTTTTGAAAGCAGTAAACAGACTGAGGGTATTTATATTATGCAACATATTCAGATTCGTGAAATGTCTCTGATATGTAAAATAAAAAGTATACATTTTTTACAATCTTCATCATGATGAAGCAATTCTTTGTCTGAATTCTGTTAATTTTTAATCTACATTAAAATACACAAATATGTATTTACATAAATATTCACAGTAAAATAATCAGATAAAGTTCAATAATGAATTAGTTAATTGAATTGAGAAAGTAAGTTAAAATATCTCTATAATTACCGACATATTAACAAAGCAATTGTTAAATTGATTGCAACCGAAAATTCCCTTAGTAATATTTACAATCATACTAAGTTTCATAATTGATGAATATTAGTTTTTTGTTTAGTATACAATATATAATGTTATAATAAATTTAATAAGTGTCTACAAGGAGCTTGTTGATTGCTCTCACAGTATTTGTTGACGAATATTTCAATCTATTAATGAAGGGAGGGGATTTAACATGTCATTTGAAAATGTCTCTGAGATAGGCCAGATTTATACCCTATTTTTATTCGTTTTTAACCACAAACAATGGGCGCTCCTAAAGAAACAATGGCACAGTTAGCAGGTTAACGTTATTCTTCTTTAAAACTTTCTGCTATACTTATTTAAAAAAGCTATCGGATGAGTCTGAAGTTATTTGAATTCAAACTTGTTCTAAAACATCTCATTCTAATGTATCGTATTCTAACACTTTGACGGTCACAAATTATTTTTGAACATTTTTGCAAGAGTTTTTAAGCAACTAAACATAAGCATATTACGTTAATATACAGTATGTTTCACCCAACTTGCACATATAAAGTATCTCTGTTATTTTTAATGATAACAAAAGATCTAAAAGGTTTCAAGTGGTACTTTCTTGCCCAGAGTAATCTGAACGTCACTCTGTAATATCTCAGTGAGTTTGCCTTTTGTCAACTACAAGACTACGGCAATACAAATGTATAATAAAAATCCTGTGTAAGAAAATGTCGATGACCCTGAAATCTTTAAAAAAGAAACAACCTTGACGTAAAATTTTGTTCACGGCGAACTTTTATTTTTAAAGAAACGTTATATTATTAAAAATAATAGAAATATACTTTAATTGTTAGACAAAACATCCTGTGTATTTTAATATGATTGCAATGTGGCATTTAAAGTTAATTCATTATTTATCATATTATTGTACGTACCAATACAATTCCTTGGGCCATCGCCAAAGGGCAAATAATGCATCGGGTGTCTTGTCGCAGCAATATCTTCTTTAAACCGATTAATGTCAAATACTTCAGGATTTGGGTAAATCTCCGGATCATGATGTATTCCATACACAGATATAAAAACTCTTGTGTCCTTTGGTATTGTGAGCTTCGTCCTTTCGAATGTGTAGCTGTCCACTGATTTCCTCAATACCAGCGGCAACGGTGGGAATTTCCTCAACGTTTCTATGTATAAAAAAAACAACAAAAACAATTTTTTAGAAAATTTAGTCAAAATGGATATACAGGATGCTCCACCTTACTATATCACCTAAAGTATTCTTGCTATAATTAAAATTTCATAATAGGGTCATTCCACGCGAAATCGATCACTTTTTGACGTCGATGTCAAGAATTTTGTTGAAAATTAAGTATGATGTAGTGCACGTGAAATTAGGGGGGGGGGGGGGGGGGGGGTTAAGTAATCATTTTGCTGGTTTAGAATTTGTTTAAAAAATACGGGTCTTTGAATTTTGCAATTTTTGCTTATTATCATGGAAACAGGCTGTACTTATGAATGTTTATTTCGGAATCTATGTGTCGAATTGTTTTTTTTTTACTTTAATCTAGAAGGTTTGACCTATTGTAGTAATACTTTTTTTAATTGAAAAATAAATTTTGTAATATTTATAATTATAAACAAACTTTCATTTTGTAAATTTCTCCTTGAAGATCGTTTTTTTAAATTAAAAAAAAACATGACCATATTCCTTAAAATTCTATCTACAAAATAAGCTTTCGATCAGACTGGAATCTTTAAAATTAACGTCACCATGAGCTGTTAAAGAACTGGAGATATTATAGTTGTCTGTCCGTATCACTCGTACACCATACTACCTCCAATATGGTCCAAAAACAATATCGACAGATCGGACACCCGACTCATTGTCAATGATCTTAATTATACCTACAAAAGGGTTTCTTTAACGATTACAATTGAAATATTTGATTATCGATCACAATTAACGATTAAATGTTTAGTTCAACCGATGTATAATCGCAATTAAAGATTAAATTAGTTATTTAATCGTCAATTCGATTAATGGTTAACTATTAAAATTCTCTTCATCGTGAAATTAATATTTGACTACACAACTATCAAATATTTCTAAAAGTAAGTAAGAAATGGACATGGTTAACAGATTAGCACAATTTGGTTTTTCTGCACGTACATGTAACCACGTAGTTTCAAAAGCCTGGCCTCAGATCTAATATAAATATAAAATTGTTACCAATAAATATGTATAAATCATAAACTATTATAAATAAACATGTTTCTATTAAAATGTCTTTTTGAGGTTCCTTTAATACAATTTAAATATTTATCAGAATGATAAGTGCGGTGAAAATAATTCTGACATGCATAATTTATAAGAAACATACATCAAACAGAATTTTGATTAAATTGCGATTAAAAACTAACAATTCATGATTAACGATTAGTGTTTATAATTTGCGATTGACGACTGATTTCATCAATCGATTAAATCAATCTCGATTTTTGTCGAGTAATTGTTTTCAATCGTAAGCATTAATCAATCAATCAAATTAAACACGTTAATCGACTGATGCCCAACATTGTTATAAACCTGCATATCATAAAAGAACTGTCGTTGGGCAAGAGTGTTTACTGAATCCCTTCCGTAGATATAAATAAGACAATTGAGACGGGTACGAGTTTTGTCGATATTGTTTTTAACCCTAGTGCGATTCTCGTGTCTTTTTCGACCCACCTCGTTCTTATTTATTTTTAAAATTTGTTGTTATCGAAGAAGTGCAATGAAATTAGTATCAATTTGCTTGTTTCTGTTCCATTGACATTATATTAAAAGTTTATTGTCTGAGTTCATATGGAGTATTGATAACACAGATTGTTGCACATAAGGTGCGATGGTTTTTTTATCCAACGTAAACGAGGCACAATCAAATAACATAAATCAATCATGGTCCAATCTTACAAACAAGTGAGTGATAGTATAAGCGAAAGAAAAGATATAAATAGCATCAGATGACCAGAATGGTTTTAATAATGTTAAAGAAACATTAATGATTGTATGGTGGGATCCGAATGGGGGGAATTTCATATGCAAACAGCACTGTTACCAAGTATGTAAAACCTGTTATAAATAAACGATTTGGACAAAATATGTTGTTTTTCTATGATTAAAGGTATTATAACAGACGCGACTGGTTGATCCTATGCTTCTTTTATACTCTCATTCTGTTACAAAGCTGAAAATATGAGTTCCATATATTCGGTTCAGTTTTTACTCAAAGATCTTAAGTTTATAGTCGAATGGAAGAACGCTCTAGGGTTAAATGACATTGGAGGTATCTAGTATGGGGTACGAGTGATACGAACAGACGACCATAATAGCACCGGTTCTTTAACCGCTCATGGCGACGTCAATTCTAGAGAATTCACCCTAATCGAAGACTTATTTTGTAGGTAGAATTTCAAAGAATATGGTCATGTCTTTTTTAATTTAAAATCACTCGACCACCAAGAAGAAATCTACAAAATAAGAATTTATTTATAATTTTCAATATTACAAAATTAATTTTTCATTTAAAAAAATATTACAATAGGCCAAACCCACTACATTGAAATTTAAAAAAAAACAAACTCAATCCGACAAATAGTTTCCGAGATAAAAATTCAGAAGTGCAGCCTGTTTCCATGATAATAGGAAAAATTATGACTTACCCCCCCCCCCCCCCCCCGCCTAAATTCACGTGCAGTATATCATATTTCAATTTAAACAAAATCCCTGACATCGGCGTCAAAAAGTGATCGATTTGGCCGGGAATGATCCACATAATAAAATAAAAAAAATTGGTATTACAATATTTGACTATAAGGACAGAACTATTAAGTTAGCTTCTTTACTTTCAGCTTCTTTTATTTTATTTCAAAATTAAGTACGAAGGATGTACTCGTTCGTTCGATAAAGATTCGTTTCCTTTATGATAAATATTGTGAACCACGAATAAGCTGCATAACACGTAAATTTTTTTCTGCTGAGTTTCTTATCGAATATGTGGCCGGTTAAAGCGGCACCGAACCAGGGGGATTTTACTTATAATAGTATACAAACCTTTGAACACTGCATCTAAGTATGGCATTCGTTTAATATTCTCGTATAGCCACTCTCCTTTGTTTAAAGCATGATGCTCCCGAATCTCTTCTCGTAACTTGTCTTGTATATCCTGATTTTGAGCCAATTCGTAGAGGGCATTGCTAATCGTTGACGAGGAGGTCTCGAAGCCAGCCACGAAGAAGACAAATGCTTGAGCAGCAAGCAGAGGCTCCGTCAATTCTAAAAATAATATCGTACTTACTGAAGAAAGTCTTTGACAAATTATTATGAAATAATTGTATGAAAAATTATAAAAAAAGAATCCAAAATATGTTAAATTCACAATCTGTTATAATCGCTCAGATATCGTATCATTAGCCTATCAGGGGGGATTTTTTACGACAACAAATGCATTGTGAAATAATTGTAATATGAAATCCAGCAAGAGAAGGTTCCCAACCCGAAAGTAATAAAAAATTATAAAACTTGAAAATGCATAGTGGGTGTTTTGATAAATATTATGTTTGCCATGCCTGAATTTACTCTAAGCAGGTGAAAACTAAAGTTAGTCCACGAAAGTTCGGTTACTGCTTCTATTTCGTTAATCGTAAATGATAACAAATACAACAAATTTTTTATTTAAGATGAGAAAAATTACTTATTTTAGTCAGATCTATCGATTTATCAATTAGTACTGATATCGAAAAGAGCGTATTTTTAACATGCAGTTACCTGGATTTTTTATACTCTTTGAACATGTTAATATTAAGGGACAATTTTCGAAATGTGTATTCAATTTTTGTACAGTATATATTATTTTCTACATACAGGGTGTTGAAAAAAAACCATTCAACATTTATATGGTACATAGGACATGCCATACTGAGTAAAAAAAACCTTAGTAAACATAGGTCGAAAGCTCAACCGTCTCTGAGATATAAACATTTTTATTTGTTAGCATCATGATTGACTTACTACTGGCTTCTCGATATTTACAGAAGGTGATCTACATGTCCTCCTTCCATTCCGATACGTGCTTGGCATCTTCTTCTTACAGGGTCCTGAACTCTCTCGAAAATTCCAGATCTCTGTCGAATTATTTGACAAGCCTGCTGGATTCGGTTACGTAATTCTTCTAAGTCACTTATCGACGAAGAATACATTTCCTTTTCAAATATCCCCATAAAAAAAGTTCAAGAGATTTAAATTTAGGGGATCGAGGTGGCCATCCAACTGGTCCACCACGTTCAATCCACCTTTGACCGAACACCGTGTTAAAAGAAAGAAAGAAAGAAGCCAGTAAGTCAATTATGATGCTAACATAAAAGAATGTTTATATCTCGGGAACGGTTGAGCTTTCGACCTATGTTTACTAAGGTTTTTTAACTCAGTATTGTGTGTCCTATGTATCATATAAATATTGAGTGTTTTTTTTAACACCCTGTATATGAAGTTTAAGAAAAATATTCAGAGCAAAATTGCAGCAGATGAAGGACATCGAAACAATCGAAGTGTCAGAGCTTATAATTATTACAATAAAATTGCGTTTATTATAAGAAAAACTAAAGCAGATACATATAATGAATTGACTCGTGGTAATAAAACAATTGAACTGCTATATACGTCGTTCTGCATCAGACTAATTATAAGAAAAACGCGGGAAACTACGTGGACAACCGCGCACTCATATTAATATGTGTGACATCTATACGTAAGCGACAAACTATTAGAAATCAAGGCTATAATCATATCGATAAATGTTGACAGTAAATCTTAACAATAATTTTTGTAACTCTCTATATGATCAGTCATTGTTAATGAACTATTAAACCTAAATGAAAAAAAGAATTTCTTCCTAAGAAATCTTTTCGGAAACAGATTCTACTCTCTTAGAATGAATTTGAGCAAATAGAACAACTTACTGCCTTTCAACACACCCTCTATGAATTTCCAAAACTTTATACGGCCTTCATACGAAGTGTAAACTAACAAAAATTGCTGTCCAAAAAGTTCCATAACTTCGAAGATATACACTACATGTATTTTCAAAATAAAAAATCACGAGTGCCATCAAACACTCTAAAATGTCCTTACCCTATATAAAAAGATCACATACACTGGCTAATGTCCTATTCGAAACCAAATACCTTTTGTACGGAACAATTATTCGAACAACGCCTAATTTAAAGATTATTCAAGGTAACCATGTGCTTGACCTTCATAAAAAAAAAGAATTGAGTAATATACAGGGTGTCCCAGGTTTTTTCCGCTAAACCGTATTAATACATTTTAGAAGAAAGAATAAGTAAAAAATGTTATACAAATATACACCCTTAAATGCTTTGTTAGAAAGTTAAAATAAGAATATGAAATATGCAGTAACGAAATGTTCTTATATGCAGTAGGGTAAGAATAGGTCAATGATATTTACCTAAGGAATTTATGGAGCTATGTTAGCTGCATGAGACAGTCGATAAAGTTCTGATCAAAGAATTAATAATATACTCATTAAAATGAAACAAAATTAACGGGAAATTCGTATAACAGTAAATTCATTTGTATTGATAAAAATTGTCCATGTTTTGAAATATAAAAGTAATAACAGTTGATTATGAACATTTCATACTGTACGCGAAAGAAAGATAAACTTTAACACTTCGACGACCAAATGCAATTTCATCTCCTTAACTATTATACGTTCAACCAAAAAATATCGACAGCTGAGTATACGTATTTACATATACAACAGCAGTGTTACGGTAAACGAAAACTACATTGTTTACCTAGATCGATTGCAATGATTAAACATAGCTTTACAAATAAATTAGATAAATTCTATCAAACCAGCCAGGTATCACGTGATACCATACCGTTACTATATTCCGTATTTTCGTTATAACTCTTTAACAAAGCATTTACGGACATATGATCGTATAACATTTTTTGCTTATCTCAGATCGTAGAACATGTTGACACTGCTTGACGGGAAAAACCTGGGACATCCTGTACACCTACCAATATCTCCGAGCTTTTCTGAATGGTCCTGGAGATCGATAAGGGTATCGATGAAGTCGTGTCTGACGACTTGATTCTTTCTCCTGTACTCCATCATATCCAAGACAGCTTTCTGGAAGAACTGGGACAATTTGTCCGGCGGAATAACGTAACCGACCAGGGTGTACAACCAGGGAATGCTCTCCCTAAGTCTAGTCCTCCACAATTGCTTCCAGTCGGTAGTGAAGAAGTCTTTGCCCACTTCACGGAATATACTTCCTTCTTTCGACATGGCGTTCATATTTATGCCAAATACACAGCTACCGATCACATCAGTCGTGAATTGGGCTGCCAATTCCCGGCAATCAATGGGTTCCTCTTTAGTTACCAACTTGTCCAAATATGTTTCCAGGGTATTAGAACACTCGACGATCAAAGAAAACATTTCTTTCAGTTTGCCGGACGTGAATGTTGGCGACAATCTCATCCTTAACGGCCGCCATCTTTTAGGCTCCAGAGAAAATAGATGCTGAGACAGTGGCTCTGCCTGTGTATCAGAATTCGTTTTGTTTTTAAATACTGTGTTTGTTCAGAAAAGGTAAAAATGACGCAGTGCTATAGACATTGTGTCGAATCAATTATTCAATTAATAATTACAACTGTTTTTTTAATTGCTGACAGTAAGCAATAATTCTTTTTTGTATAAACGTTCAATGTGTTGAGCTATTTATTCACTAATTTTCTATTTCACTGTGTTATATCTACTGACTGTACGCGTTGAATAATTATTTTGATTATTATAAACGCCACAAGCCCTTTTGCATGCAAATGAAATACATATAATAGTGTAAATGTACATAATTATAATTATGAATTAAGGTTCTGTATTATGGTTTAATTAGCCGGGTAGTGTGGGAATGAGTACCCGGAGAGTCAACCTCATCGTAATATATAATAAATGTGGTAGGATCTTTAAATACCTCTGAAAATTTATGCGAAAATCCTAGAATATTCAGTGCATTCTGACACGTATGTTGATGGAAAGATGTCTTTTGTATATTGTCTTGATATCGTAGAGTAGTGATCATCAGATAATGCTGATTAAACTTTTTTATCGCATTGTACGCGTTAGCATTGTTTGCTGTTTTACAAAATATTTACTGTATTTTACGGTATATTGTTTGCTGTATATTGAAACTCGGCGCCCGCGTGCTCGAAAGAGAATTCGCCCAACTACAAGATATAAAGAGAAAAGAAGCATTCCGATTTTTATACGCAGAAAAATCGCGGGCGAAGTCGCATCCAGGGCATGCTAGTTATTTATAATCAAGTAGGAGTTTTATACCAAATATACGTACATAGTTTTGAATGTGTATTAACATGTTGACTGACACAGTGAAAATTTCCATACCCGGTCAGACATACTATAATATCCTATTTCAAACATAAATGACGTAGGCAACAAATATATAACTATTCAACTGGACAGTCTTGACCTTCTATTCCTATTATAATGTTCGATTTATTCAAAATTTTAATAAAATCAGTAATTATTTAATTAAATAGCATTCCATGCGTCGGTCACCGATGACCCCTACGGCAGTCAACGTGTTAAAGATATACGTGTAATTAATACATCCGTGTTTTAATCCGTGTAGTTTTTAATACACGGGTACACACGTATTAACATGTTCATATTTTATTTCATGTGATTATTAGTGTATAACAAAATACCCGAATATTTAAGTACGTTTACGCAAGTCATTTGCGAAACAAATACATGATTTTCTATGTTCCAGGTAACAATAAAAGACAACACAATTTCGGTTAACAAAGTTTAAAAAGGCTAATGTATTGACATTGTAAATAATAAAAATTGATTTTACATTTAAAGAATTGCTTTTAGCACCTACATATGATGATTAGATACCTTTTACTCCTCTCAGTGAGTACTATAAATCCTTAAAGTAGCGGACCCTCTTTTTATCATTCTGTATAGACGATAAAACGAATAGTAACGATAAACATTAACCCTTAACGGTCCGGAAGTATTTCAAATTTACTTACCGCCAGGCCCAAGCTATTTTTCATACGAAGAGACACTGTGTAGTAAACATTTTTATGTCAAGTATAGAAAAGAAAATATTTATTTTTTAGTGAAAATTTATTGATATATATTCAGGGTAATAGGATAACAAGATGACGTGGCACAATACTTAACGCGTTAATTGTAAATATGACAATAATAACAGTGATAAAAATAATAAAATGATTTTTGCCGCCATATACGCGGCATCGGACCCAGTAAATAAAAGTGCCATGCCGCGTATATGGCGGCATTGGTCCGGTAAGGGTTAATTGTTATAATACAGAAGGTAAAACGACTGTAAATATTGAACAAAATGACGAAGATCTATCTTCAGAAAACGGTGCAATTCCAGAAAATTCACAGCCGCCTAAAAAACGCCAAAGGCTTTTAACTTTTAAATCTCACAACCATTTGTGTGACCCTGCAAAAACAGAAAAAATACACTAGGCACTAGCAAAATTAATTGCCATGAATCAACTATCTATTCCTTTCTGTTCGAGCAACGGCTTCTAATAGTTTATGTCTATAGTAGGGCCGAATTATAAAGTCTGCAAAGAGGAAGCCATCAAGAGAAGATTAATGGCACTGTATTCTACGATCGTACAAAAGATAACAAAAAATCTGAACGCTGCTAAATGTGCACAACCGATTGCTGGTCGTCGTTATCACAAGACTCGTATACCACTGGTAACTGTACATATTATTAATTCTAAATAGAACAAAGAGGCTTATATTTTGACCAAGCACGAGATGAAAGAACGCCAAACCTCTCAAAATATTGCCGATGAGCTAAAATATACCCTCACTGAATGGGAAATTACTGAGAAAGTAGTGACTATTGTAACAGACAATGCCAAAATATGGTAAATGCCATCTCACTGGTATCAGAGAACACTGACATTTCTAGCATAACATCTGCAGCACATAGTGTACAATTAGCCATAAACAATTCACTGTGGGAAGAAAATATCCAATAACTGATCCATTACTGCAGTAGGATAGTTGGACATTTTAAACACTCAAATGTTGCAAAACAGGCATCAGAGGGGGAGCAAGAGCAGCTTCCTGTGCCGAAAACAACATTACTTCAAAGTTGTTCCATACGATGGAACTCTACATACTTCATGTTGTATCTCTTACACATAAATAGATGTCCAATATCTAATGTGATCGCAGACCAAGCCGTCACAACTGCAACCGTGGCACAATGTCTTGAAATTACTGAAAGACAGTGGAGAATGATAGAATCCGTCCTCGATATTCTGAAACCACTACAAGTTCTAACAACACTTTTTTGTGGAGAAAGTCATTCTTCTGTTTCAATGGTGAGACCACTAATGAAAAAAGTGATCGAAAAACATTTATAATTAGACGATATTGATGACACAATTTTTCGTACATTGAAAGAGACATTAATTCCGAAATTATATACAAAATGTTTCGAAATTTCAATGGAACGAAGATGACATTATTTCAATGAGCCATAGATCTTGTTTCTTTGATCCACGATACAAAGATCTGGAAGATGAACCGTTCAATGTCAGAGAGATGATTCGTGCGAAAGTAAAATATTTGTTTAAAGACTCCCCTGTACGTATAGCAAACATAGAAAAATCAACCCAGAAACGTGCTCTGCAGTTTCTTTACAACGAAATTAATGACACAAATGGCGTAAATGTTGAATTTGGAACGTATATGACAGAGCCCCAACTACGCTTCGATTTGGACCCGTATGAAGGGTGAAGGCACAGGCAAACAAATACCTAGCAATTTCAGAACTTGCTAAAAAATATTTAACGATTCCAGCAACGTCGGTAATGTCAGAACGATGTGTCTCAAGTGCCGGAAATATAATTACGGCAAAATGGAACTGTCTGTTGCCAGAAAATGTCAATACATTCATCTTTTTTATACCAAAACAGACGATTGCTTGATTGAAATTTATTAACCGAAATTATGTTGCTTTTTATTGTTACCTGCAACCTAGAAAATCATATATCACACGAAATAAAATATGAATATGTTAATACTTGTGGATCCGTGTATTTCAGTACATGTGTACCCGTGTATTTCAATGCCCGTGTACCCGTATATTAAAAACTACACAGATATATTAATGACACGTGTACACGTGTATTTAGATACACGTGAAATAAAAATCTCTAGTCGAAATACACAAGGGGAACAAAAATTCAATAGATAGGCAAAATTGATCAACAGAGACAAAAGTTACATTGGAAACGTAAAATATTGCACAAAGAACTCTAACAAAGAGACGTAAGAAGACATAAAAATGGCTGCTACTGCAGCTGCTTTAACAAAGAGCATTTTTTCAATTTTTATAGCATAATATTTTTATATACTTTGTCTTCAACGATTTTTTAATTACTGTGCTACCTAATAATTGTGTAATAATTTTAAAGACGTTGCTTACTCTAAAATTGACGTCAGTCTAATTTGTACTTATTATTAAAATTATTAAGCCGATGTGTATACAACACGCTTCTCTAAATAAAACTATAAGATTTTGAAAATACAATGGAAATACTACTTTTTTGTACTCACTGTTTCATTAACGCGGAGTCCACGGTTTGAAAACTTAGTGAAGTCCTTGATGAGCACAGTCTTGATTAGATCAGGATCTTTAAGCAGCAGCACAGGCTGTCTTCTAACATATATTCCAACCATTGGTTCATCCTTGTATTGTTTATAGATATCACTCGCATAGAGTCCAATCGACTTTATATTTAACAGCACTTCTTTGACAGTACCGAAACATGGTATTGGTTCAGGTCCAGGGATACCGCGTTTTTTCCAAAAGTCGTAATGTGCCACTAAATAATAATAAAATGCCACAATTGCTACAACGATCCCGCAAAAGATTTCGAGAGTAGCCATTTTGCGTTCGATAAAGTTCTGTAAAATACAAAAAAGTGCCACTTTCATGATTTGAATTCGTAACATTTAATTAGGACAATATTAATATTGTCCAATTTTGATTTCCATTCTGACTTCAGTATTCATGCTTCGAACAATATTATAATTAATTATAATATAAAACATGCTTCAAAACGAACAGTATACTTCCACATAAGTTTTTCTACGTGGAAAAATAAATTGACACTATAGGATGAATGTTTTTATAGGAAACTCAATTTGAAAAAAAGAAACGATGTTGAAAATTTATTTAAACTTATAATTTTCGAATTTAATATGTAATGAATGTTGTAGCAAATTTTTCAAACATAAAATGGGACTGAAGAGAATAACTTGATTTCAATGTTTCGGGAATTCATCCAGAATTCCTCGAATTTTTATTCAACAAATTTTGTGGAAAGAGCGGTCCATCACGAGACAACAGAAATTTTGAAGGTTTAAAACAAGAAAATCAGTTTCACATACAGACGTACAAAAACAAACTATACAACGTTTTTAAAGATTCTGAGTTATAATAACATTAAAAGTATTGTGGGATCGGGACCTCCAGACCCAACATAAGAGGAATCGTGGAAATAAGGATGTCAGCGGACTGACGGTGGCGTAGTAGTAGTAGTAGTGGGGAAGGTGGCTGGGCTACCAACGCAGAGGAACTGGGTTCGAGTCCCCCTGGTGCCGCGGTCCCTATTTTTCACGATTTCCTACAGTATTGTAAAATAAATATTTCGATTAATTTGAATTTTCTTTATCGTAGAGTACACTTGACATCGGAAGGACGAATAAAAGTATAATTATCATAGTTATTACAGTAATTAGCATATTGTGGCGGTAATAAAAAATTTGATAAATAGCACTAATTATTTTGAAACACCTCACGTATTGATTACATATTGCATAAGGATTTTTTTACGAAACTTTCTTAAAATCGTTTTAATTCGTTATTTTTTAAATTGTCTTATTATATAGAAGTTTGAGGTAAGATTCTGAGACTAGATCTCTTATTATATAATAAAAAAAAAACTTTAAAAGTGACGAATTAAGCAATGATTCAGAATTGTTATTTCTTAAATTGTTTTATTGTATAGAAATTTGAGGTAATATTCTGAGAATAGACCACTTATTAGATAATAAAAAAGAACTTTAAAAATAACGAATTAAGAAGTGATTCAGAATTGGGTGGCTTCTTAGACCACTGAGGTTAGGGTCCTTCTGTCCCATGTTGTCCTTTGTTACAACACTTGTATTTAGTGTGTATGTTCGACGTTTCGTCTACCTTACGAGTACACTATATTCCTTTCACTAACTATACACATCACCTAATTTCAGTGCAAATAGTGAAGAAGACAGAACGCAGGAGTGGACCAGAAAGCAGAAGTTTCTGTCAACCCTCGTCCGTCCCTTGTGTCAATTTGATACGTTTTTCTTACAAGAATGCGATAAATGTAAAAAGCAGTAGGTATATACACGATGGCTGAATGTACAGCAATTTCACTTGTTTTATTCTGAATAAAAGAATTTGCAAAATTAGCTGTTTATCTTGTTATTATATTGTTTTTTACCATTGTGTCAATTTGATAACAAAGGAGAAGTTCAGTTGGGAAAGTGAGGGATGGATCAGGATTAAAGTATTTAAGCTAGACAATTTTTAATTGAACAAAGGTTTCTATTATACATGTGTCAAGCAAACATAAGATACGTACCATAATAAAATATATTTAAATGACAAAAATTATTAATATTTTTGCATAATCGAATGAAGTTGCTAATTGAGTTTACACGAAAAACGCGATTTCCTGGTTGCACTCACTGTGACTAGAACGGTCATGTGTTCGGTGAAACGGAACACTCGTAAGCGTATAAATAGAGATCTCTAATCGAAACACACAAGGGGAATAAAAATTCAATAGATAAACAAAATTGATCAACAGAGACAAAAGTTAAATTAGAAACGTACAATATTGCACAAAGGATAATTTTTCAGGAGAAGCATGTGAAAAGAGTGACGTATCATTGTAATAAATTTTAACAGATTTAGTTACAAATGCGCTTCTAAAGTCAAAGCATTATAAATATAATATAAATAAACAAATGTGTTATTTGTGTATGAAGTTTAACACTGAACTAATTGGTAGAGAGAGTGTTGAAAATGTAGTAATCTAGCAAATTCGTTAAATATAAAAGAAGTTTTATACTATACGTTACATTAGGAAGAATATTTATATGAAATAACAAACATGTCTTCTATGAAAAAGTGGAGACATCGCTTAGATAGTTATTTCAATCCCAATAGAGCCTTTATTGTGTTCAGTATATCTGTACATTATTCATTTAATTATAGTGTTACATACACTTTCTTCTAGATAAAACTTTAATAAAATATTAACGTTTTTAAAGGTAAGATTAGGCTTAAGTAGAATAATAATTATAATTATCTTTAACTGTCGAGATTTTGGTCATCACTCTCAATGAACCACCACTTGAATAATTCTTTGACCTAAATCATTTCAAATGATAATCGAATTCTTTACCAATGAAATAGGAAACATTAATAATAATCACTCATAATGCATGTGTTACCAAATTAAAGAATTCAACTGAAAGCGACAGTATTTAAAAAACGAATGATATAGATCTACGATCAGGCATTTCTTACTTGAAACACTGTCGGTGAATGAACCAACCTGTCCAATTTCAATATCACAGATCGGTGCACCTGCTGAGAAGATCCGAGAAACACTTCTCACGTCTGTGCTGTTACACCTTATTATAACCACCGCCATGGAATTTGGAGATAACATTTCTAATAATTGATGACTGACAGTTTTGTAAAAATAAGCATAAGCATAACAATTATCATTCTTTATCAGGTCTCGCGTATCGCCAAATTCACAATATGAATTGAGGAAAACTGATAAGACGGTCTCGATTGCCGTAATTACGCAATCTATAAAATTTACATGAAACCTTGTTTCTGCTATCGACTCTTTACTTTGCGATGATCTTCAGACAGCAAAAGGTGAATCATCGAGGTTCATGACGTCTCGTCAAAATTCTTCGAAGGGAATCAGTGAACTTTGTTCTAGTAAGTGTATATATTATACTTGTTTTCGAAACTAATTTTGTCACATAATAATATCTATTGCAGGAATGCCGAAAGTAGGGCCCTCTGGGCCAGAGATGGCCATCCGGTGCAAGTCCTGACTCCAGCCTACCCCCATTCTGTGTACATTTCCCTCACATAGGTTGTCGTCTGGGTATGACGTCGAAAACATCGGTGATTATGAGTAAGTACAGTTTCTCAAGAAATATTATTGAGTAGATGAGTGAATATAATAAGAAAAATTATTGTTTTATATACGACATTAGTTTTATGTAGGGATTAACCCTTTATGCCCTGACGGTACTTTGTAGTACCTCTTATATTAAAATGCTGCCCTGAACCAAATATGCTTAAAACCTGACTAGGACTTATAAATACCACTTCTTCGAAGTCCTCTGAGATGATACGAAATAATATCAGAACTCACAGACGCCATATTTAGTTACATAGGGAGAAAGTTTCATACATAGTATGCACGCGGTAACAATTCGATTGTTTCTAGGCTGTTACATATTGTTGTGTTTTTGAAGGCATTTATTATTATAATTAATTTTTACAGGATAGTAATTTTTGTGTACGTTTTATATAGGACGTTTCACAACAGGTGATAAATATTTTGGCGGGTGATTTCACAAGGCAAAATAAGAAAAAATAAAAAAATACCGTAAAAAATATTTATACTTAGAATATGTGTTATTTGCATAGTTTTCAAATATCTAGAACAAAAATTACGGTAAAAAATAATGCAACATAATTCAGGGCTTAAAGGGTTAAATCTCTACTTTTTTATTATGCGAGGAGAATGGACACAAAGTGGGGGTAGGGTGGAGTCTGTTGTCGCTCCGGATGGCCACATCTGCTCCAGTTGGTTCAGCCTTCTTCACCCTTTGACTGCGAAAGCCGTATATATACGTCCAGGAAGAATAGCGAATTATGTGCGAAAAGTCACTACAGTGGCCTCGAGAACTAGTTGTCAGTTCTGAATAATGTATAAAAACTCAGAATCGCGTTAGAAGATAAGAAATAAACAATAATTGAGAGTATATAAATGAATATTAAACGAAGCGTTTCCTATGAGAAAAAAACGAAATATAATAAGAAAAATGAATAAAATGAATCGATCTTTGTTGCTCAGCTGTCATTATTCCACACACAGCGAATGATTTTTATTGGAAGTATGTCGCAGTCAAGAGGTTAACACGTTAACTGCCGCAGTGAAAATTCCCATACCTGGTCAGACATACTATAATATCCCATTTCAAACGTACGTAATGAAGGAATTAATTATATAACTATTCAATTTCCCAACCTCGACCTTCTTCTTTTATCACAATATTAAGTCTATTCAAAATCGTATTCAAATTAATAGTTATTTAATTAAATAAAATTTGATGTGTCGGTTACCGGTGATCACCACGGCAGTCAACGTGTTAACACGTTAACAGCCGAGTATCTAGAAATATACTTTGGACATATAGGCAAATGCACACATGTGTTATTCCAGTATATATTTTAATTTTTTGTCAAATTTCCTGTTATTTTTGGCCAATGAATTCTAGTTTTGGTCTTACTGCACGTAGTCTATTATTTTCTGGTTCATTCGGACTACAAAAATCACAGGACAAGCTAATCAGGATATCGCTTGTGTCTTGTGGGCACCCGGGTACACATGTGCCCGGGCATACATTCTCGAACAACAAATTTGAGCAGTTCCTGTTAAAATCTCGACAAATCCTTTTAGATCCCTATCATGGGAATCTTCCTATATCGATTTATCTTTGCTGTGTTGAAATCGATTGAAGAATTTTTAAATACAGAGACAATTTTTAAATGTAGAAAGAAGAGAAAAAGGTTGGTTTCCCACATAACGGTTAACATGTCGAACTAAACGAGAACCGACCGTGAAATTTGGTATTCTTATCAAACACAGAAAAAAATAAAACGCCGTTATTGATTAATAGCTACAGGAAGATTAAAAGTCAGTGTGACGGCCTTCTAGATAATAATTTTTCAAACACTTGAGCGTCACTTCGAAAAACAAATAAGCATATTAGTATACACAAGCAAGGTTATGTTTTTAACACATTTTTATACATATGTATATCTTGATGGAAGATATATAAAATTTGTTGACATTCCTTCGAAACAATGTTAGATAGAATATGCTAGTTAAAATTAAAATAATACTCTCCATAACAAAATAAATAATGTTAGTTATATCAAATTTTTCACTAACATTTATTCATGCTTAATTTAGATACTATTATTATTTCCATTATCAATTATGAACCTTTATGGTAGATGGCTCTAAACATAAAGACTTATTTTAAATTACAAATTGCATGTGCAGGCGCCGGAAAAAGTTTGAAACATCATCCATGAAGATGAGATTTCGAGACTGATTGATATGTTCGAACAATAATTAAGAGATTAGATAGTATTATCTCGAATTTATAATTTATATCGACACTGTTTTTCGCTCCGCCTTTACCTTATTTGTTTAAACATAATGCAGAGATTGAGGTAAGATGACAAAAACAAGAAAACATGGCGTCGACACCCTTCGACCGTTTACGAGACGTTTACTGCCAGTGTCGCGTATTATTATTATACTAACTATAAAATATCATTCTTGTATACGTTTTAAAGATAGAATACTGAATATATTAATAATTTAACCTGTAACGGACATCTGTCACCTCCCACGTGACATTATCGTTTTTACCGGCTGGACGTTTGTCACCGCTCACGTGACATAGCAACTTTTACCGGATCGGACGTACATATACCACGTGGGAAGTGACGAAACGAAACAGAAGGAATCTTGCGATTTTTAGTTGTACGAATATTTGGTTTAAAAAATATCACACATTGACGACATAAATGAACAATTAAAGTTTAAATATTTAAATTGCGATAGAAAGTATTAACACCTTAACGATGGAGTCATAGCGCTGATTACATCCACCTAATACGGGAAGTAAAAATGTGTGAAAATGTACAACGTAAAAATTATTTACATTTGTAAAAAACATGTAATAGAAATAATAAAAAAATGATACATATAATTAAATTGAACAACAAAATTACGCATTGAAAAAAAGTCATACATATTTCATATTGAAAAATTATTAATTTTGTTTTGAATAATACTTTTGAAAACAATTTTCTACATATAATGGGACTCTACAAAAGCTACACATATATAGTGCCCCTCCTCTTATTATTAGCGTAACATACACGACATCGTTTTCTCAGAATTACAAGTAGTGGAAATCATCCTTATATTTCACTTTTTACAATTATTGTAGGTTTGTAATAAAATTTCGCTTTTATGGCAATATATCAATTCCCCTGGTGTAAGTTTCGGATTTTTTAAATTCTTTGGCAATCTTCGATCACATCGTATTGTTCCACAGATACGAGTTTTGTGATGGAGCAATGTTCTCGCAATTTTTACACTGTTATAAAAATTGTCCATATAAACGCGATGTTCTTTTGGCACACTGTTGCGTCACCCGTAACAGATGAAAGTTTTCCATTTGACGCGGTGTTCAGTCATCCGTCGTTAAGGTGTTAAAATATATGTTTTTATGCAATAAAATGTCTTTTCATATGAAGTAATGTCAGTGCGACACTTTTCACGTAAGCACCAGGTAAAGCGACGACCTGGCAGCAAGTCAGGTCCGAAACGCTGACGTCCGTTAGGGTTAACATTACATAATTTTCTGCCTACTTTGAAAATTCGAGCAAAGTTACAAAAAACTGACAAAATACTATACATAGGTGTAGGGATTTATGTTTGACAATGTAGCTCAGTTAACAATAACAACGTTTATTAATAAATAAAAACACTCAACTTCAACTAGGAATTGCACACTCATTGTCAGTTAAAGAACTCCGTCAATAACAATCATTGTCAGTCAAAGAACTCATTGTCAGTCAAAACTTCGTAAATGACACTGATTGCGAAACAATCTTCTCGAATGCTCTCTCTTGTCAATCTCATCACAAACGCTCCCCGCTCTGCAACACGCTCCGTTCTTAAATATACATCTAACAACCACCACGCTCTTCGAAACATTAACATTAAATATCTTTTAAACTATTGAACATCTACACCCAAAACCACATATCAGGGGATTCGTAATAATATGATGTAGGATTGACGTACCATTTGTGACCACATGAAGGATTTTCATACCATTCACTGATACACAACTTAAGAAAAAATACGTACACAAAAGTGAAGAATATATCAGTGTAGTGCAAAATATACAAAAAATCAGAACATTATAAGTTGAACAATGTCTTAAACATTAGTTAAAACATCATTACGTTATCATGCAAGACCTTTTTGCACCATGTGTGACCACTTGAATAATTGGTAATACGAAAGATTCACAGTAAGAATTATAGCTTTCAACCCTACAGTGGGCGCGGTGTCACAGACCGACGCGGTCATTAATGTTAAAAATTTTAGTTATTGCTAAATCTTCAGTGCGCATTCTTACTCTAGCTGATTATTTTACCCTAAGAAATAATATTTTTCATCGGCTGGCTGGACAAACTCAATATTTATTTCTTTATGTGCCTGGAACACGTAGTTGTACTTTGTGAAAATTCCTTTGAACATGGTTCTACATCTGATTCCTGAAATTAGAAAGAAAACCAAATTTGAAAAAATATGTTGATTTATTTATAAATTTTTGTTTTGTTATATTTCAGACTTCTTAAATAAAGATAAAATTATAAATTATAAATAAATGTACATTTGTTTGCTTCAGAATATTTTTTTTATTATACTTTTATTACATATATATTCTTTTGGTTAACGAGTTATTATTCTATACATTAATTGCTATTACTAAAATTTCAATATTTTAAGCTGAAAAAAATAATTTTTTCTACTTAAACTTCAGTTGATCTCCCAGACCGACGCGCCCAATGTTTACCAAATCTACGCGTCCACTGTAGGGTTAATTAATTACAAATGCTGACTGCAGAACAAACAATACAGCACTTGCTGTACCAAAACAGCATTAATTGCCAGTATTGGAATAAATAAGACAGTGGCCACAAATGGTACATCTACCCTATCAGCATGCAAAAGCTCATTAATATTTGAGATGAACATATCGGTAGTTGCCCTTGTGGGCACACGCGCACACTCTTCATGCATTTCCTACTCACACACACCACCATGCTACGTGCCGATTTTGACACATGCGTTAGAATAAAGCTCATGGATGCTGCGTCGTTAAAGAGATTAGCATCGATAGAACTCTGCCGTCGTCGTCTAAACACTTTTCTAGAATGCAATCTCGTGGGTTCCACACGAGCAAGCAAAATATTGAAGAATAATTAAATTTTGATTATGAACGTATTTAAAGAATTTAACATTTTAGGGAAGGTTCTGAGGACTGGCGATTCAATAATTAGATGAAATAATAATAAGACTGTTCCTCTGGCGAAAGAAAAGTAAATTTCCAACACATAATTGCACAAAAGTTATCTATGAATCGACATAATGATGTGTTATGGTTTGGGGACGTATTTCATCACTCGGAGCTGGAAGAATAGTAACATTAAGTGGAAACATTACCGACCATGTATATTTTAAATTGTTGAAAGTGGTTAGAATCTTTGAAGAAAGAAGATTAATAGGAGACAATTTTTTACAACAACAAATGCACCGATACATAAAACAAAAATGGTTACTAATTATTTAAAAGTAATCTTTAAACTTTTGGTGTGGTTTACTTAAAACATTGATGATTCTTCCATTTAGAATGTATGGGAAGTACTATAATTTAAAATATAAGAAAGAACAAGTCAAAGTATGGAAAAAGGAAAATTGTTAATGTTGAAAATGTAACGAAAATTCTCGTTTAAAAAATGCAGAAAATATTTACTTTCATTGACCGATCGATTAACGACAACGTCAGTTCGAAAGGGCTATCACTGTTGCTATTAAACCAGTGATGACCACGGGAGCTCTGGTCTTCCCTCACTCTAGGTCCATTCCTCTCGTTGCAATTCCCTCTAGTTCGCTCCTCGTTTCTCCTCGATCCATCGTCGTTCCAGATCACAGCCTACATGAGGGGAATGGACCTAGAGTGGAAGAAGGCCAGAGCTCTTGTAGCTATCATTGTATTAAAGTGAGCCATTTAATGTGTGTTTATTTATTTTTGTAACATACATTTTCTATTGAAATTCTTTTACAAATTGATACGAATAATACTCATTAACCCTTTAGCTATGGCGGACCTAGACACAGACTTCTGTCACAGAACACAATACGAGGTCTGACACAAAAAAAAACGAGATTGTGCCTGTAACTCTTTCTATTAAACAAATTCAGAAAATCAACTACAATCGCCTTCAAAGTAGTGCCCTTCTGAGTTGATACACAGTCGGATACGATCATCGTTCAAAACAATTCCGCAGGTCATGTTCTGTAAAGCTGTTGAGAGTCTCCGTCGTTTTTGCTTTCACACTTTTTACCGTCAAAAAAATGCTTTCCTGTGAGCACTGACTTGATCTTTGGGAAGAGGTAGAAATCGAGACATGCAATCTTCGTCGTAAGCCTCGGTCAATAATTGAAAAGTTTCCGCCACGGATTTTTTTAGTTTAACAAGGAAATTGATGTTAACTCGTTGTTCACTTTTGCAGACCGACATTTTCCGACCGAGCATAAAAACATGTCTATATTTGAAAATGTGTCCACTTGTACTGAGTGGAACGATCGAACTGAATTTTGTATCATTGTTGCTAGTCAAAGCACTATCTTCTATAGCCGTTTGTTTATCTCTCCCCTCCCACTATTGGTTTCCGAGTTATAAGGCCAGTTTCATTTTTTTTGTGTCGCACCTCGTATAAAGTACTTACTAACCAAAGCATTTCATTAAAAGTAATAAAAAGTTTCTCGATCAACTCTCCGAAATACTCTTTGTATAATAACAAAAGTAAACAAATTGCCGGTTAACATGAACTATTTACCATCTCTCATTGAATGACGTGGGAGAGATGAGCCACTATAGCGGCATTTCGTCCTGAATGTCCACTTTGTTAGAAGGAAGGCTCTGTAGTGTCAAGTAATAGTTAAAGTGTTAATAAGGGGTTAAAAATAAATGAGTAAAAAACAGTGTTAGTAACAAATACTAAATTATATGGCGTCGTATTTAATGCTATCTGTAATTTATGCAAAAGAAATCAATGTATTTAAATGAATTCAAGTGAAGAGGTGTTATATCTACGATACGGACGTCGCCACGTTGTTTTTTTCAACTTATCATTTTCTTTGCATATTTTCCTGTATCATTTATATTCAACTAATTTGTAACCTAGAATACGTAACAAAAAAACTGAAATAGATGGCCAAGGTTTATCCTGTCCAGGAACACTGAAACATAAACGGACGTTTTTATTTTTTAATTCGAAAGTTATAAAGATATAATGGACACATTGCTGAATAAATATTTACCACGAAATTTTTCAACAAGACAAGAGAAGATGTCACATCGAATAAATATGATTGAAAAAAAATTAAATTATTTTGTTTCCAAATTTAATAAATTCACTCCTGAAAAGATTGCAAGTGTATTATACTCATTTTAACACTTTGATGGCGGCAAAGATCGACGTAGGACACTTACGAAAAATGGTGTAAACCTGAAATATTATTAGTTAATAACGAAAATCTTCAAGATTTATTATGTACTAGTTTGCTACCTTAGACCGGCCTTCCCCCACTCTAGGCCCATTCTCCTCGTATAGGCAGTGACCGTCACTCCCTTAGACTATAAAGAATTTGTACTACACTCAATATTATAACAGAGATCTCACCAGTTATGTTTAACCCTTTTAGTGCCGAACAACGATATACTGTCGTTAGGTACACTTGCGAAAAGTGCTAACGACATATGGTTGTGCGTGAGCCACTATACACGTGCGCGTGAAAATGACAAGTCTTAACTTGTTGGATACATTTAATAGTTCACAACTCATTTATATTTCTGCAGTTGAAAAAAAAAGTATAGGACAGACGAAATCGTTGAATTCAACATCCAAAATTACGGCAGTCCCAGGAATGACAAAATTTCCTGGAAGAAAGGAGAAAATTTGTGTGGTCTGCAATAGAAAGAATCGTGGGTCTGTGCGCAGATGACGCACAATTTGTAATCTATGTAATAAGGGGTTATATGGTATCTGCATCAGTGACCATAAATGCCAAATGAATTATTGATATGAGTAATCGTAAATAAATACTACACTTTTCCATATACATATATAGACGATTATTTTGATCAAAATTTTAAGCTCAAAAATGAGAGGTGTCTTATACACGGAAAAGTATGGTAAATGTTTAACTGAATAACAATACAAGTTTATAATAATACTAGAATATTTGTTCCAGTGGTATTATACTGGCTGCATACCATGCACAGGGTGCGTGGAAATTGTATGTCACGACTACCATAGCGTGATTCTACACCTTTGGATCGGTGGACATTTGTTAGAAAAAGTTGCCGCAAAATTGACTATGACCTTGAATTTCAAGGTCAACATTTTTTTTCATTGTATCGTCTTCTATTAGTCGCGAGGACATTTACATTTACTAATGGTTTCTGATATGATTCCTTCTGATAATTTATTATAAATATCTCCTAAACTAATGGTTTTTCGGTATAAAGAGGTTAATACTTTTTTGTAGGTAATACCCAGCTGGATCGAATAATGTATTCAGAAATATATAATTATGGTTAAAAAAACATCGGTGACCTTCAAGTGTCCTCTACGCGTTCACCTACGGAAAAACTAATCACGACAAATTATGTCTCCCTCGAAACCATTCAACTTGTTCCTGAAATATTTTTTAATATTATCAAAAACAAGCGAGATATTCCAGGTGATAAAGTTAGGTGGGACACCATGTATAGCATCGAATATATTTTTGCGAATATCTGAGAAACTAAAGCCGAGCGGCGGTTACATGTATAAGGAAAAGTTGTTTAGACTGTTGACCTTGACAACATATTTCAATTTCATAAAAATCGGTGAAGTCGTCTGCTTTGTAAATAATTACCAGTTATTCGAACTTTAACATCATTTTTCAAGAGAACGGTTGAGTTGCGACCCATGGTTTCTTTCATACTTTTTGTCCTCGCGACAAGTAGAATACGATACAATTAAAAAAAAATTTGACCTTGAATATCAAGGTCAAGGTCAATTTTGCGGCAACTTTTTTTAACAAATGTCCACCGATCCAAAGGTGTAGAATCACGCTATGGTAGTCGTGACATACAATTTCCACGCATCCTATACATGCATCATCTGCTTTGTAGTAGGTAACCCTTTTGACACTTGCTGTGCATTATAGAATTATTATTTATTTATGTTTTGACATACTTGTGATATTGTTATGAATAATTGAATATACGTTGTTTATGTTTTATATTACATGTTCTACATATATCAAACTATGTCAGAGTGACGATGTTTTTTATTTGTTAATGCTGTTTATAAAAGATAACCAACGTTTCGAATTTTCTTTATAACTTTGAATAAACATTATTCATATAATTTTCAACAAATACTGAAATACTTTAGTCATTAATTCAGTGTCTCTTTAGTTTTTAACACGTTCCTTGTTAAATTTTGTAATTATTCTTTAAAACTAATTTTTATCACTTTTTTCTCAAACCTTACCAAACTACATCAGTTTGGCTCGGCACTTTTCGCTCAGGTTCAACTTTTTCAGTTGGCACTAAAAGGGTTAATAAAATTAAACTTTCTTCTCGCCAATACATACATTCGCCGCGTCTCTCGATCACTGCCTTAACCAATTTTGGAATACGTTTTAATAGTTTGTTACTGTATTAGTTGTTATCTAGACTCATGCGTGTTGCAAATGATTCCACAAGTCAAATTTAGAT
The DNA here is from genome assembly GCA_916610135.2 of Macropis europaea. Classification (NCBI taxonomy): domain Eukaryota; kingdom Metazoa; phylum Arthropoda; class Insecta; order Hymenoptera; family Melittidae; genus Macropis; species Macropis europaea. The sequence goes on from OU744344.1 coordinate 40,674,127, forward strand.
TTTGAACAGACCTCTCGCATTTCCCGATCTAATTCGTCCCATTTTGAATAAGTCAAACGCAATAATTGGAAAAGTAATTATATAAATAGTAAATATGTATACCCGAATACAAGTTTTTGCTAATATGATCTTATAAAACTAGCGATAATTCTATAATCTGGATCAAGCACATCTATTGTATGAGATCAGCAAGTGTCCTAATACTTATGGAACTAACAAGGAACAATATTCAATTGATAATAAAATCGCACAGATTGTTTTACATAGATCGAAAGTGTATATCACAAAGGTCACGAAAATGTAAATTAAAAATGCTACCAGGAGCTGGTCTGACCTTGAGAGGTCAACAAAGGCTTAAGGAAGGGGAGAAGAATAGTGGGGGAAAGAGAATGACAGAACCGTCTGTTCAAAATTAATTATCTTTATTATATAAAAATAAATTATAATAAATGAATGGTAGATAATAATTAGAAAAAGTTAATGATAATAAATGATAATACTAATGAAATCATAACAGTGGGTAATTATCTATTACATTCATGATAATTTTGTCGATCAGAAGGTTTAAAAAAGTGATTCCAGCAATAATAATTTTGACAATGACTGCAACGAGCGAACACTGTTTCTTTGATACCATGACTAGCGAGACAGTCTAAACATTCATAACTTGGCAACGTCTTGAAACAGAACGCTTCTGATCGACAAAATTATCATACATGTAATGGATAATTACCCACTGTCATGATTTCATTAGTACTACCACTTATTATCATTAATTTTTTCTAATGATTGTCTATCATTAATTTATTACCATTCATTTATTATAATTTATTCTTAGATAATAGAGATAATTAGTTTTGAACACACGGTTTTGTCATTCTCTTTCCCTCACTTTTCTTCTTTCTTTCCTTACGCCGTTGTTGATCTCTCAAGGCCAGACCATCTTTTGGTAGCATTTTTAATTTACATTTTCCTGACCTTTGTGACATATACTTTCGATCTATATTAAAAAATCTGTGCGGTTTTATCATCAATTGAATAGTGTTCCGTGTAAGGTGTAAGCACTAAACCATCCTACGTTATTCGTCTTATATCGGTTAGTTTATAATTTTAATTTTACAAGTATTCGGTTATTTCATTTTTTGTGAGTGATAGCTACGCTCGTTTACTTGTATTACAGGTATATTATTCAAATGAATTAAGTCACGTATACATACATATGTGAGAGGAATATATCAAAGTGTTAAGAATGAAAAAGGTCATGCAAGTTTAGATCCAAGGACTGTTCTTTCCCAAGGTGGATTTGAAATACCTTTTATTTACGATAGTAAGAATACTTGTTGCTGCGTGAAAAGCTGATAAACATTGTAAGAATATTTCAATGAAAAAATTACTATAAATGGTTTCCTTCTGTAGGAATGCATATCTTGGATCTATGTCTCAGGAACAAAGACGAAAGAAAAAAATTATTGCCCAGACCTGTCTTTTTTCGACAAAAGTCCACTCTCTAGAGATAACAATGTCTGTAATTCTATATGTGACACATGTTCTAATTAAAGAAATATTCTATCAATTAGCTCAGTTTTTTTTGCTTTAGTATCGATAACAGATACGTTTCATACAATATACAGTATCACAGTATTAATAATAAATTCAATATATTATAGAAAAACTGCTTGGTACGTTATCGTGATTTTATCATATTATTTTTAAAATTATCTAAAGTACATTGGCCAGACTGATAATAAGTCGTAAATAATATGAGCGTGAAAATATTTTAAAGATCTTGTTAAACAAGTTGCAGCCGAATGAGTGGTGCAGTCGAAGAAAACGTAATTTCTTCAGCAAAAATAAGTCGAAAACGCAGAATATTTTTTTCTGTACTAATTGTAAGCTTAATTTCCCAGGAAATCGATTATAACACGTTGAGTGCCGGGGGGGCACCGGTGTCCGGTACCTCAAATTTAATTTCATTAAATAATTATTGATTGTCACAAAATTCTGAACAATCTTCATACTGAAACAATAATGTAGAAACGGAAAAACACGATTGAGTACCCAAATCCTTTTTTTTCTTTACAATTTATGTCAAAAATAGAAAATTTGATCATGCCTGATTAGGTATGGCTGTTTTCACTGTATCACTCAACATGTTAAGAATCTGTTGAGTACACGAATACTGCTGTACCACAATTTCGTTTATTGCTTTGTTTTTACTGCTAGTTCTAATGGTGAATGTAATGACTAGACTGCGGATATTTATGCAATTTAATATACCTAGATTGGTGAATGATCGACATTCAATAACTTAACAAAACGAGAATTACATATTTTAAACATTTCAAGCAGCAACTGCAGTCTTGTGAAACTTTCATTTATTTAATTCAATTAACATAGGAAATATGGAAGTTTAAAAATGTGGTCTAGTCTAGTAATAATATTATTACCAAATTATAATTAGAATGTTTTAAAAATCGAAAATTTGGGGGGTATAAGAAAGAGTCCACGCATCTGCAATCCATGGAAATAAATTTGCTTCTCATAGAAAAATCAATTTAAAGACTTTCTTACTTAATTAAAAAATATAGTTTCAATTTTAAGAATCGTGTATACTTTTTTTTTACATGCAGTCGTACGTAGTAGATGCTTCGTAGATCTAGTCAGAATGTTTAACTTTAATAAAGTAAATTTATTGAATATTGATAATCGATTTTATCGAAAACTGTACTTGACCCACAATAAATATTCTACTAGAGTTCGGTCGCACTCTGTACAGTGTGCTACGGAAACAGGTAACCAAACTTTAAGAATCCATTCTGATGTGAAGGATGAAGAAAGGTCATATAATGTTAAAGGTCATTATCACTTGTTGCATATGTAGAATTCCAAATATTATTGTAACATTTTTCTTATACATAAATAATTATAGTATTTGTGATTGCACTAGTCAGTTGGGCACATTACAATTCAAGTACATAGTACATTCCAATAAATACGAAAATTCTTAATCTCTAAGTGTTCTGCTGCAACTGAGAAAATACTCCAAAATCAAATTGCTAGTTTATGTAATAAAATTCAATATACTACAGGTATTCTTTAACATTTTTGAGATTTCGATATCAAGTATACATTGCTACAGAAAAAATAATATCCAGCAGTTCCTTTAATGGAGTGTGTTTAGAATGCTGCCGTAAGAGAATTTATATCCCAGAAAGGAAGCATCTTTTTTCATCCTTAACCCTTTCACTACTAATGGCGACTATAGCCGTATACCGCGTAATGATCTGTCGATATTATCACCTGATTTATCATTAGGCGTCATGACATCTTAAATTAAATTTTGTATTTTTTACGTTGTTCTTTGCACTGGAAAAATATATGTACCCTAATGTCGATTTTGGCCAAACGCTGCCGTATCGAGAGGCAGAAGATGAGTGTAATACGCTTCTTAATGTTAACCACCTATTTCTGAAACATATTGTATAGCATGTCAGTTAATTAGAAATTAACGAATACATCTAGGCTACTTTTAGAGCAATTTTCAGATGCGCTACCTCAAAAGTTACTTGACTGGTTATGGATGTAGATCAAAATGTTGCCATTAAACTTTTACATGCACGTGACATTATTATCAAAGAATTTGATCTATATCAAGAAGACGATACCCAGAATAGATGAGATTGTCGCTGTTTATTGTAATTATTCAAGGAGACGATCCTGTTGCGTACCACACCTTATGCACGTAAATCATTGATATCAAATCAGTTTGTTAACATCCGAATACGTAGTGTTTACATGGTAGATCAATGCATCATGATATTAACATAATCGTAACGCGACATCGCTGACACATCAGTCTCACAATCATCGCCTGATCTGTCATTTTCAATTGACCCACGAATTCTGCATACATTGCTACTCAAATTGGACAACCTTCTTCATGTAAATCGTGCAGTGATTGAATGTGATAAAGTTTTCTCGGTAATATCGAACGCAAGATTCTATGAACTAATGTCTAGGGTACGTTCAGTCTCGAGGAGCCATCTTAATTGATGTTTTTGGTTCCTTCTTACAAACATTTTTCGGACTGAGAGTTCATTACAGATAGGGTAACTGCATCAGTAGTTGACAGTGTACTGATAGTTGACACTTTTATTTTCAATCAAGAAAAATAAGCTTCCTACTAAAAAAATATTTTTGAAGGATTATTCAGTCTAGTGTGAAAATTTATAACTACTTTCATTGCAATGCATCGTGGGTGTAAATGCCAGAAAAGTTGCTCTTGTTTGTACTTTGCGTGCTATTGGATGATTGTCTTCCTTCACAGATTTGTTTAGGAGTCATGTCAATGAAAAATATCTTCTTTTGTAGTTACTAAATGCAAACATGCGCATGTTCATTCCTGTCAGCTACTAGTTTTTTAGATTGATGTGTCAACTACTGGTGCAGTTTGGAGGGTTCAATTTGTTTTTACTAAAACTTTATTATAGGATTATTTGTAAATACTTATGAGTTCAATTCATTTATTTATTTCCATTGTCATTTAATTTTTTTAAACTTATTCACAAATGCACAGATCGCATCATCCGTAGAACCGGACTTATGAAATCGTCTTGAGAATCTTTCCCTAATTTCATTAAATTTTACTCTTTACATGCGGAATTTTAAGAAATTCGTTCTTGTGCAATCATAAATTATGTGTCTGAAAGAAATTATTAAAAAATGAATCAAAATTATACACAGAATTTTAAACTATTACGAATATATATATATATATATATATATATATATATATATATATATATATATATATAGTACAGTGAGTAACAAAAGTAAGTAAACAGTCAATTTCTGAATGAACTAATAATGTTTATGAAGTGAAAACTTAATGTTACATAAAATAATGTATAGTCAGTTATAGAACGGGGTATGCTTAAGTAGAATAAGTGATAGAATTTGTATTAGTTAGTAACATATTTACACAAAAATATGAAAACGATTATTACTAGAGAAACATATGTTACAAAAGTAAGTAAACATCTTTTGATTTAATTAGTTAATAACCACAATGATGGTCATTCTGTAGTGACATTTTTGCCAAACGATCAGGCAGAGAGTGTGTGTATTTGTTACATTCATCAACCGAAAATGATTGCCACTTTTCTTCTATTAAACATTTTAAGTCATATATATTTTTTGGCCTACTTTCTGCTATCTTTAATTTAAGAATTGACCACATATTCTCAATGGGAGACAAATCAGGGCTTTGCGGTGGCCACTCTAAGATATTAATATAGTTTCCTTTTATATAATTTGTTACAATTTTTGCTTTGTGTATAGGAGCATTGTCCTGTTGCACGATGAAATTATCCCCTATCAACCGTTTGCCCTCAGGAATTATTACATCTTGTAATAATTTTAAATATACAGAGGCGTTAACTTTACCACTTAATATTACAATTCTTCCTACCCCGCAATATGAAACACACCCCCACACCATAACACCTCGATCCATTGATTTTAGTGTCGGTTTAGTGCACTGATATGAAAGGACTTCATCTTTTCGCTTCCACACGAACATTCTTCCATGACTATATTTTAGTCGAATCATCGATTCATCGGTCCATAGTATTTTTGACCAGAATGTTAAAGGTTTCAGTACGTGTGCATAGTAAAAATTCATCCTTTTTTTAATATTCTGTTTATTCAAATAAGGTACTTCCCTTGCAGTACGGCCATGTTTTTCGACTGCGTGTAATCGCCGCCTTATTGTTTGCGTTGACGGTGGGTTCCGGTCTTCACTTTGAAGTTGCACACGAATTTTAGGTGCTGACATGAATGGATCTGTTAATGAAATGTTTACTATTCTTTGATCCATTCGATTATCCGTAATTCGAGGCCGTCCTGATTTGGGTGCAGCCGATACTCTTCCATTTTTTTCGAAAGCCTTAACTATTTTGAAGGTGGCTGCTACAGATTTACTAAAAAATTTAGCGATTTGTCTATATGAGCTTCCCTCGTCTTTCATTTTAATAACAGTTCTCCTTTCTTCGTTTGTCAAAAGTTTGACTTTAGCCATTTTTCAATAATGATCTTGAAAAAACAGAATACGATAGAAAACTTGTTTGAAATTTACACTTATTAATGAAAATGCACACTGAAGCCATGGCTGAAGCTCTTCACAAAATAATAAAAAGACCATTCAACTATTATATGTAGATAAAACATTTCACGAATATGTGTTGCAAATTGAAAATCTAATGAAAAATTGAAAGTGTTCACTTACTTTTGTAACCTCTATAAAATGTTTATATGAATAAACTGAATAGAATCGCATACAATACGTTTATAACGAGTGTAGTGACTGTTGCAAACAACAGAATGGGGGTCAATGCTATGTATTCTATTTTTATCGTAGGTGGCGTTAAATGTATAATTGAATAAAATGAATTTTGCCGTTACGCACCGTAGTGTTTACTTACTTTTGTTAGATACTGTATATTCTGTATAAAAATAAAGTTGTAATTATGCTTTAAGGATTCTAAAATGATATTATAGTGACACTTAAATACAATCATTATTTCTTTGACCATTTGCAGTATTAATAAGTAATACATGTATATCCAGTAAGTATATACACTGTGAATGTTTATGCAACTATCCATTTACATGCCTTAATATTTTATACTTTAATACAGACACAGAGATGGAGCTGTTGTAAAAATATATTTCAGCCCATAGAAGTTAAAAAAAATTAGTTTTATATTTCGCTCATTTTGTATAATACACGTATGCTCTACATACATATGTATCATACGTTCTGTATTCTTGATTATGTTACATTACGTAAACATCCGCGGTCTACTAATAAGGTTTAACAAAGCCAGTAAACAAAATTATGAAAGTTAGTAATATTATTGATTACAAAGGGTATAATTTGTTGTTATATTCATTTTGTGCACAAATGTAGAAAAGGGCATTGCCGGATAAGAGGATCAAATGTGCCCTTAGACGAAATTTAACTTGCGATGGACCATTTGATAGCTTACCAAAAGAAAACATTTCACACCAATTTTCAACCCTGTATCTCGACTGGGGGGGAGGGGGTTAGTAACAGGAATTATTCGGATTAGCGGTTTTTGCACTATTTTCTATATTTAATCGCATGCGAAAATTCTGAAAAGAAATGTAACATATTCTAGATATGGTAGTATATGTTCGGAAATTTTTTCCAATTTTTTCGTTGCAAATTCTAGTTGTAAAAAATTAAAAACTTTAAACAAGTGACAAAAATGCAAATTTCTTAGTGAAGTTTTACAGACACCACATTTATATTTTTATGGTGAGGACATCTTATCATAACTATCATCCTCAAATTTTTGCAGACTTTTCGGTAAGGGGGGCCGCAATTAAAAAAATTAACAACCAATTTTTTCAACTATTCTATTGTAAACAGCGATAACGACATTTCCGTCATATCGCCAGTACATGCTTATTGATAGATACAACGATGAGTAGCATTTTAGTTTTACTTTCTATACATATATTCTCTTGTTTGTAGTAAACTCGAATCAGGAAAATCCCCGTCTCTTATCAGTTGCTATAATGTTATGTGAATAAGCAGATAAAAAATCTATATTTAAAAGTTTTCATTGTATATTTCCTTCAGAGTGATTCAAACTACCGTAATTCAATGCGATCACTTCATGGGATTCATTACTTACAATTAGACTAATGGAGATCTAGCTGTACGCTGAAGTATATTCGATATCTTACTATTATAATAAAGACTTTATGGAATTCATTACTTAGAGTCTACTTAGACTAATGGAGACCTAGCTATACGCAAAAATATATTTTATATCTTACTATTATAATAAAGAGGCAGAGTTTGTTTGTTATGTTTGTTATGTTTGTTTGTTATAAAACGATTGTTATGAAATATTCACAACAGCTTCTTTACATTTTCCTGAGTGCCATGGGCTTCAAGATATAAGGAAAACGGAAACATGATATTTCGAATTCTATACGCAGAAAAATCGCAGGCAAAGCACCGCCCAGGCTATACTAGTTTAATAATAAAGTAGAAATGCAGATATTGTTTATTACTTCCAGCAGAATTTTGTATAAAATTTTGTAAACCAGATTTATTCTACGCATTATAATAATCTGCTATGATTTCCAACGTATGAGGCGTTCATCAATTTGATTAAAGCGGTAAATAAAAGGAAAACATTTACCTTCCTTATAAAGCGAGTTGCATTTTTTAATTCGTGTCAGGGATGGCTATCGGATAACAGGACATAAATCTGAATAATTAACAATACCTAATCTTGAAAATCAAGAAACTGAAAGCACACATCTTAATAAGCGCCACTTGCATAACACCGGAAGTATTCAAGATGTAGGTATATCACGATAAGCATAAACGAATCTCAAGAGATTACAGTTATCTGAGGAATTTTATTTACAAAGAAACGATTTCAAATATTAATAACTTGAAGTAACCGATCTCACTTTATGTATATTCCCGATTATTAATCTAGACAAAAGAGGTAGAAACAATTAATAAAGTGTATACACGGTACGGCCGAAAGTTATGTATAAGCGGGCACGAGATCATTCCTTATGAAAAAATAAAAAAAATATAGAATAACGTTTTTTATCCGTGACTCCGTTGTCGAGAAAATCGAGTTTGAAAATCCACTGCGCACGCATGCAGTTTCAGCTAACAATAAGATATGGTAAAAACAGTTCGTCGAGCGACGTATAACGCCTAGCGTGTTTGTGTACGATGTTTACGCGACTTGTTCTGGCCTTTTTACGCATTAGCGAATGTTGAGCGCTGTTCGGTGTGTGAAGAATGGGTCTTCACTGATTGTGAGCACCCTGATGTGATTGTAGCGCCTGGTGTAACCGTGTACTATCTCCAAGTGAAATTAATGAGTTGGAGCCGCTTTGTAAGATGACTCATGTTGAACATTGAAACTTGACACAAATGATTCAAATGATTTTTCTTTGTTCATACATGTACTATTTCCACATACACATTAGTCGTCTATGCCTTTCAATACTCAAAATAGCTGCTACATTTTGCAAACTGTTTTTGTTAATAACTTTTTAATAAACAACGAGCGACGGCTAAAACCTTCTGCAAGTTACTCAGGAGGATGACCTTGATAACATATGTTAAGGACAAGGTCATCGGGGCTGCCTCCCCTAAACGTCAGTTTTACCCCTTAGAGGAAATTTATGACTTCCTTAACATTGTCAGTCCCGTTGAGGTGATCTGGCACTTGTAACTACTGACAAGTGCAAGAAACATTTCAATAGGCTCGTGCCTAAAACTGAAACTCGCGATTCGTTCCGGGGTCTGCTAATCTGCTCCTTTTCCTGTTTTTGAGCTCTGCCTAAAATCTTTTCCATCGATGCCACCCGCGTCGTGCGTCTTAATAATACATCCTTTTTCCGATGTTTTATACAACGGTCCGCTTTAAAATTTCTTTCTGAGTTTACCTATCAATACTATATTGTTTTGAAGCTACGTTCGCGTGGTCACGCAACAGTATACGTACGAATCGCAGGAAGGTCGAGGACTTGCAAGAAAGTCATGCGCTGCTGATCCCTCTGCTGGCGAGTGTGAGAAGTGCCGCCACGTCTTAACCCTTACGCGTCGACTCTACCGTACTGAAAGGGTTAAGGGGTTAGACTAATGTGACGGGTCAAAAAGAAAGGCATTTTGCGGACACGGATTCTGTTGGAAGTAGTAATTCAATCAATTTCCGGTTTTGCACTTTGTTTTAATATGTTATGAAGTACTAAAATCTATTGCTAAATCATGGAAAATGTCAAAATATTAGGTCTGCGACGACTGCGCGCAAGTTACAGTTTTTTTCGGATAGTAAAACAGTGTACACGATTGCGTTGTGTAGAAGTACCTCAAACAAAAAAATCAAAATTTTTCATTAATTTATTACGAGCCGGAGGGGGCAGCTAGCGTAGCCGGGGTTTTATTGAAATATGGTATTTGTCCACGACGTATGGCTAATACCGAGAGCCCCAGGAGGTTGGTTTTCGTGGACGAACCGACGTATGGCTATCGCCGGGAGCCACAGGAGAGGTCAAGACACGGGGATGAACCAATGTATGGCTAACACCGGGAGCGCCAGGAAAATGATATGCGGACAAACCGACGTATGGTTAACGCCGGGAACCGCAGGAAATGTTAGTTGTAGGCGTCGTAACTTTTATTAGTAAGTTGGTATACTTCGAGCGGCAAAAGTATACCGTTATGGGTTCTCTGGATGTTGTATATTATAATTGAATACACGATGATTTTAATACAAGTAAATGTATGTATATATTCTTTAAAGCCGAGACGTTACAAATGTATAAGTGTAAGGTCGCGTTGGCTAATATTTGACTCCACGTTACAAGAGTGAATGTTAAAGACTGTGATTAAGTGACTTGAATTTAGTTTCGATTCCGGCGAGGCTAGAATCTAATCCTTCTCGATGTTCGCGCAAACGAGTAAACGGGGGCTCGAAGAGAAATTGTTAAATTGTTGCTTAACAGTAATTTGACGTACTGTATGGCTAGATAGCTCGACAGGGACTTAGATATCCGATCTTACAGAGTTTCTGCGTTTAAAGACTCTTCTTAAACTCAACTCGACTAGTCATCGTTGCTACCCCTTTTATACCGAAAAATCAGAGGCAAAAGGGTAGAGGGGACTAGAAAAACTATGCGTTGCGGGAGTCTTCTCGTAGGAAAGATTCTAGCTCCGCGGTGTTCCCTAATTTCCTTGGAATTCGTCTCAACCCAGACACGAGCGTTCCAACTCCAAATAAGGAAATAAGCGATGCTAGTCGTAACAAATTGTAATGCCGTCTCTAGGTGACCTGTAGTTTTTGTTAAATTTTCGAAAATTAACTAAATAGCACGTGTTAGAACATTTTTTACCTAATTTTTGCAGAAAAATTTTTACTAATTTGTTTATAATTCGCAATGAAAAAATGATACTGAAAAAAATCGAAGATCATCGGCTAGTAAATATTATGAGGAATGTGCATGCAAAATTTCATTGCAATCGGACTATTAGAACCCGAGACATCGTGTACTCCGTTTGCACACTTTTAAAAAAATGCGATTTCGAGAAAAATGCGTTTAAAGTTTGGAACACGCAATACAATTTCATATTCGGCTCTATATCTTGAAAACTAATGTCAGCATACATTTCGGACCTTTTGCATTTCATTCTAGAAACTTTAAACTATCATTCAAGCAAAAAAAAAAATTTGATTTTTTCAAAAATTCACACTAGTCTAACCCCTTAATTCATATAATAAAATATTGTTGAAAAAATGTTATCATTTTACTTTCTTGAACAGTAACTCGTAAACATCGTGTAAACATTGTATACAAATACAACAAGCGTTATACATCGTTCGACGAACTGTATTTTACCGTATCTTATTGATGGCTAAAACTGCATACGTACGCATCGGATTTTCAAACAAGAGTTTCTCGAAAACTAACCCTCAAAAAATGTTATTCAATATTTTTATTTTTTCATAAGACATCGCTTCGTGCCCGCTGGTACACATAACTTTCGGCCGAATCCTCTATAGCTTATACATATGTATAGTGCAGTCGGCGTCGCATGTTTTGCCAAACTATTTTGCTTCTGTATTGAAAACAAAACAGGACTTGTATCTTTTGTTGCTGCTTTCCGTAGGAAAAAGGTCTTCTTTATCGCGTGGTGCAGTTAGATTTCCTTTTAGATCCTTAGTTTTTAAAATAAATTGAAAAATAACCACAAAAATTGGTGCAATTTCGATGTCCTTTACACTTTGATCATTGTTTAAACATGTTTAAGTCTTTATAATGTTATAGTAATTGATATCGTTTTAGTCAGGACAGTCCAAAGAATCATCTCGCAGAAAGAGTGACGGAATACTATTACCTTTAAAGCATAAAACATCTTTGAAATTGAGAATTTGTTTTCTTTTTTCAAAAACTGAGGATGATGGAAACACATGGTTTGCAGATTTGTATTCAGCACACAAGAAGTTAAAAGTCCAAGTATGTGTTAATCAGTGGCTATACTTGGCTAAAACGTTACATGAACAGTCATCCTTACGCATCAAAATTTGAAATATCATAAGCTCTGTCATGACGACATGACAAAATAGCGATTGTAAATCTTGAGTACGTGCACTGCTATATTTCTTAAAAATATTTATCAACCTTCATTAAATTTAAGTGGAAAAACGATGTGTGCATAACACTGTTATTGAGATGATTTACTTTTATAAATAATCCGATTGCAGATTAATAATTTTTCACTAAAGAATGCTGACTGTCAACATTAATTATTAATGCTTGTTTTTATTGGATTTCACAACAGAGTATTTAATATTGCATAAGACCACGGTAGGAAAGAATAACAAGTCGCTAATATTGATTATATTTAAAATAGTAATCACAATAAATTTAATAATCATTTATAAGTTTACAGTTGTAGTCCTAACAATATCCAGTTACTTCTTTATACAAATTATTATACTGTAGGTCAACACAAATTTTCTATTTTACTTCTGTTTCAAGAGGAATTATTTTTCTATATTGAATTTTGGAGAACAAAAGAAATCATGTGCACAATTTATAGTTGCTTAATTTCTTCAGTCGATTCACTTTAATAAGATAATACAAATGTCAAGATATGCAATCCTAATGAATAATATTCAAATCTGAGAATTATTCTTGTATCTTGACGTTTAAACGAGTAACGACATCTCTTTCCATTCGATATGATCGTCCGTAATGATGATCAGAGATTTTTCTTTATTGTGCAATTATACCGTACCTAATAATTCTTTGAAAATTAAGTATTGTATTAACTCATAAATAAATTTCGATCACATGAATAGTGAGATTTTCATTTCGAATCTATACAATCAGACAAACTTTTTTATTTTTAGTTTCTTCCTTTCATATTTTATAAATGATAAGAAAGGAAAAAAAAACAAATTATTCGAATACAAATTTAGTGATACATTATGTTTCAATAAAATAGTTCATAATTTCGTTACGTATTCACAGTTTCAATAAAATGCAATTCCCACCAACACTTGTTTCTTTAAATATTAATATTTAGAAGGGAGTAAGATACACAGAAATTTATATTACACGCATATAGGTTATTATTAAAATCTTACTATTATAACAGATAGACGGAGTTTGACCGTATGTTAGGTAAAATCTCAAAAACTACTAAACCGATTATTATGAAATTTTCACAATAGCTTCTTTACATATTCCGGAGTGTCATGGGCTATGTTTTATCGCGAAATAAATAATATATCGAGATAAAAATACATGGGACCATTGTTTGCCGCGCCGTCCACGGAGGCATAGTTCACGCACAGCCGCTAGATGGCAAAGCTCCGTGCACGCACGCTCGAAAGAGAATTCGCCTGGGTACAGCATATAAGGAAAAAAAAACATAATATTCCGAATTTTATAGACAGAAACATCCCCTCATTCAGGGTATGCTAGTATGTTATAATTGAATTTTTTAATTTAATTCCATTTATGTTTTAAGAAAAAGTAATGGCACCACTCGATAAAGGATATGGCCATTTGTAAAATATATTCATTTAAAACAAATATTTAACAATCGTATTTATGAATCTCAACTTCAATGTCACATATTTCCACGAAATATAACACGTCAAAACTGCCCGAACGATCGTCCAAATATGTTTTCCACGAAAAGAATGAATACTTTGTGGTAAATCCATTACTGCCGATAACGGCTTGGAAAATTTTTGGCATACTTTCAATTTATTTTATCAATAAAGAATCCGTTAAGCAAATCCCATTCTTATTTATTGCAATTGGAATATTTCTGACCTTAACTGACATATTTCTGACATTAACCGCACCATTTTACACTCTAAATTTTTAATGGGGTCAAGGTCTAGTGATTGTGCAGGCTAATCCAAAACTCTAATTTGATTACCTTTTAATCAAGCTTTATGCATTCGAGCCACATGCATTGGGTCACTATCGTGCTGAAGCAGCCAGTTTTCTGGGAAAATACAAGTTTTACATTAATCTGTTTACGAAATATATTAGAAGAGTCACATATTTAATTCTATTAACATTTTATTTTAATAAATTCAATTATGAAAGCTCAACTCGACCACAATGCCAATTACTCTAAACTCTAAGTAACTACAGTTACAATCATTCAGAAGCTTCTGCCGCGCCGTATTCTGTTCAAATACTGCAAAATGAAAGTTTACATTGATAAACGTAATTTCTGAAGACTTATTTCCGTGCCATTTGTTAGCTCGTGAAGTTTTCCATGAAATGATGTAATTAATTTTTTCTAGAATTCTAGTGAGCCTTAAGAAAGTGTAAAAAAATATGAAATATGGTATTGTTCGGAAATTTTTGTCTACAAGAGTAACTTTTTCATAAATACGAATTGCAGTAAACATTTGTAAACGAGACAGAATTATCATATGCAGTAAGTCATACAGAAGGTATCATTGAATTTGTTATAAAATGATTTTACAAACACTTGATGTAATTAAAATTCATTCAATACTTATTTAAAACTTCTTTTTACGTTCCTGATACATGTATGTACATATCTGTATAGATATAATAGATTAGCATCCCTGTCGCTATGGTGACGGAGAACAGTGGGGAACGTTTGGAGGTATCAGTAAATTATGACAAACAAACTGCTCTTGTTCTTTCATTTACTTCTATCATATTTTGTAAATCGGTTCATGAAATTAGGAAAATATTGGAGATGAATTGCTTACTTCAGGTAACACATTCAGTATGGACCATTCCACGCCAAATCGAACACTTTCTGGCAGTATGTCTTCCGATTTTGATGAAACTGTAATATGTTGTAGTCTATGTGAAATAATGACGAGTTTATGTCATCATTTTGCTGACATCAAAGTTAATAACAAATTATAATATATTGAATATCGTGAAACAGCGGGTTTTTAGCCAAACATGACTGTTTAAACGAATTTTTATCTTGGAAATTATTACACTTACAGAGAAATTTTTGTTTTTATTTGCATCGCAAAAGATGGAGCTTTCTAACTATATTTTTAATTTTGTTGTACGCACCCATTTTTAATATGAAAATTGTAAATAAATTTTTTATTTTGCAAATACGAATCCCTACTCACGTTTTTAAAAATCTGAAAAAATGTATGTTGTTTCTTGAATGTTTCTTGATAAGCATACCAAACTTCATTAGTATCATTTCATAATTGTAGTCAGGATGGAGCTTCAAAGACAACCGGGTGCCATCCCGACGCGCCGCACAGTGGAACGAATGGCACATTTAGCTAGTCAACATTAATAACTCAAAAACTATTATAGATATCGACACGATTCTTTTTGTGCACTTTATGGTTCGATAATGCCCCCTTTATGGCACATTGTGCACCCCTTCAGATACTCGCGGGGTGGTAGGGGGTGCGCATCCCCTATTTTTTAACGAAATACTATATAAATTTTTATGACATTGAGTAGCTTGAATAAAAAGAAATAAACATTGTCTGAAACGTTTTTTCATATATTGTATACTTAAAAAAGTATTTAAGACTGACTTTGCTTGGATCGAATGAGTTCTGTTAGGTGGACAAAAATCACTTATATTTATGCAAAATATGAAAAAACGTTTCAGACAATGTTTATTTCTTTTTATTCGAGCTATTCAGTGTCATAAAAATTTATATAGTATTTCGTTAAAAAAGGATGGGATGCGCACCCCCTGCAACCCCCCGAAAGCCTGAAGGGATGCACAATGTGCCATAAAGAAAGCATCATCGATCCATAAAGTGCGCAAAAAGAATTTTGTCTTTACTTATAATAGTAATCCATCCTGACTACAACTATGAAATGATACTAATGAAATTTGGTAAGCTTATCAACAAACATTCAAGAAAGAACATATATTTTTTTCAGATTTTTAAAAACGTGTGTAGTGGTTCGTATTTGCAAAGTAAAAATTTATTTATAATTTTGATATTAAAAAAGGGTGCGCACAACAAAATTAAAAATATACTTAGAAAGCTCCATCTTTTGCGATGCAAATAAAAACAAAAATTTATCTGTAAGTGTAATAGTTTGCGAGATAAAAATTCGTTTATACAGTTATGTTTGGCTAAAATCCCGCTTCTTCGCGATATTCAACGTTATAATTTGTTATTAACTTTGATGTCAGCAAAATGATGACATAAACTCGCCATTATTTCACATAGACTACAACATATTACAGTTTCATCAAAATCGGAAGACATGCTGCCAGAAAGTGTTCGATTTGGCGTGGAATGGTCTGTACGTAAATAGTTGATGAAATAGTACAGAATTGTAGGTTATGGTTAGTCCTGTTGGAATTACAGCAGGAAGGGAGACAGAGAGCAACCAGTAATGAAGATTAAAATATGTATAACAATTTATCTTGTTTATTGCGTTAATTCATGGACTATACAATGTTAATATTTTATTTAGATTATGTAAAGTAACTACGCTAATAAAGTTCTTTGTAAGCAAATAAAAACGCATATGTACAAACGGACTGTAATTTACTACACGAATAAGGACAAATCTAGCAAAGTGATAGGTAAATCGAAATATTTAAATAAAAAATAAATGGTGTGTGATCTGTTTTTTGGAGCTTGTGGAAAAAAGGTCTTGATACGTCATCGGTTGAAATACTGCATGTTGCTTTTGACATGACTTGTCAGTTTTATTTATATGTATCTGAATTCACCAGAGAATGAAGTCGTTGGATGACGAATTTACGTTCGTTCTGCGCATCTCTGCTTTAATTGGTTCAACATGCTCCGTAACTAATGGTAACGCGCAAGCGCTCTTAGTGCGTCATAGACGCCAAGACAGCTCAGACCGTGTATACCCAGTATGCAAAGAGTTTCGTTACGTGTGTTTCATTATTTGTTCCCCCTATTCATATATTATTGTCCATCATGTATATGGTCGGTGGAGTGGGAGGCAAGTGACAAATGGCGGTGGGGGACGTCCAGAGCTCAGTCGAGCTGCGCGAAACGACTTCATGTTCTCATGAATTCAAGTGTATGCGTATCGAAACTTTTATTGATACAGACGTCTGAACATCTTTAGTGTGTAACAAAAAGTTGACTATATACTATCGACTACTAATTATCATCGAATTACCGACTGTTTCTGGAATTTTTCAATTGTATTTATATTTGTTTCTGTTTTTTTGTTATTATTTACATTTGTCCATTCAAAATTTTTGGTTACTGCCACACTGTTTTTCTTGTTCGTATACATTTCTGTAAATTATTTAAACAAACCGATATATTTGTGTGTTGCGAGTGAATGAAGAAAAACTAATACGACTTTGCATTTGTAAAATAGGTTATAGGTTATTAATTCTTTGATTACACCGAACGTTGTAGTGCTCTTGTTCGATTTCTTCTGAATTAATTTTTGATAAACATAGAGGCAACGTTTACAAATACAATCTGCCATTTGTTGACAGTCCAATCTATATATACAGGTAATATTGTATTTATATAAATATTCTTTTTATTAACGCAGTACACTAATTTGTAATAAGAGGTAACACATATGTAACAAAAACAAAGTGTATTTTTGTTTCAATCATATTTTATTGTTAAGAAAAGAAACTATTAATTCTGACAATAAGAATGGCACTTGGCAATTTTCATTTTGCCTACAGGAATTCAATTAAACAGCTTTTTAAATCTACCATGTCCACATCAGCATCTGTCGATGAACGTATGTTGAAAGGAATAAGAAGAATAATTCCAAATTTGAATAGCACCAAATACAAAGGTCAAGATGGTAGAATCGGTATATTTGGTGGTAGTACAGAATACACTGGTGCTCCATATTTTGCCGCAATGAGTGCACTTCGTACTGGATGCGATTTAATACATATATTTTGTGTAAAGGATGCAAGTATTCCATTAAAATCTTTTAGTCCAGAGCCTATCGTCCATCCTGTATTAGATCAGTACGATGCAATTAAACAAATAAGGCCATGGCTTCAGCGTTTGCATGTAATTATTATTGGTCCGGGTCTTGGTAGAGAAGACAAGATCTTTAAAACAATTGTTGAACTAATCTCGATTTGTCGTGAGATGAAGAAGCCATTGGTAATCGACGCTGATGGATTATTCTTACTTAGTCAAAAGCCTGATATCATAAAAGAATATCCAGGTGTTATTCTTACTCCAAATGCAATGGAATTTAGTCGCCTTGTAAAAGGAGTACTTGATAAGTCTATTACACCTTCACCAACGCCTAAAACCAATGATGTAAAGCATTTGGCAGATGCATTTGGAAAAAGTGTAATAATTTTGCATAAGGGTGCAAAGGATGTAATAGTAGATGGGCATAAAGGTACCGAAGCAGTAACGTGTGGATTAGCAGGTTCTGGTCGAAGATGTGGAGGACAAGGAGATTTATTAGTTGGTGCATTAGCTGTGTTTTGGTGGTGGGGTATCTGTGCAGGAAGTAGCGAAAGTTCTTTGTCTGCACCAGTAGCTGCCTGTTATGCTGCATCAAGATTAATAAGAGAATGCAATGCATCTGCATATAAGATAAAACAGAGAGGAATGCTGACATCAGACATATTGGAACAAATACAGCCTGTTTTTGCAAGACTCTTAGAGACTCATTGTAACAAGTGAGCCATTTAGATAAAAGGACTGTGTATTTGATTTTTATATGGAGGGTTTTATAAAGGATTTTTATAAAATTGTTTTTATATGTAAGATTCTTTTTATGTAAGTACTTTACAGAGTAAGGAATAATTAATAATAAATAGTAATTGTATTAATGTTAATTGTAGAACATCTTCATTCAATGGGAGAAGTCGAACACGGAGCACAGATTCCTGAATTATGCTCATTTTTAAAATCCCTTTACATTTCAAGAAAAACCGAATAATTCAGTTTAATTTCAATCAACCACTGCATTGTAAGTGACCCAACTATGAATCTTTGAAAATACATTCAGGCCAAAAATTATGAATTCAGGAATTTATCAATATAATTAATCAGAATACATGTATCATAATTTATAACAGATTTTTAATATCATTAAATGCATCACACAATAAATACCATATTTTGTAACCTTTTGCAGAATTAAGTTTACCACTTTTCTTTGACTAATCTTTATGTGTACAATGTGTGCACCTGATGTAAAGTTTTGTCCTCAGTGAGTTCACTTTTTACACAGTTTGCTATGGAAGTTGTTGGATTTGAATTTACAAAACAAATTGGTATTTCCAAGGTGAAATTTATAATATTCTAAATAAAGAAAATCATCTATATTACTTTACTGACATAAATAATTTACAAATTAAGGTAACATGAGAAAAACTTAACTGAAGATAATTTCAGTTGTTTTCTGTGTCAAAGTGGTTTATCCTTGCATTTTTATTTTGTGTCTGAGTACTTTAAAACGTAGCTACAAGTTTCTTAAATTCGCTACACTGAGTTGACATAAAACGACATGTACACATTTGTTTAAAAAATATTTCTCATATCGGTAATCTACTACTTGATAACATACATTTTTAAGTACATTTATTGATAAGTACTTTATTGTTCAAAATGAATCATGCTGCTTTTGTAGAAATAAGTTGCTTGATATTAAGAGATAACTAATATTACTGAAAATATAAAAAAAATACTTGTTATCTGCTGCCTCAATTCAGCGGTACGTATTTAATTTAATTACAAAAAGTATAATATCCTGTTGCAGTCTAATTACAAGTGATGGATCGCATATCGGTAAGTTCAGTATGTGCTCAGGAAGAAGTTAAAAATTAACATTTGTACTTGAACGCGCATTTTTTGTCAATAATACATTTACGGAAATTATTATTACTATGTAGTATCCGTGTATAATATGAAAACCACGTACTACTACTATTATTATTACTTAATTACACGAGACAGTTCGTCGCGCAAAAGTACAGTAAACTCTTGGAAAGCTTGTATTTTATATATTTTGTTACGAATGTCTTAAACCCCTATGAATACCGAAAGTTGTGACGCTATCAGTTTTGGAAGTTCCTACACGGTTGTCCTTCGGCACTACGCTAAAACAATCTCGTCGTTAAGTACCACAGAGTTAGACGTCGATGAATACTGTATAAAAACGAAAACAGATCATAGTATATCTACATAACTTTTGGCATGAATATACCGAATACTGTCCGTCCGCACCAGAAAATGTCTTTGCTGTCACGCGTAGACCTTTTCTTGACGCTGTTCAACGCAAGTTCCTATCTATATACTAAAATTATATTATCGTTTTAGAGTTACAACGGTGAACTACGAGTAGAACGTCAGCACTGACGTGTGATTTCCACGTATTAAAAGTGTCGGTGGCATGTTTCTCGTTAAAGCTTCCAACCACGCCATGTAAAGCGGCGCCGAAACTGCACCCTTCCGCGGCATCGGTAGCGACCTGCAGTTTAAGTAATTATTCACCAAAATGAAAACTTACACTTTATCTACATATTAATTTGCCAGGACTGACATTTACAAACATAACAAATACAAGAGTTATTTCATTATTGTATCAGTAACTGTGAAGTTACGTATTAAAAAATCCACCACATAATGGCAAGTCTTGTGTGATTTTATGTGGAATGACTTGCATGCAAGTAAAATTTACGTGGGGCGTTCAATAAGTAATTACAATTGAAGGGTAAGGGGCAAGAACAGGGTATGTCCATTTTTATTCTGTAGTGTTCAACTCGAAAGAAAAATTAAAATAATGTAAAACAATTATATTTTCGCTCATTTTTTTTTGTGTCGCCTAATTAGAGTATAACTTCATATCATGAACGAGACAGTTACATTTATTGGACCTAGTTTCTTTACTAAAGTATTAAAAATTGATTTTCTCAATGAAGCTGTTTTGTGACATTCCTTGTTTTTGTCCCATACCCTTCAATTCTTATCCTAAAATCTTCAAGTTTGATTTATACTGTTTTTTAATGGCCTATTTCGTATATTATTCTTCTGTTATAAAAGTGAGTCTTGCCGCAGCTATTCTGGGCAGTTACGACGAAGAGTTAGCTTCAATAGACTTTTCACAAGTTTTTAATAATACTATTTCTACTATTTCCTTATATATTTACTATTTCCTCTTTTGTAATTAGTCAATAAAAATTATACGTGTATAATTGTAGAGGCTTTTAAAGGGACAACATTTTCAGTTTTCGGATAAGTAAAACAAGCTGTATGAAAATGAATTAAAAAATCTGCAGCCCAGTTTTCTGGGGAAGGAACTAAATTGTAGGTGAAATAAGTGTTAAAAAATGTAGCCTTATTGTTGAGGAATAAAATTCTCATTATTGAACACCCCACGTATTGTAACTAAAAATCTCTTTTAAGAATGTATTGTTAATCTCTGAAACATGTCGGATATAAAAAATTGATAACATTCATGGAATTTGAGGAGAGTTTAGTAGCAGGACCGGGTAAAATTATTTTTTATAATAAGTATCAAAAATACATACATTACAACCAACGTGGACTGACTGGAATTTTCCAGTAATAATTCCCGAAGTCTCAACTGCCTGTGCGTCTTGTCTTTAAGAGATTGAAGTTCAAGATCTGTGACGCAACATTCTAAAAACGATAAAAAAGTGTTATTATGGGTTTAAGAAATAATTCACTGATCTAGCAAATCGACATAAAAAATTACAATTATCAGTTAGTAAGATGTCTTCAAGTTTGAACAAATGTATTAAAATTTACAATTTGCAAGAATTGTATATTTACAAAATGTACAAATTTATTAAAAATTATTTATTTTTATCGTACCCGTGTCAGCAGGATCGTTCTTTCGGAAATCAGATATGAGTTTATCAAAGAAATCTTGTGTTTCCTGTTTCGGCTGGACACTAATATCATCCACCATCTTCAGACTGGTGTATCGTATTCTGAATTTTGCCATAATCTCGGCCATTCTAGAGATAACAACAACAATGGTCAGCGATCGAATGTCATTGATGTCTTAAAATTATTATCAGGAACATCAAATATTTCCGTAACACGTTGAACGCCACAGTGAAAACGGCCATACCTAATCAGCCACAATATAATTTACTACTTTTTATAAAAATGTGACGAAAAAAAAACGATTTCAGTACTCAGTTGTGTTCTTCTGTTCCTACATTATTGTTTCAGTATGAATTTTGCTCAGAATTTTGCGACAGTCAATAATTATTTAATTAAATAATATTTGAGGTGACCGCCACGGCGTTCAACGTGTTAATTATAAATAAAAAGAGTGAGACAGAGTTCATCTAAAAAGGAGGGCAGGATCCAAGACTATGTAAGAGAATGTTGTACGTTTTTTTTTTCATTATTATTAATATTAATTGCATTCGATAAATTTTAACACTTACTCTTTTTCTTGAGCTACGATGTCCTGTTTGTGATTGGCTAATGCGAAAATTCTCATTTTACAATGTTCCCAATTTGAGCGTGTGCTTATGATGTATGGCAAGAGGATCGTCAAACCTGGCGAGTAAAAACTTCCGCCACTTACAAATGAGCCAATATTCTCTTATAATTAAATTGCGAACGAATGAGACGTTACGTACATGCATCATGCTTTATAATAAAACAATAACATTTCGACTGATATACTGTATTTAGCTACTATGGACGTACTGCTATTATGTTATTATTTTGTAGTAAGTTAATTGTCCTTGTATTATGTAATTTTTAGGAACTTGTACACATGGGGCCCACGTAAACGATTCCCCGGAAGACTATAAAAAATAGTAACAAAATTCCTTTTTCATTTTTTTATCTGTTGGAGGGGCTAAAATAAATCACTGTAATTGCTTTAAACGAAAGGCTTACAAATTTGAATTAATATGTATTTGAACAATTTTTTTTGTTTTGGTCAATAAATATCGTTCACTAATCAGTAACGTATAAAACGACGTTCGTATGTTTTAAACATTAATTAATTACAGATATTTTATATTCTAAATCCCGATAGAATTGAATAATAATAATTATTTTCGAGTTTCTTCCTAAAATAATTTTTTTCGAGTTCTACGGTTTTTAGAAAATTTTTAAAATTAACATTCGAATTGTTTGTTGAACTTTACTTAAGTGTTTGATTAGTACCTGTTGCATACAATTAATAATCGTAATGTTTTGTGTCATCGAGTATTTATACGGATGTGAAATATTTTTATTGAAATAATTTCATTGTCATGAAATCACGCGGCCAGTTTTACGACTACAGATGACGTTAGATACCTCAGTCTTTAATGAACTGGATTCATTGAATTTGAACGGTAAACGTCCCAATCGTTCGCAGACACGTGTAAATATTTTATGAATTACCTCCATCGTCGTACAACCACCACACATCGATCGTACCATTTTTATGTTTCTCTTGGAAAATTGCCTGGTGCTCAGGCACAGCTGCTATTGCGTGCCGTTTCTCCCTAAATGTTTACAACAAACATAAAATTAATTTCACTTACATTAAATAATATTCAGTGATATTAAAATGAATAGAATTGAATGTTTCACTACTTTTTATTCTACCGAAGGAATTACAATCCCAGAATTAATTTCGACGTTCTAGAAATTTTATAAATCGTTTTCTGATTCACAGAATGTCTGAGGCGGATACGTGATAACAAAAATCTTTCGACCGGTAAATAAAGAAATGTTGAGAGATCAGTGTTTGATATCGCATGCGATACGACATTAATGAATCATTAAATGTCAACTTTTATGCAGGGATATTAAAATCGATTTATTTAGATGTCATCGATAATTGCTGTTTGATACAGGATATTAGATGTCGAAAAAAAGATCGATACACCTTTTTGTACGATCAATTTAAGGTGTGTGAGACCTGGAATAAATAGCCTACTTTATGGGATCTAGTTGATTTTAGTTCTTACATTAGTTTCTCGATCGCATGTTTCCGTTTGTGCTTCAGGTAGTCCTGGGCGTTACCATGAGTCGGTGAGTCTCTAATTATTGAAGGCCCGTCAACAGTTACAAATTGCGATCCTAAAATGAACGTGACATTAAAAGATTTCAATCATTATTGTTTCATCAGAAACAAATATTTGCTTCCATTAAAACCGTATTATGACAATTTTCATTCAAACAATGGAAACTATTTGATTTCTTAAGATCTTCGTTATATTCCTCCTGGATGTCTGTGTTAGCAATTCTTGTTTTGGTTCAAAGGTGAAACTGATTTAGCGTACGAAAATATTTTCTACCTTTCCAAGATATACATAAAATATTATTCACATTGTATCAGAAATTTTTCAATCGATTTTAATCAATTGTTATTTGATATGTCTCCTCTATATTTAAGACAAATGTGCATAAAAACCTACCAAGATAAGCGGCTTTTTATCAGAATCTGCTTTAAATTATAGTGCTTGATAAGCAGACTGCGGATGTTTATGCAAATTTACATTTCTGGAATTCAATATTTTTTCTGTTATTGTAGTTGATACAACGAAGTATTGACCAAACTACTTATATTATGTTCTATAAATGTTTAAAAGATACGCTTTTTATTCTCTTTGGGTTATCAAGTGTGCATAAATATCCGCAGTCTATTGATACATATAAAGGACTGTATTAACCCTTTTTTCAAGAATTTTCTTAAACATTTTCTAATTATAAGTCTTCCATGCATTTCCTTGAACTAAGAAAAGAACTTCGAAGAAATTAGTTTAAAATCTCTTTCAGATTTTACGTTTCCTATTTTCTAACTTTTGTATTATTCTGAATTTGTTCATTTTTTCGATTTTATTTCTATAATGGAACATCGAAGACAATTATTCGTAAGAAAATGAAATTATAGTCAAGAGAAAAAGTAGATTTAGTTAAGCTATAAATTCACGCTTAACCGCCGAATACATCTTGTATTTATTATGTAATGTGGAGATAAACAACAAAATCCAAAAATAGTTTTTAACACAGGTGACATGACATGACGAAGTTATTGTAGTTACTGTTAGCAAACAGTGTAAGAGTAAGAATTATTTGAATGTTCAGACTTCTAAACTGTCGTGTAAAATTGTTTATTTTTTTAAGATAAAGCTTCCAATAAAACGAATAAAAAACCTGTAAGGATTATGTTTCTAAACTCTGCTGCTTTACTTATTGTTAATCTTCTAATAATATAACATTCTGTTCCGTTTTCTTACACGCTACGTGTATCCATTAAAAAATAAAATGCTTTAGATCCTAAGAAGTGCAGTCTTATTGTTAACACATGTCTTAATATTAAAAACATGAGTCAATAGTCTAGTGGTTTCCAGTATTAACTTTTTCAGATAAAATAAATTTGAAATGTCACGTGCTAACCACCTGCATGTTGTATAAAAATAAAGCCAGATTAGAATACGTCAAAACATCTGCTACATTGTTCATGAATATACGAAAGTAAGGTTTGCATCCATAGAGTTGAAATAATTATTTAGTTAGGGAAAGTTATTGTAATTTTAGCAATTTGAAACTTCATGGAACTAGTTTATAATACTGCAAGAAGAAATTACTGCTTGCTTCGAATAAAATTCGCTGACTCATAAGTATTTTTTACTGACAGATCAGTTTAGTGAGTACTACGTGTCAAGTGTTTGAATCATCAATGTACATATTGGGTTGTAGCATATATTCGTCCCGTCTTTGTAGTGTTCTGAAAATCATTTGTTTATAAATTTAGAAATAAGTTTACTCAATTATGTATGTGCCATTTTGATCGATAATCTTCTCCCATCTTTCTAGTAGTTGAAAGAATCCTCTCTTATAGAACTTCCAGGACTTGTTAGCGAAAAACGAAAAAATGGGACGAATATACATATTATGCTACAACCTAATGCAATAGAGCCTCCAGTATCTGAACTAGAGACCATGGTTTTGAAGAGTGTATAAAAGATACACGTGTACACGTGTAATTAATATATCCGTGTTTCAGTCCGTGTAGTTTATAATACACGGGTACATGGGTACCCGGGTACATGTGTATCAAAATATCATGGTACACGTGTATCGATGTGTTCATATTTTATTTTGTGATTATTAATGTATAACAAAATACCCGAATATTGAAGTATTTTGTAGATTGCAGGTAACAATAAAAAACAACATAATCTCGGTTAACAAAGTTTAATCATATATTTGTTTCGCAAATGACTTGCGTAAATGTACTTCGATATTCGGGTATTTTGTTATACACTAATAATCACACGAAATAAAATATGAATACGTCAATATACGTGTACCTGTGTACCCGTATACCCGTGTATTAAAAACTACACGGACTGAAAGACGGATATATTAATTACACGTGTACACGTGTATTTAGATACATGTGAAACGGGGAACTCTAATGTGAACCCCTGTTATCCGAACATCGTAATATTCGAATGTTCCGTTATCCAAACAGCCGTATCGTGAAAACTTACGTGATTTAGCAGCCAAAAAAATATGGGATCCTCAAATATTGAAACAAACTGTCAATTTTGTTGATTTCTATTTGAATAAATGAAGTTCAATGTAATAAAAAGTGATTATTCTATCATCCGAAAATTCTGTTATCCGGTCACATTCGTCTCCCCATTAGTTCGGATACGGGAGGCATTACTGTACTATAATTCTGGTAAAAGAAAATCATAGTTACCCATTGTTGGCACACTCTGAACTCTCGGAATTTGACTGGACATAGACAAGTTGCTGTCTACATGCATTAAAGTACTTCCGGACAAATCGTAACTACTCTGAGCTAGAGTACCGTGCTCCTCGTCGCCATTTGCAGTCACAACTTCGGAACAGTCCAAACCTTCTGCAATTCGTAGCATCGCTACGGCTAATTTTTGGTCAAATGCGTTACTGTAACAAACACAGATTTTCGATGAACACAATAATATAACAGTTACAATGAGACCTCCGAATTATAGCAGGCGAAGTGTTTTTTTGTACGTTATTATTTTAAGAGATATGAAGGTCAAGTTTTCTTTTTTTAAATGGAACTATGTATGTTTGTTCAGATCATTTGATAGTGCTCTCAAGGCGAATTCACTGATCTTTAATTCGTATATATCCGATTTTAAGTGGTTTTCGAGATATTGCGCTTACAAATTAACTGATTTTCAACGGAAGAAATCCGGCCGAATAGGAAATACCGGTGGTAGTTCTGTCCGCGCCTGAAGTGTCACGTGTTAGACATTGCCTTTTGAAACAGATACGAAGGGTCTGTACCAGGAGCCGTAGCATTTGCAGTGTCGAAAGGGTATCGTTGATACCTTACAATGGAAAACTAGTACACCAGCTGCACAACTGCGTGAACTCGCTCCAGTGAAAAGAGGTGGGGATACGAATGTTACACAGTTCCGCGGCGAAAAACGTTACACTGTTCCGGGTAACACTGTATCTTTTGCGTTTGCAGGGCATGAAATTGCGTGCCACTTGATTTCTCTTAGCATCAACTACAAGACTATGTAAGAAAACATCTCGTTCTGTTTGAAAAATTCAGAAGGATCTTGAAATCCTATAAAATTCCTGTTAAACTGTTCTATTAATTACGATCCTACTTATATTAGAATGCCAATGATTTTTATTTACTCACTGGAGAACATTGAAGTATTCCTGAAGATCCTTGTGGTTGCAGGTTGACCAATGCGTTTTGTAGCCCATTAGAACCACATTTGGAGATAATTTTCCGACACCTGTTGCTTGCATCATCGCAGATGCACCACGCTCGAAATTTAAATCTTCCACCACATGATAAAACGATTTTATGCGTTGCTGATGTAGCCATGCGTAACCATTTCGTAGCCGGGCTGATCGAAAACGATAAGATAGGCGAGTCTGGAAAATTTCGGAATTTAAATACAACACGTTGTTAAATTTAGTATGAATTTATAGATTAATTTGTATGAATTGTATTTAATCATTCGTCAAAATTTAAATTCCGAAGTACCAAATTCCATGTTCCTTTGTTATTATGACTATAAACAAAATTGATAAACTTTCAAGCTCTCGTACTCACTCTAGTATGATTTTGAATTAATTATGAAAATTTTTACTATTTTTTTGTTTAAAAAAGTGTAGAGTTATAACGTTATAAAGATTCGTTTGTCGACATATATTTATACGAACTTTGTTTCTTTTTATGGATAACACAACATTCTGAACTGTTTTTACTTTAACAAAATCGATCTTCAAAATTTTTTGATCCGTATTTATTAAATGATCTTAATTAAACACACAAATATTAGTCCATATTGAAATGCAGTAGGTCAACACTTGTTAATATTAACGACGTGTGTATGCATACAAAAAATTTTCAGAATTGTTTTTCTTATGGAATTCCTTACATGGTAAAAAGTTTTAGTTTGTAATTTCGATTTATTTTCCCAGGAAAAATCTTTTTCGGGCGCAGCGACTACCGGGTAACCCGCCATAAAATAGTACGGAAAATTAAACATAGTTGGAGCCAACGGGAGGTACGTATGCGTTTAGTTATACTACGTACCGGATACACTTCACCACAAATCAGCAGCGAGTGGTTTTTCGTTATGAGATTTGCCAGATGCAGTAAAGCTGGCCTGGCGCCAGGAGGGCCACTTAATGCCAAAATTTGAGGAGCATAGTTCTTGACGTGCTCGTCGATGGAATTCAGCCTGCAACAGTCAATTTAATTACGTATGCAGGAAATGCACGAAGGAGATCAATTAACAAAATAATGTTACTGACAAAGGACATCATCCAATTGACACATGTCAATTTTGCTGCGATTTTGGTGTGATATAAAATTTGAAAAAATGTTCGACACTAATTTTTTTTAATTGGCTATCATCCATATTGAAGGAGTGCAAACAACCCTTGGAGTTGGGGTCGAAAAACCTACTTCATGGTATGTCTAAAAAATTATCGGTCCTAAAAAAAAGTTTAAATGTATGGTTCGCCTATTTTTGAGTCCTGAATTCATTTGTAGAGTCAGTTTTCGGAGAAATTAATTTGTTTAAAAAATATAATAAAGATTAACATATCTTTCTAAATTTTTGTGTTAAAGTGAAAATTCATTTTCATGCAAGAGTGTGGGTATATCAGGATTTTCAACTTAATAATTGCCGATAAACAATACGGGTCGAATATTTTTTCAAGTTTTAGATCATACCAAAATTGCATCAATTGGGTGATGTCCTTGTGAGTGCAGAAATTGTAATTAAAGATAGTTGGAAGGAATTTTAAAGGCATTTTAAAAAATTTCTTTAGTGTCAGGGTGTCTAACAGCATATAAATATTACTTACTTATACAATATTGTGTATATGCTACGGGGCTCATCTAGATATTATTATAACAAAATGCATTAAAATATTCTACTTTTTTTAATAGATTATAAAATCAGAGGATAGTGTTCAATTTTCTCCTTCTCAAACATAATAAGCTCACTTGCTACTTTCCTTAAAAAAATTCATAATTGTTCACCTTGTATTAAAGAAAGTATAAATATAATATCCACGAAAACATAGGCATCTTTGAATCATTCCTTGTGTAAATTAAAAAATTATTCACCTAATTCTGTTTTTACACGATAGATACGTTCCCGAAGAATACGTGTAAAAAAAAATAAAAAAATAAAAAAAATTCGTTATTTTTCTCGTAACATTTTACTTCAACAGGTGAAGACAATTTTCGTTTTACTACTTTCTATTATTCATCGACACAAAATTTTATAATTATTCATACACGTTGCCTTTCTGAATTTCATATTCAATCAAATGCAATGCAATATTTTTACAAGTATAAGAATATTTAATAATACCATAGGAAATTTTCAAATTTTCTTATACTGTACCAAATATTCAAACTAACGAAACATTATGTTTTTATTAACTCTAATTGTTCATAGGAAGTAAGAAACGATAATCTATAAATAGTAACATTATGCTCCATATGAGAGCAAGAGTGAACAATATTTCATTGTAAATAATTTCCTTTTCCATTAGACTCGTATAGTTCACCCTACAAATTGATTATTTATTTACAGAACAATTCTCTATTCTTCTATGTACATATTATGGACTTGGTAGGCTAGGGATTACGGACATGTTAAACTAGTGATAGCCTGAAATGGAGCTGCGGCCTTCAACCACTCTAGGTCCATTCCCCTTGGTTCAGTTTCTTCCAATTCGCTCCTCGTGGCCCTGCGGTCCATCGTCGTTTCAGATCATGGCCTATGTGAGGGGAATGAACCTAAAGTAGGGGGAGGCAGTAGCTCCGGTGCCCATCCCTGTGTGAAACGAAGCATAACCATAACAGTCTTACCGATATACAACAGAAAGTGCAGTCTTGTAAGTCTGTGCTTGAGTACTGCTTCCCCAATTGACGTCCGGCTTCCGATAAACGACTATTAAATACAATGCGAAGATAATAACAAACGTCACCAGCGAAGTTACCCAGTCAATGAGGAACATTATAGCAACGCAAGTAATAAAGCCGAACAGCGACAACCAGGTGTTGTAATACTGTACAGAAATATATATTGAGCCTCATTAATTATTCAGTTTTAATAGATTGTTTGATTTCTCTTGATCATGTTCGTCATTTTGGTTATTTACCCTGAATGTAGGCCGCCATCCTAGCGGCCGTACCAGTGCCGCGTGGAAAGTGCAGAAATTGATTAAAGCGTAGGATGCTAAGTAGAAGTTTGAGATCAGAGGTGCTACGACATTCAGATTGGCTGAAAACAGAAACAGATTTTATTAGTGTTATTTGATGTATTTTTAACGCTTTGACGATCGCAAATATTTTGCGAAAATTGGTTGCCGTTGGTCAGTTCTGCAAGACTTTAGTGCCTGAACTTTTAGCGCGTTTTATTTCCGAAAACACTACAATTAACCCGGCAACTGTGTGGTAGGAAAACGTAACATAACCTGTGTGGTGGGCTGTCATATACCCCAATAAATTTGTTTAAAAACTTAAATTCTGTATGTATAATCTTTCAATGTAATATCAAATCTGACTTCCTTCATTCATATTCAATTAATCTATGCACAAACTAATTAGAAATTATTTTTCATTCGTAAATGTAATGAAAAAACACAGATGTTGTTATTCTGAGAAAAATCATTTAGTGGTTTCTTAAATTTATATTTACTAATTCGAAATACATTACTAAACGATAAAAGTGACTTTTCGAATCCAAAGTATATTTATATTAACACTTTAATGGCCGCACGTCTACGCAGTTAAATTTCACCGTGGGCCGGCAATATAAATTTATGGCTTAAAAATTATATTATATGTATTATGTTATCCGTCTATAACGATTAGAGAAATCATCACACAGAGAGTGTGTTACCGGCCAATAACCGCCGGCGGTAGCATCACACACATGTTGTGTGATCGGCCACTAACAGTTGTTCCGGCTATCACACACATGTTGTGTGAGCTGCCATTAAAGTGTTAATAATGAAAAATTTGGAAAACTTAAACTTCATAATAATTGTGTAAGCTGGTATTAGCATTAACCATCCCCCTTTTCGAAGCAAGTTTTTTTTTTCTTTTATAACCTTAACTGAACAACAGTAAGGACTCGCTGAAACAAAACAGCGTGGTATAGAAGGAAGGTACTGAAAACTAGCAGCATTCAACATCCTTAGTAAGAAAGTAATACTATTTTTTAAAATTTTGGGGTATGTCACACCTCACCACACAATCGCCGAGTTAAACATGTTCAAGAATCACTGTATGAATACTGGAGAGAATGATTGAATCTAAAGGAGGGTAATAGAAAACTTTGTTCGTACCTATTAGAAGGAACAAGGCTGCGACAAAGAACGTAAGTACGTAGCCACGATAGGGTTCACCGTGTTTCCCGTAACCTTTGCTAAAGTAGATCAGACCAGGATAAATTCGATCTTTGCCCAATGCTTGTATTAATCGCGGTACCGACAGCAAGTTCGTCAGAGCTGTGGAAAGAGTTGCAGCGAAGCAACCAGCGTAGATGAACGGGCCCCAAACTGACATAAGTTGCATTACCTACAAACGGAAAGGAAAATTCATGAATTTGTTGCAAATTTTTCATGTTTATAGTAATGTAAGGGAGAAAAAATTGGGTGGCCTAGACCGGGAATCGAATTCGGGATCTTTCCTTTTCGATCGGCTGCTAATCCCACTAATTGTAAGCTATCCAACCCACTATCAATTCCATCTTCCTAAATGTAACATACTAAACGGATACCGTCTTCAGTAAGAACTTTAACCGTTTGTACTTGAGTGACGCGTCTGAAGCACCATAATATTTGTGTTTCGAACTTCCTATTTTGTACAAATAGTTCAAAATGATCTTCAATTTCGTACAATCTAGAGGGTGTCCCAGGTTTTCGCCGACAAACTGCGGCGGTTTATTCTTTACCTAAAAATAAGACAGAAACGTTATATAAAGTTCTGTAATAAATGTTTTGGCATAAAGGTATAAGCAAATAAATATTGTATGCATGAAATATAGGTAATCAATGGATTTTCCATCGAAGCATACAGAAAGTCGACTGTGTTTATCTTGTGTGTGGACGATATTTTGAAGTGAAGAATTAAAAATACTAAGTAATTGCTTTTAATGATATTAACTATCAATGATATGGAATCATTACCAGACAATAAACACTATGTGACTACGCCGACAAGATATAAGCACAGTCGACTTTCCTTGTGCTTCGATGGAAAATCCGTTACTACCTATATTTCATGCATACAACATTTATTTGCTTATAACTTTATAACAAAACATTTATCGCAGAACTTTATAGTATACCGTTTTTTCTTATTTTTAGGTAAATAATAAACCTCCGCAGTTTGTTGGCAAAAACCTGGGACATCCTGTATAAAGTACATTTCAACTACTGAAATAAGTGTATTAAAAATGAGAGAAACCCGCTTGTTAAGATTAGTTACACTTATGGTGGTTCGGAACACATCTGAAACTGCATGTTGTCGCTAGCGCAGATCAACAGGGAAGCTTTTAGAACTGCAAGAATTACTCGACAATTTT
Organism: Macropis europaea; assembly: GCA_916610135.2. Classification (NCBI taxonomy): domain Eukaryota; kingdom Metazoa; phylum Arthropoda; class Insecta; order Hymenoptera; family Melittidae; genus Macropis; species Macropis europaea. The sequence goes on from OU744344.1 coordinate 40,707,275, forward strand.
TGACACCGTTCATTATACAAGGTGCGGCTGAAAGTATTGTACAAGCAGGCAGGAGGCGATTCCTTAATGCAAAAATAAATCAAAAGTGTATAATAAAATTGTTCCATGCGAGGCTTAGTTTTCAAGAAAATTGAGTTTGAAAATTAATTCTCGAAATTCTTTGGAAGTGCAAGGGAAATTATATAAATTAATAAGTGTATATTTCTCAAGAAAAACATTATCAAAAATACTGTCAAAACGACGTGCTTAAAAGACAGTTGGACACAAAGATATTTAAACGTTAATATAGCTTTAACTTTTACGCTTTGTATTATATTTTAATTAAATGTACAGAGAATATATAAAATATATTGTATGTTACAGCACAATTTGTAATTTACAAAAATTAAAAAAGAAACATTTTACGTATTGCATACGATCGTTTAAATAATACTATAGAAATGTAAAAACAGCTAATTTTTATGTTATAGAGGTATACAGACACAATACAAATTAAACTTGTAAAACTGATATAACAAGTTTGTCATTAAAGTTTCATATTTTATGAGGTATTCTATGCGTTAATAATACGTTGTAAATATATTGACTTTTAAGATACTTTTTTTAAAAGTAATCAACATTAATGTATTGTCATTATTCTGGCAGTCGATTTTTCAATTTTTCTATTGAATTTCCTGTAGTTTTTCGAATTTTGAGATTCAATCCAACTAATAGATTTTCAATGGATGTCACATTTGTCGAATGTGGGGGTGGTTGTAAGATATTTGCATAATGATAGTGCAAAAATTTTAATTCAGTTCATATGTCCTGCTTCGGGTCGTTGTTCTGACAGAACTTGAATCTTTCCTCAATACCTACAGCAGCGGCATTTTTTGCTCTTGTCTTCACAATGTTTATATATTTATTCTTATTCAAAATGTCATTAACAAAGACTATTTTCCCTACTGTGTAACTAAAAATATTTCACTTGATTTTTATACTTCTGTTATTTCATATTAAATTGAGCACACCCTTAGCTTTAATAATTCGTTACATAAAGGGGTATATGAACAGTTTAATAGAGCAAATTAATTACAATGTAAACGCAGTCATTTTAAAAGCCTCGAATATGTCAGTACGGATACTTGCCAGTACTTGATTTGTTGAGTGCATCAAAACAGCAGAGTCTTTGTCTCAATTTCTGTTTGTTAGGCTTGTACAAGTGTTTTATCCAATTATAGAAAGAATAATAGCTAGAATGCGACACTTCGTGAAATCAATAATCATAGACCGAGGAGACTATATTAAGAAATATATGATACGATTTTCAATTAATTTCAATAGTGAATACTGTGATATAGTAACGTATGTGCAAAACCCTGGTGGTTTAAAATATACATAGAAGAGAACAGTACGTATTCGAATCCTCCAATGATTTTATAACGTTTTCAGGGTTATCTCAAATTTGATAAGTGTCCTAGTACTTATTGTTGGTACTAGTACGTCTCCACATTATTGTAGATCTGTTACAGAATATTTTTGTGACATCAAAATTAGCTCCTTTTAGGTTTCTTACTACGATATAAAAAATCGCATACAATAAATAAACATTTTTGTAACTTGCACTGTTAGATTTGCCATTTACTATATGTTTAACTAAAATACTAACAAGGGACGATACACAGGTGGCCCCCTCCGATTTTTATAAATCTTTGGGATAATGTAGATTTCGAAAAAATATTTGACATGTACTTTTTTGTCGGCAATCATCCATAATGAAACGGTGAAAGCAGCCCCCAGAGTTGGGGTTGCAAAACCTATTTTGTCGTTTATCTTGAAAACTATTCGCTGTAGAGAAAATATTTAAATATACGAATTGTGTATTTTTTAATGGCAAATTCGACTATGTAAACAGAATTCTTAAACAATCATTTGTTTAAAAAATATATTAAGAATTAACATTTTTTGCAACTGTTTTTGGTGAAATGTTGATGTATTTTCATGAAAATTTATATATGGGAATTATGGACCAATGCCAAAAATACAGATAAATTGGAATTTTTAATTTCACTTTTGTAATAAATATTATTCCACGCGCTGCAAATTTATGTTTTATACTCGACAACTGTCTGTAGGTTTGTAAAACCAAAGGAGTTGAAAATTGTTATATTCTAAGTCATTTACATTACCTTACGAGTAAATGTTACGATTAAACGTCCCTTGTAAGTATAGAAGTCAAAATTACACTCATGCTTGAATATTTTCGTGACCGTCTGTAAGTTATGGATTTTCCAGCGTCTCCGTAGTTTCTCAATGACATTGGAAGTTAATATCGTTCAGTATCATACCGAGTAACTGTTGTGCAGTCCAAAAGTACAATTCACTTCTGGTATGCAATTTATGATTGTATTATTCGCGCTGACGAGGCCACTGGCATCCCTTAAAGCTGCTCCACCGGCAAACAGAACAAAAGTGAGGTAACTCAGCATCGAAATCAGCAACGCAAGTAGCGTCCCGATTGGTATGCTACTCGCTGGATCCTTCAGGTCACCGGATATGTTGGCACCCGCTTGAATCCCGGTGACCGACGGGAAGAAAATGGCGAACACCGAGAAGAATGTCTGATTGCTGTTCTCGGAGTAACGGTAGTCTGGTCCCATGTTCTTCATGAAAACCTCGCCTGAAAATATCAACATAATTGTACTTGCAGATATTAAAGTTGAAACATGATTAGAATATGTACACAGGATACGGTGGAATTTGCAGCATAACCGAATAGACCGAGATTCCTCATGTAAAAATGAATTGAAATCGTGGAATTTCATGTGAGGTTTCATTTTGGAGAAAAATAACTGTTTCGATTTAATACTAAAGCTACCATGGCCGGTCAAATGTCCGTTTTTAAACTTTTGATTAAAAATTCTGCATTCATTGTTGTCGCTTTCGTCACTTGACTTCACGACTTTTCCTATAATATACATACTATTATCAATTTTTGCTAGTATTAAATTGACTATTACCTGCACTGAACTGCAAAAAATATAACTTTTATTTAAAGACCGGTCACTTCACCGGTTCGGTAGAAATAGGTATATAGTAATTGTCGATAGGTTTAATGTTAATTTTATTCAATTAACATTTTGAACGCCACAGTATATTAGCTGAAAATAATAAACTTTCTTGATTCTAATAGAAAATAAATATAACTTTAAATTTTAACGTTTTTAATTAATAATATTAGTAACTTTCATAATGTTTGTACTGGTTCTATTAGACTTTATTAGACAATAATAATAAATAATGATTGAATTTAATTGTAACCCACATATGGGTGACATGGCAGTCAAAGTGTTAAAGGGAACAATATTGTATTGTTTGGTCAACTGAATGTTAAACCTACTTTAGCAGAAAGTCAAGAATCACTAATTCGAAGAGCATAATTATGTATTCCATAACGGGGCCAACGTTTCCAATTTCTTAATCAGTACAATGAAAAAATTAAATATTTAAGAATTTGATTAAGTTTCTTGAAATGCTGCATTCTTTGATTTTGTACATATTGCATTTAAAGTAACTGACGAGTACACACGTACTCAAGTGAATATTGAAATCTCTTTTCTCGAAAATGAAGCGTTGTACAAAAAAGAGTGTTTCATAATTTCGACTCATTCTTATACATGGAGTTGTAAGTATAACTCTTTTCGGTTGTACCACGAATTTTTACTTGTATATACACATTAACTACTCTGAGAAATAAAATTGATATTATAATGTTTCTATCGCTCGATGCTAATTTTTTTAACTCAGGATCATGTCAAGTCAAAAACATATAATGCCATCAAAAAATATATGGATGACCTTGTCGATGGTCCTAATAGAGAATATTTTTTACATCACAATATTTGTTACCTTCAACAGTACAAGTTTTTAGTTAAACATTTTTTTTATTTCTAATATTTACAGAAAAATTTTACCATTTTGTTTAAATGCCACACCCCACATATAGGTTGGTCACGCAGTTTCGTTTAAAATATTAAAGGCAACCTTCGTTTCTCGAAAAATATTGGAACAACAAAAAATTTACATACACCATTATGTTGAGTGTAAAAACAGTAAAACTTTTTCCTCTTTCATTTTTGCCATATATTTTACATTTACGAGAAAGACACTGGCTAATTACTGCGTGAGCACCTTGAATATATAAATATATATACAGTGTATATTATAATATAATCACTACGTAAAATAAAAAGTTTATTTAGTTTTATCATTTGACCAGTTGTATGTTCTTTGTTAAAATATTTAAATCATTATAGTCCTTCTTCTTTCAATTGGACTTAATTCTTATTAAAAAACTGAATGGACCTTCTATCATCTTTTATTTAAAACATTTTTTTAACATAAATGTTGTTGACATTTGGAAATATATTTTCTTGATTAGATTATAATATTATGAAATACTTTAATTGTAGCTAAGATTACTTGTCATAAACATACCGGAGTCCTTTTCTTATTGTTCAATTATCAAGAGACCATCATTAATGAAGTAATTATTTATTGAATTACTTTTATTCCATTGCATAAATATGTATTGTGTGATGTTTGATGATCTATATGTGGTTCTGATTTTAGATTGAGTTACGCTTACCTGAAAATCCAAGGAAACCATGCGCTTCCTGATCTACAGTCTTAGGGCCAATGAGAGTACCAATTAGAAAATCAAATATGGCTGCAATAATGATAGCTATGAGGAAATTTTGTGCCTAAAAGAAACGAATGTGGTTAAGTACTACACAATTGTACAATTTATGTTAGCTCATTTTAATTATGTGAATTAATGAATATTAACAAATTAGATATGATTAGTTTGAAATACGTTAATAAATTATGTATTTCATGAATAATTTATTTAATATATTCCGTGCAGAATGAATATTCGGAGTCTTTCCAATCAGCCCGCGTCGGTTACTAGCGCCGCATGCTATTGAGTCTAACAATGAAAATAGTATGCCACAGTGAAAACAGTCATACCTAATCAGACACGATGTAATTTACTACTTTTTATATAAACCGTAAAGAAAAAAAAAAGATTTGAGTACTCAATTGTGTTCTTCTGTTCCTGCATTATTGTTTCAGTATGAAATTTGCTCAGAATTTTGTGACAATCAGTAATTATTAAATTAAATTTCAGGTGCCGGTCGCCGGTGACCCCCACGGCATTCAACGTGTTAAATTATTTATAACACATACTTCGTAATATTTATAAGATTGTTGAAGTCATCCTTATCAAGAAAAAAGCTTAGTGTACACAGTGCGTTACAAAATGCAGCAAATATTTTTACTTGAACAACTTAGAGATATTGAAATAGTAATGCTTCATTTACTAGCGAACGTGCGAAGCGGCCTGAAGGAAAGGCCTAGCACGGAGCATGTTAATAAGATGAAAGACAAAATTTTCCAACAGTATAAAATTTGAAATAATGTTATAAGATTGTACACAATAAAAAACAGTCAAGAAGGATAGATATTTTCCGTACTAATCTAATATGTCTTTTAATACATTTTTTGATCAGATAAATGAAATTGGTACCTTGGATTCCCACTCCATTCCAATTGCGCAGATCATAATCATAACGATTAGCGCAAGTATGCCCACTATTCGGACATCATTCACACCATTGTCGAGAATTTTCATGTCATGTTCCCGTAACAGCTCGTTCATAGAGTCGCAGAAACCAATGGTGTTCATGGAAGCAGAGACAGCATTAGCGAATGCAAAGACAATTCCCACGGAGGCTCCAAATTCTGCTCCAAGGGTTCGTGATATGATGAAGTATATACCACCTACAGAAAGTTCAATTTATACATCATTGAATATAAAAATTATTCATAAATATAAGAATTCCATTTTATTTTGACAGAAGAAAGAAAAGTGACGTAATAGTGATAAATTTGTGAACGAAACGTAAATTAGGAGTTTTTTAGTCTTTTGCACTTCTTTGTCAAGACAGACTGAATATATCACATTTTTCGATATCTATATATAGCTATCAATAATCTCCAGGTTGATTTTTTCACTGTCCATTATGTGAATTGCTCAGAAGCCAATTGATCATTAGTGATTCATCCCTTTTTCTGTACTTTTCCTTGTATGGAGTTCATCAATTTAGCTTCTGAGCGGCTTACGAATAGGTTGAATGAGTAGAACCTAGCGCCTAAAATCACTTTTGATCAAAGGAAATTAATTTTTTCATCAATCTTATATTTTCCAAAATTTCAAGGTCACTTCAAATTTTCTCAATGGTACCCATATATTTATTTTGCGACAGTGTGATAGCAGATAAAAAAACAAATTCAAAAGTGTGCCACACTATATCTTTCACATGAAAGTAACTTTTGTTTAAGACATATCGTCTTTGCTGCTGTTTAGTCACTTCAACGTGTCTAACGAAACGCAAAATGACCTTTAAGGTCCTAGTTTCGGTGTTCCTACAATAGTATGGTACAGAATGAGAATATTTCAATGATATTTATTAATTTTCTGTGTGGAGCAACGATTTTCTATACTAGATCGACTGTATGAAGAAAACTGTGTTCGTTGCAGTACAAATTTTGTGACAGTTATGTTTAATTTTAACTGCAGGGGGACCATGTACATCAATTGTAGCCATTTCTTTCTTTATTACATCTATAACTTGAAATCTGTAGGCCTTTTTAATCTTCACATTTTTTAGCTTTTAGTGCAGTGATGGCCACGAGAACTCCGGTTTTCCTCCACTCTAGGTCCATTCCCTTCATACAGGCTGTGATTTGGAACGATGGTGGATCGAGAGGGAACGAGGAGCTAACAGGAGGGAACTGAAACGAGGGGAATGGATCTAGAGTAGAGGAAGCCCGAAGCCCCCGTGGCCATCACTGTTTTAATGTATCGATGGAATCTACAGGGTAATTCACGCAACTGCAACAAAAAATATGTATTTTTTTATTGAAGTTATAAAAAAATGTTAGGGGAAGAAGATGAATGGTTTAAGGTGGACTATATATTCACGTTCATATTTTTTTCGCAAGTGCAATAATGACTGTGCATTTTGCAGTTGCACTATTTTTTTAAGTGGAAGCCTTCCTTTTTTTAACATTTTCTAACTTCAACAAAAAAATAAATATGGCTTGTTACCGTTGCGTGAATCATCCTGTATATTAGTAGTGAAATCTGTACAGGTATATCAATATACAGGGTGGTCAACAGAAGGATAGGTAGTACTTGCCAAATGGAAAAAAAGGTCTTAATAAACATGGGATGAAAAATTAATATTTTCAATGATACAAACCATATTTCGTTTCGGTTAAAGAAAGTGGTTTGCTCGGTATAAGACCTATCATGCTGCATAAAAACAATGGATAATCTTGCCATTTCTTTTTTTCGTGTTTACAGAAGGCTTTCTACATACCCTCCCATTTTTGCACAAGCTTCACATCTTCGTACCACAGAATCGCGTATGGAAACAGATTTAGGTCTTCCCGAGTTCCGATGTCGTGTTCCAAATGGACCGGTTTCACAAAGGCGTTGATGAAGTATTTTAAACAATGTACGAAACTGTACCTCCCGATTCAAATATTTTTCCACGTACAGTTTTCGTACTGCTGCAGTGCTTCCATTGGCACGTCCATACATGACATGCATTCCTGTCATTTCTTGATTCGAATAAGACGATGTCATTCTTGCCGCAGTGTGAAAATTGTGTATCAGCTGTCTGTAAATGTTCACTGATCGCGTGGATGTGCAATTAACGTTTCTCTGGTAAAGCCTAATGATCAGATAATTCTGTGTTACGACACGTGTGTATGTAGTGGGAAGAGGACAGATAATCCCTTTTTTTCCTGCCGCGCTAGAGCGCCAGAAGCGAGCACGGCACTCGCTTTAAGGGGTCACGCCTGCCTAGAAATTTGAAAATTTTTGATTTTTGGGTTTCGAGATTTTTTCTAAGTACATAGACTTAAAAATGTTCCCTGGAAGTTTCAAGTTAATCCGATTAAAATTGACCGAGTTATACGAGTTTAAAGTACGGAGCGTCACCGAAGCGTTCGGAGCAGGTATGAAGCGGCACGTACAGTGTAAACAAAGACCGTTATTTTTTAAGTACGAGAGGTCCTATGAAGTTGTTTTGGTAAATACAATAGATTATAAAGTCAACGAACACGAAACACAGAGACGTTGACAGTGCATCAGTTGGCGTCGAACTGTGCAGTCGAACGTTTGGTCCTGTAATTTATCGCTCAGTAAATTATATCATGGATCGTAAGAAAGGCTCGCGTGAAACTTTAAACGCGTTTTTCTCGAAACCACATTTTCAGAATCGGTGACCAAAATATCTCGAAAACCGCTGCATCGATTTATTTCAAATTTTGCAGGCTTATTTTAGATATAAAAATTTAGTCCTTAACCGAGGAATTTTTTCTTCTGATGCCTAGTTTGTTTTATAGACAAAAAACGAGCGATTTTTATGCTGAAAATCTATATTTCAACTTTCAGCGATCGCCATTTTGTCGCAAATTAATTTTTCGTTACGGGGAAGTGTTAAGGACTAGATAATTTAATGCACTAACTAAATTTTCTCGAATTTTGGTTTTCAGATAAGCCGTTTCCGAACAGTAGTGGTCACCGCAAACGCCACTGAAAAAAATGCTTCTGGGAGGCGGGCTGTATCTCTCATAGTTATAAATATTTTTGAATACAAAAATTGTATTAGCTTTATCGAAAGATATCTTTTCAAATATAAAACGATTTGTCAAAAAAAGTTTATTAGTTTTTTAAAAAAAAATTGCAAACTGCACATGTTTTTTTGGACCTTCTAGGTAGGCGTGACCCCGTAACCGAAACGAAAAATTGTTTATAACTTTGAAAATATTAACTTTTCGACATATGTTTATTACGATTTTTTTCGTCCATTTGGGCGTGTACTATCTTCCTTTAAAGTTCTGAATCATTTGGTCAAAATTCTAAACAGATTAGTTTCTCCAGACTAATAATGTTGCAATTTTGAAAAAAAAAGTCTGTGACTGAAGTAATAAATTTTGTGCATGTTGACGTAGAATAGCTTGTCCTGCGTATTTTTTAATATTCAAAAGCCAGTTTGATCTCTCTGTTTTAACATCGTGAGTACTCCATTTTAAGTGCACTCATGAAGAAGCTATTAAGATTGCATTATGTCTCCTTCGAAATCATTCAAATGAATCCTCTTTTTACCACCCTGTAGATAGTGAAAAATCATGATCCTTCTACCATTAATGAATGCATTATTAATTCTTTATTTATATTTTTAAGGATCTCTAATTGTAAACTATATCATCATAAAGAAATCAGATATTATTTTTGCATTATTCTCATGCTGTACCACACTAATTTATTATATATCCAATATTCCTGTTGCAACTTTTTACTGCATAGTTCATGCACATATCTTTATACAACATTTTTAACTCATTTCTACTCTCAGAACTTGCAGACTTAATTTGGTTTAATTAAATTAATAATAATTTAACCCTGCTGTCCCCCTCGGGTCTATATGACCCGAAATGAATTTACGTTCCCATAGGTACTACGTTTATAAATATTTCTTTTTAATATTCAATGTATTTAAATAAACTTCGAAGTAATTTATTCTTAAGAAATGTGCAATACTAAAAAAGTAAACACAAAATTTAAATACATTCAACGTTAAAAAGAAATATTTAAGAGCACAGTACCTATGGAAACGTAATCTTCATTTCGAGTCAAATAGGCCCGAGGAGAACAACAGGGTTAAATAAATTATAATAAAAATTAATTTTTCGCTGCGCATGCGAAACAAATATCCTCGCAGTAAAAATTACAATGGACAGTGAGTCGGTTTCCGGAAAAATTTTCAAAAATCGATTTGGGAATCTATCGCGTTTGTGCATCTCAAAGAACTGCAACAAGGGTCCTCGCGTTTATCTTTCTTTCAGACGACATTCCTTTTCTTGGAAGAAGTAGTTCCTTGGGTTGCGTCAAAAAGTAACGATAAAGTACACGGTGCCACTCCTTGGAAAAAAAAAAGAAAGAACGAGTATATGGTGGTCCCGTAACACACCTCCCTTTACTTCCCCATTAGTACTAATTGCGCTGAGGCTAAGCGTTGTGATGACGCAGACAGCTGCTGATATTCCGATAATGATGACGCTCTGCAATATGCCGGCCTGTGCTACCACCCACGACAGTCGTAGGAACAGCATTACACCCCATATATTGAGGAGACATGGTATGAGAACTCCTTGTATCCATCCTAGTTTTATTCCCGTGTGCCCTTGTTGTGCCGCCGCAACTTGTCCAGCCTCTATATTGGGATCCTGAAATTCGACCGTCATTCCTTCATTTCTGTCTTTGTCTAACATATCTCCTACGATTCATTCCATCTGGTGGTTCTTACAAGGGCAAATTACGTACAATGTGGATGAAAGTTGGTATAAAATGTAGGTCCCGATGAGTGTCAGTAAATCGTAGAATATTAGCTGTTAATTTTTGGTGATTATTATAAAAAGTAGCGGTGAAGATTTACCTTGATTGAAGGTGTAACATATGAGCATTTTCACGTGAAGATCTTGGAAAGTATTAATGATGTCAGAAAAGATTTCAGACTAGAATTGAATGATTTCGAGGGGGACATTATGACATGTTGATAGTTTAGGGATGAAGGCATATCGGATATGTAATCTTTGTTTTTTAAATGGAACCATATGTTTTTTATGCATAAGTCAATGCAGCTTTTTATATTTTATACAAAAATTTTAGAGGACTTGTGTCGGAAAATTGTTAGCACTCGTCTAGGTTGTAACATTCGCTTGCTGGAAACGATATGATCGTTTATGCAGCTTGAGGACATATGATTTGGTGAGGATGAAGGAATCTTTGAAGTTATTCAAGATTATTTAATAAAGGAACTAAAGAATGGGACGCTCACAAATGTTCTTCATACGTTGTTAATTTTTGACAATAACTGATGACTAAAACTTTGATGTCGCTCTTATTACAGAAAATAACTTGTCACTTGCAAATATCTCTGTGATGAGACTCATAAAAAAATATTAAAAAGGATGCATATAAAAGCTTACGTATATTTCATTACAATCATTTAAATTTGTTACACCGACGTATTAATGACTAGAATTATTTTATTTTCAATTCATTATTGAAATAAAAATTTTTTAAAAATTATGACGCTTATTCATGTAACTTCAATTAAGTTAAATGTCTAAATTTCATTGCGTAAGTCATATTTGATTATTTATATATTTAATTAATAATTCCTGAGAATAAAAATATAGCTATCAATCTACATTAATTTTGATATTTTATTTATGCAATTTGCCAATTGTAATACGTTTTATTAATACTTAGGATTTAACATGTAACGAGTTATACTCGAAGATTCAGGATCTGGGATAAACAGAGTTTTTAACTAGAACCTGTTTATTTTTTTTTTATTAACGTTTTATCGTAACTTCGAGGCGAGAGGATTTACAAATTGATCTTTTTTTTTAATTTTCCTCGCAGCTGGTATTTACTGCTGTGCAAACTTAATATAGTGTCTCCCTGAAGGTTCTCGTTATGAGTTCGATCGTTCTTGCTGAGGGAAAAAGCTCCTTGGGTCGTCATTTTATTCAACGAGTTTACGAACTTTACGAGTTGATCATTTCGTTTGTTCCAGCGCGCGTGTTTTTGCAAAATAAATGTCGAACTTTATTTTTCGAACTAATATGGTTGCTCCAAATGCGCGTGGCACGCAAATTACTATGCACTTGTAAATACATTCATTGCAGATTTGAGAAACAGTTTGATTAATTTTGTTTAATACCAATTTTTCAGAAAAATTTGATTAATACAAATATTACAGAAAATTTTGATTAATATAAATTTTACAGAAAATTTTGATCAATACAAATTTTACAGAAGTTTTGATTAATACAAAATTTTTGTCAGAAAATTATTAGTGTTGTCATCTACACTTTTATTTAGTCAAGACTTAAATATTAAAATAGAATCGCCTCAATAAAATATAATTTAAGTACATCTTTTTCAAGTAGCGCTGTAAATACAATATTGAACATTATAAAAAAAACGTACAGTCCTATTTAAAAATTCATGATGCCCTTGATCATTTAACAAACAAGGAAAATTATTAACATTTACTTTTGGCTTTAAAAGCCGTGCTGCACGTTACGATGAACACTGTACTATTGCATAAAATATTAATCAAATTTTTAACCAACAAAGTCCATTTTTGTTACATAAATGTAACATGTGTAGATAAGATATCTTGATGTATCGGTAAAGAGTAAATACTTTATATAATACTTCGTTTCCATGAAACTTTTTCACGAGTATTCCACATGACAATTGCTAATCACACCAAATAAAATGTCATTTATTTCTCAGTTAGGTTAATCCGTTGAGCTTGAAACGATTTTTTTTTCTGCCTGTTTAATATTGTGCTACTACAGTATTCCTCAATCCACGTAACTGGCTCGAAATTATTTATTGCATAAATGAAGTTAAAAAATTTAATAATACTTTCGTAACTAGAATAGAAAATCCAAATCTACTGAAATATTCGTGACCAAAAATCAAAATTAAAAAAGTCTAACAGCAGAGAAAAACGAGTTAGTTTACTTACAGATAAAACATATCTCATTCGATAAAGAACTGTGCATATGCATGTTTCCATACTTGACGTTGTCACATTTGCATTTCTGATACCTGGTCTTTTTTCACACGCGGCTTAGTTCTTTTGTGAGCAGAATTTACGACCTAAGTTGTATACGAGTTTTTCCGCTTTATCAACATGTAAATTAGTTTTCTCAGACAATGTCAGAACGTTCAGTTTGACACACAGTTTCATTCAAATTTTACATACGATTTTAACATTTTTCTGTTTTTTTCCTTTTTAACAAAGTAAACGTTGAGAAGTTGTCACAGGATCAAGGCTAGCAGGTGTGGTATTAGAAATCAAAAGGGTAAATGTTAATTTTTTAATTTAAAATGAAAGAACATTACCTTAAAATTCAATTAAAAACATTATTACTTTAGCTTTAACATGACTATAAACACAATGTAAAATTTTAAACTGAAACATAGGCACAGAGAGCGAAATCATATCATGATGGCCCATTTTGAACATTTTTGCAAACCTTTAATCTTACTATTATAAGAAAGAGACAGAGTTTTACGTATGTGGCAAAAATCTCAGAAACTATTATACCGATTGTTATGACATTTTTACAATAGCTTCTTTACATTTTTCTAAATGCCATAAGTTACATTTTGTCGTGAAATAAATAATATATCGAGATGAAAAACATAGAACTGTTTTTTATCGGCGTACCGGCGAACCGTCCACGGGGACATAGTTCACGCACTGCCTGTAGGTGACAAACCTCGGCGCCCGCTCGCTCGAAAGAGAATTCGTCCGGCTACAGGGTATGAGGAAAAAAAAACAATATTTCAAATTCCATGCGCAGAAAAATCGCGGGCGGATCCGCATCTAGAGCATGCTAGTGTTTAATACATTAAAGTACATACGTCCGAATTGGGAGGTTAAAATTCTAAACAGATTAGTTTCTCTAGACCCATGATGGCCATCCGGAGCGCAGCCCCACTCCGGCTTACCCCTATTCTGCATCCATTTCTCCTCATGTAGTCGGTAACTGTCGCTAAGTGCAATTTCTGAAAGAACAGTCACGTGATAAGAATAATTATTTTTTATGTATGACATTAGCTTTATTCAAAGACTACCCTAAGTAAACTCTAAGATTAGAGTTTCTATATGACAAATGATGTATATCAAAGTAGAGGTGTAATCTTTGAATGAAGCAGGTATCATATATAAAAAATAATTACTTTTATCACGTGACTGTTTCTTCAGAAATCGCACTTATCAACAGTTACTGACTACGTGAGGAGAAATGGACGCAGAGTGGGGGTAGACTGGGGTGGGGCTACGCTCCGGATGGCCCTTCACGGCTCTAGACTAATTATGTTGCAATTTAGAAAAAAAAATCTGTGACTGGAGTAATAAATTTTGTGTATGTTGACGTAGAATAGCTTGTCCTGCGTATTTTTTATTACTCAAAAGCTAGTTTAATCTCTGTTCTAATATCGTCAACACTCCATTTTAAGTGCACTTATGAAGAAACTATTGAGATTGCATTGTGTCTCTCTCGAAATCATTCAACTTCTGTCTGACATATTTTTTTATATCACTAATAGTTTCGAAGATATTCGCATGGAAAGATTAAAATGGGATATCCTGTATACACTTAGGGTGAAGAATCGTATAATGAAAAATTCATTGTACGTTTTTATTACTAAAATGTTTTTGTATGTAAGAAGAAAAATTTAAGTGAACTTTTGAAGAGATTTAATTTTATGGCTTAATTTACAATGAAGTGCAGAGAATTTATTTGATAGATTAAATTGTAAAAGAGTGATGTATTATTATTTATTGATACCTCGTTTGTTCTTTTGGCCTTGATGGTCTTTGATTTTGTACACCCTCAAATCTACTTAGATTGCGGGTAACAAATATAAAAATATAAAAATAAATAACATAAATATAAATATGAATTATACGTAACATAAATATTAAATTGAGCTTTAAATGACTAACTGAACATCATATTCAGTATTTCTAAAAGAATGATGTAATTTCTATAGAATTTTGTAATAGCAAATCCATTGAAATTTTCTAATACCAAAATGATTTTGTATATACAAAATAAATCGGTTAAAATGCTTATATTTCAATAACAATTGAATATCAGACACGTATTGATAAGATATTTTGAACGCGAAATTAGCTCTAGAACATACTGACAAACTATTTGCATTTCTTCTCAGAACACCCTGTATTTACTGATACATAAAATCGATCAATTTTTTTTGGATAATTACTTATCTTCCTTAAGTCATGTTCAAAGTTTTGAAGTAGTAACCTTGCTTTAGTTAGCAATACTCCGAGAACGTGTTGTACGACAGAAAATTTGAATAACAGATTCAGTTGATGAATTTCGTGAGTCACCGTATGTAATAACTATACTCGGTTTGTATATTATCGATCTACTTAACTAATGAAAAAGTGTTTTTAACATATGCGCAGGAGACCTGGCAATTACAGGATGCTTTTCGATGCACTCGATGATATTACAACGAGGGTAGTACGACGGATGTTTCGAGGGTGTGGCAATCTTACCTTTATAAGATTTCCTTCGTGCAGGGTGCTCAGAGATGGCCTTTTAGCGCGGCGACTCAACCTATAAACAGAGACGTCCTTGTCACTTCTAGTAATAGTATTACTATGGGAATAAAGTTAATTAAATTGCGATAAATTGATGGGTACCACATGGGAGACTATTAGGGCCAGAAACGTCATTTTTCATGAGAACATGCGAGTTCCCGAAAATCTAGGACACTCAGTTTTGTGACAGCTTTAAATTAATCAACACAGTTGATTGAGGATATTACTTCGTTTTTGGAAGATTATATGTATATTAACCTACCATACGATTTTATTAACTTTCAAGTGCGCTATGATTCACTATTTAAATGCCCCAGTGATTTGATAAACAAACAACGTACATAATAACTGTATAATTTGCGCTTAGGAATCCTTTGATAACCAAAGGAGCTTTTGTTAGCTTGATTTTGATAAATTGGTAGAAGACGGAGTTGTGTGTTTTTAACACATGGAACAAAATTTTCACCCCGAATGAAACTCGTTAAGCTTAGTCCACACCTACATACTTCTGCAAGTAAGCACTGACTCAAATGTATACCAACTGTGTAATAACTGTATAAAAACTATTTGCAAATTCCCGCCTTAGACGCGGGATACTGAGGGTCAGGTTGTAGGTGTATACAGAGAGCAGGATAGTCGAGGACTTGCGGGAAAGTCGTGCGCCGCTGATCCTTTGTTAACGTTGGTGGTTCGTTCAAATCCTAAGTTAACTTCATTGTTGTTGAAATTTTCAGTGTTAACACTTAACGGACGTCAGCGCTTTGGACCTGACTTGCTGCTAGGTCGTCGCTATACCTGGTGCTTACGTGAAAAGTGTTGCACTGACATTTCTTGATATGAAAAGGCATTTTATTGCATAAAAATATGTATTTTAACATTTTCCATCGCAATTTAAATATTTAAGCTTTAATTGTTTATTTATATATTGCCAATGTGTGATATTCTTTAAAACAAATATTCGGAAAACTGAAAATCACAAGATTTCTTCTGTTTCGTTTTGTCACCCCTCACGTGTCATACGTCCGATCCGGTAAAAACTGTAATGTCACGTGGGAGCTGACATACGCCCGTTAAGGGTTGATATATGTTTGCTCTAATCACCTCTAATGACATGTACTTGTGGTCAATTTTTGATTATTATAATTATTTGGACTGCTCACGTTCGGAATAATTGTCACTGAAATTTTACCGGTTCTGAATATTTGTATAAAAAAATACTTGTACGTTTGTTAAGCGTTCATCATGTACAAACAAGAGTTCGATGAATTTTTTTGAGATTTTTGTGTAGTTAGACATACTGCTTACTGTGTTTCATTACTCTTCTCATTTATATGTTCCTGGTAATTCATTTTGAACTCTCATAAATTTTTTAAAGATAGAGCTTTAACTTTTAAATTAATTATTAATTATTTATTTAGAAAATAACATTTTTTTGGTAATTCACCTTAGAGAACATTATGTGGTTGTTAGTGTATCCTCTGTTATTGTATACTTTTTTATTACTCATTTTATATTATGTACAGTTTACACTTTTTAAGATCCTGGTGAAAGCTCAAGCAGTACTATAAGAGGTCTAATTTAATTTTATAATTTTAATAACTTCGATATGTGATTTCTGCCTAATTCTATATTTTTTAAAATGATTGTTGCATGATCTCATTTTAACTTTAGCCTAAATGCCAACTTGATATGAAGTATATTACAAGTTTCTGTAACACATAGTACAGCAATGAGCAACTTTTTTTTTATAGCGGGCCAAAATTGAAAGCTCAATAATCCATATGGGTCACAACCAAGAAAAGCTAATTTATTACTTTAAACGTTGTTAATGTACACAGTGGATAGATAAGATAATAAATAATATAAATAAAAACCGCGGGTTGCTCATCACTAATACAGTACATAGACACAGGAACTATATCTTTAAAATTATGTGATTCATATTTTAAAACAGAGATCAAATGCGTTTTCCATCATTCTTAATAATTTTGTAAATGCTACTTTTAAAGTCGAAACAATAATTTATTGTAGCTATGAAACAATCGGTATAATATTTATTTAGCGATACAGGTTCTTCCATTTTCGCATCTTCGCTCGTTTTCCCTTCCAGACTCATCTTTCGAAGTATGTTTATGGGAATCCCATAAAAAATTACAAGGATTCGAATCCGGGGAGTAAGGAACCCACTCCGTATCTCTGTTAGCGAATTTCAGACACCCTAAGCCAATCACTCGATGGCTGTGTACTTTGTGCAAACTTTCGAAGACGTTAGGGACAAATGTTACTCAAGAAAATCGATCTCTCGGTCGCAGCTGTTAGAGAAGTAGTAGATGGTGACACCAAGGAAACATTCGAAAGAATCCTTCATTTCGACCAACCTACAAATGATTACTTTTTTCATAGTTATTAACGGCGGAAAGAACGAATTCAGCTTTTGATGAAAAAGTTTAGTACACGATAAAATTTCTTTTAGGAGGAATTGTACTTTCGAAACATTGTCTTTATGTAATATGTTTTTTAGCGATTAATTAACCCTCTATAACCGTAATTTTTTTCGCGTACGATGAAAATAATACCTCAGATAAATGACAAAGTATGTGTCGCGGGATATAAATATAATAATAAACAGACAAACTCCTTGGCAGCAGTATACCCGTAGAATTTAATTGTACAGAATCATAAATATACGAAATAAAACTTACAAAACATCGATATACATATACAGATATATAGGGCAAATGTACCAGTAGTTGACACTACAAGGCTCATTTCCCATTGTAATTATTATCACAGAGTTTTATTTTTAGTAAGCAATTTTGTAGATGGTTAACTTGATTCGTCAGCTATTTTTAAAGGAATTAGATTTATTAGTATTGACAAATAATCCTATAATAGTTATATTAAAAAGAAATGGAACTCTCCAAACTGCACCAGTAGTTGACACATCAAATTTCTCAAGGCACTAGTAGTTGACAGGTTCATGAACCAGTAGTTGACACCAGACAAAATAAAATTCAATGTTTATTTGAAAACAAAAATACAAGATTCAAGGAGTAGATCGAAATGAAAAGCGACAAAATTACACACGTAACACGTACAGAGCATTTTAAAAAATTAAAACATACAAAAATATTGTTTAACACAAAAAATACGTACATATAGATATATAGAATGAGAATGGTTTTCAATTACATTATGAATTGACAATACTTTCATTAGTCTACATTAAGGGACTCAGAAAATTGGTATTTTTTACTATTTCAGAAAATAGTAAATTTAACGCACACATATGTTAAAGCCTAGTAGTTTATTATCAATTGTTCCCATAGTTGACACGAGTGTCAACTACTAGTGCAAGTCAATATTTATGTACCCAGTGCTTGACATACCCCAAAAATGATGTAATTCATAGTTTATAATAGTCAAATATTAAAGAATACCTTCCTTTAATATGAATAATGGATTGAGAATGTGCATGTTTGCATTTAATAGCTAGATAAGATATTTTTTTTGGCTTGACTAACCTCCTTAACAAATCTGCGAAGGGAAAGAACCATTCCACAGTACGCAGAGTACACACAAAAGCAATTGTCCTGGCATTTACACCCATGATGCATTGCAATGGAAGTAGTTATAAATTTGCACACTAGGTTGAATAACCTTTCAAATAGCGCACTATTAAAACAGATTTTGTTAGTAGAAAGCTTATTTTTCGTGACCGAAAATAAAAGTATCAACTACTGGTACGCTGTCAACTATTGGTATATTTACCCTAGGTATGTAACTTCCAAGTCACATGGCGTTATAGAGGGTTAACACCTTGACTGCGGGCTACTTTGTAACAAGTCGAACCCTGCGTGCGGCCGATCTACAGTAGTACGTACTGAGCTGTTGCGCCGAACGCCTATGGGCGTCAACAGTACGGTGTGAGCGGCTTCGTCAACCGCCATTAGGCGCTGATGGCAATCACAGAGTTAAATATTACAGACATCATCGCACTACGTCATTCAAGGTCATATCTTACGCTTGTACATCGACTTCCTATTTTCATACTATATTGGATAATTTCAGGTTAAAAAGTACGTAAAAATTGTGCAACAAATTATTTTCATGCCAGGCTTTGTTTTTGAGAGTACAGATGTCCACTAACTAACAAAAATATTCGTACGCATTCGAATCAAATAATCCTTAAATATAGACAAACTTGTAACATTATTTTCAAAATATTTTACGAAAACAAATGATTATAACTGTAAATATATTATTAATGTTAAGATCTTTAAATACTTTTTTGGCGTTTGTGCAATCAATGTTTTCAAAAATGCTTTCCTCATATTTAAAAATATATTCTTCGAATTTATAATAGTATTAAAAATTCAAATGCTTGCATTGTCCTGAAATAAATATAACTTCTAAATTTGCGATGCAACGTTATTTTTTAATAACTAAATGTTTAGTTTGAAAGTGTTCGAATACTTTCATGATTTCACCTCTAGAATTGTTTGACGGAGATCGATCACTTTATTAGTGTTTACACAAGGTCATAAAGTGGTACTGGCAAAATTAAACATATTTATAAATTCAAATTCTTGAAAATATTGATCTTCCTGTTGAATGCAAAATTCTGTTCTACGCAAGAATTCATGAACTTCTGCTGACGTTGAATTGCACTTGCATAGGGTGTTGTAGAAATAGTTGGCGCAACTTCAAGAACATACTTTGTTTTTATTAGTTTGTTAAGATCGCGTCAACTGCATAGAAGAGTTATTCGCGATGATCTGGAATTATTTATATATTATTAAGCATCATTATAAAGTCTGAAATATTTTAGGAACTTTCAGATAGGATAGAAGTTGCAGTATTTTGTTTTTATCTTTGAGATTATTTCAAATAGGAGAATCAAAGATAAGTTGATTTCTGTGGACTGAGAATTTTGGACAATGCAAGATTATACGAGTGATTGTTAAATATGATTTACAACTACAGTAAAATTTCGATTATCTGTACACCGGTCATCTTATGTCAGTTACAGGGTAAAATTATTATTTCTATGTGAAACGTAGTAAAATTCTTTTACTTGTTGCGGTTCGGATAATCGAGGTCCTACTGTACGACAAATATATGAGTTATTTTTGTTTTAAATGTAAGTGTGGGCATAGCTAATTGATCTTTCCTTGAATAACTTGTGATTACTCTGTTACTGTAAAATAAGTTATTAATATCTAAATAAGTACTGTGCAACAGAGGAAGAGCATATTTTATTTACCGTAAGGATGAAGAAAGTCTTATAAACATGAGTCCTGAGACACTTTCTTTCAGAGTTGTACACTCTGGACCATAAGTATTAGGACACTTATCAAATTTTACTATATATTATAATAAAGAGACAGAGTTTGTTTTTATGTTGTATAGTGGACCTCTGTACCAACACAAAGTTTTTCGTGTACTACAACGAGTAAAAATTTCGTAAAATCTACGGCTGCCACTTGTGTAATTTCTTTTGTCAGTTACAGTTCACGCACAGAGGGCGTTTTTGATCGAAAAATGGTTCAAGTAGCGGGTGGAAAGGTAAAACAAATTTTTGTAAACGTCGATTCTTTCATCTATCCTAGATTACAAAATTGCGTGCTACGGTTACATGGACATACGTAAGCTAATATTGACAAAAACTATAATTGAACAAATAATTTTAATTTTTCATGGAATTCGATAGAAGTATGATTGATTAATATGCCATCTGTCTTGTTTTTAACGTAGAATTTATTTTAGCATTGTAAAAGGAAATTAGTTCTTCATTTACAGGAAATGAGTTTTCAGCTTGCATTTATACAAATCGTGAAATGTTTAATTGATTACAGTAAAATTGGAAACTCGTTAATTTGTTCGAAAGTAGTTGCCATAGAAGTAGTGAATTGAAATAGACATGATTGCATAATATACGAAGTTAAATTTTCCATAAAATTGAAAATAATAAAATATAATTCAGTGCTGCGAAAGTAATTATACTGTGAAATGTATTTGATAAACAATTTTTGATATTTAAAAATTTTAGTATTCAAGTTTTAAATACATATATCACAGGTACTTCAAGTTACACGATGTGTCGCTGTAAAATTGTTTCTCAAAGAATTTCCTTGTTTATAAATTGTCATTTCCGTATTTCTAAGCTGTTAGTTTGTTTATGTTGAGATACTTATATAATTTATGATAATAAGTCACGCTGTCATTGAGATTCTACACATTCAAATACGTGAAACATGCGGATAATGTAAAATAAGTAAAATAAAATATGCATTTTTAATATTATAGTAGGGTGAAACAAATTTTTATAGATGATCCATTTATTCCCCTACAATAGAGTATACAAATATTATAATCAGCAGACTGCGGATGTTTATACAAAGATAGATTTCTAGAGTTCCATATTTTTTATTTATTTACTACAAATTATTTTTTTTAGTACAAAACTGTATTTTGTACTGGAAATGTTTGTATGTTAATTTGCATAGAAATCCGCAGTCTAATTATAATATGAAACGAAGCGAACAAGTCATATGAAAAGATGGGTATAATGTAGCTGATTAAATTTCTTCGTTCGCATTGTTAATTTCTTACTAATGTTCATAAAACGTATGTAAAGGTTCATGAAAGGCCTTAAAAGTTCATAAAAGTTCATACACGGAAAGCTTATAAAATAATATAATATGTTGTAACACGTCTAGCAAATAACTATACGAGAAGCGACCCTGAAGGACCTAATTTCAGTTTCCTTTGTATAATAACATAACTCTAACAAGAATATAAAAAATGAAGAAAGAAAAAAAGACAGAAGAAATAATTAAAAGATGTTAAAACAGTATAGTATCAACAATTAATGGATCAAATACATGATTTGATGGCATGTTTTATGTATATTTTTCGAAAACCTATTTTGTGAAACGCATACTTTTCTTTCTAACTCGTCATCCATTCAAATATCTCATACTCCGCCTTCACTGAGGAGAAGTCTATTTTGGTATTCTGAACTATGATACTTTTTGACTGCTTTCTTGGAAAAGCGCTATCACGCCTGACTGATATCATCAACAATTTCATTACTAAACTTTGTCGATCGGAAGCAATGAATTATCCCAATTTTGAGTTGTGAATATATTTAGATACGTACGTATGTTTAATACTTCTGGCGAACGGTGAAATATTTTCAGATACAATAGAACGTCGATTATTCGAAATAATAGGGAGAAAAGTAATTTTCAATAATTGAATTTTTGGTTAATCGTTATAAGGAACCTAAAATGGGAAATTCATCTTAAAAGTATACAGGAAGGTCATTATTTCGGAAAACGTAATTTATTGTACGAGTCAAATATATATATCTGTATCGAAAAATAACTACCTTGAGTATTCTTAATAGTGAAAATTAATGAATATTTGATATAACTAAACTTAAAATTTTGTCTACAATAGTTTTCCTTATAATTGACATTTCGGTTAATCCACTGTACTACAAACTTATAATTAATACTAAAAATATTTGTGTACCAATTCAAATCTAAATTGTCTATTTGATATGAAAAGATACTATAAATTACACATAATGGAAATAGTAAAACGGCTGCATATATAAAATAAGAAGTAACGCAATTAATTTTATCGTCAACAATTTTTGCCGAAAAAACATGAAATAATAAACAAATAAATGAGCCGCTTTTTGGAAAGTGGTATAAGTTCAACTTTATAAAAAAATGATGTTAAGCTAATTTTTATCTGCCGATGGATGTCTCTTTTTTATATTAATAATAATAAAGTCAATACAGTACAATATCCTCATGAATTAGTCACGGGGAGTTTGGCTGTTAAATGGAACTGCATAAATGTCTTTTTGAAACTGGTATAAGTCCGTTTGCATCAATTTCAGGATACTTTGTACGAAGCCAAATGAAGACTAAAATATAAATACAAGCTATTAATATTATTCTTCAAGATGTACTCTCATTTTTGTAAGGTTGCATTTTTATTAAACTTATTATAATAGCATTCTCAAAAATGCTTATCGAATGAATAAATTCTTACGTTCAATACTATACCTTTCTATTTTATTATAATTGTTATTATTTATATTTTAGAATTACGTTTCAGAAAAGGCTACTTCAGTTAAAATTAGAGCTGTTACTTATGAGATACCCGGGTATATGCGACAGTTGAGACTAAATACCTATTACTCCTTGACCGGTTGGGCACACGGATATTCGGTATGTTTTACCCGAGTACTCTACTCATATTACTCGGATGTGTACAATGTAATTTATGTTTTTGCGATAAAACATAATTTATGTCCACTAGAATAGTGGAAAACGAGTGAAAAGGAATATCCTAGACTGGCAAAAGTTGCTAAGATGTATTTACATATGTTTACCTGCGACGCTTGTTAGTTCTGAACGTGTATTTTCCACAGCTGGAAATATTGTTGTCTGAAAATGTTGATTTGTTGGAATTTATGTACAAAAATAAGGATATCTAATTCAAAATAATTAATTGTTCCATTGTTTTTTTATTTGACACAAAAATATAAATTACCGGGAATATTATAAACACCAGGGTAACACAAGTCTATTATTCGGGTGAATTGTACCGGATATTTTTCTGATTGTGAGTACCCGGGTACCCGACGGGTCGGGTAGGACTCGGGTTATTTCCTTTATCTTGAGATAGACCTTGGTACCCGGGTACCCGGATAACCAGAGTACCCGGGTAGTCAGTAGTTGCCCTAGTTAAAATATAAATTTCAATTTGATATTATTCACGATTTTGGCAATTTATTATTTTTGAAAGTGGTACAAGTTCATTTGGAGTGAACAAAAACACTGTTTTCCTTTAAGGATATGTATAAAAATGACCCATCGACAGAAGAGATAAAGGAAAAATTGCCTAGCCACTTAAAGAGGATTAAAGAACTATCTATTCTGGAAGACAAGAATAGAACCCTAAATTCTAGATACAACTCGATATGCAAAAGCATAAAAAATCTAGAAGCATATAAGCACGAGGAGTACACGTATATTCTATCACCTCTGTCAATCTACATGATAAGAACAGTAGCACAACTTAGGTTGTCAGGGACAGAAGAACTTAACTTAAGTAGTAGACATAATATATTCTATAAGATTAAGGAAACAGTGCAATGTACGATATGCAATAATTTAGAATTAGAAACCAAAGAACATATTATGTATAGATGTCCGTAATACTTAGAGTATAGAAATCATATCAGAGTTGAGTATTCTGAAATACTACAAATAACCAAAGAAGAGCAAGAGAAATCGATATATTATTTTATACAGACTATGCTAAAAATAAGAGCCATTTGTTTAAATGAATAGGATTAGGATTGTTTAGAACATAAATGTTCGGGATAAAGTAAAACTGTATCAGCCGAGACACGATCGCAATAGACGAAAGCCGATACGCGATTAATAATAATAATATTTATGAAAATGCTCACATAATACAATAAAACATGGTTGAAATTTTGAAAGCATAAAACAAGCTTAGTAGTGTTTAACATTAGTTTTAAATATATTAAAATGCAAAACATTAAATATCTCGAAATAAAGAAAAGTGTACTGATACCACTTCCAGTAAAAACGGCTCAAATGATTCTAATATCTCTGAAAGATATCGTCTATTTAATTTAGAATTTTTCAAAATTGTCTAATAATAAGCTATACTTATAGAAGAAGCAAAAATATGTTATAATATTAATTCTGATGAACCTATATGGTATTCCAATAACATTTGTCTTTCGAAATTTTCGATCGTAGAGATAGCTGCACATCTAAAAGTGATATTTATAAAATTCAGTGTCTACAGTTTGTACTCCTTTACAGAGGAATTTATAGAAAACGGATATAGATCCAGCCTCTGTGCAGACACGCGCGAGCGCATCGCTTTTGTAAACATATTCGTGCAACAGCGAACGCTAAAATATCGAACCATCTAAAATCGTGCCGGTTTCACCCTCGTGTACCGTTCAAATCAAATTAAGTCGAAACGACAATTTAACATTTAATAACCTTGTAGTAAAACATTTAATTTCTATTTAATTTATTGACAGTTCTTAAAATTGTTTGAATAACATGCTCTTCTCGTTGATACCATTTTACGTAAAAAGTGCAGAGTGTCCTAACTTAACCTTTTGCGCTCGAAGTCTTTTTCATCTGTTATACATACGCTACAAATACAAGTGTAAGGAATCGTAACAGGAAGAGTTCTTTTATTTTCAGTATAGCTGTTTCTGTAGCTGCATACTTATATAAAACTAGCTGCTTGTGCCCGGCAATACATGTAATTCAACATAATTTTTAGGTGTTTATTTAAAATAGGAAATTCGAAACGTGAATATTATGGCGACTGAGAGACGCTACACCAGTGCAAAAAGTTAATATGTCCTAAACATATATACCTATATCGTGTACGATCCTTGAAACCATCCACTTTTGATAGAATCAAACCAACAGAAATAATTAAGCTGGTCTGTTTCGGATGGACCTCCCTGTATAGCTACATACAGTACTCTGCCACTCCATTGTGGACACCCTCAATTTTACACGTTTGCAGCATTCTCAGAAAGATATTCGGGTTATGTCATGTTTGGTAAGTATAACTCTTGCATCGTTAGGTTGTTTGAAATGTTGCTAACTACACGAAGTGAGTTTCGAGTACGTGAAATCATTTGATTGTTGAATTCTGTGTGCTAAAACACAGTATCTTTGTTTTATCCTGGCCTGGTAATTGTCCTGATTTAAACCCGATTGAAAACATATGATTCATCCTAAAATGCCTAGTTCACCAAAGATTCGATCCCACTAAAGATGTCCTTATGCAAAATATTCAGCAAGTGTGGCATGGTGCACCGGAAATACAGGAGTGCATAGATCGCAACATTTCAAGCATGCTCTCAAGAATTGAGGGGACTATTAATTGCCACGAACGTCACACAAAATATTAAAAATTTTTGTGCTGCTTTAATAAAATTGGAAAACAGGGATTTCGGGCTTTTTATTGATAACCATATCGTTACATTTTATACAAGCAAAAACTACAAATAATCGCCTGAAGTTGATATTTGTAGAAAATATTGGGTGCGCATAATCGAGTGGAAGGGTACTGTAGTCGAATGTCAAATTTGACCCAGATGTCATAGGCATTACAAGCTTAATTGTGTGTTGTAATTGCTATTCAAACAATGCATACTGTTCATTTGTTCTTGATTATAATATAGATCAAAACTGCTGTTATTTTACACGTTCAGTGTCGCAGTGAAAAATCCCATAACTAGTCAAATACGCGAAAATAGTTTTTTATTAACAACTATTGTTGAATATATAAATATTTATCTGTTTGATAATATACCTCCTATGTTTTACTAACAGTGTACCGTAAATATTATTCAAAATTTCGTAGGGGTAATCAATTATTTGGTGAAATTTAAATATAAATTGGAACGTGGTCGCTTAGGCATTCAATGTGATGATAAATAAATAAATAAATAATTGTATACGAACCTATAGTGATCCAATCGGGGAACAACGTCCCACAGCCCACTCACGTTCAGCGTCATTGGTGATCTTTTGTTATTTTGTCCTCCCCCAATTACCTCATCATCCATAGCTTTAAGTACGAATCAACCGCGTCTGGTTGAATCTGTAACAATAACAAGGAAAACTTGAATTCAAGTTACTTAGTGCGGTGTTCTAAATGCAGACGCCTTCCTCGCTACGCATTCATATTCATGCAATAAAATAATTGTTTCACAACGCCTGGTTTCTGTACTATAGCACATTCCGTCATTATTCGATTGCGAACTTTTATAGAATCGTACGGAGTGTGCATGAAGTCACAGTATTTCTGTATGAATTTTACGCCTCAAAAAAAGAAGTAATAAAAAAGTTCTAATAAACGTGTGTTCTAGGGACATTCGTTTTTATGGTACAGTTACTTTTTATTACAATTTTTCCGCATAGTCATCTTCGACACATCATACATTTATAAAATTTTAAATTATTAAATTATTATATTCAGAATTTTTAAAGATGTTTGATTGGGAGAATTTTTTAATTTAATAAACTTAACAATTTTAATTTTGAACATGTATAGATAAGTGTTAGAAATCAAATTTAAAATAAATCAGAAGAAGGTTGTGATGTCATTAGAGGATTCGAAAATATATTACTCTATTTTACACTTTTTGCTACAAGAAAGAGGTGCATCAGAAAATTTCCCGATGGAAGTTAATTAAAAATTAAATCCTCTTTTCATTGGTGTAGGGTCTTCGCTCCTCGATCGCAGCTTCAACCAATTTTGGTAATCTAGCTGTTTTTCAATCATTCCTGATAATATTTCGTTCCATTCCTGTTGCAAGTGGTTCCACAAATTAATTGAATTTGTAATAATTCTTATTATATTGTATTCTGTACCGTCCAACTCCTTTCAAGACTAAAAATTTTAATTTTCTCTCATAATCATCAGAAGAATAATAATTATTCAGCATTTTTATATAAGAATTCCATGTAATTTCAATTACATAGGCATTGATATTTTTTGTCATAAATTGAAACACAGCAATTTGAACCGTGTTCTGTTTTACGCAAAAGTGGAATTCTGAACACTTCTACGATGAATCAGTGAGTGATAAATAGGAAGTTCGTTTATGTAAGCTGCCTCACGAGAAAAAATGTGACGCCCCACGTTAACACGAATGTCTTTCACAAAACGTTCTCAGTATACCAATTTACACTTTAAATGAGTCAGTGTCGTAGAGTAAATTCTAGATCCACATATTCCCCTCATACAGGCTGTGATTTGGGAAGACAATGGACCGCGTGGGACGAGGAGCTAACTGGAGGGTACTGAAACGAAGGAAATGGACCTAGAATGGGGGAAGGTCGCAGCTCCCGTGGCCATCACTGGTCTAAACGGATACAATGCTTCTATTGTCTGGAAAATTACGGTTATTGTCACTAGCAGGTTTTACTTCAATCCGTTATTTTTAGTTTTCGAATATGAGCTCGAGCATATGCTCCAAGTAATTCCATAAAATATTAAATATACGTTATTTCGTTTCAGAGAATTAAAAATTCCAAATTATGTTATAAGTTAGAAAACCAAAATTATAACAATAACGTTTGTTAATAGATGATACACAGTATGGAATTTGTGTTGTCATTTGTCAATATCGGAAGTTTGTAAGTGCACAGTTAAAGAAAATTGATTAACTGATTATTTGTAACTCTGGCTTAGAAAGTTGATTATTTTTTAAATTTATTATTATGGCGCCTTAAGGTATAATTGATATATTGTTTAAATCATTAATGGTACAATATTCAGATAAATCATCTTTAAGTAGAATTTAACGAAATATTAGTTTCCTTTATACAATTAGGTATGAAATGATTTATCAACCCTTTGATGTTTATCACACGCTATTAGAGGAGAATTTCATCTTTACCAATTTGGCGTTTCCAAGAAGGGTAATTTGTCACCACACCTTCACTATCCTACAAGTTTCTTGTGACAATTTGCCAAGTTCCTGCATACCATAAGTAATTATATTGCTGTCGGTTGAGCTTATATGTGGTTACAATTTGTTCGAATTGTTCTCAATTCGGAGATGTGCGTTTTATTAGTTTTCGAATGAATACATCTGCCAAAAGACCCGTATTAACACTATATAATTTAAAATACAGAGTTGAGTTCAATAAACTGAAAATACTGCGTATATAATAATATAAATATTGCAAAATAGAATGTGAATTATAGTAATGTACAACCCATAATAATAAAATGTTACGTATTACTTTCGAATTAAGGAATTAAATTTTGTACAAAATATCAACAAATACAGTACAATCATTTGTTTACATTTTACAATTTATTTATTTAGTAGTTATTAATTTAAGCTGCAAATAATATGATATGTTGCTCGATCGACTGCTTGGAGTGAAATAGAAGTGAAGAAACAGTAGTAAAAGTAAACTATATTGTTGGCATGACTTTTTGAGCGAGATGTATAGAATTTTCAATCGTAACTTAAAATTTACATGTAAACATGTGTTTTTGTTATCATTTGTGATAACTGTGGTACTGCTTTTAGTGCTTTACTAATTTTGACACTTCAATTTTTCTAGTCTTCCCGTTTTACAGTATTTTGAAATTTTTAGAGTGATACGTTTTACTTCTTACCTTTCCTGCTGTTTTTGTTACAAAATTGAGTTTCTTTCTTTATTTTCGTCCGTAAAAAATATTTTTAAAATGATATCGCTAGTTACTTTATTGTTCATTATACTTTCGTAATAATTATTTTAATTCTTTCGATTATAATGACATTAGTATGCAATAAGAAACAATGTCAAAGTAGACATAAGGAAATTATACAATTTTCAAATATTGTGTTCTATAAATTACAAATTCACATCTTAAACCACAATTTTAATTTTAATTTTTAGGAGAAACTTTAGGTAACTTTTACTTAAATAAAAAACAAGAAATAATTATTTGAAATATGTACCATTTTAATCTACATTTTTAAATAAGTACTATCTGAAATAGAGAATTAGAATAATTACAATTAATATTATGAATGTAACTTGTAAATATTTTTCTAAAGAAATAATTTTACTTCTTCACGAAATGCAGCTTTAAGAAGGAGGAAAAGTGTAAAAATGGTAAAAACTCTATACGAAATTATGTGACTGTATATGTATGTACTTATGTATACGTACACATATTTTATTAAGCATTTTATCATGGTAACACAATATAGAATTAATTTGTATTGTTTCAAATATAATACAATTCTAAGTGCATGTTATATTTAACGGTGACTTCAGTTTTTCAATTACTTCACAATTAATATCAATGAACCCAGTTAATCAACCTTGCTTACGATTAGTATGAACTAAAATCTTCTTTGTAAATATATAAATAAGCTATTTGAATCTAAAGCTTGTGCAACAATAATTTTTTGTTACATTTAATCCGCTTCTTCTCGGTTTCATTTAAGTTCGTTTAATTTTTCCAATATGTCCCCTGAAATACAAAGTAATTTTTTCTAACTTTCGTTTCTAATAACTGTCTATTGGGATTTAGGAAATTAAATAGATCAAATTTATAATTTAACTTATAATTTAATTTGAATATTTCAAAACTTTTATAATTATAGACAAAGATGCAGGTATTACATCTATATACGAGGGGGTAAAAATCATAGTGGTCCAATCCTCATCTTGAGAAACAAAAGGTTTCATTAGACTGATTGTAATAAATTCTACGGTTACATGTTAATGATCGTAACGCATTGAATATTGCTATGAGGTCTTACTTTTTCTTTCAATTAACAGACAAATACATGTAGATTGTATCTATGCACATCAAGTGAATATGTTAAAAAACTGGACTTACACCACTATGGCTTTTACCCCGTCATATATTTTATAAAACTGGTATTTTAACTCTTTCCCAATGCGTTCAGTTATGTGAAGCTGACCAGAAATTGTGTATATCCTTGGAAGTAGAACTTTACCTTTCTGTAATAGTAAACTCATTTTTAAAAGCATTCACAATTTTTTTTCAGCATATTTTAAATAACGTTTTTTGCAACATGATCGAGTTTGAGCAACATCCTCCTCGATAAATCCATTTGTTTTTTAACGCTAAAGCTACCGGTCAAATGACCGTCTGTAAACTTTTGATTAAAAACTCTGCATTCATTGTTATCGCTTTCGTCACTTGACTTCACGACTTTTTCTGTAATATACACGTAATCAATTGTTGCCCGTACTAAATTGACTATTACCTGCACTCAATTGCAGAAAATATAACTTTTATTTAAAAATAGATCATTTCACCGGTTCGGTAGAAATAGATATATACAGGGTGTCCGATTTTAATCTATAAATGCGAATTACTGGTAAACTACCCATTACATAAAAATAGTTCAGATAGGAAATGAATGGTTTGGAGGGGGTCATAATCTGGTGTAATTAGCTTTTCTGTGGATGAACGCGTAGAGGTCATACGAAGGTGGCATGCGTTTTCTTAAAAAGAATCGTATAATTTTTAATTCACTAATCGATGCAGCTCATTGTTTCCTACAAAATTGTATTAAACTATTTATGTCAAAAAATTTGCAATTTTACAAAGTGGTACTAGCACACCTGCCAGCACCTACATTTTCTGAATTGACAGTGAGCAGGTACAGATAGGTGTACTGGTACAAGTTTGTAATATTGAAACTAAAATATCTCCTAAACTAATGATTTTTTGACATAAATAGCTTAATACAATTTTGTAGGAAATAATGAGCTGCATCGACTAGTGCATTAAAAATTATACGATTCCATTTAAGAAAATGTATGTCACCTTCATATAACCTCTACGCGTCCATCTACAGAAAAATTAATTACACCAGATTACGACCCCCTCGAAACCATTCACTTCCTATGTGAACCATTTTTTATATAACGGATGGTTTACCAGTAATTCGCATTTATAGATTAAAATCGGACACCCTGTATAAATTGTCGGTAGGTTTAGTTAAAATGTACCCGCCACGGCCTCTAATCCACAGAAAGGGGATTCTGCAGAGGTGAAAGAGGAAGAAAGAGAAGGAACGGGTAGCAATACACGGACGCGAGTCTAAATACTCGCTATTGTTTACAGTCTCGCGTTCTTAACCTTCGCGTATTTTTAAAGATCGCCGAAGCAAAGTCGGGACGCCTGCGCGCAAAGCGTACGGGAAAAATAGATTTTCGAAGAAAGGTTCACTTGTTGCCACAAAATTCGAATGAAGGAGCCTGTGCGCGGACCACAGGACGCGAGAAAATTGTCAGCATGCTTGCGGAGCACGTTCGATTCCCCTAAAGCTACTTGGCCCCGGTCCCAGAACTCGTAACGCTTGACAGCCGGCCAAATTTCGGTTTCATTCATAGCTACACCCAACAACCTCCACTATTTCCCCTCTCTATTCACACACGAAAATATTGGCATGACCACGTTTTAGAGAAATTCACACCGGAACCTGTCAGATCGCATAAAACGAATGTAAACTCGAACTTCCTCACCGGATACGGGTTATTCAGCTTTCAGCGGAATAGCGATACTCTGCCAGAAATAAAATATGGTGGTGGCTTTGTGTGTGTTTGTGTGGCAGTACGAGGGCAGTGTTGAAATGTTGCACATCATCGATCAGATTATTGTATTGTACAGTGAAGTATGCTAGAATGAACGTAATTGGTTTTAGAATTTCGTTCTTCATAACATGTGTTCGTTCTAGCGTACAGTGGAACCCCGATTATCCGATCACCGGTCATCCAAAAATTCCTTTTCCAGATTAATTACAAATGAAAATTATCACGAATGACACTGTGTACCTAATTTTATTCCAGCGTGTACTTTTATGTTCTCTACGAAAATTATCATTTTTATGCGAAACATAATTATAACGTGAGTCATCTTGTTACCAATTACAGCACGGGCAATCCAGGTTCTACTGTACATTGAAGTATGTGTATCCGTTCCAGGCCTACAGTTTAGAACAAACTTACCATCCAATACAATTTAAACAGACAAAATTTAATACAAAATGTAACACATAAGTGTAAAATTAATAGGTAACCAAGAAAGTTCGTGCCGTTTCCATCAGTAGAGAACACCGATAAACGACACAAACTTTGTTGGTTACCTATAAAATTGACTTGTTTAATTTGTATACAGTGTGTAAACTTGAAAAACATAAACAATGGTTCCTTAGTGGGAATCATAAAATCATAAAAAATCACATAGAAGTAGTACTATGGTAATGAAGGCAGAGAGGGAGAATCGGTGGAGTGGCCGATAGTATTTCTCCGCGTTCGTTGTAGCATTCCGATTTTATTGATAAAGAATGGTAAAAAAAGTGTTTAGATCTTGTAGGGTTGATAATGCCCATGAAGTTGAATGAAAAATTAACAAGGGTCAAAGAATGAATTAATTTAGTCAAATGACTATTACTTTAGGCAATATTCTGAACAACATTAACAGTACAGTAATGATATCAGATAATAACATTAGCAGTACAGTAATGATATTAGATAAAAACATAAGGTGGAATATACATATAGTATATTCAGTATAATACAGTACGACTTCATAGCTGCTATAAAAAAATTTGTTTAATTTAGGAATCTCTTGAGAAAATAATATGGTGTGTGTGTGAACATTAGACAGCATAGCGTGTCGTTAATAACTAAGGCAAGTGTTGATAAGACACTAGACATTTAATTATTATTACTATACACTGATAATCACTCAAAGTATAAAATTCATGTTTCAGGTGTAAAACCTAAGTATCGAAGTATCCCGTAAGTAATAATGTTCCCTGTCTTATAAAACATGCTTTAACTAAGTATGAATGTATTATTCGAATGTATTATCCCGGATTAATAGGATAATTATCAATGCATCGATAATTGAAACTGACTGCAATTATTGGATTATTTACGCTTGAAGTCGCATTTAAAAATGACGTTACTTATAGAATGACCTGATATTATAAACACGCGAACAGAAAGTTTTATCGCTCGACAACGTTGCACTTTATTTTTTTCCCGAAGACAGCATGTTTCATGAGAACTATTATGTTTAAGTTTGTGCTTAATTAGGCAAATAATGGGCTTAAGTGTATGGAATTACCTGCACTAGAAGCGACAGCCAATTAAACGACTCATTATCTTCGGTTCTTTTTACGTATTCCTTTGCGTCACGTAGTCGTTTAGCTTCTTAGTTGTTTGCCACGATGCAGCACATTGTAGGTCTTATACACGATAATTGACTCGATACGTGGCTATACCGAGTGACATGATTGTTTAATTTGCTATAACGCAAAATTCGAAATGACTGCAATCGAACGCTTGGTTATATTTATGAGTCACGTCGAAGATTAATTGTATCTGCTCCAACGTTCCTATGATTTAAGTATTTTTCTATTACTTTAATTTTATTAAAACAGAGATCTATTATTTAGTTATTATTTCTTATCGTTGATACGGAATAAATTGTTTATAGATAGTGTCTCTACTCTTAGCTTAAATAGAGGTCAATTTTTTGTAAAACTTTTTAATTTCGAATGATAATTTATAAGTCTTTGTTCCTTTTATCCCATGCTTTCATTGAAAAATCAACCCAATTCGATGACTTTAAAATTTTAATATTTAAAGCCATTTCTTAATAAAATATTAACGATCTTTATCAAGTGTCAGTATGAAAAGAAAATTTATGTAAACGTATAAATTGGCTACATAAATCTAAAACTTATGCAATGATAGCTTTTTGTTAGATTTCATTAATTTCTCCCTAATTTCACTTTCTTTTATTTTACTTGTTCCTTTCAGCTTTACTTTTTAATATTTCTGTCCACAATAAAGTGAACTCATAAACATTTTTTATAACATGATCCACGTGACAGTGAAAAATTTCGTGCCTGATCAAACACGACAAAATAGGTTTATCTATAGATATACATATATTATTAAGAAAACAGATGTTTAATTGTCTGATAGCATATTTTTTCTTTTATATTGACATTGTAACGTCCATTCTCTTCAAAATTTAATGACGGTTAATCGTTATTTCATCAATTAACGATTATTTGATTAATAGTTAAAAATGTAAATATACAATATTCTCAGTTTAAAAATTATTTTAAACTTGAAGTGAATAAACTGCAAAAATGTTTTCACATTTTCTACGTTATAAATAATTTTAGGTGAACATACAATAATTATATCCGTGCTTCATAAAATCGGTATTTTAGCTTCAACCTTATCATCCTTCCTTTCTGAGGCCTAGGAAAAAACATAGAAAATCTATAATTCATATACAAATCTACAAATGAATAAACTTTTTAAAGATATTCATTCGAACTAATCTTACAATTAGTTCATTTTGAAATTGGACGTACATAGTCCTTTCGTGGAAGATAATATTAACATATTGGATGAGACAGTAAAAACAAATATCATCAGTCAGCTACACTATGATATCTTATCATAAACAAATCACACAGAAAATAAACATTTCATTCTGTGACTGAGTATTAGTCACCTTATATCACTATTACAATGTATTATTAATACATTGGATCCCACAGTAAAACCATCTTTTCAATCATGCAGAAAATACAGTGAGTCACGAAATTGTTCAAATATTTTCATAATTACTTTTTTCCCTTAATTCTAGTGCAATCAACCAACTACAAATTTTCGTACGCATTTGAAATGTTATTTGGTAGAGACACCATATCCCTGCTTCAAATAACACTGCCTTAAAATGTCTTAAATAGAAGAGTGTTGTCAATCTCGTAAGTCACTGTAAATATTTCGTTATTTGATTGAATACTACTCATCTTATATTAGATATTATTACAATATCAGTGCTACTGAAAAATTTATAAGAATTAGAAGTCATTTAATTAAATTAAATTCGGGTGACCTCTATGACATCCAATGTGTTGATGCTGCGCTAAAACTGCACGCATCATCTGTGAGACATCTGAAAACAGACTTTCCGTCAGCTGCAATCAATGTCTCTAATAATGGCGTTTGATAGATGTTGATGTTACTCGGAATGTAATTTTCGAAAAGGCACTCGTGTGATTGGGAGCAGTCGGCATCTTTTATACTCGTCTGTGAACGCATAACACGTTTCACGGCAACAACAAAGTAAATAAATTCTTGAGACAGACGTGTCTGCTGTTGAATCTTGCATCGGTATGTACGATTCGGGTATCGTCATCACTAAACTGCGAATTTTTTTGCAATTTTATACTCTCAGATTGGTGAATGATGCACATTTAATAATTTAGCAAAATGAAAAAGTCGACTGAATTTATTTTTACACGATACAGGACATTTATTGTACATTAATGAACACCTCCATTAGAATATAAGTGAAAAAAGTCAAGAAATAGGTGAAAAATATAAAACCGTTGCTCCATTGCAGTTATGTGCGCGCAGAACCTTTTTTTTTAAATAAATCAATAACGAATGAACCAAGACACAGTGTATATGACTTTTTTTTATTCAGAATGACCTACTATATATGCTAAAAGGTTGTTCGGTTTACTCTTGGAACACCCTGTACGTTTTGTATAAAAATAAAATAGAAATCATAACATTAAGTTGTTATTTAAAAATTCACCTGATTTTATAGAAATATGCAGTGACTTTTGGGATACCCTGTATATACACAAAGGGTACCTCATTTATATCAATTCACGTGAATGTCTTCGAGACTACTAGTGACATCGAAAATCAGTTTTTTGCTGCAAAATTGACTATCTTTCTTTATTTTCCATCGTAAAAACATATTTTTGAACTGATATTGTATAATTACTTTATTACTCATTGTACTTTTGTATAATTATTTTACTTCTTTCAACTATAATGATATTAGTATTCAATAACAAACAATGCCAAATTGGGCATATGGAAATTTATAAAATGCCATTCTAAACATCTTATTTACAATGAAAAATTTACACAAACTTCAAATATTCAGTTTTATGAATTACAAATTCACATCTTAAATTATAATTTCAATTTGAATTTTTAAGAAAAATTTTGGGTAACTGTTATTTGAATAAAACATAAGACATAATTATTTTAAATATGTACCATTTTAATCTACTCTTTTAAATAACAACTATTACAAATGAAGGGTAAGGAGAAAAAACAGGGAACGTCCATTTTTATTCTAGTGTTCAATTTGAAAAAAAAAATTAAATAATGTAAAATAATTATTTCTATGCTTATTTTTCTCCTGCTGCTTAATTACAGTATAAAGTCATGTCATAAACAATACAGTTCAATTACTTGAACATTGTCTCTTTACTGGTGGACTAAAGTATTAAAAATTGATTTTCTCAACAAATCTGTTTTGTAACATTCCTTGTTTCTTCCCCTTATCCTTCAAAGAAGAGAAGCCGAATAATTACAATTAATATTATCAATGTAAGTGGTTGCAACTTTATGAAGGAGGAAAATTGTAAAACTTGTAAAAATTCAATACGAAAGTAAATGACGTGATTTCATAGAAATGCGCAGTGACTATTGAAATATCCTGTATATACACAGGGGGTATCTCATTTAAATGAATTCACATAAATGACTTCGAAACTATTAGTGACATCGAAAAACAGTCTAGACAGTAGTCGATTTCGGGAGGGAATAATGTCGAGTCAATAGTTTTTTCAGGGGTGGAGACGTTGAGAAGATATGAAGGTCACCTTCGTTTCTTTGAATGGAGGTATATATTTTGTAATGCACCAAGCAATGAATTCTTCGTAGTCTCTAGAACAGTGTTATAGTGTTTCTGCTGAAAATTTATTAGTTTCGAAGATACTTTGATTTTAATATTCTAAGACACTACTCCTAGGTGCCAACAGAGAGAATATTTTTACTTAAGGGGATCATACGTTTCTGTAATCAAAATTTAAAATTAGTATTACATCTGCAGTACTGTAGAGAATATTAAAACCTATTCAAGATTTTAGCAAATATCACTTTTACTATAAATACTAACTTGTTTCGTGTTTCTGTATAAACACGCAGTCACCTTGAATTTTTTAAATAATTTTGTTATTATGCTCCTTACTTTGTTTTATAATCATGGTTATTATGATAAATTCTCTTCGAATGACATGAGTATACGAAGTACGCAATAAAGATAAAGAAAATGGGAACCGTTTATGTAAACGCGTAGAACCATAAAGTAGGCGAGTAGACAATGTTATGTTTCCTTTTAAATATGTTTACGTTAGAAAATACGGATTAAACAAGAATTCTTAGATTCAAAATAAAACTTAAAAATAAAACCTATGGTATACATATGATATGTATAAATACCTTCAAAAGTTGAATTAGGAAATTCTATTAAAAATTGAATTACTATAACAATGGCGTTAAATATTGTACAGTTATATAACATTTATTTCCGATTTAAATGAAAACAAATTAAATGACACGTCATGAATAAAATTTAATTTGTGGTTCATATAACTAAATTTATTTAATTACTTAGAAATTAGAAATTCTAAAATCTTTATTATATTATTATCTAATAATTTCTATAATCTCATGTTCACAGTAATTAATAGGTATATGTATACTGACACTTTGTATAGAAAAGAAAGTTATTAAACAGTAACAAGATCAATCATCGATTATGCGATTTCATCAGAAACTAATTGTAAATTTCAATTCGTTCAAAAACATTAAAATGGATACCTGAATAATACGAAAAATTAGTTTTATTGCATTAATTATTTCTATTTTAACCTATTGTACAATACATAATTATTGTAATAATACCGAGACTAGGTTATTGAAAGATTTTCTCAATTAGTTGCTTCCTGTATACAACAGAATACAGGCAAACTTTCACTTTAATTGTTGTGTCCTTTTTATTAGATCAGATCAGCAAATATTCAAAATCGAGTTTCTCATAAACGAAGAATCATATGAAAAAAACTATTCTGCAATTTCGAGTTACATTTGAGTTTACAAAATTATTTTTAACAGTAAATTAAAACCACAGAAAAGAAATTATTTATGGTTCAACTCAATGGAATTTAAATGGCAGTGAAAAATAACCGATATGGCACGACAAACTATAATGCTCATTTATTAAAATTAACCATTTTCGCAGCGAGTAATTCTAGCTTGACCCTAAAACTCAACCGCATCGAATAGGTTTCAATCTAAAGCTGGTCACCACAAGGTTCTGTCATTACAACAGGAACAAAGATTTGAAACTGTAGACAAAACGGCGTTTCGTGTCATAAGCCCCTCTCAAATATGATAGAACACCTTACGATGTTATCGATAACAAATTATTACTTAAGAAAACACGTAATTTTATCTGAACAATTGTAAAAGCGCTGTAACAAAGAAACTTGAGGAGTTTAATTTCCTACAGTAGCTAGAGATCTAAACTCTTAATTAAGCTACCAAAATTTTTATTAATACCTTTCTAGTTGTTTCGCTAGATTGTTCGGACGATAAACAACGTATGGTAATACTTATTCATTTCATCATGGAAATTACGTAGAATCCTGATCTCCAGGATTAAGCTTAGTAATCAATCAAGGCCCTGGAATCTTACGTCTGTTCTGATTAGACCAGATCATCGATAACACGCTTGGCAGCGCATTCCTTATCGTATATCTGGCATTCGACATGTTTTATCGAGCATCGTTTCATAAATCATCAACATGTAAACACTATAATTCATGGTTCTATTAGCCCGTTAGTTTGCAGAAATTTATTGTAATTTACGAGTAAGTAGGTCACAGTAGATATTAATTAGTTTTGGAGAAGACTCTAGAAACCGAAGAACAATGTTATTTGCTGAATACAGTTTATATTATTATACATATAGGGTGGTCCAAGCGATTGTTACAAGTCATAGCTCGTTTCTCAGGGAAATTAGAAAAAAAAGTTAGAGGAAAAAGGATGGATGATTGAAAGAGTATTATATTTGTAGGACCATATATTTTTTGTAAGTACAACATTGTGTTTCCATTTAACAATTGAATTATTTGTTTAAATGTAAATGTATATTTTTTTTTGTATAGATCGAATTCTGTCGTCACTCTACGTAAAAAAGTATTCAGGGAAAGTGGTCGAAAAATGATTAGTTCATGAGATATTTTCAATAAATGTCGTTATTACCCTTTGACTGCTATCAGCGCCTATAGGCCCTTGACAAAGTCAACCACTGTGTACTGGCGACGCCCATAAGCGTTCGGTGCCTTGGCTCGTTACATAGCACTGCAACTCGGCCGCACGCAGCGTTCGTTTCGTATCCTAGTAAGCCGCAGTCAAACGGTTAATATAGAGAAAATTATGCAAAATGCAGTTCACAGTGAAGTGTAAAAATATTGTCATTTTTTGTGGGCAGAACTAAAACATACTAGCTGGAAATATATGTTCTGAGAATAGTTCTGTAAGAATTAGAGGACACTTTTATAAATTGTTATAAGGTTATGCTCAAATGCTTCTCCATTGCAATTTACACAATTCATACAACTCTTTTCAGTTGTCTTTATGACTGAATTAATGTGATCTCTGATTACTGTTGCACAATGTAGTCTTATCTATTCTTTTAGACCTACTGAAAAGTTTTAAAGAATTTTTTTTATTTGTTTAAAATATCTCGTGACCTTATCATTTTTCGAGCACTTTACTTGAATACTTTTTTTACGCAGAATGACGATAGGATTCGATCTATGCAAAAAAATGTACATTTCCATTTAAAAAAATAATTCAATTTTTAAATTTACACGCATAGTTGCACTTGCAAAATATGTATGGCCCTGCAAATATAGTACTCTTCGAATCATTCATCTTTTTCCTCTAACATTTTTTTCTAATTGCACTGAGAAAATAGCAGATAAATTATAACAGTTACGTGGACAACCCCGTAAAATATCATGGAGTTGAAAATTTTGTCAGCAGATATAACAAACAATAGTTAACTTTTTCACACTTATTTTTCACAAAAGGTAAGATCGTCTTGTAAAGATTCTTATCAAGCTTAAATTTTGGTGTAAAATTATTTCAATTCAGTTTCAAATCAATTTTTAACAATATCTTTTACCAAATTATTATCTATCGTTGTACAAATTTATTCTACATTTGAATGATTGTTCATTAAATCATTTCTATCAGATTGCTTCAATGAAATTCATTAATTAAGCTATAATTTAAAAAGAATTGTATTTTCATAAGGTATAGATTTTGAATGTGCAATAAATTTTAACTTGATTATATTACACAACAGAGGCACAAATTATAGACGTTATATAAGAAGAAATATTAGAATCTTTTACCAATTTAACGCCATTTTGGTTTAATTACAATTTCCTGTTGTATGAGTTCTTATGTGTATATTTCACGCAACTTAGGTTAGTATTTCCTGTGAATCTGTCTGGTTTAACCCAATCCTCAATCAATAACGAAGTCTCAGGAAAGTAGTGTTACATAATTGAAGGATATCGAAGAAACATCTGTCGCAGTTATGCAATTCATAAATAATTTACGCTGCTAGAAGACTCCTACAACCTGTAATCATGGAGTTTCTCTGATAACTGGTATTCAAGGAATTCGGCTATTTTACTCTAAAACATTCAGAGATCAATAAAATTCTCAATAAACTTTATTTATTACGTATATAACAGATACAGAAGAACTCCTTTTTAATTCCATAAAATTCTTTAATGTGTTTAAAACTATTTAGGATCTTCATTTTTATCTCATACCATTATTTACTATATTTATTAAATGATAAATAAAACATTTCAATGTCAATATTTTCTTATCTTTATATTTTCAAAGATTGTATTATTAATGTATAAAATACAGAATGGAGTTATATTACAATGTGTTAACAACTTCCAGAGCTTCCTTTATTTTTAATAATAACAAATATTTGATTTTTCATATTTTCAAACAAAGTTCTTCGTGTTTCTGCATCTACCTCATTCTGTTCTACCCTTATATCAATTTTCAGTTTTGGTACAGTAGAATTAGTATTTGTTGCCAACACAGACTTCTTGAAAGAGAATGTTTCATGTATTAGTTATTGTATTTTGATTGAGAGATCAAGCCACTCACTCTAAGATTCCTAATTTATTATGTCAAAGTCATCCCACAATTGCAGAACTCATTAAAAATAAAGGAACGTCTACACATTAGACACAGATTGTAATATAATTGTTCTATGTACCTTTTCTATAATAAAATTATTTTCTTGTACTAGTTCTATAATTCAATCGTTTATTATTGAAAGAACGTATGTAACATTATTTCGAAGAAAATTAGGGAAAGTTTTTATTGCTTAGTGACAAATTTTATAAAATGGACATACTCCGTTTCAACAATAAACGATGCTATTATGATACAGCGCGATTACAATATTTCTATATTTTTTCTGTTATTTTGAAGTTTATTGTTGTCGTTTTGTTTTGAAACATCGTTTTTCAATATGTTTCTTCGTATAATGTATTTATTTCGCTTCTGTTTAAATTGTAATATTTAAAGTGCGGAAATTTTTGAGCGGTTCTATGATTATGATGCGCAGTATATTAATGTGGCTCCGAAATAAATATTTTCGATGATTTGTGATTGCTATTCTCAATCAGCGTTTAGTATTACTGTAATTGTTTCGAATAAATATTTATCTAAGATAATTATCCGAAGAATTCTTTTTAATCGCATATTCCATCTTGATAATAATTATTCGTTATTTCTGTGAAAACTTTTTCAAAAATTTTCATTTAGTTATGTTACAAACTTTTGTACGACTGTTTTAATACGAATAAATACATCAGATGCATCAGAAAATATAAATCGAGTTTGTGATAATTAGATTGCGGTTGTTTATACAATTATACATCTCTAGAGTATAATATTTTTTGTTTTAATGTTTTGTATATTGTCCTTTAAATGTTAAACAAAT
This sequence comes from Macropis europaea, assembly GCA_916610135.2. Taxonomy (NCBI): domain Eukaryota; kingdom Metazoa; phylum Arthropoda; class Insecta; order Hymenoptera; family Melittidae; genus Macropis; species Macropis europaea. The sequence continues at coordinate 40,750,117 of OU744344.1, forward strand.
AGAATTTTTAATTGTTTACATAATAATGTATAAATGTTTATTCTTCAGATATAGTAAAACTTTGGTTATCCGAACTGTAATCAGTAACAAGATATCTCACATTGTACCTATGTTTCTCACAAGAATGATACTTCTGGTTTAGAACATAAAAATTCACGATGGTAGAAAATAAAGTACACAATGTCACTAATCATAATTCCACCTTATAATTAACATAGAAGAAAAATTTTCTGATGAGTCGCGTTCGAATAATCGAGGTTCCACTGCATAAATATCCGTAGTCTATTGGCAATGCAGAATTGAAGTTCATAAAATAGTTTCTCCATAGATGACATAACTAAATATTATAAACGAAAATCCACTGATTTTATGTGTCCTTTTTTTGTACATCTCGCTGTTCTCTTCCTCTGCATTCATTGAGAAATTATTTAGTTATGGAAAAATGATAAATGTTCCTTCAGATTTAACATTCGAAAACAAAAAATTCATGTTAAAAGCCAACTTTAGAAACAGTCGAATGTCCACGTGTTTTTGACGCTGTCTATATTACACTCAATCAAATCAGCCATCTGTTATAATCCGTATTAGTTAAAAAACAAAAGAAGTAATAATTGCTTATATAATTTATTCGTAAAACAAGCCTTCTTAGCAAAATACTAAATATAAGGAACAAGTGGCTACTGGTCTAGAATCCATCCAAAACATTACGAACAGTTACATAACAAAACGCAAAACCTGTATTTGATATGCGTCCATTCAATACCTAGTATATTTCCGTAAATAATAAGTGGTAATTCCTGAGTGTTACACGTGTACCACGAGAGGAGGGTTACTTCTTATTCGTTATTTGCCGACCGAATAAACTTGTATCGGACTCTGATGCCTACAAAACGCAAACATAATTTATTCAGCGTTGCGTAAGAGTATCATTTGTGGGAGATCGTAATTTATCAGATCGTTTTGTGTTTCACACCCGCGGTGATTATTACCCGCGTTAAGTTCGAATCGATTGTATACGTGACGGATAAAAATAGTGCGTTTCAAAGCAACCGTATAACCAGGGACTTACACCGAAACACGGAATACCGGTATTTTTCGGTTTTGTCTGGGCAATTCGTATGAAAATCGAAATATGAGAATACCGACTTTATACTGCGCGTATTTACCACTGGGTGTATCGAGACGAGTCGTAGGCACGAGTAGAATATCATTCTACATTAACCCTTTGAACTCCTAATTTTTTTTTAATTTTACTTTCAACAACTCCGTATTATTTTAAGTGTTTTATTTGAAATGTACTTCAAAAGACATTTGGTCGATAGGAACCAATTTAAACAATTTTTTTTACTAATTATATTGAAAATAGCATTGGAACTTTGCTAAGATCTGATATTTGTGGTAAAAAAAACATATTGTGAAATATAATATATTTAAACTGGGAATTTAAAAATGTCGAGTGTGACTCGACATCGATTTTATTCACAGGTACTCCTGTGTCGAATCACACTCGATAAAGGAGTTCAAAGGGTTAACCCTAGTGCGTTCTTCGGGTCTTTTTCGACCCACCTCGTTCTTATTTTTGTTCAACCCTTTCACTGTTATCGGTGCCTATAGGTGCTCGGCGAAGCAGCAGACTGTGTACTGTCGACTCCTACAGGCGTTCGGTACAATGGCTTACAGTAGAACTTCGATTATCCGAACACTGATTACCTGGAAACTCGTCATCCAATGCCAGTTACAAGGTAGAAATATCATTAACACGTTGACTTCCATACTGTACCGATTGCAAATGGCCATCTTTCTAAATTTCTATACAAGGAAAAATTAAGCTCAAGTTAAAATCTTTTTATTCAAGAATATTAGGAATATTCATAATTTTTTTATTTGTACTATTAAACATTAGTAAATAAATTTATGAACACTAGAAATGATTAAATAAATAATGATTGAATCTAAGCGTCACCCATATACGGGTGACGTGCAATCAAAGTGGTAATGACACTGTATTAATTTTGCACAATTTAGTATTTTATATTTTAAAATAAAGTTACCATTTGTATGCGAAATATTGTTGCTCGAAATAATGTGACTCGTACTATTACTAATTATAGTTCGGATAATCGAAGTCCTACTGTACTTTGTATTACTGAGGCACGGGCGCAAGAATATTCGCCTTGCTTTCAAGTAGCCGGCAGTCAAAGGGTTAAACTTTTGTTATTATCGGAGAAATGCAATGAAATTAGTATCAATATGCTTGTTTCTATTCCCCTGACAACATATTAAAAGTTTATTGTGTGGGTTCATATGGCGTGCTGATAACAAAACTTGATACGCATAAGGTCTTTGGGTTTTTTTTGACCCAACGTAAACGAGGTACAATCAAATAACAGAAATCAATCATGGTCCAATCTTACAAACAAGTAGGTGATAGTATAATCGAAAGAAACGATATAAATCGCATAAAATCACCAGAATAGTTTTATTAATGTCAAAAATGAATTATTGTATGGTGGGATTCGAATGGGCGGAAATTCTTATGTAATCAGCACTGTTAACAAACATGTAAAACCTGTTATAAATGTACAATTCGGGCAAAATATGTTACTTTCCTATAATTAAAGCTATTATAATAGATGCGACTGGATGATCCTATGCTTCCTTAAGTCCTCATATTGTATTATAAAGCTGGAAATATGAGTTCCATACATTCGAGTCATGTTTGGCCCAAAGATTTTAAGTGTATAGTCGAACGGAGGAACGCTTTAGGATTACATAACACGTTGAGTGACACAGTGAAAGCAGACATACCTAATCAGACACCATATAATTTACTGTTTCTTATATAAACCTTAACGAAAAATAAAATTTGAGTACTCAGTCGGAGTCTTCTGTTTCTATATTATTGTTTCAGTCTAAAGTTTGCTTAGAATTTTGTGACAAATTAACTGTATAAGAAAATATTTTTGGAACAGTCAGTGTACGTAATAAAATAGTTATACCACGTCATATCATACGCGACCTCGTTTTTTAATGCGATTTCAAGAGTTAATTCAACAATCATAGCCATGAATTCCAAATTACCATCAGTTCAATTTTTGATACGAGATACATATCGCTCATTTACTGCAACACTGACACAACTCAAAATTTGCCATTTCTGAGTTATTGATACAGAATTAACCGTGATTGTTTGTAGTTTCTACTAGTAGAATGATATAATTGATGTTTTAAAACTCATCACAAGAGGACGGTTGTTGAGGACAGTTGTTCTTATAAAATTGCAGTGATTCGAAACATTTAAACACACTTTCCCTAAAATTGTTCTTTTTGAGTTGTGTCGTTGTTGCAGCAAATGAGCGCTACCTGAGTTATTGGTATAACTGTTTCTGGCTTGCTCAGATCAATCTAATGATTAGATTGCGGATGTTTATGCAATTTAATATACCCAAATATCTGAAAAACACATTTAAAACCGTGAAAAAACAAAAAGTACATTTTTTAAAGATTTACAGAACTAAATACAGTTTTATCAAAGTTTCCTTTCTATAACAACAATAAAATAAAAGATAGTGAACAGTAAAAATGTATATTTGCATAAAGATCCGCAGTCTACCAATAACATTCAAAATAGCACTAAAATGTATGTATATACAATATTTACAAGAAAAATTAAAAAGGTTAATGGAGAATTAAAGAAGATCAACAAGAAAATTGTTTTTCCAAAATGTTATTGGTGGACTTGTGTCGTTTTGAAATGTATGGCTTCAGTTGCACTCATTTGTGATGATCGATGTATTAAACATTAATTTTAGTATTATTGTTCGACTAGTTTAATAGTTTTTCAATTCAATTTTCAACAAATTTCTATAGTTTTGCAACAATTTACTACAAGTATGTTGGAATTAATTAGTATCATTGAACTAAAGTTCTAAAGTCAATTAAGTTCTCTAGTCCCCACAAGGGCCGAAAAGACAAATGAGGTATCAATAAATAATAATTCTCTGTAGTCAACTAAAAAATTCTCGAGTCATCTGAATAGATAGTAACTGATACTACAATTTCTTAGTGTGATAATGCTTCTCAAACAGTAACATAACATCTTTTTAGGAAAAATTGTGTTTAATTTACAAAATCATTGGCTATAGGTCCCTACTGTGGCAGTCCAAATTATTATTGAAAAATTCAAAACTTTAAATCTTTAGAATCTCTTTGCCTAGAAATTCCCTCAATTCCATTGTCACGGAAACGAAGAAAAAAACACAACTATAGTGAAAGATTATCGATTGAAATGAAAATCACTTGAATAAAGAATTATTAGTTGCAAGACTGTAAAGAACCATTTTATGTATAATGCCGACCTAATATATTTATAATTGTTTAAAGTATATTTTGTACGATAGAAAAGGATATTACTAGTCTGCGGAATATATTTATGCAAATATATATTTTTACGGTCCAACATTTGTTCTGTTAGTGTAGATAAAGAAACAAAACATTGACCAAACATGTTCTTCAAATGTTCAAAAACGGTGCTTTCCATTTCCTTTGCGTTACTGAAAATGCACCCGTCACATGTTTTGATATGTTAAATTGCATAAACATGCGCAGTCTAGATATTACCCATGGGATGACTTGATGATATAGATTCCATTGCATGTTGGCATAGAACAAGATGAAATACAGTATAAACTGGCGAAGGAAGCTGCCTCTTTAATATCGATCGAAAAATCAGGACAGTGTTTTCGACCGACCTGTACCAAACGGCCGAGATGATAGCTAAACACGCTTGGGGAGAAGAATGGAGATCCTTTATTCCACCGCATATATTGTATATAATTAATAAGTTAGTTTGCAGTAATAGCACAATCACTGATTTTTCAAGAAAAGATGAACTAGCTATCTCGTGCGTTGGACTAGTCAAGTAACTGCTAATTTCTTCTTTTTGTTTATAGTTTCTATGTAATTCTATAGATTTTAGTTACCTTCCAACAAATTTAATAATCTTAAATATGTGGGATCCCCGAATGGGTCTCATGGCAGTGAATGGGTTAAGATTCTTCACACTTATATCTTAAAGAAAAATAAACCACGTATTTCTGACAGTTGCAAACAAAATTTAGCAGTCATCCATCGATTTTGTATCCATCTTGTATTGTCCAGAATTCTTAGTCAAATTAACCTGCATTTTCTTCTTCGAAATATTCTAAGAAAAAAAATTCTTCAACTTCATCAAACTTCCTCAAAGTTACTAAAATATTTCAGAGTTTATAATGATGATTCATAATATGCAAATAGTTCAATGCTGACGCTAATAACTCCTATATGCAGTTGATGTGACTGGATTTGGCAATTTGGATTGCCACGTTGTATTAGTTGAAAATTACAAACTTTTAACATTTTCACAGAAATTAAATATAAATCTCAAATTGTAACTTGTTTTACACATTTCCTGCCATAGTGGAAAATTCCGTATCTAAACAGACACGCGAAAATGGATATTTATTAATACATGTGATTGATTGTAAAATTATTTATCTATTTGATATTACACTTTCTATTTCTATTATCACTTTATCGTAAATGTTACTCAAAATTTCATGAGGGTTGGTCATTATGTGATCAAATTAAAATTGAAACCGAAACGGTACACGTGGCAGGGAACGTGTTAACCTTCTATAAGCAGAATTTTGTTGGGTATTACGAAAGTGATACATAAGGTAAAGGATAAAGATATATGATAAAGTTCGTGTTGCGGAATATAAACATAATAATTGAACAGACTCCTTGGCGGCACTATAATCGTAAAGTATAATTGTACACAGTGCGAAATAAACGAAATAAGACTGAAAAAATATAGATACATAGGTATATAACTTCCAAGTCAAATGGCATCATAGAGGGTTAATCAATAAAATTAGTAATTTTCATAATTTGTAGACTGGTTCTATGTAACCTTATCAAATCTATTTATTAATACTATAAACGATCAAAGATATAATGGCCGAATCTAAGTGTCACCCACATATGGGTGACATGGCTGTCAAAGTGTAAAGAAACTAATACAGTAGAACCTCGATAATCCGAACTGAAGTTAGTATCAAGATTACTCACATTTTACATACGTTTCATGTAAATGTAATAATTTTCTTTTAGAGTACAAAATACGCAGTGGTATGAAATTAGGTGCACAGTATCACTAATGATAATTGTAGTTTGTAACTGACATAGGGTGACCAATCGTCGGATGACCGCTGTTCGGATAATCGAGGTTCTACTGGAGAAAAATATACAGATTTTAAGAAAACAGAAGACAATGCGTTTTATATGTTGAAACGTTCCACTTAAAATTTTCTTTGTATAATGTTTCGATACATTTACAATGACATTTTGTAAAAACATCGAAGTTTCTTGTTATATACAGTGTGAGTCAGAAAAAACAGAATTCCTAAATGCCTGCGTCGGATTTGGAGATAGAACGAAAACGTCAGATATAATGTGAAAAGTTTTTCCACGTGTAGATCGTGTCAGGCTCGTTGATATTTCTTTAAATTATAACTAGCGTCAATACGAGTTCAATGACCTACAGCAGTATTAGGACCTTCAAATTACCTTGTACGCAAAACTTCGAGGTCAAATGTCAGAAGCTTTTACGTGTAAATTTACTGTATTTGAATTGTAAGACTGGTCCTTGACCTGAGCTATGTTCTTTTAAGTTCTTCCAAACTTTCCAAATAACTGAAAAAAACATTGCAGTCCTTTATGTGTTTTAATAATTATATCGCAGTTCAAGGACAACATTTTGAATGATTATTATAATCAGTAGACTGCGGACGTTTTTGCAAATCTTCATTTTCAGACTTCTATATTTCCTATGTTAATGCAGTTAAGTGCAACGAAACTTTGACAAGACTGCATTTTTTTATTGAAATATTTCAAATATGTCACTTTTATTTTGCTAAGTTATTAAAGGTCCATCATTCACTAATTTGGATATACTAAATTGCATAAGCATCCGCAGTCTAATAATCAGAATAATGTAGCAAGTACGTGTAATAGTTTCTATTACTCTATCTCGAATTTCTGAGTTCAAGGTCTTCTGAAGGGCATGATATTCGATATTACTTCCAATGTGGAATGATACTACTGAAAATATTATACACACTTTTTGAAAAGTTTTGTTATGCCATTGTATTTCCCTTTTTCGTATTGTTTAATTAATAAGCCAAACTACAGTAACTGACAATGACCTTTATGGATAAACTAAATAAAAATGTAGAATACAAATTTCTTGTTTGACACTTTGTCTTCAGAAAGGATAAAAAGGATAAAAAGGATAAAAAGTGTACTTCAATTGATTCTATTCAGTTTCTCAGTGTATTGGTGTTTCATCATCTTTAATTTCAGTCTATTAGCGTTTCAGTTTGAGCAGATAAGAAAAAAAAATGATTTAACGTCAGACCACATTCTTAGAATACACGTGTCTGGCCTGATGCACATGAGACAAACTATGTATACAAAAACTCTTGATCACATTACGTTTTATCGAATCTACATTAATCTACGGCCTTGATGCATTGTACACAGATACGTTCACGATCTGTAGTGGAATCAGATGGAGCTATAATCAGATGCGCATGCGTGTAATCAAATATCCACGTTATGCGCTCAAAAACTGAACACGATACCATAAAAATTGAATTTCCAATTCGAATCATTTTTTTTTTGGGATGGTACTTCTGTTCCAGACTTTTTAAAAGTATTTTGCATGCTCTCGTATAATTCGAAATGTGTATGAAATTTGGCAGAATTTCAACTTCTGTGAATTCAACTAATTTTATTGTTAATGTAATGTTGTTTAAATTAAGTTTTCTGGAATTTTTAACCAAGTGATTCTTATGAACAAAAATTTTCGATTTACATTAAAAGTTCGTGTATGTTTATAACATCGTAAAGCTTGGACTAAGTTTATGACTGGTAACTGTGAGTGTTTCAAGTTTCCCAAGTTTAAGTTTATTTTATGTAAAATAATTTAAGTTTCGATAATAATAGCGACAAATTTAGAGTATTCGTGGATATACTCGTCAGTGTGAATTAGTGCCCATGTGTCTTTTAGTAGTGTATAGTTAGTGGAAACCAAATAGGAATAATTTGCTGCAAACTACTTCTTTCTTGTAAGATCGTTTTCCTATCGTTACATTTTAAGATACACGAATGTAACAGTAAAAGAAAAATTCTAATTCATGTTCTAAAGAAATATCTTTTAATTTTAATAATAATACAAATAAAAGAAAACGTGTGTCATAATAATTATATTCATAACCGAAAATTCAAGTGTGTCAATAGTCAAACGTTAAAATTGATAGAAAAATATAGAACAATTACCAACTTGCTATTAAATAAAGATTTGTATTTTCTTCAAGTGACAACACGTTTTACTTGGTCAAAACCTTCGTATAGTTACTAAAAAAAAATAATAGCAATACCAGAAGAAACGTTTTATCACGAAAATATCTTATTCTATTATTTGCAAGTTCTATTTTCAAGGCAACAAATAAATAAATAGTGATAAAATACTATTTTAGATAAAGAAATTAAAATACCAAGGTACAATAATAGTCCAGTAAGGAAACCTTCATAGTCTATCTACATGTTTTAATCTAAAGACAAAAGTAATTGCAACAATATTATAGTGATACATTGTATAGTAATGCACTTTTTGTAGAATATAGAAAATTTTTCCTGGATTATTTAACTCATACTTACACCATTTTCTAGTATACTTAAAAACTCATTATAATGCATGGAAATAGTATTAGTTTTACTCAATTATGTTTTGAGGATTTTAAAATTAAATATCCCATTTGCAATCATTTGTGACCGACCTATAATTGTTACGTCACATTCATGTCAAAGGTATCGCAGTAATAATACTTTAAACGCTATTACATTATTAATAAATAATTAATATTCGCCCACGAATATTATCAAAAATTAAATTACTCTTTGTGTATAATGTTCAGAGCACATATTATATTAAATAAACAACGTAATAAATGTTTTAAATAACTTACAATAAATTACCGTATGACATGCGAAAACACCATGCACAAGATGCCATCGTGCAGCAACAAAAAGATGTTCGATTCAAAGTGAAGTAGAAAAAAAGAAGCTTGTCGAAACTGGTCTATTCTCTTGCAATGACTTCGATCGGTACGTTCAACATGCAACGATTTTCGTTCGCAGCATAGTCGCGATTATCACATGCAAAAAACGCAGCCCTTGTTCAAAGTCCCCTGAACAGCAAGCCAATTCTGTCAACAGTTCAAATTTTCAAAGGACCATCGGAATTGCCACATTCTACTAACGAAACGATAAAGGGAAAAGGTGTGAAAAAAGCAATTTTCAATAATTTGAAATTCTCATCGGGCAGGGATTTTTTTAAAAAGAAATCACTCATGAGGTACTGCAATTGAAAATTGACGAAAATGCGATAAGGTAAACTGTACGAAAATAGTTTTCAACGACAGATGTGCACTATAAGCGCGTTTTGTTAAAAGGCACTCACAAAATGTCAAGTTTGGCAGACGAAAAAAAATTCGGAACGCGATTTTTTGAATGTGACAGTAGGACAATTCTCATGGCGTCATCGACATAAAGCACAACGATCTACAGCCAAAATAATGTTGAAAAAGCAAACAATTTTCCACGAAAGATGTTCACTAAAGGCGCGATTTTCAGAAATCACTTACAGAATGTTAAGACCAGCAGTCAACGAAAATTTCGAAATGCGATTTTATGAACGATCAGTAGCACAGCAATTTTCAAAGATCGGCTAAAAAGATATGGAAGAGTAAGAAAACTATTTTCATTGTTCGAATTCTTGGTAGTCAACTACGGTTTCGAAATTCAATTCTATGAACGACTGACAGTACGGCAATTGTCAAAGATCAGCTAAAAAGATAGCAGAGAGAAAGGAAATAATTTGGAACAACCGAATTCAACTGTATGCTCAGTTTTCAAAATCCACTCACGAGATATCTATATTGGCAGTCAACAAAAACTTCGAAACGCAATCCTATGACCAACTGACAGCAGGTCAGTTCTCAAAGCACAACGTCCAGCCAAAAAGATCGAGAATCGGTAGAAACCAATATTCAGTGATCGAATTTTCCTATAAACGCAATTTCTTAACTTACTCGCAAGATTGGCAGCTTACGAAAATTTCGATACGCAATTCTACGAACGATGGACTGCACGGCAATTCCCAAAGCTCGGCTATAAAGATAAGAGACAGTAAGGAAATAATATTCTGTGATCCAATTTTCCTATAAGCGCGACTTTCAAAATTCATTCACAAGATGCCACGATTGGTAGTCAACGGAAGCTTCGAAACGCAATTCTATGAATTATTGACAGCACGCCAATTGTTAAAGCTCGGCTATAAAGATAAAGGAGTGTGAGCAAACAATATTCGGTGATCGAACTTTCCTTCAAAAGCGATTTTTCAAGCCATTGACAAAATGCCAATATTAACAGTCAACGAAAATTTCGAAAAGCAATTTTATGACCGACTGACAGCACGGCAACTTTCAAAGCTTAGCTAAAAACATAGGAGAGAGTGAGAAAACAATTTTCAGCGATCGTATTTCACTATAAACACGATTTTCAAATTCCACTCACAAGGCGTATATATTGACAGTCAGCGAAAACTTTGAAAAGCAACTCTGTGACCGAATGACAGCAGGGCAATTTTCAAAGTTCAGCTAAAAACATAGGAGAGATTGAGAAAACAATTTTCAGCGATCGAATTTCACTACAAGTGCGATTTTCATATTCCACTCACAAGACATCAAGATTGGCAGTCAGCGAAAACTTCGAAAAGCAACTCTATGACCGAGTGACAGCAGGATAATTTTCAAAGCTCAGCTAAAAAGACAGAAGAGCTTTGCTACAAAGCAGGGGCGAGCAAGAAAACAATATTCAGCGGTCAAATTCCACTATAAGAGCGGCTTTCAAAAGTCACTCACAAGATGTTGAGAGTGGCAGTCAAAGAAAACTTCGAAACGCGATTCACCCGGGATTCACGGAGTGCACGCGATCCACGAGTCGGCCAGAACGATCACTGGAGATCCAACGCGAACTGAACACTGTGCAACACTCGGATCCCTCGGGCCGGTCAACATTAAGGAAGGAAGCATGCGTCGAGCTTCCCTTTCCCCATAAAACTCTTTCAAACACACGCGTGCACACCCACTTAAATACACACGCGGTGGCGCGTGCGCTCACGCGCGCGCGCACCACACGCGTCATCCAGCCGCACACAGACGTGCGATTTCACGAGCAACGTGCGAAAGAATAATGCGAGGATGGGTTCGTTTATTAGCGGGAGTCAAAGACCCGAAGACGTAAATCGATCTGTCAATTACGGGATGGTGTATCCGACACGAGTCCTCTTAGTTTGTCGCGAGTTTAGGCGCCGCTTTTAGTGTAGGCTAGTTTAGGCCGAGAACACTAGGCGCGTGGGGTGACAACCGGATGGAACGAAATGGATTTCGAAGAGGAAATTGCAATTTTGTAATCCTTTAACGTTGCAATGATTGAAACTCGAAAGGATTGAGCTTCTTCGGTGCTCTGTGATGGGTAGACCTACTGAGTAGGGAATATATGAGGACTCCACATTTTGTATTTATTTATTTAGTAGATTTTTGCATTTAGAGTATTTTTTAATACGGTCGACTAGAGTTATTCGAAGACATTTTTATGGTGTCTCCTTGGAAATAAAAAGTATTGTTTTTCCGAACGCGTATCATTTAAAGTTTATTCTTTTATTCTGATAATACAGATTATGTTAGGACAAATTTAATATGACTTGAATTTTGAATCTTGATGGTCTCCATTTTATTGTGTCTACAAACAGTGTATGTCGTAGTAGTAGCGCTAGTGGAGGGCAAAGGGTTAGTGTCATGAACGGGACATGACCTTTTGTGTACAAATTTAATCAATTTACAGTGTATATGTGTCTAATTATGAGTGAAAATGAATATGGCGTAGTATAGCCCCGCAACCTTATTGTAGTATAAGTTAACAGAATTGGACAACCTACCATTAGGACCTAAATATCCGAGTTTAGAAGTTAAATAGCATCGTGTTCTGAAAAGAGAAAACTTTCTGATTCGTTTCGAAGGAGCGTTCAAATTGAATTTGTTTAGTAGAAGACTACTCTCAATATTGTTTTTAAACATTTCAAAAGACTGTTATAATTAAATTTGACCACGTAACGAAGGGTTATTGAGTACGCATATTCTTTGAGACAAATTGTCGAAATTGCTACACGTACTCACACAGCTAATTAACATTGTGTGACTATTTGAAGAGTTACGGTTGAGAGTGCTGGAAAGTTGTTTTATATTTCAAGAAACATATTAACTGAAACGTTTGTGTTAGCGAGTTTTACAGAATGGTGTTTTATTTTGATTTTGCAGGGAGACGTTGCGACCCGGACAAACAGTTTTTAAACAGACCCGTGTTTAAATGGTAGTGATGGATATAACCAAATTGTAGAAATTAACCATAAATGGTTTGGTATTTTTATAAAACATAACTTTAAATGTTACAATTTCAACGTTTACCTCGAGATATACTGTGCAAACCATTAACTGTTAGCACTTTAATTATTACAAGAACTATAGCAGTTAGAGTAATATTTTCGAATAAAAATTAAAATTTATAATTTTGACTACAGTTTCATTATTTCATATTTTGTATATTACTATACAGGGTGTCCCAGCTTATCTGTAACAAGTTCATATTTCCTAACTTATTTAAGATACACAAAATGTTTTATATGAAATTTGCATGGTACGAAAGGGCACATCTTTTGGCGATGACAAATTCTTTTTTACATTATTATTTTAAGAGATATGAAGGTCAAGTTTGGTTTTTTAAATCGAGCCATGTATGTTTGTTCAGATCATTTGATAGTGCAATTTGAAGTATAGTTTTTACAAATTCTTCTTGCATGGCATTATTAGCAAAAGCTGTAGTATCGTTGAAAAAAACCCCAGGTTTTCATATTTTCCATATTAGATTTGAAGATAATCACTCATCAGAAAAAAGTATATACATATATGTTCTCACAAAAACATAAAGGTAATCATAAAGTTGGAGTAACGAAATCATATCATTATAAAAAGTATTATTTCGTCGAGTATACCGCAAAATGTGTGTGAATGTAACGTGTATATTTACTTTTCTCTGATTATGTCACGGGGTACACAAATGGTCGATGTTTTAAATAGAACCAGAAGACGGAGGAACGTACTGAAGTTAAAATCCCGTTAGGGTGAGCCATAATCAAAACTGTAAAAGAAAATGCATAATTATTTCTATTTAAAATTTAAAGGGCCATTATAAAAACAACCCTTGTCAATTTTTGTCTTTTTTCAGAAGAGCAAAAAATATTTTAGCATCCTTAAGTTTTATTGAATAGATTTCAATGTTTGTTTCACAAAGTGTTCATCGTATTACACAATTGCTGCGGGTGCTATTTGCAATTATATCGAAGAAGAACTGTATCCAATTTAATCGTGAATTTGCGAAGTTGTAAACTTTGACAAGAGTTCTTTTTGGTATGAACCCCTCAATTGTACAGGATGCGTGGAAATTGTATGCCACGACCATCACAGCGTGATTCTAAACCTTTGGATCGGTGGACATTTGTTAAAAAAAGTGGCCGCAAAATTGTCCTTGACCTTGAAATTCAAAGTAAAATTTTTTTTTGTTCGTATCGTATTCTACTCGTCGCGAGAACAAAAAGTCTGAGAGGAACCATGGGTCGCAACTCAACCGTTCTCTTGAAAAATGACGTTAAAATTCCAATAACTGATAATCATTTACAAAGCAGACGACCCCACCGATTTTTATGAAATTAAAGTATATTGTCAAGGTCAACATTCTAAACAACTTTTCCTTATACATGTAACCGCCACTCGGCTTTAGTTTCCCAGATATTCGCAAAAATATATTCGATACTATACATGATGTTCCACCTAACTTTACCACCTGGAATATCTCGTTTGTTTCTGATAATTTTAAAAAATATTTCAGGAATAAGTTGAATGTTTTTGACGGGGACATAATTTGACATAATTAGTTTTTTCGTAAGTGAACGCGTAGAGGACATATGAAGGTTACCGGTGGTATTTTAAATATAATCATATGCTTTTTAATACATTCTTCGAGCCAGCTGGGCATTCCCTACAAAAAAGTATTAACCTACTTATACCGAAAAATCATTAGTTTGGTAGATATTTACATTTACTAATAGTCCCTGATATAATTGCTTCAGATAATTTATTATAAATATCTCCTAAATTAATGGTTTTTCAATATAAAGGGGTTAATACTTTTTTGTAGGGAATGCCCAGCTGGATCGTATAATGTATTAAAAAATATATAATTATAGTTAATAAAACACCGGTGACCTTCATGTGTCCTCTACGCGTTCACCTACGGAAAAACTAATCACGTCAAATTATGCCCCCTTCAAAACCATTCAAGTTGTTTCTGAAATATTTTTTAATATTATCAAAAACAAGCGAGATATTCCAGGTGATAAAGTTAGGTGGGACACCATGTATAGTATCGAATGCATTTTTGTGAATGTCTGGGAAACTAAAGCCGAGCGGCAGTTACATGTATAAGGAAAAGTTGTTTAGAATGTAGTCCTTCACAACATATTTCAATTTCATAAAAATCGGTGAGCTCGTCTGCTTTGTAAGTAATTACCAATTATTGGAACTTTAACGTCATTTTTCAAGAGAACGGTTGAGTTGCGACCCATGGACACTTTCAGACTTTTTGTCTTCGCGACTAGTAGAATACGATACAATTAAAAAAAAATTTGACCTTGAGTTTCAAGGTCAAAGTCAATTTTGCGGCAACTTTTTTTAATAAATGTCCACCGATCCAAAGGTGTAGAATCACGCTATGGTAGTCGTGACATACAATTTCCACGCACCCTGTACAATACTGCCATTGCTCTATTTAACGACGAAACTTTGTAGGAAGCATATAGAATTTATGATAATTTCGATTTATGCAACATGAACACAAACCATGTTGCAATGTTAAGTCATTCAATTAAATTATATTAAATCATTTCGTTAAATTAATTAAATTATTTAATTATAAATACACCAGTGATATATAATATCTTACTTTTATCAGCAAAATAAGGAATAAAAGGTTTAATAAATATATTCTTCAAGAAACGACATCGTGTGTTCGAAGAGAAATTGTAAAAAAAATGACAGACTATGGAGGGGAAATGTACAAACGTAAATTGAAAAACGAACTGTAGTTATTCGATCGCGACGGTGGATGGTCTGTTTAGTTACGTTCAAAAATATTTTACTGACACATGGAAAGCGGCTGACGCGAGGAAAGAGGCACTTTGTAAAAATGATAGTAGCATGACCCAATTTTTCGATGAAGTTGCATCGTTTTCGTGCTTTTCTTTCAAATTTTAGGAACTTCATTATTAATATAACTGTTTAAATACATTATTTTATATTACTGATTACTCAGTATTATGAATCTTGTACACTTCCAATTAAAACAATTTTCCATTTGTTAGACTCTGTTTTATTTGTTTTACACGTTTCCATAAATGTACATGCACAGAGAAATTGAATCGGAAGAAAAATAACAAACAGAAGGTATTTCAATTTAATTCCTGTTGAACTTGGCGTTTGAAATTTATATTTCATTCTGTTTTTCTGTTACAATTTTACAATGGATTTTGCGTTTTTAATTGTTACAGGGGGTGTCAGGGAGTAAACTCTGATGTTATAAAAAGAGACTACAACAAGAGACAGATGTATATGTACGATATAGAAAAATGCTTTATCGAAGTGTCGTAACAAAAGTATATAATCAGATCGGATTTGTTATACATATGTACATATGAAAACATTGATGTAGTTCATTCTGTCAATTTACATCCACATCAGATTTATTTGTTGATTTGTTATATAAATATAAACATTAATATAGTTAATTCGGTCTCTTTACATCCACGTCAGATTTATTTTTCGAAATAACAAAATGCGATTAAGAGTATCACCTTCGCAGTAAGATTAAAATAATAACAACTGCTTTCAGTTTGTTTTTATTTTTTTAATAAAAAATTAAAAGAAACAAAGGCACTGACTAATTTTGTTACATTCAGTATTTAAAAAACGCGTTGCCTAATGTGATTAATTATTTACAACTATCAGTTAACATTAATAACTGACTGGATATCGAAAAATATCAAATGAAAATAATTAGAAGCACTCTACAATTTTTGTGTTCATTTTTTTAATCAAAATTGAAAGATAACGAAGAGGTGACTAAATTTGTCTGCTTTGATGAAACGAGTTGTTAACTTTTAATCATCAACTTTTTGGACATCTATAAGTGACGAAAAGCTCTAGAGTGAACTATTAGATTGTTCGGAAAGTTTGTAAAAAAATTTAATAAACACTCCAGATTACAATTTTTATGTATGATTCATACTTTACCAAATAATCTATCAACCATTTTTCGTGACCTTTTGCCATTCGTTTGGTACATTCGTAACTCTATTTTCGAAAAGTTTTTTTACACAAAGAAATGTTCCAAATAGCTTTCGCACGCTTCTAAATTATCGATTTCTGCTAACAAAAAAGTCTTTTAAACGTCGAAACAAATAGCAATCAGAGGGTGAGGTATCTGATGAATGCGTTTGATATCTGAGATGCGGACATTTAAACCATCACACAACAATTTTTTACAGTATTACTTGGTCGAATACGCAAGGCGATGGAGTATATGAGATTCCAACTTTTAACGGAATGGAAGATTTTTGTCAAATGTACAACAGTTTATTTACGAAATGATAAACGTAGAATGTCATCCTCGCGACGCCGAAGGTTCCAACTCAGAAGACACTCTTCATCGCATGGAGTGCTCTTTTAAAAATTTTCTAACTCTTAAGTTAGTTTTTCAGAGTACAAACTTTTATCTAATTCAGTGGTGGCCACCGGAGCTGCGGTCTTCCCTCACTCTAGATCCATTCCCCTCATATAGGCTGTGATCTGCGACGACATTGGCCCGAGGAGGAACGAGGACGGAACTGAAACGAGGGGAATGAACCTAGAGTGGGGGAAGGCTGCAGCTCCGGTGGTCTTCACTGATCTAGCAGTTCCGAATATCGATGACACAAAACTGTTTGTCAAAAACAGTGTGTCATAGCTGACTAGGGCCTGCCTACATAACATTTCTTCATCCAAACGTGTGGTCTAGCATTGTATATGAGCAAGAATACGATTTCGTTTCTATTGACCAATTTTGCACATTTTTGTTTATTTACTACATTCAAGTGACTCATTTATAAAACAATAATTGTCCGAATTAAGCATCTAATTATTTGATAGAAGTTCATATTTAGTAATTTCTTTCCAACTCGAAGAAATACAGATCGTACCCAACCTAACGCTACAAATTGTCTGAACAACCCAACGTGGAATTAAAACTCAACAGGCTGCACGCCTACGTTTCTTACCCAACCTTGCTTGTCAGATATGTTATCGAGCGTGGAACAATCGAGGAACTTATCTTCAAAGAAAGTAGACCGATAGTTGATTATCTTTTCATATATTTGTTTACGCTTTTATTGCAGGTACTTCATTAGCAGAGATTTCAGGATCGTCTGACTTACCTAATGGAAACTTATGTTCGACAATTGTGTCTCAACAAATATTCGCGCAAGGAATGCTTGAACAATTTATATTGTGCTCGTTATCAAATGCCAAATACTTGACAGTTTTTTATTGGGTCGATGACAGTGTAAGGAATATTTGTATTCAGTTCCATAATCAAAAAAAGAATAGAAGAGTAATTTTTCTTATATGAGACCTTCATATGTGGCATCTATTCAGCTTCGTCAACAAAATGTATACATTTCATTTTATGTCGAATTTATTAATGTAAATTATTAATTTATTGATAACATTGCTATTTTGACATCACGTTTTTTTTATGAAATGCAGTCACATTGAATTCAACTGGAGTTATTTAAAATTTCACGTGAAAACGTTATGGATGAAATATTTGTTTTTAATTTTATTTTGTAGAATTTTCAATCTTATCAAATTTTTTAAGGGGGTAAAAGGGTATTATAAGTTCAAAAAACTGAAATCTTTTTTTCAATTGCTTATGAAAGCCCCACCCCTTTGACGTAGTTTAAAAAACATTCATTGAAAAATTCACAAAATTACGGAAGTTACATCTCGAAAAGTAACGGCGGCTTCAATGCAGGTAAACACGGCAAGGAAAACTTTAAAGCCGTTTTTCTTGAAACCATGTTTTTCAAGACGGTGAACATCATAACTCGAGAACGGATCGATATTTCTGACTGAAATTTTAACTGAATTTACAAAACACTTTTCTCCACAGA
This sequence comes from Macropis europaea, assembly GCA_916610135.2. NCBI lineage: Eukaryota > Metazoa > Arthropoda > Insecta > Hymenoptera > Melittidae > Macropis > Macropis europaea. The sequence goes on from OU744344.1 coordinate 40,768,598, forward strand.
GTGGAACTCGCTCATTAAGGTCGCACAACTGTGAACCATTTTATTAAACATTTTTTCATGGAATTACTGCAGGAAAATTCTTCAAATTTGGTATTTGTTGTACAGCTTTGCAAATTTTTATTAAAAGTCGACAGAGTTCCACTCTGTAGATTTTGAGTTAAAGATTACTCATTTACAACGATTTTGCTTTTCGATGAGTTGTTCAACGGGAATCGTGTTCACCACATGGAGGCGCGGACTGCGTAAGCACTCACTATAACGTTTTATATTTTAATTAATTTTTAATATTTTGTAAATCTTTTTGTTTTAAAGTACGTCGTATGTCACCACTAGAGAATTATAAAAAGAGCAAAAGGTTTGAGTTATTACTCGCTTTTCAATCCAACCCAAAAGAAACCGTTCATTTTAGCCGTCTAATATCCATGTACCCCCTTAATGGAGTGTTAGTTTATCATCAGTAAAACTAATATATTTCTTAATCTCCTGTATTGTAAATGGTTTTTACGAGTGTCTTCTACTTGTCAGGTAGCGTATTCATACTTCTCGAAAAAATGTTGAAAGATAATTATTAATTGTCCTTACAAGAGCATAATAATGTTTTCCGATAAACCTATTACAAAAGAGTTTGCTTGATGCAACTATGTCGCGTGTCAGAATTGTTCAATCTTGCTCCTAATAACCATAATCTGAAGATATGTATGATTTTTTAAGTTTTGAAAATGAACTCAATATTACTTAATACTATTAATGAGTTATCGACGCCATTTTATAATTTTTAATCAGAAATGAAAGCAGTACAATTTTTTCAGAAACCATAGACTAAAAATCTTTTAGAATTGAAAGTGTGAAACTCACTTCTCAAGCATTTTCGAACAGTTACGTCAGTGTTGGCCACCGGAGCTGCGGCTTTCCCCCACTCTAGACCCATTCCCCTCGTTTCAGTTCCCTCCAGTTCGCCCCTCGTTCTCCATCGGTCCATTGTCGTTACAAATCACAGTCTATATGAAGGGAATGGACCTAGAGTGGGGGAAAACCGCAGCTCCAGTGGCCATCACTGAGTTATGCCATAGAAATTAAACACCTACGATAAATACATTTGACTCTTATATGTACTATTTATTTGCCTTTTTAATTTTTTCAAACCATGTTCTAATTTTCTTGTAAAACAAAATTAAAAACTCAATAGTAAAGTAATGAAATAAAATAAAAAATTGCAGGTAGATCAAGTTATAGCTAAAACGATAGGAAAAACATCAAGCGCCTTTTTAATGTAATCGTTCAATCTCTTAAATGTAATTTTTCAAAATGGTTCGTAGTCCAGTCCTATAATTTTAATAAAATAATTGGTATGTACAGAGAGTATTACAAATATCGAATTTAATAGAATGTCTGAAGGGTATTGTCATAATCTCTTATCATGTGCTCATAATCTCCTTGCCAGTGTATTCATATTGTATTTCTTATTGGATGAAGAAATATTTAATATTTGACAAGCTTAACTGATTCCAAAACGCAAATAAATAATATTTGATCACTACAAAGTACAAATTTACTGAGTGTATCTACGATAGCAGATACATTTTCATACAATATCATTGTATTACAGTTTGGTACAAAAGTTTGCCGTATTTTTTAATTTAAATCTAAAGTGAAATTGCATTATCAATTGAAATTAAAAACATAACATCAATTCGCAACAAAACATGTGTATACTCCATACAATAAAATCGCGTGACATATTTGCAGCAATTAAAGATCAGTAATTTCTTTTTTAATTATTTAATTATAAAAGTTGTAATAACTTTGAAGTTATTGGCTATTATTTTATGTATGAGTGCATGTATATTGTTATGGTTTAATTACATGTATATAGTTTAACATAAATAACATATTCTAAATTTAACTTACAAAAAGTTGTAAAATACCACACTACGAAAATTGTATAATTTATTTCACAGGCTGATGTTTTTCGGTTGTTGATTTAAAATCGGTTTTTATAAAAAACGGCAATCTTTTTATACTATCCCAATATATTTTGTCTGCTTCGGTTAGATCATTCTTCTGAATTAACATTTAACCTCTTTAGGGATGAGCTTGTTGAAGTTGGAAAAACTAATTTAATTTTTGTTTCTATTATATTCATACAATAAAAATGCATGGCTATTAAATGAAAAATAAACACCTGGGAAAATTTAGAAATATTTGTTCACTATGATGCATATATTTTTTAAATTAGGAATTTAAGGTCGTATCAACTGCAATGATTATTAGCGACTATAAATACTATAAATACGACTTATATATATATATATATATATATATATATATATATATATATATACTCCTGTCCATACGTACTAGGCCACTTATAAAATTTGAAGTAAAATTGGAGAATTCGAACAGGTATTCATACATATACACATACTCAACACTACATCACAAATTTCACCGTCGGAATTAATTAAAAATCATATAATTGTTAATTCATTACAATTTTCTCAAACTTTGGCATTCTAGCTGTGAGTTTCTGAATAAGTTTCTGAATAAGTGACTATCACATTTCTGGTAATATTAAATTTTATGGAATGCCAGTTCATAATTTTTATTTAATTACTCTCTTGTAACTGTTTGAAATAGTTTTTACAAATTTTTGCAATAATTCAGGTATTTGCAATTATACAGGCTTTATGCTATTTGAAGATAGTAGTCGTGCTTTGACGCCGTATTATAATTAGTATAGTACGACTATACAGGACGAAACGCATAATGTGTTATCTTCGATAATTTTCTCAACAATGCATCATTATAAAAATATGTTCTGTACAGACGTACTTATGATGTTTCGGAATGGCTATTTATATAATGATTTCATAACATTTTTTGAGCGTGGTTTTTAAGATTACCTTGAACTTTTTTTACATAGAATCGTTTTTGTATATTTTTTTAGAACATGCAATCACGGGGCTGGATAATTACTACCTTCAACGGTACAATTTGAATCGTAACATTGAGACAATTTCAGTAATGACATTCAACTTTACTGTGTCGTTACGGTTGCTTCTTTCCACAGCTGTGACAATGAGGATAGTTGATACTATCTCGCTAATTATTAGGTTTAAGGCAAAGACTTTTTTTTACCAGCAATATACTCTCCTCTCGAATTTTCATGCGAGGAGTTGAATCTTGTATTTCAAATATTGAGGGTACTGTTAAACATTAAGAAAAGAACAATTAGGTTGAATTAGAACAAAACTAAAAAATTACTGAATGTGTCCAAATTATGTGATTTTATAATTATATGGAATCAATATAAAATATAAAATCCTTTTGTTCTTTGTACTTCTCCTATTTTTCATGTTTGTTTTATTATTATTTAGTTTATTCTGAAGTTAGGTTGCTAACAGCATACTTGCATTAACTGTATCTATTTATTATCTGATCTCTTTGATTCCTCGCTTCTCTCTTGATTTGTTAATTGTACACAAGGGTGGTGTAATAAAGTCGAATTATTAACATTATTAATGTATAGAGTGCTTCGTATTTAAGGGATTAAATTGTATTAATATAGTCTACAAGTAGAATTAAGGAAAGAAATGTATAGAATTGGTTAATAAATGTTCAATTAAATATTGGAAAACATGGCAAATATTACTTAGAGACCATTTTAATATGTCAACCAATACTACCTTGATATTGTTGGCAGAATGTACAAGAAAGAGCTAATATTATATAGACTTCTTTTCTGTACATGTTTAACTTTCTTTTGACGCACGCATTCTATTTTGAATGTTATTCTTATGGTTATTAGTATCATATAAACTATAATTAAATGCCACAATAATAATAATTAGACTGCGGATGTTTATGCAATGTAACATACTCAGGCTCATAAAATATATTGTCTAAAGCAAATAATATAAATAAACTGCGTATGTCTGATATTTGCTCAAAACAGACTCAATTATTCTCCATGTATCATTTGTTTATCTGTAATCAATGTGAAAATATCAAGAAATAAAAATTCATATTTGCACAAACTTCCACAGTCTAGTAATAATATAAGGAAATTGCCATTCATAATTGTTAGGTCTTATATAAATTTATTAATTCTTCCTTCTTAGTTATTGGAAGTCTTATACATCTAACGTGATCTAAAAAGTTATAATAATACTATAATACTGCAATAAAATCTTCTTAAAAAAGTGCAAGCAAGAGTACGTATTCAATCTTTTCGGTTAAGAAATGAAGTCTAATTCGACAGTTATTTATCATGTCATTTCACATGTTACGTAGAAACCGCTATTCAAAAGTGATTTTGCAATGGCAAGTTAAATGATTTTTTCTTTAATTTTGTATAATTTTTAACTGAACATACTTACGCCTACACGTTTAATCTTCTCTGTTAAGAAATATAATCTGATTAAACAATTGTCTGTCATGACGTTTCAAATATTAAATTGAAATCACAATTAAAAAGTGCTATAAAATTGTTATTGCCTGGTGTCAATGTATAAAAAGCGGACGTAGACCTTTTAAAAAAAAACGATTCAATTGTTACTTTAGAGAAAATTTCGATTTAAACGTTGATGTCTTCAAAGTCACAGTACTATTTCACGCTATTAAAAATAGGATACCTACTAAACTAATAGCTTTTTGGAAAAACTACCCAAATACTTTATTATAGAGAATGAGGACATACTTCGATTAATATTTAAAAAATACATGGTTCTATTTAAATAAACAAAGGGGTCCTTCATTTGTCTGGCACACCTCGACCCTTAAAAAATCTATTGACAACGCAATTTATCCTCTTCAGAATCATTTGACTATCGCCTGAAATGCTTTTCGAATAACTGCCTGTTTCGAAGATATTCGCGTATATCTATTTAAATGAGACACCCTGTATTGCTATGATGAAATTTTTACAATGCTACAATGTTAAGGGGTCTTTCCACTGTGACGGGTTCAAACAATCGAAATTTTTTGTTTGCATTATTCGAACGTATATGTATGTAAGAATATATTGAAAAAGTTTCGTAGCCTAATCTCATTTATTTCAGTTGCTACAGTTGTAGAAAAAGCTGGTGGGCCAGCGTGGCTCGCCGGGGGTCCGGCTCACTTGGCCTTTATCTATGCCTGATTTTATTCATTTCTATCCAAAAATTACCATTACTTGAAGTTCTGTTAGTACGATCCCTTCCAAGCAACTGCCGATTTGACGCTATAATCCATGTTTAGAAATGCTGAGCGAAGGGTCTCGTTTAGAGCTAAGAATGCAGTACGCTTTCGTATTTCGTTGAGGCAGCATCTCGAAAGATGGACAAACAGCATTCTAGAGGCAGCATGACGCATTCAAGCGATCGTCCTCGAAAACGAAGTTTTCATGGAAATCGGTACACTAGCAAAAAAGATCCGAGTTTCGCGAGTACATCGGCAGCAAAACTGCAACGAAATCGCGAAGCCACTTTTCATATGGGCGTCGATCCGAGCATGAACTATTGTTTTATACACTTTAGCTTTAGTTTTCCTTTTTTTATAACAATTAGTAAAGTACGTGGAATGCAATAGTGGAGGTTAATTTTTGAAATATGGACAGCGAAGCTTAGGTTTCAAAGTGTATGCACATTTTATATAACAAGAAGAAGTTGTAGCGGTAGTGCTGTGCAGGGATTTCAGAAAAGAAAGGAAGGAGGATAGAGGATAGAGCGTTTCGTCCGGGGCTTGCTAGTGGACTCGTCAGTAAGGCTACCTAGCAGGCCCGTGCCTTAGACGCGAGATAGTGAGGGTCAGGTCGTAGGTGTATATGTACAGAGCGCAGGATGGTCGTGGACTTGCGGGAAAGTCTGTGCGCTACTGATCCCTCTGCTGGCGAGGTCGGGAAGTGCCGCTACAAAGTAAACGCAGTTTTCTCAGAACGTCATTTTTTCAATCTGCGGACACAATTGCAAAAAAACTACTTGACCGATCGGTTTGACATTTTTACAAGTTATTCTACACATGAATGTCTATCGCCGGAATTGGAATCACATTCTTTCGTTGTTTTTCTCTTATCTTTTGCGATGCAAAATGACTACAAAATTTAGCTAATTTCGATATTACAACTTTGGACGTCCGCCATTTTGTTAATTCTTCTTCAATCCAATTAATCCTAGTTCAAGCCATAGCGACAGTCATAATGATTACAAATCTTTTTGTTTTCTTTGCTTCAGGCACATGGTTCTTCCAAAATCGTGCCCGCCATCGAGGAGAATTTTTTTTTTAATGCGCATATTACACCTACGTATCTTGGCGAAAGAAAAAATTAAAACAAAATAAATAAATTTGTTTGTATCCTCAAAACATGCGTTAATAAATAGAAAAAACTTTAATTTACTAAAAACATTCTTTTTGTGACAAAAAAAGGCCCAAAGAACGGTAATTTTTTAAAGCGTCACAGTCGAAAGACCCCTTAGATGCAGGAAATAAGTTTTCATACTGTACGATTGTTATGCTACTTTCAAAGATAATTGTTGCATTTAAATATTAGTTAGTAGCGCACGTAACTTTACTGTGATGTTGCAAAGTTGAGTTCTTTCTATTCAGTGGAAGTTCAATGAAAAGTTTTGATTTCAGATGAAGTTGAAGTTCGACCATTTTTCCTGTTCACATTAAACCAGGGATTGAAAACAGTTATGATATCGGTTTCGGTTCTTGAAACTGTTATGAGAACCGAAATAATGTTATATCTGTTATGGATATAACGGTTCTGACCTATATCGGTTTCGGTTTCGGTTCTTCAGAACCGATATTATATCAGTTCCATATCGGTTACATAACTGTTATTTTTCGGTTCTATATCGGTTCCAAAACGGTTCTGGAATAGATACTCATATCGACTTTGCAGTTACTGAAAATCTTAGATATTACTGTTGCAGATTATGTACAAGCTTGTAACTTTACAATTTTACAATTTTAAAATTTTGCTATTTTACAATTTTACAAAGTTTACATTTTACAATATTCTAATGTTTATTTTTTTCTAATTTAAAGTAGTCTATTTTTTATTTCGTTTAACCAAAAATTAAAGAAAAACTTATCTTACTATAATAGATAAGTAATGTATTTAACGTGGCAATATAATACATAATATAAATACGTCCCCACCGGACAAAACTTAGGGAACGATTTTATTTGGTTTAGAAGTCTCGAACTGAAAACCGTTATAATAAATATCTAAGGTTTTCAGTAACTGGAAAATCGATATGAGTATCTATTTCAGAACCGTTTTGGAACCGACATACCTAGAACCGAAAAATAACAGTTATGGAACCGATATAATATCGGTTCCGAAGAACCGAAACCGAAACGGATATGAGCGAGAACCGTTATATCCATAACAGTTATAACATTGTTTCGGTTCTCATAACTGTTTCAGTCAGAACCGATATATAACAGTTTGAAACAGTTATTTTCGGAACCGTTTCAACCCCTGCATTAATTAAACGCTCTGAATCCTGAAATGGAAATCTCACAGTTACACTGTTTTACTGTATAAAACATTCAAGAGCATTGAAAATTGCATTCTTTACTAAGAAACTAAATGATTTTTATAAATAAAGAGATAAAGCTCTTGTTAAATAAAAAAAAATTGTTTTTGAAAAATAATATATACACACTAGAGTGTTATTATCTTATTTAGGAATTTTGTGACTGTCTTAATAAACAAACGCATACAAAAGATACAAGTTTTACTTAATGGTGTGTTTTTAATATGTGAAGAATAAAATGATTCTTCAGAGAAAAAATTTCATCAAATTTTAATTTTAAAGAATAACACAATTTATTACATGTTATTAAAAACTTACGGATTTAAATCAAACAATTATTGAGTTCATATTTCTATAAAAATTTATGCATTCAACCATATATCTTTTCTTATGAACCAACATTTAATTTTAAGGCAAACGGAAATACGTTAAATACTTAACTGTAATAAGTACTTATATATTAAATATAAACAATTATAGCATGCATTATTTGTATTTAAATATTTTATTTTCGTTCGATTTTTTTAGAATAAAATTTCCTTCATGAAAAGTTTCTTTTTCATTCGCTAGAACGATATGCAATAAGCACTAAAAATGCAAACCAAAGGAAAACCTTGTTATCTTTTAAATACATTCCATTTCTGTTCTTTAGAAACTTTGAGTTGAAAATGCAAAAACATCAACGAAAAGAAATATAAAATATTAGTTATTAGACATACGGACACGACATATCTTTGAAAATAATGCCAAATAATAATGCTTTCAAGTGGGTCCAATTACTCTAACTAATTACTGTAACGTTTAACAATTGAAGGTCACGGTTTCAGAGGATACTAAAGTAATTACTTTGTTAGTTATTATAATTTGAATGCTTTATGGTAATTATGTTTTACACAATTTAAATAAATTAACAAAATGCAAATTTGATTAAATTTCAGAAAAGGAGGAACGAAAATTAATATATCTGATCTGAGTTCAAAATATAAATTATTGTTATATTGAATTTAGTGACTAAAAACAAAATTATGTTTCATTTGGTTTGAAATAGAAAACAAGATAAAAATCAAACCAAAAGTATGTCTTACATTGCTTACATTTGAAAACAAGTTAATAAATGAAATGAAAATTAAATAAAAAAAATGTATAATAGAAATTAACGTCATGTGCCACCTATGTCTCAAATACTAAATTTGTACATCAGTAATTGGAATCAAACTTAAATTTTGAACAGTTTAAATGAAAAAACATAATAAACATAAAATAAAAATTAATTTTTCCAACAGCAAGTAGGACAGTGAAATGTAACTTAATGTACTATTCAACTTCAGCCTGAAATACTAAAATGTTCTTACATGAATAGTTGCACTGAAACTTAAATTTAAACAAGTTAAATTCCTGATTATGATAAAAGCATACTTAAAATTTAATTTTCAGAAATCTTGAAGAACAATGAAATAGAACTTAATGTAATGTTTGACTTGTGGCTAAAATATTAAACTATTCTTATATTAATAATTGAAATCAAATTTAATTTCTAAACAGCTTAAATTCGAACACACAATAAAAACGTAATCAAAATAAAGTTTTGATTTAAAAAGTTTATTTTAAAAAGTTTGTAGAAGTGTGAAATAGAGTTTAATATAAGTTCGATCTGTGTCTAAAGTATTAAACTATTCCTAAAGTAATGATTGAAACCAAACTTAATTTTTGGATAACATAAATTTAAACACAATAAAAAATAGATCAACAATTATTTTTCATGAAGCTTGTAGAAGAGTGAAATAGAACTTAAATTTTGATCAGCTTAAATTCAACAATATAATAAAAACGCAATCGAAATTTAATTTTTAAAAATCTCGTAGAAAAGTGAAGTATAGCTTAATTTAATCTTCAGCCTGAATCTGAAGTATTAGACGGCTGAAATTCAAGCACATAATATAAATGAATTTAGAATATATTTTTCAAGAAGCTTGTAGAAGAATGGTATAGAACCTAATTTAACGGTCAACCTGAGTCTAAAATATTAGACTGAAATTTAAACATTCAATATAAATTAAATTATTTCACAAGGCTTGTAGAAACGTGAAATGGAACTTAACATAATCTTTGACCCAAACTGAAGGTACGAAATTATAGTCTGTCGCTTCCGTTCTAACAAATCATCCTCGAAATAGGCACTGCTGTACAGAATCAAAGCATTAGTATTTCACATTTTTCCCGATGATGTCACTTTCAACATGCAATCCCAATTGATATCACCCGAAAAGCAAATGTCACTAATTGGAGTATTTTTGGCAGCATCACCCGTGCTCTCTTTCCTTTTTAAAAACGTGACGCACTCGCGTGAAGAATTTCGCTCCAGCGAATCCAACATGGAGTAAGGCCGTGTCGCCGCCGTTGGAAACGTGCAGAGTTCGCTTCTGTATAATTAACGTTACCAAAGACATGCGAATATGTCGGCTGGCTCGCCTTGGGAGAAAGGATAGAACTGAAACTTTCCGGTAAGAACCGATTCCTGTGGATCCCTGTATGAGTAATTTTCCTAATTAACAGGGTGTTTCTCGCGAACGAGCATGACAAACAATCAAGAAACGTCCTCCTGATTGTTACTAGTTAACTGTTACAACTTCGTAATGGAATCCATGTGCTCGAGGTTCCACAAACAGAACCTCTAAATATAAGTGGAATGAAAGTGTTTCACATCGTTGATGAGGAAGAGCGTATCAAATAGTTGAATATTTTTTTGTTCGTAAATGACCAGTGTATTATGTTCTTCATAGTATTCTCAGAAATTTTCAACCTTGAATATATGATCTCTTTATTCTGAACGTGGCACAAGATTTTCTTCGTAACTACAGATACAAAAACAATGAATTTATATATAACTAAAATGTGAATTTTATATGTAAGTGATTATTAAACTGTGAATGTTCATGCAATTCAACATATCAAAACACGTGAATGCACTTTCAATAACTCAAGGAAAATGAAAAGCACATTTTTTGAACATTTAAAGGAAATAATACAATTTGGTCAATATTTCGTGCCTTTAAATACACTAACAGAATAAATGTTGGAGTGTAAAAATATATGTTTGCATAAACATCCGCAGTCTAGTGATTATCAATACATAATAACAGTATAACAATTAGGGATGCAATGGCGTATTAACTGTTAATATTACAGATATTAACGAATGAACCTTCTGTGTATACTGTGTATATACTTTCTTCTAATCAGTGATAGCTCTTTTCCCAGTGCAATTAGAAAAAAATGATAGAGGAAACAGATGAATGATGCCAAGTGCATCATATTTGTAGGACTATACATTTTTTGCAAGTGCAACGATGCGTGTGCATATAACAATTGAATTATTTTTTTAAATGGAAATATACATTATTTTTATACATAGAATCCTCTCTTCGCCCTGCGTAAAAAATTACTAAGAAGATAAAGTGGTCAAAAAATTATTAGTTCATGAGATATTTTAAATAAACATTCTATTACAATCTACACATTTTATACAACGCTCTTCAATTGTTTTCATAACCGAATTAAGGTGATCAAATCAAATTAAAGTGACAAAGAATTTTGTATTTCTTTATTTATTTAAAATATCTCGTGAACTAATAATGTTTCGACCACGTTATCTGAATACTTTTTTACGCAGAATGACGACAGGATTCGTTCTGTGCAAAAAATATATACATTTAAATTGAAAAAAATAATCCACTTGTTAAATGTAAACGCATCGTTGTACCTATTCAAAATGAGTCCTGCAAATATAGTACCCTTCGAGTCATTCATTTTTTTCCTCTAACATTTGTTTCTAATTATACTGAGAAAAGCGCAATGACTTGTAACAGGTATATGTATACATACATACAGCGTGTCCGCGCTAAAGTGATACAGGCCCGTAATTTCTTAAGTATTAAAGATACAAAAAAATTATTTATATGAAGCTTGTATGGTTCAAGCGAACTAATTTTTTGGAGAAGACGAATTTTTTTTACGTTATTATTTTCAGAGATATGAAGGTCAAGTTTGTTTTCTTAAACGGAACTATACATTTTTCTACAGATCATTCGATACAGCTTCTCAAGACGAATTCATCAACCTTTCATGTATACATTCGATTTTTAGTGGTTTCCGGGATATTGCGCTTACAAATTTATTGATTTTCAATGGAAGAAATCAGGACGAATAGTAAATACCGGTGGTACTTTCGTATGTATATATGTACTTTCATCATAATTCATGTCGGACAGTGATGGAACGTAGACACTTGGTATTTTGATAGTAAATTATATACAAGGTGTCCCACACAACTTGGACGATTTGCATCTTGAAAACGGGCAGACATAGAAGAGAATGTCATGAAGCAGAATTAAATGATTTTAGTCGTTGCATATATCTATGTTGTTATTAGGATATTTTGTGCATTGGTGCAGGAAAACTGCTATTGCACTTTCCTTTTATTGGAACCACACACTTTTGGGAACACTAGTCGATGCAGTTTCTCATCCTCTAGAAAATAATATTGACAATATCATGTCAGAAAAGTGTTACTTTGGAAATTATTTTAATTTCAATTCGAATATATCATATACTACAGCGATTGATTATTCTATCGGATTGATGGGAAAGTTTTTTCGTTTTCTGACATTAAAAAGAAAACAATAATTTGTACACACTATCAATTTAATTAATGAATAATGATAAAGATAGTGGTTCCCTCCACTTCCTACAATTGCTTCACCTCCAAATTCAGGTAAAGGGATTAGTGAAAAACGCCGTTAATTTTACATATGCAGAAAACGAAATTACTTTCCCACCAACCCAGTATATTAACCCATTCCCGCAAATGACGGCTATAGCCATCAGATTTTTGCTGATGTACTGGCAAATAACGGCTATAGCAGTAATCTTATAGCAACAAAGGAACATTTAAAAAGAAAACGTATCTGAGGCCGATCTAGAAAAAAAAAATGTTTGCGTCTATGCGTTAATTGAAATTCCAAAAATATTAAGATCACGCTCAGTTTTAAAAATGCTACATCGTGCATACTTTTGTAAAAATTAAAATAACGTTAGATGCTCGACATAAAACTTACACGTTATTATAACCTACTATAACCATCTATAAAGTGGGTTGTTACCGAAATACAGTGCTTAAAATAATTAGATGATAACGCGTTTAACTGACATACGGCTGAATGAAATTTCAGATAGTTTGAAATCTCTAAATACTAGGCATAATAAACCCCCAACGAAAACATTGTAATATTATGTGTGCAATACTTCTGTTATTTTTGATACCCGGTAAATTGTTAAAAATCATCCAAAAACCTGATCCCTTAATTACTTTGAGCGCTACATTTGAAATTGAAAACACAAATCCCGCTCGTTGTTAACCCTCTGTCTACGACTGACCTAGACACAAAATTGCCGCTGTACACACAGCTGCAAAGTAAAAAAGAACACGAAACCAAAAACGTGTTGTTAACACTAAAGCTACCACGGCCGGTCAAATGACCGTTTTTAAACTTTTGAGTAAAAGTTCTGCATTCATTGTTATCGCTCTCGTCACTTGACTTCACGACTTTTCCTATAATATACATGTACTCAATTTTTGCACGCATTAAATTGACTATTACTTGCACGCAATTGCAAAAAATATAACTTCTATTTAAAGACCAGCCATTTGACCGGTTCGGTAGAAATATATACAGGATGGTGGTCCGCGCAACTTGCACACCTCGAATAACTTCTAAAGTATGCGTTGTATGAACAAATTTTTTTATACAAGAGTTGCATGGCTTGGAGGGCACATTATATAGTGTATGTACTTTTGTTATAGTTGGAAGCGTTCCGGAGATTTCAAGGTCTACTTCGTTACTTTAAACGGAATGCTACATGTTTTATGTCAAAATATTGAAGAACGTTGAATTCTGACTAAAAAAGTATTGACCTTTATTAGTCCTAAACCTAATAATTAACGAATAATTTCGCTTCGTTTCTTGAGAATCTACTTTGCGTAATATCAAATTGCACATTCAGTGTCAGCAAAGATTTCCATGGGACAGCGGTGTTTACGTGACAATGTTTATCAACACTAGAGATTTTACCTTATATCCACTTTTTCGCTATTATTAAATTTCAATTTTGCTTTTAGCTTACTGATAATTATGTACAAACACCGATGATAACTTCAATACTGAATCACGGACATAATAGACGATTGCGATGTTGAAGTGTTGATAAACATTGTCACGTAAACAGGGCTGTCTTACGAAACTCTTTGCTGATATTGATTCTCCAACTTGATATTGCGCAAAGTACATTTTCAAGAAACGAAGGGAAATTATTCGTTAATTATTAGGTTTAGGGCGAATAAAGGTCAATACTGTTTTACTAAGAATTCAACATTCTTCGATATTTTGGCATAGAAAATGTAGCATTCCATTTAAAATAACGAAGTTGACCTTGAAATTTCTGAAACGCCTCGACCTATAGAAAAAGTACACGCACTATATAATGTGTCCCTCCCGACCATGCAACTCTTGTGTAAAAAGTTTTTTCATACACCACATATTTCAGAAGTTATTTGGGGTGTGCAAGGTTGCGTGGACCACCCTGTATATGCAGGGTGTCCCAGGTTTTTTCCACTAACCTGTGTCATTATATTCTACGAGAACTAATAAACAAAAAATGTTATAAAAATATATGCCTGCGGATGCTTTGTAAAAGAATTATAACAACAATATGAAATGTGCAGTGAAGGTCTAATCAAAGAATTAAAAATGTATTTAATAAAATGAAATAGAGTCGAGACGAAATTCGTATGGCAGTAAATGCATTTGTACTAATCAAAATAGTCGCCATTTTGAAATGGAACAGTAGTAACAGCTTATTAATAGATTATGGACATTTCTGCAATCCAATGTACAACAGCATGTGGCAAATGTATATTTCACAAAGCAGGTGAAAGTGGAAATAAGTTTTTGAAGTATTAAAAGGTATCTGCACACTAAGGATTAACAAAAATGATATTGATTATCTACGTCAATTTCAATGATTAAACACAGCTTTATAAATAAATATAATAAATTTTATCGAACTACCCTGCCATGTAACATCTTATTCTTATATCTCATATTTTTCTTATACATTTTTAACAAAGCATTTATGAGCTTACGTTTGTATAATATTTTTGGCTTATTTCTATTCGTAGAACATACAGGTGCAGTTTGTCGGTAAAAACCTGGGACACCCTGTATAAATTGTTGGTAGGTTTAGTGTTAAAAACAATAAAGAACTTCCTGTCTGTAGTGTTAAAATTTTCTTTGGACGATATATAAAAAATGAATGTAACTGTTGGTTAGCAGGAGCTATCCAGAATCCCTCAACGGAAGCTACGAAACGCATAAACCACTATAGTGGCGCGTTGTCCTAAACGATCACTTACAATTAGCAAAAGGCCACTGTAGTGACGCGTTCTAATGAAATGTTTAAACACTCTGCAACGCTACTCTTGTACTACTATACAACTGTAGAGCTTTTTTCAAACTATGCAATACAGTAGGACCTCGATTAACCGGATCGCGATTATCCGTGGTCTCGACCAACCGAGGTCTTGGTTATCCAGGGTCTCCTGTTTATTAACAACAAACACTTGTACATATCTTACGATTCTCTTCTGTTTATACATGACCTAACAGAAAGTTTAGGGATGGTCAGAAGTTGGCATAATAAAGCACTTATAAGTGTAAAATGAAAAAAATAGATAAAATTTAAGCACATATACATTTGGTTATGATTGTATTATAAAGGGAAATACATTTTCTAAGAATAAATAGCTTATTTTAGTATAGAAAATACGTTTTTAATTATTTCCCCTCGGGCCTCGATTATCCACTGGGCCTCGGTTTATCCGGGCTGTCTGTCTCCCGATTACGTCGGTTAACCGTGGGTCCTACTGTATCCTCTTAAACGAATTTTTCCTAAAACCAATATTTATGAAGTGATTCCAATTATCTGACACAGCTTGCCTACTTTGTGTAAATGAATTC
Source organism: Macropis europaea (assembly GCA_916610135.2). Taxonomy (NCBI): domain Eukaryota; kingdom Metazoa; phylum Arthropoda; class Insecta; order Hymenoptera; family Melittidae; genus Macropis; species Macropis europaea. Next base: position 40,784,196 of record OU744344.1, read on the forward strand.
TTTAGAAATCGTTTGATCAATCGCATTTCTGTACACCAGACAGTGAAGTAAGTCACTGCGTGAAATAACAAATGAGAAACCCGGTCGAATCGATTGCGTTCGGTTTATTATCCGCTAAATTAATCTCATTTACAAACGTCAAGGCTGATTAATGCGCCTTACCTACAGTATTCCACTTCCGAAGAGCCCAGGAGGAATCTATGATAACATTTTCCAAATCTCAAATGGGCGCTTTCTCAAGCACAAACACACTCACGCACGCTCATACACACATAGCCACTGTGATCAATGAACTCTTAAAAGTCATTCAACGCGGCAACAAGTGGGACTTGAGCAACGGTGAATTACGAATCATAAATTACAGTATTCGTTGGCGTACGCACTTGTTTCAAACTTCATGAATTCAATTGTCCGGACACGCGTCACCAATTAAAAGGCAATTGCTGGCTCCATTGGCCGTCTCGAATATATTACTGGACAATGAGAGATGTCGTAAGACGCTGCCGATGATTTTACCGGATAAAACTGATACGGACTAGTTCATTATCATTTGAAAGTCAGAAGTATTGTCCCCCTGGTCGGCCGACGATAGCTTTTCACGCGCCTCCCGCGTTTTCTGTGTCCACTCCTTTTCTCACGAACGATATCTGCTAGCGTGCTCAGATCCGATCTCGATCATTACACTTATTCACCGTCGTCATTATGTATAATTACACCCCGGTGTGTGACTCAGTGTAATTAATATTGTCAAGTGCGAAAATTGTCTCCAAACAATGGATTTTTTACTTACTTTATTCTGCGACCGCTTGTATTTACAACAATATGTACACTTATTATGTAAGGTGTCCATAACACTATGACACGTGGTACTTCTTGAATATTTTCTTTCTATTTATTTATTTGTGTCGCATCGACCGCTAAAGGTTATTAACGATGTACAATACTGTATACATATATTTTACAATTATTTATGTAGAGGGTGAGGCCGGACGAGCGGTACAGCCGGGCAGGGGGCGTTTAGCATTCTACATGTAAAAATAAGTAGAAAAAAAGGAATAACGTTTTTTCGTTTGGGATTCCGTTTTCAAGAAAATCGAGTTTGAAAATTCTATCGAGTACGCGTGCACTTGACTATCTCCAGTCTTAGGTGTGCACTAATAGATAAGAGATGCCAATGTATGGATAATACATTTATTAACATTACATTATTGAACGAACTGTTCAAAGTGATGTCCTTGTTGACGAATACAAATCCTAGCTCTTCGAATCAAAGAGTCATGGACTGATGCTATATTATTTTGACGTTTTAATTGATCGAAAGCTCGTATCATTTTTTCTTTTAGCTGTAGGGGATTCACTTTCTTTTTGTATACATTACAGACGGTAATGAGCATGAAAGTGTGAGCGAAAGAAAATATTTGTGGCGAACTCATTATCCGAAGAGATAGTCAAGTGCACGCGTACTCGATAGAATTTTCAAACTCGATTTTCTCGAAAACGGAATCCCAAACGAAAAAACGTTATTCCCTTTTTCTACTTATTTTTGCATGTAGAATCACCCCCTGCCCGGTTGTACCACCCGTACGGCCTCACCCTGTATAATACATTCATGATAATAGAAAGCAAGTCATACTGATGGTTACAACAGACTTTAGAGGTATAATGATCTTTGTTTCTAACATTTCAGTAATTTTTGCAAGTGCGCTGATTTTATTAACATTTCCTTCAAATCAGCAGCAGTTGGAAATTTTTCTTTTATTTAAGCCGAAAAGAAACTCTTAGTAGAAAGTTATACAGCTTTGCATGAGCTTGTTACAATATTGTACCATTCATAAGGTTTTGAACATTCGAAGTGGTTTAGACATGTTTATAATTCTGGATTACATTTCTTTAAAAAGGAGTATATGTGCATACATGCTGTGATATTTGATTGGTTAATTAAGTCTCTCATATTCCATAGCGGACTCAGTTTACATTTCTTTAATTCTTATATTAAATTGACTCGTTGAGTATTGGATAAAGGGCATTGCCAAATTATGTGGTTTAACTCTTGTTTTGGATAATTACAGTTGCATTTTGCTGCATTTATTATGCCTACACGTGACAAAGATGCGATGAGATTGTAGTGATTTGATCTGCAGCGATTAATAGTAACAATAATTTCTCGTGTGAAGCCTTTATTTGCAAACCATGGTTTACTATTGTTTTTATAGTAAAACATTCTGTAACCTTAGGTTTGCCCTTGTTCTTCAATGAACTTTTTGGTGTCTAAATTACATTTTTATATCAGCTGTAGATCTAAGGGTTTCAAGTTTCGTACAATTGTATAATAAATGCCCAACTGTAATTTGAATATTCTTATTGTCTGCTGTAGCTCATATTATCCTGTGTAATGCTTCAGGTTATCCCATGAATAACGTTGTTTTTTTACGATTAGGTTAAAAACACACTCCTGGGCAGAATTATAAGTTCAACTCGTTTTTGACGTCTTCTGTGATTTATGACTAAAGGTACTTATTCTCCCTTTGTAGAATTATATAAAAATATATGAAAAATTGTTGTACTATTTGCATGTATAATGGATTACATTTATTATAAATCCTATTGAGAATGTTTGGGAAATAATTATTCTTCGCATTTATAAGAATAATAAAAAACATTCATTAATGTAAGAATTAAAATAACAATTATAAATTCTTGGAAAGAAAATTACCAAATTTAAGAGAAAACCTCATTAACAGCATGAGAACAAGAAGTTTTCAATTAATTAATCATAACCGATCAGGAACTGATTATTAAAAACTGTTTTTTTTTGTTGTAATTTGATATTAAATAGATTGTTTTCTATAAGTGAACTAATACTTTTGTCCAACTGGAAAACAGTGTTTTTCTAAATAGTCATAACAATAACAATTCATTATACATTGAAATAATATAAAAATTGATTTCATAGTATTATTCTTCATGTATTTTGACTGTAATATTATCATACATAGGAATCCCCTCCAAACAATAACCTGTTTTGTAATTATTTTATTGTACGAGCCTTTGTACATTTATCTCGGTATGGTACTTATTATGTAAGGTATTCACAGCACTATGACATGGAGTTTATTAAATATTTTTATTATCGTAAGTGTAGTTCAAACGTTGTTAACATCAAAGAAATTAATAATTATGGAATAAGTGATAAAAATATTTTAGGAGGCAACCTTTATTTACCTAATTGATAGAACTCACAGAAGTTAACAAAAAAGTCTTAATAACTATTATCCGCAAATTTACCGTTTTTGTGATATTCAATTTCTTATTTTATAAGTGAAGTTCCTTTGTATTATAAATAATTTCAGTATAGTCTGAAAAAAACTCATTTCATATAAATCATGATTCTCGTGAAAGTGGAAACTTTAACCTAGGTCGAAGTTACTATAAGTTTTTAATAGTTTGATGTCTTGAGATGTCTCTTCAGAATTTTAATTTGAAATAAAAAGAACTGAATATTTCAAATACGATTATCTTGCTGACCTATGTATATTAAGATTTTTTTTAATTTTTTTGAGCTCCAATATCTGCTGAAGTTTTGACTTATAGCTCTGAAACATTCTATAAAAGTACAAATTATAATATTAAATATTATAATACTAGTGTAATTGTAACGCAATGATATCACAAATCAAATATTTAATTATTTATGCATTAGAATACTATTAATATAGTCTTTTTGGATTAAATTATATTTCAAAGTTTTTCTGACAATTAGTGTAATTGTAGTTTTATATTCCTAGCGCACCGTAAATTAATTTCCATAATTATGCGATAAACTCTTAAAAACTTTCAGTCTGTACACCTTTTGATATACGAAAATTCAACGTATATAAAACTGACCTGTGAACTCAGAAATTAGGTCTATATTTATTACTGTTGTTTGGCTCAGCTAAGTTTAACACTTTCGCTCGAAAATATCAAATATTTTTCAGATTCTTTCCGACAGATACGTGTGTGCAGAATAATAAACGAGGTTAATTCGAGGAGATCAAAAGAAATGATGGGAATAAAATTAGACCGCTTTCTGATAAACTTCTCTGCCTCTTTACGGATGATCTTCGGGCTGCTTCAAAGGGCCCATAATCTCGAAGGACGGATTCGTTTGCAAAGTTGTCTGATTTAAGAGCGCTTCGTTCCAAGAGAAAAATTAGCCGTTTCAGAGACTCGATCAATTCGAAAATCCATTATATAATTTCGTTTCGAAACAGCATTTAGTATTTATGCGCATGACGCAGCGGCGAGAAACATAATGAACGATTTTAATTAGCCAGATTGATTCTCAGGTTGTTGAATTAAATCGCGGGAAAAAATCTTATTTGAACGAGATTGATTGCTTTGCTATACTCTAGCGACACAGTTACGAGCTCATTTATTTTTGTCAGAAGTAAACAAAACATACTTTTCATTTCTTTCAGTTTTTGACTGTTATATTCATTCAAGCAGACTGTTTCACCTTGAAACGTAGCGTTCATTTATTCTTGATCAGTATAAGTGAATACTTCTGACAGGGTCTACGGAAGCAAAAAAAATCTGTGAAAATTATAAATATTATTAATAATTATTAAATGTCTATAATTTAATTCAATACTATTAACTAAAAAACATTTTGACTGCACATATGGGGTACTCAGCATTGAAAGATATTATTATAGATATTAGTTATAGATATAACTAATAAAAAATCTGTGAAAATTATTTTCTTAATAATTATTAAATGTCTATGACTTTGTTTAATAATATTAGCTTAATAAAGTGAACATTTTGACTGCTAATCTATATAAGGTATTCCATCTTAAATTGTGTTATTTATTTATTAATGAACGATATATGTATGTATACATACTTCACACAGTGACTTATAAATCTAATTTAATGTCTTTTCAAATATTTATTATGAAGACTATATAATTTAAGGAATCTATGTGGTGCCGAATATTTGACAAGTATGTTTACTTTATTTAAGGAGACATAAAAAAAGTAACAGCCGTTTGATCAAACATGAGACTTAATTAATACAGTAGGATCTCGATTATCCGAATTATAATTGGTGATAGGATTACTCGCATTGTAACTATATTTCGCATAAAAATGATAATTTAATTTTAGAATGTAAGATTATCCATTATTGTGAAATTAGGTACACAATGTCACTAATGATTACTTCAGCCTGTAGCAGACATAGGATGATCAATTTTCTTCACGTCAGGTGTTCGGATAATCGATGTTCTACTGTACTTCAATCTTTTAAAGCATATGGTCAACTGTGTAATGCATTGTATGTGTTTCTAAACTTCAATTTATTCAGTTAAATCAGTGATGGCCACCGGAGCTGCGGCCTTCCCCCACTCTTGGTCCATTCCCCTCAAATGGGATGTGATCTGCGATGACGATGGTCTGAGGGGGAATGTGTAACGAACTGGAGGAAAATGAAACGAGGGGAATGGACCTAGAGTGGGGGAAGGCCGCAACTTTGGTGGCCATCACTGATATAAGCAAAACAAGTTTGTAAGGCACATGTATGAGCCCTTTATTTCGAGTTCGATGTAAGTCACTTTTTTACTATTTCGAGATACTTAAGATTTTGCATTTTAATCTTCCTAAAAATATTATTGCTAACTTTAAAGAAAATTATGTTATATTTACTGTCTCGAGCACTTATATTTAGTAGAGTAGTGAAAGGCCGCAGCTTCAGTGGCCACCACTGTTGTACAGTATAAACGTTCGTAATTTTTTTGGAAAAATAACATTCCTGAAATTCAGGATCCGCCTCAGAAAAATATCTTGCGGTTGCCAGGACTTTGTATTAAAACATTCTCGGAGTGTGAAGAATTAAGATTGTCGGGTTGTGCTCGTTGAATCGATTCAATCAGAGCTGCGATTCTCGGAAATCCTTCGCGGCACAATATAAGGGACTAAAACCGGAGGCGCCAGAAATACGCGCCCAATTAATCCGATTCGTAACATATGAAAAATTCGAAACGCGCGAAAAGTGAGTTTCCCACGAAGGCCGGAAATGCGGAAGTTTGACGCGCTGCCAATAAATAAAATAGCTCGATAGAGGAACTGTGTGCCGGTTCGCGGCTATTTCATTCAAATAGTTCGGTTTAAAATAGCGGGTCCGTGGAATATGGCGTTTGTCAACTTTCAGGCACGTGGTTGACTCATATAATGTTCCCGTAGGTGACCGTGCCAAATATTTTCTCTTCCGTGCCGTTGCTCTATATTGTCTGACAAATCGTCGGAAGTTTATTTTGATCTTCCACCACTCTCCTGACAAATTGCGATCATAAATTTGAGTATACGGACGTTGTATTTCAAATACTTTATGTCACTCATAAATGTAGTTTTCTGTATAAAAGACGAATATTTTGTGTACGTGATAATATTGAATAAGAAATAATTTATGAACCAATAATTTATAATAATAATTTGACTACTTTCGATACCACAGGGAAAGCTGACATACCTGGTCAGACACGCTATAATACCGTGTTTTAAACGTAAGTCACGCAGGAGAAAGAGATTTAAGTATCTGACCGTATAGTTGTTATTTTATGTTACTATTAGAATATTAAGTTCATCTCAAATTGTATCAGAGCTAGTCGTTATTGAACACGATGAGTGCAACAGTGGAAACAGCAATACCTGATTAGACACGATATAATTTACTATTTTTTATATAAATCGTAAACAAAAGAAAAATCTGAGTACTCAATCGTGTTCTTCTGTCCTTACATTATTGTTTCAGTATGAAGTTTGCTCAGAATTTTGTGATAATCAATAATTAATTAATTAAATTAAATTTGCGGAACCGGTTACCAGTGACCTCCACGGCATTCAGCGTGTTAATGGAATTTTGCAATTAATGCGTTAATCCAATCGCTAATTACGTATTCATAATCGTGGTGAACATTTTGAAAATCTTCTATAACATACTGCGAGTATTAATATTAAAATATTCAAATTATAATCATTGCGTTCATTTCGGAGCAGCTCTGCCAGGATTTTCAAATGCGCACAAATTGGAAACGGTTTACCTTAGGGTATATGTTTATTAGAACTTTTTTGCTTAGAATTACGTATAGAATGCATGAATAAGCTAAACGCATTTCATAACGGGACACCTTACATGATATGTTTCATTGTAAATTGTTATCTGTTTTCTTTTTTTGTCAACAAAAATTATTTTGAAGCAGCATAATTTCAATTTTGATTTCTGCACCAAATTAGTATTAGAACATTACTTTATTCTATACTTCATAATTTTGTCACAATTTTTCAACGAAGCATTTATGGATATATGTTTATATATCCATAATCATGCCACAGTTTGGCCAGATAAATCTGAGACACCGTGAATACGTCTGACAAATTTCTTCGACTAGTACTTTCGACAGTAGCAAAGTCAGTCCTTTCGGTAAATATATGCACTAATGATGTTATAATTCCTATTGTAACTTCTGTAGGACACAATAAAATGGCAACTTTCTTAATAAAATGGTACCTTTTACTTATACATCTAGACAGTTTGACGTCTCTAACATAGCTGACTATATTTGTTTATTAAAAATGAATATCTGAAACGTTCATGGCCAACTTACATCCTGTAGAACAATACATTTGATAATTAATATGCTATCGCATATCAGTTTCTTCCTACACTTCAATAATCAGAATTAAATTTATTTTGTCTTTTTTCCGTTTCCAAACTCATGTAAAAAGTTCGAAACACAATATGCTATACATACAGTATGCCAAAAGTACTCCATCCACAGAAAGTATTTAGATTTGAAATATTCTACACTCAAAGGCAAAAGACTTATTAATTACATATTAATAAGATTTCAGAAATATGAAGAGGAAGTTGGAACACATTATGAGGAACTGTATATTAACACGTTGACTGCCACGTTGTGACGGCTGAAAACGATACACCTGTCTAGACTTAGATAGACCATGAGATTAATCTCAAATTAATCAATGCTATTTTTAATCAATGATGTTAGTAACTCTTTATAGCTTTTTACTGGTTCTGTTACACCTTTTAAGATATTTTTACTAATACTATTCGTAGTCAGATAAATAACAACTGAATTTAAGCGTCACCCACATATGGTTGACATGGCAGTCAAAGTGTTAAATCATCATCATAGTCCATCAGTTTTATTTATTACAACCTCCTGAGCCTTGTGTGTGCAATGCATGAAACCCTGTGAGCCCTGAAGATTTCAGGAAAAAGCGTACACCGTGTGCTGAAATTTTCCGCGGTGGAACAACGTGTTAAACTGAATCTTTCATTATAATAATGTGTGTGATGTCGATTGTTCAGTTATTGTAGTGCTCTAAAATTACAGAATTTGTAACGAAGTATATGTATTTCAATAAAATGAGCTGAAGTGATAATTCATCCGAATACGTACGATTATCGCGTACAGTAAACAGCTGTGTTTGATCCAGTACGGTGACCCGTAGCACATGGTGAACGATTTTTTGGAACGCAATCATGCGTTCATCGTGTTAAAAGAGTTAACAATAACGTTTTACGAAAGTATTTAAGACCATGCCTTCACTAAGATATGTTTATTCAAAATTATTTATATTCCCTATCGAATCGCAAGCTGGTATCTTTTCGTTTGGCGACACCCTATACGTATATAAAAATTTGTAGACAAAGACACAGCTACGGTTTCATGCTTTTAACCGTCTTTTATTTTTCAAAGTGAAACCGTGAAAACCATGAAATGTCCCAACGTGAAACAAAGGAAGGATACAGTTCTAAAGGAAACGATTTTTCTGCCCCTGAGTGGTATTGGTTTCGTTTCATTATAAGAGAAGTTACAAAAAAAATTACTGGTTTGTTCTGTGGCATTCTGCAGTATGACCTGCAGTAGTCTACAGGTTTTGCAATAATAATTACAAAAACAAAAAGTTTATCAACATAACAATACAGAATTATTAATAAATAATGCACATATGCAATTTTTATTAGATTGATAATGTTATACATAGAAGTACATTTTGAAATGAAATCGCAAATATTTGGTTCAATACGATAAATTCTATAATTATAATTATATATTTTCATTTAATATTGTAAGTATATAAATATTTTTATTTCTGTACTGGAAATTAGCTTTTCTCTGAATTTTTGCACATTTGAGTATCATTTTGAGATGCTGAAAATCTTGTTGGTGATATTTTGTACTAAAGTCTAAAATAAACATAATATAACAGTAGCTCTTAATTATAAATATTTTTAATCGAACTTCTAAATTTATGGATTACTTTTAAGTATATACTTGTTATTTCAACAACTTGAACGTTAATTATTTGTATTCTTTAATTTGAGTTTAAAATCATGTCAATACTAAACTGCTGATAATACGAAGCAAACCTTAATAAATATTTTTAAGACAATTTAATGCTACAGCATAAGCATAAGGCGACAATATTCATATAATTTGTTTGTAGAACAATATTTACTATTCTAAATCGTTCAAAAATGAGGAAAGTAGCTGTTGATATCTACAAGATCGTTTACTATTACTGAATCACTTTAAAATGTGCACCAATCTTGTTTTTACAAAACTGTTTATTTCATCTTAATGAATATTTACGATAAAACCTGTACAACATGAATACATGTTTCTATAAAATTTTGTTCTTATTTATAGTCCGTAGATCATGCTGGTACAAATCATGTTGCCTAATTTAGACACGGGACAGTTAAAATTTTGTTATGTAACAACGCAAATAAAAACACTTTCAACGTGTAATAATGTCTGGAAAGAATGACTTGGCTAACAGTTGTAATTATTGTATAACTTCTGTTTTGTTTGTCGAAGACAATAATAGCAGACGAAGTAAATGAAACCAGCCACTTCCAATAATCTTAACCAATATACACTCTGACCTGAGGAACAAGGACTAGTAATAACTATAAATAGACTAGTCAGTGGCAGTACAATGGTACAATGTTAGAATAGAATGTTACATAGTGTAAAACAAACGAAATAAGATTTCAAAATATACTTACGTAAAGATAGAGTGCAAAGTGTAGTTTCCAAAAATTAAGCAAAAAAAATTACCTTAAGAGACCTAGTTTTGTTGTCTTCACAGTAATATTTACGGTACATACACTAATTAGACCTTCCGAGATCATTTCTTTGTCTACAGTATAAATTATCTAATAAATCTATTCTATAAGAATATTCTAATTAATCTATGATTGAAAGAAAATTACAAAAAGGCGTAGTATGATGCATCGAAAATTGAAGATCACATTAAAAAACAAGTAATGACCTTGATCGACCTAACCCGGATGTTTCTACGATACTATTGTAGTGACGGAGAAGTTAAGCACCTGATGGTCACTATCTCTCCTGAACTTTGTGAAGTGTTCTTTATTTTGCGTCTTAACACTTTGACTGCCATGTTGCCAATTTACGGATTATATCTAAATTCAGTTGTTGTTTATCTGAACATGAATACTGTTAGTAAAATATTTACGAAAATCTAATAGAACTAGCAAGAATCATATATAATTACTAACATTATTGACCCTTTGAACTCCCTTGTGGAGTGTGACTCGACGTCGATTTTATTCACAGGTACTCTTATGTCAAGTCACACTCGACATTTTTAAATTGTCAGTTTAAATATGTATTATATTTCGCAATATTTTTCTTTACCTAGGTAAGCAATGTTACGTGTATATGTCCCTTTTTTGTAACAAAAAAAGTCCTTGTAGTGTTCAGGTACATGATTGTTTGTATCTAATTTGTTCCTATCAACCAACTGTCTTTTGAACTAGATTTCAAATAAAACACTTAACATAATAGGCAGTTATTGAAAAGAAAATTAAAAAAAAATTAGGAATTTAATGTGTTAATTAAAAGGAGTATTATTTCACATTACTTTCATGTTGTATAGAAGTCTAGAAGGTCATGCCGTTTTCAGCGTACACACTATGGCAGTCAACGTGTTAAGAAGCGACGTTTGTTATTTTTCAGGTTGATTAGAATTTTCAAAATGACAAGGGCTGACAAAATAATATTCCACATGGCTTCCTTTTTAGTGTGACCTAGTAAATGACAAGTGACCTTCAAGTGGCTACTTTCGGTATCTGTGTTATAGTTGTGCTTAGACATTGAAACTCGTAATAAAGATGAAATATCGATATTTTATAGTATTGATATGTTATTTGAATTTAAATTTGAATCAATATATTCAATTCTACATAAAAAAACAAATCGAATTGCAGAAGAAAATTCTTTGCTTTGTAAACTGATTATGTTGAAATGAACGCGTATACACATAGGCATAAGCGGCGAAAAGAACATCAGATCAACTTTTATAACCAATTGTAAGACTGATTAATTTTATAGAACCGAATTAAATATTTGTATTACATTAAGTTATAGCACTGATGGCCACGGGAGCTCTGGCCCTCCCCCACTCTACGTCCATTTCCCCCGTTTCAGTTCCCTCCTCGTTCCCCCTCGGTCCAATGTCGTACCAGATCACAGCCTATGTAAGGGGAATGAACCTAGAGTGGGAGAAGGCCGGAGCACTCGTGGCTATCACTGATTGTTAATTACAGAATAAAAAAACTACATCTAGATTAAATAGATTTAAATCAAATGAATTTACTAAGTGTTCAGATGCGTTTCAATCCAGTTTTGTGAACATTAGCTTCTATTATCCGAACGATGAATCGTTGAGCAGGTAGGATATAGTAAACTTTTATTATCTGAGTATAAACATAGTTTTACTGTATTTTAAATTACTTCCTACTCTGTTGTATTAGGTTGGTGCATTTGAAATGTTGTTTTTCCGAAGATAAAGTATAAATTAGTTTTTGTGGCTATGAATAACCGAAATTTCAAGTAATCTCTCTTTGCAAATATAAACTTAGTAATAATGCAGTGAAAACTGTTGAAAAAATTAATTCAGCACTTGGAAAAGATTATGTGAATGTAAGAAATATAAAAAAAATAAAAACCAAGGAAATACATTTAAAATTAAAGGTAAAACAGCTTACATTGATGAACAAATTAAAACCAATCTTACTGCATGACAACACATGGCCTCATGTGTCAAAAATGACAATACAAAAACTTATTGAATTATAATACAAAATTTTGCCACATCCCCCCTATTCCCCAGATCTTTCACCTACAGATTAGAACTTTTTCGAACATCTAGACCCGAGGTGGCCATCCGGAGCAGGGCCAGACTCTGTCTACCCCCCACTCTGCGTCCATTCCCCTCACGTAGGTGCTGGTCTAATTGTAAGCATGACTTCGAAAACGTTGACAATTATCGGTAGGTACGATTTCTCAAAAAACAGTCACATAATATGAATAATTATTTTTTATATATGACATCATTTTTATCCAGAGATTACATCTCTACTTTGATATATATCATTTATCATATAGACACTCAGTGAACATCATAAACACTCACTTATTCGGATCTGTTTGATAATGAAAAAATTAATTACAATGCTGTCTATTTTTAAGAAAATTCGGAATATCTGACTCAAATTCACTTATAGCAATGCGCAATGCACTTGATAAGTTGATATCTATTAATCTAGTGCGCTTATTAGTCATTCGGATTTTCTTGAAAAAAATACTATTGTAATTAATTTTTTTATTATCAAATATCGGGATACGTGAGTGTATATGATGTCTACTGAGTTTGTATATGACAAATAATATGTATCAGAGTAGAGATGTAATCTCTGAATAAAACCGACGTTGTACCCAGACCACAGTCCACTTGTGTGAGGGAAGTGGACGCAGAGTGGGGGTAGGCCGCAGCCAGCCCTCGATCCGGGTGGTTATCTCTGATCTAGATGATTTTTTAAAGAATAAATTGTTTCGAAATTCAGATGTAAAAACTGCATTCAGAGTATTTTTAACTTCTAGAACTGTTGATTTCTAGAATAATGGAATACTAAAATTAGTTCAGCGTCGGGTAAAGTGTATAGAATCATATGGAAGTTATTTCGATTAAATATATCATATTTTGAAAAAGCTACATGTCTTTAACTTTCTACTTCAGAAAGCGACATTTCATATGCACCAACCTAATATTTAATTCCGTACATCTAATACAGAGGCGGTTATCCATCAAAATGGCACCACATGTCTTCCATTTCACTGTGATTAAGTAAATTAAAAGTGACCTTGAAGTGCCTACTTTCGTCGTTTGTGTTACAGTATCCTACAGCATGTAAATACATGATTAAATTCCGGGGGAAAAGGAACAGAATTTTATCGTTCGGTTGCCCCAATTTCATTTTTCACTTTCAGGTTTTAAGTTGACGAAAATTTCCCTTGAAAGCGTTTCGTTCACCACGGGGGTGGAGGTACGGATTTTACGAGCAACTGCAACGGGGACAGGAAGTGCAGATAAACGTTTGAGCCTCTTCAGCTTTATGCTTGGTTACGTGGTTAAAGTTTCTATGTACACATGGCCATGCGTTATATGCGTTTTATGCGTTTTCGAGGGGATTCTAAATAAAGCAGCAGGAATTCGTATAGCGGGTTAGCCTGTCCCTTCATAAAAGACGAACGAACGGCACGTTCTCGGTGTGTACGAGCACGTCTTGATCCGTGGAGGAAATTACTTCATCGTCATTAGAGGTTCATTGCATCGGGGAAAAGCCTTAACGTTACACCGGCGAACGTTTTAAGGAAATTGCGTGAATATCCGAGCCATACTTGCTTCATTTCACGTGCGATCGAACATTGGAAAACTGTCGTGTTTTAATTCTGCTAGAACCAATTTTTGCGTCGCAGCTGGTACTGTTGAAGAATTTGGCAAATTTACGAGTTATGATTTCGATAAACGGTTTACTATCGGTAACTTTTCTACGAATTAAACTCTATTTTATTGTTACTGGTTCCCTTTGTATTATATGTATTTTTTCCAGTGTTTTAATTATAGGATTAACAATTACTGTCAACATAAAATAAGTAAGTATATGTTAGTGTTTTGCGTGAATACTATTGCGAAACAAAATATATACTGTTACTATTAATAAACAATTATTATTATTATTAAAGCATTATTTTATTATGATTACAGTTTTGATTATTGTTATACGTTGTTGCATACTCAGAATCGTCAGGTCTTCATTCTGCGAAAACCGATTTTTGCGTCTCAGTTGGCACTGTAGAAAAATTTGACAAATTTACAATTAATTGGTTATATGTTCCAAAAACGTTTTGGTATCGGTAGCTATTTTACAGAATAAATTTTACTTTATTATGATTAGAGTTTTGATTATGGTTGTATGTTGTTATATGCGGTTAATTGCATACTGGGAATCGACATGTTTTCTTTCTGCGAAAACCAATTTTTGTAGAATTTCCGGTTACCAGCTACACTTTTCAGAAATTCATGGATTATAGTTTAGATAAGCTGTTTTGTTAGTGTTATGTATTTTACAGATTATACTTTTCTTTATTATGATCAGAGTTTTGGTTGTTGTTATACACAAGGTGTCTCAGGTCAGGTAGTACAACTGGACTCAGGTGATTCTATAAGCAAAAGTAAGTCGAAAAAAAGGAATAAACTTTTTTCGTTTGTGGTTTCGTTCTTGAGAAAATTGGGTTTAAAAATTCGCTAACAAGGGAACACTGCAAATGCTGACTCGCGGATTGGAATGAAACTTTGTGAGTTTATAGAGTGATCCAAGACCAAAATAACGGTATGTTTTATTCGTGCCCAATCGCTCTTTAAGGGTGTGAAAACTAACTCCAAAGTCAAAAAGGTACTCCCACTTTTTCGCGTATAACTCTTAAAGTACAAGAGATAGGAAAAAATGTTTCAAACAAAAGTTTAATGGTACAATAAGCGATATAAACTTGTGTTATCATAATTTTGAACAAAGGTAAAATTTTTTGTTTTAAGAAAAAGAAAATAATCTCTTTAAATTGTTCAAATGTGTTACAAATTTGTTACAATGTTGACACTCGTCCGTAAACGGAAGTCGCCGACGCTTCGTTGGACATCCGTGCCGAGCGTTCAGCTGAGTGTACGTGTACTCGGCGAGTTTTTAAACCCAATTTTCTGGAAAACGATACGTGAAACGAAAAAATTTATTCCTTCTTTTTGACTTATTTTTGCTTATAGAATCACCAACTGTCCGGTTGTACTACCTAAGTTGAGACATCCTGTACAGTACACGTTTAATTGCATACTGGAATCGACATGGTTTCTTTCTGCGAAAACCAATTTTTGCGGAATTTCTGGTTTCCTGTTAAACACTTTTCAGAAATTCATGGGTTACAGTTTAAATAAATTGTTTTGTTATTGGTACCTATCTCACAGATTATATTTTAGTTTTAGTATGTTTATAATTTTTAATATAGTTTTAGTTGTTCATATACATTGTATATGACCAGTTGTACACTAACAAGCTGGCATTTTAATTTTCCAAAAATTCAGCTCACACTGTTAAACACATTCTAGAAATGTATGCTTTATAGTTTAAACAAGTCGCTTTATTATCGATATCTGTCTTGTAGGTTATTTTTTGCTTTATTGTGATTATCGTTTTTAATGCAGTATTGGTTATTGTTATTTACATTTTGTAATTTGTGCAAAATCTCTATAAAGAAAAACAAAACTTTTTATAAATCATTTCGTTATTGGTACTCAACCCTTAGGTTATATTTTATTTTTATTATGATCGTAGCTTTTTATGGACTTTCGAAACTTCTTGTTTGTCTTTTACAGGAAGCAATTTTTGCCAACTTTTAGTGCAAAGTAGTAAACACTTATCAATGTGGTGTATATTATAGTTTAAACAAATCGTTTCACTATTGATATCTTTCCAAACGTAAGTTTTATTTGAAATATAATTTCAATTTATAGTGCAGTTACTATTGTTGTTATGTGATCAACACTGTGTTTGAGAAATGTACAACAAAAAAATGATTACTAACACCATCAGTCATTTAATGAAATTTTTCTGTTGCCGCGTTTGAAAAGAACGTTCGAAAATAATTCCTTTAACTGTGCTTTGGTCTCCAACAATCGTCGTCATAAAAACTTAGGACTCATTATGCAAACTATTATAGTATAAATGTTCTGCTTATTAAAAGTTATTTCACTATACTTACGAACATAATTTTGTAGATAGAGAAAATAGATAATAGACACAAATTTCTTAAAAAGCTTTAATTGAAGATATTTGTTTTGAAAGATCGATGATTTTTATCACAAAAACAGGTAGAAACTAGAAATGGATTTCTAAAAATGCATAATTTATAAAATAAATAAATAAAATATATAATTTGTGCATAATTTATTCAACATATTCATTTAAATAATCAAAAGATACAGAAATGTCATAATAGGTACATATATTATACATGTAACTTCATAGAGTTAGTTTTTAATTAAATTTCATAAGCCACTCATATTGAATTATACGTATATTTCGTTTTATTATTAACATTTTCAATGAATGTTAATTTTCACACTCTTCTTATGTTAATCATAAACACTTATCTTACTTCTCTAATTCTGAAATCAGTATTTTAATCAAGCTCTTTGCGAAATTACATGTATATATATCTATATCAAATGTGGTATTCGAATAATTAAAAAAATTTAATACAAAACTTTTAAATAATGTGTAACGTATATTGTGCAAAATATTAATTCACTTTAACGAGAAATGAACGAAGTGAGAAGATGCAAAATGTACAGAACATATAATTTGAATTAACTACTCAACAGTTTGACATAGACAATTCAGAATAATAATTGGTTTCATTTCATTCACGTGATGAAATGAAAAAAGAATTATTGGTCTGAATGAAGGACATAGAATCAATTATCATATCATTTGAAGTTGTACATGCAGTATTTTCCTCTACTGCTCAGTCACTACACTGAAAATAAATTTTCCACTCTGGAATTTTGATAAAACATGTTATTGTTTATTCTTTATTAAAAAAGAGAATTATACTATTGGCTTTATGATTAGTATTTCTTGAATATAATATAACACTATATTTCATTGCATTATGAATAACAAAACTGTACTCCTGCTTCAGAAGTTACTATACGAAGAATAAACATTAAAATACATAACAACGAAATCAGTTTTTGGTAAATATTCACAAAAAGGGAGCCAACTCCGATTTCGATGATTTTTTAATATGTTGTCAAGGTCATCGCCCTGAGTAGTGTTGTGAAGGTTTTAGTTCGCGGTCGCCGTTTATTAAAAAGTTATTAACAAAAAAAGTTTAGACAAGAATACCCAACAAAAACCCAACCCAACCCACCCTTTTTGTGAATATTTACCTAATTTTGTTTTAAAGACTTATTCCATTCTTTAATGGATTAGCTTATGTTCGAATGGTTGATGATTAACGGAACACAAATTGGTGGAAATGGAGTTATTATGGAAATCGATGAAGCAAAATTTGTGCGTCGAAAGTGTAATCGTGGACGACTTATCACGGGTCAATGGCTCTTCGGTGGTATATTACGAGATACAGTGTTACACACTGGGAACCTCTAATGTTTATGTTGGTTTAAATTTGAATGTTTGGTTGACTTGAACTTTTTACATTAATTATCGTTACTATAGGTGACAGCAGATTAATTGACAACCGAACTGACAGCTGGCCAGATCTGTTTAAGAGTTAATTTAACCGGTAATTGAAGTTTATGGTGAAATGACAATCTGAAGCGAATGACCCTTTTTTGGGGTGGGGTCCACTCCAAAATCAACTACCAGTAATTTTTGGGATAGAATTTTGAAAATTTATACTCACGTGTTTTGTTTACGCTCACTTGAATGATACGAAAATTTTGTTTAACAATTTCGCAAAAAATAATCAGATTAAAAATTCCATATCCTTATTCATTCAGTATTTCCTAAAAAATACATACTCAAAAATTCAGCTGAATAATTTTATTTTTGTGGTAGTTATTGAGTTTTGTTCTGCAAAATGCACGAGGAGCGATTTAATAAAATTCTACAGTTATGAATTTATTTTTATTGATTTATTGATTTTGTTGTTTACAGCTCTAATGTGTCTTTATACTGTTGGTAGCTTAAGGATATTCTAATAAATGATAATTTTTATATTTTACAAATTAAAAATGTTTCTTTAACATTTCTGCAAGTGTCTACAATGATTTACCAGATAAAATGACGAGTGTGGTAATGTTAGCACAGAATCTCCTCTCTGACTCACTGCACAATCAGTTTAACATACAGTTTCATAAACATGTGAGATAATGTAATAGCACGCTTTGTGAGTGTGTTTCAATTTAGATCCAACTCAAATCTATCTTGCAACTAGCATGAACCTATTCAGTCTAGAACTAATTGACGCCATGTAGACTTAATACTTCGTAGTAAAATTGTATTTTGCTTCATAAGTTTAACCCTTTGACTGCTGACTACTTGGAAACGAGACGAACGTTGCGTGCGGACGAGCTGCAGTAGTACACAGTTTTAACTTAAATGGAAATTCATTTTGTTGTTTCACATATTCTGTATGTAACAAAATTTGTATAAGTCACCATGACGGTGAATTTAAAGTGAACATAGTCTGTAGTATTCCTATTTTATGAAAAATATTGTGTTTATTATATGTAAATGTCCACAATAGTATAACATGAAAACGTAAGATTGTTTAAAGAAAATGAACAAACAATTGAAATGCAGGAAAATAGAACAACTTTTTATAAGTTAATATAATGTTAAATTCAAGATCAACATATGTATGTATGTGTAATGGAGGGCTCCAAATGTATGAACAATCTTAAATTTGTATATATAATATTTCTAGTAACATAATACAAAATTCAGAAAAAAGAAGCATTTTTTATCAAGTATGGTAATATTAAATTTTAGGTAAACATTTAATGCAGTGTTCCTTTTGATTAAACGTACTAATTGTGTATGTGTATAATAAAATGTTAAAACATAATTTTATTTAAAGACACTAAGAAACTTTGAAGGGTATACCTACAAGGAATTAATGTAAACAGGTACGTATATATATATATATATATATATATATATATATATATATATATATAATATATAACATTTAACATTTAAATATATATAACATTTAAATTTTGTATTCTTTTATATATATATATTTTAGTTCCTCTTATATATATATACATTTAAATTTTGTATTCTATTATATATATATATATTTAAGATAATACAGTTTAATTTATGAATAATATATTAGGGAATACGATTATGATTTTCTTAATTAAATCAGTATTCGCAGTTTTTAAAGGTTTCTGATTGTTTAAATGTCTTACACTTTTCATGTTCATGACACAGCATGCTAATATCAAATAATTATAGTACAATTCATAGCAAGTAAATATAATTTTGCAACTGCTGTAAATATTACACACGGATACTATAAAATGTTTAAAAATTATAATACTTAAAATTGTGTTACGCCTTACTATGACACTACGTATAATACGTTAATATTTTCAAAAAATGTAATAACTTAAAAATACTTGTTGTTTCGGAACTTGAAGTTTCAAAAGCACCTAATAAACGTGATAAGTAATACGATATTGAATCCCAGCTATCGATATCATTTTTAAAAGTAGGTTGCTCGTCTCGTCACGAAAAATACTCGAAAAACGGTCGAGTTCGAGAAGCGTGATAAAATTGAATTGTTGTTGACGCTTTATGGTTTATAAAGCAGATTATGGCACCTATGAAGTCTGCTAGAGGAAATAGTATTAAGGTCTGAGTTATCGTCCTATAAAACTGACTCTACGAAGTAACCTAACACGTCACAGGGTTTTAAATCTTCCCTGGAACAACACTCTCGAACTGCCATAATTGTTTTCTTTGTGCAATTTTGTGTATCTTTCTCCCTAATTATACCATATTTTCATAGTTCAATAAAATATCGCTAAATTCTTCAATGACGAATTTATTGAAGCTGGGACAGAATGATTTAAGTTATTCATTATAACTTTATAGTTATTAACCAAGAAAAGTATAAAATTCAGAATTTTAATCTTAATAATGTGTGTATATATTTCAGACCAAAAATAATTAAAAGAAAAATTGCAAAAAATGTCGAACAAAATGATCCCGAAGTATTTGTTAAATTGTTACATTAACACGTTGACTGTCACGCTTTATTAGCTGAAAATTGCAAACTTTCTAAATATTTATACAAAATAAATATAACTTCTAATTCTACTCGCTTTCATCAATAATATTAATAATTTCCATCATTTTTCACTGTTTCTGTTACATTTTATTAGACATCTTTATTACGTTATTTATGATCAAGTAAATAATAATTCAATGTATGTATCACCCACATATGGGTGACGTGGCAGTCAAAGTGTGAAGGTTTACAGAATACCATAATTGTATTAATATCGTACTCTGTATACCTTTTAGTTTGGATAACATTGTAGATTTGTAGCTTATTTTTCCATATCTGCAGCTTTTTTGTTTAGAACACCTCAGACACGCCATTTAATGTCAGTTTACCGATTGAGGATTACCGAAACTACTGTATTTTCTACAATTAAACAAAATTTATATGATAATACGATAATACCAAAGAGGTTTGGTAATGAGCTGAAGACAAAATCTTTATAAAATCAAGCATACAATCCTCTAACCGTGACAAAAATACTTTTAGAACCCTTATTCATTCATACAACTTAATGCAAACAAATTGAAAGAAAACTGCAAAGCGAATTTCATTCGGTCAGCCTAATATAACTATTACTAGACCACCCATCTGTTAGAAACTTCTTCCTCTATCAGCACATTTTGCCCGGTCCTGCATCACAGAGACAGTGTTAAAAACAATTTCCGAGAATGTAAAGAATAATGTAATTCACAGAGAAAAGAAAAAGTTTTAAGCAACCGCAGTCGAATGGTGGCGTCGCTGTAAACAATAATTCCGCGAATATGCGCGAATCAATTTGCGAGTATGTTTCCTTCTACGACCGACTAAACCAACCCAGACATCTCGAGATCCAACAGCCCCAATCCAGTTCGAGCCAGTCCGATCCAGCAAACGATCTTGTAGACCACCTGGATAACACGGCTCTGCCACGGTAATACTTCGATGGACTCGTCTTTGATGAACATCGAAATGCTAGCTACAATAAAAGTAGAAGAAAACGCTATACGGAGGCGAACGAACAGAAACAATGGAGCCACCGTGTGGTGACGAAAAGGATTCTGCAGCAGAAATAACGGGGACGCTCAAAATGATCGTGAATGAAAATTTCTAAAAATATACAGGGTGTCCCGTTTGAATAGTTTCACAAGGACATGATCGAAACTATCAGTGATATAGAAAAATACTTTCAGAGGAAAATTGAATGGTTCTAAGAGGGACGTAAGGTGATTTTAATGGATTCTGTATCAGTGGAGGTGTAACGGAGATGTAAAGGACATCTTTGTTTTTTTAAATGGAACTGTATATTTTGTTATACATTAATCAATGAAGCTCTTCATTCTATATGGAAAAGTATTAGGGTAGTTGTGTTGAACAACTGGTAGTTTTGGAAATGTTTTGACTTTAAGTTTGTAATACTCGTCGCTCCTAAAACACAAGGTATTTCTTTTTAATACAAGCATCAATTTTTGTAATAGGCTAATCAATGCAGTTCTTTCTTCTTTATTAAAAAGTATTAGAGTGGTTCTGACAAACAGCTGCTAGTATAGTAGATATTTTCATTTTAACGTTGCCACATAGCACTGGTATTTCAATACGGATAAAATTTTTTTTTTGAAATGCCATAAGATGTAGTAATACACTGGTGGCTACAGCTGTGTATTCGGAGTAAAAGAGTATTGGTGTATTTGTGTCGAAAAACTGCTAGTTTAGGAGAAATTTTAATTTAAATTTTGCTGCATCTGAAACCATGAGTAATTTTTTTCTCAAAACTGGAATTAAAATATTTGTTAAATAAATAGTTTTTTATAGAAAATAAATTTACTGCATCGATGAATGTATGTAAAGATACATAATTCCGTCTAAAAAACAAAGATGACATTTATATTTTTACCATTTCTCCGTTCATAAAAATTATTGACATATCATGTATCCTTTATAGTCGTTTGACTTTTGTCTGAAATGCTTTTCGATGACACTAACAGTTTCGAGTTTGTTTGCGTAGGAAGAATAAAACGGGACACCCTGTGCATACCGTCGCTTTTACTGAAAAATGTACATTATCTTTGCCATGTGTTTGTATCTATAAGCTGTTACTTGTAGAGATGATCTTTTTGCAATTTATGCATAAGTGTTGTACCTATACTAGCGTCTGTACAGTTCGTCACAAAAGTATCCGACTGTTAATTGTAATTGCAATATTCCATTTATTTCATTCTAATTTATTATATATTCAGCATTTGAAAAGGCCGTTTTGTAACTGCAATATTGTGTTCAATTTGTGGTATAACTATTTATTTATGAGCAGTTAACACCTTTATTTTATGTAATAACGCCAAGAATTACGATTAAATTTGCAAAATCAATGGTAAACAGACGTAAGGATGTAATAAAATAATAATAATAATAATTTTAATATAATAAATAATCGCTGAAGGTTATGGAGCAAAGTATTGAAATTTATTTTCTGTATTAATTTAAAGTATATTAACCCATTCATTGCCACGAGCCCCATTTGGGGAACCCGCGTATTTCAGATTATTAAATCTGTTGAAAGGTAACTCAAACTTATAAAATTACATAAAAATTTCCGAAAAAGAATTGGCAGCTAACGGGTTAATAGCCAAACAGTTTTGTGAGTCTTATTTCGCTATATACTTCTAAACTATTTGTTTCCTGTATAAATATTGATTTATGTTCAAATCGTTACATAATATTATAAAATAGATTAATAAATATTTTTTTTAAAATACGAATTTTTGATTACTTATTTTCCGAACTTATAATTTAAAACATACTATATTTGATAGAATAGTCCCTGAATACTTTTATCATTAACTGTATTTAATAAGTAAAATATTTACATACGTGAAAAAAGTCGTTTTGAGAATATGTTGAAACAAAAATTATAATTTTGAAGCGTTCTCAATGTAAACAGATTGTTCTCGAGGTTATGCTATTCTATCTACATACATAAATTAAGGCATACGAATAAGTAAAGTATATGTACAAAAACAACAATATATGTGTATTCTAAATATAATATGTATATTTGCATAAAAATCCGACATCAAATAATAAGTCACAAGATTTTGAAAAATGTTAAATAAAAATTGAAATACGTAGGAAAACATTTTTTATTTTGTTTTCTTCACTCCTCTTCTCTTCTTTGTGTTTTTTTATTATTATCGTATTTTTGCTTGGGTTAGAGTTATAATAGCACACTGCAGTGCTTTTCGCAGTAATGTTATCTGTTATATTGATTAATCATTTTTGTTTACACTCTTCTTCTATTCGGACATTATTGTTTTCTTCTCTTTAACGTCGAATTAACTACAATGGTTATTAGCGACGACAATATTTAGTTATAATACAGGTGTAAATAGTTTTGTTTCTTTGAGGAATTGGAGCAATTGACGTATTTTTGTATAGCTGGAAAAATTGTTTTAGGTTTTACCGTATATTGTTCTTTTGACGTAATGCCCTTGAACTTTTTATATGTAAATAGGAAAAGAATCTTACACTATAAAGTCCATCTACGGAGTGTGAAGATTTCTTAAATTTAAGTATATACAGTCACTTGTTTTGTATAGCATTAAATTTAATAGTATCATTAGTACTGTTAAATATCAAATTAGTTTATGTGTTCTGCGAGTAGAGTGGAACCTCGATTATCCGAACTCGGGTCAGCCAAAAATTAATCATCCTATATTAGCAACGAGCTAACATTATTTCTAATAATAATATATACTTAATTCTGCACCATTATATATCTTACATTTTAAAGTAAAATTATCATTTCTATGCGAAATCTAGTTACAGTGCGGGTTATTTTGTTATTAATTACAGTTTGCATAATCGTGGTCCTATTGTACATACCGTTGTATGTAAATGTTTATGGAGAGTAAAATCTGCAATCTTACATTGTAGAAGGAAAATTAAAATGAATTTTGTGCGATATAAGACTGAAAAGTAATTTAGAAGAAGGATTGTAAGTAATCCTTACATTTATTTATAAATATTTATAAACTTGAAAATGACACAAAATTTTTTAAAGTAGAGTTGGAAAATGTGTCACGAGCCTAGTAAAGAGCCTAAGTGAAGTTAAGAGCCAAGAAACTTCTGCATGCCATGAAAACCGAAAAAGAAAACTGCAACAGACAAACGTAAATAAGGGCAGTCAGATCGCTCGAAAATCAAGTATTTTTTGCAAATTAATTTCAAGGCGATGAAAGCAGGCCCAGACTTTTCCTTTTACACAATGTTCATTACTATTATGTAGAATAAAAAATATTTTTTTTGTGGATACATGTCTATTTTACAAATAGCGCTACACAAAGTTGATTATACAGTGCTTTAAAAAAAGTGTCTTTGGTTTTGCCCTGACATTAAGCTTAAAAAAACGTATAACGGTTTCCTTGGAATATATTCCTCCTAGAACCTGTAATTTTGGATTGAACCTCTGTAAAGAGAATTGACCCAAAATTATTGAAATGGCCACTAGAAGAAAGCAACTTTTACGATAAATGTCGATTTTCGGGCTGTACAGTCGGCAGTTTTACTTTATTTCTCGGAAATTAGAGCTCGTTCAGCTTAATTTCACATTAATGTTAATGTCCACTCTAGAAAGGAATATATTTTAAACATGCTGTAAAAATTTCAAGTCGATCCGAATCTCGGTTTTTTCGCAATTAGCGCAAAATGTTGAGAAAATAGAAGTATAAGAAAAACGCGTTTAGAGTCGCGTATGGGTGAAAACGAGTTCGTGCGCCGCTTGACCTTTTCGGTTGTCAAATCCGTAATTTTGCAAATTCTTACATTAACTAGGTAGCATTTTACTCAGGAAGGATGACATTTCCGAAAAATACATAAAAAGTCGATTTTTTAACTGCATACTCCCTTTAATGGCTTCTCTTACTTCTCAAGAAAAATGTGAATGTGAAATTGTACAGATTATAAACAACAGTCACAATAGTCTACGTACATCGTTAGAACATGGAATAATGATAATACCATATCGAAAACAGACGGAAAATAGAACACGATTTTAAAAGATCATGATGAAAGATATATACTAGCATAGATTTGAAACAAGGTGCTTTAAGCTTGCAACAAACGTAAAAAATACCTAAACAATATAATTTAAGCAGAAAGTATCAAACGAATCTTACGGAAAAATAATTATGATGATAGAGTAGCACGAATAAACATTTATTAGTGCGTAGAATAAAACTAGAAAATTAAAATTGTTAAAAAATATGTAAATAAAGATTTTTCTCGTTGGAAAAATGAAAATAAATTCAACATGCAAATCGAGGTGTTTAAAACAGCCACATAAATAATAATGCTAGATTTGAAGATAGCAAAAATATTTGAGAGAAAAGGTGCATTTATCAAGGGACCAATTTAAGGATATAAACAAAGGTTTTGTCATGAATTTAAAATAAAAAAATCTATGATTTGTGAGTGTTCAAACAGAAACAACGATTGTTAGGGTGTGGACTGTACATAAGTAGCTGTGAAAACTATTTTAAAATGAAGATTAGTTGATAATCATTACTCGGAGAAACTCGCTTGGAGTAATGAAATCATTCGAATTATAATTAGCCGTCATGTGTGGCACTCAATGGCGATTTAATTAAACCTGTTTGTTGTTTACACAGCTTTTAATTATTCGAAGTTTTATAATATCCTGATTCGAGTAGCCATTGGTACATTGTCATATACAGTACTATAAAAATCTTTCTATGAAGGAGTTATGGGTTTATTGTATTAAAAATATTTTGCTCCAAAAGTATTTTTAAAGGATACTAGTATAATTAATTTTTCATGCACTATAGAATAATTATGAATTACGTATTCACTAGAGTTGTTCGTATGGTAGATGGCATAGATATACTTTTTCTTTTCAATCGATCTTCCAGTAGGTAAAAGAATGTTCTGATGTTTTCAAATTTAATGATTTGACAATTTTAAAACCTTTGCAAAAGACTTATGAAATTTTATAGAATTAATTGGAGTATTTCATTTTATTATATCAGATAGTTTTATACAGTCTGTGTGTGAAAGCAACGACACAGAGGGATATCTAAAAATTCAGAAGTTCTCAAAATGATATCTACTTATCACCAGACGCAATATTTCACACGTTTCTTTTTTGAGACATTAATCATTTCCTTGCAGATATACTGTTGAATAACTGACCACGTGAAAGTTAACATAAATGTTGCTTAATGTTATAACGAGGAACAAGTATGTATGTAAGAAGATGATTTTAAACATTCACATTAATATCCTTCATTTACAATCTTTATCAAATACAGATTTTTTATTATATATTTTTATAAATGCTTCATAGAAAATGCTTATCAAATAAGTGCTTTTAGCTGCAATAACATTTATAAAAAATACCAGTATCTATGTGCAGTTTCATTTACAAATGCGGCGTCTTATACATATGTCCTATAAGATTTCTACAATACCGCATTAGTATGAAAAAAAACTTATGTTTAAAATTCTGGAATAATAGTAGTAAGATTTCATGTGACGTATCTTATAAAAACATGTTCAAAGTATTAACTCTTTGACTGCGGCTACTTGGAAACGAGGGGAATGCTGCATGCGGCCCGGCCGCAGTAGTACACAGTCAGCCATTGAACAGAACGCTCATGGGCGTCGACAGTACACGATGAGCGGCTATGTCAAGTGCCTATAGACGCTGTTAACAGTCAAAGGGTTAATATTTTACGTTTTTTTTTTGTAAATAGATAAATAAGTTTATTATTTCCTAGAACAAACTCGGTAAATTAATTTGTATATACTTTTTCAATTTTCAACAGAATTTCTGATTTTGTTTTAACATAAATTAGGAAACTATCAACAAAACATGGAGAAAGATGATATTAAACGAAACACAAAGCGTTTGATTCCTTGGTATTATTGCACTGCATCTAATGCATTCATCTATATTCTACGAATAAATTTTCATTCCACTGAAAACCTGAGTGTTAATGATGAATGAAAATACAGACGTCATTCATATGCGTCATCTAAAATGTAAACACTATTAAATTTACATTTTCCAACACGTTGAATCGTAAAACGTAAGAAGTGAAATATAAAAAATGAAAAATGTGCATCTATTAACACGTTGAATGCCTTGGGGGGTACCGGTGACCGGCACCTTTAATTTAATTTAATTAAATAATTATGGATTGTCACAAAATTCTGAGCAATCTTCATACTGAAACAATAATGTAGGGACAGAAGAACACGATTGAGTACTCAGATTTTTCTTTTGTTTACGATTTATATAAAAAACAGTAAACTATATCGTGTCTGATTAGGTATGGCTGTTTTCACTGTACCACTAAACGTGATAAGAATAATCAAAGTTTGTTTTTAACACAAATAACAGGCCAATGATCATAGTAATCAATATATTGTTATGTACCCGCTGATTATTTTTTAATCAAACATATATTATTAGTAAAAATAATTTCTCCCAAAAAAATTATAATTAATAACAAAAACAAATATCTTCCCTCTACTAAAATCATTCCATTATTTTTTAATCAAAGATGTGTACACTGTATGAAAGAACAGTCCAATAAAAATTGTATCGGATCGATATATTGGAATAAAAAAATATATTTAATTTCTACACATGGTTACATGTAAAGTAGTTGGAATAAAATGTTGTCTTGCATATTCTACGACCGCACGAAAATTGTGTCATGGTAACAGTAACATAAAATGACGAAAGTCGCGAATAAGAATTAGGCGTGAGGAGACTGAGAAGAATCGTATGTATATAAGAGTACTATTGTAACGTTTATTAAACTTACAAGTTACAGTTTGTCCGCACCGACATTTATATTTTATTTAACCCGCACTATATACATATATTACGATTACAAAAAGATATTAATAATATTGACTTCATAAATCACTTTTTCCTTATATTTTTCTATGCTAATAAAAAGGGACTTTACCCTATATGAATTTGAACTAATCTTACTTTTTCTACTTTTTTCAGGTGGTTCCTGAATTTACATTTTCATTACGAAAAAATGGACACTAAATCCTCTACAAAAGGGGTTTATAATTGAGTTTTAAAATGCCACCGCATAGTGACAAACGAATATAAAACAATGTGTTAATGTCTGAATTTGATAGTGTTTTAAATTAAAAATACAATACTATGTAGCATAATTTCATAAGCTTTGTGTATTTTTTAATGAATTTTATTATATTTTACAATTTAATAACTTTACATAGTCTCCACTTTTTGTATAATTTCTTCCCATCATTTAACCAAATTGTTGATGGCGCCCTCAGAAAATTATGCTGGTTTTTTATTAAAAACCACAGAGTTTCTACGATGTCCGCAGAAACTAGTTAAATGACCTAATATAATGTAGAAGTACATTCAGTCTACCTGTAAAAGGACTTTTATTAAATCTAAAAGATATTATGTCATCTGTTTCAGTTTATGTTCTACAAAGATATATGTAGTCATTGAATTACACAGTATCAATATAATATTGATCATAAAAATTGATCAATTTTATAGAAGTATTTATTCATATAAATTGGAAAATTATTATTTAAAAGACAAAACATTGTGTGGCACATAATACAAAAATATAAATGTTTCAAACTCTTTCATCTCCAACATTTTCAACTTTCTGGAAGAGCTGAGTGTAATTTACGGAACAAATATTTCAAATGCTATTTTAAGTAATAAACCCTGGAGGGCAGAAAACACAGTAATAAATAAAAAACGAGATCTTTGAAAATTAAATATTTTAGTTTCAATAGCACAAAGAATGAAATAAAAGTATTTTAGTTTTAATAGCACAAAGCATAAAATAAAAATATTGTAGTTCGATTTACTCATGTAAGCTCTGTAAATGAAATATTCTATTCTTGCATTATAAATGTTTCAAATATCTTCTGAAGGTGAAACTAAGATGAGACAAAAAATAAAATCATGATGCAACAAATCGTAAGGATCAACTAAACAAATTTATTTCTACTTCAATCACAGCAAAAGAATGGCCTTAGTAAAAGATTAAAAAGAAAATTGAAATATCTCAGAACGAAAAATATACGAATTACCTGACTTTCATAATCACCGGCACATTTAGCACACTGCATTATTCAAAATTTTTCAACTGGTTCCTCCGTGAAGGAGAACAAGTCTCCTTTTTCTACGTACTACATATATTCAGAATATTACAAACAAATTGAAAGTAAATAAGAATAAGAGAAATATTTCAAATGGTACTATTTCCACTTATATCACCATCCAAATTAAATACTATTAGGTTGATTAGAAAATGCACACAGTTACAGTCACAGAAAACCATTGGCAACATATAGGAGACTAAAATATAAATTATTTTGAATAATAACAACTCGATTTTTCATTTCAAAATCTAACCAAATTTTCCAATTAATCTAATACTATAAAATACTATCTTTGTAACTTATTGTAGCTGGTATACCGTTTTATTTTCATACTCAGATTCAGAGTAAGAAAGAAAGTAAGTTATTAACTATTTAACCCAATACACTCTATTGGCGATATTACAACGACATGCATTATTTTTACAAAAACTATAACATAGTCTGAAGTAGCAGAATAAAAGAATAAATTTTCAATGATAAGCATTTATAAAGTTTTGTTGGAAAAACATCACTTTTAATTTTCAAAGAGGCACCACAAAAATGTCTTTGAACAGTTAGTTGCCTATATTAAGCCTTTGATTGCGAACAACGCCTATACGTGTTTGACACCGCCATTCACTGTGTACTGTCGACGCCCATGGGCGTTCGGTGCAATGGCTCACTACTACCACTGGAGCTCGGCCGCACGCAGCGTTCGCCTCGCATCCAAGTAGCCTGCAGTCAAAGGGTTAAACAATTTTCGGAGTGCGAATGATTATAATCTATACTTTAGCCAGCTATGTTTTAAGTAAAAGAGCAGACAAGGATACGAATTTTTTGCACACAGTGTACATGATGAGGTGGATTTTTTACCTGTGTCCTTCCGCGAATATGTTAGGGGCATTTTTCGCAAGAGTAGCCGAGCATTGACCCAGTGTAGTGTTGTCAGCGTGTGCATGTATACTGGAATCATATCATAAATCCTGATATTTAGTTACACGGTGGTGCATTTAGGTTCTTTCAGACAGGTTGCATCGTAGACACATGAATATAAACTGTTATTTCTTATTATGTGAGAGTATTTTCAAGTTCTTTCGTGATGTAAACTGAGGTGTGCAAGTGAACAATCAAATGATTCGAACAGAGGAACCTCCAATAGTTAAATATTATTTGTACACGTAATATTATAAGAAAAGAAATTTGACGATACAAACTTCTGCAAGTTCTGAAAACTTTGTTGAAAATTGGGGATTAATTTTGGTGTAAGTTGCACTAAATTGTTTGTCAATTATTAGCAAACTGCGGATGTTTATGCAATTTTAAATTTTTACAAGGGAAGCGCATGACCGTCGGTACACCGATTTGGTGTAAAGCACAATTATAGGGAATGCCAAAAGTAATAATTTTGCAAATTCATACCGCGCACCTCTTCGAAATATGGGAGAAACATACGTTCAAAGCTTTTTCACTTTACTAACTGTTACTGACTTTGTCAGATCCGTGAAAAATGCGCATTAAATGACGTAAGGGAAATAAAAATTATAATAATTAAATGTAATATTGTAATACTTATAATGTAATAACCAAATGATTAAGAATACAGGTTTTAAACACCAAAAGATTAGTAAAACTGACGTTTAGGGGAGGCAGCGCCGATGATCTTGACCTTGACACATGTTATCAAGGACACCTTCTTCAGTAATGCTCAAGAGGTTTTAGCCGTCGCTCGTTATTCTTTACAAAGTTATTAATTATTAAATATAGAACATGAAAGGAGATCCATTTTGCAACAAAGTTGATACATGTCGCAACACTTGGTCATTACTGAATGAAAAACCCGCTCAAAACTTCAACACATGGCCCTGCACTCCCACGCCAAAAAAAATCCAAACCAACCTAACTCATTCTTGAATTAAATTCAGGATAGGATAGTTTGGGCTCCGTAGTGTCCTTATGGGGTTCTCGGAGCCCCCCTAACACGCCAGAGGATTCGTCACCGTGGAGGTTTTAGTGGATAAGAATTCCACACTACGGGGGGGGGGGGGGGGGGTCCAGGATGCCTTTTGAAGGTTTCCTCCACGTAAAAAAAAAGGGACGGAAGAGTTTGATTTATCCCAAAAACACATTAGGTTAGGTTAGGTTAGATTATTTCGGGGTGGGGTGTGGGCGCGCAGGGGGAGGTGCTCCCTAATCTGTCCTTGGGATAAATGAAACTATCCTATTCTAAATTTAATTCAAGAATGAGTTAGGTTGGGCTGGATTTTTTTTAGGAAGGGGGTGCAGCGGGAAGGGCTCCCGTCCCGTGATTTTTCATGGTTTCGACACCGTGTTAGCAAAAATACCAAGACGCATTGAGGCTTTCTTTGAAATAATGAGTTCTATGTATCCATTAGATCGTTCAAATACTGAGTAAAATTCTAATTCCGCATACTCGTCAACTATTTCTTATATCATAATCCTTTGTCCATTAATGATTTCCTGCTTCAAATGACTTTTCTTTGTTCATACATGTACTATTTCTACGTATATATTAGTCGTGTATGCCTTTCAATACTCAAAATAACTGCTACATTTTGCAAACTTTTTTTGTTAATAACTTTTTAATAAAAAACGAGCGACGGGTAAAAACTTCTGAAAGTTACTCAGGAGGATGACCTTGATAACATATGTCAAGGTCAAGGTCATCGGAACTGCCTCCCCTAAACGTCAGTTTTACCTTAAAAATATTTATCTGTTAGTAAGAATATTTCCATTAACTTTTTCAATGGCCCGAAAGCATTCTAAACAGAGTTCATGCCAATTGCCATAAAAGCATGTAAATATAATACTAGCACGTTAGATATTACAGTGACACTGTCATACCTAGTTAGACACAATATAATACTCTGCGTTAATTGGAAATCATGGAAAAACGAAATAATTAACAACTTGACCGTGTAGATCAGAGATGACTATCCGGAGCGACGCTTGGCTCCGCCCTACTACCGTTCTGCGTCCGTTCCCCTCACGTAAGAAGGACGTAAGGGTGTAATCTCTAGATAAAATTAATGTCATGTATAAAAAAAATTGTTCTTATTCCGTCAACGTCTCTTGAGAAGCCGTATTTACCGACAAGCACCGATGCTTTCGACGTCAGACTCAGACCGCAACTTACGTGAAGGGAATGAACGCAGAGTGGGGGTAGGTTGGAACCTTGCTCCGCATGGCCACCTCTGTTGTAGACATTAGTTTATATTTTAGTTACAGTATTAATGCCTCTGAAACTTTTTTAAAAAATAGTAGTTATTAATTGAATTATTAGGTTAAGGAGGGAAATGTCTGCGTAGAATGTATTACATATAATAATTTACAAGGTAATATACTATTTAGATAATAGAGTGTTCGGATACCATCAGGTCGTCCCATAAATAACGTCGGTTTTAAATGTGACTTCAAGCGTAAATAATTGAACAACTCCACACATTTTTAATTATCGATTCATTGAACATTAATTTTGGTATCCTCGTTCCACTACTTTAACTCCTGGCTCTTCAGCTTCGATTTTCAACAAATGTCTATATAGTTTTAAAGCGATTCATTTTAAGCCTATTACAACTGATTAGTATCATCGAATTGTTTGTCAACTAAAAAATTATCGAGCCACCTGAATAAGTAGTAACTGATACGTACATGTTTTCAGTTACGTAAACACCAACATGACATTTTTGCACAAAAAATTGCGCTTAATTTACAAAATTATTGGCTACAGGTCTTCGGTGCGATTGTCCAAATTTTTATTGAAACATTCAAAACAATACGTATGTATATATGACATTCCACGACGTGCACAAATCTTTATTAGATAAAATCGTATAATATATTCACACTTATTCAAAGTATGTTTTATAAGACTGGGAAGGACATTACACTTACGGGATGACCTGATAGAACGTTAAAATAATGGTGTTCAGATGTTAGAGGTTCTAATTCCTTCTAAATGTACCACGGCCAAATCCAAAGATCAATGTGTACCATGTGTCATTTGCTACTTCTAACGTTTACTTGAGTAGTAGCAAAAGGTGCCGTAAAACAACAATGTATTAAAATCAATACCATAGTTCATATTACTTCTTACACAAGAGAATGGTGCACTATGACACGAGTTTCTTAATATTAGTTAAACGGAAGCTATATTGGAACTAAAGTGTGAAGACATTGTTAGCAAGACTGTCAAGGACACATTCTTGGGGTACACATGTACAAGGTTGGGTTAGAAACAGAACCTCTATAAATCTGCTAGTTTTGAAGGTAGACAAAAATATTAAATGAGTGCAAAAATTCTATCGATTTTAGGTAATAGAGATATAACAACTGTTTTGGGTATTATTTATTTTCTATGTGTCCCTATATTGTAATTGAAAAATTCTTGATCTTTAGAGTCCATGAAGTAATAAATAACCCGCTTATCTTGCTATTATTCGTAAATGTTCAGCCATTTAAAAAGTTTTGCAATGTCCTAAGTAATTAAAAATCTGTTGAGTCGACGTCAGGAGAATATGGGGGTTGTTACTGAAGCTATTAGTAGGCAATGCAGAAGCCGACAGAACTTTTACACTCACCTAATATCTTAGAGAAGAACTGTATCAACAAGGGGACAAATATTGTGATATAAAGAATCCTCTGTCAGGTCACCCTGAAGGTCATCAATGTTTTTTGAATGCCACTATATAATTTTGACTTGATACCTTCATAAGCCGCGTCAAGACGAATTTAATGTCCTATAAGACCACAATCTTTATTTGATTTTGAACTTAAAAGGATATTTAGGTGTTCTGTTTTTGATATTTTACTAGTTTCACTGTGTAATCATGTTATGTGTCGTTCGAAGTTGAGACTTTAATTAAAAAATAATTGTTACTTCAATAAGTTTTTGGCTCACAATTGATGTACTAATTAATGTACAGTTTAATATCAATACGGATTTAATATAAAAATTACATAAATAATCACTAATTTGTTTGTACATTTAATTTGAACTCGAGCCATCTTAAATACAAAATGAATTTAACGAGATACGACCATTTAAGTGAATCAGTGACCGAAATGTTGAATATTTGGTGATATTTTATTGTTTTCCCCATTTTACAGTTTGAAATCCGCGCCCATTTGGCTCTGACCCGTTGGTTTACAGCAGTGATGGCCACCGGAGCTGCGAACTTCCCCCACTTTAGGTCCATTCCCCTCATGTAGACGGCGACCAGGGACGTCGATGGACTGAGGGGGAACGATGTGCGAACTGGAGGGAACTGAAACGAGGCGAATGGACCCAGAGTGGGGGAAGGCTGCAGCTCCGGTAGCCATTACTGGTTTACAGAGTTGGATGCTAGATTTTTCTAATTTTAAACGGTAGGAGGGCAAAAGAAGAGGTTGAAATAAGTAATACTTTTCTTGTATATTGAACTGTTACATTTATTTCATTGGTCCAGCTATATGGGCGCAATCGACATAGCTGCTGTGATAACTATGTGACTGAACACCGTTATCATGCTTTGTTCGTCAGATTTCAATCTCTATGATATAATTGCACGTATGGTTTTACATCATACGATAAGCATACACATTGATACATGCATATTCGTTTCTCCTTGGCCTTCGCATAATAGTACACGTTCGTTCGTCATTCTCGAAGGGTTTTCTATTCAAGAACATCTACCTTTTCCTAAACACATACGTATATTTTTCTTGTACAGGATGTCTCTTAATTAAGTAGTATAATCGATCAAGAATTTTTCTATATGAAGAAAAACAAAGTGCGAAACAAATTCTTTTATTTGATACTTCGTTTAAAAAGAATGATTCTGAACATTAAATACACGTACATTTGATTAAATTTCAGTAAGGGCATTATAATCATAGCTTCATACGCGACAACAGGAACAGTAGCTTTAACCATTAATAAATTAACAAACTAAATGACCAGAAACAAAAGATTTTGTTTTATTGTCTGTGGCTGACTATTTAACAACGATGATCAAATAATAGGAACGATTAACATTTAAATATGATCTGACAAACTTTTAAAATCAATTTTTTAAACATACAGCATCAAATACAAAATACTACTTCACAATTCTGATTGTTTTTTTCTCATGTAGAATCTTTTCCTGTTCGGTTGTATTGCTTATTGCAGGACACCCTGTAGTATTAGTATTAAATATTTATATAATCAAACATTAATGTCCTTTTTTGGTACATCAGCTTCTCACATAAAACTGTCCTATAAACAACGTCCACTTTTCATAAATGTAATTCTAAATACAATTTTAATGTATCGAACATTCTTTAAATATAATCAAGCCTGATCTATGATCCATGATTTAGTACAAATTTTCCCTTGCTTCAAAGGAAGTACGCTTCTCAATAATTTAATGAACTGCATGAAGTATAATTGACTTTTTTCAAAACTGAATTGGAGTTTTCATGAATATAATGTGAGGCAAAGTGGTAAGTGGACATCTTTGAAGGAACATTACAAATTCTCGAGAAACTTCTTTCTGTGATGATTAATATAGTTAACGAATATTTATTTGGTGCATTAACACTGTTTCGAATAACTCGAAGCCTTAAAATTTAAATAATTTTTCGACACTGTTTTCGGTTCCCGCATTCGATACACGTAATGATATCACATGCAGATTTTCTATACGTTCACGATGACTTCACGTCGTTACTTAACCACAGCGATTACAATTTTAAGTATGACAAAATTACTAACACATATGCATGATTATACGACATTCTACTATTCTGTAATACTATTCGGGAAACAGGGGCGCATAGTTTTTTAACGTTTGACACATCATTCCGTTTCTATTGGTCACACGGATCTCGCACGTTAGAAACAATTTTCTATTTTCGGTTCGAAGCAAATTTCTTAATTAATTAACGATGGTGTTACAGAGAAATGTTCTCTATTTGTTCTGCAGAACATTTCATTTATCTCACGTAACTCCGAGTTTCAGCAAATGAGATCATTACCCTTATATGCCTATTTCTTCTCTGCAAGAGTTCCATTTGAACGGTTAGACCAGTTATGAACACCGAAGCTGCGGCCTTCCCCCACTCTAGGTCTATTCCCCTCGTTTCTGTTTCCTGTATGAGGGGAATAATCCTGGAGAGAGGGAAGGCCGCAGCTCCCGTCGCCATCACTGGATTAGACCACTAGAACGTTTCATTTTCGTCTTATGGCAATACTTGTCCTGTTCTACGAAATATTACATCGACGGGAAAATTGTTGTATTCTTACACATATACATTATCCTTCTTATTTCATTCTGCGATTAATGGCGAATGTTCGATGTCCGTATCCCCATTGAAGCGTATTAAATTTTCACTGCATTATATAATTTGAAAACAGTTCGTTTCTGCTTCAGAGAATTCGTGAAGATTGGATCACTATATCTTCGCTCGTTTTACATGAATTCAAAGTGTCGAAATTGCTATTCAGTTATCAAACTACGTTGCTAGAAAATTGTTTAATTCGTCACACGTTTATAAACATTAAACGGGCCTGTTAGTAGCTACAAATGAACCCTGTGTTCCTCATTTAATTTTTATTTTCCGGTTTTTCGATCAACACCGTCCGTTTAAAGAGAGTATAGTAGTAAATAATTCGTCCTTAACTATCGATTAGGACAATTTTGGCTTAGTGAAATTCTACGATTGTATAAGATTTAACTACTATTACATTAATTATGATATTAAATTATTCCACAAATTTTATCGATTATATTGTCTATGCTTATCAGATTCTATGTATTTCATATTCACGATTAGAAAAGTGCGTTATGTCTGTTCGAAATTGATGTTCGATTCAATTTTTATACGATTTAATCACTAAATTTAGAAGTTATTTTATGTAAGTAATTTTAATGTTAGACTCAGATATTCTCAAAATTTCCGTGTTTTAAATACAATATTTAACGAATAGTACAAAAGAAGAAATGAAAAAACAGAAAACTGGCTCTTCTTGTACAGACCTCGATTATTTCAGACTTAAATAGTTTCTGATTAAACAGTTCGTTTTTTTACAGAAAAATCTGATAATTTACAAATGATAAAACAATGTTAACGGTTGACAAAATAAAAGAGAAACACTTATATCGAAACCGACGAAACTTGTGGCATGATTCAACGCATTCTCCAAACGCGGTTCAACGCCAAAGGAAGAAACGGTGAGCAAGGACGAACATCTTCACGGTCGAATAAAAAAATCGAACGAATACACAAACGCAACTGAGGCGTTCAAAACGAAATCTAACGATACAATTAATCGTCTCCGGTCTCTGGCTGGCTTCTATGTACAATTATAGAAAGCGCGGTGCTACGACTCAAAATATCTGTACAATCATAACAACAACAATAACAATAACAATAATAATACGGTAATACCTCGCTCGAAACAGAAGGAAAAGAAAGAAGTAGTCGATATCGCAATTTTCTCTGGATCCTTACGAATCTAATACTACTAAATATTAATAATTAACATACATGTACAATTTTCTTTATACAGGCTCAAACAACACGGATTCTTTCTTTTTCTTTCTCATAACATGCTTGTTACGCAACACTCGTGAAAAGAATTGTCTCTCACGACAGCCTTTCCGAAATAAACCACCGCACATGAACGCTTAATATCAACATTAAATATTTAGCTATACTTAATTATTTTTATTTATAAATATATGTATACGCAATATTTGTATATTAATGTATTGACAAAGGAGACAAAATCTACAGTAAAAAGAGCTTCACGAAATCATAATAGGCTCAAGAAATATACGAACTTGAATATAGTTGACGGATGGTCCGGATATCGCTAACTATAGTAGAGACAAGAAATATTGGTCGTTCAAGGCCACTGAATAGTTTCCATCTCACATCATTTAATACGTCGAGTGCTACAGTGAAAACTGTCATGTCTGGTCGGACAGACTATAACGTCCTGTTTTAAATATATATCAAGAAGGGAGAGAACCTTTTATTATTTAAATTCATAGGTGCTATCTTATATTATTATTACAATATTAGCATTGTCCAGAATTTGATAGGAACTGATAATTATTTAATTAAACAAAATTTAAGGTGCCGGTTACCGGTGACTACCACGACAGTCAACGTGTTAATTATGCAACTTTTTCATTACTATTACTATATGTTTTGAAACTGTTTAGATGGCGTACCATGTTAATAAACACGTGAAAAATTATAAATGTGGTAGTCGAGTCTACTATAATTTATAAGCGAAAAAGTGTCCTAGAACGGCCTATCGTATCTCGACTATAATTTGTCATTCGACTTGAATAACATAATGCCCGATCCATTCTTCTCCTTCGGTCGTGAAATCATGTTAGTTTCATCTTTTAACGGATTAAATATAATTATATATATAACGTTCCGAAAAAGTTTAAAATAGATGTTGAAAAAATTGGACAGAGTCTGCCATTGGTGATATTCTTTCTTCGATTTTCAAAAGTTTATCAAGTGAAATAAACACATAATTCCTGATTTTTAATATATATTGTTGTAGCACAAAACATAGAAATGATGTTTTAATACACATCTAAAAAAAAATTTACGATTAACTGCTTGTAAATAGAATTTTTAAGATAAGAGGAAGTCGACCGAAAGAAATAGAAAAGCAAATCGGCATTCTAATTTTTCACCACGAATTCGTTAGGCTTCCAGAGTACTAAGGAGAAATCTTACACAAAATACAATAATATCGTCGGAATGGTCCACGTATCACAAGTTAACTTTTGTTTTTATTTGTTAAATCCCTATCCGTCTAACGTTGGCATTTCGAATGTCTCGTAATCATCGACAAACTACAGAAGTGTAGTTTCTGTAGTTTGTCGATGTCGTAATCTCGTGGTTTTCATCGTCTTTGATGACGCTTCCTTATCGTTTATCGATACATTAGGTTTCTGCTACGACTTAGATTTTCTTCTCAACCGAGGCTTCATTCAAGCTCTTCCAGCAATTCACGTGGACTCTAATACTCCGCCGGCAAGTTTGGTTGCGTATAAATTTAGTGCCTGGAAATGAGAAAAGTATTGTAACCGTTTTATAATGTTATATTATAGAAATTCTTATTGGAACCGTAGTAAACATTCATGTAGTCGTATACTTGCATTCGTATACTCAAATATTCATGAAATTATAGACACATATATTCATACACAAATATATTCATACGAACATATACTCGTGTACTCATATATTCTTATACTCAAATACTCATACACTCATACATTTATATACTCATACACTAATGCATTCATATACTCATATAGTCATATGCTCAAATACTCGAATAATATATACTTAAATACCCATGTACTCAAATACTCATATGTTGTAATACTCAAATACCCATACTCACATATTCAAATACTCACACTCATATACTCATATATTTAAATACTTATACCCGTACACTCATATATTCGTACACGCAAATATTCAGATTTTTTATATTCATACTCATGCTCATACATTCATACTTATTTCATTCATGTACCTATACTGTCAAACTAAGTAGAAACAGTTCATTCATCAACACATATTGTCAGTTACAGTCAATAAGCACATTTGAATTCACTACAATACATTCTTCTTGTGGTCTGAGTTGGCATGTGAAGTAGAACTTTTAGCTCCAATCAAGTTTGCGCTTGGAGTGCAAAGGGTTAAAACAATGAATTTACACTGAAATCACAGCACGTGTGAATAAATCCCTGCCTCTTCAAGCAAAGTTGCTGTTCAGAGAGCAAAGAAAATAAATTACCTTGTAAATGAAAGCATATTGTTCTTTTGTCTGCACTGCCCCTGCACGATCTCGTCTGATAGTGTAAACGACCCTTGGCACGTCTACAGTCCTCGTAATCTCATATTGTCTAATTCCTAGGTCAAGAGCTATCAACGTTCCTGTACGTCCAGTGCCGGGACTACAGTGGACCACAATGGGTCCAGGGCCACCCCTCTGTAGTGCTCTAGCCTCCAGTAACACAGCTATTAAACCTGCGCCATCCGATTGCACGCCGTTCACAGGCCACAAATACCAAATGTGGTACACTTCTCGGAACGTGTTGTTCTCCAGATTCTGAAACAATGGAACTCCAGTTTTAGTTGTTCTATTAAGTCTGTTTTACGCGCTACAACGCTCCCCCCATCTGGAATCTTCGTCTAAATCAGCAGTCAACGTAATTGAATGGGTTTGTATAATACTGACGAAAGAGACTTGAAATGAATAAAAAACGATTGTAGGCCTTGTACCTGGATTTGTTATATTTACAATCTGAACATTATATAGGGTGTGTAAACACTGTATTTAGGATTTACAGGAATACTGAGTATTCAATCTATGTTTGTTAGACATTTCTCATTGAGTTTATTGAGTACTATTTACCTTGTAATTTTGGAACGCCTTTTTTAAACACCCTATATAGCGTCACATCTACGAATACTATTATAATGCATAAACAAATGGTAGAAGATTAGACATTTTTAATTAGCTGTATTTATGAAAAATGACTTCAAAGTTGAAAACTTGAGTCCGATAATTCCCCTTCGTTGTTTGAAATAGTAAATCTGATTAAAATGGACAGAAAAAGATTAATAACTTTTTACTCTTCGATGAATAGTTCAATAAAAAAAATAGAAGTCTCAATATATATCTCCCTTTATTGTAAGAAAGCAACTAACTTTTTAGAAATTTTTGTGGAATAGCTCCAATTTGTATTATAATAGCTGATCAAAAGATATTAAATATTCTAAAGATTGTTTATACTTATCAGTAGACAGCGGATGTTTATGCATTTTAGCATATCCAAGGATGTAAAAAGACTCATTTTGAGAAGCTAGCGAAATTAAAGATACAATTTTTCCTTCGAGATCTCGTTCTTTTTGTATATTGGAACACAAAAATAATTAAGAAGAAAAATATATATTTGCATATACATGCGCAGTCTACTTATCAGACCCCCAATTTAATCTTTGTTGGACCCTCTTCTTATCACCTTATATTTTCAGAACTATGTTAAAATGTAAAGTTACTAAGATATAAGAGTGTACATTAGCATACAAATCTACAATTTATCCGTAATATGTATCAGCTTGCCCAATTTGAAATTTCATTGTATTTTTTCATCAAGTGGTCGAAAATCGTAAAAGTTACAAAATTCTATGTTCTTACTTTTAAGTGAAGCGTAGAAATGGCATATTTCTCTTTGGTTTCTCTCTTCTTTAGAGTAACTTGATAGTCACCGTACAACCGGTGACAATCGGTTATTTCTGAGGGTGGAATGTACTCGGTACATTTTTCCACCCCGTTTTCAATGAGATCCGTTAGCATGATGACCACTTTGCACTGCTGCTCCCAGATCATTGTCCAGAA
This sequence comes from Macropis europaea, assembly GCA_916610135.2. Classification (NCBI taxonomy): domain Eukaryota; kingdom Metazoa; phylum Arthropoda; class Insecta; order Hymenoptera; family Melittidae; genus Macropis; species Macropis europaea. The sequence continues at coordinate 40,826,037 of OU744344.1, forward strand.
ATCGGTGACGGTCGCCTCCATCGGTGCTTGACACGCGATGTAGTATCGCGTTGCGTTCTTTGGCCCCTGAAATAAATAATTTTCAAATTTGAAACAGTCAGAAGCCCTCCAAAAATTTACAATTCACGTAATTCGATCGTACATTTCAATCTTTAACTCGCAGAACTTTACATGTATGCAAACAGAATTTAAGGATCGACACGAAGTTTACTCAGAATCGGGAAATATTTTTAAGTTTATTAAAATATTCTGCAAGTCTGAAACAGATTTTTTCTCTCTCTCTCTCTTAGCGTCGCATCAACTACAATGGTTATTAGCGACGACAATACAGTAGGACCCCCATATCCACGGGGGTTAGGTTCCAAACCCTACCGCGAATACCCGAAACCGCGGATAATAGCGAACACTATATTTACATATATTGTTCACGCTGTACATACCTATGATAAAATTTAATATATGAATTAGCCACAATAAAACATTAACAATAATAACTAACAATAAAATACAACAATTATAATAATAAACAATATGTGAATGTCCCGAGAGTGACAGCACGAGATTGCAGCACGTTACACATGTCAGGACCACGCACAACTTTTGTTTAAGTATACATTGTGCATTATGCATTATAAACTGTGCATGATACATATAAATTATGCATTATACATATAAGTTATGTATTAATTTATATTATGAATATATATATCGTATTTTTGGAATTTTCTATACAATTTTTTCGGACTGTGGGCAACCGCGAATATTTGAAACCGCGGTTACTGAAACAGCAGATACGTGGGTCTCACTGTATTTAGTTATGCTATAGTTGTAAATAGTTTTGTTTCTTTGAGGAATTGGAGCAATTGGCATATTTCTTTTTTATGGTTGGAACAATGCTCTTTTAAGCGGTAGCTTATATTGTTTTTATGGCGTAATGTCGAATATTTACTGCAGTGTATGATCTTAAACAGATTTGTAAGAAAGAAAAATGTATTATATTATGACATTATTAAGAGCTCTTGAATGTGAGTAAATTTGTAGAAATTTATATGTTTGCAATAATTGGAAGTATTATTTCATAATTTATATAAAGTGATATAGAATTTTCAGTAGCAACACGTTCTGGTAATATGGATGTAACAGTAATAAATAAATATACATACTTACCACTGATAAAGAATGAATATACAAATACTAATAAACATGGAAATTGTAAAAATTTTGAAGTAAACATTAACATAGAAATTTTCGTTCATTAAGATTTTACAAAATTGAATGAATTCGTAACATAATATAAAAGTTATTAATTAATTGTAATAATCCATTTATTATCATTTAGCATTTCAACCTACATTACTGCCATGGCCTCTTGTACATACATTTGTTTTTTAACAAATGTTATATGTAATATCATTTTCTTATTCTATTTCGTTAGCCTAAGTAAAATAATATCTTTTTATTATCCTATTTTCATGACTTACTAAACTCATTAAACTAGTCTTTTTATTATAAATTGAAAGATACATGTATTTAAATTCATCACACGTTTTGTGTCACATCGAACTGAAAAATTAACAATATTCCTCGTATTATATTGTCATTTCGTAACGAGCAATAAATCTCATAAAAATTACTGACTCCTGAGAATTTCCACATTCACATTCAATTTCAGAAACAATCCCTTAAAACTTGTGTCGCAACATTATACAAATTTCACGGATTGATTGAAATGAATTGAATCCAATCATGTTAATCGATCTTTGGCTACGAAATAATTTCTCATCGGATAAATTCTGTTAGGTGAACCGTTATCGCGATTCGAGATCAATTAATTTGAAGTTGCAGCTCGAATAGGATTCGCATAGTTCAGGGTGAATCGATTTCAGTCGAAATCAATTAATTCCTGTATAATAACTGAATCGTAGGCGGAGTACGATATCGATCGATATTATCGATTAGCAAGAAGTTGTCTGTGTTAATTGCAAATCAGACACTGTTCCACTACGTGCATTCGATGTGCATTAATGCCTGTACACTGCGTAATTGCAACACGCATAGGGCGGAAACATTGACAGCGTTGTATCGTCTACGTCTGCCTGGTAAATTAATTGTAATGGGCATGTTGTTACACCCTCAAAATCATCGAGTTTTGTAAAATAATTCTTTGATGATTGAAGATAGAATAACGTATGCAGTCCGTTTTAAGTATAGACAGTTCATTATTTCTTTAAAGGGCTATTCTCCTTTCTCGGCCTATTCTGAGGGTATAATTTGGGAATTTCTTTTTTAAAAACTAAACAAAATATCTTTATGAAACTGCGGATTTATTCATACGCGCTTATGCTACAGACATGAATTTTTGTGCGTTGTTATCACCTAAACCAGTGATTTTCAACCGGTGTGCCACGAGAGGCCCACACGTGTTTCCAAGATTTTTTAATACAAGTTAATGTGGTGTGGCAGCAATGATTAGAAATAACCATCGTGTAACAACGACGAAAAAAACTTACAGTTTAGTTGATATAGTGAAACAACGCCAAGGTCAGATATCTGATTACATGTATGTAAATTCGAGAAAAATAATAAATAATAATTGTTCTAAGTAATTTTTAGTATTATTTCTTTTATTACAAAGTATTATAAATAAATGAGGTTTTAAAAAGATATTGCAAACAGGAAATGACACAATTTTCTTCGTATATCATTAAATGTCATTTAATGCATAGTAGGAAAAATAGTTATTTAATTGCCACTTTGGAGCAAAAACGGAAGAAAATATTATTTTTTGTTAATCAGTTAAAAATGTATACTGTTTTGTCAAATCGGCGAAAAAATATAATATATTTTTTGTTGTGCCGCAGAATTTTAGTAAGTAGTTTATGTGTACCGTAAGATAAAAAAGGTTAAAAATCGCTGATCTAGACTATAGTAATTATTCGATGAAATTAAATATATCAGGATTTACGATTTTAGGTTGAGTTGAAGGTCAAAATATTTGTAAAGATCGATGTTCATTTTTCAAATTGATACGATTTTATCAAAAATCACTTTTTCTTTGTTTCTCGTAGTTTAGGCGCTAGCCACACTCATATTACTTAAGAAATTTTATGAATTTCTGATTTCAGATGGCTTCAATTTGTTCAACCTCTTTACTTCCCCGATGAATAATTACTATAGCTTAGATGGTAACAACGCATAACAAATTCATGAATAAAGCATAAATGTATATGAATAAATCTGCAAACTTTCATAAAGACATTTTTATAAAGGAAATGAGATTATGTTTCAGTTGCTAGTTTATAAATTATGCATTCAACAATAAGTTACAAGGGATGGTCCCAAAAGAATAGCAAAATTTCATGACAATTTTTTGAAAAAATTGCATCTACATGTTTTTATCACATTTTAGTAAAATACATCACATACAGTAAGTACGTATTGCCCATATCAAATACAAAAAAGTTATATAATTTATTATGTATAAAATCAGTATTATAGAATGGTATTTATGTATCGTATTTTACTTATATTTTCTAACAGTTATTTAATCTTCTTTTATTTATTTTTATATTTTACCCAATTGCAACTACGTATGCGTGCTATTATATTTAATTTATTAAATCATTGCCATTTAAAAAAAGGTTCATACCTACAAATCGAAATAAATAAAAATTAAATTAAACAGTCTCTATAACAAACTACAAACCTATAATATATCACATTCTGAAGTACCGACAAAAAATGAATTTTGAAACTCTTGAATATTCGACGAAACCATCTTTTCTTAATACTGTGAAGAATGCACCTACGGCGCATTGAAAATCTGTAAATCCTTCTCAAGCCTCTCTTTAACTTGTTTACGTCGACGTGGGTAGAATTGTGCCGAAGACATCGTATTTTGATAATCCCAGAAATTAATCGTTTTCGTGATTGCAACGGCGATCAATAATCGCTTCAGCCATTACAGGGAATTATTCAAATTTTCTAATGACTCGTACGAAACAGGTGTTAACGCCCTCCCCACTTCCGCATATTGCATTCGCTACGCGCTTATGCAATAGCCATTCGTATTCTTCGTAATGCATTATGCAACATCCTTTTCTCACGCAGACAAAACGCTGCGTTAACCCTTACTCACGTGTGCCTCAATCACTTCAAAGCACATTCAGACGTTTCGTTCAATGGTTCTTTCAAGGAACATGTGACAGGCTGCATTTATCTTCAGACAGAGGAGAGGAATATGTAAATCGATTTTTCACCGATCAGCAGCTCTTTGACCATTTCGATACGACAGAGTTCCGATAAAAATCATACGTGCGCAATTTTTCTGTTAATTTTTAATATCTGGCACCGCGTTTTATTTAATTAAAAGATTGTGTGTGGTATATTTAATCCTTTGACTGCGGCACATTTCTAATGAGCACCGTTCGCTGTGTGCCAGGATATTAATATCCGAGTAATAACGGTCGAATTTATTTATTCATTTCTTTTATGATGTCTTGATTTTGTGTCCTCATAAACATTTCATTATTACTTATTTTTATCCTTCCATTTATTCATGTATTATTTATTTTCCTGCTGTTACTCACCACTGGATTTTCGTATATTATTCAGAACTAACAACTTGTTTTCGAAGCCATTATAGTGGTCATTTGCATATAAGAAGCTACTTTTCCGAGGTGCATACATATATGCGTGATTCGCAGCTGAAGGGTTAATAACAAGCACGTATACAGATTTTTACTATTAAAAGAAACAATATTTGATTGTTTTTATTGCTACGTGATAAATATTTGGACGATGAGTTTAGTAGTTCTTAGCACACAGCGAGAACTTGATGGCGAAAGGGTTAACTTTCTTAAGTTTCTTGACCTCTGTAAGAACACTACATTACTGAACAGAACCTAATAAATCCAGAGAATTGGATAAAGATTAGTAGTTTATGCGACTATACTTTAATTATACACTAAATCTGTCTGTTGCCTGAAATTCTTACAATAATTGTGACATAAGTGCTGTTTCTTAGAACAAAATAACATTATTATATAAAATCCTGCAAACTGGTACCTCGTCACTGTTTTGTTAGTCAAATAGGTTTTTAGACACATAACCTGCCCTGTTCGACGTGTAGATAGAATATACATATTGTATCTCTATAATAAAACTTATCGCTATTTTAATATCATCCCAATATCGAATTATCGATAAGATTTCGATATTATTGAATTATCGATACATCGGTTATCGACCTTCGATATATCGATTATCTATACATGGATATATCGATTATCGAACTTTCGTTATATTGTTTGACCAACGGAAGCTTCCGACAATGAAGACACAGAATAATGTAGCAACAACATTTTTCTTATTGTTCAAAAAATATTTATTTATGTAAAGAAACAAGTAAAAATTTTTAGTTGAAAGAGAATCATTTTTTCAAATGTTTGGTTGATTTGCGACAAAAATTTCTTTGTTTGTATTGAAAGGGTGCATGTCCATTAAAGATGAACTGTTACAGGTAACCCGAACTTTGGGTTATGGGACCCAAACAAATATCAAAGTGCCTTTTGATGTCTCGTATCGATTCCGATTGAAAAACGAAAGCAACATTATTTCGAAGAAAATTACGAAGTTTTGTTGCCTGGTGTAAAATTTAAAAAAATGGACATACGCCCTTTTAATAATAAACGTTTCAATTATGGAGCTATCATTGATTGTCTGAGCATGTGGTGGTGCTGTATTTTTCCATTCCGTTTCCCACATAATTTTTAGGTTTTTGTAAGTGTATTCTTGTAGATCAATTAGGGATGGGGGGGGGGGGGATTTGTTTGAGCGATATTTTACATAATGTTGGTAGCCTTTTTTGTTTGTCCATCTGCTATTTTATTACCACTTATACCAGTGTTTGACGCGATTTAGACGAGAATTATGTTTGTTCCTTTCCTGCTTGCTTCGAAATTAGCTTAAAAGGTCCCAAGTATCCTATCGTCAGTAGAACAACGTAATTGTTTAATGTAGTATAAACATTAGAAATTGTATAAATGTACAAAATTGTAAGTGACAGAGAAAAGAATTTTGATTTTGTAAACTCCAGATTTACATTTTAAGAAAAAATGTGTGTTATTTTGTTGTTTAAGTAAAGATGGTTTATTCTCAATTCTGAAAAATGGAAGTGAATTAAAGAAACCGTAGGCAGAAGACGCAAAAACAGGAAATAGCATTAACTGACATAATAAGAAGTTTTAACAAAAGGTTATGATAAATACGATTGAAAATGGTCTGTTAATAATTTTGCAAGATTAGTCTGCTCGTAATTGCACTCGCTTAAACGTAATAGTACCATGGTACAACAAGCATTTGAAAAATACAAATTAGGCGCTAATTTCGAGAACGATTTCCCCAACCACATGAATATCAACCAACTGCTACTTTTCGTTAAAGAGACGATATTATTCAACGTGCTGATGTAACATTCAACAGATATCATTAATAAAGCATCGTTGAAATGTTAAAAACAACAGCAACTGGAGGAAGACAGGGTATGAATGCTAAATAAATAATTGGGGAGCTTTCTGGAAAAAGGGCCGTAGGACAAAATGTTGAATTGAGTAACTTGCATTGGAAGTTTTAGTTTTAGTTTTGTTAATTTAAAACGCCATCTGAATTCATAATTAAGTGGCTCTCAGGAAACCTTGTTATTTCCACAAAATATAACACATGAGTTTATTGCTTAAAATAATGCCATTTTAAAAATAAACTAATACGTTGTAACAGCCGTATGGGCTTTTTTACATAAATCGGGAAAAAAGGAGTGTTTCAATAACAATAGCTATCATAGTAATCGACTATGCATTTACAAAATAAATAAAAATACCATAATGTATTGTGGTTCATAAAGACTTACTCAAAAGGTAAAATTATTACTTTATTTGCATTTTTCTTTAGCTTCCCCATGATGCCCCTCCTTCCCCTATCAGTAATTTGTACATGGGCTAGCCAGCCTAGCTACTTGCTCCAGTTACTGGTACAAGCAATTTACCAATGTAAACGCAGCCTTACGGATAACAATGTCTCGAGAAAGCGTTAAATAACAGACTGCTGAAATGTCGTGTTCATTTCATCAATATCGTGAGTCATGGTGTATGCATTGTTAGTCCTGAATTATGTTATCGTTATTTTTTTACCGCAATTTTTATTCTAGATATTTAGAAACTGTTCAAATAACACATAGTCTAAGTATAAATATGTTTTGCAGAATTTTTTCACTTTTTTTTCTTATTTTGGCTTGTAGAAACCCCATAAAATATTTACCACCAGTTGTTTTTTGTGTAAAACATCTTGTATAGGGCGTAAACAAAAATTGCAATCCTGCAAAAATTAATTATACCAGTAAATGTCTTTAAAAACACAACAATATGTAACAGCCCAGAAACAAACGAACTGTTACCGCGTGCATAGCATGAAATCTCCCCTTCTGTGTAACTAACTACGGCGTCTCTGAGTGCTAGCATTATTTCATAGCATCTCAGAGGACTTCGAAGCAGCAGTATTTATCAGTCCTAGCCGGGTTTTAAGCATATATGGCTCACGGCAGCAATTTAATATAAATGGTACTACAAAGTAACGTTAAGGCACAAAGGGTTAACAAACAGTTTGTCACTCACCCTAACATAACTGGCGTTGATGTACTCCGACAGAGGATCGTTGTTCACTTTTTGCAGCGGCACTCTGGTCTCCGGAAGCGGAATCACGTTTGCGTATCTGTTCTTCACTTCGGCACCGGACGGAAGCTCGTCTATCTTCGCCGAAACTTGCGGAATACCGGCGAATTCCTCGTTGATTGCGTTAACGTCGTTACAGAAAGATGAAAGCCCGGCGAAATTCAGGGGATGGGACGGTATGGCGCTCTGCAACGACGCCACATGTATATTTCGTAGAAATGCGCCTTTCCAAGCTTTTAATGGGACGTAACAGAGTTAAACGAAGCTTCGCGGGATGCTTGTCGACCATTTGTTACAATCGATTTTTAAACAGACTGTTCAATTAAACGAATCTCATGAAACTTCACGAATTCAAACCAGTGGTTCTTCACACTTCGCCCGGCAATCGTACAGTGAGAGTCAAAAGTGAGTATGCATCATACAAAAATGACGTTTGTGCAATATTTATGAAGTATACTACTAAGACCGAGGTAGTAATATGGTACTACCCCTGGAAACAAATTTTCAATCAAACGCAATAATACGGAAACAAGTGAAAACATTGAGGTCTTTGAGATACAAAATGCTATTGTATTTATTTAAAACACATAGTAAAGTAAGATTAGCCAGATACGAAGTAAATAATAAAAGGAAATGAAAATTTGCGTTTATTATCAAAGAAAGAAGAGTGAGAAAACAAACTGTTACATAGAAAAAAGTTTTGTGTCTGCAGCACTCGTGGAAAAAAGTAGTCGATCAGATTTGTTAACATAAATTTACAAAGAGATCAACAATATTTTACCTAATATTTATATTACCTAACATTTTGTAATGTATCCACGTCCACGTATAACAGCTTTTATTTATTGTGGCATTGATGCTATAAGATTTTGACAATCTGTTGCTGAAATTTCTTCCCACAACAATTTTTATTATTTATTTCATATCAGACTAATCTTACTTTACAATGTATTTTAGATATATACAATAGTATTTTGTATCTCAAATGCAGTAATGTTTCCAGTTACGTTCGTATTGTTTTTGATCGAAAACTTTTTGCCAGGGGTTGTAGTATATGATATTTGTGGCATTTCAAACATGTATGGAGACACATCTTAGTGATTCACATTGAAATGTTTTGTTAACAAACGTCTGTCGTAAGACGGTCATTTATGAACGCATCAGAAGTGAATATACGCAGTAAATTTTGTTAGTTTGCTGTAAGAGAGAATTGTACAAAGTTAATGCTCTAGGAGCATTAGTTGTTGTATAACTGTGAATTTATGTAAATATACATCAGTATATATAAATATTAAACTTTTAGTACATAAACAGAGGTATGAATGAAAAACATACAGAAACTTCAGAAGATATGAGAAAACTTATTGTTAAGGTAAGGAATAAAGGAAAATCGTTCTGAGAAATAGGAAAAATAGTAAATCGTTCTCATGGAACAGTAAAAAAAATCGGCTCTTAACGTAATAGGAAGTTTGTGGAAAATATGCGATTTGAAATTGGAAAAAATAAAAATTATGAGTAAGCAGAACCTTAAAACGCAATTAATAAAAGCATGGAATGATATTTCTGTTCAAACAACACGTAATTTGTTGCATCAGTGTCAAGACGATTAGCTACTGTAATTAAAGCTAAAGGTGGACGGACAAAATATTTTATGTACATAATTTTATTAATTAATAATGAGAAATCATTCTTAATTACTCATGTATAATCACTTTTGACCTGTATTTTCACAGGTATGCAACTGTTTTACGTTATGTCTCAAATATGCTACGTCAGACTTTCTTATATTTTTTAGTATTAATTTCTATTCCTATATACTTTATATCTTTTCAATCAATTTTCAATTTATGTAATGTATGAGTAAGAGTTTTTGAATGAATTTTGTGCCTTCAAGGTGTATACTCACTTTAACTCTCACTGTATGTACGCTACCGCTCAAAAGTTTGGAGCGCTCTTAGCTTTTTGATACACATACAGTAGTTTTATTAAAAATATTATACTGATATATTAAAATAACATTACATAAGTATGTTTTAAGATCGGAATTGGAATTATATCGGGGATATTCTTTAGAAAGCACGGCTAGTGTACAAAATGTGTTTCCTCGTAAAAAAAGAAAAGTACATCTAATTCTCTTTTTACACGATTTCGAAATAACACGGTTTAGAAAACGAAAGTAATTATATTTCTACACGGTATATTTTAATTTAACACGGTTCAAATGGCGCTTATTTTTAAAATTTCGTGGGTGTATTTGGGCTTTTTCGAATTTCTGCTTTATTAACGACATACTATTGTTTTTAAGAAAGATACGTATGTATATATTTTAAATATGTATTTAAAATAAAAAATATTCCAATAAAATTATATAGAAATTTATGCAATGATTTTCATATGTTTTGTTTGAGAATAATTTATCGTTCGTATCGGGTTTTCACATCTGGAACCATCCTTCTATTTTTTCATATGTATTGTATTATTTTTACACGGTTTTTTCTAGAACCAGTCTATCGTGTAAATGGAGAATTAGGTGTATTATGTTCTTCAACTTGATTCTGTAAAATTTACAGTAGAAGGAGTAGGAAGACTGATCAAAATAGATGGTATCCTCAAAAAAGGACAATGCACTCGAATTTTAAGCGAAAATGCAATTTCCTAAGGTCTGCGATTAATAAGCAAAGGACTCGTTATGCAACAGGATAACGATTCCATACATGCGTCAAAAAGCAGCGAGACATATTTAGAAATGAATGAAGACGGACGAGTTATTAAAAATATGCAATGGACACCGTAGTCAGAACATTAGAAAAAAGTGTCCAGTATTTAATATCGATCTTTGAAAATACTTACCAGAAGCCTGGATCAATATTAAACCGGCCACAATAGAAAAATTAACCCCTTTCCGCATGATTTTTTTTTATTACAAAAAAAATATATTAAGTGTCAAAAGGTGCATCTTTTATGGGAAAAGTAAGGAAAAAATCTTTTTAACAATACTAAATCGTTTATTTATTACGAAAACCGGTCTGTGCACAAAAATATATTATCAATTTATACTGAAACTAATGAATGAAAATTCAAACAAACTTTTTTTTATGTAATCTGCAGGCACTGTAAATTACTCTAATAATGTTTATTTGGCTTTTTAAAACGTATAAAGTTTCGGAATTCGTTATACAATATCTACAATAAAGCGGTTGCAAAATTTTAAATTGCAAAAATTTAACTTTCCCGGACATAAATGGCAGATTATGCTTGAAAATCATAGCATTATAGTGTATTAAATATAGTACAATACGCAGCATGACGCATGTTTTACATAAAAAATTAATGCTAATTTGGTTTGTGCCATATATGGCACACCATGCGGTAAAGGATTAATTTTCAGAATGCCATAATTATGTCAGGTTTATTTAGACGCTGCTTTTTAACATTTAAATAATTTTCTAAAAAAAGAAGTTTCTAAGGTTGAAATGTTGCTGAAAACAGCCTTAAGGAATTATTCGTCTCTAGAAATACAGAACTGTAACCATTTGATATAAATAAATTTGTCTCTCACTGGCAACTACATACGTATATGTCAAAGTAAATGGTTCATTTTTCAATTAAAAATCTCTACCTCAAGATGAGTTATGATCACTGTACACTTCCTGTCCAACAGTGACATTTATTATGCAACAACCTCATAATTTGGTGTTGTATAACTCATCACATAGCATGCCGTTGACAGTAATAATGTCTGTCGATATTCCATAACTTTCAATTTAAAATATTATATAAATTCATAATTTTACAAACGTCTACGGAATTTGCCACCGAGAGGATAATGAAGTTAAAGGATTTTTCTTTACAGTCACAATGAAAATATTCGTTAGACTGAACAGGTATAATTTGATCCAATACAAACACAAATTCCAAAATGACTTTTTCTAGCATTTACTCTTATTTTTTTATAATACTCTGTATTTTTTATATTAATAGACTCTCTGATAATGTATTCTCTCAAATAATGGCTTCTCACGTCCGGAGAATTTTAAAGATTTTTTCACTTTAAAGTCGTGACATTTATAACAAGTGTTTTTTACGTATTATATTTAAACGAACATCAAAGAATTTTTACTTATCTGTGCCTTTTCAAATTTATTATTGTCTCAACAGACATTTTGAGAATTTTTGAATAATACTTGTTACAAAGAGCAACTGAACATTAATTGTTACCTTTTATCTGTAATATATTATAAAATATTCTGCATTTAAAAACATATGTTTGTCAGTACTTTCCACTTTCCACGGGTCAGTTAACACGTATTCTCCTTTTACAAATGGAAAATAATTAAAAGCATGTTACTGAACTGTCTGTTACACTCCATTTTATTAATAAAGTTGTCACATAATTTCATGAATATTACATGGAAATGAAAACATGAATATTAAGAACCAGTGGTTTAAATATTACTTACTCCATGCATATACTTTTTTACAATAATGTAATATTACTGCGTCTGCGATCTCGTTTAACCCTTTCAAACTCATTTACTACAAAACCCCGAATTACAGTTATATTAATACAACTGAACTAAAAATCAGAATGAGGATAAACAATATTCGTGGAATTTCAACATAAAAAATTCAAATGTTTATATAATTACAACAAAATTAATAAAAACGATATTATTGAGGTACAGTTTAGCGTCATTTACCTGAACGGTTAATTTATATTTACACACTCGTAAAAAAGTACGTGCTAATCGCATGCTATAAACAGAAAAAAATTTTGCTTGGATACATTAAAAAACAAAATTTTATTATATGTACATAATGTGGTAGGTCTACACATAAAATTAACGTTTTATCATAATCATTCTATCATTGAGAATGTAAAGGTTTGACTGAAAGAATTTCGGTATTACTGTTCAACAATTTTTAATTATTATTTGTTTAATAGATTATTAATATAGAGGTTAATCTAATTCAATCTTGAAACTAATTTAAAGATATACAGATCAATTCGAAACAATCCACACCAAATAGTTAATATTTTAATTCATCCTATTTAAAAGTTTTTTAAACTGAACAAGAACATTAATATCGTCCAAAATTAAACATTATACAATTTTTTTGAAAAGCGGAAATTGTTTAAATCAATTGTCTCATAAACAAACGTACACATATTGATAATAAAATTCACAATGTTCTTAAATAAAAAAAACAATTAAGGGACACTTCTATAATTTTTAAGTTGTAGACTAAACTTAATTATTTTTTTTTTTACTGAAATTTTAAAACACGTAAGAAAATATTAATTAATTATAGAATAATCGATAAATTATTTGCACTATTGCAAAAAAAATACAGGTGATTCACAGAACCATTGCTTTGTCTTCGTTCTGACAGATTTACTTGATAGAAAGTTGAAGTATACGAAGATAAACCAGTTTGTTTCTCACACGTACCGTGGACAGTATAAACGTTGTGCCATAAGTTCAAAGAATATTTTGCAACCACATAAATCTACATTAAAAAACGAACACAGTACTGTAAACGGAGTGTGTGACAGACGACAGATTCTACAAAATGATCTTTCAAATACGAGACATAAACCAATATAGTAGTAAACATTAACTGCTGTTTAAGGAGATATCTCTTTTCTGAGCCTGCCTTCAGGGTATATTTTCACAGTTTTTTTGAAAAAACTAAATACCGTACCTTTATGAAACATAAAACTAAATATATAAATATTTGTGATGTTTAGAGTTTCAAGGGCGAAATATTATTAAAAAATCGATGTCCATTCTTCAGATTGATGCCATTAGATCAAAAATTACTTTTTTTCATTTCTCGTAATTCAGGCACTAGCAACACTCATACTAATTAGAGCTTTTTTGAATTTTTGATTTCAGGTGATATCAGTAGTAATTATCGTGCGAGTCAATTTTATCAAACGTTCTAATTCCCTGGCTAGTAATTACTGTAGTTTAGATCATAATAATCCACAAAAATTCATAAAAGTAGTATAAGTGTATATGAATAAATCTGCAAATTTTTATAAAAATATGTTGTCCAGTTTTTTCAAAAAAATTCTCAAAGTAAACCTTCGAAACAGGCCGAGAAAGGAGAATACTTCCTTAAAGTAAGGGATTTTGAATAATCGTTCAATTAATCGTTAAATATTTCATGCACCGACATAGACAAGATAAAAAGAATTCATGATGACTTACCGAATCCTCGAAAGTTGGATTCCCATAGCTTCTTTTCGAAGACCTTGCCACACCTTTGCGTCTCACGCTGTTATAAGCGGATACACTATCGAGGCTGTAGGCATCCAAGGACACTGGACGACATCGTTCGCCATAGTTGAACCTCGTCTGCCTCTTTCTCATTATAAACTGTAAATAACATCAAGGGTTGTTTGCAATGTTCATCCCTGGGAAAGTTTAACTTAAAAGATCCTAACCACTCTGCACAGTGACCACTTCAGATGCATTGAAAAAAGCGACATTATCGCAAACGCAATGCATACAAAGGTTAAAAGTTTGTTTGGTGCACTTTAAGGAATTGGCAAAGTCGATTCAGTTATAGGTGTTGATAATCGAGCTTAAAGCTTTAAAACATAAGAAAGTAAGGTAATTATTCGGAATAGGGGCGACCTTACCGATTTCAGTGATGTTCAAACATGTCGTCAAGGTCATAATTCTGAGTAATTCCACTAATGCATATAACCGCTTCTCGGCTTTAGTTTTCGAAATATTTATACAAATATTTGTGATACTTTTTACTTTGGTGCAAGCATCTAGCAATGAATCATAGAATGAAGTTTGTTGAGCCAGACAGTGGTGTTCATGTACAGAACGTAGGACGTATTTGGCGAGAAGCAAAGGCCAATATTCCTCGTTTTGGGACTCGGAAACAGCATTAAGTCGGTTACATTGCAGAATTTTTACATCGCCGCCGACATAACTGCATTTCTCAACATAATGGCTGAGATATTTCCAGTTACATAGTATTAATAATAAAATAAACTAATTTAACTTACCCCAATTTAACTTAAATCTAAACCCTACCCAATCCAACCTAATCCAAACCCTAAAAAAATATATAGCGCTACATACATAGTGTTTAACATATTTTTGCGTATATCTCTGAAACTAATGCCGAGCGGTGGTTATATGTATAGGAACAAGTTATGTACTCAGAATGTTGACCGTGACAACATATTTCAAGGTCATTGAAATCGGTGAGGTCGCCCCTATTCCGAATAATTACCGAAAATAAGTGAGACATTTGTTGACTCATTGTAGCTTAAAAGCCACGTGTGACATTATTCAAGCGACACACACCGATTTCTATAAACTTATGAAATATTAAGTGAGCGCACTAGTTCTGTCGATTTTTGCAGGACCTATTAATAGCTTTGTTTTATTAAATGATTTATCATACACAGAATTCTGTAGTAATCTTATATGATAACTACAGATGCCCTACTTTAAATTAAACGACCCAGTTTAGTGAATAGAAGAGGAGTATTGTTTCATAATGATAACGCTAGGACTCATACTGCAGTTATTACCCAGCAAGCATTTAGGGAGTTTGGATGGAAGGTGCTACCACGACCCTCATGTTTTTCTGACATCGCTCAAACAGATTTTCATTTACTTAAGTCAGTGGTGGCCACCGGAGCTGCGGCTTTCTCCCATTCTAGGCCCATTCTCCACATACATGTATAAACTGTGATTTGGGACGACGAGTGACCGAGGGAAAACGAGGAGAATGGACTCTGAGTGGGGGAAAGCCGCAGCTCCGGTGGTCATCACTGATTTAAGTCATTACAAAGTTTTTAAATGACCTAATATTTTCGAACGAGGAGCAAGTCAACGGGCTATTGATGACTTCATAGACTGTAACGATCAAGAATTTGTCGTAAAAATATGGAAAGAATCGTAGAATTAAATCAACAATATACGTATAGACATGTAGAAAATAAATAAAAATACTAAAAACAGTTGTTATGTTTTTATTGCCTAAAACCGACAGAGCTTTTATACTCACCTAATATAAGAGTTGAAAAAATATTGGACACATACTTGTTAATTGGCAATCATTCATATTGAAGGGGTGAAAACAACCCACCAAAAGATGAATTGTATGGCGTTGAATAACGCATTTAGGTATGTAAGCAGATCTCTAAACTTCTTGTAAAATGTTAATTCATTGTAATGAAAATTTCTGTAGGCGAAATGTAGATCATGGTTCACACTTGCAATAGACATTATTGCATGTACAGTATAAGTACACATATTTTGTATTCGACTACTACTTTGTGTCGTATGGTCGAAATAGCTGCAAACCCTTATGATGTTCTACGTAATTAGATTGCGTTATGTTCTTTCAATTGCCTTTGGTGAAAATCAGCAGAGTAAAATAAGTGTTCAATATTATTTCGAGTACTGTATCATATTAAAATTTCATAAAAATCGGCGTATATCACTTGAGCGATGACTCTTATCAGACAAAATAATTTCCTTATACAGAAGAACCATTATTATTTGTCTTAACTGCCAGCAGGATATTCAAACATTTAAGTCATCACATTTTCATGTATGAAATGATATATAGTGTACAATAGTATTCTCACAACACGCACAAGCGCTTTTTCAACGATGTACATAAATAAGTCATAGGATATTAGATGGACTTTGTTTAAGAAGGATGGTTTTAACCCTTATGTGGGCACCCAACTTTTTTTCTCTGTCACTATTTAAAAATATTTCAATCGATTTCCATACAGCAAAGATACAGTGTTTCATGGCTGGATGGAAAAGCGTTTGGGACCGAAAACATCCAGCCAACCGAGGTAGGGCAAGTTATCATCGCTTTCTCGAGCACAATATTTACGAGCGTCGCCGGAAAAGGCGATAATACCTTGTCCTGCCCCGGTTGGCTAGAAGTTCTCGGTCCCAAATGCTCTCATAGCTAACCGTGGAACACGGTACATCGACGTAGCAAGATCCCAATATGTACTGGGGATTTAAAAGCATTTATCTCGATTTTAACAGGAACTGCTCGATTTTTTTATAAGAAAATGTATGCCTGGATGCATTTGTACCCAGGGGCCTATGTAAGGGTTAAACATATACATGAAATGATTGAACCGTCTTTATTCATTTTAAATTGTAGACCTGCACAAAATAAATAAAAAGACATTTTGACGAAAACAATTTAATGCAATGAAATTCTTTGTTTCAGTACATTTTCGAGGATCAATAGACTAGGATTCTAAGTGAATGCAAAGGTGATAGATCCCTTCCCGTAGTAATATGAGCAATTTCTACAGCTTTTTACTGGTTCCACTAGACCTTATCAGAAATATTCATTTAGCAATATACTATACTAAAGATTTATTTCTATACAATATAAATAATACTACCCATGTTCTAATAAGTCATACATAAGACAAGGGGGAAAACACAAGATGTTAATATGTATATGTGTAGCACCTTAATAGTTAATAAACTTCGTTATTAAAGTTCGATCAGACCTTTCGATTTTACTAAAAACAGAAAAGATGTTGAAAATTATGAGTGGTCCCAATTCGAGGCCCGGGGCTGTAAGTGTAGGCATGCAAGGGACTCTATGATGATGATACACGTTTGACAATGAAACTTCAACAAGATTCCTGTTTGTTATTATAATACATATCTCGAAGTTGCAATATAATCGAAACAAACCGCGAAGTTGGTTTCTAGCTCTCATGTTGCTCCTACATCAAAGGCGGAGAATGTCGAAACAGGACAGAAACATCAACGATCATGTAACAAGCAAAACGTTTCCTGTCGAAATGGGTTTCGACGCCCATTCTCGCGTGCATGGAATATACAAGTAAAAAATGAACGAAGCGGTGATTGTTGCTCGATCTGATCGGCGATTCAAGGACGCAGATAATGTCTTTTATTGGCGACAAGCAATAAAGTGCATCGCGTTGCTTCTCGTCAGTTTGCTAAACCTCAAACGATCTTGAAACTTTCTGAAAGATTTCACGCTTCACGGCTGAATACTTTTCACTGCGGACGTGTTTATATTTTGTAGTTCTTATTGGGATGAAAATACGATGAGGTGTTTAACTTGTTCAGGGATAAATTTACTTCATATTTAACATTCTGATGGCTGTTGTCGCGTATACGTGATTTAATTATTTTGAATAGTATGCTGATGAAACAAATAAATAACTGTACCTATCATTAGAAATACAATAAATAGCCAAATATTTAAAAATTAAAACTTTAAATTAATCGATATAAAGCAAGAAACACAGAATGTTTTATTAAACTTAACTAAAGCTTTGCCATAATGGCCAAAAAAAGAAGTTTTCGCAAAATATTAGCGGCTTTCAAACTGTTAAGATGAGAGCTTTTTCACTGAATGTAAATAATAAATGGACTTGTTACATACTTCTTGTTCATGGTATGTAATCGTATTACCTACTATTAAATACCAAGTAAGTACTCACACTACATGTTATTTTTGCAATTTGTTGACGATAGAGCTACTGATTGATTTTGATGTATAACATATTTTTATCAGACTAGCATAAGTGTTTCAGTGACCGTGGCGACCGTTACGCTGAACACCCTGTACATGCGATTAGATTTATAAACGTCTTTGACGTTATTGAGCTGTTTTTACCGTTTTACGTTAGGTTGTTGCAGAAGGTTTGTAGTTTTTCTGTTTCTTTCCTTCTTTTGTTAATAAGAATTGCTTTCAAATTGCATAATTTCAATTTCCATTTCTGTACCACGCTAGTACTAGAACATTGCTCTATACTTCGTAATTTTGTTACAACTTTTTAAAGATGCTATAGGAATATCCAAATTAAGTGTCACATCTTTAAATTGAAATAAAACACAAAGTATTTGAGATTTTTCAGGCTTCCTTATATTAACATAGAGTCTACTTTATGACATTAATTATGGAACACAATATTATTCAAGTGACCCCCTCGGGTATTTTCACGAGCCCCACTCGTTTCACCCAATTTTCTAGTATATTTTCGCGTAACTGGGGCTCAATTTCATCAATACCGGCTGTGATCTTCTTTTTTAGCTTGTCAATCTCCTCTGGACTATTGGCATAGACTTTTCATTTCAAAAAACCCCATAGAAAAAAGTTTAACGGTGTCAAATCGCACGATCTTGGTGATCAATTGATGTCTCCTCTTCGTGAAATTAGGTGGCCACTGAATTTTTCCTTCAGTAGAGCGATTGTTTCGTTCGATATGTGACATATAGTGCCCACAGAATTTGAATTTTTATAGTAAATTTTAACAATTTCTATGCGTCGCTGCACTGTATAACGTTCCATGGTGGTTTGTTTATATTTTCTGACGACAGCTGTCAAAAAATTACGAAGAAATGTCAAACTGTTTCGCAATGACACGTGTTCAAAGATGTGACACTCAATTTGGATAATTCTACATGTAAGCCACGGAACTCAAGGATTTAACAACAAGGTATTGTGGGTACCCTTTACAATTCTCGCGAATATCGTTTGCAATACTTTACGTGGTCCACTCAGTATATTTTATAAATTATACTATCATCAAAAAATTGAAGACAACATGAACAAATTTTGTATTGTACCGTTCTGACAGCGAGACTATAGGTTCGGTAGCCATTGTTTCCGCCCAACAAAAGCGAGACAAACACTCAAACACACACATACATTACTTATCAGTCGTTGCTACGTACACTGGGAGTAAATCACAAGTGTGGACGGATGAACATGTAACACCATGCGAAATGAGCTTAATGCAAGCCCGACGGGGCCTTTCAGAGAGCATAGATTTTTGCGGACCTGCGTAACTGAATCTTCTTTAGTTAGTTTCCTCCTTAAACACCATTTCATGAAAGAATTCGTGAAGTGCAAGTGAACAAGCGTGCAACGAACGATAAGATATTTCGCATGTTTTGAACTATGAATCATGCTGTTATGTGTCGCGGTTGACATTTTCGTGAGAACAGACGTATAAACGATTTGAATTTTATTTGAAGAAATTTAAAAATGTTGTTCTTCTTTGTTGCCAGTACATAGATTTGTTTGTTGGAGATTAATAGAAAATTGTTTTATTGACGAATAAGCAAAAGAAAGGTGCAATTTTTAATAATACAGATTAATGAAGGCTGGATCTATAGGGTGTCCGTTAATTAGTAGTGCAATGGACCCATAGATGATTGTTTACACATACTGCGTAAAACAATTACGGGGTCAAGTTCTTCGACGATTTTGAGGAATCACCCAAATAATAAAAGGAAATTGAAGGAACATTATAGATAAATTAGTTATTCTGTAAATAATGTCGTTTTCAAATGTAACCTCAAACATGAATTAAGAATTACAGTTATTTTTAATTATGGAGATGTTGATCTTCATTTTTAGTTACCCCACTTCAGTATTAAAATAGTTCCCTTTTTGAGCGTGAAATTCATTTTAAACTGTTCTTAAATTATCCATTTTATAGGACATTATCAGAATAAATAATTTGATTGGCGTAACACGATCTGGAGAATGTGTTGAATATGCACACACACACGCACAACTTGTTTCGACCAAAACTTAATTTTATTAACAAAATAGTAGCCCGTAGATTTTTCTCGTTGTAGTTCAATTTTGAATTAGTCGTAGTTTTGCCATAAGCGCACTTAAATTTTGTTTGAATGAAATTGAACAGTGTATCTGTGTTTATTTATTTAACACATATTGTAATGAACAAGAAACGACATTATTTATGAGATAGTCTGATAATATTATAATACTTTTTGGAATAATGCAAAACGTTTCATACTTCATTGAGCAGTATATTAATTAACTATGTGATCAGTGTACATAAAATATATGACATTGAGCAGTATGTACATACAAAACAAATTATATTAATTACATAAAATAAATAAAAATGTTGGCTTCGTAGTTCTACGCAATTTAGAATTTTTTATTTGATTAACACATATTATACCTACAAAGAGAAAAACTGTACATCTTATCGATTTAATGATAAAAGAAAAAAATCTAAATTAAGTACATCGTTAAAAAAAAGAGCAGAAGTTAAATACATTGCAGGAATATTCTGTGCATTGAAAAAGTGGAGAAAGAAAAGAATTCTCTTACCAGGAGACCAGCCAGAAGAACCAGACAAAGAAAGGCGACCGAGGAGACCACGACGACTGCTATCGCGTTTCCGGAATCCGGAATCGTTTCCTGTACCAGAAGAAAGCTGTGTATCTGAAAAGAGTGGGTCAAGCGGCGGAATACGTTAACTATATTATACGTATTGATTGTTTGATAATTGGAACATGGACATTTATCGACGAACAAATTTTTGTCGCCTTTTATTTATACGTATTAAAAATAACAGATATTCAATTTCACCAAGTGATTTACTGATTAAAAGTGGATCAACAATAACTTTTAAACGCGACACGAATTGAAAGATCAGGTACTGTAACGATCGAGAAATAAAAATAATCTTGTAAGAAATATTAGGTGGTTGTGTAAATCCTGTCCGTTGATTTTTTACAATTAGTATCTTTTTATTATTAGTGGCCAGAACTTATAGAGCAACCTACAGTATGGACATCGAAAGTAGGCCCTTCAGGGTCACCTGACACACTAAAACAGGATACATGCAAAGTTCTGCTTTGAAGGTTTTATCATTTTGAAAATTAGAAAGAAGATGAAAAATAATGGACATCGTATGCTAATAATAAGACGCATAGTAAATAATACTTATCAAAATTAAGAGGAGTATGTGACCTTAAAGTTCTTACATTCTATGTTTTTACAATAACTAAATTAAGTTATTAGTACTCGTGTCAACCTTGACGCTGCGTAATTAATTTCCCCAGCTATTCTTGACAAGTGTCAATAAAATTTTAGAGCCTCGTTTTTCCAGTTTTATTGGGCCATCGTTTACAGCCTCCCTGAATGTTCTGTGACTCATTTTATTCGATTCATTTTTCAAGTTATACACGCTAATACCGTTGACAAGAGTCACTTCAATAAAAAAAAAACAGCGAAGGAGAATAAATTTTAAAGGTTCGTGGACTAAGGTCGAATCCCATAGTGAACGGGTTGCAACGGCGTTCGACTGTAGTCGAATGTCGCAGCGCAAAGATTAAGTAATAATGTTTAATTCGCAGACAGACCTGCGCACCTTCGAAATAATAATAGAAGAGAAGATAGCGACAATTTTTTTTAAATAAAGGTACATATTCACTCCATTAATTTGCAGCTTAAATTCAAACATGGCGATGATTTTTAATCGAGAATTTATAGGGGCACTGAAACTATACCCATCGAGATTGCATCTCTTTTTCAGCCCCTTCAGCAACGAATTTATAAAAATTGAAAAGGTAACTATATACCATATAAATTCATAGACACTGAAACAGAAAATTGAAAATTGGAAAATATCTTAGAATAAAAATTGTACACACAGGGTGGTCCATTCAACTGGAACAAGTCACCCCTTTTCTGACTGCAATTAAAAAAAAAGTGTTCGAGGAAAAAGGTGAATAGTTCAAAGAGGACCAAATTTTTTTCGCAAGTGTAACGATGCATGTGCACTTTACAGTTCCATGACTCTTTCAAATGGAAACGTGTATTCTTTCGCACGAAGCAAATCCTCTCGTCATTCTGCGTAAACAAGTATCGGGGTATACGCGCCATGGAAACGTAAACATTTCGACAAAAAAAGAAACAGAATATACGTTTCATTTTTATTGCAAAACAGTGTGCAACAAATTAGTACAAACTCTAAAACATACGTGCATTGTTACAGTTAGAAAAAAAATATGGCCCTGAAAATGTAGTCCTCTTTGAACTAATCACCTTTTCTCTCTAATATTTTTTTCTAATCGCAATCAGAAAAGAGGTATGACTTGTTTCGGTTGCATGGACCACCCTGTATACGTGACTATTAAACTTTGCATCTTTCCAAATATATTTGATAAAAACAATAACTAAGCATACACATATGTATGTCTCAAAATCTGTGAAGAGGTTACTTTTAACATGTGATCTTTATTTCTCGTCCTACTGTACGGCTGTGTTATCCTTTCAAATATCTAAGCCACTGATGGCCATCGGAGATGCGGCCTTCCCCCACCCTAGGTCCATTCCCCTCATATAGGCTGTAATCTGCGACGACACAGACATACGAATGGACATAGAATGGAGGAAGACCGTAGCTCCGGTGGCCATCACTGGTCTAAACGAATAACACAATCTGAACTACCGTTTTATTAGAAACAAAAACAAAGGATATCATTCGAATGTTATTACTACTGCCATTAACTTACTGTAATTGGGAATTTCATGTGGCCACGATATTCCTCGTACAAAGTGGGCAAAATATTTGTCATGGTGCTGTTGAACTTTCCATTCTCGTCGACAACATAGACCAGTATCGATGTTAACGGCATGTCCGATGGAGTCGGCGTAGAACTCGGTGGTACCGGGCATTCGACATCTTGATGGAATATAATTTGCTTCGCCTGAACTGATCTGCAATGCAAGATACGGACGTGTCACTGTTTGCTGAGCACCTTTGTGCGACGTCAAGAGGAAATTATGTATTAACCTCAACGCTACGCGCGGTTCTGAAAGCTCCTAGGTAGATGAATCTGATTACCGCGGAGTATTCTAACATCAACGATATTATGCATCTCCCAAATGGAATTATTCTATGGAAATATTTTCAAGATCTATTAGATCAGTGTATAGCGTTGTCTTAGAAGTGTAAGGAATTAGAATTATCCTGAATAAGAAATCTACAATATACATATAATAAATTATTTCAATATATACGAATTTAATACACGGTTTCCGATGTATGGAACGGTAGATAGATCTATACCTATATGTAGAAGAATGTTTATTATGATTATGAGTATGTAAGGCTAAAAATGATTCTTTGGATCTTCACTAATATTTGTACACGTACATTTTCGTGCTCAAAATATCTGCTGTTGCATTGGACATTGTGAACATTTTAAGCATCATTTAGATTAGAATTTAGTGCAATGATATTGTAATAATTATTGTCTTATGACTGCACATAATCAAATATTTTGTTACTCAACGTCCGATATTCAAATATCGTGTGTATCATTTAGAAAACTCAGGAGACTTTCAGATCTCGATACTAAAGAAACATAGCAAAGAATCCATTATTGTACCGTGCATATCCTCCGATACTATGCGACTTTTGTTTGAAACATTTTTTTCAAAGAGTGTAAGAGTAATTTAATTGCGTAATAATGAAATAATTATACAGTAATTTAATATTATATTATTTAATGAAGTTTAAATTCATTGCGCTAATGAGCTACATATGTTTAACAGTTTTAATCATTATAAAGATAATGAATGATATTCAAGTGCAATCATTCGTTCGGTTTATAATCTTTTCGAAGCAATATAAGATAATAGAGACTATCAGATTTAAGAACATGTTGGAGAAAAAAATGTAAAATTGACATCAGTAAGTATAAAATGAAATTATATTTTTAATCATTTTATATTTAATTTAAATAATTTGCAATCCGTAACAGTGAATTCTGTGTTTTTTGTATACAATAAGGAAATTTAAAGCCTCTTCATTTATTTTACTGCTTATTTTGAACACGCTTCTTTACAGACTCCTGTACAGGTTTAAACATTTTCGTTTATACCCAGGTATCATAAGTTTGTGTAAGAATAGATCAGTATTAAAAGTATTCAAGTAAATAGAACGACTAAATATGCATATCAGCTCGGTAACATTATACTGAAGACTGATCAAATAAATACTTCCTGTACAGTTATTGAAACGCTAGATGTTTTTCTGAGAATACTTCAACACTGGAATGAGGTATTGCCTCACTTTACAATAACTGATATGTCATTACTCGACGTATTTTATAGGTCATCACTCTGTTACTGACTCTTACAACTGGACAAAACTGTTTCATAAATTCGTGAAACATTTTTTTCTGGATCAATGTTCCTTGAAAACTATTTCGTTATTTTGAGGACTATTGCATGTCTCTTACTGATGATTATTTTGCAGATGGATCATCAGCTGATGAAATAGATGAAATAGGAGAATTACGCTGCAACATTTTAAACATTGCACCTATATTGAATAAATTTCCACTATGATGGCACTGAAAATTTGTCGTTAGTCACAAATAATATACGAGAACCCAAAGGCAAATTAGGATCAAACAATAGCTCACAGACGACTTTCAGAATATAGCAGTAAACAGTCAATAAATTGTTTATTAAATCAAGAAAAACAAACATAACGATATAAGAAAATAAAAGAAATAAACCATCTATACTTCTACGATTCTGGACCTGCACGTAATGAACGACTTTCTGGTACAGTCTAATAATTAAATTACTTAACACCTTGACAGCCGCAAATATTTTGAGAAAGCCACTTACCATTGGCCATTTTTTGCAAGACCCTTTGAACAACAAACATTCTACGTTATTCTATTCGTACAGAATATTCTATAATTTCCATTTTGTGAATACTTAGGTATTTCCTTTTAATCAAGAACAGGTCTGGCCATGTATTTGTTTCATGTGAATGTTGCACAAATGAACGAAGTCGCGTGTACGTGACAGCGGCCGTCAAAGTGTTAAATTACTTAGTAAAGGATAATAACTCACCTGTTTAACCCGATCCTGAATATTTCTGCTAGTGTAGCCCTCAAGCTCTCCTTCTGCTGACACACGTCATCCCAGCTGGCTTCCATATCGATACGAACCAACGATGTGATATCCTCTGAGGACATTGGCACCTTCGTGTCATCTGTCGTCTCCATCGGTATATCGGAAGCAGTTCGAGTGTTCGGGGTACTCGAAACCGGGATCCTTGGTTGCAGAGTGAACGGCACAAACGGGGTGGAAGTAGCCATTTTCGTGACATCTGTCACGGTTGCATTCACCATCGACGTGGCCACTGTTGATACTTCGGTAACGTTCAAAAAGTAAGGCGAGTCTTTGGTAGTTGCTGATGTAGGCCATTGTTCCATTTTGACCGTAGTAGCGACATCCTCATCGCTAGTAGTGGTCCAGGAATCCGTAACAACACTTAGCTGAACCTTCTTCGTGGAAGTTTCCTCGGTGGTCTCCGCTACGGTGCTCGGTTGAGTCGTAAGTTCATCGTTGGGCTGCGTGGTTAGGTTTGGCATCATCGTTGGAACAATCGTTTGATCGGTTACTGGAATAGTCGATAGCGTATCGATATTTGTCGTTTCCGTTTCTCCTACCGAGGAAGAATTGTCAGTCACCATTTCCAGGCTAATTGTGGTGATATCATCCGAAGAATTGGTCGTAGACAGATCCTGTACCGTTGGCACGGTCGTTAAGGTACCATTGGACGGTTTGCCTTTTATCGGAGTTTCCTCGGTAACGTTTCGACTGGCAAGTGTGGTCGTTTCAGAAAGCCCGACAAATTCGTACTCGATGCTGGTCGTACTTGGCAGGAAAGTTTCGTTCGGTTCGAAAGTGCCGCTTCCACTGGAAGGGATTTCATTGGTACCGTTCAAGTCTGGGATGGCTGGAGACTCTGTAACATTTCCCGTTGGAGTTTCTTCCACGGCGGTAACGCCGTTTGTGCTTTTTACGGTGGTTGTGGTCAAGAGCGAAGTAATCGGGATCGTCAACTTCTCCGTCTCTGTAAAATTCCCTTTGATCAAGGGATACTCGGTGGAAAGTTCCGTTGCATTTAGGGTCGAGCGAATGAGCAAAGAATCCTCCGCGTTCGTTTGAACGTCCGCGTTTGAAAGCCTCCCGACGTCCGTTCGCGGTTTGTCGGTGGGCTCCATTGTCAGGGGGGCGGCGGTTGTTCGATTGGCAATCTCTCGAAAAGACGGCTCGTAAGTTCGCTTATCGGCACTCTCTGATTTCAAGCTGACTTCCGTTATTCCGTTCCCAGTCACGTCGAAGTTTCCCTTCTCGGTAATCACTTCGCGGCTCTCGCCTCCCCGGGCTACGTCATTTCCCGTGCTCGTCGATTTTTCTTCGGCTTTCGCGATTGTCTTCGGTACGTCCGCTTCATCGACAGCCGTCTGATTCGTTGGTCTCGCCTCCTCCAACGTCACCAACGACATCGTCGTTATAGGAACAGAGGGACGAGGTTCCACCGTCGCGTTATTCGACGATCCGTTCTCTGGTTTCTCGTAGAAGGTCGGTTTGAATTGTT
The DNA here is from genome assembly GCA_916610135.2 of Macropis europaea. Lineage (NCBI taxonomy): Eukaryota > Metazoa > Arthropoda > Insecta > Hymenoptera > Melittidae > Macropis > Macropis europaea. The sequence goes on from OU744344.1 coordinate 40,853,010, forward strand.
GAATGCTGTTCTCCAGAACGACAGAGGGTTCGGTGTCGATGTACTTCTCCTCCAGTTGACCTCTACCGATCGTGTTCTCCAATGCAGACGTCTCTTCGGTGGTTTCGACCACGCGGTTGCTGGAGTTATGAACCTCCTCCTTCACGGACGACTTTATGTAAGGGTACGGTTTTTGCTCCATCAGTTTGTCTGTGCTGATATTCTTCTTCGAAATTAGAATATCCATCTTCGAGGCTAGCGTAGGTTTCGTTTCCAGACTTGGGAATTCGTTTATACCCGAGAAAGCGATGGTCCTGCCTCTGGGGACTGGACTCGAGGTAGCCTGCAGTGTGGAAGTTTCTTCGATGTTCGACTTTTCGGTTGCAGCATTCAGTTTCTGTTGATTCTTCTCGTTTGTTCCTTCTTCGTCTACGTGACCAGTTTCAACAGTTTTTGATGAATTATAAGTAGAATCCTCGTCGCGGTTTGAACGAACAAGTTGGTCTACGGTGCCTGCTTCTTTCACAGTCAAATTTTCAGACTGTTGTTCGACGATTCTCTCAATTACATCATGAGTCACGTTCCCGACAACCTCCACGTCACCCTTGGGGTCTGGGGGCTCGTGAGTCACAGCGCTGTTTTCTGAGATAAAGTTTGTAGCGTTCTCGTGTGCCCTTGACTGATTTCCCAGGTCAGTCTCGAGGTTCTTCTCCGTGGTGGTTTTGTAATAGTTGACGTACGTGTCATTGATTAACGAGATAGGCCCTCCGCTCTCTTTATTATCGTCCGCCTCTTTCAGGTCCGGCACTTCGGAGTTTTTCACGCTCAAATTTTCCGACTTTTTCCGTCTCTCCTGAAAGCCGTCCGGGGGAAAAGCTTTCTGCGTGGCCGACTCGCTCACAAAGTCGAGCTTCTTCGATTTCAAAGCGGAGTTCACGCTCGATTCCTTCGAAAGATGTCCAAGTTCCCCCTTTGTGTCAGTCTCCTGCTCCTCTGTGAGCTCTATTGTCGTAGTTTGATTTGCTTCCTGGTAACTGGTGTCATCCGCAGAAACCGTTTTGTTCTTCTTGTCCTCGAGTTTGGAGTCGTCCAGTGAGGGCTTCGTGGTCACCGTGGCCAAATCGTTCGTTCTGGAGAGCCTGGTGAAATCTTCGGAGATCGTTTTCGTGCTCGTGCTCTTTCCTAAAGTCCCGTAGAGGGTCTCCTCGAATCTCGAACCCCCGTTAGTCGAATCGGAGGTCGATAACCTGTCGACTTCAACGTGCGACCGTGTTCCTTGCGCATTAAAGTCTTTGTCGATCGGTATTGGCACTTTCTCCTCCTCCTCTGCTTTGGCATCTTTACTAAGCTCACTGTGTACTCCCTCGAGATCCTTTTTAGTTGAATTATACGAACCGATGGCTCCCTTGTCGCTTCCCGACGAAGTTAGGTCTGCTTCGTTCTTCGACGGTATTTTATTCACCGCTGTTTCGTTCCCTATGGAAACCGACGGTTGGTCCGATACATCGGTTGCTACATTTTCTAGATTTATCGGTGGGCCCTTTACCGTGTCTGTGGCACTGGCGCTGAAGAGTAGCAGGCACGTACCTGAAATTCAATTAAAATCGCAAAGTAAGAATATTAGTATCGGGAAGTTTATTCTTCTTTATGGTATTATTTAAAATTACTCAATAATAATGGATCGTGAGTTTTTAATTGTAGAAGTAAATTGTTTACTCAGATTAAATAACTGACGCTTTCAGATCATAAAATTCTGTACTTGTTCAATGCCAATTTTAAAAATACTTAATTATTCTTCTGAACATATACATGTATTCCACTTGTAGATACATACATGTAGATATACACATTTAATGAAAATTTTGTTAATATTTATATTTTGTTGTTTGATATTATATTTAACAATCATGAACCGATTAATTTGTTTGATACACTGAATTTTCTGTATTTTGAACAATTGTATTAGCCAATGAAATAATTATACAATTATTACATTGAGTTTAAGTCTTGACGACGTTATAAATAAGACAGTTTAATTCGTGCTAAAACTTTAACGACTTTCTTTAAGGGAAGTGCTCATTTTCGACATACGATTTTTTAAAAATTTTGCATTCTCTTCATAAATAAAATATGTAAAATGAAAGATGGACACGACCTTGAATTTGAAAATGAAGATGAATTTTGCAGTAAATTATTTTGTGCGCTTTCTATGCTGTGAAAAAATTACAAATGATTTTTATATACCTTGCGTGGTTCACTTGCTTTAATTGATTAATAAGTAAAGAAAAATTATAAGAGCCACAGAAATTAAAACTTAGTAATCCACTTAATCTACAGTGACGTTGCCACTTAATTTGATAAAAACAAATTATACTAATAGTTCGCAGGCAGATTTATTGAGCAAGTGTCAGGTACATAGATAAATATTTCATTGTCAACATTTCAACGAGACATCATTTTTCGTATCCACGTTATCATAGGCGACTCCGTAAATCACAGTTACGTCGCATACCGCGTAGACATGCAAATCTATGATTTCATGTATCGTGTACACGTTGTGGAAGTCGAACTAAATAGGATAAACAGGTCTGAAAGAATTATAATAACAGGGAATGCAGTAGAAGAGAGAGCGTCCAAAGGCCTCCTTTTTTGCGAATTATTTAGGACAGTCAGAAAGTGATAAACTTGTTACGAACTTGTTAGTCACCAAATAGGTAAATCTAATTCGGAAGGTTAACATAGCATGTATATTATGTTACAGTAGCACAGAATTGTACTTAAAAGGTAGTACAACAAGGTATTATTTGTAGAACACAAGAATATAATTATTATTTTGTCGGATATGTTAATAAAAAGTAAGTTTGTTATTATAAAAATTAATTTATCTCTTAATCTACTATACAGGATGATTCTGACAACTGGGCGAGGCTATAGCTTTGTTCCAAGTAAAGTTAGAAAAAAGTCGTAGAGAAAAATTTTGCACTGTATAACAAGCTCTATAATCCGATTGTGTGATTTTTTTCACAAGTGCATCGGTGCACTTACAAAATGCAATTGCACTTTTTTTTTAAATGGATCACTACAATGTTTTTTATATAAATTAAATCCTCGTGTCTTTCTGTGTATAAAAGGTATAGGATATGGTCATTGAAAACACAATACTTTACGAGATATTTCATTTTTCACACAATTACTACGTTAGCGTTAAATCATCAGTTTACCATAATTCTCGTTTCCGTACATACTGTTTAAGTGTTAAAAAAAAATGAAATATCTCGCAAAGTATTGTGTTTCCAATGACCTTACCTTATACTTTTTATACGTAGAATGATACGAGCAATCAATTTATGCAAAAAACGTTGTAGTTTTCCATTTAAAAAAAATGCAATTGCATTTTGAAAGTGCGCCGACGCACTTGTGAAAAAATCATATAGTCGAATTATAGAGCTTGTTAAACAGTGTAAAATTTTCCACTACGATTTTTTTCTAACTTCACTTGCAGCAGAGGTATAACCTGGCTCAGTTGCCAGAAACACCATGTATATTGTCAGTGATTTTCCATAAGTCTCTTCTATCTGTGAGGTAGCATGTTTAAACGTTTGAAAAAAATAATAAAACAATTGATAATTTTCGATAGGAGAATCCGACAAGATTTTCCTATCGATCTAATATTATTGAAAAAGAACAACAATCACTCTACGTTTTTATATAGAGAAAAATTGTGGCGGTTAAAACACTCAAAACAATTAATAATGCTAATAGTCAACAAATAGAATCGATGGTTGTCAATTAAACAGAATATATACTATGGGTAGATGAACTTTTCTCAATAGTACTTCTTTATGGCAAACTATACACTTGCTATACATACTAATGATAAAACCACTAAATAGAAATAGAAAATATGTACATACGCATATTTTTAGACAGAGTAAAAAAGCAAACTTTTCTCCTACAATCTTATTTAGTCTCTAAAACCGTTTAAATTACATGTAAAGCGTTTCTGTTACCGCCGCAGCTATAGAAGATAATTCGATGTCCTGTTTTACATTGGACACTCTGTATATAAACAAATTCCAGAAAACTAAGTGTTCCTCTCTATCCATTTCTGCAGAAAACTGTCTTTAAATATTGAAAATTAAATTTTATTAAGTATTGGGTTGGCCAATAAGTAACGTCGGATTTTTCGGTAAAAACAGATGCAAATGGTTCTCAACGCTGGATTTCGATGTTCCTAACATTTCAGCAATCTCTCGTGTGGTATAACATGAATTATTTTCAATTAGACTGGAGATTTGATCGTTATCAATCTTGATAGGTATGTCAGAATGTTTATCATTAGTAAGATCTCCATCACGAAACTTTTTGAACCATCTTTGTACCATTCTTTCACTGGCAGTACCATCACCATGCACATCAGAAACCTTCTTTGTTGTTTGTACCGCATTTTTATCTTTGCGAAAATAAAAAACTATAATTGCCCGAGAATACATCTTCTCGCTGTTCATCATCAAATCAAAATAAACACTATAAAAATTTAACCAAATATAATTAACTTTTTTTTAAATTACACGCCAAAATCTCAGCTTTTAGACCATACATACGTTTTATAGATTACGAATAAACTTTTGTTTTAAAAACAATACAAATTATCTCTTACAGAAAAATCTGACATTACTTATTAGCCAACCCAATACAATTTATTCTGTCGGTCACCAGTGTAGCCCATGACAAGGTGTTAGAACTCCTCCCAATACTTAAATTATAAGGTAATTACAACAAACACCATGACGAACTACTCTGAAACTACTACTCAATAATAAATCTTTTCTGTATGATATTAATTGCTGAGCTCTACGTTGCTGAGCACAGTATAAGAAAGATATATGTAAATGATGGAATTATTACAAGTGTCACCCCAATCGTGCTGCGAGGAGAAAACACGTGCGAGGATCAACGGGGAACCGGATATCGACGACAACGACTGGTTTTTCCAAGATGTAATAAAAATGAATGGAGAATAGACGGAGCTTTTAATGGATCTAAAAACCGGTTAGCTGGGAATTACTCGGCCAGCATCGTAGCTATTCTCCGAGACTCTATGATATAGTTATGCCGGCCGTTCTACGCTGTAACAAACACAAAAATGCATATGCAACAGTGTGCAAGCTCACGTGTCTGTGAATGTTAAACAGATCTCGGGATTATGCAGAGGATTTAAGTATGCGCACCTGATATCCACCTCTGCGGACAGGTTACGTGACAATGTGTACACGTACGATTATGTACCGACTCTTGTGTCTATCGAGTCTGAAAAGTTTAATTACTGCTAGAAAAAACATTTAAAAAAGAAATGTAATCCGATGATGAGATGTACGGTGTTACTGCAACCCAAGCAGGAGAAACAATCCTTGGTGACTTAGTAAATTATTATACGGCATATGCTAAAATGAATTATATATTTTAATGAAACTGGATGAATTTTTAAAAAATTACGGTAGAACCTCTATTATCCGAGCACCGGTCATCCGAAAATTAGTCACGTTATATCAGTTACAAGATGAAATTATGGATAGTACCATTATACACTTAACACGTTGACTGCCACGCAAGTTTTATATGTTTTGCCCTGGGGGCCACAATAGAATTTTTATAATTCTATGTATAGTACATTGTAGTATATAATTTTTATAAAATATTTCATAAAATTGTTTAATTGTTGAATATCGCACTTTTTATTTCACCATGTTCCCTAGTTATTTACGTTGTTCAACATTCTTTAATAGGTAATATTCATCTTATTTTAATCATTCTAGGAAATGTAGTAACGTCGGTCATGGGTGACCACCGTAGCAGTTAACGTGTTAATTATGTACCCCTGTGTATTTTAAATTCTAAGATAAAATACTCATTTTCGTGCGAAACATAGTTAGAATATGACTTAACCTTGTACTAATTACAGTTCGGATAATCAAGGTCCTACTGTATTTAAGTATTAGATTGTCCTAAAAGTTCGTTTCGTTTTTTTATATTAAGTGTATAAAATTTCACGAACGGTACAATATTATTGAAGTATGTACAATCCATTCGGTTGTATCACCTTCTTCCATCTCGCCAGAAGTTTCATGATGCCATATTTCCAAAGTTTCTTTCACTTACTGGCAAGATACTGATTGAGGTGACTTTTTATGTCACTTAAAGAGCCAAATTTTTCATCACGAATAGAATTTTTTAACGAACGAAACATGTAATAATAAGAAGGAGCAATGTCCGGAGAGTAAGGAAGATGGGGTAGAATATCCCAATGAAATTCCAACAACTTCTTCCGAACGACCAAGGAGAAGTGTCGCAAATGCCTTTTCTGGTTTCCCATCTTTTAAGACGCACAGAAACAGACTGGAACACTTTAGAAGAGAACAAATGAACTATTGAAAAGCTAGATGATACCTGAATACCATAACATCAACAGGAAACAGGCCAAGCTGCGTGTTTGCCTAAAGACTGTCTAACAAAAGGTTGTCCCCCTAACAGGGACAATTTAATATATTATTACTGGTTATTTTCATGCGAAAAGAAATTAAATTTTATTGAACTTACAGAGTGCATTCAGGTGCTACTGTAGGACATAACCTCTGAAATTCTTCAAAATGTGTTTTGCAACGCAAGTGATCGATTTGAAATCCGCTAGGACACGGACGTAGCACAGATTGAAAGTGTTAAATAATTTTATGACATAAAGTTTTCAACAATTTTTATTAAATATGTATAACATTTTCAATCTGTGCTCCATCCGGATCCTAGCGGATTTCAAATCAATCACTTGCGTTGCGATGCACGTTTTGCAGAATTCAATAGGTTACGTGTTGCACTCTTACTTGTATGCGCTCTGTAAGTTCAGTTCAACTATTAATCTTTTGGCGATAAACTTTTGATTTGATAAAACCCCGTATGAAAAAGTCTAAGTGGGTCAAATCTGAAGAGCCTGCAGCACAAGGTCTAGAGCAGTGTTTCCCAACCTTTTTGGATTATGCCCCACCTCAACGCGTCATAGATTTTGATGCCTCCCTGGCATAATAGTTAACCAAGTTCTGAAGAAGTATAGTATAAATAAATACTTCAAATAAAAGGAAACGCCTGTAGGCATAAAAAACAGTGGTGATTTTTGTTACTATTTTCGGTAATGAAGGTGATTAATGCAACATAATTTTACAATTGCCCCTAAAATATAAAAAATCGCCCATATGTGGGGCGTATGCCCCACGTTGGGAAACACTGGTGTAGAGTCTCCACGTCTAATCCACCGTAGAGTGTGATATTTCGGTAATCTAGTGGAACAAAATTGCATTTCGATAATAATCCAGATTTGTAAAATTAATCGAATATCCATATCACTAGAGAACGTAAGAATTGTTCTAAAAAATGACGTATAATGATTAATTAATAGAGCCCAAAGATGTGGTTAACTGATTGTGAGCTTGGTCCTGTGTATCATACACCTCAGTTTTTTTCAAAAATGCATTATACCAGCATCCCCTAGTGATACTTCTGTGTATGTATGTACTATTATCTTCTGCTATTCTAGGTATGTTTATAAGTTTTCTTTTTTCAAGACCTATTTTATTGGTCCTTTGAACATTCATAAAAATCAACATGAACCTTAACAGCTATTTTCGAATCACAACTAGACTTTTGACATATTATACTGTTTTATACAATGTTGATACTTTTACTCTTTAAAGCTAAATTTATAAACTATGCAAAAAGCAGAGACGGACTGCGGACAAATGATGACATCTAACATTTTTTATTTGTTTTCTAACATGTCCCGTTCAAAGGCACGGAAAAGTATGTTTATTCAGAAAAGGTTGTGAATTTCTTTGTTGTAGCATATCATGCAAAATGGTATTATTGCTATCGTTGGATTTGTTTAATAAACTTATTAATTTAACAGTCTTAGTCTTATTTTGAACATGTAATTTGATTGGAATAAAACAGTTTTCCATATTAATGTTTCTGTTGATCGAACCTAAATTTCTGAATTCGAGATCATCTGAAGGTCATAGTATAGTAGGTCGTTGAGTTCGTCTTGACGTTAGCTACAACTCAGTGAAGTTCAAAATATATGGTGCCATTTAAAAAAGTCAAGTTGACCTTGATTTTTAATTGAAAAAACAATTCTTTAGAATTGTCTAAAATCTAACTGTATAGCGGATTGAAGGCAGTCTAACTTTTGTTGAAAACATTTCTTTGCCAGAGTAACGGAAATGCCTGAAAAATGCTGGTGAATCTTAAAGGATACACTCTGTACGTATCGAAAACTATTGTTCCTTGGAAAAGAAGTTTAAATGTACGGTCAGCCTATTTTTTAATGCTGAATTCAGCTGTATAATCAGTTTTTCGAAAAAGTAATTTGTTTAAAAAATATATTGAAAATCAACGTATTATTCTTGATTTTTATGCTGAAATGTTAATCAATATTCATGAACTTTTGTGTACTTAAACTATGGACCTTGGCCAATAATACGGATAAATCAGGTACGACAGTTCGAAAAGCGTATGTTGAGGTAATCTCGAACAATCAGGGCATAGTGACATGGTGCCCCATTCTGTTGAGACACTACACTGTCGACAATGACCATCATCAAGAAGTTATGGTTCGAGAAGCAGCAGAAGCATATCAAGGTACACTTGACCTGTGACCATTGCTTCTGCGAAAAAGAATGGTCCATAAATCTTTCATCTCGTCGTCCCAAGCCACATGTTCGCTCTTGAAGAGTCTCTTTGCCATTCTATGGACTCATACGTTTTAGCATATGTTGAGTGTGTTAAATAGTTTTGCGACACAATATTTTCATCGATTTTTGTTAAATGTGTTCCTTTCTGCATAAAAGTAAACCAGTAATAATATACTGATAATAAGTAATTTTTTTTAATTCATCCAATTTCATTAAAATACGCAGTTAATTTTGGGACATACTGTATTATACAGACCTATTATACTACGGATGAAACTATTTTACTGCTATGAAAAACTTTGAACATTGTTCATTTCTTCAACTCAATAGCAAATGAGGTGTCACAAGCTCGAAGAAAGGTAGAGTGACTCATAAAAATGATCAAATATTTCCATAATTAATATTTTTCTTCACTTCCGGTGTAGCTGATTAACTACATGTTTTGGAGGTGAATATGAAATGTAATGTATTACAGATATTGTAACCTTGCTTCAAATAATAATGCCCTAAAAATATGTTACACAAAGGAAAGTTGAAACGGCGTATTCATTTGATCAATTTCCTGGTCTACTGTATATAATAGATGAGAAATTTTTGAAGAACTCAGGTCATCATGGTCTAGCCGGACAAGGAGATAAACGCGCAGGATTTTCCTAAGTATTTTTAAACTCTGAGTTGTTATATTTGCTCACGTTTAACACTCTAGAAGTGTGTAAAGATCGGCCATTTTTGTATATTCAAGCAGATCCAACTGAGACACATTATTGTAAAAATCGCCAATATCTACACATATTTTATTTAAGATATTTATACAAACGTAAATAAGTCTGTAATTCTCAACCTAAATCTCAACTATTCAGGCAAGGTTAGTTCGTATAAGAATGTGAAAGTGTTAATTAAATTTTTAACTTGGCGAAACTTATGGTAGGTATTCGATGAACATTCAAAATCGATTTACGCGAAAATGAAGCGTTGAACGAGAAAATTTACGAAGACTCGAAACATTTTGTTTAAATAGATTTGTAGACATTTTCTATGTATAAATGGTGTCCTATTTTAATCTTACCACGCGAATGCCTTTGGAATTTGTTCTTTTTTTATGAGCGGAGATAACAAATATATTATGTAATATTTAAAGTTTTATCAAAATAATGCTATATTTCATGTGCATTAACCGCCATAACTTCGATTATGACGCAATTACGATGTAATGTGTAACTTAAATCAGAATAAATTGTAAACCAGAAAATAGAATCGAAGAATTTGTAAAAACTTGGAATATAATTGCGATTTAATTACAAAACTGTACTGTGTCCTAATTCAAACGATCTAATAAACAGATTAATCTCTTAATCGTAATAATGTAACGGACTGTTGGAAAAATTATAATTATATCGTTCATAAATTTTTTCCATTATTTCAACATTTTCATAAGTTTGTTTAATCAATAGAACATGGAATTAATCGCTACAAAAGAATAATTACATTAAGATCAGATAATACTTTCAAATAGCGTGCATCGTATATAGGGTGTTGCTAAATTATAGGTAGACACTGTATTGACTAGTGAAGATATTAGAAAAAAAAAGATCAGAGGATTAAATACATACTTCATTTACAAGGTGTCAAATATCACGTTCGACAGAGATCTACAAAATACTGTAAAATTCATTTTCATATTGCAAACTAAGGTCAATTCTGTGTAATTGTACATATTCCATTCTTTAAGGCGATAAATAATTGAAATTGTCACAACTGTCCCTTCTGTCAGAAAAATATATTTAAGGTGGAACTCCATCCGTATAAAATAAAATTCAATAAACGGTATTATTTTTTTAAAATACCTCTTACTTCATGTGACAAGCATTATAACATCAATAAAATTATCCAAATTTCCGTATTTTCTGTACATCATCAAATTTTCCGTAAGTTTTATTTTATTGGTTATGGTTATTTGTGGTGTTTAATCTAAGACAATTCGAAAGCAATATATTTTTTTATAACATTATTTAAACATTATTTTGTTGCATGAACGTACATTTTTTTATCTGCAAAAATGATTTGCTGATGTCATTGAAGCGAATTTCACACGACTTTAAGAACCGCATTAAACATGAGCACTGAACCAAATATACAAGGTGTTCTATTTCAATCTTTCCATACGAACGTCTTCGAAATTAGTATTAGTGACATTGAAAAACATTTCACGCAGAGGTTGAATAATTTCGTGGGGTACATAAGTACTAATACGCAAATACCGTAAGTATTGGGACATTTATGCCAGAAGACAATTAATTTAGTACATATTTTAATTGTAATACCGTGGAATACTATTTAACGGCTGCTTCAGTCGCAGCAACATTTAAGTTAAAATATTTTCTAAACCAGAAGTTTTCCGGCACGAATAGCCTAATTAGCTAGTAGACTTAGGCTCTAGTAAGCCTAGTAGGCTAATAGCCTAAGGTATTCTTCATTCAGAACGAAGAGTTGTAACCATTAGTGCATCACAAAAGCTTACAACATTAATTAAACAAAAATGTTCTCTGTGTTCGAAGCCACGAATACAACTTTATAACATTAAAATCGAAATATCTACTATGGTAACAGTTTTTTGATAGAATGAGTCTTATGCTTTTTTTTGTAGAGAGGAAAGAACTGTATCGATTAGCCTATTTCCACACCTGATAGTTTTATTATAATAAATATCCTCTGCGTTAGGATCTACAAATAGTAGTTTACAAAATTAAGATCAGAATATTTTCTGAACTAACAGATTCTCGACACAAACACTCGAATATTTCTTTTTTAATAGGGAATGAAGAGCTACATCGATTAATGCACTAACAAACATATGGTTTCATTTAAAAAAAACGCAGATAACCTTAAGATCTCCACTACACCTCTACTTATAAAGAAACTGTTGAAACTAAGTACCTTATACCACCCTTAAAATCACTTCAATTTTGTCTGAAATGTTTTCCAGTATTATTAATAGTTTTGAATATATTCAGTGGACAAATTACAAATTATGTGGACCCCTTGTACGTGCGGAAAATTTGTATAAATTTATTTAAGCAGAATTTGTTGTGTGGTTGTTAATTTTTTTCCTAAACTTTTCGTTTTCGAGGGAATCGATTTTGAATATTTATCAAGTACCGTAAGTTTCAAGTTAAAAATTTCAGTTTCAATTTCAATGCAATTTTAATATTCTCTTATTTTTATTACTGTACTATCATCCTAAGACAATTAAGAGTAGACAATAAGATTCACTGTTAGTGAGACACATATTTTGTGAATTTGTGAATAGGTGGAACTGTTGTCTGTGTTTCAGCATCCAAAGTTATGACCTTCGTATTAAATTATTGTTACTAATTATTTATTTGTACAGATTGTATAAGCTACACGGTCATTAGCGAGAGGTTTACTCCACAGTGTTACAAAACTGTGTTTTTATGTATTGAATTGAGTCGTAAACAATTCTATTTTTTATCCTCAAATTCGTTACATAATTTATTAACGTATGATTTTCTGTTAAATAGATCTGCAACATGTTTCAAGGATGTTTACTTTCGAATATGAAAGAAAGATCGATAGCTTAAATTAAATATTCTTTTAGTAAGAAAAGAATGTATACAAAATTATACTTATTGTATAGTAAATAATTTAAAATTGTGTATACAAATTTAGTCTTACTTCAATAGTTCAATGTTTTCATGGTCTAAGTTATTTTAAACTTCTTATAGATAGAATTATTAAAATAAACCTCAAGCACATTTAAACATTTATTTTTCTACGTAGTAATATTTCTTCATAGAGAGTAAATATTTAGATCGATCAATGCATTACAAAATGCATGGTATTATTTTTAAAAAACGGAGATGACCTTCGTATTGAAATTATGGTGAAACGCTATTATCACTATATCGCTGTTCCGGAAGAACAATGACACAATTGCAAAAGAGCCATTTCTCAGGATGTCAAGAAAACGAATCCTAATTAGCCATAATTGTAATTAAACAATGAGTAAGTGTTTAATGACATTGGGAACAAAGCAATTGTTAACACTTTTTGGTTACTTTTAACCATTCACTGCCATGAGCCCCATTTAGGGATCTCGGGTAGTTAAGATTATTAAATCCGAAAGGCACCCAAAATCTATAGAATTACATAAAAATTTTCGAAAAAAAAGTTGGTAGTCAATGGGTTAAGTAGTAGTACAGTAGAACCTCGATTATCCAAACACCGGTCATCAGAAAATTTGTCATTCTATGTCAGTTACAAGCTAAAATTATCATTAATAGCACTGTGTACCTAATTGCATACCATTGTGAATTTTAAATTCTAAAATAAAATTATCATTTTTATATGAAACATAATTATCATGTGAGTCATCTTGTAACTAATTGCAGTTCGGATAATCGGGGTCCTACTGTAATAAAAGATTAGATATTTCTGAGCCCTATAACGTACAGTCACTCACGAAAGTCTTCGTACACCCCATAAATAGGCCATTTTGATTAAAGTAAACAATAACTTAGTGTATATATCTTATTTATTATTAACATATGAGGTAATAATAACTATTTTATAATAAAATGTATTATCTACAGAAATATTTGAACAGATAAGAAGAAAATGAATTATATATCTCACAAAAGTGTTCATACAGTCTTATTTTTTGAGATTATGGGTTACATTAATATTTTATCAGGCCTCAATTTGCCTCTAAAACAGCTTTTAATCTTCTTGGCATAGATTGCACTAACTTTACTTTTCTTACAATCACTTTTCTGAGATGCATAATTCGATTTTTTTATTATCTGTTCAAATACTCCCATAGAATAATACATTTTGTTATAAAATAGTTAATATCACCTCATTTGTTAATAAATAAATATTTTATTACACGAAATTATTGTTTATTTTAAACAAAATAGCCTTTTCATGGGGTGTATGGAGACTTTCGTGAGTGACTGTACGTCACACAAAACGCCCTATTTTGCACTGGTGTCATTGTTCTGCCGGAGCAGCGATATTATGTCCAGCTCAAAATCACTTGAATTTTCTCTGAAATGTTTTCCGATATCACTGGTAGTTTCGCAGATATTCGCGAGGAAATGTTAAAATGGGACACCCTGTACGGTGTCTAGGAAAGAATTCCGCTTTCTAATTCCTTAATCGATCCGATTCTCGCTTTGCATTCTTCGTGAAGTTACCAGTTCGGAACGGATCATCCGGTAATAACACGGATTCGGCTCGAGAGCCTAGTTTAAAGGGAACTTTCGATTTCGATTCGGAAAGAATGAACGAACACTGGATACTTTCAATTTCGATACCACTATTTTTTTCTTACGCTCATCGATAATGATCCGAACGACTCACGAGCGGAATTCCGCAGGCAACTTGCGATTTTTCGTTAGCGGGATGTGGAATGCAAGCGAAAAACAGGATTATGCAATTTTATTGCTGACATTTGAAGACTTCCATCTCTGATGTCATTACGTGTAAGTTGCAAACGTTTATGCGAATATAAATTTGTCATTTTCATGGTTTAATATAGATGATTATATAGTTGTTATGTTTTCTCATTGAGTAATTTCTAAAATTGAATGCATGAAATATTTGACATACCTGGACATGGTAATTGCGTAAGCATTCATTGATTAATAATAACATTCAGTGCTTATGTAAATGAACATTATCAATGCACCACGATTTTACGTGTTTCTTTTCGCAATGTTTACCACAATTTGCAATAAGTTAAATATACAATTTAATGATTGTTTAATTTTCTAAAAAATAATTTTACCAACAGCTACCGTTTATGGTAATACCGACACACATAGAATGATAAAAAATCGTATTGATACATTTCATTATTTAACATCCTATAAATTATTCTTCTGTCTCTGCTATATTTTTTTGTGTTATGTTTAATACTTTCGAGCATACACAATTTTTCACTATATTTTTTAAAAACTTTATATTTTGTTTTTTATTTCATGCGCGACTGCAGCCTTTTACAAAGGCTTGAAAAATAGAAGCATTGAAATGGTTAGAGCTCATGGATCGATAACAGTGTTCTAACAACTGTATAGTTCTACGAACTATGCACAATTCTGCGAAATTGACTAACAATATGTTTTGTGAAATGTCGATAGGTACGTGTGTACCTATATATTTCAAATTATAAATACGTTTCAAACATTGTTTATTCGTAGGTAGTAATGTCACAGTGAAAGTGTGCAATAAAGGGACGAGTATACTCATACTTGATCGGTGAACAATTTTATAATTGAATACTACAGAATACATACAAAATTAAAGCTGCAAAATAATCATCACAAATAGAATAAAGTAGAATATTTTCTTATTGAACTAAAGCCCTCCAAAAGCCACTAAAATAATTAATTTTCGCGAACCATTTGCAGTGTTCAAGGTGTTATCACATAAATTTGTCCACAACCATTTCAAACACCCTGCATTTCCCGTATTATTAATTAAATATTATTTATACAGGTCGAGACCCTTCGTATTCACCGCTAGACTCCTGATCGAATGTTTAAACAGAGATTCTACAAGCCCATTTTCTTCGAATGATAATGCGTTTAAACACAATAGCGAATTCATGATGAGGGAACGATTCATGGGAACTAGAGAAAAATTGAAAGTATTGGTCGGCATAGTATTTCTGCGGGGAAACGGTAAATTTATATTTCCAAGGCAAGTGTTACAGTTAAGTTGCATTGCGGCATGGCACGGTAATCCTAACAGTACTTCTTGTCTGCATAGTTCGTGCAGTCGCCACGATTGGCAACCTTTGCATCAGGGATTCGCGATGCAACAGGATGCACCTCGAACTCTAATGCTCGATTCAATGGAAAGGTATATCACATCGTCACACGATCGTGAAAGTTATAACGAAATTCTCGTCTGAAGCAATTTATTTTTCACCGTGAAGTACACTCCCGTCCATAAGTCACCGGACACTTACAATTAGTAAAATTAAGAGGTGAACAATTTTACAGTATGAAATGACCTACGTTATGAAATAAAGTTAGCACCTATTAATTGTTTATAACGTAGAGAATATGTAATTCGAATTATATGTTAAAAATCTTACCAAAGATACGTAATTAATCTTATACAACCACTTGAACTAATAGCTACATTCTTTCGATCAAAGGTTTTAATATCTAGGAACTAATTTCTTTCCAACCTTCTTCTAACTTCTTCCATGAGTCTTTCTTTGACTTTGGGCAAAACTTCCAAAATATACGAAAAGTGTGTAGACATTATCGTCTGATCGAGTTAGAGATGCATTAGAAACACATACGCACAGTCATGTTTTTTTCAAATATTTATTCAAATTTTACGCGCATATTATTAATATCATATGCAGGTATTATATTAACATTAAATAGATAAAAATATATCAACACAAAATAATAAAATCAAACCAATATAGTGTATCCACGTTCTAATAATCATTTTGCTGAAAATGAGCAAGCGTCCGGTGACTTATGAACGGGGGTGTACTTACATACACAAAGTGTTATTTAACACTGGGAAGTACTTTGAAGGTGAATTCAGGATATAAGAATAATTAGACCATACCAATACCGTACCAGGACTTTAAAAAGGTTATAGCAAGTCCCATCAAACAAGAGTGGAAGTAAAAGTGGAACTCCGAAAAATCAAGAAAATTGAACATCACGGATGGCTTCTTCAAAAACATCGTGAGAAGAACCTTCAGTAGGAGAAATCAAGTTATTCTAAACAGGATATTCTAAGCTTGAATTTCTTCCAAAGAAAACCCCTCAACCACACTGTAACATATGCCAACGTCCCTTAACTGTTGAGCACAATTGTTATTTTGTAAAGAAACCGAAGCCATCCGAAATCAGGTGAATCACCCCAACTCACTAAAGGAATCCTTCAAGTACTCAAAGAATGCTGAGAAACTTCTTAGCACAATTCAAAGTGCACCTGTATACAATTCTGTCTAAGCAACGTCAACTACTAGACCGTGTCGCTAATGACCTATACGTCGATGCGACACAAAACTTTTAAATACAAAAAAAAGAATAATTGGAACAGTTTGTGTAGACATAGGTCCGACATATGATCTAGTTTTCGAGCTACACTATGTTTTCTATTTTAACAAACTGTAACCTATCTTCGAGTAGTATATGAAAATATTTCAGTGAACAGTTTTTGGACTCAAGAAATCTATACCTGAGAAGCAATTCATTCTCATTGTACAAATAAGTTCTAATATTCATCTTAAACGTAGACTTTCGTGTTAGCGGCACTACCTTATAAATTGAGAGTTGAAAGTGCGAATGGTTTTACTTATAGTACAGATAATACGTTGATAGTTAGTTATTATTATTATATCACAGATTAGTAAAATTGCAAGTATTTCCAGTCTTACAGATTTTTAGCAAATCTACACTACCAGAAGTTTGGAATCACTGTGAATTAAGAGAAAGAGGATTTTTTCAGAAAGAATGAACACCTTTAAAATAAACGCTCTTACTTATAAACGTCATCAGTAGTTGACAGTGTACCGATAGTTGACACTTTTATTTTCAGTCACGAAAAATAAGTTTTCTACTAAAAAAATGTTTTTGAATAGTGCACCGTTTGAAAGGTTACTCACTCTAGTGTGAAAATTTATAACTATTTTCATTGCAATGCATCGTGGGTGTAAATACCAGAACAGTTGATTTTATTTGGCACTCTGCGTGCTGTTGGATGATTGTTTTCCTTCACAGATTGGTTGAGGAGGTTAGTCAAGTCAAAGGAAAATATCTTCTTTTGTAGCTAATAAATGCAAACATGCACATGTTCATTCCTGTCAGCTACTAGTTTTTTAGATTGATGTGCCAACTACTGGTGTAGTTTGGAGGGTTCAATTTTTTTTAATAAAACTTTATTATAGGATTAATTGTCAATACTAATAAGTTCAATTCATTTAAAAGCAGCTGACGAGTCATCCACCTACCAAATGGCATACTAAAAATAAAAAAAACTGTGATAATAATTACAATGGGAAATGGGTCTTATAATGTTAACTACTGGTACATTTACCCTAATATTTGACATATTAATGATGAGTCAGTACAGAATTTATAGGACACTCGGTTTTGACAGACATCAGTAAGTGATTCCAAACTTTTGGCCAGTAGTGTATGTACAATTATGTTATCCTTAGATGCGACAGAAATTATTATAAACTGAAACAATGTTCAGTTACTCATTTAAGGCTGAATGTAATGTTGATTTTATGTTCTATAACGTTTAATTTAAGTTTACTTCATATTTATATTTATGTTATTTATTTTTATATTTTTATATTTGTTACCTGTAATATGAGTAGATTTAAGAATGTACAAAACCAAAGGCTCTCAAGGTCCGAAAGGACAAATGAAGTATCAATGAATAATACAAACTGAAAGAACTGTCTGTGAAAGTGTAATTAGTCTAAGATTATTCATTAATATAATGTACTTATTAGGTCATCAAGGTATTAACATTTAAAAATTAATACCTCAGGAATGCTTGAATTAATAATAATTATTTTTATGACGTTAATGTATTTGAATATTATAAACAGAAAATTGAACATTTATTTTTTTAGAAAATTTATTATTGCTTATTTCATTTATATCTTTATTCAATTATATTATAAATTTTGATCGATTTTTAATTAGTCATAATTTAGGTTACAATAATTATAAATTCGTATTAATTATTATAACAAATGAATTTTAGGTATTATTATCTTATATATTAGTATATGTAAAAATTTGAGGAAAACACGATCGATGTGCGTCGTTTTCATATTGAAATTGTCAGTCGCCTCGACCTTCGTGTTGTTCCATGGGTGTGCCTTATGCATTTAAGAGTTAATGGATTATGTAAATCAATTGATAGCTACAGGTTTATAATGTATTCTTACCTATGCATACTCTTAACACGAGAGGCACTCTTCTTCTTCGAGTCATCTTACCGTTCGTTAGATCTCCTCGCGAAATCTGCAACAAAGAACACATTTTCTCTTAAACTTCTTTCGCATGATTCTGTTGTTGAATAAGTTGTACCTCCTCTTCAGTTTATCTATTATAATTTGGTGTCACCATCAATATTTTTGTCTGTATCTCTTAAAGCTTCCTATAAATTTTTTTGAAAACATTATTATATGTTTTCTACTTTCTGGATGATTTTCTTAATTTGAATAATTTCTAGTCTTTTTGTCAATTAATGTATTATTTACTACTGTTTTGTTTACAATGCAATGATACTAGTGTTGCATAATGTTATAGAAAAAAGAAAATGGTTCACGTGTCTTCGAATGCTTCTGAATTATGTGTGCAATACTCAAAAAATTATATTGTATAATAAATTGAAAAATACTGTTATTATGATAGAAAAATGTGAGCGTTTAGTTCGCGATTCAGCGTATATACACGTATAACAATGTACAAATTGATTAGTGAATAGAATAAAAAGTTAGCGAACATTCTATGAACATGGTTTGTACTTTTATTTGTATTATAGAAAGATCAGTTACTTTTATATGGATATTACGTTGTGGTACTTGCAAAAGAGAGAAAAGCCATTGCAATTATGAAAATAATAATGAGGTATGAAAACAGGGAATCTTTTCAATTAAGATTTATTCTGCTAAAAATTATGTTAGACTGATAACATTTATTGAACTATAAATATGAATATTCAATCGTTGAAATAATACAAATAGAAAATTTTCGTGTTATTAAATTCTATTACATGTTAATTTCAAAATTAATTTTCAATTGAGTATGTAGAATTTTAATACATTCTTATTTTCATTATATTGGTTAAAAAAATTTACGACAAACAACAAATTATTTTTTGTCGAAATAAAATTATTTATCAAATGACCACGTTGGAAAAGATCAGTCATTTTCGTATTAAAATTCATGAATATACAAAACGTTACAGCTCAACGCAAATTTTTAATTAAGATGTAATGAATTGCAATAATTGCTTGCCAATGGAATGCTTCCTGGACTCGTCTACTGAATAAAGATCATTCATTTCCGTACTAAAATTCGTATAACAATAAAACGTTAACATAAATCTTCTTTTGTTAGCTTGTTAAAATTTAATGTAAATTTTGAATTACAATTTTTCTTATAAATAACTTCACAGTTTTATACAAAATTAATGTAACATATTAAACAATACGAAATTGTCTAACACTAGTCTACCACTTTTAAAAAACATTAATATACTGCATTTAATTTAATTCAACTATAGTGTGGTTCATTATATCTCAAATATAAGTTGATGCAGCCTCAGGAACAAAAAACCAAATAAATATTTGACATAGTAAGTTCCACTGCGAGTAATTTCTGTAGCGTGACTTTAATCGAGAAATTTGCTGTTTCCTTCAGCTTTTATTGAAATAAGGATGCGACTCATTTATTTCAATTCATGAAACTCTCCATTCTTTACTGTAAATTAGCAATTTGTCAATCAAATTATGAATATAAAGTATCTATTATAAAGAAAAAACATAAATTGAAAATCAAAAATATTGGATATGATAAACATGGAAAATTGGAAACAATATATGTAACAATAAACATGCAAGTAAAATGGAAATTTAATATAAACACGTAAGCATTAACTGCAGTCACTTTTAGTGTAAAATAAAAAGAATTTCGTATAATGTGTGTGCCAGTACAAAATTCATGAGTAGAGTGCGGATATTTATGCAAATATACATTTTAAAATTTAAATATTATTTAATTCAAGGAAATTACCGAAATGAAACTATGATAAAACTACATCTTCCACTTTAAATGTTACAAAATTTATTTCTTGTTTTACTTACTGTGTAAGATGTGCATCTTCAACGTATTTAAATGTGTTAAATTACATAAAGATCCGCAGTCTATTCATAAGCAACCGTAAATTTTTACTCTCGATCAACGTAAAGCGATAAAAAAGGGAACTGGAAAATTGTGTCGGAGGTAAAATTAAAGCTGAATTTTTATACTTCGCTTTCTGATCGTCCTGAAAGAGCCGTCGCCGCGTAAATCTGAACGTTTTCAAAAACCCTTTTGCAAATCGGTCGTAACTTGAAAGCGAAATGACGGTGGCTAGACCGAGCAAATTTCGTCTGGACTGAAAACAAGTTTGGAAAGACTATTGTTCCTCTGAAAGTACAATAGAAATTCGAGGAAAAAGCGAGCCCGTCTGTGATCCACGTTCTATGTATAAAATTCCACTGAAATGAAAAATATATATTTTCACCGTCTGAAAAACAAGCTAAAGTACTCTATCAGCAACTATATTAAAATACAAAATACTAAAAAAATCTAAAAGTGTGTACTTGTATAAACATCCGCCGTTTATAGTAAATAACGAAAATAATATCAATAATAAAGATATATTTCTTATTTCTGTGTATAAACAATTTTAATGAGTGAAATAAGCCTATAACAATATCAAAAAATTTATCTCGACAGAACACTATAGTGTTGAAATGAATTATTTGTCATTTCGAAAAAGAATTTAGACAAACATTACTCAATTTTTAAGATAAGATCATATGGGGTGTAAAAAAAATCACAAACAATTTTTCCCTCTCCAGTGTCGATACATGCATTCGTATGGATATTTCTAATTTACATTAGAAAATTGTAGTTATTGAAATAACTGAGTAACAAAAATAGCTTCCGTAAGTGCTTCTATATTCTATAATATAGAATATTATATAATATATATATAATATAGAATATAGAATCTATATTAACCCTTTGCACTCGAGTGGCGACTCTCAGTCGCCATAATATTCACGTTTCAAATTTCCTATTTTAAATAAACACCTAAAAATTATGTTCAATTTCACGTATTCTACGATGCACGTTTTATGGAAGTATTCAACTGCAAGAACAACTGTACTGAAAACAAAAGAAATCTTCCTGTTAAGATTCCTTACATTTGTATTTGTAGCTTATGTACATTAGATGAAAAATACGTCGAGTGCAAAGGGTTAAATATCATTTTGGCCTACACTGTTTCGCGACTGTCTTTGTCGCGCATTTCTTTCAGTTACATCGTGGAATTTTCTGCAGGAATTTCGCGATCTGTACGAATATTGTGGTGGATTCCAGACCCGGGTCCCCGAAAACGGTTTCGGGATTTCCTTCGTCTAATGCTGCGCTTTAATATGCATACTATACATTCCAAAATATACATTTCTGTGCAGTTATAAAAGGTAGCAGTTTCGGTGGAAAAATATTATCAAAGTTACTCTATAAACATATACCTATGAATTAAACTTTAATTGAAATACCAATAATTGATCAGAATGGGTTTTCATGACCCTTCTTATTGTAATCGATGAAAAACAGTTTTCGAATTTCCACTGAAGCTTTGGTATTTAATTATAATTATATTCACGTTCTTTGTAAAAAAATTGTAATTTTTAACTTTTGATTATAATTATTTACACGTTATTTTTAAATGCAAGATACATACATTTTTATTTAAACGAACTGCTTTATGAATTTCTACAAAAACTATGGGGCTTGATTGCAATTACTTTTCCAGCATTTTTAAATAGCAGATCTTTTTTATTAATGTATATGTGTAAAATTCAAAGCCATTAATTACAATTACTCCCCCGCTATAAAATAGATGTACACTTTCACTTACATAATCTTATATATTAATTTTTATGAAATTCCTGCCTTTAATTACCTAATTATTTTTTATTAATTTCTCCAAAAAGACACAGATTTTGATTACGATTACTTCCGTGCCACTTTTGAATACAAACGATATACATTTTTACCTATCGTGTTTATCAATTTCTACAAAAAACATAGATTTTAATTACGATTCTTCTATGTCATTTTTAAATGCAAGGGACGTACATTTTCATGTAAACGATTTTTTTCATTAACTTTGAAAAAAATTGTGCCATTCTTAAATGACAAAAAGATCTTTATTGTTAATTATTACAAAAACCACAGCTTTTGATTACAATTATTTTCCCAGCATTTTTAAATGCAAGACAGGTAATTTTACTTAAACAGTTTTTCAGATCATAAAATATACAAAGGAGCTCGGATTATGCACTATTCTTACATAAATAATGCAAAAAGAATAAAAGAAAATAATGAAATGGAAAAAATTAAAACGAGGTCACACATTTAGAAGGATTCTACTCCCCCCTCTCTGTCTTTCTCTCTCTCCCTCTCTGTCTTTCTCTCTCTCCCTCTCTGTCTTTCTCTCTCTCTCCCTCTCTCTCTCTCTCTCTCTCTCTCTCTCAACACATTGTTCTAAAGTGTAACGTTTTGTCTTTCGAGGTAAAACGTAAGACAAAGAGCGGGTGAAAAGAAGCATGTCTAGAAGTGAAATGAGATTTACTTGACATAATTTTCCCAGTTAACAGGGCATGCAACCGGAGAATTTGTTTATTACTCCACATTCACCGCGACGAAATTTGTATGCATATTAATTGTCCATTTATATTCAAGGTGAGACAAAACGCCGGATCGCGAGGTTTAAGATGATTCACGATTATTTGACTCAACGCACGATGTTTTACAAATTTTCCACTGAAGACATTTGTCCTGTATATTAACACTATGAAAATCATAATAGCGATCGTTCCATGTACATACTCTCCGTAAGATATTTCTAGTGATGTTTTTCTTATTAACCCCGTGTTAAATTTACAATTTGTTTAGATAAAACATTCGATAAATTATTTATTATTAATGATTAGACTGTGGATGTCTGTGCAATTTAACATACCGAAACACGTAAAAAATACATACTTAATATGGCACGGAAAACAAAATATAGTTTACAATTAGTCAATGTTTCGTTTCATCAACTATATTAATAGAAAAAATAGTGAACTCTAAAAATGTGAAATTGAATCAACATCTGCAACCTACAAATGATAATTACCACTGTTGCGTAGTATTTTTGATTCCAAATCCAATATGTCTTTTTCAAAGTAGTAACACATCCTCATTTAATTGTTTTATCTGACAACAAATAGTGAATTTAATAGAACACTTGATTTAATAACATTTTATGTATGTACATAATTGTTTCTGTTAGTAAGTTTTGATTTCTTAAGACCTTCATTTATTTCAAGGTTATCTTAAATTAGTGAATCAAATTTGCGTTACGGTATACGTTTGTTATAATCAAATAAAAATAATATTCAGCTTAAAGTAACATTAGAGGATCTTCAAATGGACTCGAAAATTAAGAAAAAAGTTTATTGTTCATTTGTTTGAATGAAACATCATTATAAATTTTAAAATGGTTAATAATTTCGGAGAATGTAAGTTGATGAATTTTCTTCATGTTATTAATATTATTTCTGAGAAATGAATCAAGGTTAACTTTTCATTTATCAATTTATAATTATAAATTTTCAAATTTTCATTAATTTTCATTTACAAATTTCACAAATACGAGGATTATATTTGTTAAAGAGGTAAGTGTTGTTAGTCTTACAATTAGTGTATTTTTTTTAGAGATTTATAGTTACGTTATTACTATAGAATGACTTATTAATTTCTGATATACGAGGTAGAACAGATTTTCGTTTTTCAAACAATTTTATTCACCGAAGGATACTGTTTTCAAAAGTATAGGGCACAGAGGAAGTGTAAGGACGAAGAGTATAACCACGTGGGAAGTGATCCTAAAAGAAAAAAACAAAACGAAATCTATAATAATATTTCCATCTTCAAGACTACGTTTTGGAAAAAATTAAATTTAAAATTTCTCGGCGTACACGTGTACTTAAATTGATCATATTCACTTTTTGATTGTATTAATTACTTAATATTGTATTATTGGCTACATTGAATCGATTTTGCATGATTCTAATAATTAACATTTGTACTAAAAGTAATTGAGTGCTTATACGATTCTATCTTCCAGCAAAAAATCATATAGAATCAATTTAAGAGACTACATGCATACACCTAACGGCTAAAAAATTGACTTTTTAAATATTTTCATATTCTGTTTACGTCGAAGATTAATATAAATAACATTCTTAAATCCCTCGACGAGTATTATAAGTTTGAAAAAGGACTGCAGAAACATCGGTGCTTTCAGCGTGTTGATTTGAATTTATTTGACGTATAATGATTCATACGTATGTATGTAACGTGAACACACACAGCTCGTCTTCTCAATATATGTACCTTGTGGGTATCATTTAGACGGTCGTTCAAGGGAGGTCGACCTCAAGGCGTGTCAATTAAATTAATACAAGTTAGGCCGGCTCAAGAACGAATTCTTGTTTTGCTCGACGGTTTCGTACGTAGAATTTCATTCGGTATCATGGCCTGACAAACAAGACCATTTTCATTCCCATACATTCAGGTCTGTAGTCATTATACGACACCACAGTGTTGTAAAAAGAAAATAAATAATTGTAAATTTTCATGTGTACATAAATAACCATTACTTAGAAATTAAACATATTTCACACTGATTGTTTTATGCAAAATAATAAAACAAATAGTTCGTAAAATTTCAAACATAAATCAATTTTTGTAATAGATTTGTCCTTAAATTACATTTAATAAACAAAATAAATCTGATGAACATAAACTATCATATTATTATGATGAATCGACAGTTATTATGAAATACTGTCTCTTTATGACATATTTTGAAACTTCCTCCTTATCACTAGGCTTTATCACCAGTTAAGTCATTCAATGTCAGAATTTGGTAAATGACTATGGTGTTTGTGAAATGAAATGGAAATGGTGGCACAAAATAAACAATTATTTCTTTTACTATTTATTTTATATTCTATAATACAAGCTACTATTAATTTTAAAACAAAAAGTTGTATTAGAACAAAAAATCGTTTATTTACGTGTTTACAAAATGAAATGGAAGTGGTAGCAGAAGATAAACAATTATTTTGTTTACTATTTGTTTTTAATCCTATAATAGGAGCTACTATTTATTTTAAAACAAAAAATCGTTTATTAAGAAATTGTTTGATGAGATAACGCTTCATCAATTTTAATAATAAAACTATATGTTTTTCTGTGTACCACAGAAACTCTTTTGTTTAGATGTAATTTTCCGTCTTCTCTCTGTGAAAAGTTTCCTTTGTTCCACGACTTACAAAGCTCTCTGAAAATAATTATCGGTGTAGTTCATTACTTTTTCGACAAAGAACGGCATGTCCCACTCTTCAAATTCTCTTTGATATTCCCTTCATTTTTCCTGCGGATAAATTTTTCTTTTACATAAAGATGGGATCGTCGTGCAATTGTTGGCGTTATAATTCAACGTTTCCTGTTACAAAGGTATTTTCCCGCGTCTGAAAGGCCTGCATTTTGTCGTTTCTTTATGGAATTTTTGAATATTTTTTTAAATCTACATTCTGTATTAAATTAAATTGGAAATGATCGTTTCACGTTAATTTCTATATGAAATTAAATACCAAATCCAATTAAAAATTCTCCCTTTGAAAAATAAAAAAGTACTTGTTGGAAACAAAGCATTATTTTTTTTCCATTATAATGTAAATGTACACATTCTTTGCATTAAATATATGCATATGTAAATTATATTTGCATGATTCTTTCACTTTAATGTATCAATAAAATGAAGCGTACTGAAAAAAGAAACTACATGTATTTTATTACATATCCACGTAATTAAAAAGCTAGGGAAGTGAAACGCAGTGAAAAATATGTTAACCGTTTGGAATTTTATTATGTAGAACCTACATTCTTTGCTAGATCATTCTATTCATATAAAAACATTTTTTGGTACGAAATAAAATGTGTAATATTTAAAATTATACCAGTTAAGTCTATTAAATTACTGTAATGGAATTGTTAATATTAAAGGCAAGTCTATTGAATTACTGTAATAGAATTGTTAATATCAAAATAACGTATCCCTAAAAATCATTGATTTTCTACATGATGGACATGTATCAATTTTCTATAAATTGTTTGGTAATTATTAATTATGTTTAACATAGTTCAGATATATTCATTCGTGCTCATTGATCGACTACGCACTTGCGTTGATTGCAATGGGAAATATTTTGAGCATTACTTACATTGAAAACCGTTTAAAGAATATCTCAGTAATTACTGGTTTTTGAATCCATACACCTTAATAGTTTTTTATTCAGCGTTCAATATTCTTTCGAATCACAGAGTCTAATGTTACATATTCCATTTACAAAACTCTAGGTGATCTGCATATCTCGATAAAAAAGCATAATAACAAAAAAACTAAT
Organism: Macropis europaea; assembly: GCA_916610135.2. Classification (NCBI taxonomy): domain Eukaryota; kingdom Metazoa; phylum Arthropoda; class Insecta; order Hymenoptera; family Melittidae; genus Macropis; species Macropis europaea. The sequence goes on from OU744344.1 coordinate 40,880,049, forward strand.
TATTATACCGTACGTCCCTTTTCGTATCATACAACTTTTGTTTGGAACATTTTCTCCTGTAACGAACAGTTTACAAGTAATTTAGCTCGTTGACTGCTATCGGCACCTATAGGCGCTTCATAAGGCCGCTGACCGTGCACTACCGACGCCCATAGGCGTTCGATGCATTGGTACACTATGTACTATTGCAGCCCGTCCGCGCGGAGTGTTCCCTTCGTTTCTAAGTAGTCCGCAGTCAAAGGGTTAATAACTGTACTTTTGATTTCTTCAATCATCCTGATTACTGTAATATTGTTTTTCAACATTCTAATGTCATTTTGTTGAGCTCATGTGTGAATATAAGTCTGTCTATCGTGAAACATTTATACCTAATCAATAAAATATGAAGAATAAGATGCAACATGGTTTATCTTTACCGTTTAGGGTGGTCGAGTTAGGTGAATCATCCTGTATATTTATTTAATGTACAGTTTATAAGATAGGGAACATTGTTTATAGGATGACCAGATATTTTAATATTGGGTTTGCCAATAAGTAATGTAGGATTTTTTCGTAAGAGATCATTTCTGCTGTTTTTAAAACAAAAGACTAATGGTAACCTATAAAACGCATGTATAGTCTAACAGCTGAGATTTTAACGTGTAATTTAAAAGCAACGTTCATTATATTTGATTAAATTGTTTTAGTGTCTATTTTGATTTGAGGATGAAAAACGAGAAGATATATTTTCGTGCAATTATGCTTTTTTTCATAAAGATAAAAATGCGGTACAAACAGCAAAAAAGATTTCTGATGTGCATGGTGATGATGCCGTGAATAAAAGAACGGTGCAAAGATGGTTCAAAAAGTTTCGTGATGGAGATTTTAGTTTTACCGATGATGAACGTTCCGGCATACCTATTGAGATTGATAACGATCAAATTTCCAGTCTGATTGAAAATAATCCACATTATACCACTCTAGAGATTGCTGAAATATTAAATATCGAAATCCAGCGTAGAGAACCATTGGCATCTGTTTCTGAACGAAAAATCCAACATTACTGATTGGCCAACCCAATAGTTTCGATTTTTCATACTGAATTCGCTACTCATTACAGGCTAACTCGAATGTTCTTTGTCCGCCAATGATGTTATTTGCCAGCGAGCTTGCCTCCGATTTTCATTCACCGGTAGTGAGTTTTTCATTTCGCGAGCTGGAGTTACGCAACAACAGTTTCTGTATCAGATAACACTCGAATCGGCGTCGTTGTGAGAACTCTCGACTTAGAGTAGCGCATTAAAAGCAGCATTTTCCGCCTCCGCCCTTTCACTTTCGCGCTCTTTGTCCTCGTTGATTGGACTGCTCTTCTCACGATGACAGAAAAAAGCTATTGCGCTCCGAGTGCTCCTTTCTCGCAACGAATTGGGCCACAGTACCGTTTATTTCATTGCGATTCAACGAAAAAATGCAACAAAACGTTTTGTCCATGCGAGCAACGTACTATCCATCAATCTCCTTCTGTTCTGTTTACATTTCCATAGATTGCAGGGTGTTGTGTTGCAAAAACGTATCGAAAAGCACATTGTTAACAAACTTATATATTTAAATGAAAATCCCGTCATACTAAAAACTTTTCCAATTTTACGAACGTAGTTACACTAGCGCCATCATTATTTTTAAATAAACTTTTCACCTGTCAACTGTACGCTTCGCGTTCTGCTATTTCAATTATTAAAACATCGCACAAAATAATTTTTCTCGTTACCTATACACAAAATTGATTCGAGGATTTTGATCAAATTTATTTTCCTCTTATTTCCCGATCGCTTCATCAAATCAGTATTTTAATGTCCATTTTAATTAAATTTCACCGCTGCAATTGCAATATACACTGCGTATTTAACTAACCACAGTAGACTATTCGCGATATCACACAAAATCATTCGAGGAGGTAAAACTCATAGTGGTGTAAGTCATCTAATCCTCATTTGAGAAACACTTGGTTTCATTAGACTAATTTCAATAAATTCCATGATCGTCACGCATTGAATATTGCTATGAAGTATTATCATAAGTAATTGGGAACACTTTTTCTTTTAATTAACAGTCAGGTATAGATTGTATCTATGCACGCATATCAATATCTTAAAGTACTTGATTTACACCAATATGGCTTTCACCCCCTCATTTATCGAAGCAAGCATCGAGAACGCTTGTCAGAAAATAATAGAAACACCCATTTTCAATTTAGTATTATAGTTATTATTATTTACTTTTATGGGCGTCGACTTATTAGGTCATTGGCCTATCATATCAGTATTTAGTGGAAAACGTCGCAGATGTGTTCCTTTAAATGAAGGATCATTTTAAACACTTGTTACGAATAAAGCATTCTTTAACGTACAACAGTGATGGCAACCAGAACCACGACTTCCCCCCATTCTAGGTCTATTCCCCTCATTTCAGTTCCCCTCTCGGTCCATCGTCGTCCCAGATGAGAGCCTATATGAGGGAATAGACCTCGAGTGGGGGAAGGCCGCAGCTCCGGTGGTCATCACTGACGTACAGTATACAGAGGCCTATACAAAGTTAGCATACTGTCTGAAAAACTGAATATCTTTCAAACGATTAATTTCATTAACATACCTTTTAAGGACAGAACCGATAAATTAAATTATAGTGTCGGATGAGTGTAAACAAACTGCAAAATATTAGCAATTTTTGAGAAAAATCGGTTCAATTGTTGCAATGCTGTCCTTACAACTAAAATGGGAAACTGTGTCTCCAAAAATTGACAGCTTTCTAAAAACTGACGATGGATGCGTTCCTATCATCGAGGACTGCCAATGCTGTCACATTTTTCCCTTTTTCAATTTTATTTTATCTTTTTATGCTCTATTTATTCTATTTTTTTTAACAAGATATTAATTAGGAAGATATTCCAATTATTGTAACTTATTTGGACATATTTTGTGTCTATGTATACCAAACAACAGAAATAAAGCATTAACATTACAACAAGAATAAGATATTTAAGAATATTTTTCTCATTAGTAAAATATTAGATGCTGCCGTTTGTATTTAAGTGTAGAAGACAAATGCGGTAGGTGTACACAAACTTTTGGCCGGTAGTGTAAGTAGTCGTGTACATTACGAGTTTTAATTACTCTTCAGTTCTTAATGAGTACCAAAACTAAATTTTCTTAAAGTACGATGCGAACAATTTGATGCCTGAATGTTCTGAATGTACAGAAATTTAATTTCTTTTATTCTCAATAAAAGAATTTGCAAATTTGACCCTTTATATTTCATTATGTTAATTGTTTACCATTATGTCAATTTGGTACTAAGGGACAATTTAAGTTAGAAAAATGAGGGACAGTTGAGGATTAAAAAATTCTAGTCATTGCAATACTCTTCTAAGTTTTCTCAATAAATGACAGTCCACGAAGTATGTATGCATAATTCAGCGTCACCCGGTATAACACTGACTGTACAGAAATTTCATTTTTTGTATTCTCAGTAAAAGGATTTACAAATTCAACTCTTTATCTTTTCATTATGTTGATTGTTTACCATTATATCAATTTCATACCAAGAGACAAATTAAGTTAGAAAAATGAGGGACACTTCAGGATTAAAAAACTCTAATCCTTGGAAAACTCTTCTAGTTCTCTTAATAACTGGCAGTCCACGAAGTATGAATGCATAATTCAGCTCCGCTCGGTATAACTTTCAGCGAGCATGGTCAACACGCCGTATCATTTCCGTATTAAATTCCCATTGGTTACACCGAAAATTATCAATCGCGGATTCATTCGGACAAACAATTCATTATTTGAGTGCAATGGCCATGCAATAATATTCCCAGCAAATCAGAGCGGCATTGCAAGGGACACAATGTCAGAAAATTTGCAGCATCGAAAAGTGATTCACGTGGCCATGTGTCATTCATTTATTCGCATTAAAATCCATTTGACATGCGGTTCGCTGATTCGATACCACGGGTGCATATATTTCGAATTCCGCCGTTGTTTCGCTAGAATGCTCGCTTATGAAATTACGTTTGGATCATGGAGAACAAATCAAGTTTCCATTGTGTACACGCGTCGATTGTAGCTCGCGTGTTCACACTTTCACGACCAATGATGTTATTGAACTGGGTGAATGAGAACGTTTCGATGAACAGGGGAACTTTGTCTTGAGTAAGCACTCTGAATAGCACTACTCTGTCCACTTAGTATAGTGAAACTTCGATTATTCGTACAGCTTCAAGGTAAAGGAGAATAATCAGTGTGTGTGGCATTCAGTTTCCGAAGCAGCAGTGAAATAGCACAGTAGAACCTCGTTTATCCGAAAATGGATCATCCTTTCTCATGTACAAACTAAAATTATTATTAGTGGCATTGAGCACTCAATTTTATACCACTACATATCTTAAATTCTAAAATGAATTTTTCATTTTTATGCGAAACATAGTTAAAACGCGACTTATTCTGTTATTTATTACGAGACTGGGGTTGTTTATGCAAATATACATTGTTACACTTCCATATTTCCTCTGCCAATGCAGTTAAGTAAATGAAACTTCAACAAGACGGCATTTGCTCTTTGAAATATTCAAAATATGTCATTTTTATTTTTTTATATTGTTAAGTAGGCATCGTTCACCATTAAATGCATGGGTATATTAAATTGCATAAACATCCGCAGTCTATCTGGTTATTACAGTTCGAAAATCAAGGTCCCACTGTAATGCGTAATAATGTTCCTCAATTAGTATTGATTTATTACAGTGAGGTATTACTATATCAAAAGTCACGTGTATACGTGAGTATCAAATGTTATCGATTCCTATATAACATCTGTTCAAAAGGATGAATGTATAATTAATTCTGTTACTCTTCTGTATTGATATAATTTATTAATATTAGAAACGGGACTTTTGTATACAACTGTAATACGTTTACAGTGTACATGTATTATTATTTAACCGTCTCCCATCGATTGGCAAGGCTACGACGACATAAAAACTTAAGTTATATTTATTATAACACAAACTAAATTGATGAAGTAAATGTATAAAATTTAAATTATAAGCATTTATAAATCTTTGTTGAAAATATAATATTTCCGATATTGCGAAACGGCAGAAAAAGGGTCAATGTTCAATTTGCAATTTTTCGGGAAAAGGTGCACGTTGCCTCTTTTTTATTTTTTGCTGGTAATAATGGAGGGACAGTGGCCCCTTTTTCTGTGATAACGTTCATGATTTTAATGTGAATTCTGCATAAAACTGAAATGGACATTGGCCCTTTTTTTACCAAGGTACAGAATTATGAGTGTGAATTAAGAGTTGGTATTGTATGACGTGGTTTAGCCCGAAACAATGGCAGTGAGTCCAAAAAAAAATCAATTTTATCGCAATATAAATTAGTAAGATTGAACAATCCAGTAATAGGATTTGAAAGTCCGACTTTAGAAGATGAACAGAATCGTCGTTTGAATGGAGGAAACTTCCTGACCCCTCAAGAAGGAGCAGCAAATTGAATTTATGTACTACACGACTACTCTTAATGTCGTTTTTAAATACTTTCGGTACAAAAAGGTATCAGAATACTCAACGATGTAAAAGTGTAACTAGTTACACAACCGAAAAAGATATATTTATTTATTCTATAGTAAAATCGGTTCAAATAAATGTAGTGTACTTGACAAATATTCTCAGTAACGTTTCCTTAAAATACAGCTTCGTATGAAAAAAAATTTATTCTACAGTTTCGATGATTTCTTTCATGTCGAATCACCTCCTTATCAGTTGTACCACCAGTTGCAGCACACCCTATATAGTATCGAATAGAGACTATGTTAACCCTTTGAATTCCTAATTTTTTTTTAATTTTCTTTTCAATAACTTCTTATTATTTTAAGTGTTCTATTTGAAATGTACTTCAAAAGACAGTTGGTTGATAGGAACCAATTAGGTACAAAAAATCATGTATCTGAACACTTCAAGGACCTTTTTTGTTATAAAAAAGGGTCATATATATGTAATATTGCTTATCTAGGTAAACAAAAATATTGCAAAATTTAATAAATATTTAAACTGGCAACTTAAAAATGTCGAGTGTGACTCGACATAGGAGTACCTGTGAATAAAATCGATGTCAAGTCACACTCAATAAAGGAGTTCAAAGGGTTAAGATTATACTGACTTTATTTGTTTGTATATAGCGTATGCATAAGTCCTGTTATAGTTGTTAATAACAACTGCAGTTGACGCACTTTTAGATTTCAAGTATAAAAATGTAAAAAGTATTTTTATACCACAACTATTTCCACTCATAATTTTTTTCTGCCTTTAAAGACGAAAACTACAACCCTTATCACTTCTACGGCACACCCTGCATAAACTGCTGTGTAAAATAAAATAATAAAGTATTCTAAGTCCTGGAAAATATATTACAGTTTAAGTATAATTACAATCAATTATACAGAAACTTCGCAGATATTTTTATCAGAAAGTGTAGAAAATGTAGTGAGCGTTGTCGTGGTATGAAAAAAGAAAAGTCAAAGAATAATAAAAAAGGTTAAGTGATATTAAAAATTGTTCAGTATTCATGTTCAATTAATTGTACAAATTCTCTGCATCTCTAATTAACTGCCGTCACAATGAATTATCCTAAGTAGGTACTGTAATGTAAATAGGCCATAATTATTACGTACATGGATTAATCTTGAACATCTAGAATTATGAATGTCCACAATACGTTTCTTCAGACACATGCTTCTTTGATCTCGTTCTATTGCCGCTTAATTATACACCTTTCTTATTCTAACGATAGAAGATAATACCTAGGTAAAACTCTTCCGTGAGAACACTTCAGCAACGCACTTTGTCAATTCTATGTTTCATAAATAATAACTGCATTTTCCTAAATACATACACGCATAAAATATAATTGATAAACTTACACAACGTAAATACTCTAATAGAATTACTTAAAACTTTCTTTCGTGCCAAGATGGACGTCATATGTAAGAAATGATTTGAGATAGAAAATACAGTGAATAATTAAACACTGATGATCTTTTTTATTGTTGTGTTGTAAAGTTAGTATAGCTTTGTTAAATAAATGTATTCGAAAGAAATTTAATTACGTATACTGTTAGCTCATAAAATCAGTATTTTTACTGTGCCATTTTCTTCTTGGCAACAAATATTTTAAACTTGGAGAAACAAATTAACTATACAACATTTGGAGTACATTTTATTAAAATGCGACAGACATTAAAATTCAAACTAATACTTCGAAAATTGGTTTGAAAACTATATTTTAAAAAGTTATTAAATATAGTTTTTTCAGTTTTAGTAAAATGTAATGAACAAAGTGTATAGATTTATCAAATTTTGACTGTTTTAGAGTATTCAACGATCTAGAAACACGATGGAACATTCACGTAACAGATGGTATGATCACACATTTTGAACAGGGGTAGACGACGTTTATGATTCATTTGTAGCACATGTGCATGGAAACCAATTCCCAAAACAACACTAGTTTAATCAATATCATTGTATAGCGCCATTTATTATGAGACAAATTTTTAACTTCTTCATGAAGTTTATTTTAATTTCACCAAAATATGCTTCTATTGCTATTTTTCTAATATAATTTCATGTAATTCTCTTTAAAGAATAGGTTTTCACTGTTGTCCACAGTCAAAAATCGTTTTTTAAATTACATTGTATTTAATATTCTGATTGAGTGCGTTAAGTGATCATACTTAAGGCAAAGAAAGATAGGTTTCAATAAATGTATATAAGTACAAATTTAAATAATAATTTCGGTGGTAGAGGAATCTACTGCAATCGTTAATGACTATTAAAAGTTGATACGGCTTTAATTAAATAATAAACAAATAAAAACGCAGAAAGCAGGTTTTATGGGTCCTATAAACAGTGTGTTGAATATTTAGTATTATTAATAATAATTATATTATTATCCCATTTGCATCATACGGAAGAATGAAAAATATGACCTTATCACCAACTTTCTTTCTATTGCATCTAACAGTTCTAGGTACTGCGCGCACGTATGCGCTCTGGTGATAATGGCCAGGAAAGTTGCGCGCATATATGCGCTAATGATGCAAATGGGTTAATATTATCATTAACCCTTTACTGCGAGCTACTTGGAAACGAGGCGCACGCTGCATGCGGCCGAGCTGCAGTAGCACATAGTGAGCCATTGCACCGAACGCATATGGGCGTCGGCAGTACACGATGAGTGGTTTTGTCATTTTATCGAAAAATCGATTAGACTGTTTAATTTGAAACACTCTTCATCAGAAAAACAATTTTTCTCCATTTTTCTGGCATTACAATTGTTGTTCAGTCTAGTCAAATCATGTTTATACATGATAATTCATTAAGGTTGCTTATTCCTTTGGTAATTACGAATAACACGCCAACTTTCTCTAATTATTTGTCAAATACTCGATATGGTATGCACTTTATCCATCAAATTATTAAATATTTTAAATTCATTTTCATCTCAATTTTTATTGCGATGCAGTATGCTTAAATGCATAACTAAATTGAATTATACTGGTGTAGTGCATTAGCCTAGTATATTAGTGTAGCAATGCTGCAAGATTAATAATACTGATAAAACGTACCCTGAATATTTCTTTGGTATCCTCTGCTCGATTCACTGATATACTCTGCCTTATAGTTTCGTCGCAGCTTTCTATACATGCTTATAACACTTTTCTAAATTCATGGAATAATCCGCCTGACATTTCTTTCCGCATTACTAGCCGATATCATTGCTCGAAGTTAACAAAAACACTGTATGAAGAAAAAGGACATTCTTTCTTATAAATAAACTGCAGACGTATATTCGATTTAACATATTTAAATACATAAAACATGCATATTTTATAAACTAATAAAATGGAAAATAGAATTTGTTACGTGTAAAGTAGAAAATACACTTTCTTCAAGGTTCCATTTTTCCAACTGCATTAAGACAAAAAATATAATTTATAATTAAATAATATGTTGGGAATACTGAATATCCCCAGTTCTGTGACAGCTAATAGCACTGACTATCAAGGGTTGGTAGTACGGCCCAAGAAAAGGGGTTTTTTGTTTTGTGTTACGCATTGAATCTAGTTAAGTACAAAGCGTGGTCTCGTATATTGTAAATAGCGTATATTATTTTATATTTCACATTTCACAATAAATATATATATTCTGTTACACTATTTTTGATTATTAAAAAGAATCCCAACATAATATTCCATATTAAATATAATTAAAAAATGTAATTTAATAATATTCCAGTCTAGAAATTATTATTATATTTGCAGGAACATCCGCAGTTTGCTTGCACTAAAATTTTCCACACTTTTATTAGGTTTTTTATAGTATTGTTACCGAGTGCGGATACGATGCTGTGAAACCGAAACAAAAATTCAGGCTCGCGTGTTTCCGGTAGAAGCAATGAATTAATGGCCGTGATGACTTTCTGATACGCACACTTTTCCTCGTTCTAATAAACCGGTTTACTTCGATCCGCTTCATATAATACACTATACTCTCACCACGTGAACAATAAAAGCAGTCAATATCTCACAGTTTGTGTAACTTTAATATCTAAAAGAGAAAAAAATGTTTGCATAATTCCTCGCACATAATAATAAAAAAAGTATTTATACACCGCTGATTGTCGATTTTAATACAGCGATAAATCTTCAATTAATTTCTTTCCATTTGAAAATAGACGATTGTAATTTCATTACTTGCGTAACTACTTTTTTTTAGTATTATACGACTTCTGTTTTACTTTGTAACTTGAAAGTGTTTCACTTTCTGTTTAGCTATCTCTCCATTGAACTGTAATAATTAAGCATTACACATTTGCGTACGTAACTCTTGAAGACGATGAGCAATGAGCCCATTGTTACATGTTTTCTAACAAACAACTACCTTCAACGACCTTGAATGACCTTTAACCCTTTCGCTACGGCAGCATCCGGCAAAAAACCGACAATATGGTATGATCGTACAGACCCTATATTTTTTCAGTACCAAGAAAAAAGTGAAATTTAAGTACAAAATGTAATTTAAGAAGCTATAACATTTAATGATAAATTAGGTCACCATGCGATTTTTTTCTTTGCGTAACTTTAGTTCTACAGGCCAATTCACGGAGGGCGACTGTAGTCGCCCTTTGTATCCAAATATCGTTTCGTGGCGGCCGAGTATAGTAATAAAAGGGTTAACCATAGGTCATTGTATGCGTCTTAATCTGTTAGCTATGTAGCCCTATTTTAAAAGTGTGTACCTACGTTGCGTCGCAAAAATGAAGAGATGATGAGTATACTCGTCAAGCACAGAGTATATGCAGCTGCTGTAAAATTGAATTAAATTATAACGAAAAAGCAGTTGTTTTTTTTTTGAAAATTTAATATTTTACCGCTCAAATTCATTAAAATGATTGAAAAGATTTAAATATTTAATATTAACAAAAATAAGGAAAATCAAATACATGGAAAAAATTTGTTTTCTTTTTTTATTTCGTTCTGTCTGAAATTTACGAATATGTTTTAGTTTTCATTAAAATTTTAATTTAAATAGCAAAAGGTAATTACTTCTTTTGCATGAAGTGTACACTCGTCATAACACAAAAAATTGACATTTATTCATGACGATTATACTCATCATACACAGGTAACAGGATAAAACGCTCTACCAGAAGGTAAGTAAAAAGACATATTGTTCCATTTAAAAAAACGAAGTTGACCTTCATGTCTCCTCTGCATCTCTATCTACAAAAAAAACTATTGACATCAGAACATGTCCTCCCTGAAACCAAGCAAGATTCGCCTGATGCATGTTTTTATCGCCAAAAGCGGGCGAATTATTCAGTTCGTCTGTTTTAGACACCTCACCCTGTATATTATTTCTACAGATACAGTACCATGGAGAATTTCAATATTTAATACATTCCGTGCCGCCGTGAAAACTTCCGTATCGGATCAAACACGCTAAAAAATATTTTCATAAATATAATATCGTAGAGCATGTAGATATTTAATTGTTTCTTTACACACCGTTTATCGCATACTATCATAATGACATCAATTTTGCTAAAAATGTGATCAGGATTATTCATTATTTCATGAAATCGAATTTGATGCGTGGGTCGCTGGTGCCCCACGTGGCACGCAATGTGTTAAAATCTAATTTTTATTTGCTGCAACGCAACCTGAATTAACTCTTTGACTACCATGTCACCCATAAATGTGTGACACTTAAATTCAGTTCTTATTTATCTGACGACCAATAGTAATAGTAAAAATATCTGAAACGCTTTAACGGAGCCCGTAAAAACTATAAAGAATTACTGACATAATTAATTAAAAAGTGCATAATTTGAGATTAGTTTTAAGTTGCATCAAAGTGTAAAATGTTGTGTTGATCACAGCGTATGCAGCGTTGCAGTGAACGTGCTAACGAAGCAAAAGAATAAAACTGCAATTATAAATATTCATAAATTTTGTTTAAACAAAACGTTTTCAATTGTGAGAAGTGACACTTAAAATATCTTCGAGTTCCTAGACGAACGTGTTAAAACGTTGAATGCCACAGTGGAAACTGCCACACCTAGTCAGACATATTATAATCTACTGTTTTAACCCTGTACGATCGGATGCCAAGCCGCCACAGTGACGGCATTTAAAATTTGTCTTCAAAAAATGATCTTTTTCTGTGGGTACATACATCTGTTATTACCATACTTCGCAAAATTACAAAAATTAAAATTTGTTATTTTTATACACTGTAAGCAATATGCAACAGAATATATTTGTCTCAAAATAATTTAGTTTCTTTTTTCATATCTATATATCCACTTATGTATTATTATATGCAAAAATAACTTTAAATATAAACTTGCTTCGACTAGTTTGGTAGTGCCACCACAGAAGCGTGCCGATCGCAAAGGGTTACATGTAAATCGCTTAGGAAAAAAATATTTTATTATTTTAACGTATAGTACTCACTTTATGTTATTATTATAATAATAATGATGTTGAAAACTGTAAAAGCAGTACTAGTATTTAATTGAATCAAATTTGTAGCACCTGTCACCGGTGAATACCATGGCAGTGAACGTGTTAAACGATTCTCGGAGTGCAGAGGTTTAATATGAGCTGAAGCAGTGAAAACTCCCACCCCTCGTCAGACACACTATAATTTGACCGATGGTGTGTGCTCAAAGGAACGTGGAATTCGTCGAAGCGATCGCGTTTTAGACCATGTAGTGTCGAGACCAGGGAAATGTGGCACTCTCTCTGAATTGCATTCAAGATGCAGCAGGAAAAGCTGCATTCATAGGCGAAATGGCGTGTCGATGCGCACGACGTGTCGATCCATCGTTTCTTGCAGAAACACGAAACGTCTTGCACTTCTTCCTCGTTCAACACCTCCGTATTTCCATCATTTTTCCGCTACGTGAATTTCTCCGCGTTTTCCGTTCTGTTTGCGAATTTCCTTTTCCGACGCGGCCGTACCTTCGTTTTTTCCTCCGTTCTATTTATCTCATTTTCTTTGCAGTTCTCACGCGATTCTACTTTCTTTTCGTTCCCATTTCTCTGAATTATTATACCGCCCGGTTTTTGTTCTTATAAAGTAATTCTTCACTTCGCTTCTCCCATTGAAAATTTAGATTCCATAGTTTTTCGAGTCTGTTATCTACCTGCACACACATTTAATTCCCCTTTAGTTTCATCGGTTTTTGTCCAATCATTTCTTTCTCAATCCTCAATGGCTATTCCTTCGTAAGCTCCCTTTTCATGAATTTGCCTTTTATTCTTCACAACTTTTCGGATTAGTCTTGATTGTGTCCGTTGACTCGATTCTTGCTGTTTTAGTTTCGTTATTTTATTGTTTTACTATTTTCCATGTTGTTTCCTATATTCCTGTGTATTATTTTTTATTATTTTCTTTCGAAGGTCACTTAGTGTCTTAAAGCTATTTTGAGGTTTTTAATCCTTAATTTGTTGCAGTAAGACATTTTGTGTACATTTTTTATGTACCTTTACTTGCAAACGTAAATTGTTTGTGTCTAAAATAAGTTGCAACGTGGACAGAAGATAATATCGGTCACTTGCAACTTTTCTTTTAATGGTTTAAAACTTTATTTTATATTTTCTATGTCGCCTTACCTTTCTATACATAATTGCCATAGTCTGAAAAATATGACCTTGAAATAAATTTTTGGCCGATCATGACATTCACCCCTTAGACTCAAACAACTTGTTTCTGAGATATGTTTCTGTACCTTCAAAATATTCAAATTGTATATTCTAAGTGAGACGCCTTGTATGTATTTATTATGTATGTATCTTTACGTGCGAGCATAAATTGTTTGCATCTAAAATAAGCTGTGATTTAATGACAAGAATATATTGTATACAGGGTGAGGCAATAACATTGACCACCCGAAATATCGCCACTATTTCTGCAGATATAAAAAAACCTTAATTACAGAAGTTATACGGTATATGGTACTGAAGGGGTCGTAACATTCGTAGTAATAATTTCTTTGTAGGTGGAGGGTCTTCGAAGGTTTCAAAGTCAACTCTATTTGTTTAAATGGCATGCTATAATTTTTTGTCCCCTTCAGAATAGCGTATAGACGATTTTAACGACCAATAATATTGGGTTGGCCAATAAGTAATGTCGGATTTTTTTGCAAGAAACTCTCGTGTGGTATAACGTGGATTAATTTCAATCAAACTGGAGATTTGATCGTTATTAATCTCGATAGGTCTGTCAGAACGTTTATCATCGGTAAGATTAAAATCTCCATCACGAAGGTTTTTGAACCACCTTTGCACTGTTCTTTCATTCACGGCATTATTACCATGCGCATCAGAAATCTGTTTTGCTGTTTGTACTGCCTTTTTACCCATGTGAAAATAAAAAAGCACAACTGCATGAAAACACATCTTCTCGTTGTTCATACTCAAATCAAAATAAACACTACAAAAATTTAACCAAATATAATGAACTTTCTTCTTAATTACACGTTAAAATCTCAGCTTTTAAACTATACATGCGTTTTATAGATTATGAATAGTCTTTTGTTTTAAAAACAGCAGAAACGATCTCTTACGGAAAAATCCGACATAACTTATTGACCAACCCAATACAATGTCTTGTGCACACTTGCCGTGCGTTAGGAATCACCCTGTAGATCGCAACAACTTTCCTCTTTTAATTCACTTTTCCTTCTTCCCGTTCAATTGATTAACCTTCCCTAGTTATTCCATTTCACTGTCTGCTCTTCGTCGCCGGTTCCCCGCGTTTCCATGTTCCTTCTTCTTCTGCTCCGATGGTTCTTCCTGCTTCTCTCCGTTCATCTACCTTGCGTCCCCGTCGAACAGCAGCCGTAGAATCGCGTTACTCAACTTCCTTAATTTGCATGCTAATAGAGGCGCAGGCGAATCGCGGATAATTAAAGGCCCATTGTTGCACACGGAGGAGCAGGCTCACGCAACTCGAGCGTGTAAATTTTCCTGCATTCCGCCAGCACACTTTCGCCCGGCTTCACGTCGAGGGGTAATGGGACCGAGGATGCTCGTAAATATTTCACGGTTTGTCCAGCATACGCCTAATCAATCGTCCTCGCCGCAGGTTCGTTAATTATTTCACCTTCCAGCCGATTAAGCCAGCGCCGGACGGACTTTAGGTCTATCGACAAGCAATGAGATGCGAATAAAGTCTGTCTATTCGTTGTATTAGGTTCATAGGAAAGTTCTGTCGTCTGTTTCTTTCTGAAAGTTTATGGTCCTTCACGGAATTTTCACAAATCGCATTAACCCTTTGAACTTCTAATTTTTGTTTAATTTTCTATTCAGTAACTCCCTATTATTTTAAGTGGTTTATTGAAATGTACTTCAAAAGATAGTTGGTTGGTACGAACCAATTTAAACAATCTTTTTACTGATTATATTGAAAATAGCATTGAAACTTTGCTAAAACCTGATATTTGTGAAATTTCTAAACATTTTTCACTAGGAAATAAGAATATAATACATATTTAAAAGTGTGTGTCGGATCTTCGTAGAGAGCAGACGTGTTCCGCTTACGCTCCGAAGTAAACACAGAACTGTGATAATAAGTGTCGAAATTTTCGAGAGTGGGCTATAAGCCCAAAAATCTTTGCTAAACGCGAGTGATAAAATCAATTCACGCACGTGTTAACGATGACCTCTGACTACAGAAGTCATCCTACAATGAGTGTTCAAAAAGTTACCACCGAAAACGTACAAAGAAATAACAGCTACGCCACAATCGCTAAAAAAGATCAGTTTCCAAAAAAGGACCAAGGACTAATACTAGAATGTCAAGAAGGCCTAAATCTTGCAGACTACACATGTGCCATAGGAAATCTTGTCCAACCAAAAAAATGTTTTATTTTCATCTCGTATTTCTAATAAGTGTGTTTATTCGTTGCTACTAAAGAAATTGTGGAAGAATTAATCGCAAAGTTTCAGCACATAGAATTCTCAGAATTAATAATAGCAATAAAATCATCAAAAAACACTAGTCCAGGGCCGGCGAAATCCCACACATATTTATTAAGAAATTACCAGAAAATGCTTTATACTATCTTCTCGACATATATAATCTCATCTACCAACAAAAAACATTTCCGGAAAGGTGGAGGGAAGCCACAATAATACCAATTCTCAAGCCAGGAAAGAACAAAACCAGTAAGGAAAGCTACAGACCCATAGCACTCACATGTTGCATGTGTAAAATTTTAGAAAAACTCATCAACAACAGACTTAGATCATATCTAGAAACCAACAATCTAATCACAGAATACCAAAGCGGCTTCAGAAGGAAAAGGTCTACAACTGATAGTTTAATAAGCATAGAATCCAGCATTTGCGACGCATTTATTCAAAATCAACATACAATAGCAATGTGTCTAGACATAGAAAAGGCATTCGACATGGTGTGGCGAACTAGAATAATTAAAATACTAATAGACAATAACATAAATGGTAATATGCTAAATTTCATAAAAAACTCCTTAACATCCAGGAACATCCGAGTAAGAGTAAACAATTCTTTTTCGGGAAAAGTAAATACAGTAAATGGAGTCCCACAAGGATCTGTAATAAGCACTACACTCTTCCTATTAGGAATAAATGAAGTACAGAAAGCAATTATACCACCAGCCAAATGCACAATATTTGCTGATGACGTTACAGTCCTTCTCGCAGGAAAAAACATACACACCAGCCAAGAGATTCTTCAGGATACCTTAAACAAATTAAAAGAATTTTCCAGCAAATCCGGATTTAAATTCTCTAAAACTAAAAGCACAGTAATAATCTTCAACAAAAAGGACAACATAAACGGAGAGCTAAAACTGTACTTAGACAACACCCAGCTACTCGTAACACAACAAACTAGAATACTTGGACTAACATTCGACGAACGGTTGAACTGGGTTACTCATCTGAAACAACTAAAAGAAGAATGTACACACAGATTAAATATAATCAAAACAATAGCATCCAAAAACTGGGGAGCCGATCAAAAAACGCTAACCCTTACATATAAAACTTTAATATGCTCCAAAATAGACTACGGTAGTATTGCATATAATTCAGCCAAACCAAGAGTACTTAAAATGCTAAACCCCATCCACAACGCAGGGGCCAGAATAGCAACAGGGGCATTCCGAACCAGCCAAGTCAATAGCATCCTCGCTGAAGCTAACTTAACGCCATTAGAATTTAGAAGAAAACAACTCACCCTCTCCTATGCGACAACGATATCCACAACACCCAACAACCAAGTATACAAAATATTGCGGAGAATCCCCAACGACACGCTTTATAAAACGAAACCACGAGCAATCAAACCATTTCATGTAAGACTTCAAAAATATTTAAACGAAAGCAACATCACACTTCCACAACTAATCAACTCCTACAATCCACAAAATAACCAGACGAACCCGATCGACAGAAACACAAAATACAAAAGGCACATAACAAAATTAATAAAAGATGAGTGGAACAGTTCATGGAAAAATCAATTCACCTCCCTACACAAAGTACATAAAGACATACACGAAATAAGCCCAGCCATAAAATTTACCAGAAAAGAACAAGTACAACTAGCCAGACTCAGGATAGGACATACAAATATCACACATTCTCACCTCATCAAAAAACAAGAACCAGATATCTGCCACTACTGCAACACCAACATAACTATAGAACACATACTTTGTCTCTGCCCCAAATACGAAGACATAAGAAGGAAATTCTTCACATCCAATAGTATACAGTCGTTCCTATGTAATAAAACACAATGTACAAAAACCTTATGTTTTTTAAAAGAAATAGGTCTCTTACATCAACTGTAAATACAACCAAGTAAACTTAAACACACATATAATATAAGATATTAATGCTACTATTGTCAACATCGCCGTATTCATGTAAGAAATAGTTTCTTTACTCTAGTCATGTAAACTATATGTAACTGTGGTCACTAATACCTTAACAGGGGATGTGACATTAAATAAAATATAAAAAAAAAAATACATATTTAAACTGGCAATTTGAAAGTGTCGAGTGTGACTCGACATAGGAGTACTTGTGAATAAAATCGATGTCACATTCGACAAAGGAGTTCAAAGGGTTAATTTTCGAATCGTGGGTAATATAAAAGAGGTACAGTAATATTGAAATAGTAATTTCTTCTAGAAATTTGATCAGCAAATATGTCCTATGAGAATGTACAGCTTCGTGATTGCATTTTGTACGAATTCTAAACGGGGAACTCTACAACGGAAGCTACTGAAAGTTTGTATCCTGTTTTTGGTGCAAATGCTATTATTAAATTGCTAATGCTATATGTCTATACCAGTACACGCACGTAGCGAAAATGATTCCTACGATTCTGAATAAAGGGTTACAGCCTTGAAGATGATCCAAGCAGCCGGAGACCTACTTCTGTAGATAATAACGTTGTTCGGATAAAATTGGAGGAAAATCCTTGTATAACAACTCGAGAGCTCGCAGAAGTACTCGGCACAGCACAGTCAACGATAATGGACCATATTCATCGGTTTGGATTCATCAGGCAGCTCTCTAGACGGGTATATACCGCAAGATCTCACAGATTAGAACTTGGCAGATAGGATTAGAATTTCATTGTCACTGCTTCCTCGTCATCGTACGCAGTCTTCCTAGGGCAGATTTGTAAATGGCGACGAGAAATGGATAATATAAATTAATATCAAAAGGAAACAGCTCACTGTCAAGTATATTTCAAATGTAGCTTCTGTGCGAGATAGTTGTGAAATTTCTGATTTTTGTAAAAGATGTAAGTGAAAAACCATGTGCGAAAGCAGGGTTCATTTCCGTTATGTCATGTTATACGAGTTTTGGAAAGGATCTAGTGCAACGGAAACTGCAAGAAACATTTGCAGTGTATATGGATAAGATGCTGCATCTGATCGCACCTGTAGAAAGTAGTTTGAACGATTTCGAAAAGGAAATAATTGCTTGAAAGACGAAGAACACTTTCGAAGCAGAGAAGCTGTCCAATAACATGTGGAACAATTTTTTAAACAAAAAAATAAAAAATTGTACGATAGTGATATAACAAAGGTACCCGATAAATGGAAAAGAGTTGTCGAAGGAAATGGAGACCAGGTTTCACCTTAAAAAAGAGATATGACTTCAAAAATATAAACCACGATTGTACGCATGAAAACGGCACGAACTTCCCGGATGACCTAATATTTGAGCTAATAAGGCAAACTGGCGACACAATTACAGCTCAACAGACTCATGAAAAAATTAAGGAAGAACGTCCAGCTCTGGCGAATAGGAAGGAAGTTGTATTCCACCATAACACCCAACACCGTGCATCGTTACAGACTCAGCTGAAGTTGAGTGAACTAGGATAGGAAGTAATACGTCATCCTCCATATAGCTCTGACCTTGCACCGCCTGGTTATCACCTGTTCAGATCGTTAGAAGCTTTTGATAAGGATAAAATTCTACAATGTACACGTCACGCAGGTACTGGAAGAATATTTTAACAGTAAAACGAGGTGTTTCATGCGGAGGGGTTAAACAAATTGCCAGATTAATGAGGGAAAGTCATCAGTAATAATGGATATTACATCCAAGATTGAATAGTAGAAGTACCATTTAAAAAAATTTACTCGTTTACGAGAAAAAATGGCAGAATTTTCCTATCAGGGTTGTATCTAGATCTATACGATTTTACACGTTTAATACAATCTTTAACTTTCGTCTCATTCACAACGTACCTTATTTCTTGTTATTTTTTATTCATACCGTGCTGTCGAGGTATAAAGAAATAGTACCGTTCACGATACATTATATCATAAGGAAAGTACGGTCGATAAATAATACATTAAACATTTCATAAAAGACATAATAAAAATTTTAAATCTTTCTTTCATTAATGTATACCATAGATTGCTTGATTACTGCTTATACTGTCTTTAGTATTCCAAGAATTATATGTTGTTAATTGTTTCCTTCGTAATATTATTACAAATTTTTAAGAAGTGTGTCCAAGGATGTGCTTATGATTTTCTATGCCCTGTTGTTATTTCTAATTGTCATTTTACTGACTTGTAAGTGACTATTAAGGTTGAAATAATTGTCTACTGCTCTTTGATTTTCAAGGAAGAAGATAAGGCAGGATATTGAACATTTTTATAAATATATATAGTCATCCCATAAATAATGCCATTCGCTATCTTAGAAAACATACTTTACATAAGTATGATTATATTACTCATATACATTGTTCTGAATTTTTCAATAAAAATTTGGACTATCGCAGCAAAGACACATAACCAACAATTTTGTAAATTAAACATAATTTTAAGTGAAAAAACGTCATGCGTGCGTTTGAGTAACATTATCACGCGGAACATTTGTTGTACATACGTATCAGCTACAATCTATTCAGGGGTTAGACACTTTTTAGTTGACAAACAATTAAATGATACTAATTGGTTGCAATAGATTTAAAATGAAGTGTTCTAAAACTATAGAAATTTCTATGAACTGTTAAAGTAGTGGAACACGGATACCAAAATTAATGTATCATTAATTAAAAATAACTGTTATTGTTGAATTATTTACATTTGAAGTACCACATTTAGAAACGACTTGACCTATAGGATGACCTGATATATCTAAACATATTTCACAAAGTTTACTTATCCATCTTGGAAATTAAGGATCGCATGAAGGAACTTAACTTTTCAGTTTTTTATGTTGCTCACGTATCTATTACGATTTTCTGTATTATCAGTCTGACATGAGGCAAAAATAAAATATAATGCATAAAGGAATGCACACTTAAGTTTCGATTAATTCTTGCAAGTAAATATATAAAGAAAAGTAAAAAAACACATTTTATGTTATTATTACATTTCGTTGTCAGTTTCATACATCCAACATGTCCAGTTATTTAGAAAAGTTTTGCTTCAACAAGATCAATAAATCTGCTCTGTTTTAAAACATGAAATACGTTAAAGTAAACAGAGAATACGGGGATACGCCGCTCTTCCAAACTCGTGGAAAGTTATAATTGGATAAATGTGAAAAGTGGAAAAATAAATTTGAGGAAAGTGCAAGTCCGTAAACTGATCCATAAAAGTTGTAACAGCCTGCAGAGAGTTAATGTTTGAAGTATATATAAGTTCTTAAGCGAATAATAGACAGTATACAATAAAAACAGTGATAATTTGTGGATAGCTTATTAGTAAATTAATTTAAAAAAAGGTCTCACTTTACCTCCTTCATATGTTTTCAAATTTAGGCTTGGTAAGCTTAATATTATTTACATCAAACATTAGTTCTTCCTTAGAAGATAGAATAACGTGCGACCCAGTAAAAGCGGAAATAATGAAGCAGGTTTAAATAAAATTTTCAAACATGAAAACTGAAAGTTTCTATGTAATTTTGAAAAACTAAACCAGTGATGGCCATTGCAGGTATCCCACTCGTGGCCTGACCTTTTCGCTTTGATGACGATTTTACGTATTAAATAGACACCCACGTAATCTTCGATTAGATTTCAATCCAAGTGATTAGAACGCAGCTTCATAGAAAGCCGAGAAATCTGCACTAACCGAACAGATCATCCGAATTTCATGCAAGACGATTTCACATTTTCGCCCGGTTTTCGATTCTTTTCAAATCTGTCACCGCAGAGTGTCGTGTTCAAGCGTCTGGGACGTGAAAAAATTCCGCTACATAAATTCGAGACACCTTGCGCGGTCTTATTCCCGTCGCAAACGGCTGCGGTTCGAAGACCAACAGCTCGTGACCACCTGTTCCACAATGGTGTTCCATTGTTGTTCGTGGTATGGTGTTTCGCCGGATACGGGATGCGGCTGTATGCTCCACTAACTTTCCCTACGTCTTTTACCACCGAAATGCCCGTAGGCTTGCGGAAGACCGACGTTCCTGCCGGAACGGCCTTTCGACCGATTCGCTGCTAAAAGCCAGTATGGTGGCTCGTGCTCGGTCCGCTCGAGGCTATTGTAGAAACACTCCAATTAGGTTTCTCGAGGGCATTGTCTGGTGTGCAATATAAATTCGTTTTTACTATGAGAATGCAAAAATAAACGAGTCGGTGAGTTGAAGAACAGTACAAGTCCAAAAACCAAATTCTGAGATATTTGAAAAAATAGTGTCATTTTTCGTGTATCATCAACACCATTGATTTTATAGTGCTGCGCCAATTTAAACACGGTTATGCTAACGAAGATGAACGTTCATATATGTCTAACTGTGGTTAAACTTTTTTCATTAAATTACAATAATTAAAATAAGACCATTGGACTTGTATTGTTTTTCAACTCAAGTCACTGTTTAGCCAGGAAATTTAGAAAGTAACACAGTACTAAAAAAAACATTTATTAACTTGCTTTAAACATAATTGGAGTAGAAATTATTCCATGAAAAGTGACTGTTAAACGGATTGTTGAAACAGTACAAATCCATGACACATCCTGTTTTTACACTCATTAAACTAAAGGGACTACTGAAACACGAGTATAGGGTACTTTTTTGCACTGTTTTTAGTCCCAACATATAGTTCTATACATTTTACATTTAGTTTTGAGATTGTTTGAAAATGATTAATTTTGGACTTGTACTGTTCTTCAACTCATCGATTCAAATGTATGAATGACGGGACTGCTGATTTATTTGATAAATCAGGATTGCGTCAGGAAATGGGAAGTCTGTTTGTAGGTGTACGTGACCTTGATCGGCCTTCTCAGTTGGTCTCTATGATAATTCAGAGGCAGAGGAGTTGATTCAACCCTTTGCACTCCGTTGGCTCTGCTGTGAGGACACTCATCATATATTCCATAACTCCATTGGCTCCAGTATGGGGACATTCGTAATTTGCATTACAACCCAGCATGTCAAGAATGCACATTGGAAATTGCTTTTAAAGATACTTTGGAATCTTATAAAAATCAATGTAAATAAATTCATAAATATTTATTATTTTTTCTTTTCAAGTGAAAACTTACGGTTTTTCCCAAATTTACGCTACAAAAGTATATTTAAGTTGCTGGTCAATCGTATCAAAAAATGCTTGGACTGCAAAGAGTTAATATTGATCAAATAGTCGATGGTAAAGGGTTTGACCCTGCAAGGGTATCCATCTCACTAAAATGAAGAAGCTGCATTTCTCTCTTTATATTTCTAATTTCTGCTCTAATTGAATTAATTTAGAATCTCTTTAATTTATTCTTATTGTTTTGAAGCTTATATTTGGATTCAATTGCATCAATGCCTTCGGTTTTTTAGTAATAAAGTATTCATGAAAATTAATGCAAATCTTCACAATTGGAAAGGATGGGTACCCATCCAGAGTTAACCTTGATTTTTCACCCAAAAATAATCTTAACGATAAAAAGAAAATACATTAGTTTCTAACATTAGTTAATGATACTATTAGAGTAATTGGAGAATACTGCCAGGTTTTTCTATCGAATATTATAAACTATTTTTTATTATTATTTGGAGAAGTGTTGTACAAATAAGCTGGCTACAGGTTGAAGAGAATGATAGGAAATTATACACAATATATGTATAAGATTTCCCAGTAATAAAGGTGATTTTTTTGGATATAATGCTCTGTTTTGTAAAAAGTCAACATTGAATGTTGTTGAGTACGTGCGCACATAATTAAAAATAAGTAAGTTTGTTAATTATATTGCTTGCACAAATAATGTAATTACTTTTAGCCCCAATTTCCGCCATAATGTGATTCTACAAATAAAAATTTTGTTAGGAATTGGAAAATGGAGGTCAGGAACACTTTAGTAGCATAATATAAAGTTATATTTACGAAACTTTAATAAGAATTAATTATTAATTTTATTCAGTAACGTTGCTTGTATTGAGGGTACAAGAACAACAATACACGAATAAAAATGAGTATGATACTGTGAAATTAGAACAGTGTTCACGCATCGAATGTCCTTGGATTAGTTACCATTTACCTCTTTACGATAAGATACGTAACACAAATTATGATATATGACAAAAGTGGAGCATCAAACACTCCTAGTTGCAGGTTATGAAAAAACATAATATGCACTATGTTGAAAGCTTTCAGTTTTACTTTATGAATATTACATGAGCATTACGTTAGACGTTTTTATTTTGCACAAACTGTATAATGTATAATAGAATAACATCTGTTCTAGATGGCTTGGTAACATTTTTATTATGAGTTATTAGAATAATACAAAAAGGCATGAAACAGGAAAGTGATAAGTGCAATTACATAAGCAAGAAATAGTACGAGGAAAAATGGAAACGTAAAGACAGAACATATTTTAAAAGTCATTAGTGGCATTATTCTACACTAAAGCAACAAAAAAGACGGGAAATTTGAAAATAAAGAACTCAATGACACAAGTAAAATATGGTGTTCGTTTTAAATTTTCCACGTAGAGTTCTCAATGTTTTTGCCAAAATAATAAATTAATAGATAACAAGATTTTCTTAGAAAGACTGCAAAGAGTATAAATAGAATAATTGGTAATATTAAGCAAAAGTTAACCCCCAGTACTAATATAATCCTATTACTGACAAAATAATCCTATTATTAACGTAACGGGATTGATTTTAATAATGCTGATTTAACATGTTACAGGATTTCCCATCGCTTCGTTTTACAATGAAGATAATTTTTCATACAAAACGGACTTATATTTTCATATATTAATCACTATTGACGCATGTTTTGGAGTCAATAGTATTGAAACATGGCTTTCTGCAATTAATAAAATCTGTAATAAAAATCTGAACAAATTACATGGCAAACATCTGAACATTTTTGTTGCAGCTATGAGCATTTAAACACAGCAATTGGCAATTTTATTTCTTTTCTGAAGAAATGATTTCAATCTTGTACTTGTTTGTTGTCCAAGTGAAACTGTTAATTTTATAATATTATAAACATAACATAATATATAATAAGTATATCGTGATTGAGAAAGGAATAAAGAAATAAATGGAAAATAATAAAGATGAGCGCGTATTTTTCTTCATTTTTTTATACAAATGATCAATCGAAATTTTATATTAATAAATATTGAATGTAATATTGACCAAGTAACTTGTAAAAAAAATTCAAAAAAATTGTACAAAAAATGTACAAACAATAATAATAAAAGAAAATATTATTGTTATTATTAAGGCACTGAGATGTAAACACAAAATAGCATAATATCACAAACGTTGTGTTTGAGTAGGGGAATGTAAAATTAGACTTGCAGATAGTAAGATTTCCTTTCACTAAGGAATAACGACGTTTGAATAGGAAACCAGACTATGAAATTGCATGAATCATAACCAAGCAATCGAGAAATAGAGCCGTGATCAATGATGCGTTGACGGTTTCAAATATTATTTCGTAGAATAAACTGGAAAATTCTATTTTGTAAGAAACTCCGTTACATAATATTCCAAATAAATAATCATTTTCTAGTAATATGTAAATTAAAAAGAAAAAAATATTGTTATCATAATTTATAAAATATTTTAACAATTGTATTTTTAAAGATTTTAATATAAATATGTGTTCATTCAAGTATAACAATGAGTATAATAAATGGATAAGGGCATCCTAATTAATTCAAACGTGGTTTATTATGATCTTAACTAGCATCAATATGTAAATAAGTAATTTTAACTGTAGCAAAGCTCTTACAATTAGTGTTATATCTAAACAATACTTATATGAAAAAATATTGTAAAAAATCTCTTTTAACAATTTATATTAGTTTAATCCGAGTTGCTATTGATAATTATTAATTACCTTTTATAATTTTTTTAATAGAATGATCAAGCTATCAAACAGATTAAAGATAATCATAGAAAATCATAAGTACATAGAAGCTTAATAAATAAATTGTCCCTTTCAGTGTTGATATTATCATGATCGGCCGGTACGTTTATAGTGAATTCGGTTTACGTTTACAACGACTAATACTCTTATTGTCAGACATTCTACAGTTACAATCTTAAGTTTTCCCTGCATTTACTTGATTCAAAATTTAAAGTAGTAGATAGAAAAACCCTTGATCAAATTCTGTTGTTTATAACATTTAATGTTTCCTTACCGCTTTTAATATTGTTTACTTGATTGTTTCACTGATTACAGTTTCCCAATGAAACATTAAACGAAGCTGTTTAATAAAAAAATGTTAGTTCCCACGTATTAATAAAGTAAAAATAAACTGGAAAAACCGAACAGATTTACCGTTCTAGCGATTCTTAGCACCGGTGACGTGACACGTCTAACAACGAATATAGTGACTATTAGTATATCAGAGTCTCCTGCCTTGACCGTATGTCGTACGGACTAAACAGCGAAAGGGTTAATTTTAAAATTAAAAAATAAATTTCTATTAAAAATTGCAAGAAATCTTCCGACCAACTTAATCATTAATCCTTTCACTGCGGGCTGTTTGAAAACTAGGCGAACGCTCCGGGCGGCCATGCTACAATAGTACATAATAAGCCATTGCACCGAACGCCTATAGGCGTCAACAGTACATGATAAGCGACTTTGAAAAGCGCCTAATGGCGCCATTAGCACTCGAAGAGTTAACCGAATATACTTTCAAAATAACAAACATAATAATATCGTTCCCAGGAATAAATTTTCAATATGCCATCTCCGTCAAATTGTAAAAAAATGTGCTATACATAATGTATTCAAAATTGCATGTAAAATCAGAAAATTCGAAACATAATGTTATGTTATCCGTAGAAAGTCGTGGGTCTTTTTCGTTCGAGACGGTAATAACACTCAACAGAGGGAAATGACCGTGCCGGAAGTGAAATAATTATAATCGAACACGGGAGCAAAAAGTCAGCGTCCAATTAGAAAAGCGGAACAGTGCCGCGAAAAATTGCTCTGAAACTTTGGTATCGTTCCGGATTCCTTTTTTTTCTCCGTGAGATTATGTGAAGACCAGACAAAAGGAGTGCGTTTAAAAATTACGCGGGTCCCCGAACTGATTGCAAGGACAATACGTCATTGTGAAGGGCGACCCGCTGAGGAAGCCGAACAACCGTAAAGTTCAGGGAAACCGTAGTTTGACCAGTGAAATGAAGGCAGTCGAGCACATAACAGCACTATAATTTCCGCATGCCTATTAGTAATTATTACGGGAATAATCGTAGGCTTCACTTTTACTCGAATACAAAAAAAAACCTTATCATGTTGAGCGCCGCAGTGGAAAATCCCACGACTAGTTGACACGCGAAAATACCTTTGTATAACATGTATCGTTCAATATATAAATATTTATTTATTTGGTAATATATTTCTTATTTTGTACTATCATTGTAGCGTAGATGTAACTCAAAACTTCGTTGGGGTAATCAGTTATTTGTCGAAATTAAAATTGGTACGTCGATCACCAGTGGTTCACGTAACGTTCAACGTGTTAAAGTAGAAAGGAACAGATACTAGTTACTATTTGACAAAGAGCGTCACCCAATTAATACATGCCGATTGTTGTACAATTTTAATATAATATAGAACTCGAAAAAATATTTGATACGTGTGTTTTGTTGTCCGCAAACATCCATATTGAAGGGGTGAAAACAGCCCTCAAACTTGGGGTTGAAAAAGCTATTTTATCGAATTTCTCGAATATTATTAGGTATAGACAATGAATTCAAAATGTAAATTATGTCTTTTGAAATGAAAAACTTTACTGTGTACACAGATTTTCGAAAAATTTATTTATTTAAAATATATATTAAAAATTAACTTCTCTTCGAAAATTCGGTTTATAAAATGAATTATTTTCATTAAAATTTGTATAGTCAAACTACAGATCGAGACAAAAAATACGGATGAATTAGAATTTTTAGTTTCACCGTTAAAGTAGATATTACGTTGCGAATTATACTCACTTTTCGTACTCGCCGAGCTTTTTTGGATATACGA
The DNA here is from genome assembly GCA_916610135.2 of Macropis europaea. NCBI lineage: Eukaryota > Metazoa > Arthropoda > Insecta > Hymenoptera > Melittidae > Macropis > Macropis europaea. The sequence continues at coordinate 40,907,638 of OU744344.1, forward strand.
TTGGTTTCTATATAAATTTATATGATGTCCTGACAATTAAATTACAATACATATTGTTAATGGTCCGTAGAATAGTGAAAATTACTTTTTATTTTTTGTCTACACCTGATAGTTTTCGAGGCATTCGATAAAGTAGTTTTTTCAACTCCAATTTTGAATTGAATATTTTGAGTGTCGAATATTTTTTCGAGGTTTATATCATATTAAAATTGCATAAAAATCGGCGTGCACGAATTGGATGATGTTCCTTGTTAATAAATACATTAAACTGCTATTATTACTAAATCTTTCTTGTTAGTAATCTGTTAGTAATTAAATTAAACTGCTATTATGTTTAAATTTTTCGTGCAGTCAAAATATTTAGCCACACAATAACTGAAGAAAAGATATCTATGTACTTACATATCCATACAAAGTTCCCGTATTCGTTTGTAGCTGTATAATTCAAGCATCTCAACTCGTTGCCCGTCTGATAATTATTTTCTTTTTTCGATGTTGTACTAATTCGTGTTTCATGCCGTGAGGTAGGCCAAGATTTTATCTAAAATTTCAACGATAATTCCAACTAAGATCAACTGCCAGACGGGCAATGATCTGAACGGATCTGATCTAATTTATCTCAGGATAGAATGAAAACTGTACGGTACCACTGAAAAAGTTACTGATGAGCTACATAACTTCGACAAAAATTATTTTAGAAAAATACACTGTATTACATGTTTTCTCCCTGAAGGATTTATCTTTTGCTAAAACTTTTATCACATAGTATCATATTTAGACTGCGGATATTTATGCAAATATAAATTTTTAGAGCTGAATATTTTTTGTGTTAATGCAGTTATAGTAATAAAACTCTGATAAAGCTGTATTTTGCCTGTGAATGTTTAAAGAATGTATTTTTCATTTTTTTCAGGTTTTAAATGTGCGTTTTTCAGATATTTGGGTATGTTCAATTGCATAAATATCCACAGTCTAAACATCACAACGAAAGATATTTATGTGGCCTGTTTGTGGTGAAACGCCCTGTATGTCGCGCGAGTTTTGAACCTTTTTGTTAACGCCCTGTATATGAATATACATAAATTGACGGATCGGTTGAGAAACGTCGAACGAAATCATAGAAAATAGACCTTGCAACGGATGATTAGCTGACAAAAGATTTAATCGATTACCATTGAAGTCACGTGCAATCGATCGGCCTTGTGACTGCAAGAGCAGGCTTCACAGTGCGTCGAAATAAAACCGAAACAGGAGAAAAACAGGAGCGGTCAGTTAATTTTGTTGCCCGGTTTCGCTCTGATGTAATTATCTACGTCATCGCGATGGAAAAACGATTGCATGTCACTTCGACACCGATTTCTTTAGTTTTAGGAATTATCTCGTAATATTTGATACAGTATCGAATTAAAAAATCGAATCATAATGCTTAGAAAAGTTCAGCACCTCTTAAAATATTACGAAGTTTTCATATAATCTGACAGATCAGCAACGGAGAATTGAAACAACCTCTGAAGATGTACAAAATCGTCAATTTGTAAAATTTGAAACAACATATTCGAAAGTTTAGTATTGCCATTTAACACTTTGAGTACCGTGTCACCCACAATTCGAATTGTTTCGAATAAATATTTATCTCAAATAATTATTCCAACAAATTTTTTTAATCGAATATTTCATCCGAATAATAATTATTCGTTATCCGTAATTCATGAATAATTCATCATTAATTATTCGAATAATTTATTCGAATAACGATTGCAAAATTATGCGAATAATTTTTTCAAATAACGATTGCTAAATTATTCGAATAATAATACGAATAATTGTTGATTGTTTTCGTTTTCACTTCTTCTGCTGGTGATATTGTATCTATGTTTTCTTCTTGACTTGCTTCTGTATCATAACAAAAAAAAAATAAAAAATAAATAAATTCTTATATGAATAAGTTTTTCTTGGAATAAATTCTTATTCGGATAAATTATTGTGAGAATAAATAGTTATTCGAATAAATTTTTGTTCGAATAAATCCTTATTGGGATAAATTCTTATTTGAATAAATTCTTACTCAAATAAATTCTTTTTCCGAGAAATTCTTATTCGTTAATGACATATAAAATTTTGTTCGTTGCTCTTACCCTTTATCCGCTATCCGAATAAAATGTTGCCCAACACTGCATTAGAATAATATGAAAGCATTTTTGCAGAATAGTCGTAAATTAAACTGAAAATGTAAAAATATCACGAAACAAAAACTATATGCCTTATTATTAGAACACTTTCATAATCTCCGGCACATGCATGAATTACACATATTCAATTGTTTTTCAATTATTTTAAGGTAAAAGGCACACGTTTCAAATATTTCTTCACATTTGGCATAATTAAGATAACATGGCGATGAGTACGCTCTACTTAGAAAACTTCAAAGCAGAAATGAATGTGTAAAGATCAGTATGTAACAAAACAGAAATCATAATACAAAATTCTGTCTATATATAGTTCTATACATGATTTAAAAGTTTAAGTAAACCATCAAAAGTGATAAAAAAAAAGTTTTGTCACTATCTCTAATTCTACGTCAAAAAAATCATTCCTAGCATTTGCTGCAGCCCACCCAGTATACGTTAATTAACTAACCTTGCAACAAAATTGATTCGCAGATCGAATAAGCTATTTAAAACAATTTCGTTAGCGAATTTATTCATTATTTTAGATTTTTCGGTCAAACTGAAATTCAATCAACCCTATTAAGTTCAGAGGGATCCTATTCGACGTTTCAGCCAATAAAACGGCCATTAGACGTTCTTTGGCGATGTAATGGCATCCATGATCGCGGTAAAGCGACCAAAAACGTAACACGTACTTAGTTTTCCGTCTTGGAAGAGGAAATCGTTTCTTGCGACAAGGCACGAATTTAATGGAAAATCGGTCGATCTATTGCAGTTCAACGACTACAAAGTTTCGTGCTGCCTTTTTAAACTTTTGACGAATTGTGCCGATCGCATTCGAAAGGGATTTTATCAAGAGTCTTTTTTCCATTAATATTCAGTTAGATAAACTTTTCAACCCTTTAGCTGCTATGCTCCATTATAAAGGGTTTTTCAATCAAGGCGATATAACGTTAAACCGTTATAGCATTCAATCTAGATATTTCTTTGTGTTTGAATTCTCACAGCCCTCATCAGTAGTGTTTGACAAATAATCATGCATCGTCACACGATTGAATAACATGTACAAATCGTAAGAATTTATTACCAAAATTCGAGTTCTCTTCGTGCAACATATCGCGCACTTCGTGAAATTTTCTTTGTATTGTAAGAAAATTTGAGACAACCGGTTCTGTTATCGATAATGTAAGGCAAAGAAATGAGAGAAATGAAGCCAATATTGCTGCTCTTAATGAAGGTGTACGCGATAACTCAAATTTTGTCGATTCCTCGTCGTTCACCAGAATTGGGCCTGCCGAGAAACACTGCTGTTAACTGGCCATCAAAATTGTGTGATTTAACGCCTTTAGATTTATTTTCATGTTAAGTCAAAAATCTAGGCAAATAAATCGCAAACTATTGAGTGCCTTAAAAGCAACATTTCTCGTGTTATTGATGAAATAGAGCCTAAAGTATGCGAAAAAATTATGAAAAATTGGGTTCATCGAATTAACTCTGTTAAGAAAAACCGAGGTGGTCACTTAAACGACATTGTGTTTCATACTTAATGTCATTTAATGTAGTTTCACATAAAACAAAAATATCATCCATATTTCAGATACCCGTCTTTTTTTCAACTTTAAGTTATGTCGCGCTTATTGAAAATGCTATAGTAGCTTCCCGGTAAGCAATAGTTTAAGACAAAACTCCACTGTAATGGCTGATCTCTTTGGAGTCTTGCACTGAAAACTGTATACAGCTAGTGCTAACAAATAGTGGATCAGTCCTGAGCCTATTGCAAGGGGCACCTAAACTGTGTCTCTCAAGGTCCTTCCTTCTTCATATTTTTGGCAAGTGATTTTTATTATTTTTCCTACTGGAAATAGTGGGCGATGCCCACTATTTATCACATTCAATCAAATTCATAAACACTATGCCACCGTTGTCAATAAGTCTCTAAAAACTTGGGTTCAGTAAACGTTTTTCTGCCGACTTTAAAAACATACATAGAATAAACTTATTATATTGCACCTTAGTTAAGCAACAGTTGGAATACGCTTATGTTTTTTACTTTTTTTTTATATCATGCAAGGAATACTTTGGTGACACGAAATAGAAACACTTTATTATTTCTAATAAAATACACTGTATTATTATTTTATATTGAATTTTGTGTTAGAGCTGAACGTCTAGCTCAAAGCTAGGTAAATAGTTAATAATAGAATACATGGTAAGTATTGTGACTCACGAAATTGATCAACTGAATAGTTGACTTCAACTTTTAATTATTTAATGCTTCTTTTATGGCATTGTTCATTTAAGCAAAGATACAACATTTATAACAAATTACGTTTCAAATACGCCTTGAAAACTAGGAGTTCATCTGTTATGCCCATATTAAGGAAGAAAAGTAATTATTGAAACGTTTGATCAATTTCGTGAGTAACCGTATGTCATAAATACAAGTGAACGTACAGTGAAGAGTATAATTGAACCAGTAGCGACAGGTTTCATATTAATCGTTACTTATTGTCATGGACAGTAAGGAGTGCAAGAAATAAACAAGGAAAACGTTTTGCAAGGTTAGAGCTAACGTAAACAATTTTTTAAACTTTATATCTTTGTTATTTATCTGTAACAAGAAATATTCATTAACTCAGTTTTGCACAATATTTACAACAATAAAATTATTTAGCTTTAATAAGTTACTACTATTTTGTCCACTAATCCTTTAGCTTTTAGGACTGCTTTATTGCGATTTGCCATAGTTTCTATTAGTTTTTGGCAATAATCTGGATGAGTTTGATCCCGTTTACGTTAGCTCTAATCATGCAAAATGTTTTCCTTGTTTATTTTTTGTATTCCTTAATGTTCATGGCAATTAATAATGATTAATATGAAATGTGTCGTTATTGGTTCAGTTACGCCAATGATAGTTCTTAACTATATTTAATTGGGAAAGGGAAATGTGGCACATACAACTACGTTATAAAAGGAAATGTGCTTTCCCCAGAATGTTCTTCTGATGGTTGCTCGAAGATTGAAGGTTCTATTGCATTTATTCTTATTTAAAAACAATTGCATTTTGTTCAATATTTACTCGTCCACGTTTTCTTTCAGTTTTTAATCTCTCACCAAGTTTCGTCTTCGAGCTAATTGTAATTAAAAAGGAACGCAGGCGGAGTACTGAAAAAGTTCGACGGCGAAACGCTGAAACGAACTGGCTTCACGGAAGCCGGTTAAAGTTGGCGTTTTTTCGTCCGTTTGGAGAATAGTTCGAAAGTCGTTTGTAAAAGAGGCTCAAAATAACGCTCTTATTAAATCAACACGTTCTCGTTTGAGCTGTACGTAATTAATTTTGCGTGGAACGACTTCAACGAAATCTCCCTTTTCCGTCCATGCAGACAAAAGTCGCAAACTCTGAAACTTTTATATAGATAAACGTGGTGATTGCCGAATTAACAATATATGAAATTATAATAAACTATTTACACAACACAGTTATCAGTTTGCTTTATGGCTAATTTTGTTATTCATACTTTATCAAATTAAGGATTTTATACAACTCCTTGTATTGTGATGAAATTGGTTAAATGTTTTCTGTAATTACTTTTCCTTCTTAATTTCAGTACAGGTGACAATCTAAAAGGTATATCTGAAATGTAATTTGTAATTTTTCTAAGCTTGCTTCAAACACTCTGGAAACTGTTAAAAGGTAAATTCGAAATGTGATTTGTAATTCTCTTAACCTTGCTTCAAATAGTCTGGAAAATGTTTAACAACACAAAGTTAGAGTATAGAAGGGATTCATTTGATCAATTTCATGTACTACTCATATTTTTAATATTGGAGCGACCATATTCGTAAATTGATACAATTTCTGTTTTTGTATCGAAGAAATTGATATAGGTAAATCTATAGATATATGTGGATGTAGATTGGTCAGTAATGGCAAACAGAGCACCAGCGTCCCCCACTCTAGGTTCATTCTCCTTGTTTCAGTTACCTCCAGTTTGCACCTTGTTTCTCCTCGGTCCATCGTTGTCCCAGATCGCAACCTATGTGACAGGAATTGACTTAGAGTGGGGGAAGGCCGCAGCTCCGGTGGCCATCACTGATCTAGGTGAGGAGAAATCTTGATACGTCTAGTGTTAAAGTATTAACTACAGACTAGATGGTCAAAGTGACTGATTTATAGACACAAGCATCGCATTTGCATTGAGCGTAATGGACAAGATTTTGAGCAGCATATACATTAGAAATTCTTTTAACAATATTTTTATAATTGCTGACTTTAGACTTCATATAGTCTTCATATAGTCTCTTTTAAATTTCAGACTGAAATTGCTGGGTTTTCCATTTAAAGACTGGTGACCTTCATATCTCGATAAAAAAGTCGAGATAGCGGAAGCTAATTACTGGGTTATGTGTCATGCTATCGATAGCATTCGACTTTTGTCTGATATATTTTTCCAAATAACCAACAATTTACAAGTAATTTTGGGTAGTTAGGTTAGGTGACTCATCCTGTATAATTTATGTGATGAGATATAACAGTATTTCCTAAAAGAACTAGGCAGAACTTCTTTCTAGACTAAGTTATTAATTTCTCTTTAGAAATTGGATAAAGCTCAATCTGATCATGTGGAAGGTATTTTATTTTAGTAAAAGATTTATTTATACTAAATACTTGGTATATGAAAGCATTTTTGTTTGCAAGCTAAACTAAACAAATAACACAGGACTTTTTCTGGTGTATGTATTTAAAATAATATTTTGTTTTAAATAAATGGTACACGGTGACGAGCAAAAACTCGACAAGGTATAGTTCTATATGAAAAAGAAAATTTAAATTATACAAAAAATTGTTTTATAGGCGTCTTGATTAACAAAAAAAAATACACAGTGTTTAGATAATGCTTCTTAATTATAAATTATTTGTGATTGCATTTATGTATAATTTTAATTTTTTTTTACTTTATTATATGTTGCTGCGACTGTTTCTTTTTTTATTTTTCTATATTATTTTTAATTCTTTAATATATTAATATATTAATTTCAGCTTGATTCGTAATCGGTTAATAAATTATTTATTTATTTATTTAGATTGTAGCGTATATATATATAAATAATTTATTAATCACGAATCAAGCTGAAATTACAACTATCTACTTCATAATCTTATAATACAACTACTACAGATACAATGACTCACGAAATTGATCAAACGTTTCCATAATTACTTTTCCTCCTTAATTCAGGCCCGACAGACGAACTGATAGTTTTCGAGGCGTACCTGAAATATAATTTGTTATAAATGTTGTATCTTTCCTTCAATGAACAATGTCATAAAAAAAGCGTGAAAAAAATAAAGGTTGAAGTCGACTATGAACTTGATCAGTTTCGTGAGTTACTGTATATCGACATCGGGAAACAGTAGCAATAAATCTAAATTATGGATCTAGAAGATAACGCTTGCCATGATCTGACAAATTAATTAAATGAAGGGACACTTTCTCCAATACCCGATGCCCTACATTCTGCAGAGGCTTCAGCTACCATTAATTTCTCCTCTCGTTAATAAAGTTCTTACCGGGTGCCGTCGAGCCATAGATTGCAAACAAACCAGAGCCATTTTCAAATTGCCCCACTATTTAGTGACGTGTTGTGTTGTTGGGAGTGGAGCTTGGAGCTTGAAATCGTTTCGAGCTATTATTCCATGAAGAGCGTTGCATCAGAGAAGCGTGGCTATGAATACGAATATCAGTACGGGTGCAAGTACCACTGTCCAATTATCCAATGACGAACCACGGCCTTGTCTCGCCTTTTCGAACAATGATGCCCCATTATGATGTTTTACTTTGTTTGTCGCTGGACAACGACGTCTCGCGAGCTCGCTGGAAAACACGCCAGGAATTTATCCATTCCGATTCCACCGTTCTGTTTTACACGAAAGCAAACGACACCATCGATCAGATACTCGTATGACGTTTTGTATTTTACGGTTCAAGTGGCATCGTCCTGGCAGCGTTTTTTCGTGTTGCTCATACCACTCAGTCTCACACTGAAGCGAATCGAAACTGCTGTTTGAAGCGAAAGAGAGACTCGTCTGACAAAGTAATTTGGTTCAATTGATACTTTTATACAGAAGTAAATTTTTTATCAGTTACTGTAATTACTGTTTATTGGTATTTTGCTTAACGATAACCACGAAAAGCTACAATGTATTAACCCTTTGCACTCGTGTATCCGCTCTCAGTGGACAATAGCCATAAGAATCACCGTAACTTAGTTACACCATAATTAAATGTTTTAGTTTCTTATTTCCAGAAGATCATACAATCAAGACATACGTACAAAATATTGACAGAATCTTGTAAAACCTAAAAGTTATGTTCATTTCTCTCTCAACAAGCTGACTGTTACACTGGATTTAACCCATTATGAGTGCAAAGGGTTAAGTCAATGATGGCCACTGGAGCTGCGGCCTTCCCCCACGCTAGGTCCATTTCCTTAGTTTCTGTTCCCCCCAGCTCGCTCCTCGTCACCCTCGGTGCTTTGTCGTCGCAAATCACAGCCTACATGAGGGGAGTGAACCTAGAGTGGGAGAAGACCGCAGCTCCGGTGGCCATCACTGGATTATGTAATAAAAATAATATTTCTGGATTTATTATTCAATCTCTTCTAACCGTATTACTTAAATTCTTAGCTACTAAAAAGGTGACGAAAGTTACAGTACAGATACGTTTCACATGTATTTCGAAAGTGATACAACTAAAAAAAGTACGTTCTTCAAGAAAAGCAAGAAACTGTTTGTAAGCTTACAAAAAAATTATTTACTAAACAAATAATATTGGCGAAAAGAGTAGACGCTAGCAAACAATGAGTAAATGTTATTTCCGTAATTTTCGATTCTTAGCCCTTGAAGATCCTCCCGTTTTGAGTTGTGACGATTTTGATGTTCTTCTAATTCACACAGGAAAATAAAAAAAATATTATTATTATTTTTTGTTAGTAAAATTTTTACGATGAATAGAGGTGTCTTTACCTAGCTGCTTCATGGTTGTAACTCAAAAATCATATTTTTTTAATTGTGTCACTTTCTACATACATATGCGATGTATTAGTATTCTTGAAGGTAAAAAAAACATTTCATCACGTCGTAAGAAAAAGTTATTTAATTGGAACCTCCGAGTAGAACTTACTTTCAATGTTAAATGAAATACAGAGGAAATAAGATGCATATAGTTACCAGTAAAAGATTACGCGAAATTGCTCCACAAATAAAGTATAATAAATTAATTTCTAACACACAATATTCTAATTACTCTAATAATGATATTGAATATTTTCTACGAATTTATTTTCCGAAACTCTCTTTCTCTCTCGTGTAGCAACTTAAATCAATTACATTACTCTGCATGATTAAAGTTAATGTCCGCTCTACGACGTACTTAACCCGTTAATTGAGCCACTTCTAACCTGAAGTCACTGTACTTACAGTCACACACGAGCAAGATAAGTTTATGTGCCCACAAGGATATACGAAAATGATTTAATTTCTTCCTAATGCAAATATAATAAGGCAATTAAGGATAATGATCAATAAATACGTGAATTACTTCAATGATAAGCTATGTAGATGAATTTTAAGTTGACTCTTTTGATACAAACTTCTTGTAGTAAACAGTAGAATAGGACAATATATGGGGTGTCTGTGCTTACTGTTACAAGCCGATATTTCCTACAATATTGACGGTACAAAAAATGTTTATATACAAGTTGCATTATACGAGGAGCATGTACCTGGATGGATCATTCTTTCCCAACCAAATTCCTTTAATCTCTGTAGTGTCTGCTTTTCCACATGTAGCTGTGCGTCGTCTTAATGAAATAGGACTCCTCTTCTGTTGAGCAATCTTGAAATTAGAGGAATTTGGCTGGGAAAGAATAACTCATGCAGCATATGGTCCAGACATTGCACCAACAGACTACTACCCGTTTAGCAGTCTACCAAATTAATTAAGTGGAAAAAAATGGTTAGAAAATAATAATAAGAAAATAATATAGTTTCGTTAATTTTTGGAACCTAACCCTGTTTTTTGTACTAGTTCCTTGTTTCGTATACTACGAATTCGCATAACACGGCATTTTTTAGGAACCTAACGACAGTGTTATACGGGGGTTACCTATATTTAAAATTGGCGTTCATCAACTACATTATTTCCGACTAGACTACTTTCATAGATTTTTAATGACTCCCGTTTCGAAAGTGAACCCCGGTTCAAGGTTAACGATGCCAGGCGCCATGGAAGGCTTCCGCGTGGATGATCCGTGCGCCATTCATCAAGGATTCCCCGTGCAATTCATAATTTCACCACTTTCGCTTTTTCCCCGTGCACGTTAACAACTTCGATGTGGTTGTGCCAGAAGATCGCCGGTTTTGTTGGGCGCAGGCAATTGCAAAACGACGCCGCACGCCGAGAATTATTCATACGGTGAGAAGGTTGCATTGTTATATTGTTGTCTGGGGCCACCACGTAACGGAGCGTAAGTCTGTGGAAATTGTTCCCAGAATATTTCCACGGTTACGAGTCGTCTGATTAATCACACCGCGTTTGTTTGTAATCGTTGTCGGATTTGTCATGCATGATAAATCCCAGCGATTAAGCTCGCTTGATGCATGTTTCGCACCGCGACCGAAACAATGGCACGAATTTGTTGTTCGACGCTTTGAGTGTTAATTGAGAATGTAACACGCTGATTAGGCGAGAAATAATTATTGTACAGTTCATTCGTAACTGTGCTTCAGTCTGACATAGTTCTAGCCCTTTCTTTCAGCGGGATTTATTTTTTTAGTTTACCCTTCCAGTGCTTAAATTTTATTTTAATACTGACAAACTCATGGGACATTATAAATGTGGTGGTTGTATCTATTGTAACTTACGATCGAAGAAATGGTCTTGAAAAATCAGTGCCCCATGACTGGACTATAGGGTCAGTCAAAACACGCTTACAAACTTGTAGAGTTCGTTTTTGATAATCCTCTGAAAATGACAAATGCTCCTTCTTTAACACGTTGACTGCCATGACGGTCATCGGTGACCGACGCCTTAAATTTTATTTAGTTAAGTAACTATTGACCTTTACTATATTCTGAGCAAATATAACATTGCAACACTAATGCAGGTACACACAAACAATACTGAATGTTCAAACATTTTTTTCCATCCCGATTTATACGGAAAAGAAAAACTGATATCACGTCTGGCCAGCGGCGGCTGTTTTCACTGTGACAGACAACGTGTTAAACGTTTAACGCCACAGTGAGAACAGCCATACCTAATCAGACACGATATCATTTACTATCTTTTATATAAATCATAAAGAAAAGAAGATTTGAGTACTCAGTCGTGATCTTCTATTCCTACATTATTATTTCAGCATGAAGTTTGCTCAGAATTTTGCGACAATCAATAATTATTTAATTTAATTAAATTTGAGGTGCTGGTGACCGGGTCACTGGTGACCACCACGGTATTCAACATGTTAAGAGTTAACATCCGAATAGTATTACGGTAGAGTAATTTAAGGTTATTTATGGAAGGACACCGAAACGATGCTCAGAGCTGTGTTTCCTTCTTAATTTTGACAAGTAATCACTATTTTTCAATCAATCCATTATTTTTCACTGTCAAACAAATGTACAAAATAACAGGACAATCGAAGTGAGACCTTGCCTCTATTATATTTCAATGTGTCTACCTAAAGAAGAAGCGACCTTGAAGACCCCAGTTCCGGTGTGACTACCATGTTTGTGAAATCGGATCAAGGTCATCCATAAGTAAAAAGTGTGTCATGCGCGTACTAAAAAAGAATTTTATGACAAAGTTTCATTTTATTGTTACTATAAAGTGTTTGCTATTAATCAGGAAAAAGGACTTAACGAATTCTGTAATTAATTTTTGGATAAAATTCGGTCTAAAGTACTATAGTATAGAATTTGCATTGATTTAATGCAGTGATAGCCACCGGAGCTACAGCCTCCCCCCACGTTAGACCATTCCTCTCGTTTCAGTTCCCTCCAATTCGCTGCACGTTCCCAATCGGTCAATCGTCGTCACAGATCACAGCCTATATGAGGGGAATGGACATAGAGTGGGGGAAGGCCGCAGCTCCGGTGGCGATCTCTGATTTAATGAATGAATAAATTTAATTAATTCCTAGCAATTTATGGTAAATATAGTGCTACTTGTTAGCGTATAAATACACCATTTTATCAGATTAAACATTTCCAAAGATAATTAATTTAATAATTATATACCTTCGTATATGTAAAAAGGGCTAACGTCCGTTTGAGTTGTATGCAACATTTATATAAAAATCATGAACGTTATCATAGACAAAAGGGCCACAGTCCTTCTACTATCACAAGCACAGTCAGATTCTCAAGAAGCCAACATATCATGTATATTACAATACAAAGGGTTCATCTACACGTTTTCCACAAGAAATTGCAAATTGGACATTGGCCCTCTTTCTACCAAGCTACAGATTTATTCAACATCATTTTCATATCACTTTTTGTGTTTCATAGTTGTGTATTAGAAATACAGTGGTGGTTAAAAGAGCAATTTAACCATTTCACAAGTTAATTCGAGTGACATTCGGGTAACGCAGAAAATACCACGCTGCTAACAGCCACTATTGTCACTGACGTGTAGACTGTCTGATAAGAACTATTGTAATGATTGTACAAACCTGAGAGTTTATGTACGGAGCCTCTAGTTGTAATTCAGTTGTCATTTAGAAGAATTGTTTTTACTCAAACATTGAACTCTGATGATAATATTATTTTTATTTTGTTTATATTCAATAAGTTAAATTGATTAAATGCAAAACACGCAATGAAACGTTTATTAAATCAAGCTTATATTTTCATTCGTATCTCGACTTCTGTTAGTAGAATTTTGATTACAGCTTGTTATCTTTTTTTACGTGGCTGCGCCGCGAATCTCAAACCGTGGCTGATTTACATTTTACATAACGAAACGAATCGAAAGAGAATAATAGGGGCTGTAACGAGTTTTATGCATACAGGAAATACGGAAGCTGCGATTCAATTGTTGCGATATGCAAAAATTCTATACAGAACAAACGCACGTAAAGACCGCATTTTAACTGCCAACAGACCGCTGCATGCAGATAAAAGATATTAAACGAACCCGTTCTTCGTGCACCAACAAAGTACGGTTAATGTTATATCATCGTGTATAAACAACCTACAATGCTCCTATCATGTTAATTTCAGAAATAAAAAGGTAAGTCTGTAATAATTACAGAAGGAACATCTGACTGAACATTCTTCAGAACTTGTAGTGTTTTAAATCACGCAAGCATAATCCAGACACATTCACTTTGCGATGCAAAATTTGCACTGCTACTTCACTTGAAGTACTTTTTATTGTGATGGTGAATAAGTTTTAATGTTGTGAAATCAAGAGAAAAAAATGATGAGATTTATAAAAAAAACATTGTTTTCATACAATTTATGATAGAGGTTTAAGAATATTATAAAAAAAAATAGTTGTTATTCAGTTGTGAAAAATTAGGCGGTATATTAATATAATAGAGAAACAAATGTCCTTTAATTTAGTTTTACGTTTGAATAAATTGGACAATACTACTCAAAATTACGTACGGTCAAGAATATGGAAGAAAAAACTGTTGACTTTACAGTCTGGCTACAATCATTCGTGTATTTATGAATTATTCTTATATATTTATGTTTTCATAAAATTTCCATAGGCGAGAATACTAGTTTTCTCTTTTCAAATACATTTTTACATTCGAACAAAATTTTCAATTAACATATGTAATCGAAATTCTAATTAATATCCCTGAAGCATATTTTTAATTCTGCAGTGTATTGTTTTACCCCGAATTCGGTATGATTTTATAATATATATATGTTGAAAAAAATTCTTATCAATTTCTTTAATTTATATTACATTTATTTTCAAACAGTTAATTAACTCATTTTTTCAGGTTTTATTTCATTTGAAATGAGATAAAAATAAAAATTAATCACAAAACTAGAAAATTCAGTCTTTTACCTAGGTCAAAACTACTAAATTTCATAAGACTAATTAATACGATATAATTAAAAATACAAATAATATCCCTGAAATAAATGTTGAATTACCCAATGTAATAAATTTCAAATGAAAGAACATTTGTCTTAAAAATTCAAGTAAAATTCAAGATAAAAATTCAGTCAGTATAATAAATATTGGTCAAAAGTATAAAGTTTCAGGGAGACGTTATTAACTCTAGTCAGACATGATACATAATTCATAGCAGGGACTTAATTTATCCATGTATGAACTACTGCCGAAGTTAGTCGAATTTCCACCAAAGCTCAAAGGTAACACTACAATAGAACGCAGGGGCTAGAATCATGTAATGAAACACTGGCCAGATTGAAGGGAACATGAAGACACCTGTATTAACAGGTAACGTAACACTGAGTTTGCATGCAGCTTTAGCAGACGAACATCTCTGAGACGATTACAGGCATGCACCAGCAAGGCATTAAGGATATTAAATACTCCTATACTCATGTTCTGCTCGTATTAAATTTCGTAGGGAGCCATTTATAGATTGTGTCCGAAATCACGGTATAAATGAACATTTCATATTTAACAATAATTGTTATTTATTTGAAGAAACTAATTCTTCATTCTAACACTTGGCTACCACGGTGTATTAACTGCAGATGGGCAAATTTATAAACTTGTATACAACATGGATAAAACCACCAATTACTCTTATTTTAATTAATAATATTAATAACTTTCTTCACCTTTTACTGGTTCCATTACACGTTATTAATAGACTGCAGATTTTTATGCAATTTAACATATCCAAATGCCTGAAAATCGCATATTTAAAACCGTGAAAAAATAAACAGTAGATTTTTTAAACACTCTCCTCCTACTCCTTAACACTTGTTAAATACTATTTTAGGATACAGAAATTATTTTGTTGAATTTGTAAATCTGTCAATTATTTTGTGTGTATTGCAGTTGGTTTTATTCTGCAATTTTTTTAATATTGCACGAGCATCTAGTTCGATAAATCAATACACCTTATCAAGTGCATTCATCTTCCCAGTTACAGGATTTAAATCCAATTGAGGGTATTTCAGGAAAATCTTTGAAAAAATATGCTCTCAGGTGACTGAAATGAAATTATCCCCGGCGTTACGAGCAAACTTATTTTATAAATGTTAAGAAGATTACAGATAGTCAATGACTCGTATAGGAAGGCAAGAAGATAGTAATACAAGAGAAATGTACAAATATTGAAGTTTTCTTATACACAAATTAAAATATTTTTAACCGTGTGAGCAACAATATGATATCCATGAAATTATAAAAACTTACATACTTTCTGTAATATTGCAAATTTATTCGATGTACGTTAACTTTTGTGACATTTCGAAAAAAAAGTCCTTGAAAAAAATTAAATTACACAGTAATTAATTAATTAAAGTATGAGATACGTTGTAATACAAATCTTATTTTTTATTTTTTTGTTTGTGAAATTTAGCGAAATAGCTTGTCGAATTATGAGTCAGTGAAAAATATCTATTATAATATCTTGATTTCATAAAAAAGAATTTGTAGAAAAAATTTTCTGTGATGTTGTAAATGTCTATTTATAAACAACTAAGCTTTTGATACTATGTTTAAATTGGTAGTAATGAATGCAGGCGGTTAAATTTTTATTGCAATAATCGTAAAAATTTTAAATCATTTTGATTACTTTTAGCCGAAGGAAATATACGTTATGCGCTTGTTTCTTTATAACAAAATAATACAAAATAAGACAAGGTGAATGAAAATCCTAGAAATTATTAAATGCACGTACATAGATATTACTGATTTCCAAAAATGCGAAATAGAAAAAAAGGTGCTGTGTACATATGTATATAATAGTTTAGGAATTCTGGAAATTCAAAAAAGCACTTCTGGCTATTTAATCTGTCCTTAATTTCGATATTATTTAAATACCCATAATAAAGATATTAAAATTATATCACAGCATAATAAAATTTCACAGAATCTAACTATAAATTATGTTCCTTTGTCACGTTACTTTGGATTTTGCGACATTTTAACTTTATAAATTTTCGATTGAAACAACTGACAATCATTTAAACAAGAAAGTAAGTTATATAAATTCGCATAATCGGGCCAAATTTTTATTAGAAATTTCTAAATTTTTTAATAACTATAGAAAGTCACTTCGGTGTACGTTCGATACAAGAAATCTAAATATTTTGTTAAAACAACAAGAAAGTAAGTGATATAAATTCGCATAATCGGGCCTAGATTTCATTTACACATTTCTAAATTTTTTAATAATCGTAGAAAGTGACTGACTTTCGTACAAATTCGATAGAAAATATGTACAGTAAGAAACACCTTACGAATTACACATTTGGTTCAGCCGAAGGGAAATTAAGCTAAGCGGAACGGACGTCGGATCGATCCGCGTTAAAAATTCATGAAAACGATTTCGAAACAGGGTTGCCGAAATTTCTGTTCCGGCGTTTTGCGATTTCACGCATGGCCAAATTGGATCGCAGGAAGAAAAATCGACACGGACACGGATAATCCTGATCTACCGTTACGTGTCGTTGCGTCACGAGTCGCTGCTATTATCGTCTCTGTTATTGCATTTATCCGGTTTAATTGCAGTTAAAAAGAAACGGAATCGCGACCAGTAATTTGATATCGATCGTGTGATCAGCAAGACTCTGGAAAATTAATCCGAGTATCGAACTATACAGAAACACACTCCATTGCAGACACGTATTTTATTTCAAAATGTCATCGTCGGCGCGTGTATTTTATTTCAAAACCTGAAGATCGTAAACACGCACATCCTGTTTGAAATACTCATGACAGTCTCCTTTTTTTAAAGGAACAGAAGTTTCATCCTGAATGACGTTATTTTATATTCAACACGATTTTTTGTTAGTTTTCATGCAGGATGTTCCATTGACCTTGATTATCTTAACACGTTGAATGCCGTGGGGATCACCAGTGTCCGGCACCTCCAATTTAATTAAATTAAATAATTATTGATTATTACACAATCATGATCAAACTTAACATTGTAACAATAATGATGGAACACGAGACCACAACTGAATAATCAAATTTTTTCTTTCTCCACGATCGATGTTAACCCTTAGTTGGTGTCGTTGTGTCAGAGATGATCCACAACTTTTTTAGTTGCTTGTTTTCTGGTTGCTAGGCATTTTTTTTTTCTTCATAATTCATAATAGTATTGAAGTTTTTGAAAAAATTTCATTGTTTATTCTTTATGTGTATCCCATACAATTGGTAATGACAGTTGTAGCAAAAGTACTCATCGGTGCCCCTACAAAATTCCAAGAGGTCAGACATGACCCCACGATACCAGTTACGTGACCGATATGTCACCATAGAAACTCAGGGTTAAAAACAGTGAATTGTATCCTGCCTGACTAGGTATGGCTGTTTTCACTGTGGCTGTTTTCACTACACTCAACGTGTTAATATCTCCATTATATTAGAGTTTAGAAGTACAATGCAACTTATCCGAATGAATTGCAGGACATATAATTGTGTATTCGAACTATACTTTCACGTGACAGATGACAGTTATTATGCAGTAGTATTCTGGCAAAGAACAGGTCTAGATTTAGGTTGGATTCACCTTTATCGCTCTTTTTACAACAGTACTCATCTATAGTAATATTTGAACTTTTATTATTGTCAGCTTTTGGGTATTTTTGAGTGTATTGATATGTTCATGAAATTTCATCAAAATTTAGAATCTTAGGTCTTTATTTTTTAATGCCACAAATTATTGACTATCTTGCTAATTATAGAACTGTTATTTCAAAAGGTGAATGTTGTATACAGTTGTACATATACTAAATTTAGTATATTCTTCTTTTGCTTGGACCTGAATGGATAATCAAGCGTTTGAATGCTTATGTTCAGATAATCGAGGTTTTACTGTAGTTATTTGGTTCGAAAGGGTGACTAAAATGATTAACAATAATTTTCCAATGAGGTCAGTCTTTTTGAGACCTTAGGATTATCGACATTTCTTCTATAACAATCATACCGTGCTGTTGTAGTTGACAGAGAATCAAATTCAAGTACTGTTGACAGCTTCTTTTTCAAATTAAGACCTTAAATAAAGAAAAATTTCGACAGTTTTAAAAAAATAGAAATATTGAACAGTTCTTATATTTCTATGGAAATGTCAATTTTTAATAATATCTGAATTTTCTACTAATTTTATAACGTTCTTTTTCACACTTGTGATGTTTCTTATTCAATGTCATTTGACGGTCAACGCGTAATACATTGCTGAATTGCATTTTTCTTCTTCGTACAATTAATTGTATAAAAGTGTCATTTGACCAATTTTTTAAACCGACCTCAAAAACCTAACCAAGTATGATAAAATTTTATTTAGTATTTTCAATTGATTTTTTCATGTCGTAGTTATCTTTACTGGAAATAGTTTTAATTTGAAACAGAAGTTATGCCAATACATATACGTTTATAAATATTTACTTAAGAAGTTATTGTCGAGGAATTTAAGTAAAAATGCATTTGTTTTCCAGATTTAGAAAAAATTAAAGGAGGGGGTTTATTTTAATGACAGCTGAAAATCATGAATGACCTATTCAGTCGCTAAAAGCACCATTAACACGTTGGCTGCCGTGAGAATCACTGGTGACCGGCAGCTAAAGTTTTGTTTAACTAAGCAGATTCTTATGCGATTTTGGACAATACTGATATTGTAGTAATAATGTAAAATAAGTAACGCTTGTACGTTTCAATGGTATGTAAATGTTTTTTTCCTACTCGATGTATATTTAAAATAGGACATTATAATATGTCTGATTAGACGTGGCAGTTTTCACTGTAGCATTCAACGTGTTAGAGTGTCATTAGTTACACAATATCTTGTAGAAGTTTCACGAAAAATCAACATCCTTACAAATAAAAAATGTCCATAAATTAAAATATGTACTTAATGTTTTCAGTAATGTTTAAGAGTTCCAGCGATAATTTTTTATTGAAGTTTGTTTCCTGTTATTACAATACGCTGACTGCTTTTTTTTTGTGTGTGAAATATTCAGCGTATCATTTCTTTCTTCTGTTTCTACAGAAAACACGTGAAATCCTGTAAGTTATGTAACAGCACCGTTTTTTACTATGGAACAAAGAATTATGAACAATATGATGTGCCTGTGTGCCGGAAATTATGGATTACGTAAGAATACGGTTTTGTTGATTAAAAACTGTATAGCGCATTATATTTTTGACTGTACGGATAATATCGGCTGAGGTCATTATTGCTACGCGACATGTAAAATAAATAATATTCGTCAGAATTTTTCTTCGAAATGTATTATGTAGTCATCAATTGCATCTATCATTATTCTTAGGAGTAAAAATTTTCTTCGTTTTTCTTTTCAACATGCATACTTTAAAAACTGAACTATGATAAAAAATACTATACTATGTTAAGAAAGAAATGTATTTTGTAATAATAATTAATTTATGATGAATATACATATTAAATGAAATATTCTAAAAAACATGTTTTTGAGTTAAATAATAGATCTTTATGCATATACAGAAATTATCAATTTTAAACTTTGCTCTGATCACTTTTATATTTATACATTATGTAATATATGTAAATTGTATTTATAAGAAATAACAAATATTATCAATTTTATTGATAAATTGTAATAAATTTTATTGATAAATTGTAGTAAATTTTATTCATAAATTGTAATAAATTTTATTGATAAATTGTATTAAATTTTACTGATAAATTATAAAAAATTTGTACAGAATTTTCTTTTATACAAATTTGTATAAAATAAATTCTACAAACTTACACAAAAATTTGTTTACATATTAAGTTATTATTATATCATATAGTGTAAACATGATCTCTACTGCTACAACAAATATTGCTTATTCATAATTAAACTATCTCATTTCTTAATAGAATTTTAAATTTTCGTTACATCGTACTGTGCATTATTTATGTTTTTTTGTCGGTCATGTACTCACTGCAGCATTTATAAAATAAGAAAAAGAAAAAACTATACCGTAGGCAAATAAGTGGTTCTGAGAGTCTTTCCGTGTCTTTACTATAGAAGCTTCTTGTCTAAACTGGTAATTTCTTAGCCGCTATTTATAAGATAAACGAAGAATTTATATTTATATGAAACGATTTAGCAATTCTTCTGTGCGAATAAATATTCTCGTGTGCTACTAGTCCATTTGCAATCGATATTACAACGTGTCAACAGATTTTGTTTCCACCGACATCAGCGGACACCGAGAAGCGAACAGCGCTAGGGGAAAAGTAGGTAACTCGACGCTTGATAGAAATTGCTTCTTAGAAAAAGGGATGTACAAAATACTTATATCCCGTCTCGTAAAATATTGGCTAACGGAAATAAAAAATATTTTACACTGACACACCATAAATTACAAAGTTGCTTGGAATACTTATCCTCGTAAAAACGTTCTTTTTATTAAACTTTTATAACATTAAACTATTTGTGCTTGAATGTGTCCACATTGCGATTATAGAATTTCTATTTTTCTATAATATGTTAGCTATTTTTACAACATACTAAGTATTCGTTCCACTCTGCTTTTTAATTAACATGTCGAATGTTGTAGTTGTTACCGGTGACCGGCACCTCAAATTTAATTTAATTAAATAATTATTGACTGTCACAGAATTCTGAGCAAACTTCATACTGAAACAATAATGTAGGAACAGAAGAACACGATTGAGTACTGAAATCTTTTTCTTTTCTTTACGATTTATATAGGGTGTTTCAGTGAAGCGGAAAATTTTCAAAACGTATTTATTAAATGAATTTTTATTTTAACATAAATTAGTTTATATATCTTTGTTAGATATATTATGCCATTTTATTTTTTAAAAATCACACTTAACAGGTGAGCACCATTTCGATCCACGCATTCATCTGATCTTAATCGAAAATTTTAAGACTGCTCTTTTCAAATCATATGATTTCCAAAAATGGGGATGTTGTTTGACCAGCAGGATCACCCGAGATATCAATAGGCGACTATTTTCGTTGGTGATATCTCAAAAGCAGGGTATATACTGATCGTCTACACACCATCCTTGACCTTAAATTAAAAATTCAAGAAGAAATCGCGAGAATTCCACCAGACATATTAAGACTGGTAATGGAAAACTTCAGATTAAGATTAAATGAATGAGTCGATCGAAATAGTGCTCACCTGTCAAGTGCTATTTTTAAAAAGTAAAATGGCATATTATATGTAACAAAAATATATAAACATTTATGTTAAAACTCATTTAATTATTACGTTTTTAAAATTTCCCACTTCACTGGAACACCCTGTATAAAGAATAGTAAATTATGTCATATGTATCTGATTAAATATGGCTGTTTTCACTGTGGCGCTCAACGTGTTAAATTACGCGTTATAAGTTTTGACAATTGGTAAAAACTTTGTGTATTTCTGGTTCCTTATGCAATTTGACATAACCAAGTATCTGAAAAACATTTTCACAGTTTCATTTCTATAACTACAATAACATAACAAATATTGAGCACCAAGAATGTATATTTGCACTAACATCCGCAGTCTAATTATTACTTATTACTAGACTGCGGAAGTTTAAGCAAATATGCATTTTTATTCCATAATATGTTTACATTGAATACAGGTAAATAAATGGGACATGGAGAATAATTGAGTCTGCTTTGAGCAGATATCAGACGTACACATTTTGTTTATATTATTTACTTCAAACAATATATTTTCTGTACCTAGATATGTTAAATTGCAGAAACATCCGCAGTCTACTTATTACCGTTATAAATGTAACTATACAATAATGATGTTAAATTAACAATAAACTAAGATATATTTTTCAATGATAAAAATACTATTTTTGGCAATGTGTAACAACATGGTATCGTTAGAGTTGAGATATGTAACATTATAAACATAATACATATATACGAAGCATATGTTAGAATTTTTGTATGATGCAGTAATAAACATTAAAAGTATTTATTACATAATATGACAAATATTCAATACAGATGAGAAGATTCGTTATGAAATAAGTTACTAATACTTTTCTTGCTCACAATAAAAATGCGAAAAGAAAGGGATAAGTTTATTTGCTAAATAATAATCTGTTTTTACGTTAGAAGATTCTGTAACATTGCTAAGATAATTAAAGAACTGTTAATACAGATGAAAAATTAATTCCATATAAGCGACTGCAAAACACTTTCATTTAATTAACAATCAAACACTAATGAGAAACATTACTAGATATAGATGTATTATTTTATGTTATGGCGTTATCTTATGATAAAGTAGTGTTTTATTTCATGAAATAAAAAAATTGTTCCACATTATCAAGTCTGTGTCTCAGCAAAGCTCTGTTACTAATACAGTAGAACTTCGATTATCCGAACACTGGGCATCCGGAAATTAGTTATTCTATGTCAGTTACAAACTGCAAATATTATTAATAACACTGTGCACTTAATTTTGCACTACTCCGTATTTTATATCCTAAAATAATCTTACCATTTTTATGCAGAATTTAGCTGCGATGTGAGTTATACTGTTACGAATTGTAGTTCGGATAATTGAGATCATACTGTACTGATAACAAAATCTAATAGAAGTCCAATACAAACATAAGCAATATACGTGTAACTTACCGGATTGGGTTTGAAATTCAACCTTTTAATTATTTTAATCCAGTTAATTAATCAAAAAACACGAACGCAAATTTAATAAAACATTGATACAGGAGAACGTATGGCATGAGAATTGATTTGTGTTGATCGAGTAAAATGTCTCAACTGATTAATCGGGCTGATAAGACTACAATTATTCGATCTCGGTATCACCGACATCAGAGCTTCTCTGATTATGCGAGACTTTTGTAAAACAAAGCTTTAAAAATAAAATAAAATAAACAGAAGAAACTTTTAGTGAATTTTTTAAATTCATTTCAAGAATATTATGTTTCTTAAATGGAATACTGTATGTTTGCTTCAGCATTTTGAAAGCACAGACGAATTCAACAGGTTCGTTTCAATTGGCCTTCAAGCAATTCAAAGTAAAAGAAGACATATCATTGATACAAATAAAAACTGAAATCTCTAATTTATTAGGTTGATCAGAAAATACTGTGGTCTTTTTGCCAAAAATTCTTGATAACCTTTTATTATTTTTTCGATATGCATAAATAAAGTGCCTGATAGATGGAAGACAGCATTAGGAAACCACGGGCAATATACAGTAAATTAAAAAATACATTTGCACTATTTATAAAAAATCAGAAAGCCACAGTCAAGATACAGGAAATTAAAAAGTAAATTAATTTTAATATTAACCAATGGTGAAACTCTGGGCAATATATAGGAAATTAAAGAATAAATTCGTTTTAATAATAACCAATTCCAATTTCGTTAAAAACTACAACAAAATTTTCCGATCAACCTAATATCATTTCTCTTATTTACACCTGGTCTTTAAAAAAGAGAGGCCCCTCACTCGTCTGTTATCCCCGCCACGCACCTTCTTTGAACTGTAAGGAACTCGACTGACTCTGAAAAACATTCTTTTCTCACGTGACATCACCCTCATTAAGACAATATCTCTATTGCGAAATACCTACTTTATCACATAAGAAGTCATTGTAGTGTATTTTCTATGAGGTTTGAAATATCAGTACTTACCACGTTCATTGGCATGTGTCATGTATGTGTGTCATATCAAGTCTCAGGGGGGACTAACGTTAGGTATGTGTGTCAGCGATGAATCTACTAATTCTAATAATTAATGCTTTTTTATTTAGAATGAAGAGCCGTATGCATTAGTGCATTACAAAAACTTATGGCATTACTTGAAATAAATTTTCTCTATGTTGGATGTCATTATTACTATTTCGCAACATTGAAATAAAAATTTCTATTAAACTAACAACTTTTCAGTTAGACCTTAACACGTTGGCTGCCGTGGGAGTCACTGTGACCGACTCATTGAATTTTATTTCATTACATATTTACCTTACATATTTTCTTTCTTCGTAATTTGTGCTTAAAGTGGGATACAGTAAAATCTCGATTATCCGAACTGTAATTAATAATTAAATGATTAACATTCTAACTATATTTCGCATACAAATTTTAATTTTATGTTACAATGTAAAATACATAATTGTAGAAAATTAAGTGCGTAGTATTACTAATGATAACTTTAAATTGTAGTTGATATAAGATAACCGGTTTTAGGATGATCGGAGTTCGGATAATCGAGGTTCTACTGTAGTATAGTATGTCTGGCTAGATACGGGAGTTCTCACTGTGGCAGTCAACGTGTTAATACTGTTTTTTATAGAAAAGAAAGAGCTTCATCGATTAGCCTACCACAAAAATTGATGTTTCTATTAACACATTCCTTGCCAAAGTAGAAAATTCCGTTACTAGACAGACACGCGAAAATTACTATTAATACACAAGATTGATTGTATAAATGATTATCTATTTGATATTACACTTTCTAATTTTTTATATCATTTTAACGTGAATGTTACTCAAAATTTTGCTGCGTGTATCGAAGACGGTACACGTGGATGGAACGCGTTAAAAAGAATCTTCTCTGCTTTAGGCGCCATGAATAGTATTTTACAAAATTAAAATCAAAATACTTCTCGAAATGTCAATTTTTAAACCTTACTAGCACCTTAGTACTTTTTGATAGAGAATCAAGTGTTGCATCAATTAATGCATTAATAATATTTAATTCCACTTAAAAAACCGAAGATGAACTTCACATCTATGCTACACCTCCACCAATAAAGAAACTATTATTATTACTAATATTAACCCCTTGTTTTACGAACTTTCTACATATTTCGTGCGATAATCTTTACGATTCAAGTCCTGGAGTGCCCAGATAAATAATAAACATCTATCAGCACACAGAATTTGCTCTTAAAAATCCTCTGAAAGTAAAAATGTTGTAATGCAAAGTTTTAAACAATTGGTATGCAAATGGGACTCGCATTTGTAACATAAAGATCATAATCTACATCACGAGTGTGTCTCGTTGCTATAAGACAAGGGGTTTACACCACATTCTGTCTCCTCCGAAATCTTTCAATACAAATCATTTGAAATACAGGGTCTTAAAGAAAAGAGTCTAAGGCTTTATAGTACTCACCAACCGGAGTAAAAAATGTCTAATCAACATAAGTCCTAAAATCAATCGATGTGAGTTTTTTATTGAAATGGAAGAAAGGCATATCGAAGATATGTAACAAATGTGAAAATAAACTTCTGTATTTTTCATTGAAAGGATTTTAGGACCTACGTTGAGTAGACATTTTTCACTCCCCTCGGTGAGCGCTATAAGTACATGAAGTCTGAAGTCCTCCTTTTTGAAAATCCTGTATTTCTCAATATCACTAATGGTTTCATGGAGATTCGCGTGGAAATATTAAAATAGTGCACCCTGTATATATATAGTGATCATTAATGACCTTGCAATCGACGCGACCTTTATAAATAAATATTATTTAAGAAAGATCCTATAAATATCATAAGACATGTTCAGCATGTTTGTGTTCATCCCTGAAACACTGTCACGGATCAGTTTCAGTAACGCTGGCCTAGATAACAGCTATTCGAGCCTACTGAATCGAGACTAAGGAACCAGTTAAAGGCTCGTATTCACGTGATAAATCACCATGGAATCTTTTCGAATTGCACGCCGGCAACACGGCGAATTGTCGGACACGGTTGTCCCGCAATTGAAAATAGACACTTCCGGTTTCTCCTTAACACGTACATACGTTCGTGACACGTAATGTGTGCCACGGGACTTGACCGAAGCATAAGGCGAGAGTTCAATTCCAGAGCCTTTTACATTACGTGTCATTTGCACTAGAAAGCGAACTGATTTGCAAGTTCCCTTCAACGTTTGAAACGATTAATATCGTACGCTAACACAGTGATCTTATCTTCCATCTTATCGATGATAAACAAGAAATTTTTAGCAGTTTTAAGAAAGAAGTATTTAATTTTGATCAGAATTTTGAAGTGAGAGGACGACTTTTATTTTGTGTTTATTAGTTAATTTTTTGTTATTCGAAGTTTTGCTTTGAATAGGTAACAGAATATAGTATTAGAGTTAGCCATGAAAATGTACGTATAGTTTTGTCAAAATGAGAAAATGACAAATAAAGTTCAATTATTCTCCAATATACGATAATAGTACAATATGTATAGTATTTTTTTTTAATCAGTCGATTCATTGCTAACAAGTAACAAACAAGTTATTTGTAATTACTATCCGGTATGCATAGTAAGGACACATAAATTAGCACTGTCAAAATCATTTTTTCGTGTACATTACAGTGTTTCATTTATTTATTTTAAAAACGCTACAGTGTGTATATTACTGGAGCAGAAAAACAGACAAGATATACTGGTATTTATTGAAAATTACAGATTGCATTAAAAAATGATAAGTCAATTTGCAGTGCATTTATGACTTTAAACGGCCTCATTTGGATGTATCCACAATGGAATAATTTTATTGGCATATGATTAAAATTATTAAGTTACAATCTGATAAAACTACTAAATTATTGCAGTACAGTACTTAAAACACTAAAGATTAATTGTAATAGCACTATTTTATATATTCAAAATTATTATCAGTGAATAATATTCATAAATAAAGAATAAACCGATTGTGAGTAAGAAAAAGTGATATTGATATACAGATAAGAGGGCAATTTATGGTACAACTAAAAAGAGATTTATTCAGCATATGAAATAAGTTGAAAACAGAACATTACCACTTTTATTTATGACTCCAAAAGTATTGCACCCCTTGTTACATACATAGTTCTTCTCGACGAAGATATATAGTAGGATATGGAATAATTCCTCACAAGGAAATTATTAGTTTTTGTACTCATCGATTTTGATTCAATTTTACAGAATAATAGTACTCCAAATACATATTATTGTATTAGAATAATAGAATCTGCCTGTCAATAATTTTTGAGGAATTATGTTACAACTTTAAACTTCAGGTATTAGAAGATTCCAAGCATCTACGTCATGACGTAGTCATGCAGTTTTACAATGTAATTTTAAAAAAATACTTGGGAAGAGAGTTTAATATTTTAATGTCATAATCTATAAACAGAGTATTATTATTATGTAAAATGTAATTGAAATCGTCGAGTACAAGAATTCGTGGGCTCCTTATTATTATTAGGTCTATGCATTTGAGTTGCTGAATTCGTACTATACAATCAGGCCGCCAAATTTTTTAGAAAAAATTATTTACTTAACCAACACAGCATTGACTTGATTATATATATTTTTGCTAAACATTATGCAGGTTGCCTTCATTTTTAAAAATCCTTGGTTTCTGGAAATTATAAAGTCTTCAATAACTGTTTTTACTTCTCGCTCGTTTCGAAAAAGTTTTTCGTTTAAACACTGATTTCAATGTTTAAAGAAGTAACAATCAGTAAGCAACACATCCGGTAAATAACAGTAATAACAAAGCTTATTGATATTCAACTATCACAACAATACAGCTGAAACATTTCTACCGAACTTCAAGATTGATAGAAATCTTAATACTTTCAGATATAGAATATTCTGAGAAAGCTACCACAAAATTTGTATGTGTATACTATGAGACAAAAGAAAATGCTATGTTTCTATACAAAATAAATGATTTTAAAAATCCCCCCCCCCCGATCGCTGAGGATAAGCTTCGAAAATGTCTCTTCACTTCGACATGGAATTTGCATCGATGAAAAATTGAATCGCCGCCGGAGTGCGGCTTAAACGATTTTACGGGGCTACTGGCCTTATCTTATCATCATGGCCGTCCGTACCTTGGCTGCAGTTAAATCTCTTAAACGAGGAGGCAACGGTGAGTCGTGGCCTCAGGGATTACTGAGAAAACGCTTCCAGACCAAGGAGAAGCGGAAGAACGGCGAAATCCTTTCACTGATTGCCTCTAATCCGAACACGGAGCAATATGGAGCAACACGGCCGAGGAAGATGCCGATTATTGACATCGTACTAAACGTTCCAAAAAAAAGAAGTATCGCAATTTTCTTTCTGCATCGTTGAAAACAGTTCACGCTTGCTTTCGAATAGTTTTGAGGCTTTCACGACGTGGTATCTCGCAGTTATTACCGGTCGAGGCTTCCGGGTGTAGCTCGTGTTCAAGAGGAAAAGTTAGAAGGTTGCAAAAGGCACTAGAAATCCAAAGCTGAGCTAGGAGCTTTCGTAACATTGTTCGTACAGTTTTACATGTACGGTGTCACGTTGCGTGTACACATAGCTCACCAAAGTATTCGAAGGTATTTGAAATATACGTTTAATGCTCCATAAATGATGTTGTATTAGTAATTAGAAAATATTGTTGTAAACTTCAGAAACATGGACGTACCTGGATTGTTCATACCGAATTTGGAAAATATACCTCACTACAGACAGTGTGTCAAGATTGTGTGTGTGGGGGGGATACTTACTGTATAAATGCTAGGAAAATAGATAAGGTGTGGATAGTTATATATTCATAGCTTTCATGGTTTATTAATATGTGTTGTAAAGTTATTTTGTCTTGTAAATATGTGTTCATACTAATTTTATCAAACATTGTTTATATTGTTGGATGTTCTTTAAATCCGCTACGTGCAACGCTTACTTTGATATTTAATAAATATCTACAAAAAATAATAATGTAACTTATCAGATACTTCGTGATCTATTTTACGCAAGACCAGAACGAATTAAATAGTATTAAGTCTCATTGAAATCAAATTACGAAAAATATATCCAGGAAGTACCCTTTGGGGAGGTGGTATTCATTCATGCTAAAATCAATTATCACTTTTTGAGATAAAATAAAAACAAATTGTTTACATGTAATTTTTTACAACAAATTGAACGGTACAAAAATGAATTAGAAATATTCTTTAAATAATCGTGTAAAAATAATCAGATCGAAGGATTTACATCCTTATTTGTTCAATATATATTAACACGTTGACTACCACAGTGGAAACTCCCATGCCTGGTCAAACACGCTATAAAATGTCAGTAAAATATCAAAACTCTCATTAACACGTTCGCTACGATTGTCGATTCAAGAAAAACGTCCACCACGAACCACGCATTATTTTTATCAATTATCTCTGTTACACATGTGTGACGTCGAGCTCTCAAAACAGAATCGACATATGCGACGTTGGTAGCGAACGTGTTAAGTAATATATACATAAAAATTAAGCTCGAAAAGTTTATTACAGTAATTATTAAGTTCTTTACTGGAAAAATGCATTTTTAATGCTTTTGAAATACTTGTATCTGCCACAAAGTATGTATAGTTTATTGTGGAAGATGACGAGTAACTATTAAAAATTTTGTGACGGTCTTCAATACAAAGACGCCCATGCATTTCACGTTTAATTCATAAAAATAACAATAAAATGTACTTTTCTTAATAAAACTCTAAAGTTGATTATAAATCCTCTTTATTTTATTTTTTAATTTAAGAATCTCTTTTATTAATTCAGTAAAAAATAATTAAACCACATCAATGGATGACGGCTAAAAGGAATTCAATCGCATCCAAAAAGACTGTTGCTTATTTAAAAAACAACATACGTATTATTTCATTTTATACCACTTATTTATATTATAAAGCTGGGAAAAAATATATTTTAAACTATGTACCTGAAAAGTTTTTGCTACTTCTGAAAAATGTTGTCGAACTGAATTATTGCTTTTTGCAGCTCACTCTTTCTTACAAATAATTATTTAACTATTTAAGAATGTCGTGGACATTGCTTTCTCTCGCAAATATTCCGGTAACTACTAATTTTGTACTTACAAAGCAACGTAACACTTTTTTATTTAAAAATCAACGTTCTTTCGCCGTTTATAAAAACAAATAAGACCTTCCATTAAAAAACAAACTAGAAAAGTTGGAAATTATAAACAATACAAAAAAAATGCATAGTGCATTACGTAGTCATTTTCGAACCATGCAATATACACTAATTCCATTTCTGCCAAAATCAATATTCATGAAATCATCAAAATGATTTAGGTCGCATGCCCCACCGTGTACACAAGAATTAACAATGGAAAATAATGGAACGATAACAAAGGAAGGACACAACTATTCGTGCATTCATGGGGATCACGAGAATATTAAC
Organism: Macropis europaea; assembly: GCA_916610135.2. Classification (NCBI taxonomy): domain Eukaryota; kingdom Metazoa; phylum Arthropoda; class Insecta; order Hymenoptera; family Melittidae; genus Macropis; species Macropis europaea. Next base: position 40,938,198 of record OU744344.1, read on the forward strand.
ATTAATACACCTGTTAATGTTACAACTGCGTTAGGTTTCTCAAGCGTGAAACAGGGAATGCTTAATCCACAGGCGTATCAAGCAATGAAATGTCTGATCCTGAGAAACAATAGGGATAAGGATACGCGCAGGATTACACAGTCTAATGCGTAGAAAATGTCAGAGCTGGGTGCGCCGTTTGTGAGTGTTTGTTGTACGCTGTTGTAGAGTAATACAACGGTAAATGCAAATCGAGTGCAATCCTATCGAGATTGCTTACCTGAAGCGTCAGTAAATCGCGAAAGTTCATACTCGCTATCTATAGGCAGTAATTCAAACGCTCAAAGCAGATTGAATAAGAAAACTGGGCATTCGACACTTTATTGCGAAAGAACTTATATTCTTGAGCAAATTTATTGGCGTTATACAGTGCGAAAGTTCCCAGACACAGTAAAACCTCGATTATCCGAAGTCGGGTCAGCCAAAAATTGGTCATCCTACATTAGCAACGAGCTAAAATTATCACTAATAACAATATGTACAAACTTAATTTTGCACCATTATATATTTTACAATCTAAAATAAAATTATTATGTTTATGCAAAATTTAGTTACAGTGCGGGTTATTCTGTTATTCATCACAGTTCGGATAATCCGAAGTGTGTAGTTAGTGAATTTTTAGTAGAAAGGTTTGCAGTAAACCTAACAATAAGTTTGATAATATTCCGTTTGTTTAGGAATGTTCAGCGATCCCCATGTTGTCTTTTTTTTTCACTTGACCATCTGAAAATTTGTATATAATATTCTAGAATAGTTCGAAATTCGTTAGCTCTGATGCTTTTGTTTTTTCAAATACATATTTACTTCTGGAATACTCATGCATGTAGTATATTTAGCTTTTTAAAACTCAAATATTGTTAAGAAAATATACACCTAATTCCTATGTGAGTATTTGGTTTTTTTCAAATTTTCCAAATTTTTTCAAATCTATGCTTTTTGGGTAATCGCTACAGATTTAGTATATTGAATAATTTGTCTTCAGATTTAATAAATTCATCTCTGAAGATGCTAAACAATAGATGTGATAAATATAAATAAATCTGAATTAATCGAACATTGTCGAGTGGTCACGTTTATAGAAAGGGATTCAAAAATTATATTACAAAATTTGTAGGAACTTTCGACGTTTTGAAAGTATGAACCTGGAGTTATATGCAAAACAAAATAGACAAAACAATATCTACTGATATACAGAAGATTATCAAACCTTATTATTACAAAGTTTTCAAGAATTAAAAAAGATGTGTGAACAATCTATACAATATAATTAAAAACTTTAGTAGAAAGTCAAATATACTTAACCAATAATGCAGCATACTAATATTATAACTGAATAATAGGGAAGACCATACTCAAATCATACAATTAATACTAATATCAATAATACTAAGTTTCAGCGATTTAGAAACGGATACCCACACGAATTTATTTAGACCCTTTTTTAATTTAAGGTGTAACACACCTGTAAAGTCTATGGGACTATTTTTTAATTAGTGTGTATTACGTGATATGATCATGACACTCACACAGTTTCATAATTGTACTACATTAAAATATAAGCAGGATACAGATGAATATAAGTAGTATTGTATTGTGTATTATATCTGAAGGGTATGGAGAAAAAACAGGAAACGTCCATTTTTATTCTACAGTATTCAACTTGAAAAAAAATTAAAATAATGTAAAACAATTATTTCTATGCTTATTTTTCTCCTGCTGCTTAATTAGAGTATAACCTCATGTTATAAACAATACAGTTCAATTACTTGAATCTTGTCTATTTACTGGTGGACTAAAGTATTAAATATTGATTTACTCAATAAATCTGATTTGTAACATTCCTTGTTTGTTCCTCTTACCCTTCATCGATTTCATGTGCTCTATTAGTCATAGTTATATACAAGTTGAATATACTAAACGAAAACTAGATACACCTTCTAGATCTAAGTATATTGAGCTTGAATAACAATATTTTCACTGAATTATTGGTATTCCAACGCGTAAAGCTTCATACACGTAGCTACAGCAATGAAGATAAATTTCAGTCCTTTAATGCACCTGCATTTATAATGTGACGGATGAAGGTCTTAATGAGCTTAAACACAGCGAGCAAGCTACAAGCTCAATCGTTGCTGCAAATATTTTAACATTAAATTTTGTACAACAGAATGTGTACATTTATATTAATGTAAAAATACTATAGTAACTTATATGTGGTAGTTAACCTGAATTACAAGTTCGTAAATGTAATATGCAAACACCTGGTCTTGTTATCTTTTACGAATTCAAATTGGGTCTAACAGGGAGAATTCTCAAAGGGGTGGTCTCAGACTTTAATGAGCTTTTGCATATTGGTTGATCATGTTATTACGAATTTTTCTGCATGTGGTTTTGGGCGTTGACAGTCAATAGCTTAAAATATATTTTAACCTGTTAGCTGTGTAGCCCTATTTTAAATGTGCGTACCTACGTTGTGTTGTAAAAATGAAGAGATGACAAATATACTCGTTAAACACAGAGTATATGCAGCTGCTGTAAATTTGAATGAAATTATAACGAAATAGCAGTTGGTTTGTTTTGAAAAATGAATAATTTATTGCACAAATTCATTGATATTATTGACAAAATTTAAACATTCATTATTAAAAAAAAAACAAGGAAAAATCAAATTCATGGACAAATTTTTGTTTCTTTTCTTATTTCATTCTTGTCTCAAAATATTCTAAAATGCCTGAAGTTTACAAATATGTTTCAGTTTTCACTAAAATTTTAAATTAAATAGCAAATGGTAATTACTTTCTTTGCATGACGTGTATACTCGTCATAACACAAAAAACTGCCATTTCTTCATGACGACTATACTCGTCATACACAGCTGACAGGTTAAATGAATGAAGTTCATTAGTCTTATTGTTAGGACACTTGCTGTAGCTGTTAAAAATAGGACATTTTTCCAGGATTACTGCAAATGTCTGGACAAGTTATTGTGAACAGTCACAGGAAAGTAATAATATAAAACTGATGTACTGCCCCTCTTAATTATACGATTTTAAAGAACTGAAGAAAATATGAGATGAAATGGACATAAATGTAGGAAATCGTGAAAAGTAGGGGGACCCGCTGCACCACGACTTGAACTCGGGTCTCTGCGTTGGTAGCCGGTGACCTTACCCATTACACCACTGTCAATTTGCTGACATCTTTACTTCTACGATTCCTCTTAACTCCTTGCCTTACGATTTATTTACAAGCAACTATGCCAATCAGACTATTTAATTTGAAAGCAACTTTGGGCACACAGTTGCTATAAGGAAGACTAACATATTTATTACACTACGTTAAGCCGGTAGTCAAACTGGATAACGAGTTAAAGAATAGTTATGATCCACATATTGTTTCATCAAACAATACGCTCAATGCCTTTATCCATAATAAGATAATAACTCGCGAAATACTTTAAATATTTTAGCGAACCTAGTCCGTAAAATTCGAGTTTAGCTCAGAAAACTTATGTGGGCGGGATTCGTCATTTCCACTCAAGGGGTTAATTGGTCTGGAGGTCCCGATCCCACATAAAAAATATAACAAACCTACCTAAAATCAAAGTCTGACTTCTGGAATAACTTATTGCCAAGAAACTACATAGAAGTTTACAACTAGAATGCCAACATTGGCGAAAGTTTTAATTAAGAAGCAAGAGGCACATGCTAACGAGAAGAAAATTCGAGTTTTACTTCATTTCCGCGGTGAAACTTGTGGTATATAGACTGCGAATGTTTATGCAAATATACATTTCAGACATCCATATTTCTTATTTTAACGCAGTTAAATAAAACTTCAACAAAACTGCATTTGCTTCTTAAAATGTTTAAAATATGTAATTTTTACTTTGCTAAGTTATTAAATGTTCATCGTTTACCAATTTGGATATATTAAATTGCATAAACATCGGCAGTCTAATGATATAATATTGAATTAACACTTTCTTTGTGGTATAACGCATGGCAGATATGGTCATTCGTAGCGATGACTGGCTCCACCCTACCCCTACTCTGCGTCCATTCCCCTCACGTAATAAGAAAGTAGAGATTTAATCTCTAAATAAAACTGATGCATATAAAAAAATAATTGTTCTTAATACGTCACTGTTTCTTGAGAAACCGTACTTGCCGACAATCGCCGATGTTTTCGACGTCATACCCGGACCACAACCTACGCGAGGGCAATAGACGCAGAGTAGGGGTAGGCGCGAGCCAGGCCTTGCTCCGTATGGCCACCTCTGACGTATGGAATAAAACAATGCGTTTTCGAATAATCCAATGATTTTATGACCTTTTTCCGACTTATTACAAATTTGATAAATATCTTGATACTTACAGAAGAGGATATACTTGCAAAATCTTTTTCCGATATGTTATAAATAAATATCTATATAATTACATCCACTAGTGGAATCAATGAGACCACAATTTGGGAGTGCTTCATAAAACCCTAAGTGAAATTTCGGTTTTGACCTCATGAGTAGCTCTTTGTTCCGACACTTAGAACACCTGTTTGCTTGACGACCCGTGAAATTTACGACCTAACTACATCTCCTTCATCGACCTCAGCGTACTCCAGGTCACGCGGGCCTGGATAGGTAAAACTCACAGGCTTTCTCTTGGAGCTACGCATCTCGAGCCTCTGATTGAAGAGGCTTCGAAGATTGGTCTAAGAACATTGCAGAAATGTTGCACAAAGCACCTTTCATACATTGAAACATGAAATAATACGCTACCTTTATATGCTAACACGTGCCCGAGGTCCCAACGTATCTGAAGAACTTCACGGTGACGTGCAGCACTCGGATACTTTGGACCGTACCGTAAAGTGTCTTCAAAGGCTTACCTGTCATAAAGTATTACCGGCGACTTATTCTGCACCGCAGACCTTGCAAATGTATTTTTTCCAAGAAACCCTCTTCCGCTTCCTAAAAAAAGATCTCCTCCTCCTCCAAGACAACCAATAGAAATATTGTTAAAACACGACGAGAAAGTCAGAATTCATTCGGACTCGGCCGAGCTTGGAACTTGCCTCTTGTTGTTTTTGTATTCATTAAGTCTATACGCGTGACTCCAGTATTGTGTAATCGTTAATTAAATAAATTATAGTTTATTAACCAAAGATTGGAATTGAATCTGGACCATAACAGACGTCGAAACGGTCTAATACTTTGTACCTTAAACCACAGAACCGAATGACTATCGCTGTATATTTTCTAACATTCTGTTATTTAACCCTAGTGCGGTCTTCGAGAGTCTTTTGACACATCGCGTCTTCATTTATTTAAAAATTTTTCGTAATGATGGCTTTATAATACATATGACCGGTTACTTCTGTTTCCTTAGTCCTCTCATATTATGAAGTTAAAAATATGAGTTCCATATATTCGGTGCATTTTTGTCCCCAAAAACCTTGAGTGTATAGTCGAGCGTAAGAACGCATTAGGATTAAATTTAGTATTACTTAATAAATAAAGTCATTTGGTAAGTATTCCAATTTGCTACATCATGGACAATATAATCTGTGGTGTGTATACCGAACAGACAGCATTGTGGTAGTTTTTTGTGGGAAAAACGGCACTCCGATAGGAAATGGCAAAGATCTAGGTGCGCCAAAGGTTTCGCGATGAAATAAAGTATTCACAGAGGGACTGAAACCGTAACCCGGCCAACAGAGTGCCAGCCAGTCTCTTGACCTGACATTTAATGCTGTTACACAAGTTGCAGCTATTCGTTGTTCTTTGTCCGCAAAGATGCTGCTATTTATTGAAACGACAAGGCCTGGAGAGGAACAAACCCACGATTATGCTGTATCACCATAAATTAAGCGCACTATATACGTCGTTTCTTGTCATTTTTTACGCCACCGACTAGACTTGCGTAACTGTTACGACGATTGTTTTCTTCTCCTTCTTCTGCCTATGTAACCCAGCATCGACTGCTATGGTTATTCAGTCAGGGTGCATACACTTTTAGGTGTGTTCCGAACCATCATGTGTCAACAGCAACATAAAATCACTGAAGACGGTCATCCCGTCCCATCCTAGCGCTGACCGTGCCCAGAGTAGCTTAACTTCTGCGATCGGATGAGAGCCAGTGTTTGTTTAGAATTTGTGTATTGCAATTTTGACAAAATATGTATAAATTTTGCGGAAATAAACAGAGCAATAGTTTACAAAGAGCATACATTAAACTTAATGACCCCATAGCTAGGTAACTCTAAGTTATGCACTTATTTTATATTTTGTACTATGTTTTACATAGTTTGTTACACAGTTTGATTGATTTCGAGGCGTCAGGGAAAAATACACATACAGCTGAGAAGAAAAACCTGACAGACACACTTTGCGGTGACTAATACTGTGTACATATGTGCATTCTAAAGACTAATAAAGAAAATAGAATTTTTATATATAAGAATAAACAATACAAGCGCAGTATTTTTCATATTTTCATTACTTAATTCTAAATTACAAAGGAACTAATATGCAAATATATACACACTTATAAATTTATAGCAACAGTTTAGTATCATACGTATGAGCTGTAGTAGGGCAATTTTCCCTTTGATCCCTAGTTGATTTCCCTTCGTCTAAACTCGGCAATTCTATGTCGAGAATCAACTTGTCAACATTATTTACACATCGATACCGGTTTATTTCGCAACGCTTTAGAATTTTCGGCTCTTGAACTGTGATACATAATTGGGACATTTAATTTATTTATATTAATACAACCGGATACAACCTGTGCCAGAAAGATACGTGAATGCCACCGGTCGAATAACGCCAATTATTATAGATGCCACAAAGTACTCGGGGTTTTGAAACGATATATCGAAAATCAAAACAGTTTCAGTTATAGACGTTGCCCCGGAAAAATGTTTTCTGATAAGCTTCAACATAAAAACTTCGATAAGACTAAAGTTACATTTACTATAAGTGCATTTATAGCTAACATTCCGAAACGATCTCATATTGTAACAGGTTTCAGAACTTTTCAACAAACACCACAATAAACTATCAGAAATATACATACGTCTCTTTTGTTATCATTTTAGATCAGCTCAATCCATAGTCTCTCTTATCATTTTTTTTATGGTGGAGGAAAGGAAGGAGATACAAGTAAAAGTTAAAAACCTGACGAACGCACCTCACACGAGAGCAAGTGTTTCCTGTATGATAGCGCCGTTGAAACGATTGTTTTTGCAAAGATTGCTGAATCGAAGAAACTATGACATGATCACAGTTTTGACAGATTTTCGTGCAAGCATAACTCTCTATGTTACGTTTGAAACTAATTGTGAGATAAACGTGTACAGATGTCTTTCGAGAAAAATTTCGCTAAAATGTTTTAATAAGCATGTAGTTAATTAAAAGAAGTCGAACCTCATTATGCATTTTTAAATACATTAGGAGTTTCAGCATTAAACATACAAACTAAATGCTTCATTTAAATATTGTAACAAAAATATAGAATGCAATGGATATGATAACGGACTTGACCTTACAGGGTCTACAATAAGAATATTTCCGCGATATCTAATTCTTTAATAGAGTTATATTGCATTTATCAAGTTAAAATAAAATTGACACAGAATTCGCATGATATTTAATTACGAAATACCTCGTATTATAACGTGTACGTCGACATCGTATTTATAATTGGAATATAATTTGTTAAAATTAATTGTTGAAGTCTAACAATAAGTACCAAGCAGCTGAAAAACGTAAAGAAGTATAATAACAAAGCCTTTAAAATGAGATAGAGGAATGATTAAAAAATTAAGGGTAGAAAATATTAAACAACACAAAATTTTCCTCTTCCATTTTCTATTTTCACTTACAACAGAAGTATGATTCGTTCCTATTACTACACTCATCCTGTATAGTTCTCAATTATCTCCATAGCCGATGAGGCTTCAAATTTCAAATAATAATAATGATAAAATTGGGAACTCCTTCAGAAACTATATTACATCTAGACTGCGGATGTTTATGCAAATATACACTTTTAGAATTCCATGTTTCCTACGTTAATACAGTTAAATAAATGAAACTTGCTGAAATACTTTATGCAAAATTGCAATTTTCATTAATTTACAAGACTGCATTTGCTCCTTATCACTGTGACTGCCATGTCACCCATCTGCAGGTGACGCTTAAATTCAGTTGTTATTTATCTGACTACAAATAGGATTAGTAAAAATATCTGAAAAGGTCTAACAGAACCAGTAAAAGGCTGTAAAGATTTACTAATATCATTGTTTAAAAATGGCATAATTTGAGATTGTTCTCATCTTGTGTCAAAGTCTAGAAAGGTGTGTCGTTTTCAGCCTATATAATGCGGAAGTCGACGTGTTAAAATATGTAATTTCTTATATTACTAAGCTATTAAATGTCCATCATTCATCAATTTGGTGATATTAAACTGCATAAACATCCGCAATCTAATTATATCGCAGAGATGTCAATTCGGAAGCAATTAACGGACTACTGCAAGTTATATTAGGATCTCAGCAGTTGAGACTGCGACTGCAACCAATATCAGAAATTCCGGGACCGAAGACGATGATTATTCGTGCTCCGGCTTGTCAGCGAAACTGCCTCGAATTTGTCAAAGTTTCCACTGTCGAAACGTGATTAAGTCGGTTTGACTTGCGGCAAAGCGCGTTCCTGCGCTACTCTCGAAACACAAATCCGACATACTTGGCAGCTTTGATTGATTCGACCGGAACAACACACGGATTTTCCGCCTTTCCCCTGCATTTCATCCTTCAGTTTTCTCGGCATATACAAGCCGTCCCATTTTAATCTTTTCGCGCGAATATCTTTGAAATTATTGGCGAGATCGAAAAACATTTGAGGCAAAAGTAGAATGATTTCAAGGGAAACACAATGTGGTGCTAACAGATTATTTATGGGTGAAGACGTGAATGTCATCTTTGTTTCTTTCAATCGAACTACACTTTTTAATGGATTAATACAGAGATGGCCATCCGGAGCGTCGCCTAGCCCTGTCTTACCCCCACTCTGCCTCACGTAATAAGAAAGTTGAGATATAATTTCTAGATAAAACTGATGTCATATATAAAAACAGAATTATTCTTATTACGTTATTGTTTGTTGAGAAGCCGTACTTATCGACAATCACCGATGTTTCGACGTCATACTCAGACCATAACCTACGTGAGGGGAATGGACGCAGAGTGAGGTAGGCTCCAGCCAGGCCTTGCTCGGGATGGACATCTCTATATTAACCCTTTGCAAACGGATGCCGCCACAGTGGCAGCATTTAAAATTTGTCTTGAAAGTCGGATGTCGCCAAGTATAATCTTTTTCTGTGAGTACATGTATTATTACCATACTTTGCAAAATCACAAAAATTAAAATTCTTTTATTTTTGTACACTGTAAGTACTATGCAGCAAAATATACTTGCCTCAAAATAATTTTTTTTTTCTATATATCCACTTATACATATATCATCATATGCAATAATAACTTTAAATATAAACTTGTTTTGATTAGTTGGTAGTGCCACCAAAGAAATGTGCCGATCGCAAAGGGTTAATCAATGCAGTTCCTCGTTTTATAAAAAAGAGTGTCGATATACTGTTAGTTTAGTAACTAATTTGATTTCTATAAAAATATTCTTGTTTAACCCTTTGAGGGCGATGAACGCACATATGCGTTCTAAGAAATCGTTCGCAGTGTGCTACGAATCACCGTACTGGTCTAGGCACACATGTTTATTGCGCATGGTAAAGTTATGTATTCGAATGAATTATCATCTCAGCTTATTTTATTAAAATTTATGTGTTTTGTTATGTATTTTGCAGTTTTAGAGCACTAAAAGAACTGAGCAATCGATATCAAACGTATTATTATAATGAATTATTCAGTTTAGTACTTGTTCTAGTGAGGAAGATTTCAGTATATGGTGGAGTTTTTCTCAAAATTTGGTGGGCTCAGAGGGTTAATAATACTATCAATATCGGCACTTCTTCCTCTCCTTAAAAATGTATTACGGTGTTTCTGCCAAATAGCTATTAATTTAGTACATATTTCGAGTTCAATGTCTCTGCGTCTGATGCCATGAGTAGTATATACAACATTAAAATTAAAACGGATGATTTTCCGGCCTAAATATTCTAATACATTTTGTAGAGACTGAAGAGCGTCATCGATTATTGTATACAAAATATATAGTTTCATTAAAAAAATCAGAGGTGGCCTTCATATCTGTGCTATGCTTCCACTCATAAAAAAAATATCAACACCATGTTATGTCTCCCATCAAAATTATTAAATTCTGTTCAAAATGTTTCATCCTACAAATTAATAGTATCAAAGATATTCGCGTGGAAATATTAACGCTAGAACTACCAAAGGAGTTAAAATAACTTGTTTGACATTTTTTATATAATTATTACTCATTTTTGAAACGTCTTAATTTCTGTCATTTTCCTCAACTTTTATTCAAATATACAGATGACTAATTTTATAAATTTGTTTCCTTGCTTTCTCTTCCTTTCTAAGATATCTAATTAATATACCTAGATATACTGGGGAGGGTCATGTTGATCCTTATTAAAATGTAGGTAAAATTTCAGTTACATTCGAATTTCAAAAGTTTCTTATAAACTCTTAGGATTCATCCAGCACTGGAAGTAAATCCGTCCGGGTTAAACCCATCCAATTAGCTGAAAACCTAGAAACTGTCTATAAAAAGAGGAAAGAGAATAATCTTCAATAGAATCACAGAAACCAACATTTTCAGATAAATTACCGGTGAATATGACAGAACTTTCCCATAAACGCGAATTGTGTCGAATAAGATACTGTGTAAATAATAAAACCAACCACATCTGCGGTACACGTAGTAAATATGCTTGTGAAAAATGTACTCTTAAGAATATCTCCATTTGCAGGAAATGTACTGAATAATATAAAATATAAAACTGTTGTATAAAAGTGATATATTTTTTCCATATTTTTGTTGTCTTAGTAAAAAAGATGTAATATGCTATTTATTTGTTAAGAATAATAATGTTATTTCGAATTTCTGCTGAATCAATGTATAAAATATATATGTAATAAATATGTATACACTTTTTTTTAATACCGTGTTTTTTTGGAAACAGATTAATTGGATCCCTTCGGTAGAAATAGATATAGGTTAACCTTCAGTAGTTCTAGTGTTAAAATGGGACACCCTTCTATATACAAAGGACAATGAAATTTTAAATAAACTTTAGCTTATTTATTAACACGTTGTGTGTGAATGTATGGCGCCTGAAATTTTAATTAATTAAATAACTATAAATCTTGACAAGATTCAGAGAAAACTTAACGTTACAACTTCAGTGTAGAAACACATGTATATAATTGGATATTTAAGTATTTTTGTTCGTTTGGGATTCATATTAAAAGAGCCGTTTATAGTACGTCTGGTCGGGAATAGCTGTTTCCACTGTGGCACGTAACGTGTTCATTATTTATTTGTGCACGTCGCAAATATATTGTACAGTACTGTGATGGGCAGTTATATTATACATAGTTTAACACAATAATGTAAAACACAAAAACTCAATACACAATGTTTATAAATTCAAACATAAACAAATATTTATAAAAGTTGTATAACATTGTATATTTTATAATAATGTGCAAATAATATTTAATTATTTAAATAATAGTAATAATAGTTCATTGCAATTTTTCATATTTTTTACACAAAATTGTACTACATAATTTCAGTATGTTTTTTCATGTAAAATTACCTCCAAGCTTTGTTGTTCTACCTGCCGTTCATATCCTGCATTTGTTTATACAATATCATTGTCTAGACGCAGATCTAATGCATTCTTCGATCCAGCTGTTTTTATTTCTCTTTAGATTGCTTATGATATCATTTTGAGAAACTGAATTTTTGCATGATGAAGTTTTTATAGTTTGTGTCACAGTTAAATCAATACATTCAACTGCAAATACGAATTTTTCACGTTTTCCGCATATTTCGACCTCGAGTTTTCTGCGCACACGTAAATCAACAAGAATGAAATTGGAAGTAAAATTTATCTCGACATCGTTCTTTTATCGCGCTATAATCATCAAAACTGAATTCAAGAGTATCTGTATTTGCACAACGATAACGTCAAGGCAGAAGCTATTCAATTCGTTGATTTTTCTATTTTCGGTATAATGTATAAGGTTTAACTACAAATTTTTAATTTTATTATTAATCCTTGAAACTGATACGCTCTACTGTTTTAAACCTATATGATTTATATACGAGATTATAGTTATTTCATTTATTGTTACCCAAACTAGAGACTAAAAGTTATGAGACTTTGTTTCATTTTAGATATAACAATTGTCATATTCTTCTAGTACTGCGTTTATAAAAGAATAATTGTCAATATTTGGATAACAGTAGTGTAGAAGGAATCAAATTTTTCTATTTATTTACTTATTTATTGACATGTTTAAATGACTACATAACAATCAGATTTAATATATTCGAGTATTTTGTTTTTAATTTATTTATTTCTAATTGTAATAGATAAAATGTTCAATTAATGACTGTTTAATTAGTTTTTAAGATTACACACAACTACAAAAATATTATTGTACTTGAAAAGTACTCGCCAATCTGTGGTTTGAAATTAGGATTCACATTTAAATATGTGCGTCAAAGTATTTGGTAACGGTTGAACCATTCTTGGTTTAGAATACTCTTACAGTAGGTGAAATTAACAGTATTATGTACTGCAATAATAACAGGACTAAAATAAAGTCTCATAATAACGTTAAAATCAATGCATAGCATATATACAAATATTTGTTTAACCTGGATGTGCAATCAGTTACATACGTCTATATATCCTTAATAAATGTGCTATACCGCAAAGAATACGGTAGATCGATAATTTTGTACGTATTATATTATTTGTCACTAAGAATTAGAAATATAATGTTTTCTTCTTTTTTTAATATTCACAAATATAATAGTTTTTCTTAAATTGTTTTGGGAAAAAAATTATAAGCGAGAAATACAAATAAATTGTTTCACTCCATTAAAAAAACACAAGGTGACCTTCATATCTCGATAAAAAACAAAATTACAAAAAATTAATTGCTACACTGTATGTCTTCTTTGATATCATACAACTTCAAAAAAAGTTTGAAAAATTTTTCATATAACAAACAGTTTACGAGTAATTGGAGGTGGTCGAGTTAGGTGAATCAGCATGTATAGTTTCATAGCGTAGAATAAACAGCTTCAACACGGTGAACAATTTTTCAGAACATTTAAATAGGTTCAACGTCCCCAAAAGGTTAAAGAAGCCTTTTGCAAAATAAGCAGAAACTAATGGAAACAGTCAAGTGATTTTACAAACTCCGTTATATTATGCACGCGATGGTTAAACTGTATCTCAACTATTAGCAAATAGCAACTAACGTAACTGTTTATCTTGGCGACGTAAAATCATAACTTTGCTATCTCGGACACGGTGTCTTGCGGGAAACAGAAATCACAGCGCTAACTATTCATCCGTATAACAGTATCGCAGTTAGCATAGTTTTCGTTGAAAAATTGCCGTACCCTCTGAGACACGAACGATACTTTTCTTCTTCTTGAAATTATTCTTCAGCCCGCCATTTAGAAGAACACGCAAGTATTGAACACTTTTATAGACCAGAGTGCAGCAATGAGGTAGTTTCCCAACGTTTATTAATATTTATTAAACGTATACAGAAAATAAAATATTCTAAATAAAAATCATTTATCAATTTACAAATATAATTCTCATTCGAAGTCATAGAAGTTTCTACTTTTTCATTTATATAACGTTATTTATTTAATATCCTAGTTTCATCAGGATTGGTATTTCTGAGTTATACAAAAAAATTAAATTATTCAAATGTTGTGCAATTTTTGTGTTTCCGAATTTTCTATTTTATTACTGAAAATAAAATAATTTGCCCGTTTTGAAATGCTCCAAAATATATAAATAGACCTACCGGTAGATTGTGTATGAAATTTTTAGCATAAAACATTAATATATGAATTTCTCGCATTCAGTTGGAAATTTTCATTATTTCCATATGCTTGTTTTACGATTGCATTACTGAACAAAAAATATCAAGGAAAGTAATAGAAAGTAGGTTACGTGTTAGCATTTGCTTCAAACATCAATACAACTTTTAAAGACATCGTACACACAAAATTACTATCAGAAGCCACTCACACACCGGTAACTAAGGATACAAACAAAGCTATCGTTGCAAGTAATTTTTACAAGAATACCAAAACACCTTTGACCTTTCTCCACCACAGAACCCCTCATTTTCGTCCATTAATCGTGCAGCGATCTATGCGAATGGAGCAGAACTATTATTTCACCTTCGTAAAGCACTTGAACTTTCATTCAGCCGTCTGATATTTAATTCGTCGTCCGTTCGCTCTGGAGGACGGACTTAACGGCTTTCGTTCGCATGTGATATCGAGGCTGTCGATTATCGTTACGATTCAACCGGACGGAGGCCTGAATGACTTATGGGATCAGAAATGAAAAATTATAATGCCGTGAATCGTGTATTGCGTGAGCCATTGAGAGTGTCACGCGTGACGTGGGAGCGTGCGTACGCAGAGGTATGTCAGAGAAAATGCAAAGGAAACACGCACTGGCCTAAGGCACCGGCGGGGAAAAAGAATGAAAGGGAAGCAGACATCAGACAACCAGACTATACAGGGTGTCCCGTCTAACACCAAGCTTACTTCTTCCAGACTATTATACTCTTTGAGAATGATAAACGCTTATATGCGTTTCAAAAAAACGTTCTCTTTGTGCTACAGTCGCCGTACTGGCCCAGGCACAGCTGTTTATTATACGCTATAAACTTATGTATTCGGATGAATTATTACCTTACGTATTTTATTAATCTATATATGAAGGCTTAGGGGAAAAACGAGAAATGTTACAAAACAGCTTCATTGAGAAAATCAATTTTTATTATTTTAGCGCATCAGTAAAGAAACAAGGCCCAATGAATGTAACTGTATTGTTCATGGCATGAAGTTGTACTCTAATTAGGCGATAGGAAAAAAGTTTTACATTAATTTAATTTTTCTTTCAAGTTGAACGCTGCAGAATAGAAATGGACATACCCTGTTCTTTCCGCTTACCCTTAATATATTTTGTTACATATTTTAACATTTCAGAGCACTAAAACAACTGAACAATCGATGCCATACACATTGTTATAATGCAATATTCAATTTAACACGTGTTCCACCACGAGAAATTTCAGCACATGGTGCACGCTTTTTCTCGAAATTTTCAGAGCTCAAAGGGTTAAGGAGGGACATGTGATCAGAGTTTTGCAAAAATCAATTTTTGTCAGTTTGAATGTACTGTAGGATCTTGATTATCCGAACTATGGTTAATAACAAAGTGACTCACACTGTAACTAGGCTTCGCATAAAAATGATAATTTTATTTTTGAATATAAAATATATAACGGTACAACATTAATTGCATATTGTCATTAGTGATAATTTTAGTTTGCTATCGACACAGGATGATCAATGTCCGAGTGATCGGTGTTCAGATAATCGAGGTTCTACTGTAATCATAAAGGCACATGACCTAACATTTGTATAAGGCAAAATCATAGTACATTTTTTAAGAAAAGTACAATCATGATAAAATACCTAAAAATGATGTCAATTTTAACACGTTTAAATAGTTATACGTGATACTGTCGAGTGGTCCCAAATTTTAAAAAATCAGATTACAAATGCAATGACCAACTTTTGGATGATTTGAAATTTTTGGATAACCTTAAAGAGGTTAAATCAGTGATGGCCACGGAAGCTCCGGCCTTCCCCCACTTTAGGTCCATTCCCCTCCATTCAGTTCCCTTCTTGTTCCCCCTCGGTCTTCGGGTCTTCGGCTGCGTACAAACATTTCTTTTTCTATAAGACAGTATCACTTACAAGAAGACTTGTTAGAATGAATAACGCGATTTATAAATATCGTTGACCTAAATTTCAATTATCTGAAAAGTCACGTAGTTAAATTCAGGAGGGCTGCTCCTCCTGCTCTCCTTACAAGTATATTACTGTAATAATACTCCAATGAATATCAAGTTGCTACAAAATTTGTTTACTACCTTTAACAATTTCGTGGAAATAAATTCGTAATACTTCAAGCGGAACACCCCGTGTAGCAGGGAGGAAGAAGACCTCGTGCAAGCCAGACAATAATTTTTCTAATTTCTCGTTACGCCTCGGGAAGTTGTATTATAGCATGGGAGAGACTGCTACTGGAAACCCAGTTGAAAGAGGAACAACGTTTTCTTTATACTTTATTATGATTTAACTACAGTTGGGAACTTTGCTTCAACTCAGAGCTTCGACTTACTTACTGACATACTACATCATAGCAATAAAATATGTACAGCATATGATTATTCAGTGTCTCAGAAGAATGTATGCACTTGATTGTTCTTGAGATTTGACTATCATCCTCTATAGTTGTCTTTTGAGAATATATAATATTCTAAGTGGGCTCCGAATCATCAGTTATGAATAAATACATAAAGGCATCGAATAAGTAATTATTTAGTATTTACTTGTTTATTATTCAAGTTTAATGTCGCGTTCAATTATAATGGTTGTTAATGATTGTAATAAATTATTCGACCTGATACTCCCATTCAAATTCGCGTGTATGTTAATTTATAGAGTAAGTTAGCTACAGTCGAGGAAAATAGCATGTTTTTAATATTTTTCATATTCGTCAAATTGTTTTATTAAATTGGGAACTTTTTCCATCCAGCAAAACTACATAGCAAGAATATTGCGAACATTAACAGCTACTAAAAGTTGTTGTAATTTTAAACTCAAGTAATAAAAAAAGCTTTCCAAGATTTTAGTAGAATTGCAGCTGGCTCGATCAAGGGCCAGGAGACGTTCTAAAACTGGAAGGCGTCTCTCCAACAATTATGTTCATGAAATCACGTTTGTTATCACTTTAGTGGGGAAACCTTACGAATTCATTGAAGACAATTTCATAAAGATAGAATGAAAAATGTAAAAATTAATTTCTTATTATTAAAAAGTTGATTCTGTAAATCTAGGCTAATACTAAGTTTTAACTATTAGAAATAAACAGAACTGGCATCTCACCTGTACTGAAAATGGTGAGCCAGGGCATAACTCATGTTCTCCTAACCGAGACAGATTACTATGTCTTAACCAATGACTACTGTACAATATTGAAAAGGATCGTACTTCTACTTCTTTCGAAGATGGATCATCTGGAAGTCGTGCAGTACTAAACTACACGTCTCATTCTATACACTGTTAAAAAAGGATCTAAGACTTTAGTAGAATATAGTATTTGCCAAGAGAAACAAACATTAATCAACATAGGTCTTAAACTGAACTCTTTGAGTGTTATTGGTTCCCTGTATTTTTTACATTATCGTCCTAATGAAACACTACTTTATAATCTTGTTGTAGCTACAAAATTGTTTTATTTTACATTTGTACTCAGGTTTGAATATAGAATAAGCTATTACGGTAACTGGAATTACTATTGGCTTTTCCTGCAGAAAATTATGAATTATTATCTATTATTTTTTTCAAGTGAGTAAATTTCAACCTTACAGATGTTGTGAGAATGTATAAAAGATTCAGAGATATATTAGTTTTAACAATAACAAATTGACTCTGTATTAAATTATCGGATGTAACTTTTCGAACAACCTAATATTTACAATGGAACAATGTACAGGGTATCAAACAAAAATTAAAGTCCTACAAGATACATAATACTGAATAAACTGCAATAAAATATCTACGAAATATAGGTCGAAAGCTCAATACTATTCGAGTTATAAACAATTTCCTGAAGAATTATTTCAACACAAAAGTGTTTACAGTTCAGATAATATTCATTTCTGGAATCATATTTACTGGGCATTGTTTATTCAGTTTGGTGAATGCCAATGTATTATCTGCGCTATAAAGTTAGATTATCCTTTTTTCTTAACATCCTGTACTTTACCCACCTCTGATGGGGATTTACTGTAACAAATAATTCTTGTAAATCCCCAATCTTCCAACTATCAATAAGCATTGAAGAAAATTAATTTCTTTAAGAGACAACTTTATTAACGTTCGAAAAAAATATTTATTTACTGCGAGTTCATAGCAATGAAACAAAAAGCAAAAAATTGTACAAAATTCAAGAATCTAAAGAAAACAAGGTACACATTTGTGACTAATAGACATTGTATCCTGACACTTGAATTAAAAGCAAATGTAAATGTATACATGTACAGCTACTGACAAAATTCAGAGTACAAGCCAAAATGTATCAAGAATTTAAACATAACTATAGTAACTGATCTTAGAATATATTCTGTCCAAGGAAACACTGAAACAATTATTTAAGTGTTTCATTTTTTTATTATACATTTGTAAATACGAGCATATAAGACCAATAAAAAATTAGACGCCTGCATAGGGTATTTATTAAATTATAGTGTTTTCTAATACCTAAATGGTGGTACCACTGTCGGGAATCCTTTTCGAATATACAAAATGTCTGATTTTAATCTTTCCACGTAAATATCTTCGAAACTATTAGTGATATCGAAAAACATTTCAAACGAAAGTGAAATGACCAAAGAGGATATAATGTAACGCTAATTATTTCTTCACCAGGGAAGGCGTAGCGGAGATGTGAAGGTCATCTTCAATCTTTTAAATGGAAGCATATATTTTTAAAGCAATAGATGTAGCCTTTAATGTTCTCTAAAAAAGTATTAGGATGATTCTGCCGCGAGACCATTAATTCAGTAAATATTATAACTTTAATTATGTAAAATACTTTCATGACTTCAGATGCAGCAAAATTTAAATCAAAATATTTCCAAAAGTAACAGTTTTTCGACACAGGCACTCCAATACATTTTTTATAGAAAATGAATAGCTGCATCGATTAATACAACAGCGAATGTATGGTTCTATTTAAAGAAACGAAGATGACTTTCACCACTCTTCCAGGCCTCCACCTATAAGGAAACTATTTACACCACACTATGTCCCCCTCAAAATCATTCAACCTTTGCATACAATGGTTTTCAGTATCACTAATACTTGTTTAAATAGCAGCAATAAACTGGGTACTTTGCACACCGATTAGGGTTTGTCATATTGATCATGCCCAACCACTCAAACTAAAAACCTGACAGCGGGATCAATTAAACCATATCAAATTTGCAATGTAGATGATACGTTTCCCTGATGAATTTTTAAAAATCCTGAAATAAAATAATATTATTTAACAACAACAATGTATCAGTAATTCTTTGTGATTGTTGTACATTCTTTATATGTCACTCCGTCATGTTCCAAGCTTGAGTTCTCAGACACTATTTGTCTTTTGTATTAATGTTCAAAGATATTACAGCTGCTATATAAATGTGCGCTCAGTTTTATAAACAGTGTGCAGGGTGTTAAAAAGAGGGTCTAAGACTTCAGGTGGTTACAGTATAATTCTTTCCATTTCAATACCAAACACATCTGCCGGGCATAGATCGACGTATGTGCATTCTCAAATATTCCTTCCGTATCTCATATTGTATAGCATGCATTTTCTATCCGTCATCGTAAGTCCACCACATTATTTATCTTTTAGTTTATTTTTTTAGACTAACTTACGATGTCAAACACTCGTAAATATAAAAGATGACTTTACATCGAAAGAATTGATATTAGAACCTTTTTACTCCACTTGGTGAGTACTATATGCACCTAAAGACCCCTTTCCTTTATATAATATATAAACACCCTGTACATCAGTACTTTTTAACAGGTAATATTTTGATATATTGAATTTAATCGTACAAATACAAATGTAACTCGTCCACATATCAATCCATGCTTCCACCGTTATGAATTTTATAGTTTATTGTTCGGCCAAACCCAAATATCAGGTTTACGCGATTATTTTTACAAGGAGTTTTTCGAAGGACAATGGAGAAAGGAAGTAGTCTACGTGGCTAGCTGGTCGGTCCAAATCTCGCATTCACGGGACTTAGCCGCAGATATTTATCAGCGAAGATTAAAACGGGACTTTCCGTGTGTAACTGCATATTTTTAACTTTCGTTCTACGTATACGCACGCATACATAACCGGATACCGTAAGTTTTTCGGTCTGGCCAACAGATTATACCAGCATCCGTCACGCGGCCAGAATTAATGCGACCGAAGCATATTTTTAAAAAATGCTTGTTCGTATCTTTCTTAGTTACATCACATTCGTTGTCTAATTCTCTGCATACTGCAGACGCATATACAGTGACCCCTGAAATTGATCAAATATTTTCATAATTACAGTGGAACCTCGATTATCCGAACACCGCATATCCAAAAATTCCTCATCCACATTAATCACAAATTACAATTATCATCAATGACACTGTGTACTTAATTTTATTCCACCGTGTACTTTTATGTTCTAAACCAAAATTACCATTTTTATGCGAAACATAGCTGTAATGTGAGTCATCCTGTTACCGATTACAGTTTGAATAATCGAAGTTCTACTGTACTTTAATATCGTAATTCGGGTGCAAGTGATGAACTACCAATTTCTTAAGCCTATTATAAGTGTAACTTCTTACAGATATAATAACCTTGCTACAAATGACAATATCCTGCAAAATTTTTAAATAAAAGAAAGTTGAAATAACGTATTTATTTGGTCAATTTCGTGAGTCACTGTATGCGTCTTTCAAAAACCATCAGCATGGACAATGGCCACATATGTACACCTTGCGAATTTGTTTGGCTATGCAGGGTGCTTCACCTAAAACAGGCCACCTAATTATCTTTTCTATTTGCGAAATCAACCCTAGTGCGGTCTTCGGGTCTTTTTCGACCCACCTCGTTTTTATTTGTTTTTAAACTGTTGCTGTTATGGAAGAAGCGCACTGAAATTAGTATTAATATGCATGTTTCTGATCCCTTGATGTTATGTTAAAAATTTATTATTTGGGTTCATATAACGTGCTGGTAACAAAAATTGTTACGCATAAAGTTTTTGGGTCTTTTTTGTCCCGACGTAAACGAGGCACAATCAAATAATAAAAATCAACCATGGTCAAATCTTACAAACAAGTGAGTAATAATATAATTGATTGAAAAGATATAAATAGCATAAGATGACCAGAATAGTTTGATTAATGCCAAAAAAGAGTGAATTTTTATATGGTGGGATCCGAATAAGAGGAAATTCATATGCAAACAGCACTGTTACACGTATGTAAAATCTGTTATAAATAAACGATTTGAATAGAATATGTTGTTTTTCTATAATTAAAGCTATTATAATAGATGTGGCTGGATGATCCTATGCTTCCTTAATCCTCAATTCGTATTATAAAGCTGAAAATATGAGTTCCACAGATTCGGGTCATTTTTTACCCAAAGACCTTCAGTATATAGGCGAACGGAGGAACGCTGTAATGTTAAGAAAAATGTTTTATATGCAATTTGAATGGTTTCAAAGAAGGAGTACACTACAAGAAACATTTTTTTCTTCAATGTAATTTTCCTCACGACTTCCAAGGTCAACCATTTTTTTTTACAGAGAAATTTGTTGGTCCTGTATGTTGTAGTTGACATGAATGTACATTCAGATATGTATAATAGTATGACCTTAAAGTATCCTTGGACCCCAATATGTTAAGTTAAATATGAATATGAGAACATATGTTTAACATTGCACGTGAAGGAAGAAAAAGTCATACTTACAATGTAATTACAATGACACCTAACAGTGTTTAAGAGAAGCTTCGTATGAAATAAATTTCATACTTAAGTAAATAGTTTAGATGTGTTCATGTCAGCTACAACGCATGGCAGACACAAATGTGGACAACTTGGAAAACTCTGAAAAAAGTAGCATTGAAGAAAAATTCTTCTTGCAGCGTATTCGCTGTTTGAAAACATTCAAATTATGCATGAAACGTTTTTCTTAACGTCATAAGTGGAGAAAATAGATGGGTGCCGTTTTTTCTGTGAGACACCCTATTTCTTACTATATATGTATATTATAATAAAGAGACAAAGTTTGTTTGTATGTTCGCAAGAATCTCAAAAACTACTAAATCGATTATTATGAAATTTCCACAATAGCTTCTTTACATTTTTTGAAGTGCCATAGGCTATAGTATATTTGTAAATTCAGTGGAAGAGATATAATAAAGTCATAAAGCAGGGTAGTTTTACCTTTAGATACTTATAGTATTCAACAATAGAACGAAAAATCAATAATTATTTTACTATTATAGAAATAAATACACTGCACTCAAAAGGACAGGCCGTTTATATAGTATAAATCCTTGTATCTGCAAAGCGTTTTTACTGAAAGACTTTTTGCTTTTTCTTCGACGATTTACACGTTGTCACGTTTACATGACTCAGAATCGAGTAAATGTTATCGAACGTTGTTTCTCTTGTTCGGCATTGTTATCGCACATGGCTTACTGCAAGCACAATAGCGAGCATACAAGCTGCAAGTGTTTGTCGACAAATTATGTTATGCATGAATGTATGATTGATTCATTCTTATTCCTACGGATTTTAGATTATGTAAGATGCATTCCACGGTTCCAGACTGATAAGAACAAACATTATAGTTTCCATTGGAACACAGTGTATACTCTATGTTTATTTATACAAAATATGTGGATACAGGTTACTATTATATATTAAATTCATATATGTATATTATAGTATGTTCATTACTTTTTAGCATATGTGATATTTGTATAAAATATTAAACACATTATACATTTAATAAATGATAGGTTACTCCAGTATCTTGATAAAAGTTATTGAAAATGATAACGATAAATGGAGGTTAAGAAAGGTGCGTGATAAAAACGATATCAGAGGGAACAGATACTTACGTATATAAAATACGAACATTATTAGAAAAATGGTGTAGAAAGTACGTAGCCAAATTGTTTGACGCATATTACATTGTTTAATAATATTGTTAAACACATTAAAGTAAATAATTACTACTCTTCAGTCTATAGACAAAATTTTGTTTAAACAATTTGATCTCAAATAATTTTATAATAAGTATGGATTCGTATGAACGATTAACGGAACTATTAATTTGGATCTCATTTATTAAATATATTTACACTGTAAATAAGTATTAATCTTTCTGTATAAATATTTGTAATTTGTTGTATTATTCACGCTGAATGACTCAAGTTTATATGAAAGTAGCATGAGTCACAAGTCAAATTCCAATCTTTTCTTGTGTTTTGCAATGAATAAATTTGATTTATATTACAATTGATATAATAAAACTCGGTGCTGAATTAATAATTTTTATGAAACTTTCACAGTTTTCAGTACAACTTTTAATTTCATACATTTTTGCCAGCCAAGGTCATTTCACAGTCATATAATTTACATAGTCGTATTCGTTATCCATGCCCTATTTGACTATGACGAAAAAATATAGTATTCCATTAAAAAACCAAGGTAACCTTGAGATCTAGGAAGCTACTCCACCTAATAGAATTTTAAATGCCACAATCAACCATAGATGCCTCTTGAAACCACAAAAATATCAAAAAAGCTCATTTTCGATATCTCATTTCGTTTAACAGGTTGAATGCCACCATGGAAACGCGCACACCCAGTCAGGCAGATTGTAATGTCCTACTTTAGATACAAATCAAGAAAAAAAAAAGCATTTAACCCGTGAAAATCTCTGAATTCATTACAGAAATCTCGGCAATAAAGCGGTTGATGTATAAGCTATACAACAATGTAAAGAACTCGCAAAAATTAAAATTTTCCAAACGCAGGTGGCAGATTATTATTGAAAATCCTAGCAGCACAGTGTATTAAATATGGTACAACACGCAAGAAGATTATAATACATGTTTTACATAAAAAATTAATGAAAATTTGGTTAGTACCATATGTAGAACACCATGCGGTAAGGGGTTAAGTTAAACATTTTGGATAGTAGTAGTTATGGGTTCATATTGAAACGTATAGGTGTTGCCTTACATAATTATTGCAATGTCAGTATTGTAATCACTAGCGACCCCCACAGCTAGGGTCGCCAACTCTTTTTCGGGAAAATACAGTACGTTACGGCCAAATGTGATAAAAAATATAGTACATTGTGAAGAAATATAGTACTTTTCAGACAAAAGTGGTACAAAATAAAACTACATCAAAACATTGTCTTTAACAAATTTGTTAAAGGTTCGATTGCACTGGAAGTCCAAATTAACATGTATGACGAGCTCATTTTTTATGAGAGATAGACTAGCTCTGTTTTTCTCTTCCCGCCATTTTATATTCATTATAGACAAAATGCTCTCTGTAAAAGCTGAAGTGACGGCAATAAAGAAGAAGTATGAAATTATTTTATACAAATTTTGTAAGCCATTTTCTTTAATTGTTTTGATGTTGCCATAGAATAAAAAAAAAAGTAAAAATTGTAGAATTTTATCGATGTATCGGAAATATAGTATTTTTGCATACTATATCATTTTCTAACAGTATATAGTACACTAGACAAAAATATAGTACAATACTATATATTATAGTACGGTTGGCAACCCTACCCACAGCAGTCAACGTGTTAACCTTTTAACCGGGGAGCTCATTTTCCAAAAGCGCACACTGCACGCGTCGTGGCAAACTCATAAAGACGAGTTAACTCGTCATGTCCGTAGTAAATGTCATACGTCATAACTTGTATCTGGTACAATTATAACCATCAGAAACTCAAAAACAGGTGCTCTTCGGCGGATTAGACGAATAATTTCAGTAAAAAATATTCTTTGTATGCATGGAGAAGAAGAAGTGCGGAAACGAATTACAAACTAACAAATTAACCAATTAATTCTTCTTTAATTTTTCTGTTTCGCCGATGAAAACAGTGCTAAAACATCGTACCAATACAGTGATAATAAACAATGAATGATATATTGATTTTTAGTACATGTGCGTAATCTCTAAAGTTCCGAGACGAGTTAACTCGCCATGCGCGCTGCAGAAGCATTTTTCAATGACGAGTTCATTCGTCATACCCGGTCAAAAGGTTACGAGATATCGACTTGTAACAGTTCACCTGACTCATCATATATGCTCCTAATGATTGACCCATCTTTCTAGGAACAGCTTGTGCATAAAATTCGAACGATAAGGGTTAAATGGTTACGATGATACCCAAAACTTCCGGCTGAACTATTATTTTCGATGCAGTTGCAAGTACGATAAACTTCCAGCATGGTTTCTGGTTCCTTTGCATATGCACGGCATGGAATCGTTCCGCAACGGTGAGAAAAAGCAGTCCGGGGATGAGTCAGCTGCTTCTTTCGCAACTTTCTAACGTCATTTACACGCTCGCGAATCCGTGTCCAATCGTTTGCGTGTAGCACCGCGCGAAAAACGCCGATTTATTCGAAACGAGCACGATCCCCTGATAATATTCATCCTTTTCACTGGACGCGAGCTAAATTACACAGGGTGTCCCTACCATAACGACTTACTTTGTTGAAATAGGGAAGAATCTAAATAATTTTTATATTGGCATAGTTGTACGCACATTTCCGTACAATGCCCACATTTTTATAATTTTCCAATTGCTTTCCATATTTTTTGGTTAATATTTCATATTTTCTTTTCAGGCCCATATCATTGACGATAAATGTGTAAGAACATGCAGGACAAAAGGCATGAACTGTAATAAAAAAACATTAAATCTTTCATCAGATCGTCTTGTCCGTCCAGATCTACTCGCGTCATGCACAGATCCAGTTCTCTTAACCCTCTATAACACCATGAGACTTGGAAGTTACTCTGCTCATTTAGTATTATGTTTATATCCTGCGATATAATGATAATAAATTTATCATTTATTTTTAGCATTTACCGTTCACGATAACGATGTATGTATCGTTTTCGCCATGCGCAAACAAATTCCGATTATAGAGGGTTAAATTTGTTCAGTAATTCGCGAATAGCCTGGTCTGTAGGTTCTGTTTTATGGAACTATTTTTCAAACTGTTCACTAATTTCATTACATGCCATTACTAGACTACGGATTTTTATACAAATTAACATATCCAAGTTCGTATACAATGCACATTTTACAGAGTGACTTATGAAACAAAAAATACATTTTTAAACATATTAACCGTGAAAGACAGCTCTGTCATAGTTGCGTATCATCGACTACGTAGAAATAAAAAATAATGAGGTCTAAAAATGTATATTTGCATAAAAATCCGCTATCTGGCCATTACACTTCATGCCTTTTATCCTGCATGTTACTACATAAACCCGTTCTTGCACATTCATCGTCAATGATATGGTCCTGAAAAGAAAATATAAAATATTAACAAGAAAATGTGGGAAGCAATTGGAAAATTATAAAAATGTGGATATAGTATAGAAATGTGCATACAATTATGCTAATATAATAATTATTTAAATTCTTTCATATTTCACCAAAATAGATGGTTACTTTAGGGACACTCTGTGCATGGTCTTCACGCGGCTATTACCCAGTGTTTTTCTCGTAACTGGCAAGTGTACGGAAAAAATGAAATAGAAAAAAGTGTTACCGTTTTTTACGACCAACATAATAGCGTATTTAAATTTTCTATGTTTGCAATATTTTTCCAAATACGAAGGTGACCTTTAATTTTTTAAATGGAGTGCTACATATTTTTTTATATCATATCAAAGCGTGGGTCAAGACAAATTCAACCATGTGCGATATAATGGCTGATAAGGTCAACTGTCTCTATCGTATAAATACGAAAAATAGTACTTACATTATCCATTATCTTAGTTTTAATATACATTGTTTATACAAATAGAACTTAGTGATAGTCCATACCTGTATTGTCGATAAAAACATTTTATCACATTATTCTAATATGTTTATAACAAAATAGTAAACCATTTGTTTAATTATACAAATATTTGCACACAATTTTTATAAACGTTATAATGGAAATTTTTAAATTATTACACAATTCTGTTAAAGTATTACAATAGAAAAATATAATCGACTGTTTTGCAATTTTGCGATTCGTTGTTTCTAAAGTGCTACTGCATTGATTAAACTAATTTAGTCTGAAATTAATTATTTAACAAGATTTGAGACTCTAAGTTTTCCGCGACGTACTAAGGATTCGCCAAAGATTTGTTCTCTCAATATTAGAAGGTCGTTGGAATTCTTCATCACTCTAATCACATTACTGTTATTTAAAAGGTAATCCGACGAGCATAAAAATTGTTTCTGCAAAGACACAAAACTTAATGTCTTTACAAACGTTACAAAAATGTACATATCAAAAATTAATTAATACCGAAAAATAAAAAAAGATGACTTCCTTATTTCCTATGTTAATGCAGCTAAATAAATGAAACTTCTACAAGACTGCATTTGCTCCTTGAAATGTTCAAAATATGCAATTTATATTTTGCTAAATTATTAAATGTCCATCATTCACCAATTTGAACGTATTAAATTGCATAAACGTCCGCAGTCTACTTATCACACATAAATAATATGAAAATACGTATAATCATATTTTAAATAAATCCTTTGTATTTTAGCGTCACCTATGGCGTGTTAACATTAATTCTTTCTAAAACTCATAACATCTGTAATGGGACACTATGTTTCGCTGATTTTCTTAAACATCTCGAAAATAACGCATTTTCATGGGAAATGTTAAATACAATAGTTTCACGGTTTCGAGGAAGAAATTCGACTACCCTATTTATTTTTGATTTCTTATGCATCTTTAAGGTTATTCGAAAGTCAACTTTCTTTCTTCAAAGGGAAATCATACTTTTTTTCACAGATTCTTATTCTACGAGAAAGATGAAGAAAGAAAGAAATACAAAAGTTTCTTCTGTTTTCCCATAGAATAATAATCTGCAAAGAAAAATATGATTTGCATTTGAAAAAAACAAAGTTGTCCCTCAAATTACCTTGAATACGTCTAAAAAATAAAAAATTAATAGAATACTTGTATTTCTCTGTCGAAGCCGTGAAACTTTTGTATTCGACATTTTTCCCGAAAATGCGTTGTTTTCGGGATATTTAGACTTGAAGTTTTCAAATGAACACACGGTACTATTATTGCAAACTCTATTTAATAAACATGTAGTAAATACATTTACAAAAGTATTAGTAATTAATGTTCACAATTCAAAGTTTATAAATATTTGACTTCCTTCTTTAACATTTAGTGCACTCATAGTAATTAAATAAATAACATACTGAACAGTTATTCGCCCTGGAATTACACGGTGTGAAAATGGTACATGTTTTAACAGTACAAGTCGTGCGATGTTTCTGTCTCTTTGCAAACAGCACGAAGCTCGAGTTGACGAGCTTCATGAAAGAAAATTGCCACTTCGCTGGATCTGGTTCTTCGCGTTTTCCTAACGTAACATCCAAAGAATAAGGGGGGCTAATTCAATTAAGTTAATTTTACGACATTTCCCGTACGAAATCTCAATAAGAAAGACTCCTCAGCTTTTTATCCTTGGCCATTTCGTAGCCCTCTAAGCCTCCAAATTGGATGTTATTTCGCGACGACGTCAATCACTGGAATTTAATTGGCTCCAAAGCGTTCGGAATGAATGTAGATCTTGTTAGCTGAAGTAACGTCGAGTTTCTATAAAATATCTAAACGGAAAAATCCATTTTGCACTAATTGTAAGTTGGGAGCCCGCAAAATGTACAGTTCACTGCATTTATTAGAATTTCTACAAATTTTAAGTATTATCGTACTAAGAAACTGAAAAGTTTATAAATTAAAGCTACTTGTAAGTTGGAAATGTATGACTGTTGTATGATTGATAATATATTGCAGATTAATGCTTTTAAATGCATCATGTAATGTTAAATTTGAATGAATTAATAAACAACCTAAGGAATACCAAAATTAGAAAATGTAAATCATCATTGTACACATACTTTTATTTCAAATACTTAAAGAGAAAGGTACTTCTTTTAATAATAGTAATTTTTTTGTCAATGTGATATAATTATAATAGAAGCTGAAGAGACAACATTACGGATGAAGAAAATATTAGAAACCTTGTACTTTTTATAAGCTGGAGAACGTATTTATCAGCTTGACGTAAATGTAAAGTAAAATAATAACATCGAGACGAATAAATTATTACGATTGCTGGTAAACATCGGAAACTGATACGCTCGTAAATCCATGCAACAAACAAGCAGATAAAATTACAAAATAGTAACTAAATAATTGTTTATATTCGGTTTCGTTATTTTATTGACCTCGTTGCACCTGTTTATAGCTTTAACTTTATAAAATATACATACAACACCATCAGTTCCTCAAAGTTAATAATAATTGCCAGAAGGAAATACGAAAATTACAAAGATTATATTTATTGGCTTCGCACAATTCCACCGAAAGTATTTGGAGACAAATATACCGGAAAGTGCTAGTGTATGTTGGTAATTACGTATGTAAGAATTCTCTATAATTTACGAAATCGTTATCATATATTTCTTAGTTTTCAAAAGTGGCTCTTAGCTTTGAACAGTTATATGTACATGATCTTACTCTGGAAAGAACAGAGTTTGTTCGCAAATATAAAAATGTTACACGCAGGAGTTATTCGCGTCAAACGAATAGAAGTTTAAAGAATTTATACTGCGAAAATAAAGTGGAATAATCCCATTCTTACAATGAAATAAATCTGTAACATCTTTTGTTCATTATACATTATTTATCTTCAAATTTTTATATCAAACGTTATACTTATTTATATTTCCAATTGATTAATTGACTTGAAATATTTATGTGAAATATTATAAGATAATAATATTCAATAACATTTTCCTCTTTGTACTTCTATCTTCAGTTAAAGATAAAAAATGACTAATAACAAGGCAGCGAATGTTTACATAGTTAAGCACATGAAAATACGTAACGGTGTGTATTTAATACCAAAAAAAAAATAAAAAGTGCATTTTTTAAACAGTTAGAGGACAAAATACAATTGTTTATTTCATTATCAGGTTAATTTCTTCAACTATCTCATTGCAAGGAATGCTGAACTCTAAAGCTGCATATTTGCATAAACGTTTACACTCTACTGATTAGCTCACTTAATAACTGTGATGACCCATAATACTCATAACGTTAACTTTAAAGTTTAAAGTTTAAACCCTACCTTTGTTAAGCACATTTTATTCCATTTCGCGAGAACTACACGTCCCCGAAGAGTTAAATCTTTTTATGAAATTCTGTACACAACATGATGACATAAATGTTGGAAAATAACAGAACTACATTCGTGAAAGTAAGCCATTTACAATTACCGCCATGACGTCACTGCGATCCATTAAGTATACCAACTTCCGCAATGTGTCTGTACTATTAACTTGACATTTCCTAATATTTAGAAAACTTTCCATTGCCTCAGTTAGTATGACTACGGAGAACTAAGAATGATTCATATTAAAAATCTAGATAAAACAATTCTGCATTAAATTATTTAATTCTTCAGTGATAAACTAAATAAATTTCTCTTTTTGCATAAACATCTCAATCTCATCACCTCTTGAATATATTACTACCAAACAGTCCTCTTTATTTTCAAATTGAATTAACAAATAACTTTTCGTAAAAAATGAAGTGCACTAAACTGTAACCATTTTTCCAATAATCGATTTATTTACTCACAAACCAACGTACAATCCCATTCATACGCGCTGAAAAAGGAAATTTGGAAATCGTTACTGGAATCAAAGACATGTTGCCCTATTCCATACTTTATACTACAAAATATGTAAAATAACTAAAAACCAAATCTTTTTTTCATCGATATAGTCCCCTACCTATTGGTTACTGTTTCTACCAATCTTAGAATGTTAACAATATTTCTCAGCAACTTTTGTTAACATGTTGCTCCTTTCCTGTCGCAAGTAGCCATAAACCAGATTTCAAAAGTCAGGTCACTGGTGGACCAACACAAATTTATCCTTTGCACTCCAAGCAATTAGGCTATACGTTGGTAGTCAACTCCAAGGAGTTTTTTCGTAGATTTATGAGTTACACAAAATGCCCACGAAAAAATCTTGGCACTCTGCTAGATTATACGACTTTCTTTCAAACTTTAAATTTCTAATTTTTCAAACTTTAAAGTTCATGTACTACAAATTAGTATACGAGTAGAATAAACGTAGAAAAGTATAAGCACCCGATGACATTCATGAACGAACGCATATAATCACTTTTATCTATAAATGATAAAATGTGGGCAGTAGCACTGGCCGTAGGAGTAGAACTCCTCTAAGTGCCTGGGCAGTACAGCTGGCCTTAGGACTGCAAAGGATTAATATCATTATTCCCTTCCAACTATTTCAAACAATTTTACGCACTTGCAGAAATCAAGAAGAAATATATTTTCAGCAGAAATAGCAGATGGACTTGGCTTATGGTCGATACTGTATTTCATAAATTGTTTATTCACGCAAGATTACCACGAAATTGATGGTTTCGACTAGAATTTCGTGGGGTTTCCAATCGACGGGATATAATACGTACGCTTCGCGTGTTATAATAATCGTTATCGATCGCGAACGAAACATAAGTAGGTGGTCGGATAAACGAACCACGTTGTAACGGTTTATAGGAATTGTCACGACCTGTATTGTACTTTCTATTGACCGACTAGACCCTGCTGGAAAGATCCTTGAATAAGTCGGGACCACTTATGGCTATCCAGTTCTCTTTCTTCCAGCGATACTCGCGGTTAACTTTGCGGTCAATTGCCCTCACAACAGTTTCCACGTCTTATTTTTAACTCTTTTAAGCAACCTCGTGGTACTCATCTTACGGCTGTGTAGGTTGCTCCGGGGATCGACAGGTTTTTAGATTACCTGCCAGAGAATCGATGAAGCACGATAATGATACCCCTAAAGTTGAACCACTTGCTCTACTGACTTCACATACCTTGGCTGATACAATCGTTACCTTGAGATTACTTGAGCCCTTTATTTTGAGAGTGATGCAAATCACTTTTTTGTTGTTGTCAAATGTTTCAAGTTTCGCAATTTAATGTTTCTAAAAATATTATTGCTTACTGTAGAGACATTTATTTTATACTTCTTGCTTAGGATACTGACGATTATCTTCATTATAATTGTCTTGATATAGATGTTAAGGAATCAACCTTTTTTTGTACCAGTAAAGTGACTTAAATCTTTTCCAAAATTAATATTTTATTAACACGCTGAACGCCGTGACAATCACCAGTAATCTACACCTCATATTTAATTTACTTAAATAGTTATTGATTGTCGCACAATTCTGAGCAAACATCATAATCAAACAATAATGTAAGAACAAAAGAACACAACTGAGTACTCTAATCTTTTTTTTCTGTACGATTTATATAAAAAATAGTAAATTATATCGCGTCTGATTAAGTATGATTGTTTTCACTGTGGCGTTCAACGTGTTAAAATTACTTATGGTAATGTAAATAACGTATACTTCATAAATGTATAATATAGGTTCAGGTAGCATATTTAGTGTTCAAGGTTACTCACCATCATCAGAAATAAGAGTTATGAAATCTTCAGATACTTCAGTTTGTGTCAACTTTTTCAAATAATTGAGATAAACTAGGAGTAAGTATGGAAGCAATTCCATCATTTTCATATGTCTGATACATTTCGACGTACCAAAATCCTACTGCATTTTTCATATCCAAGGTTATTTATCATCATCAGAAATAGAAGTACCTACATCTTCGGATACATTACTCTATTTCTCTCAAATAACTGCTTTCTCTACTTTTAACGTTATCAACTTGGCTGCATATTTCATAGATTTGTATAATGTCCCATAATGAATAATACTACTATGCAGGAAGTTATGTTATGTCAAAAAAAAATTTAAAAACTCTGCATACAACTCATAATAAACATGCAGTGAAAACATTTTAAAATTATACAACATCCGGCAGGGAAACGGGCGATTATAAATAGACGATTAACTTCGAAATCGCCCGTTTCCCTGCCGGATCCTGTACATATATCTTTTTTTCAATTTTTGATGGTTGGTAGATTGTTAAAAATTACCCAGTAACCTGATTACATAATTGTTTTGAACGGTGTAGTATGAAGAACCTAATTGGAATTAGATGATGTCACAAAATTGACAAGCGTGCTCTACATGTCAGAACTAAGAAAGCAGTGCTAACAATAATTGATCTCCAAAGTGCTTATTTTTTAGATACAGCTAGTTTAATTTATACCTTGAAGTATGTACGAAATAGCCTTTAAATTGACATAAAAAGTAAAACAGTGAAAATATCGTAATGACATATGTACAATACTTATTTCATTTCCGACTATGTGTAAATTGTTCCAAATCGCTCAAAAATCTGATCCTTTAATTTTTAGGTTTTGAGCGGTATAAATTGGTTAATTTCGGAATTCTATTAACCCTTTGGCTACGGCAGAGCTAGATACACAGCTGTGCCACAGAAGACAATATAAAACATTCTACTAAAAATAATAAAGCATTCATATAATCAGAATATTCTTTGGCTGACATAAGAAAAATTGTAGGCACTCCCTGGTTCGCACGAGCAATCCGCAATTTCAACTATAGTAGCCACAGGATTAACTGGAGTACACATGCCATAATTTGATTGATTCTAAGACTTGACTGTGCCATCAATAATATTAAATGAAAAACAAAAATCAGTCTCCCTTCTACAATATTATTTCTTATTCTCACCTAAGTAATAATTCATCTTTTTTACTTATTCTTATCTCAATAACAATACTTCCTGCGTCATCGTACCATTCATTGCAGAACAGCGGGTATAAATTCATTCTCAATTGATGATCAACGAATGGGATTAACCGAACGTTGACGACTATGTTCTCATGCTAAGAAAATGTACTTTTCTGTACTTACTACGAGCAGATCCGAACGTCCTGTTGATCAAGGCGGAAGCAACGAGTCCGCATTATTCTTTCTCTCTCTCTCCCTCTCTCTCTCTTCGCCTCGTGGCCACGAGAGAGCAGCCTTTCGAAGTCCTGCCGGTCACGCTGTCCACGCGTTCTATAGCTTCTTCTTTCCTTCTCCACCTCCTTTCACTCTTCCCCCTGTCTTTCTCTGTCTCACGGTACTCTCTCCTCTCCTTCTCTCTTTCTCTCTGTCTCTCTGTTCCCCTTGATTACGCGTTTCGCACTACACCCGCGGGGCACAACACACGGTACCCATGGCGACGCGGTTCTCTCACCACTTACGTGCAGTTCTGTCTCTTCGTGCTATCAGTGCAAAGTACCGAATACCGGTATTGCCTGCTGCGATCTGTAAAATATCCCCCTCTTAACCCTTTCGTTACGAAGGCCCTACGTACAGGGTGAATCTTTTAAAATAGACCACCCGAATAACTTTTAATTTTGCTTGTGCAGTTTTGTGTCTTCCTGCAAAGTACCGAATAGCGGCATTGGGTGCTGTGATCTGCGACATATTCTACTCTTAACCCTTTCTCTACGAAGGCCCTACGTACAGGATGAGTGATTTAAAACAAAGTAAAATATTCTTTTCCTTCATGATTTATGTTTGAAATAGGACATTATATCGTGTCTGATTAGATATGGCTGTTTTTCCACTGTGGAATTCAACGTGTTAATTTTGTCTTTGCCATTTTGTCCTTTCCTGCTATTAATTAAAAGCATCGAATACCGATACTGGCTGCTGTGATCTCTGAAATCTCCTCTTAGTCCTTTCGCCAGAAAGGTCGTATGTACAGAATGAGTCATTTAAGACACACCACCTAACAGTGTGGTTATATTGTTGTATGTATGAAGGTCAAGCTTATGGCAAGTACATCGCCATTTTTTTTAAAGTGTTAGTCTACATTTTTTTATTACAATAATGTATCTTAACCACTTGGGTTTAAATAACGTTTCTCAGACGTGATAGCTAAGTACTTCCGGGCTACAAGTGAATTGCACGTGTCTCACTCGTGGTCTGGCCTTTTCATTTTGATAACGGTTTTACGTATTAAATAAACGCTTATGGCCCACGTAGTCGACGATTAAATTCCAATCCAGGTGGTTAAGATACAAGCAATGATCTATGATGCAAGGTCAGTTACTGATTCTTGATGTAGATGTGATTTACTGTTGGTAGCTTGCAATTCTATGAATAGGGACTGGAAAAATTAACAAAACATGAAATATTTTTGAGAAGAATTCTATTCACTCTTTTACTAATTGTGGTGTACCAATGACAAGTCAATCTCCGTAATATGGAGTATTGGTGCATTGAAAGTCCACGATGGATGAGAGTAGTTGATCATCAGAGACCTTGAAGTGTAAATGTTTCGCGGAGGATTGTAAATAATCAAATAATTGACGAAATGTTAAATAATTACAAATATCAACATTTTGTAGATGAAGATTTACCAAAATCATTTGACGATGTCACATTTCACATACGACAAATTATGTCTGATATCAGCAGGAAGTATGCCCTGCTTATTCTGCACAGAGGATATCAATACTTCTCAATAGAATTTTTCAAACTCAATGATTTGGTCGATCAGCGATCCAAAAATGGACTTCACGGTTGCCACAGTTACTAGCCTTAAATTTTTATTTATGAGAAAAGTTAAAACAAACAGTTTACAGTGGCATCCCAACAATCAAAGAAAACATGAAACAACATATATAAAGAGCTACCTCTACAATAAATCCAAGCCAAATACAAGGTTCAACATATTCCATAGTTCGGCGATTTAGAGCATGTACCACCGCTGAAGATTACCACTTTGAACACCTGCTGTAAAATCACTATACGCATTTTAAAATGATTTATTATAAACTAAATAAAGAACATAATTATATTTAGAAAAAAACGTCTATCTTTATCATAACATTGAAATGTCCAAAATGATTCATTTTCTTGTATTCCCAAAAATTATGAAATCTTCGAGTTAACTTATTTTAAATTGATTTAAAAAAATCAAAAGACTATCGTATACGTCATATACCTATCACACGTTTTTCTTCGTAACATACCTTGTATCGCAGACTATTGTTTTTATTTTAAGTCAGTATTAAAATACAAAAAAAATATATATCATTCCATTTAAAACAGATGACCTTGAAATGACCTAGACCTCCAGGCACACAATGCAAACAATCACACTGTATAATTTTTCCCTCGAAACCAAGGAACCATCAATTGAAACATTCTTTTCTATCTTGAAAATTAAAATAGTTATTAGAGGGAGCCTGTTGTAAACGTCTCACCCTATATACGCCCTGAAAACGTAATCTCTCGTACACGAACAGCGAGTATCACGGACTCCAAAACCGTTCGTTAATTGCAAATTATATACGAATATTCACGGTCGTATTATCACATTACGGTTGAGTGTTTTTATTGCTACCTGTACCCAGCTGCCAGGTATAAACGGTTGCTCTTAAACGATAACAATGAAAACACGAGAATTCTCGTGATCAATCCGCAATGCGTTAATATCGAACTACAATTCAGAAGTCATATCAATTATTTATTTTTGTCCTCTGGAAAGTGTTTACTGATTGTAAGACAAAATCATAAAATATAATATGAATGCATGATGGAAACTAATCGTTATTATCTCATTGATTATCGCCCCGCACATGCTAAACGAGTTTTACTTTTCACGTCCCGTAGCGAAAGAGTTAATCGTTCGAGCGATACAGGCTATCTGGGTGCATCACCGGTGCCCGTGCGGAGAACGCCTATAGGCGATCAGAGAACGTGGTTTATAAATGGGCTCAACAATTTTCCGCACGCGACGTATAGCTCGTTTATGAATCTTGCAGGAACGATTAATTAGCAAAGATGTCGTCTGTTATTTATATTTTCTAGAGTGCAAAGCCTTTGATTGAATGTCATTTCTCGACTAAAGTAGAAACAAGTGATACTGGCTGTTTAAGGCCACCGAACAATACCCTGACATGTAATTTACTTATATACTTAAATCTAAATTTTAAAAATATAAATATCGATATGAAAACACGAATCCTGATTCTTTTAATAATAAATTGTTTACGCCACCAGCAATTCAAAGAAAAGAGTCAACTTTCTTAAGAACATTAAATAAGAAAGTTTTACTTTTTTGTAAGAGAGACTTTCTAGAAGCAGTTAATATTTTCGAGCTTGTTTATATTTATCTACCATTACATTGTGGGTCCCATAAAAGATCGTCGGTAGTAATAATAGCACTAAATTTCATGCTACTGCAGTAGAGACAGAAAATATTAGTCGTTCAAGACTATTAAACAGTTTCCTTATCATATCGTTTAATTGCTCATATTTAACTCTATTATCATTCCATTTATCGAAACTGTTTAGATGCATTGTCATATTAACAAACACATGGAAATTTGTGTCTACTATAATTCACAATCGGAGAAATGACCTTGAACGGACAATACTTCGTGCCTTTATTATATGTGATTGAAAAGCTTATCCCCAAACTGTCCTGAAACCGTATTTAAAAGAATGATGACTATATGCTATAAACTTTTCCACAGTGTTTGTCATAAAATATTTTATATCGACATTTGCATAGATCAGACATAAGCATTATGCGAACAAAATTATTTTAATCTGATTACTCTTGTAATAAGTTATCTTATTTATTATCTAGAAGTTATTTTCAGTTACTAAGGCATTATTTTATTTCAACAAATAAATCGTTTTTGTCTGAATCATTTTGTGACAGAATTTCTCATCGAGCAATCTTTTATTTTATTCTTTTTTATAAATGCTTCATGAAATAAGTTCGTGAATAAATTCTAGTACTTCCATTCTAAAAGCGAGTAACATGAAAACAATTTTTCTTAAGTATAATATTACTAAAAAGATTTACCTTACATGGTTATGTTTAAATGTACGTTTAAATCAATTCATTAAATAAGTTACTTAATTGAAGAAATAGGTTTCTAATATTTTTAATACTTAATACTACGAGTTTAACACTAGGTTTACAGACATTTCTTATATACCTATCTCTACGGACACGCGTCAAATTAACGCGTAAACGAAACCGCACATTTTCTTTAAAGACAACTTATTTTATTTAAAAACAATATATTATACACTATTAACTTATAAATGAACCTATGTGATATTATATATTTATATAAAATTTATAATATTTAACATTATACAACATTTCATTTATTCCGCACATTTGTGAAATTCGAAATGCGTCAAAATGACGCGTCCCGTAAACCTACTGTTAAAGTAATTATAAAGACTGGTCATTCCGCTTCTCGTGTTTAATACGTTTTGAAAATAAGCCTTTTAATTTTGCGGTAACTAACTCGAGTTGATTAGTATCGAGGTTTGTTTATCGGTTAATGAGTTGCGATAGCAACGATTCGTCGCGTTAAATTATAGTTCGGTGATGAAAAATGAATGACATCCTCACTGTATCGATCGTTTTAACCTAAATAGTGGATTTAGTTAGAGTGTTGCGGTTGTGGGCGTATCAATTAATGATGGACGATTGCTAATAATTAGTTACATTAATGAGTGATGCGAAATAAAAGTATATATTTTTTAACCGATCTACGTAGATAATGTAAAAATTGTGTCACGGAAAAAAGGTGCAGTTTTTACAGTTAGGTCGGTGAAAACAGTTCTGCAAAGATCATTTTAACACGTATAGTAAAGTTTCTGCGAGTCGTAAACTAGCAATAATCTATTGTAATAATTATTCCATAAAGAAGAATATTTTCCATGATTTACTTGAATAATTATAAATTCTATAAATTTCAATATGCAAACTGCGTTTGCAAATACACTAATGTTAGAAAAGTAACAATATACAAGGTGTTCCATCAAAAATCGAACACGTATGTATCTCTTTTATTTGTCATAATAAAAAAAATACATTCTTTTATAATATTTGAATAGCTCTAAACGACAAAAGTTCCCATAACAAATTTTCCCAAAACCTACTTATTTTTTTATTTTAAGTTCACGAATATTTTTATATCTTGTATTACCAATTAATTTGCAGCCAATCATGTATAATACTATCTTAATTAACTTTCTCTGACACAATTTACATTACCATTAATACATTCTTTCACGCCGTAAGAATAAAGTGAACAATTAGGTACTCAATTATTAATAGGACACCCAGTACGTGTACGATAACGATTGAAACGTTTTCAAATGATTGATGGCTAATTGAAATTTGATGCTAATACATGATAAGCAACAAATGATTACGTTGTAGATAAAAAATATCATTTTTTCCTTAATCGAGTTGAATCTGAAATGCGATGCAGCAGAATTTCTATTAATGAAATTTCCCGTTCCAAAGATATTCGTAAGTTTATCCGCTAATTAGTTACGAACGCTGTTGCGTACTCGCGGGTATCTCGATTATTTATCAGTTTACAGGGATTTCATTTCTCGATACCTCGACTAAACGTACCAGCTGTTTATAAGCACGCCGATCATATCGCGCCTAAGTTTAAATCCCCTGTTATTCTTAGCTTATTTGCAATCGCAGACGTTGCGATTAACCGCGGCCGTTAATTATCCCACTTTCCTGCCGCATTGTTTTCAAAAACGTCCTTTCAGCTTTATTAGTCAGCGATAAGCAGTTCCAACGAGATCGAAAGTGTATTCTTTCGAGAGTACTTGTTGCTCGGAGCAAATTAAACCCGTGAATACGTTGGTCAGCGGTAATCAGCTGTGTTGAGGCTCGTCCGATCGTTTCTTCGTGATGGCACGCGCATATTTCGATCGTTACGTATCGATAGACAACGAGTGCCGAAAGAGGAAGCGCTCGGAGCTATTCAACAAACAAAGAGCTTAATTATTAGACTTTGTGACAGCCGTCGACTGAATTGAACGGAATTGCACGGCTGATTGTCAATCGTACTCGTCCGAGTAACCAAGCGTTGAATTTCAGCCTAACAAGTCTCTATAAAGGGAAGAAGTCTCGTTTCGACTCTTCACGAGGCAGGGAAAACCGACAGCGAGCAACAAGTATTCCTCCTTCGGAAAAACTCCCGGAAGAAAAAACCGAAATTCTTCAGACTCCGTTCAGAAGAAACAAATTTCAATGATTCACCTAACAACATTCTGTGTGCTTATCTGAATGGAATGGGACACTGTTATCGAACTGATATGATCAAATCTCGATGCACTAGAGAGGCAAGCTGATGAAATTGAAGAAAAGAAGAACGTTCACCACGTCAAGTTGCACCGATGACTTTTCACGAATCTGTTTGTTCCATAAAGGCAGAGGAATGCTAACCTTCGGATATTTGTGATCTCAGGGTACGAACGGGCACGATTTCTATTTCTCTCGGTCAGCAGTGTCACTCGTCACGCACGCACGACAGTCGATTTTTTAATTGCGCTCGCGAAATGAAATTCGGAGCAGCGGCTTCGAAACGTAAACGATCACTGTCAGAGAAGTGCGAAGTTCCGCACTGCACGACGCTCGACGCGAGACTGACCAAGCCGACGAGTGACAGCGTAGCCGTGAGTGTTACACCGAAGCGTGCAGGTCTCCCCGTGCACCAATCACAGCCACGGATTCCTGCGTAGCTACGCGTCCACGCATGCGCGATACCTGCCGACCGCCGACAGCGTTCGGCATTATTCGAATAAATCTTTATATCGTAGAACTCCCCGTATCCGAATTAACCCCCTGCCATATGATTTACTTTCAAACAAATGTGCCTATTCAGATTATTTAATTCTGAGACTATTCTGTATACGTGATTAAGCCCTTTACTTTGAATATGTCACTTTTCTAGAAAATATGAGTTAAAGCCGTTTCGGCTACAAATGGACATGATGGATATGACTACCGACCATAAATCATGTAGACATGTAAATGACATCTTGACTTCGTTACATTCTAAATATTTTTCCATAAAAATGTTATCTTTAAATAGTTAACATCTTTTAGACTATACATGAATTACGTTGATCTTTAAATCTACGAAATCTTTACATATGTATTTCGCTCATGTCCTTATCTGCCCCGTTGACAAGGAAAGTTACCGAAGTGGTCGTCTCAGATTTTAGTAAGCTTTTGCATGTTGATAGATCATGTTCTTCCGAAACTGCTCATGTATGGTTTTGGGCGTAGACGGTGAATAGTTTAAACGATATTTAATGTTAAAGTTCCAATAGGATTTATCTATTCGACTATACCAACAGCTTTCAAGTATAAGAGAGTGAAATTAGAAGCTAGATTGCTACACAGAGTTTCTTTTTGCATGAAATATCTATTAAACTATTAACCATTCACAGCCAAAGCTATTTATAGGAAGATTCGCAGTAACATGATATATCATATGCAAAAGCTCATTAAAATCTAAGACGGCCACATAGGTAGCTTTCCTTGTGAGTGATAAGAAACTGGACTAATCTTATAATTAGTAATGTTGTTATTAATTTTTTCAACGTTTCTTCGTCTATGCACTGCACTGCTAAAGTAAAACTGAACTGGAACGAGCGCCTGCACGACTCTAACTTTATGTTTATCCTTACTAAATGATTTAACAAATACTTAAAGGCCCGTAAACTGTGATCGAAGGCAGACATTTCAATCGCTACATAATGCAGATACCGATAAGACGATGTATATAGTGAGACTCAAAAGTGAGTATACACCTTGAAGGCGCGAAATTTTTTTAAAAACTCATGTTGCATAAATCGAAAATTGATAGAAAAGGTATAACGTATGTAGGAATACAAATTAATAGTAAAATGACGAGTTACAAGCGAGTATACATGAGTAATTAAGAATGATTTCTCATTATTAATTAATAAAATTATGTACATATAACATTTTGTCAGTCCACCTTTAGCTTTAATTACAGCAGCTAATCGCCTTGGCATTGAAGCAACCAAGTTAAGTGTTGGTTGAAACGAAATATCATTTCATGCTTTTATTAATTTCGTTTTAAGGTTCTCCTTACTCGTAATATTTATTTTTCGTAATTTCTAGTGTCATATTTCCAGCAAATTTTCTATTACATTAAGATCTGGAAAGACCTAATTGATTTGGAGTGTTCTGTAGCAACCATTTTTTAACCACATTCGCGGTATGCTTTGGGTCTCGATCTTATTGAAAGATACAATTGAACTTCTGCAATAGTTGCAGCTAAATTCGATTTTAAGATATCTAAATATTATATGAGCCCCATTTTTGTAAGGTGTATACTCACTTTTGACTCTCACTGCACAGACATATGTACTATATACCTCAAACCTCTTAAGTGCTATTAAGAAATTCCCGTTCACCCAATGTTGGTTTCTGTTATTTATCTTGCTTATTTATAAGTAAATATTGCATTGCAGTCCGTACCCGTAATTTATTTCGCATTCGTTTTCATTCGTAACAGTACCGGTGACTTATGGATGGGGGTGTATATGAGGGGAGATCCGAAACTCCGTTTAATTGTCTCTTTTCGTTTCAGGTATGCGATTGTGATTTTGGTGGTGTGTTAGTGCAGTAGTAGCTGTTAACTGGTGACAATTTCATCCTTCCAGATAATCATGGAGACGGGGAACTCCAACGCGTAGAAACGTATGCTGATGCTGTTTTCCTTTCATTGCAGTTTCTCGGCACATAATGCTCAAAGTTAACTGCTGCGCAAATTTCGTACGTTTTACCTTGGAAACCATAGTAGAGTTTTCATTATCATAAACCGGTCACCAGTGCCACCATGGCCACACTAAAAAAAGCAGGCAGTAATCATGGGTATCCAGGATGTCAGTCAACGTGTTATTAACGAAATGCAAGAGAATCCGGAGGATCAGGCTTTACATCTTCAGAGTGTTCACAAACGGTTCGCTCGTTTTCAAACAGGACACTTCAGTGTTAAAGATGAGCCAAAAGAAAGGCGCACTCGTTCACCCACTGGATAACCTGGCGAAAGAATATTTTCGCCAGTTTCGCTGTATGTAATTGTTTACAGTTGATATAAGTGCATTGTATTATTAAATATGTCTCTATTTATTCACAGGTTTCATTAGCGATTCCACAAATCCTTCTTTCTCACATCTGTGTAGTATGACATACTTGATCAATCTCTAATGTACATTTCCTATTTGCCCATTCTACGTACACATATTATTATATTTCTGGGTTATTTCGTTCGTGATATATATTTCCAAATTATATAGTTAATTGCATTCCAAGTAACGAACTAATGATATTTAAAGTATCCCTG
The DNA here is from genome assembly GCA_916610135.2 of Macropis europaea. Lineage (NCBI taxonomy): Eukaryota > Metazoa > Arthropoda > Insecta > Hymenoptera > Melittidae > Macropis > Macropis europaea. The sequence continues at coordinate 40,981,674 of OU744344.1, forward strand.
TAGAGAATGTTTAAATATTTAAAATGTAATTATATTATGTAACTACAAAAAACGATTTTAAACATTTCTTACCGAAAAAATTTAAAAATTTTTTTTAGGGCAACCTGCAATGTAATATTTCTATGGAGTCTTATATTATTACATTGTTAATACATAACAATGTAAACTAATATTGATTAGAGTGTTCCAACTTACAATTAAAAATGAACATTATTATACATGCAGGGTGTCCCATCTAACTCTGCCATCCTCAATTATTTGGTTATTGGTAAAGATACAAAATAATGTCACGGGAGAAAGTAATTACATTTGAAGGGAGGAATTGGTTATGGCGGTGAAGGTCATCTCAAAGTTATGTCTTCCGAGATTTTACTAATAGTAACATTTTCTTAATTGGAATAACTTCCTTTTTTGTTTATCATGAGAAAGTTGTCATTGAAACGCATTCAACCATATATTACAACATGACCTTAAATGATCTTGAGCTGAAAATTTTCTGGGTAAATGATTGAGGTGGAAGCTCAGGGAGAATGAATTGTAGTAAGAAAATAATCATCTTAATCAAATGATTTATTATTATTTTAATGTGTACTCAAAATGTATATTTCCGAGGTCATTCATCCGACAATATTAATAAAAAGTCGTTTTAAATTCCCTCTTAATATACACATTTGTTTAACTTTTTCTGAGTAACCCACATCATTACTTAATCTTTTTCGTTACTCATAATGTTAAGGTCATAAAGCTTGCGCAATTGCTGATGTATTCAAACGATATCGTAATTTTTCATACTGGGAAATTATTACATAGGTATCACATATAGCGGGATAATATTGCGTTTAACGTGGATCGATCAATAGACACAACGCGAAATGGGAAAAAGTAGATATAACTATATTTAGGTGCTAAACGAATCACTCGAAGGTACTTCGGAGGTGGGATCACGCCCTGTCATCTCAATCAGCTGTAATTAACAAACGGCCCTTAATTTCCGATCGCGTCTCGTGAATCTCCCAAAATTTAGTTCTACTCGTGCAATTTTAAATGAATATTTAGTATAGTAAAATAGTATTTCATGGTAATATAACAAAATAATTATTAAAATAAAGTTTCGTTAGTCAAATAATTTATATACTAAAATTTAATCCATTCATCATTGTTCGTAATAAATTATTGTCTACATTACTCGAATATTTATTAAAAAAATTGATTGAGTATTATTTTAAACATTATTGTACGATTTTGATAAGCAAATACATATAAACGTGAATGCCATAACAAATAATTAGCATCAATTATTTATGTATATAAAAATGAATTGCATTATGGAAATAATAAAATAGGGTCATTCCACGCGGAGTCGGACACCTTTCGGCGTACCATTTCGGATTTTGCTCAAATTTTGATATGTTGTTTATTAAGTTTATTTCGTTATTAAAATAGTAAGATTATAGCAGATGATCGCCAAACGTGCATTTAGAACTGAGTTTCTATAAAACTCTATATATTTCTACCAGTTTTAACTAAGGTATGTCGTATTTTCATGTATTTTTACATATTACCAATGATGATCGCCAATAAAGAATGAATACACTTTATTAATTACTTATTAGCTGTCAACTGAACACCTTCTGTATGAAGAACTGGATTAAGAAAGCGATTATTGAGAATGAGGTTATTATTACGTAGTAAATTTATGCAAAGAAATATGTCAATTTACCAGCTAAATGACTTAACTTAATTTTTTTGTGGATGAAGGATGTGCAGAAGACGAGTTCCTTAGACGCAATTAATAAAGACGTTATAATAATTGAAGGTATTACTAGCGATAGTAATACTATGACTATGTTAACGCCCGTGGTCGATTAAAGAATCGTTCGGGCCTTGTTGGCGTTTGCACGTGGTGTGCCGACTAAGTATTATTTTGAACTAATTCGAAGGACCACCTTCCTTGTGGCGGAAGGACAAAATGTAAAGTTTTTACCAAAGAAACGTGTATTGTACTTTACAAAGATGTGAGCGGGGTGCTCGTTCAAACTATCTTCTAAAGCTTGTGTGGAAGCTACGGTTACACGAAGTCTAGTGTGCTGCTCAGAGCGTTCCGTGTGCTGCTGAGAGCGTTCCAAGTGCTGCTGTGAGCGTTCTAAGTGCTGCTGAGAGCGTTATATGTTACTAACTAATGTGCTCCTCGGAGCGTGCTAAACAACTAATGTGCTCCTCGGAGCGTTCTAAGAAACTATGTGTGCTCCTCGGAGCTTTCTAAACAACTATATCTTCTGATTTACAAAAATCAACGACGAAGGCTCTTCCCTCCCTTCCAGTAACATTTTCATAGAGTGGAGGGGACCGTAGAGCGTGGGTGGGGTTGTCGTCGGTGGACGGAAGTTTGGCAACAGCGGGGTTTTCCCCTGAGCGCGGGCCCGCTCGCGAGTCCCGTTGAACTGTCCCGAGCGGGCCTACCGTTACCCTTCGGGTGGTTGCATTTATGACACGGCACTTCGGCATTCAAATGCACCGAAAATTAGTTTTTCCTGGCCGCCCTGCAAATTAATTTTGCCTAGCCTTTGGCGACCAGATGTGGACTTCACGGATGTCCTGAAGCACATAAAAAGATTTGGCCATGCCATAAACCAAGCCCGCCGCTGGCGTTAACAAACTATATATCAGATATAACAGACATCTTAGAAACAAATATGCAAACGATATACTATATGTATGCCACTGTATACATACACACTCCCGTTCATAAGACACCAGACATTTATTAGGTAACATTAGGAGGTGGACGATTTTACAATATGAAATGACCTGCATTATGGAATAAAATTATCAGTTATTACTGGTTTACAATGTGAAGAAGATGTAATTCCACTCATATGTTAAAGATCTTCTAAAAATAAAGAATCTACTAAAAATAAGTAATTAATCTTATATTCTCCTCTTATAGATGTATCCTCCTCGTGCGGACATAACCGCTTGAACTAATAGCAGCATTCTCCCGATTAAATGTTTTAATATTTCGGAACTAATTTCCTCCCAACCTTCTTCCTATTCCTTCCATAAGTCTTTCTTTGATTTTTGACAAAACTTCCGAAGCAAACGAAATGTGTATACAAACAGATCGCCTGGCCGAGTTGGAGATGTATGTAAGTACCTACTAGATAGAAATATGCTTACGCGTACAATCTTATTTTTTAAGTATATATTTAAATTATATGTGTATACTATTAATATCACTAGACTGCGAATGTTTATGCAAATAAACAGTTAATGCAGTCAAATAAATGAAACTTCAACAAGACTGCATTTGCACTTTGAAATGTTCAAAATATGCAATTTTTATTTTGCTAGCTTATTAAGTGTCCATCATTCACCAACGTGGATATATTAAATTGCATAAACATCCGCAGTGTAAATATCACATTCAGATATTATGTAGATTCTTTATTTTCAGCCTCACAGCCAAGAAGTTTAGACTTGGTTTACACTTATCCTATATTTACAAAACTAGCTTACCCACCCATTCGTCCCGTTCACTCTTTCCTTTCATTCCTCTATTCCTTGTTCCCATAATTTATTTTCCTTACTGCTCTACTTATTCTACTGTTTCCTACTATCTTACTCCTTATGAACCTATTGCACTTCCCTCCATTACTATGTTCTTTTCTTTTTCAACTTTCTGAGCCATTCTTCAGTCTTCTTATCATTTCTTCCACTCACTACCTCCTCAATCCTAACTTCTGTCTGTTTCTCTACAATCCCTTACTAAGTAAATGCCCCAACGTTCCACATTCGGATATTATATTAACGGAAAATAGATAAATATAACAACATAAAATAATCAAATCAAGCGAAAGAATTTTCTCCACGTTTTAATAATCATTGTGCTCAAAATGAGCAAGTGTCCGATGACTTATGAACGGGGGTGTACCTATTAATTATTGTGTATTTCTATTTATATTTGCCAGAGTATGGGTCTCTCACTTTTAATACACTTGAATTATGTTATTATTAAACGAGTATAAGATTTCAAAATAATTGATAAAATGACGTCAATGTGCTCAATGAGCACAAATAAGAAACTCTGTACAGTTGTTTTATATCTTTAAATAGTAAGTCAAAGAATCCTTCATTAAAAAAGTATAACGATAACAAGAAAATAATTTCCCTTAGTTTTTCATTTCAAAATGTCGACCAAGCCGGTTAATGCAAGTTTAATACCGTTGAAAAATTAAAAATACTTCAAGGATACGATACAACGGTGTTTTGAAAATTGATGGCATAAATTTTCCGGTATTATTGATGACATAATAACGAAAGAATGCTGAATGAAATTAATATTCACAGTAAATTTATAATAATGATTTTCATAAATTGGCATATAAAATCATATTTATTTAGTTGCATAATTTTTGTAACATTATATCAGTGTTATTACGACACTATTAATAACACTAACATGCTAAAGTATCTAATATTCACATAATAATCATTAACCTTAAAGAAAGTAACAAACTGAATATTCTATAAACTACAACTTTACATTCAACAATAACTAATTGAAAAATACAAACGGCTAAATTGTTTAACAATTGTAAACATACATAAATGTCGAGTATTGCACAGTAAAAACAAAAATGAGAGCTTATAGACGGAGTGTGGCAGTTAATATTTTGAGATAGAAATAAATGCTTAAAACTAATCCCGTGCATATTTAAACAATTCTCGATATTTAATATAATACTTGTGGATTTCGAAAGTGTTAGTTACTGTAACTATTGTTAATTTTAATACAAATTAAGAATATTCAAAGGACATAATTCTATAATAGTAAGAGTGACACGTAATATTGGATAATATTATTTATTTCAAGATTTAATATATTTACTACTTTGTATATATTTTATATATTTTTCAAAAGCAACCAGAAATTTACTTTTTGATATAAAAGGTTAGAAACATGACAACTTTACAATTAATCTGCTTATATAGAAGGTGAACAGTTTCCTGATGTTACACAAGCCCTTTATGATGCTGCTGTTTTGTAAAAATGTATATTAATTACGTGTCACGTCACGAATGCAATTTAATTAACCTTTGACACGCAATTTTCATTATGCAGACATTATTTCTTGACCCATGTATCATTTAGCAATCGAAATTTCTTTCCTTCGTAAATATTTTATTTTATACAATGTGACGTGCATGTTCCGTTATAACTTGTTTCTTTGTTCCGGTCGAATTTTAAAACACACGCATGAATATTGAGGTGATTATTACAAAAATATAGCGAATGTGCAAAAGTTGAAGGTCTTTATTTTGGGTACGTATGTAGTTAACAAAATAAACAAAAGAGTGTTAGAAAACATGGCCACGAAGTTAATATTTTTCGAGTTATAACAAACAATATGATTTCATCCTAACTAGTGTTCAGTCCAATTTTTCATGACATCTGGGAAATTTGATTTTTTTATGTATATCTAGCGAAACTTTTTTATTTATTCTGTTGAGTACTGCATGTAGCAAAAGTTACGAGCAAAATTTTAATATATCCTTTATATTCAATAAAATATTGATTTTCCGATCTGTCTTCCAACATGGTTTCTAAAAAAGTTTACAATTCCAATCTATCAATGAAAACTTTTTCTCGTCCATTGTATGCATTGGCATTCCAATTTGAAAATATTTACCACGATTTTTTAAAAATTTGTTTATAGACGCGTCGTAACTGTAGGAACCCTTTCCAAAATTAATTAAACAATGCAATTTAAATTTCGTTATATTAGTCTAAACAATAATAATAAATCATCATGTACAGGATGGTTCACGCAATTGTTTCAGGTTATAACTCCGTTACCAGTGCAGTTACAGAAAAATGTTAAAAGAGAAAGACGAATGGTTTAAAGAGTACTACATCTATAAGATCATGTTTTTTTTAGAAGAGCAATAGTGCATGTGCAATCGACAATTACATTATTTTTTTAAGTGGAAACGCGAACTTTTTTTTACGTAGATAGATTCCTTTCACCATTCTACGTAAAAAAGTATTCAGGTGTAAAGGTAAACAAATTATTAGTTATCGAGATATTTAAAAAAAAAATCTTTATTGAAGAAGATGCTTAAATGCTTCTCCATTACACTGTACACATTTCGGACAACGCTTTTCAGTTGTTTCCATAACTGAGTTAAGGCGATCTCTGGTTATTGTTGTACATTGCAGTAGTATCCGTTCTTAGATCCTCTACAGAATTTATAGCATTTGAATAAATCCTATCTTTTAAATAACCCATAGAAAAAAGTGAAGGGGACTTAAATCGGCTGAGCGGGGTGGCCAAGATAAGTCTGAAATGTGCACAGTGTAATGGAGAAGCGTTTGAGCATCCTGTTCAATAAAAATATTTTTTTAAAATATCTCGATAACTAATCATTTGTTTACCTTTATACCTTAATACTTTTTTACGTACAATGACGAAAGAAATATATCTACGTGAAAAAGAAGTACGCATTTCTACTTAAAAAATAATCCAATTGTTGACTGCACATGCACTATTACACTTCTAAAAAAAACATGGTCCTATGGATGTAGTACTCTTTGAACCATTCATCTTTCTCCTTTGACATTTTTCTGTAACTGCACTGGTAACGGAGTTATAACCTGAAACACTTGCGTGAACCATCCTGTATGTTAAAATATATAATAAATAATAATAAATCAATGCAAAACGTAAAATACATGCTTCGAAAAAATAATGTTCTTTATGTAGACAAAATTATTTTATTTAATTTATTTTGAATAGAATAATAGAAAAAGCATTAGGCAAAGAAGGACTTCGAAATTATCTCTCTAAATTTCTGTTAGAAATTACATGAATAATTACAGTTGTTAAGTGTAAATTGTTAAATTAAGAATCGTTTTCTTTTATAAACGTGTATAAGTACGTCAAATGTTGCAAAATATTTCTAATTTCTTCAAGTGCAGGCATATTTCCTTGTAGAAAACTTTAAAATGAAAACCAGGGTTACAAATATAACGAGAGAAGCAGTCATACAATTTTGCAAATGAAAACATTTTTCAAATTCAATTTTTATGAGAAATATTTTTATGCATATTGTGGTACAGTAGGGGAATTATACGCATAGAAAATTGCCACGTAAAAGCAAGTGCATGTCTAAGTAATATTTTAAATTTTAGAATTTCCACAAACATTTGTCGAATATAACGAATAAGAGGAATATTTTGGAAGAATATCTCGGTTCCATTTTATCGCGACTTTCATAAAAAGTACTCACTTACTTCACATAATGATCAAACATAAACAATCTGGAGGAAGAACCGCATGTAAATTTGTAGCACAGAAAAACAATTCTTCAGCAATATTTTCTAATTTATCCGGAAATAATTTTGTTACTTCCTCGCATGACCATTTTCTGTAAATAGTAAAAACTGTAGAAAAATTTATCCAAACTTCGTTACACTTTCCACTGAATTAATACAATAATTTTTATCAGATCAATCCATGTATCATGACGTTCCTGAAACCATTTGATTTCGCAGTACAATGGCAAGAATTAATCATTGTCCAACAGTCAGGTATTACACATCTTAGTAAAAATACGTTCTCACAGTGCGAGGATGCTAGTAATTGAAAAACATTTTCTGTTTGTGAAAACTAAGCAAAGAAAAATTTAACATTAAAAAAAGATTATGCGGATTTTAGAAACAATCTTAATAATGTAATAGTGTAAATGTACCAGTAGTTAACACTATAAGACTCATTTCCCATTGCAATTATTATCACAAAGTTTTATTTTTAGTAAGCAATTTTGTAGGTGGATAACTTGATTCGTTAGCTGTTTTTAAAGGAATTGAATTCATTAGTATTGACAAATAATCCTACAATAAAGTTTTAGTCAAAAAAATTGAACCTTCCAAACTGCACCAGTAGTTGACACATTAAATTTCTACAGGCACTAGTAGTTGGCAGGTTCATGAACCACGAATTGACACCAGACAAAATAAAATACAATGTTTATTTGGAAACAAAAATACAAGATTCAAAAAGTAGAACGAAATTAAATGCCATAAAATTACATAAGTAACACATACAGAGCATTTTAAAAAACTATAACATATAAACATGTTGTTGAATACAAAAAATATATACATATAGATATATAGAATGAAAAAGGTTTTGAATTACATTATGAATGACAATACTACAATGTTCATTTTCAAAATTCAGTATTTGAAATATTTTCGGGGTGTTGCAAGTCACTCAAATAGCATGTGTCTCGCTGATCTGATTGTACTAACAAAAGAGCCACTACAATGGCAAAACTATTCTATGATTTCGTTGTTTCTATTTATGTTATACGTGAAGATTCTAGTATGAGCGGATGTGATCCAGTATTAAAGATATCAACATGGCGTTTTCAAAATACGAATTTGTTTTACCCTTTAATCCGTGCACCATGTACTCCTGATGCCAATAGGCGTTCAGTGCAATAGCTCAGTACATGCTATTGCAGCTCGGCCGCGTGCAGCGTTCTCATCATTCCAAGTAAGTATGTAGCCCGTAGTCAAAGAGTTAAAACTCGCTATTATTACCCAAATATTAACCTTTTTACCTATTTGAACTTTTTAACGTTCGTTCAAGAAAAGACTCTCATACAAAAAAATCGTACATTATCCTTGTCATTGAAATTCTAGTCTCAAAAAATCAGATATCCAATGATTTTTAATCCCAGAAAAATACCCAATTGCGCAATCTTCATATTTTCCTTAGGCACCGCTAATAAAGTCCTTATGAAAAAAGATAATTGTTCTAGATAAAAGTTGGTTATATAAAACCCCAGAATTTTATCAAAATAGAATAATAAAGCTATCCGATAGATGAAGAAACTGTGCAAAAATAAAATATAATATGATACATTTCGTCAGAACCAATCGAATGTTTAATTAGCAACGAACATTTCACGGAGAATAATAAATATTTGAGATGCAGCGATTTTAAAAACGAGAAGTTGGCCGATTAAACAAATTATTGGACCCGATGAACATTTAGCCACGGTTCACTGGCTCGATAAGGGAGCAGGGATGCTGCAGTTTTCCGCGTAACAAGCATGTGCATCTAACAAAACGAGAAAATTCACTGTGCTGGTTTACTGCACTGTGCACGGTTTCCCTCGTTACGAAGCGTGAGCCCGAAAATTGTGTTTCCGTAGCAGTGAACGAATTACAGTAATAACGAGCGCTGATTACCTTAAAATCCTTTCGCTGCACACCCAACCACTGCACAGACGTTTCTGCCTAAGCGCACCTGCCTTTCCTCGTTCCGTTTTGAATCTACAACGATGAACCTCTCCTGCTCATTGGTTCCATTTAGGAAGCAGTTTTCATTTTTTCAGAGCCAATTTGCCTGTTAACATGTTCGGGAACGAACTGTTTGAAGTTGGAGAAAATTATTTTCTTTTTCTTTCAATTACATATATTTGTACAATATGAATCCACATCTATTGAATGAAGAAAGGAAAATTGAGAAAGTCCAAAAGTGTTTATTCATTATAATATTTTTGTCAATAATACTTAAATGGAGAAAAAGTAAATGCACGCATGTATGACGGTTACCCTGACGAGGAATGTTTTCGAAGATAAATAGCGTAAGGACAGACTATACAGTACTTAAGCTTTTTGTAATTTTGTTTATACTTTCGACACTAGCAAAATCATCAATCTTTCAACTAAATACATGCAGTTGTGATTCTACTATATAAATCCTACTGCAAGTTCAATAATCATAATTCTATTTATTTTAACAAATTTTTCACCCTCATCCATCCCTTGTGTCAATTTGACACATCTTTCTCACAAAAATTGGATAAATGCAAAAAAAGCAACAAGAACCAAGAAGAACAATATTGTACCGATTATCCCTGAATGTATCGAAATTTCATTTCTGTATTTCCAATAAAAGAATTTCCAAATTTGGTTATTTATCTTCTCATTATATTGATTTCTTATCATTACGTCAATTTGACACCAAGGGACGAAGTAAGTTCGGAAAATAAGGGACGGATGAAGGTTAATTAATTATGAAACTACACTCCATTTCAAATATTACTTACAATTTCATAATGATTATTTAAATTTCGATATCTGGAAGAGACGAACGAAGAACTTTATTATTTGAAATGAAAGACTGTTCTTTCAAATAAATCTGGATTTCCTCTTTTTAATGACATTATTAAAAATCATATATTGAGCAGCACTACAAATTTATTCTGTTTTAAACAAAGAATTCGAACAATACTTTACACTGGTATTTTTAATGAGAACGATACAAAATGTTTATAGAGAAAATTAAAAGCAGATTTTTCACACTACTGTATTACACTGCAGTATGTTCCATTATAATTTTTCCTGATTATCGGTGTAATTTAACGTAATTATATCTGAAGACTATCTAAATTTAAAATTAAAGTAATGTTATACCATGTTAGAAATAGTTTTCATCTTCTATATTATCGAAGTCCTAAATATCTACAATGGTTTGTTGTCACTATACTGCGAGTATTTATGCAATTTAATATATCCAAATTAGTGAATGATGAGTATTTAATCAACAAAATAAAGATGACATATTTTGAGCATTTCAAAGAGCAAATGCACTCTTCTTGAAACCTCGTTCATTTAACTGCATTAACTTAGGTAATATGGAAGTCTTAAAACGTGTATTTGCACAAACATACGCGGTCTAGTTATCACATTTAATACTTGATACTTCTTCTAAGTTAGAACCGCACTATATATATTACAGTTTTCATCGACTATATATATTACAGTGCAGATAGAGGAGAATGACTAAAAAATGAAAAAAAAAGAAGCTAAAACGATACACAGTGTTCCCAAGCAGTCACCCATCCAAGTACTGACCCGTGCCCAATGCAGTTTGACTTCGGTGATCGGACGAGTACCGGTATAGCCCTGCATGGAATGTTCGTTAACGGAAATCAGTAGCTTTCTTTTTTGAAGATACGGACATATATACTTGATGTTAAAAAACTATTCAAAATTTATAAACCAGATCCGGCATGGTCATCGGGAGCGCAGCTCCACTCCGGCTTACCCTCACTCTGTGTCGATTCCCCTAAATACAGGCTGTGACCTCAGGCGACAATGGCGGGGGGGGGGGGGGGGGGGGTCTGGAGAGAACTGAAACGAAGGGAACGGACTTAGAGTGGGGGAAGGCCGCAGTAGTGCTGCGCTCCGGATGGCCATGACGGAACTAGATAGTGGACTGTTAATTCGGACTGTTAATGATTTCTGCTATTAACCTCTTACCTGTGGTGCCGCCTTTTAAAAGTGTATGTCTACGTTGTCAAACACAGAGTATGTGCAGCTACTGTAAAATTGAATTTATTATAAGGAAATAGCACTTGTTTCCTTTTGAAAAATCAATAATTTTATTGTTTAAATTTATTTATATTTAAATAACGAATAGTAATTACGTTTCTCGCATGACGAGTATACTCGTCATTTACAGCTAAGAGGTTAAAACATAGCCAATGACACATATTTAAGAATATATTCTGTATAACACAGTTACACAAGATATTCAATTTTAATCTTTCCACGAGAATACTATTGAAACTACGGGAGTTATCGAAAAACATGTCAGACAAAAGCTGAATGATTTAGAGGGAGATAATGTGGCGTTAATCCTAGGACTCCACGTGGGGGGTATTTTGGAACCCACAAGTCGATATACTTTAAAGTAGAACTATTTCCCTTGAATAAAAGTTTTCAAAAAATTATTTATTGTCGTATACATCTTTAAGTCTGATATTCTAAAGTCACCAATGCTGTATGCGAAAAATACTGTATGTAAGAAAATGAAAATGAAGTGCGTGTCGCGATACCGGCGACCGCGCGAAGCGAACATTTACGCTATTCTCATTTCCAAAGAATAACAAACGACCGCAGAAAGAAGAATTGCTTAACACAAAAATGATATTTGCAGAAAGCATTCAATGAACATGGTACTTTGCTATTTATGTTTAACAACAGAAAAATCAGATGCAGACTTGTTTCAAGTTAGTACATTATTTTACAATACCATTTCATTCTATGAGTACAAATAAATGAAAACCAATTTGATGCAAAAACGTACACTATCTGCTTCGGAAGGTATGCGATATGCAAATGTTATAAAACCTTCTTCAAAAAACAACTTTTTTCAGGGTGAATGTGTAAGAAGAAGTATGAGTTCGAGGAACATCCCCTTGGGCTTACACATGGCGGCTTAAGGTTCGAGAGTCCTAGGATTAATAATATGATCTATCACAATGATCTGCAACCTTTTCAATATAAAAGGCACCTCGAACGGTTAGCTTATGACAAAGGGCACTTTGGCCATGTTATGGAAAAACTTACCAACCCTCAATGATCTGAAATTGAATAAATTCAGATTGAAGTTTGAATATCTATAAGCTTGAAATGGAGCTATGGCTTAGTAATTTTAATAAGTTTAATGTAAGAGTTGTTCTATGGGTTCCAACTTTTTTACAAAGGCACCTTGAAAATGCTTCGCGGACACTTAGGTGCCCACGAGCCCTGTGTTGCCGACCTCTGATCTATCACATGCGAAAGCTCATCACACGTTGAGTGCCACAGTGAAAACAACCATACCTAATCAGACATGATATAAGTTCCTATCTTTTATGTAAATCGTAAAGAAAAAAAAAATATTTGAGTACTGAATTATGTTCTTCTGATCCTACATTATTGTTTCAGTATGAAGTTTGATCAGAATTTTGGGACAATCAATAATTATTTAATTAAACTAAATTCGAGGTGCCGGTCACTCGTGACCCTCACAGCATTCAACGTGTTAAAATCTGGGACGGCCACTTCGATAGTTTTCCTTGTTAGACCGCATGACAGTGTGCACCGCACTACTCACCCGGAATAACAATGTGTCATTTTTAAAACGCACCGTGACTGACGGTGACAAATGGATTCAGTCTAATAATTTACGAAGAAAATGCAGCTGGTGCGTGGACAATGACTTGCCTGAGAGAGTATCAAATCCCGGGTTGCATCCGTGATAAATTTTATTGAGCGTTTGGTAGTATTATAAAGGAACAATAATTATTCTTTTATCACTGATATGAAAGAAATTTTTTATACAATTTCTACAAACGTTAATAGTTGACCCTTCTGCTTTAATGACAAAGGTCCACAAATTACGCATTTTCGATTTGGCTGAAGTAGTTGTGTGGTTTTTTTGTCTTTTGCCATGCCATGAAACCAGACAGCGAAGTGCCTTGAAGCTTCTGATTACCATAGTCATAGAAACACTGAAAAAGATTTTTCTACATTTCAGAATTAATATTCTTACAGCGCGCTTTCTTACAACAAGAATCTACGCGATTGTATGACGTTCCTCTCACTATTTCACTGTTACGTGTTTCATATTCTAATCCCGAATCTCTACGTTTTTTCACATCTGTTTTCTTTGATTCACTTCCCACACTCTTTCGTTTTCGAGAAACAGTTCCTTTCTCTCGTGCCATGTTGCCCATTCGAAATATAGTATCACACTAATTTGAGAATACTTTGGCAAGACGAATGCGAAAAATGGAAACATAAACACAGTAGAATTCTATTCACATAGACATCTATAAGTTATGTAAACAAAACTAATGCATCATTAATTTTTAATGCGAATTCGCAATGCATTACGCATCGAAGGTTATTGGTATTATTAAAGGTACAAAAGATAGATTTAAAAAAATACATGTTTATTTAAAAGTATTAAGTTGAAAATTGATAAAAATTCTCTGTTGGCATTTCGTAAAAAATTAAAATTTCTTAAGAAATATCTTTCTTCCGGTTTGGAAAATATTAAATCGAGAAGGGGCGTTTATCGAGAAATGCCCTTTTTCCGTTTAACATTTTTTGTATCTAATTGAATTATTGCAGTACAACTTTGGAAATTTAGAGACATGTATAGTAAGCTCTGTAAATTATAAAAATGCGATAATCGGAAAAAAGACTAGACAATAAATTCCACTAAATATTGCCAACAATTGGACAAATTGACAGAATTTGGCAGAAAAACGGCCAATCCTTTTCAACCCGAAGATCGTTATTCTGCAGCATGACAGTGCTCGGCCACGCGTAACAAAACAGGTTTACAAAAAATTGCAACAATTTGGTTGGAAAATTTTACAGTATCAGATCACTACCTGTTTAAGGTTCTCCAATATTTTTTGGCGGGAAAAATTTACAGAAACGGAGACCCTCAAAGAATACATAGAACCGCAACGGAATAACAAGTTGCAAATTTTGTATGAATATAGCATTTTCAAATTATCAGGAAAATGGGAAGAAGTGCTAGAAACAAGTGCAAACGAATTCATAGAAAATATTGGACTTTATTATTACCTTTGAAGACGGTACGAACTTTCCGGTGGACCTAATACGAAAAAGAGTATAAAAACGCCATTAAGGGTAGATCTCTACCACATAAATTCAATGTGAATGCTCCTTCTAGAGGAGTCAGAAAGTTTCCTCTATCCGAACCACGACCCTATTTATCTTCTTAACTCGGGCATACAAATCCTATTACTAGGTTGTCCAACCTTGCTAATTTATATTGTAATAAGGTTGACTCCTTTGTGACTCATTACCATACTTCGAGCTAAACTACGCTATACAATGCGAATTCTTAACTCTTATTCAGAATTAAGTACATGTACACTAACATCCGTACGTACTGAGACGCCTAGCAAATTCAAATAAAGCACGTATTAACTTGTTAGCTGTGTAGCCCTATTTTGAAAGTGTGTACCTACGTTGTGTCGCAAAAATGAACAGACGACGAATATATTTGTCATACACAGAGTACATGCAGCTGCTGTACAATTGAATTAAATTATAACGAAATAGCAGTTGTTTTTTTTTAAAAGATGAATAATTTATTGCCCAAATTCATTGACATTATTGACAAAAGTTAAACATTCACTATTTAAAAAAAAACAAGGAAAACCAAATACATAGAAAAACTTTTTTTTTTTCTTATTTTGTTCTTGTCTCAAAATATTCTAAAATGTCTGAAATTTACGAATGTGTTTTAGTTTTCACTAAAATTTGAATTTAAATAGCAAATGGAAATTACTTTTTTCGCATGACAAGTGTACTCGTCATACACAGGTAACAGGTTAATGCTATAATACGAGGGTCATTCAATAAGTAAAGAGACAAAAGCTTTAGTTCAAAGAATATCTGAATATGAAGTATGATAGTTTTAGAATCATACGTTGGTATCCCTGCCAGGGGTTTAAAACAGTTGCCTGACAATTATTTCAGTATACATAACGTCTATCACTCATTTAACAATGAGAAATCCTCTCGAAAAGTGCACTTTGGAAGAACAGCGTTCAATGATAAGATTTCTGGTTTCTGAGGGTGTAAAACCACGTGAAATTGATTCCAGAATGCTTAAGCAATACGGTATAGGTTGCATGAATCGTGCAAATTTTTACAAGTGGGTTGATCAGTTAAAAAATGGCCTAACTGATGTTACCGATATGCAACGTGCGGGACGACCAAACGAGGTTTCAACTTCAACTCTGGAATCTCACATTAGTGAACTTATTCAAAGCGTCAGGCAAATTACAGTAGAAACAATCGCTGAAAACTGTAATGTAAGCATTGGCACAATTCATTCCATTATTCATAACAAACTGAATTACCGTAAAATATCGTTTTGCAACAAGGAAGACGTGAAAAGCAAAATGCAGAACTGGCTGAAGCAATAAGACAAAGAATTCCTTACTGCTGGCATAAAAAAGCTAGTACAGCGATAGGATGAGTGCATAATTGTAGTATGGGACTATGTACAAAAATGGGTAAATTGAGAGATTCGTTGAATAAACCATATTAAAGCAATAGCCGTTTGTCTCTTTACTTATTGAATGACCCTCGTAGTATAATTATTATTATTGTGGTTTGCGCTACTGTTCGTCTAATGGAATATCCTTCCTTGGCCATCACTATAATAGCAGCACGTTTTTCTGTCGATAAGTCATTTCTTGCACTGATGGTTATAATCGTCAGCACAGTTAAACTCAAACTAAAATCAACCGAACACCTGCACCGTCCTGGTCTCAAGTTTATCAATCTTAAGTAGCTGAGACTCGTTCAAATCTATACAAGTATCCAACTCTGGTCAGAAATAAACATATTAAATACACTGCGATGTGGAGAAAGAACGAGCTGGAAATAAAATTGTCTAAAACTGGATCCCTTTATACTACCTCTATATGCTTAAGCCTCATGGACTAGCAAACAACTTGCAGCATTTTCTGTGAGAGTTTATGTGTGTGTCAAGGTAGACACGCCTGAGAGTGAAGCCAGCAAGTTCTGTTTGTTTGCGACAATAGATCTCAGGCGTGTCTACACTGGCGCTGATATCGACTCTCACAAAATATGTCGCAAGATGTTTGCTAGCGTCCACGATGCTTTAGGATACTTGCCATTTCTGTTAAAGAAAGACGATGCTTCACCTGTAACACTGCGAAAGGCTGCAGAAATTATTTAGAACCCTTACAAGAGAGTAGTAGATACTAATATTACATTGATCTTCCCAATCGCCTGTTTTATACACAGTTGAGTAAATCTGAATTAAATTAGACCGAAAAATAAGGCAAACGGGCTCAAAGTAAGAATCTGAAATGTGAAACCATTTGCAACTGGAATGAGATAAAGTATTACCGTAAACAATTGAGAAATTCACAGCTAAAATGCAAAAATTGATGAAAACCATAATGAACAAGCAGGGTGGCTGTATTAGTAAAAAGAAGATATAGTTTGCATTAATCTCCATGGTAAAATTTGTGATATAATATTGAATATACATTTCTTTTGTGGTATAAAGTATGAATCAAAGGAATATCGAAATCCTCCAGTAATTTCATAACCTTTTTGAGATTTATTTCAGATTAGTATGCCCTCGATGCAACTTCGCCCATGATTTTTTTGCGTATAGAATTCGAAATATTATGTTTTTTCCTTATATTTTGTAGCTGGGCCAATTTTCTATCGAGCGTGCGGGCACCGAGGTTTGCCACCTAGCGGCTATACGTGAACTATGCCCCCATGGACGGCTCGCTGACAAAAAATAATAGTATGTTTTTTTCTCGATATATTTTAATTTAATGTTTAATTTATTACAGTATACGGGAAAATCCCTTTTTATGTATGTACAATGATTGAAAAATGTAGAGACAGGTAGTATACATAATATATGAAGAAGACTGTTACAGTATACAGGGTGTTTCACCACCCCTGTCAAAAATTTTAAGGGGTGATTCTACAAGCCAAAATAAGACGAAAATCAAGAATAAAAAAATTGCGTTCGAGGCTTCATTTTTGAGTTATCAATGTGTAAAAAACGGGCTAAGAACGCCTGTCCAACGGCAGCAGTCCATACACGCGCAGTGTCTGCCATCGCGCGCCAAGTTCTTCGTACAGAGTGCTCGCTTACCGATGTAACAGAAACTATGACATACCATACGGTGCGACAAGATACTACATTCTTGCGACAATTTACGAAGAAACACACACCTTTCTTTGACGGCATTAAACCTGCCTACTTGAAAAAATCCACAAGGGCATATCAAAACCCGCCTCACGGGATTCTCAAGCAGAGAGGGTGAATGCAATTTCTAATTGACGATTTTGTCCAAAAAAATCACCCACACGCGCTTACACACGCACCGCGATTATTGTATTCGCAAGTGTTCATGTGTACACGCACCACGATCGTCCATTTCATCACACACACGCATCGCGATTATTTCATTCGCAAGTGTCCATGAGAATTACACGCACTATTGTTTTCCCGTTCGCGAGTGTCCACTTAATCGCACACATACGCACTGCGATTACTTTACCCACGAATGCGAGATTACTTTACTCACGCACAGAAAAATAGTACAAACGAAAAAAATCTAAAAAGTTAAAACTAAGCCTAACACTGAAAGTAAAATTAAATTGAAAAAGAGACTGCTTTCTACGCGAGAAATATTTCCTGCCGATTACAGCTGTTTTCTCGTTCGCAATAGCCACCAAACTGAGGAGACCTTGGACAAATTCCATTTGAGAGACTAAAAACTGTGTCGATGCTTTGTTATTAATCGGTGTGTCC
Source organism: Macropis europaea (assembly GCA_916610135.2). NCBI lineage: Eukaryota > Metazoa > Arthropoda > Insecta > Hymenoptera > Melittidae > Macropis > Macropis europaea. The sequence continues at coordinate 40,999,889 of OU744344.1, forward strand.
TTATTTATTCGTGGGTAAAGTAATCGCAGTGCGTATGTGTGTGATTAAGTGGACACTCGCGAACGGGACAATCGCCTGGCGTGTGTTTTCAGGTGGAAAATTTTGTGCATGCTCTGAACATTTTTTTGTGGACACTCGCGAACGGGACAATCATAGTGCGTGTAATTCTCATGGACACTTGCGAATGAAATAATCGCGATGCGTGTGTGTCATGAAATGTACGATCGTGGTGTGTGTACACATGAACACTTGCGAATACAATAATCGCGGTGCGTGTGTAAGAGCGTGTGGGTGATTTTTTTGGACAAAATCGTCAATTAGAAATTGCATTCACCCTCTCTGCTTGAGAATCCCGTGAGGCGGGTTTTGATATGCCCTTGTGGATTTTTTCAAGTAGGCAGGTCTAATGCCGTCAACGAAAGCTGTGTGTTTCTTCGTAAATTGTCGCAAGAATGTAGTCTTGTCGCATCGTATGGTATGTCATAGTTTCTGTTGCATCGGTAAGCGAGTACTCTGTACGAGGAACTTGGAGCGCGATGGCAGACGCTGCGCATGTATGGACTGCTGCCGCTGGACAGGCGTTTTTAGCCCGTTTTTTACACTTCGATAACTCAAAAATGAAGCCTCGGACGCGATTTTTTTATTCTTGATTTTCGTCTTATTTTGGCTTGTAGAATCACGCCTTAAAATTTTTGACAGCGGTGATGAAACACTCTGTAGACTAACAACTCATTTTAAACATACTAGAGTAACAGTGAAACGCTAAATTACTTTGGAGAACAGAAGATTGATGAACGAATTGCTTTTTCTTTTTAAATTCATTAATAACTACTCTAACAATGCAAACCTTCTTCATCCGTTGAACTTCGATGCTCTTATGCATGATTTTAACCCTTTCGTTACTATGGACGAGATATCTCGTTTCCCTTATGTCACTTGTGCGACGCTATGGACGACATATCTCGCGTCACAACGTTTGTTACTCGGTGCTATGGACGAAATATCTCACGTTGCGATTTCTGTTCTGTGGTGCTATGGACGACATGTCTCGCATTGCAATTTCTGTTCTGCGGTGCTATGGACGAGATATCTTGCATTGTCCAACAAAATTCAACAAAACGATGCGTACTTTGCAAAGAAAATGGGTGTCGAAAAGAACCAAGATATTTTTGCAAAGAATGTAATGTTGCATTATGTATCGCACCATGTTTTGAAGCATTTCATACCAAATTAAAGTAAAAAATTAATTTGTTAAAATATAGCGTACCATCTTTGATTTTTTTCCATTAACAATAAAATGCCTTACAAATGGATACTTTATCTTACATTTTCAGATGAAGTCCGTAATATAAGGTGTACGAGATTCTCTAATATAAAATACCCTATATAAGATACACGAGATATTTCGTTCAAAGCACCGCAAAACAGAAATTGAGACGTGAGATATTTGTTCATAGCACTGCAAAACAGAAATTGCGATGCGAGATATCTCGTCTATAGCACCGAGTAATGAACATTGAGAAGCGAGATATGTCGTCCATAGCGTCACATAAGCGACATAGTGGTGGCGAGATATCTCGTCCTCGGTAACGAAAGGGTTAAACATGCCCACCTATTTCGTTCACCCATACACACCTACAGATTTGGGCATTCAAGTCCACTGTATAGAATTTGTAATTTAGCCAACAGTTTCAGCTTTAAATTCGACTTTCTTCTCGGCTTTCCCGATAATTTCAAAAACAGTGTCTATAGATCGATAGGTCAGTTTATGAACACTCAAACTGCGTTAATTTAGCGTTTCACTGTTACTCTAGTATGTTTAAAATGAGTTGTTAGTTTATACTGTAACAGTCTCTTTCATATATTATGTATACTACCTGTCTCTACACTTTTCAATCATTATACGTAAAAAAGGGATTTTCCCGTATAGTGTAATAAGTTAAATTAAATTGTTAATGCGAAATGACCGAATCATGGATGGAAAAATTTCTTTTAGATATCGAAGTGCGTGTCGTTCATGTGGTTTCTATAACATGATACTTGCGCATTGCGCAACAAACGGCATTATCATACGTGCGAAACGCAAGTTGCAGGTCGTAGATACACATACACGTTCTCATAAAGAAGAAACGTCGTCGTTGCAATGCATATTTCATGCGTCAACTGTGTTCTTCCGTATTGGAAAGTCGACGTCACCATGCGGACGAAAGTTTGCGACGCGATGTTATTCGTCTGGAATCTCGAGAATTACTCGAATAACGTTCGATCCGTATCAATCCAACAAAATGTAACGGAAGCATAAGTTTTTTTATACTTTATTTAAATTTTACAATTTCTCCAGCTGGACATTGGGTAAATTTTTGTAGCATTTATCTTAAATGTCGCGCGGATGACTATCCCCAGCGAGATATCATCTTACAATCTTATTATTGTGATATGGTTAAGTCAATGGCATGTTTCCTTTTTTAGTCTTCTTTTTATGTGGGTTTCGTACGCTTCTGCAGCTGGCTGGTTTGAGAGTGTTGTGAGTTTTTCTCTATATTTTTTTTTGTATGCTGTTAATCCCTTCCTTAACTGTTGGAATTTTTAGATCTCCACGTAGATCCATTTCTTATGTACCATGGGGCATTAACAGCTGTTCCGACTGTTTGTGATTGGATTTTCTCTAATTTAGCAATGTAGTTTATTGCCAACATTCCCCATACTGGTATTCCGTACGTCCATATAGGTTTCATGATTGTTTTTTAAATTTTCCAATGGTTAACTCGTACATCTGTCTTTTTCTTATCTTCATATTTTCTGTTATTACTTTAATATGGTATTTCTAGGTGAGTTTTGTGTCTAAGTGTAGTCCTATATATTTTCCTTTTTTGTTTGTGGTATATCTATGTCATTGAATTTGATATTCGGCGATTTCTGTTTAAGAAGTGTAAATGTAATATGATTTCATTTGTTGAGGTTTGCTTTTATTTGTTTATTCATTAGCTACTTTTCTATCTCTGTGATATGTTATAAAGAAGCATAAATGTACGTATTCTTAAAATCGTAACAAATTCAGGACTTGTGAATTGTAGAAGGCTTATCGGCGCAGTGAATGGCACATATTAACCTTTTGCACTCCGAACATTTTTTAATACTATGTACCTACCAGCAACTCCGGCACACTTTTGCAGTGAAGCTCATTGGAAAAGAAAAGTTTCGTTTTGAAAGGAAAACATTACAAGTGCTTATGAATTTACGTATTTCTTTGGTAAATCTCCTTTACTGTAATGTAAATAAAAACTGAATTTTACATTAAAAAAAAACTAAAAAATAATTTGCACTCAAAATTACCGAAGTGATAGGTTCAGTACAGATATACAGTACCCATGTCCCCCTAGCGTAGCCAACGGAGTTACGAAATATATTATGAATGTGCCCGTAGCGGAGTTAACGGAGTGCAAAGAGTTAAATAACAAAAAGGATGTTAGGTTGGCAACTAAATTCGCGACATTTTGAATTTTTACGCTTCTAAATCAGCTCGACTTATTGTCACGGAATGGAAAAATTACCAGAATTATAATACAAAATCATTGATTCGAATGAAAAGTACTTGAATTAAAAATTATATTTTAAAAATTTCCATGAACGTTTTCACGGAAAAAATTCTCGGAGCTCGTAATAGTAGGTACTAATTTAGTAGCAAAAAACCATCGCGAAGCTAATGGTGAACGATTTTTAATGTAAACAGCTTTAGTTCGAACGTTTAATTTTGGCACACGTTATATCGAACAATTTCGTATGACGTAATGTGGCGGAGCCTTGTTAGAATTTATAATGCGCGCTGTGTTCCCAAACATAATACGGATGGTAAGTTCCGTATAATGGAAGCACGAGTAATAATGCTTTAAGCAGCAATGTATTGTTTTCCACATTGTAGCGCAATATACCAACGGACAAAATATGTTTCATCGTAATGACAATGCGAACTACTCGTACAAACACGGCGAGACGAACAAATGAACGAAAGCTATACGGGCAACTTTAATGATACTATTAAAGAATGAAAATTAGAATCGCTGTAGCGCGAGGTTCATTCTCTCTTTCCTTTTTCATGGAGGCAGTAATAATGGAATGAACTCGCAGGCATGGTGCAATACAGAATCCCGTGTACGATTTTTTCATGTTTGTAATTATATTCGGATTTCAGAAAACTCATTCGTCTGAATATTATACTGAAAATTGTGTACGGGATTATTTGTCTGCGCGATTTTATGCTATTTTTTAAAAACTGATTATTGCACCAGGGAATATCTAACATATCATCTCTAATACAAAATTAATCAATTAGAAGTATTACAGTTTTTCTTTTGTCTTTGTTTTATTGCTAAGACCAAACTGTTAAATAAAATAAATTATTTCTCCAGTCCGCGTTTATACAATTGAGGGGTTTATAACAAAAACAATTCTGGTCAAAGTTTAAGATGACAACACAACTTTACAACTTCATAATTTAATTAGATATTATTCTTCTGCAATATAATTACAGATAACGCCTACAGTAGTTGTGTAATATGATGAATATTTTGTTAAAAAGAAAATTGAAATCTATTGAACAAAAATTAAAGATGCTAGAGTAATCCTTTGCTCTCCGAAAAAAGACAACATTGACGAGGGTTGTTTTTGTCACGTACCCTTCAATTGTTTGCAAATGACCCCTTTAGTTAACAACTGAAAAGAGTTATTTTTTTCACCTAGTGAAAAACAGACATGTTATAAAAAATGTTTAGTACAGGCGTGTACAACTCGACAGTCCGGCGTGCAGTCGTTGCCCGCAGAGAGCATTTACCGGGACAAGGAAGCAACTGCCAGGCAAGCTGTCGAGTTGCTCATGACTAACTGTGCATAGAAGTATGAATGATATGTACCTGCTACACTAATTCGAATTTAAATTGATGTCATCTACAGGTCCGAGTAGCTACTTTAAGTGTCATCATTACCATTTCACAAAAAAGTAGAGGTTTTTACGTAGCTGAAGCTTCTTGAAGTAAATCGATAAAAAAAGGTGAAAATACTTCGGACTGCACAGGGTTAACAGCAATTTATATAAATTCATAGCGAATGTCATATTTAGTATTAGTCAGGTTGGAATAGTTAACCCCTTGAACTCAAATGACGAGTTTGGCTCGTCACAGTAACCTAATGTCAAAGTATACAGAGTGTTCCGCAACATGTGGAAATCACTTTAGCGATGGTTTCAGCACATCACAAGGATAAAAACAGTTCATATGAACATATATCTTATTTGACTTTGTTTTCGAGTTATAGCAGGTTTTGTGTCGCAATAATTCTTCGACAGGCGAAGGTAGTTTAACTAAAAATAGAATCTGGATGGATTGTACGATATGGTCAATATTGGAGACCAGAGCTTGCAGAAAGCCTCAGAAAAGTTTGGAGTCACTGAAGCAATCCTTGTCGGAATGGAACGAAATAACCGTGGAAGAGCTGCGTGCCGTGACCGAAAATTTTGTAAAGCATTTGCGCCTCTGTATCTAAACCAAAGAAGGCTTATGAAAATCTTTGGGTATGTTGTTGCTAAATGTCCTGCTTATTGTTATAAATTGTTAGTTTCTTGATTCATTACATTTTTATACAAATATCTGAAAAAAGTTTGTTAACGTTATTTTTTTTGCTAAAAATCAAATAACCGAAAATACCGCTAGAACTCGAAAATAGAGTCAAATAGTACATACGTTTATATGCAATTTTTTAATTCTTTTGATGTGCTCAAGCTATCCCTATAGTAATTCCCACATGTTACAAGACATCCTGTATAATGACGAGTTGCATAACGTTTAACATACTACATTTCACTTGTAGATGTTTTATACTAATTGTGAACAGGGTCAGTTTCTGCTGCGATACATAAGTGGGAGCAGTATTTTCAGTGTATTTCACATTGAGAAATATAGTATCCTAATCCGAATGAAATTGAACGTCAAGGAGTTAAGAAACTTTATTCCTGGATCGGGAGGCGAGTCTTAGCGCCATAGAAGCACAGCTCGGATGGCTATCGAGTTGTATATGATTAGTCTAACTGTTAGACTCTAACATATCGTAAGAATGAATTTAAGTTTTGGCATATTCTTTTCCTAATAATTGAATGTATGCCACCAAATCAGTTAATTCTACAGTTATATCAGCTAACACGAACCGTTTATCTGTTTTATCAGTCGAAAAAGATTGTCACATATTTCTTTAGAAAATGAAAAATTGTACTTAACACATTTTATATTTGTTATAAATCTTTTTTATTTTTCAACTTACGCCACTAGTCAAGTAAGAGGCTCAAATGGACTGGGAATGTTTATGCAATTCGAAAAAAGTACACCTTATACAAAATAAGCGGAAGAAAAAAAAGTAGAATTAGAGCTTCTAATAGACAGAAGCATATTTTTGCAATGTGTCCGCAGCGATACCCACATTAACTATAAAATATTCTAGCTTACAAACGCGGTGTATTTAAAATCATAGCGTATGATGATAAAAAAAGGCATATTTAATTAACAAATTTACTTACAAATAAATATTAACCATATATGTAGTATTAAATTAAAATTAGCTGTTACCTATAACTGTGGATAATATAATTTTTATTTTAAATGTACCGAATAGAATTTAAATCTCCACAATGAGAAATCCAAATATTTATAAATTTATTATTCCAGTGAAATAATTTTTATATAATCAAACATGCTTACTTTGGACACATCTCGTACTGTGTATTCATTTATGTAACTTCGCATTATTGCTATACTACATTCCGTAGTTTGCAGTAAATTTCACGCTTTCACGGTGTCATGTTGCTGTTAATAAGTGCGAAATATCCGTGTCCATTGTAACCTCGGTGCGCAGTTTTTATTAAGGAAGGTTGCGACAAGTACACAAGAAAAATAATTCCTTCGGTACTTTTTAAGATGTAACATTAAATAGTTAGCCTTTCTGATACTCGATATAAGAATAATTTTTTACTTTATTTAGTGTAAGATATTTCACTCTACTATTTTGTTAATATTTTGTTACAACATATTTGCTTTTCGTGCTTTTTAGCAGCTTGACCAAATTTTTGTTTTAACTTCTATTTAATATTGAGTATGGAATATAATAATGTACTATACAATATTGCTATTGAAATTTGCACTGGCAGCATTGTTTTATTATTCAATTAAAATTTGATTAAATACTATTTATATACTAAACTTACTCCTATAAAGTAATGAATCTTACAATTAATTAGTTATTGTTTCTTACAAATTTAACACCGTATCAACTACTCACATTCAATACACAGCATGGGTTTAATCAAATTTGAATGTACATAAATAATGGATCAAGGAACGTTGTACAACGAGAGGTCATTTGAAAAATAAATTCAAAATATTTTAGTATTTTCAAGATCCTTGTATGCATTTGTTCAAAACATTCGATTGATTATGTTCTACAAGATTTATTCGAGCACATGATTCATAAATCTTAGAATTGATCGGCAACTTGATTTGTACAGCAGTTAGAGTTTGTTTTTTTGTGTGCAAATTTGACATGCGATATATCAACGTTCCACGGAATATAAAATAAAACATTGAGTCATGGTAAAGAATATTTATTACACGTTTCCGCATTTTTATACATTTTTCCATTTTTAATATATGTATTTTTATTTTCGCACGTTTATTTCATCTGTTATAACATAAATGATAAAGTGGAACATGTGGCAGTGTTTATTTTGCGCAACAATATATTTCGAAAATTCTTAAACACTTCAACTCACGTTCAAATTTAATCAAAATGTTTCCTTAACAAATTAAATGAGTATAAAAGCAATTGCATATAACAATAAATATAATTTATTCATACAGTGAATGTGTCTTTTCCTTCTGTCTTTTCCTGTTTTATGTATATTTAGTACAAAATATTAATTGTAAAGCATTTCGAATTCAAACAATAAAGATGATGTGGAATAAAACAAAATATAAAAAAAAAGTTTCTAGAAAAAGTTTATCTATAATATTAATTATATTTTAGTGTTTATTGCACATAAAACTTGAATTTTGGAGAATTAAAAAAATTAATACGTAAAGAAAAAATTGATTGTATTATTTATTAACAATTTTTGGGTATTGTTTCTTTTTGAACAATTCAGTGAATAAGCCATTTTTTATTAAGATACAACTAAGTTACTATAACATTGTACTCTATATAAACATTTACATGAAACACCGCATTTTCATTTACTTATATTTTTTTTTTTAATTTAAGGTCGTATCAACATCTTGGTTATTAGCGACCATAGTTGGTGGTTGTTCTATACTCCGTGTTAAAAGTTTATTCTACAGATAAGTTCGACGGCTTTCTTGAGACTTCCTTCTGATTTCAATATTTCTTTTATATTGTTAGGTATTTGGAGCTGGTTTCTGGTGTCTTCTGTGTTTTTGCAGTCCAATAAAATATGTTTGGTGGTTAACTGTTGTTGGCAAGGATTCACAGTATGGTTGGATTGCTTTGTTTAAAATGTAGTCATGTGTAGCCTTACTGTGTCTAATTATTAGTCTGGTGAGTATTATTTGTTCTTTTCTGTTAAATTTGACTGTGGCGTGGTTTGTATAGAAGTCGTCGATAAGATCACGCATTTTGAACGGTATATCTTTCCTCCATTTTTCCTTTCATTTGTGTTTAATGCAATTATTTAAGAGATTCAAAATATCTGGGTTTGCAGCTGGGATTGTTTCAGTGGGTTGTAGAAGTAATGCTCCTTTGACAGCAAGATCTGCTTTTTCATTACCCAATATTTCTCGATGGGAAGGTATCCACATAATTTATATCGATATTCCTTTGTGTAGTAAGTCATTGTGTAGCTCTTGTACATACACTGCCGCTCAAAAGTATGTGGACACTTGTCATTTTTAATGAACCAATGTTATCCAATATAAATTATTATTGTTAAACGATGTTTGTTGCAAAATTGTATTACGAATATTTAATGTACTCTAATATTATTATATTCAATAATTTAATTATTGAAATCCTTTAAATCGTTTAAATAATTAAATGTTTATGCGGTGTCTACACTGCATTATATTCTGTTACGTGCAGACGGTTTCTAAGAATTTCGTCTTTCATTTCACGATGACTGAATTGCTTTAGTGTGATTCTCGGTCTCCTTTAGACTACTATAAACATTTAGAATCATGATTCAAAGCGAGAGAACTTCAGGTAAGAGCATAAGACTGTTCTGTCGTTCTACCGAAATCATTTTTGTTTGAATACTTGCGAGAGCACGATGGGTACAAGAAGAACAGAGTTAAGTATTCTAATATGTTTTCAAATACTTATGCTATCGAATGAAGGATATTTTGTAAGGCAAATTGCAAGAGAAGTGGGAATTTGAAAATTTAGTGATTAACAATTTCATAACTTCTTTCAGGTAGTTATTACAGTTAAGAAAGTGTCCACATACTTTTGTGCGGCAGTGTATGTTTCTCATTATTCCATTAGTGGTTGGTATATTTTGTGTCACTTTTACTGCATTTAGTGAGTCACTAAAGGTGATACACTTTCTGTATTGTTTATCTTTAATATGCTGTAGAGCCCTTAAGATTGCATAGCATTCGGCCGTGAATATGCTAAATACATGTGGAGTACTAGTTTTAATAGTTACAGATGGTGTCATTGCTGCTACACTTGTTTTTTGTTTGGACTTGGATGCATCAGCGTATATTGGTACAAAGTCTGCACACCTTTCGGATATTTCATAAAATCGGGATCTGCACTCTGCTGGACTGGTTTGCATTTGTTGCATGTAGCAAGTTGTGTGTTGGTGTTTGGTAGTTCAATGTTCCAAAGTGCTATCTCAGAGCTTCTTCGTTCTATGAAAGGTGGAAAAACAATATCTAGCTCAGTGCAGTATTTGTGGATTCTTTGGTAGAACGGTAAAGGATATTTTGGACGCTCGATGTACAATGTTGTAGACCTATTATCGAGGGTGTTATTGTATGCTGGGTTACTATGTGCAGTTGCTATTGAAGTGGCATATCTGAGGCTAAGTAGGATTCTTCTGTAGTGCCATGGCATTTATTTTGTTAGATACAGGATACTATTTATTGGGCTAGTGCGGAATGCACCAGAAATAATTTCGAGGACTGTGTTGTGTACTGACAATAAATCGAGTGTCTTAAGGGCCTGAGATTTGGCCGAATTATAGACAATGCATCCATAATCAATAATTGGTCTTATAACTGCTCTGTATGTTTTTGAAAGTGTTATTTGATCTGCTCCCCATTTGTTGTGCGCTAAGATTTTGATAATGTTCAGTCTTTCCATGCATTTATTTTTAACTTTTTCTACATGCATTGTCCAAGTAAGTTTCAGATCAAAGTATATTCCTAGTAATTTTATTTCTTTGACGAAATTAAGTTGACGGTTATCAATGTGTAGTATTGGTGGTGGTTATGGCTTCCGTTTTCTTATAAACAGGATGCACTCTGTTTTTTGGGCAGGTGTTTTGAGTCTTGATCGATCCAACCATTGTTGGATATTATTCAGACTGTTTGTAATAGTTCTTGAATTACTTATATTTTAATTAAATCCAACCATTTGTAGTTTATTACGGGAATTACAGTTACACAAAAGTGACATACGTATTGTGGTTAATTATATTTATTTAATGAATTCATATTTACTCAACAAAAGAAACTCGAAAAATATTCGGAAGCGTCTAATAAAAATGATTTATATATTGTCAGTGGAGGTCATACCTTTGTTAATAATATTTGAAATTAAACGTACACATATGTGTTAATATCTTTGAAGAAGTTAAAGCTTTTGAAAACAGGTAGGATTCTACTGTTGATCAAGTAGCTACAGCCTCAGAATTCGAATTCGATATCAAAAAGCAAAATGTTCAACGATCCTTCGCAGGTTACTAAAATTTATACTTTTACACGAAATCTTGACTCGATTAAGTTTCTTCATAAATCTCGCAAATCCAATTTTCCAGGTCGAGAAACTCTGTTCGTCGTCGGGAGGCAAGTTACTCGCTCGATTTCGGTCGAACTTCGATGGATTCTGTTTCAGATGAATACATTTCCGTCGATCCCGAGGGATTTTCCTCGACAACACTTCGATATCCTGCCCTTCCTGCTCTCGCAATTCGTTTCCAGGCTACGCGTTTCGAGAATCATTCGATTCGGGTTTCTATTTAATTACTTAATTGTTTACTGCGAGAGAAACAGCCTTCCTTGAAAACGAAGTTAAGAAATTGTTGTTGCAACGTCAAGTTTATACTGTTCTTTGACTTTCGTTTGTTTCAGCTCTTATCAAAACTGTCAAAACGAAACTTAAAGTAACAAGAATGATATAAAAACAGAATATATATGGGGTGAGTCACGAGAAACCTAAATGAATCAGGTTCATCATTGACAGGGCGTATGTCCATATTTTGGGAAAAAAGTTATGCGTTTTTCTAACTGTGGGTGCCTAGCCCAGTTTAGAGTTGAAAGGGCTCATTCCTAATGTCACTCTGTACAAGAATTCGGACAGTTGAAAATACTATTTGTTAATGAAACGGCTCATGTCTAGAACATGAAGTAGGAAGTTTTTATTGCCTGGTGTAAGATTTAAAAATTCGACACACGCCCTTTCAAAAATAAACGATTCAAATGTCTTTGTTAGATTGGAAAATAGAAAAGAAATCTCTGAGAAAAAAGTTTTAATGTTTAAGAGGCTAAATATTGTGATAGAAGAAATTTATTATCAAGATTATCATTAAGACCTCGTCAAAGTCAGATTAGTTTTGTTAACTTTCATGTGTCCCTCATTTTCTCAAATTAATTTGTCCGTTGTTGTCAAACTAACACAATGGTAAAAACTCAATACAATGAAAGGATAAATAGTTAAATTTGCAAATTCTTTTATAGAAGGTGACAAAGTAAAATTTCTATACCTTCAGGCATAGGCCAAATAATAAATAATAAAGCTGAATGCAAGACTGGATGCTTTTTTACATTTATGTAAAACCATTTAATTCATATAAAAACATTAATCGCATTTTTATAAAAAAAATGTGTCGAATTGACACCATGTGACGGATGAGGGTTAATTGAAATTACATACGTTTGATGTGCATATTTTTATGCAATTTAACATATCCAGATTCATAAAGAATGCACATTTTATTAAGTAAGTGAAACAAAAAATATACTTTTAAACGTTTGGACCCCATAATGCAATTCTGCCATAGTTGCGTTTCATCAGTTACAGAGAAATAAAAAATATTAAAGTCTAAAAATGTATATTTGCATAATGATCCGCAGTCTAACCATTAGTTTAATAGAACCTGTGCAAAAGAATGTATTGAACTTAATAGACATCATATCGAATAGCTTGTATAATAAATTGTTGCATTAACACGTTGACTGCCGCGCGCGTTTACAGTGAAATCTCCTTCAGGCCGCGTGTACCGCTGTACGAAGCGTATTCTGCTGGGTATTCCCACCGATATTTTAAGAATGCGAATCGCTGGTTGTCGCAAGAATAATCTCTCGCTCCGTTTGTTTCCATGGTATCATGCTCGTTCATTTATTTTTGTTACTTCGCATTTCTTTCTCATCTCGCCATTGTACAGGATTAGTTTGACTCTTTGCCGAGTAACGAGCGGTATAACTTAAAATCTCTACCCTAATTCGTTGAAATGTCGAAAAGAAAAATGGAAAACTTATTTGTTAGAGAGTCAAATAGCTGTGAACAAGAAAGCTTTTACAAGGCTTACACAAATTCTAAAAATTTAATAAACCATTTTCGTATTACTTTTATAACAACAGTTTATATTAATGAATATTCTATTATTAATTTAAGTTTATATTAATAAATATAGTTTATATTAATTAATATTCAATAGTTTTGATACTTCCTCTGCGAAATATCTTTTCAAACACATACGAATATCCTTCGCAAGTAGGCAAATAAGCGTCACCCCAATACGGGTGACGCGGCCCGATCAGAAACTTTACTGTCACCCGAATATGGGTGACGTGGCAGTCAACGTGTTAAAAGATATGAATTTTAAAGTTCCTTGTTTTTTACGAACGTATGCAATTGTTCGTACTCAAGCTCATCTGAAGGTGATGTCAAAATATATGGTTATATTTAATCTCTTTAGGGACACTGACACAGGTGTGCACGTTTAATTTTTAAAAAAATTCAAGTAATTACATTCAATATGCATATTATCATTTTAAAAAAAATTATGATCTTTTTTCAATTTTCTTAGTGATTGAGTAAATATTTAAAGAGGTTAAAAACGTTGATATTTTGGAATTTTTTTAAAAAACTACCTCGTGGAAAAATTATGGTGTAATTTTTTCGTCAGACATTTCTTCGTAGTATCAAAACTAACAGAAATGCTTCAAGTGGTCAAGATATGAGGAACGCCCCATATTCTATCGTTATCAACCACAGCGTATAAATTGCAAGAGAAGAAGTTGAAAAATTGGACGTCCAGTAAAGTTCCCCTGGTGCCTTCAAAAATAATGATTGCGATTGCTGGTAAGTCATTCCAGTTCTTTTCCAAGTACGCCTGAAAGGTAAATGAATCATCCGAAGAGATGAAGCGACCGAAAAGAAGTTCCATTTGTTACGAGAATGAATTTCCGGTTTCATCGTTTCCTGGAATTCCTTTCACTGGCGTGCAAACAAAGGAAACAAAAATCTGTACTAAAAGTGCTAAGTTTGCGACCATATATTATAAAGAGTCGTAGTATACAGTCTGGAGAAATATGTGGAGATGTTTTTGCATGTTGCAAAGTTCAGATTATGGAATGAATGAATCTGTTTGTGCTTGATAATGTAAGCAATTTATCTTACACATTGCATTCAGTTTGTTATGTAGGAAATTCAATCGCTAGTACATACAGAACACAGCATTGCACAGAACTGTATTCAGGAGTAATGTATAGTGCAAGTCAAAAGAAAGTTCATAAAGTGTGTAAGAAGAAACAGTAGGCGATGTGTCAAGATGAAATGCTTTGTAACGGCATTCACTTTATAACAAAGACGTATATTATATGAAACAAGAATGTGTGTATAAAGAAAATACACAAAAACGAGAAACTTAAAATCTTTTTACAAATGTTACATTCTGTGCCTCATATTATTCTTAACCAATTTTAAAAAATATTGAAGAGATTTATTCATAGACAAAAGAAGCTTTGTTACTAAGAAGAAATAATATGTTGTATTATATGCAAAAAGGAAATCTTTGTCATCTTATTAACAGGAAATATAACTGTAAGTAGAGCTTTTCACAGTTAAAAAACGACTGTTTACATAAAATACTACTACTCAAGCTATTCAAAACTCTAAATGATTGTTTTATTCCTATAAGATGTTACTAAACAAAAGCCTTGTAAGTATATAACTGATTTTCATTACATCAAATTTCTGATTTTCATAAACAAAAACTATTAAATACATTTTTCTGATGCTCTAGTAGATAATTTTTACCATATTGAGTTTATTCTATTTTTGGCATACTGAACTTAATCAAACTAGTTTCATTACATAAACTGTTTGTTTTTAGTAAACAGAAACTAATTCAAATACATTTCTTTTAAATGTCTAGTATACTGTTTTTAGTAGTTTTACTTTATTCTACTCTTCGTATATTGAATTTAATTACACGAGTTTAACTATATATTTTTTATTTAGGAAAATTATTATGTATATACTTTTAATGCTGTGTGATTGCTTTTAGCATTTCTAGTTTTTTCTATTTGTAGCATACCAAACTTATTGTTAGTCAAATGAATCTAAACTACATATTTTCACTTCTAGTAAACAACAACGATTCAGTACATTTTTGGACGATTCAATAATAATTTTGAGTTTCTTTTATGTTTGTATATTAAATTTAATTACACAAGCTGTTGTTTTTAGTAAACTAAAACTATTAAATAACGTTTCGAACATTTTGAGTTTATTTCATTTTAAAATGCAGAATTTAGTTAAATGAATTCATTGTTATTATATAATTTTTGTTTATCAAATAAAAACTTCTAAATACTGCTGCAACTCTCTTTAGCATTTTCAGTTTAATTCTATTTATGCTTTACTAAATCAAATTAAGTAAACTAAACAACTAAATTTCCTACTAAAACTGGATATGATATCAATAAAACATTGTATTTCATATTTAATTTTTATTTTGACATATCTTTCAAATTTGCTTACCAATGTATTTTAATTTACATTTCTAGTCCCCTTTTAACATATTTTGTGACGAACGAACCGGACCAACCGTTCCAAAGCAGTATTTTCCAATAAATGTAATCAACGACACGCCTACCGCTAAATTATCAATGACACCAGCAGATAAGACCTTCCCTGGTAATGTAAAATTAACGATCGCGAGTTTAATATTGCATGATTCACGCATTCACATCGATATGCACGAACGTGGATGAATATTTATTGATCGGCGACGTGAAACGTGCATATTCAAGTTTCTCTGCATTTCGCACGTGAATGGTTTATTGCAAGCGACGGGAAAGAGCGCTTAACCTGCGGATCAAACTGCGCCATATTTAATAACATTTTCAAGTACATATCGTTGAAACTGAGTGCATTCGGTTGGGACCCATTAAAAAACGTTTTTTTTGTTTTTTTTTCATTGAATTTCGATTTATTAACAGTAACACTGAATCTGTTGTACGAAATGCATTCATGTTTCGCAGGAAAATTGTATGTTATTAATCAATGACCTCTGCAACATGTTCGAAATAATAGAAGTGATACACATGGTAATTAAAGCAGATATTGGAAACAATATTAACGTGTTGCAATCCGATAAATATTTTGAGAGAATTCTATTTATTATTACAGTACTTTTGTTATTGATTATTGTCAAAACTTTTAAGATTCTATCACAATACAATTCAAACATCTCTGTTAAAGAAATTGCAAAATGTTATGCAATGAAAATGAGAGTAAATGTTTATTTAAGTTAACTTCATTTTTCTATTTCTTCAGTTTCCAGTTATTTTGTGAAGGAATTTTATGCTGGTCTAAATTACGTTTTACTTAACTAGAATATTTAGTAGTTATAAATAATTATTTAAAGACTTGTCAAATCGTTATGAAAACGATTCAGTGTTCAAACAACGTTAAAACAAATTGTAAACGCATATCCTGTGCTACGAAGGACATTACCTTTCTCTTTATTTCCATAATGATTATACGCTAGCATATTGCAGCAGTATAATCCACTCGTTTTAATTGAATATTTCCAACTTTTGTCACCATCAATTTAGCATCGAATGCCAATAAACGCCTTGTAAACTGTATTGTTGCTTATAACATTGTTAGCCATTCCAAACAAGGTAATTTCCAGAAAATGAAAATGAAAAATATTAATATGAACTGCTACCTCAATTTGGTACTTTATGCAACGAAATATAATATAATAGTAAATAAATATTTATTCATCGTGTTCTTTTCCATAATTTTCAACAGCGTTAAATAGATTGTTAAGTACATCATCAGTTCTGCTAACTTTCTTGCAATTTCTCGGTTTGAATAGCCTTCATCTCGCAATATTTTTGCTTCCCTAACTGCTGCAGCGGTCAACGAGCCACCCATCCCATAATAATGCTAATAATAATGACAATGCTTCTTCGATTGTCTGATAATAACCAACGTAACGAGACAAGTGAAATTATTCACGCAGAGCTTGAATTTAAGAGCATAATTATACATACATAGAATACAGTTGTAAAAGAATATAAATAGTTGCTATTTGCTAGTCCTTATAAAAATATGTTTTCGATTTAAAACACAAGACTGTCGCACAAAATATGCTTGCACTTATTCAAAATAACATAGTTGCAACTGACAATGAGACTATTCAAGAGATCAACACTGTGAACTGTAGGGTAGGAGTATGGACTGTGAATGTGTGAAAATGTGTAAAGTGGAATGAGGAATGCCTAATACATGAACATGTGGAATGTAAAATGCCTAATGTGTGAAAATGTGGAATGTAAAATGCCTAATGTGTAAAAATGTGGAATGTAAAACGTCCAATGTCTGAAAATGTGGAATGCCTAATGCGTGAAAATATGGAATGCCTAATGTGTGGAAATGTCGAATGTCTAATGTGTGGAAATTTGAAGAGTGAGAATGTACAATTTGGAATGTGGAATGTAGAATATAAAATATACAAGAATATACAAGGGTAGAGAGTATAGAGTATGGAGCATAGAGTATAGAATATAAAGTGTAGAATACAGAGTATAGAATATAGAGTACAGAATACAGAGTATAGAATACGGAGTATAGAATACAGGGTATAGAATAATGAATATAGAATACACGGTATAGAATACACGGTATAGAATATAGAGTATAGAATATAGAGTATAGAATACAGAGTATAGATTATAGAGTATAGAATACAGAGTATAGATTATAGAGTATAGAATACAGAGTATAGATTATAGAGTATAGCATACAGAGTGTAGAATATAGAGTATAGAAGAGAGTATAGAATACAAAGTATAGACTATAGAATGCAGTGTATAGAATAGAAAATATACAATACAAAGTACAGAATACAGATTATAGAATATGGAATATAGTACATAAAGTACAGCGCACGGGATATAGACTTGTTTCTGTACTGCCAATGTAAAACCATGCAACGATGTTGGGAGATGACGTATGCATAACAATCTAAACTACATGTATCTCCTTACAATTTACGCATTCGAACCACATCCGTCCTTCCTATCATGTCCAACACCAGACGCCTGACGACGACATCAAAGTACAGGTTTGTTCAAGGAACTTCTCCGCGTCGAGCTCAATTCCTTGACTGTCGAGCATCGAAACGGAATGGTGCACACGTGCCACTTAACAGTTTCAAAGATCAGAACGAACGGGATCAAGGTGTCAGCGGAGAAACGACGCTTAGCTGGCAGCGAGATTAGAGGGAAGGTTAAAAAGCAAGAGGATTTCCTTGACACAAGAGGAATCACGGAGACGAGAGGAAGCGTGTTTCGTGTAACGTGACGTGGAATCACGAGGACGCGAATTACTTTCCCGTTTTGACGACAGGCGAACCCTTAAAATCGAGTGGTCTCGATTAATTCCGGACCGAGGGCACTTCCACTTCCAATCGAGTTACACTCGATAGGTTTATGGAATTACAAGGTCAAACTCGAGCATCTCGTTCAGCTGCGATAAGGTTAATGGATGTAAGATCAGACAAGATGGAATGTCGTCAAAAGGAAACCCCCGATGATCGACCATGTAGTGATGGATATTCGCTTCTCTTTCTTGCAAGTTTTCAAGTAATTCAATTGTATTCGAGTTTCGAATTACTTCGATAATTATTCCAAGCCAAAAATTCTTAAAAATCTAGAAAGTCTTGAAATTTGAAATATTACTGATTATTCAAAATGAAGAACATGCGATGGTATCCAAATTTTAAATCTGAATTAAAATTATTCTGCGTGTAATATAATCACATTGGATATTACAGGAAAATTATTCAGACGACATGGTAATTATATTATTGTATAATACAATAAGATTTTGAAGAGTTCCGTATTCTTTCAAAATTGTTAAGATTTACAAGACTTTCAGAGTTTGAATAAAATTCGAAATGACTCAAAACTCTTACCACACATACGTATTCGAAGTGATTCGCAGTGATTGCTAACCCATCACTATGACCATGCAGTAAGTTGTTGACCGTGCGGAATAAGTTGGTAAAAAAAGAATTTAATCTCTATAAACTGTATCTATTTAAAACGAATTCATAGGCAGTATGGACGAAACTGAAAATAATTTAAAAATCTTTGAGAAAAATAATGTGCGCAGATGCGATAATCAGGCAAAAAACATCATATCGAAGAGATCAATAGTGGAATTTTTTAAAATTTAAATCTACACATATATAGAGTCTTCCATTATAATGTTTTCATGGGAATATCTTCGAAACTATTATTGATATCGAAAAACATTTTATATAAAAGTTGAATAATATTGTGGGGGGCATAGTGTGCTATCCAATTTTTTTATACGCGGAGGTTTAGCGGAAATATGATGGTCACTTTTGTTTTCCTAATTGGATCAGTATACTTTTTTATACATTAATGGATGCAGTTCTGCATTCTCTATAAAAAGTAACATTTAAATAAAACCATCTCGTAAATTAAGATTTTTCTACACGAATATCCTAATACTATTTTATTCAGAATTAAAAGTTATAACCTATAAACATATAATGTTTATCTAATACCCAAACTTATATTACTTAATACTTAAAGAAAAGTTTTCTCTATTCGAAGCCATTAGACAGCATTTCTATGTTGCACGCCATGAGTAATATGCAGCATTAAAATCAAAATATCTACTAAATTAGCTTTTCACTCGAAACAGGAGTAGTATTTTATAAAAGTAAAACCAAAATATTTCCTAAAATAACAGTTTTCCGGTACACGCATCCTGGTACTTTTTTTATGGAGAATAAAATATCATCACACGAATCTCTGTTCTTTTTTTACTATTTTTCAACACCAGTTCCATCAGTTAACTTTTAACTGTTCAAAAATTATGAATTTTATTTAATTTCTACGGAATAGCAATTTGACCTTCTTTCACCCCACCCCTTTTGAACCTAGGGGATAATTGTGCCTGTGATTATGAAAGTGGTCTAATTATACGTAAAAAATCTAAAAGGATTGAATTTATCACTTATTTTGTGCTACGTCGACTATTTAGCACTTATTTTGTGTTGCATCGATTATTTATTACTTATGATGTGTTACATCAATTGTTTGTCACACATTCTGTATTGCAACGATCATGTTCAGTTTTTTTGTGTTACACCGACGTTACATTATAATAACATGGTAGCATTATTGTAGAATAGTTGTAAATTAAATCGAAACAGACAAAATATCTCAAAATAAAAAGATATGACTTGCTAGACCACTTTCATAATCACCAGCACAATTTACAACAGAAATCGATGACGCCTACACAGATCAACGTGTGCAAAATTTGATACTAAAATTGTAGAAGAAGAAGGGAGATGATTTCGTCGATTTTTAATCAACTGTTTTCGAAAAACAGATTTCTTTCGGTTCAGTAGTTGTCCGTGCATCTACTCAAATACAGTAGAACTCCATTTATATGAATCTGTCGGGAGATAAGTTGGTTCACATAATCAGGTGTTTCATATAATAGGAGTCTACCTGTCTCCCACCACTGACTGATTTTTCGTTCATTTAATAGGAATTCACGTTCATATAAGAGGATTTCGCGAAACATTCTCCTCTGAACTTATAGTAATGTTAAAAGCCTTAAAACTAGAAAAATTAAGTTGCGAGGACAATAATTACGCAATACTTAATAACTTAATTCTTTACTTTTTCTAATTCTAGGAAAGGTATAGTTTCGAGTAACTGTAACTATGTATTTACTATAGTTATGCGTTCATATAAGTGGATTCACGCAGAACCGGCAGTTCATGTAATAAGAGCACAGCTAGAGTTCAGTTAACCAGGCACTGCTAAAATTTAGCCCATATAAATGGAGTTCATATAAACGGAGTTTCACTGTAATTGTAACCGAATAATAATAATAGCAAAACATTCTGGAATGACGTAGCTATGCAACTTGACAGTGAAAATTAATTGTAATGTTAAGAAATAGGAATTATTATTTATCGCTTCGTTGTAAAAATACACGTACTCTTCGCGACATTCGCAAATCCTCCGACTATATGTCCGTGTTTTCTTGGCCCATTTGCGTCATTAGCTTCAATCAATTTTGATTACGAGCGACGAACGGTGCCTGAAAAGTGTCACCGTCGGCCCTACATCGAAATTCGATTCCACGCGTGATCTTCGTTCCTACAAATGGCGTAATTTATAACGGTGGGCGTATCGCCTGATTTTTCCCGATGGCCGAAATAAAATCGTGCGATACTTCTGACTAAAATGCCGTTCGACTGTCACAACGACTATACTTAAACGACTCTATAGCCTCTGTAATATTCCATTCCGTAACATATCGAAGTTACACGACGTTCAATGCGTTGTGGGACACATGGATCACCGATGACCTGTGCAGTAAATTCGTCGTCCCTTCTTCGGGGTTTATAAGGCGATTAAAAAAAATGTCACGAATTTCGCAGACATTCGTATAACACTAAACTTAAATACGTTGACTGTCACAGTGAAAACAGTCATCGCCAGTCAGACAGAATATGAATTTCTCTTTTCTATATAAATCATGAAGGAAAAAAATGTTTAAATATTCGGTATTGTGAATGTGAACCTATATTAATGTTGCAATGTTAGATTTGCTCAGAATATAGTAAAAATCAATAGTTGTCTAATTAAATAAAATTTGAAGCGCAGGTCATGGGTGACTAGCATGGCAGTCAAGGTGTTAACATTGGGAGTATTTTGGAGAGCAGTATCAAGGATGAATTGATTTCTGTAGGCTGAGAATTTTCGACAATACAAAATTAAATAGGTAACTATTAAATTTTATTTAAAATCATCGTAAATACGTGGGTCATTTTTGTTGAAGATGCATGTTAGTTTGGGTAATTTTGTTTTTAGTGTTGGCCCACTCTAATGAGCCAAGTAGTTACTTGATCTTTTCTTAACACGTTGACTGCCGTGGGGGTCATCAGTGTCCGGCGCATCAAATTTGATTTCATTAAATAATTACTAATTTCATTAAACTCTTGAATAGAATCAATATTACAATAAGAATAGAACGTCAAGACTGAGTAATAGAATAGTTATATATTTTTTTTCTTCGTAGTTTGTGTTTCGAATGGGACATTCTAGTATGTCTGACCAGGTATGAGAGTTTTCACTATGGCAGTCAACGCGTTAAAAGACTATTAATTATGCTGTTACTCCAATACAACTTATTAATATTTAATGTGTGTGGTGGAGCTCATATATTTTAATGTCAGGCCGATGTATTATGTGTCTGTAAATATGTATAGGTTTATAGCGTACAGTAGACAACTGTGTCTGGATCAATACGGTGGTTCACAGCACATGGTAAACAATTTTTCAGAACTCATTTAAGTGTTCATTGACTTCAAAGAGGTAACCCTCGTTCGTCCCTCATGTCAATTTGACACATTTTTCTCACAAAAATACGATGAATGTGAAAAAGCAGTGTGCCTTGCACATCGCTTTATTATTTGTGAACGACACAAACAATCTTATGTCTGAATGCACTAAATGTACAGAAATTTCATTTCTTTTGTTTTCAATAAAAAACTTTGCAAATGTAGGACGCATGAGGGTTAAGTAACTCCTATATATATAATGGGTTAAAAAGTTGTAAAATAATGTTTATTATCCCTCTGCTTTATAACAACGAGTCAGACTCGTGTTGCAGATTATGCACTGTATGTTGTAAACATGAGTTTCACTTGTATATAAATCGTTAAAAATTTTATATTACAGCATTCTTGATTTTCACAGACTTATTTGAAAGTTATCTGAATAAGAAATATCTGAAGCAAAAGTGTATATAATTAATCATTTCTGACCACTATTATCTTAATTTTATTTATGTAATTGGCGCATAAACGTGCGGTTAGTCACAAAATTATCGAGCCCCTCAACGTTTGCGCAAAGCTTCATTTATTTAGTCTTGATATATTTTATATTCGACATGGGAAAATATTATTTTACAAACTTGTCATAATATTCTCCAATTTTAAGCACAACTGTTTATTCATTTATTTATTTATTATTGGGCATTTAAACCCTTTACTTTACGTGAGCCGTTTAATGCAAAAGTGGTGTAAGTAAATTTCTTGCCTATTTGGTTTAACCATATATCTTTTATGTATCTTGATTTTCGTGGAAAAACGGCATGACTATCTTAAGGTATAACTTCACAGTGGCTTACATAAAAGAGATGTGACATTCTTTAATATTATTGCATTTCACAGAACTTTTACTTCATCTCTCATTACGCATTAATCAACTTTTTTGACTTACACCACTTTTGCATTATATGGCTCACGTAAAAACCCCCAAAAATTACGACGAAATTTGTAAAATCAATACCAAGTACATTTAAATGTATATTAAAGCAAAGGAAGATTCAACGAAGTATTAAAATTTATTTTCTTGTATTAATCCGCATTACATTATCATGTTGAATGCCGTAGGAGTCACCGATGACCAGCACCTCAAATTTTCTTTTATTAAATAACTAATAACTTTCATACAATTTTGGGATAATATTAATTGTAATAATAGTATAAGGTCATATCTATACGTTCAAAAAGTCAAATATTCTTTTCCTTCACGATTTCTGTTGAAAATGGGACATTATATCGTGTCTGACTAGGTATGACAGTTTCCACTTTGGCATTTAACGTGTTAATAAGTAGCCGAATATATTTATGAACCTTATTTCCCAATAGATTTCTACTAATTTTTGCTCTTTATATACGTTGATCTACTCTCAAATTGTTATACACATAAAATTGTAACGTGAGTTAATAAATATTTATTAAAAGGGATTTATCATTATTATTTACTTCTCATATTTATAATCGAACATAAAATTTACTTGCGACTCATACAGATCCAAAACTTTTGTGTGTAACTGTATTTTCCAGAAATCAATTCTGGGTAACAAACAAACTTAGTCTCAAAGGCAGACAAACTATCGTTGAAAGACCTATTTTGCTTACCGAAGCAATCAATCATCCAATTAGAAGAACGACTGTACGTTCACGAACCCTGTGACAAAAAAAGAGATCCTAAAAAATGACCACAGTGTCCTGAATAGTCAATTTGTCGCATAATTTCATTGTCCACGGAGAAATGACGTCGTCGTAAATGCTTCGAACCACTTTCTCGATTGCAGAGCGATTCAATTATCCAATTGCCGGCTCATACGACCGAACATAGGCGACAACGGTCGAAAAACGTTTTCGAAACTGCGTCGTCGAGGGACCGATCGATTTCATGCTGAAAGCCGTCATTTTTTCGAATACTGAGACCGTTTCATGCACGGAAAATCAAACCAAAATAGAATTGCGAGCAATTAACACTAAACCTACAGACAATTTATACATATCTGTTTCTACCGAACTGGTCGAATGACCGGTCTTTAAATAAAACTTATATTTTTTGCAATTGAGTGCAGGTAATAGTCAATTTACTACGGGCAAAAATTGATTTTACAAGCGTGATTCATAAATGTATGTCCATACTTCAGGGGGTGAATCTAAACACTAAAATAAGTAAAAAACATCTTATACACATATATCCTAGATACCTTAGTTTTCGAGTTATGAATCCATAACTTCATAATCATCTATGATTTACCAGCTCGACTAAATGGGACTGTTTATCTTGATGTTTTACGAAACGACCTTCAGGAACTACTGCATGATGTGTCCCTGGATATCAAGCAAAACTTGTGGTTCATGCACGATGGTGCTCCGTCTCATTTCCTTCGTATAGTGAGAACAGTTCTAAACGACACCTTCGCAAACCAATGAATAGAGCGAGGTGGACCCACTGCATGGTTACCACGATCTCCTGATATTAACCCATTAGATTTTTACTTTTGGGGCCATTTAAAATTTATTGTGTCTTCAACGCAAGTGGACAATCTACACGATCTGCGAGAAAGGATACAAAATGGATTTGAGACTATTCGACGAATATGAAATTCAATGTTAAAGCGTGCAGTAGCATGTGTTGAGACACGAGGTGGACTCTTCGAACATTTTCTTTAATCATCCATAACTCGAAAACTAAGGTATATATGACATATGTTTATCAAATGTTTTTTACTTATTTTAGCGTGTAGATTCACTCCCGGAAGTATGGACATGCATTTATGAATCATCCTATACGTATATTATAGGAAGAATCGTGACGTCAAGTGACGAAAGCAATAACAATGAATGCAGAATTTTTAATCAAAAGTTTAAAAACGGTCATTTGACCGACCATGGTAGCTTTAGTGTTAAGACAGCATCCTCGAAACACTCGCTAGATTTTAATTATGTCATCGGTGGAATAATATCACTTTGTAATTGCTCAGCGAAACGTTGCGAACGTATGCGCGGGAATCCACGTGGTTGAAGTAATAATCGTCTACTTGCATAACATCGTGGGTGAATTAAAGATCAGTGCTTCGAACTAGCGTGCACTGGTTGAAAATGTTGAAGTGCGAAAGATTGCATTTCGAGCGACAAAGAATCGATCAAAGAGAAAGTACATTATTTTCTTTTGACTTTAGGCGAATCAACACTCTAAAGCCCTGCCTACACTAGTAAACAACTTGCGACATTTATTGCGGAATAAACTTGCCTGAATGTCTACGCTACGGCAATTTTTTGCGCAAATTACTGTCTGCAAGTAGTTATGAGAGTTCCAGTACATTAGAGGATAAAGCCAAATTCTCAGAGAAAGGATTGCCAGGCGTTAACACTATGAGAGGTTCAACTTGCTGAGATCAACTGACGCAAACAAACTGAACTTGCTGGCTTCACTCTCAGGCGTGTCTATACGGCGCACAGTGGTTCGAGCCGCGAAAAAAGTCATTTTTTTAATTTTAATTTTAATGTTACGTACACAGATTTTTTCATTACAATTCCATATTAGGATAGTTAAAGCACCAAAACCAATAAGAATTTGCTGTAAATACTATTAATTTGTAAGAAAATTACAACATAGAAGTTACGGAAAAGAACACTTGCAATTTTAAGTTATAAAAGGCACCATCTTTGAAGTAAAATTTAAAATATCTAAAAAATAAGTAAAATCGCAATTTTATAATTTGATTATGTTCATAATAAACCAATATATTACATGAAGTAAGTCAATGACACCATTATTGATTTCAGTAGGACACAAGGTAAACAAACAGGTATTTTAAATAATAGAATTGAAGTTTAATTAGACAACTTTTCGCGACAGCTAGCGGCAAGTTAAGACATAATGCTAATGGTACATTATACCTTTGAGTACATAACCAAACAGGTTTCGGCTGCGAAAACCTGTGACGTTGGTGTCGGGAGTATTTTTTTCTGTAACTTTTGTCAGTATTTGGAATATCTTGCTTTCGTTTTTGATAATATCGAAAAATGTATTAGATTAATGTTAAATGGTTTCGAGGGGGCTATAATTTCATAAATTATTAATTGTAAATTATCACTACTGTTAACATCATTATTAAAACAGATAATTTGATGTATTTTATGTACCGGTTATGTACATCTGCTATCGCTTTCTCTATGTCCTTTGGTTAATTGAAGAATAGTTGCTTGATGTAAAAAGTAGTACTATGTAAAGAACCTAATGTAACAATCGCAATAATTTTATATACATTGTTTTATGCAAAAAATATTATCATGTGCACAGTACTATGTAACAACAGTAGCAGTACTATAAAACTTGACTTTGAACAAATAATATAATAAAAATTATTCAAAAATATTAAGAAATACGGAAGTTATGAGGTTTTTTCCGCGATTCTTATCTACACCACACCACGCGGCGCTGACATCAATTCTCACAATAAGCGTCGCAAGTTGTTTGCTAGTGTAGACGGGGCTTTAGGACATTATATTTCAGCTTTGTTCTTCCTCAACTAGAAGCTGTAAAATGCAAATTTCTAATTGTAAGATACACTGCTTATAAACTTGGTCAACCGATAATAGCCACTAACCATGACTATTCATTTATTGTGTGTTCTCAGAACATTACGAGTTCAGAAAACAGGAGGATAGCCTTTAACTTGATTTACTTTTAGAAAATACTTAACGGATATACACTCCCAACCATAAGTCACCGGACACTTACTTATTCTAACTAAGCAAACTGATTATTAGAATGTGGATACAATTTTTTGGTTTAATTTTATTATTTTATGTTGTTATATTTATCTGTTTCACGCTAATATAATACCTGAATAATATATTAATAATGAGCACGTATAATTACAATAAATATTTACAAAACAAGACTATACGCGTAATTATGTTTCTAATACATCTCCAACTCTGCCAGACGATAGTTTATACACACTTTTCGTCGGCTTTGGAAGTTTTGCCCAAAGTTTAAGAAAGACTTATGGAAGAAATTAAAAGAAAGTTGGAAAGAAATCATTCCCGAAATATTAAAACTTTTGATCGAAAGAATGCCGTTATTAGTTCAAGCGGTCATACCGGATACATCGACGAGAAGAAAATATAAGATTATTTACTTATTTTTGGTAAGGTCTATAACATATGATTTCACTTACATATACTCTACATTGTAAACAATTAATAAGTGCTAACTGTATGTCATAATGTATGTCATTTCATACTGTAAAATCGTTCATTTCCTACTTTTACTAATTGTAACTGTCCGGTGACTTATGGACGGGAGTGTATACACTGTCCACAGATTCTTGAGAAAATTAATGTCAATACACCTAAAAGAAAGGTCAGACATCCTCCCACGTTCAAGCCTCTACTATATACCGCCCGATTCAGACATACTGATGTTAACACTAGATTGTCAAACTTGGCTAATCTATTTTTTAATACTTTTAACCCTTTGACTGCGGACTACTTGGAAACGAGGCGAATGCTGCGTACGGCCGAGTTACAGTAGTACGTACGAAGCCACTGCACTGAACGCCCATGGGCGTCGGCAGTACACGGTGAGCGACTTTGTCAAGCGGCTATAGGCGCTGATAGCAGTCAAAGGGTTAATTTTTTTCGGGGATTCCATCGCATCATTCAAAGTAAATGTACTAAAAGCTCCTCGACAAGGAACAAATTACTAATATTTAAGTATTTTGTTTGCGACAATTCATTTTTGTATAAAAAAAGGACCATCCCGTTTGTAACAATAAAATAAAATTATGTTCATTTATGGTTTAACACTTATTGGTAGACTGACATGTATGGGTCAGGTCTGGACGTTATAGAAATAAAATTTTTATTGTATTTGTTATTTGTTGTTACTTTATCTTAGTTGATGTTATTTGAGTAATAATGCATTTAACAAATAAATTACTGCAATATTTGTTACTTTATTTAAAATGTAGATACTTGTTATTTGATTCTACCAGGAAAATAAAGATGTTTTCCTAACATGAGTGGAACTTCCATTTCAAAACAAGCTTCTGACAATGTGTACCATCGGTCGTGTTTACTTTTAACGCAGTGTTTCTATTCTAATTGCCTGTTATTTGTTATTTTATATTGTTATTTGAAGTAACAAAATATTTGAAAAATAAATCATTTCGAAATAATTTATGTCTCAAGTAAGATTGGAATATATTTGCATACATTCTTATTTTCAAGTAAAGTTATTTGGTATTTTACTTGGTGTAATTATTCGTCCTTTTAATTTGCTATTTGTATTTCAAGTAAAGATGCACATTTCTGATTTAGATTAATATTATATTATTTTCTTGTGATATGGTATCGTTTACATTAACAGCGGAAAACTTTTCTTGAAATAAGAGAAAATATCATTTCCGGTTTATTGGAGAAATATTTAAAGTGGCAAGAAAATTTTTGCCATCGAAGAAAGAAGCATCGTATGAAACTGCCACTATGATTGAGATCTCGGTGCCTCTGTGTGAAAATACCTCACACTTCAAAAAAATCTAAGACTGATATAGCAATTTACTCAGATGTGACATACACAGCGTTAAAAAAATCATATGTGAAACATTATTAAAATTGTAATGTAAGTTGTAACTTATTGTTAGAGGAACCTGATAAACAGGCCATTAAGTTTGAGTATTATATATATTTTTCTTTTGTTCAGTTGCGCATAAATCACAATATTTTTTGTTAATGTATGGTATAGTATTGCAATAAATGATTCTAAAAAGGACACATAAACACTGAAGACGATCACCCATCTCATCGCGGATCGGGTCCAGAGTAGCGTAAACTGAGTTGCATCGATTAATGCATTGAAAAATATATAGTTCTGTTTAAAGAACGAAAACAAATATAACCATCACATCTTCGCTGCACCTTCATTTGTGAAGAAGCTATTAACGCCACATTACGTGTTTTTCGAGATTACTAATACCAGTGTTAAAGACATTCACATGGAAATATTAAAATGGAATACCCTGTAACTGGATACGGGTGAGATGGCAGTGAACATGTTAAGAAAATCATGGTATGATTAAACGCGAGTTAAGTAATTAAACAGCATTTAAAAAACATAAGCAATCTTGAAATATCTTTGACGCGTTGTCTGATATGGATATCAGGAGTGATCGGAGCATAAAATTTAATTTGATCGAAGTTTTTAAATAAATTAATACTGTAATAATAGTATCAGGTAAGAATCATACGATTGAATAGTTAAATATTCTTTCGTTTATAATTTTTTTTAAGAACAGGATATTATGCTGTGTCTGGCTAGATATGGCAGTTTTCACTGTGGCTGCCTATGTGTTTCCCTCTTCAGATACACCGACAGATATTTGTAGTTCAATTTTTTACAAATTCAAATATTATTAACAAAGATATAAATAACGTTATCATTTTCTGAGCTTGTTTAATATTTTTCAAAAAATATGTTCTTTTGTTTAATAATTTTACATCGAATAAGTGTAATTGAACAATATTTTCCAATTTTCATAAATTCGTCTCTGAAGAGGTTAACACTTATGCCTTATGTTTCTTATTGCTATTGCAATAATATTATTGACGTTTTCAGCGTCTAATATATTCAACTTTTTCAGTTTTACAAGTTGAGTGTTGCAGTGAAAACTCTTATACCTAATCGAATATAATATGTACATTAAAAACAGTTTAACAATTGTTTGTTTCATGATTTATATAAAGCAGCAAATTATAAACTGTTTTATTTTATATTATCGCAACAATGCTAATGGTCCTTAGAATTTGATACAAATGAATAGTTATTTAGCTAAATGAAGTCAGTGATGACTAGCATAATAACTCGCACAACTCCCAATATGTGAATGAAATTTAATGCAATATTCTATTTATTACGGTATCGATATTAAGTTTTGAACTGATTGAAATAGTGGACATATTTACACATTCGTTGTCAAAGAAATAAGATATCTTAATCAGACCTTCAACAGATACTCTGGCATTGAAAAGTGAATGTCAAATAAATTTTATATTTAATCTGTGAACGATCACCGTTTCCCTTGCAAACGACAAGTCGAAATTATACTGTTTGCGTACGATGTATTTCACCGAGGGACGTCGACATTTTGCGGTAACATCGATCGGTCAACACACATCCATGTTCCAGACGACTTCACTGCGAATAAAATATTTAATCGAGCGACTAGCCACATACACATACACATATGCACACGTAGGTTATGGACAGGGTCAATAACCTCGATCGATTTCCACTTCAGCCTGTGGTTAATCCTTTAATGATTCAAACGCTTGTCCAACACACTGAAACTTCGAGTGAAAGATCGCTTATAAAAATCATGAAAAAAGTACGAAAACATTCAATATGTTTGAAAATTCACCCAATTTTTTCAACAGAAAACTAATTCACAGCTTCTTCAAGAGTGATCAAGTAATAATCAGCCAATCATAAGTTGGACATACTAAACTTATCCGCAACTGCTTAACAGCAAGAAGTAACGAACTACTTTTTGTGTAACCCTCCGTTTTCAAGGGAAAATTTTGCTTCACAAATTTCTCTGTAGTCAAATGTTCTTTCTTTGTATGAACACTTATAGATGAAATTCTCTAAACTGTGACTATCTAACAAATCGGAGATGTCCAAACCTGGCTCCGACCTGCCGGGTAGTTCCCCCACTCCGTGTCCATTCCCCTCACGATCACTCAAGATACAGTCCTGTGATGAAAATAATTATTTTTTATACAGAGTGTCCCAGGAGTTAACCGAAAACTTTTTCGAATCAAAAAGGACAAGTACACTATGGCTCCTAGTTTCTTCGTTATTGATTTATTTAAAAAAAAGGTTCTACAGGCGCGTAACTGCAATGCAACGATAGTTTTATATTTTTTGCGTATTTTTTCACTTTGTTCAGTAACATTTTAAAGGGTATTCAAACTGATGATCCTCCCCCGTAAACATAAATTTATTCGACGTATTAACGAACGAAGTTGCCACTGTATTTGAGACATTTAATTTCTGATCTCGTTAATTGCATTGCCTATAGCTTGCACTAAATTTTCGCGTGTCTCAACAACGCTTATCTCAAAAACGTATATACCAAGACCAATAGTGTACAGTGGCTCATGAAAGTATTCGAACGCTTACATATTCAACGTTTAATAAGCAAAATATGTCTGTCGAACTAAAGCGTTTAAAATAATATGTTATTTGTAGCGTAGGGGAAGTCTCATGATCATTTCAATAAAATTAGAAAATAATTCAAGGACATATACAGTAGTTACAGTACATTTAGTACAAGCGCGCACCATCAGTGGGTCAGAAAAATATTCGAACGCTTAGAGGTAAATGGTGTTTCCAATGAATTTCCGCATCAAATGTTATGATTGACAAACTCAATTGATGTTAAGACATCATTTAGTAACTTTGGTGTTACAAGTGCGTGCAGTTATCAGAGTGTAGAAGCTATGAATAGGAAGAATACGATTCTGGAATACAGTTATGTTCTCCGATGAAAGCAAATTCAACATTTTTAGTTCGGACGGACGCAATCATGTGTGGAAAAGACCCCAAGCCGAAATAAAAATACAAAACTTACGTCTAACAGTAAATTACGGTGGTGGTCCTGACATGGGGTAATGTTGCATGATAGCCAATGGTACCGGAAATCTAGTATTTATCGATGGAATTTTAGGCAAGTACAAGTATTTACATATATTGAAGGAGAATTTTAAAGGAAGTGCCGAAAAAATTAGGCTTGCTACAACTCACATTCTAAACGCTCCATCACAAAGCCCAGACATTAATTCTATTGAGCACTTATGGTCTGAAATAGGTAGAAGATTAAATAATCATGAAATAAATACAAGAGGATTACTAAAACAAAAAATGATTGAAATATGGAATACTACCGACGTAAATATCTGGCAAAAATTTGTGCACAGTATGGAGTACTGTCTTAGAGATGTAATAAGAGCCAAAGGTGGACCAACTAAATATTAATATAAGGTAATACGTAAAAATAATAAATAATAATGCATGCATTCGAATACTTTTATGACCTACTGATGGTACGTGCTTGTACTAAACGTACTGTAACTATTGTACACATCGTTGAATTGTTTTCTAATTTTATAGAGATAATCTTGAGACCTTCCCCTTGCTACAGATACCGTACTGTTGTAAACATTTTAGTTTAACACAGAAGTTCTTTCTAACTTCAGCGTACAGAGCATGAAGTTTGACATGAGATATGTGACTTACAACAAAATCACATATCTGATTTTAAAAGTCAGGTTTTTGGCAGAACTGTTGCCGCTACTAAGTTCCTTCAAACTTCAGCGTATGGAACATGAAGTTTGACATGAGATACATGACTTGCAGTAAAATTGCTTAATCTAATTTTGTAAGAGAATTTTTCAATCATCCGCGACCATATCTCCTCACCCGCCCAATCTGTCGCGCGCCTCCACAAAAGTGAAGTTTTTGGAAAAATCAGCGCTGCTGTGATATTTCTTGAAACCCTAACGTTTAGAAAATGAAGTACCACGATAGACAGGTGACTAGCATCAAAATCGAATGGTCTGACTTTTAAGAGAAAATTTTCTAATCGCCGACATCTGACTCGTTCTCCAGGTCGGATGAAGTTATCTACTACTGCACGTAATTTTGTTAAATTAGAAAGCGCAGCCTTTTGATCGATAAAAATTCTGGTATAAATTTCGAAAATTTTATGCCATAAATAAATTAGATTGTATCGGGTATGATAAGATTAATTTATACCATGAGTAGTAACGATTGCACGGGTCTCACCACGATGAGGTAGCTTCGCATGGAAACCCACCCTATTCACAACACAACCACCTTTTCTTGCAATATTTCATCTTTTGTTTTCTTTTTTCTAATGTACCACATCCTTTTAGTGTACATTTACAAAGCATTCGATTGTCAATAGATTTGCAAATATGGAGTAAGATGTGTTTTTATACTAATCTACCCGGACTAAATTAAACACACGTTACATATTAAAATATTATTTATAAAATAAGAAATTATATAGTATTCATGAAAATAATAACTTACCTAGAATAAGTGTCTAAGGATTACGAACAAAATGCCAAGCATAATGATTAACAATTAAACAGCAGAAGAAATAAAATGTGATTCTTATATCTGATAATGAATAAATAACCTGCCTATTATGCTTGGCAAAATATACATAACAATATGTCTAAAAAAATCTGGAAGAACATGAATTTCTAGTTGTTCAAATTTTGTAGCCTAATGTTATAAATCTGAATCCCTGCCTAATACATCTGAGAAATGAAATTTTTGAAATTACTGAAAAAGTCAATTGTATGTACCAAATGAGATCACGAAAATCGGTAGGTCAACTCGCGAAAAAGTTAATCCCGAAATTGTTTAAATGTACCCGAAGACCACGTACGTGAACAAAAAAACAAATATGTAAATCGGGTAAGGTCACGAAAACCAATGGATCAAATCTCAAAATGTCGAATTAATAAAAAAAAATGATTAAACTTGACAAATTATTAAAAATTAAAATAATAATTAAAAGTAATCCTGAAGTTGTTTAAACGTACTCGAAGGCTACGTACGTAAACGAAGCAACCGAATACGTGTACGGGGTAAGGTCACCAAAACCGGTAGGTCAACTCGCGAAAAATCGAGTTTATGAAAACTAATTAAAATCGAAAAATTATTTAAAATTAAAATAATAAATTAAATTGTTTGCGAAATTGTTTAAATGTACCCGAACTCCAGGTATGTATTCAAAAAAATCACCAAAAATACCGATAGAACGAATCTTTAAATATCGGATTAATGAAAAATAATTAAAATCGAAAAAGTATTAAAGATTAAAATAATAAGCTAAGTTAATCCCAAAATTGTTTAGATGTACCCGCTGACAATGTATGTAAACGAAAAAGTAAAATATGTATACTGGGCAAAGTCACGAACACCTATCCATCAAATATCAAAATATCCAAATAATGAAAAGTGATTAAAATCAAAAAAATAATGTAAATTAATCCTGAACTTGTTTAAATATATCCAAAGACCACGTATGCACGTAAAGAAAGAATTCGAATAAGCATCCCGGATAAGGTTACGAAAACCATTAGGTTAAGTTCCGAAAAGTCGGATTAATTAATAATAAATACTAGTAAATTGATGTTAAACGAGAGCGGCAAGGGAGATTAAACGCGATGAATATTGATTAGAAATGGTTTACAAGACGATAAATCGCAAACGCGTAATACTTTAAGGGAGTGCTGTCAAGGGATGTAATCTATACGGCGATCAGAGATCGAATGAGGCCCCGCGACTGAGTCAGCGCTCGCGCACAGAACCGCTAGGGTGGGGAGCTTCACACCTCGCTTAACAAACAGATCCCAACATTTTCAATACCTCTTTTCATATTAGTAATAATTTGGCTCGCTTCCCTAAAACAGGGGCGTACCGGTCCTTTAACAACTCATGGCGATGTTAATTTTTAAAACCCCATCCTGATCGATGGCTTTCTCTGCAGATAAAATTTCAAGGAATATGGTCATACTTTTTTTTAATTAAAAACAGGTCACCTTCAAGGAGAAATTTATAACATAAGAATTCGTTTATAATTTTCAATGTTATAGGATTAATTTTTCAATTTAAAAAATATTTTTACAATGGGCCAAACCTCCTAAATTAGATTAAAACAAAATGATCTCAATTGGACAAATAGTTTCCGAGATAAAAATTCAGAAGTACTGCGCGTTACATGAAAATAGGTAAAAATTGCAAAATTCAAAGGTCTCAAAAAATCCAATTTATTCGTATTTTTGGTACTTGGACTATAGTTTAAATAGATAAATTTTGATGAACATATATTAAAATTTTACCAGAAAAAATTGCAAAAACATTATATTTTTTAAAATATTGTTTAAACAAATGAACTTTCGACAAAGTCGCTTACATAGCTGAATTCGTAATTAAAAAATACACAATTTAAAAAAAAATGGTTGTCCTACGTCCAATAGTTTTCGAGATATTCGATAAAATATGGTTTTCAGTCCCCACTTTGGGGGCTGTTTTCACCTTTTCAACATGGACCTTTGCCGATAAAAAACGTATGTGTCAAATATTTTTTTAAGCACTATATAATATTAAAATTTCATCAAAAGCGGCGTGTAACGGTTGGGTATCATCCCTTGTGAGCTGCAGTAGCACGTACTGAGCCATTGCACCGAACGCCTACAGGTGGCGACAGCAATCAAACGGTTAAAGAGGATCGTCTCGCGTCCGGAGCGCAGTTTGTGGTTTACCATTTGTATTTGTAGTGCATGTATAGCACAAAACGTTGTGTGTTAAATTGTGTCGTCGTGTATCCATGTGCTAACAAGTCAAACAATAAACAGTTATTGTTCGTTTTTTTTTTAAGGGGGGATTCTCGTGTAACAGCTCTAGATGCAAGTAAATTTTATGAATTTTTCTTGAGGGGACTAATAATAATATGTAAATAAACTATCTTGGAATATAAGCACACATTCTGAAGTTATAAAAAGAATTTTTTCATTTTAATTTTTTGTTCTTATTTATTGAGATATACAATCTCGGCAAGGTTTTCGGCGTTGCAGCCGTTGTTGGCGTACAATGTAGCACCTATCATAGTTATCCGAAAGCAATAAACGAAAAATTTTCTTAGAGATAGTTTCCACTGGGATTATACCAACTTCTAAGAAGAAACATGACAAATTGAAAAAGTTCTAGCGTTTACAAGAAAAATTACCTTTTTTCCACAGATAAATTTATTTTCCATCGTTGAAAAAAAAATTATAAATCAAAAAAAATATTTAAATTTTAGGTATAATCCCCAGAAAAATTTATGACAAATTGAATGAGCTGCTTCCGACATTGATCAGTCGATTAGTTTCTGAGTTATCCAGCACGACAATTTGAAAAACGTGATTCCGAGAAAAATGCGTGTAAAGTTTTTAATGAAGTCTCAGGATATTTTCAGGTAAAGAATTAATCAAAAGATTTAGTCTGCTGTTCAGGGACCATAAATTAAGCCTTCCCCTTCTTCGAAAAGAGGTAATTTTTCCGTTTTACGGGCCGTATGACCTCCTTTAATTTCTACACTTATAATTAATAAGTTTTATTTATCGCCGACCGTTTACCGTTTCGAAGACTGACGCATCCAACTAAATGCTCTGTAGCTTCGTTATTTTTGCAAATTCCATCTCAAACTTTTATAAGCATATTTCTGAAATGTTGTACTTTTGATTTATGTAACACAAAAAATTGATTTTCTTGACTTGTTACACGAGAAACCCCCCCCCCGGACGGCTCAGTTTTAGAAACCAGACCTCGCATAAATTTGATTTTTTATGTACAATTTATATACGAAAATCACCCCCACCATTACCTTTACACATTTATATTATCTGCAAGGGCAAGCAGTACACAGAATGAAGAAGTAGTTATTAGCTATTAGTTATTTACAATAGTTTGAATAGCATAATTCTTCTACGACGACGATTGATTGCGCTCTTTCTTTTTATATCCATTGTACCTATCTACAGAATAACAAACAGGTAGATCTCTTATCAGTGTTTCACAATGTTGAATAACATATATATATATATATATATAGTAACGTATACGTTACTGTTTCTATTTCTATTTATTATGAAATTCTGTATATTTACTTCTCTACTAAAATAAAAATGTAAAAAGGATGAGTGAGTTCTTTATATAAATTATACATGAAAAATAAAATTTTCAGTATCTTGATAGAGCATAAGAAAATACTAGATTTGTATTAAAACAATATTGTTCTACTTTTCGTAGTTTTTTTAGATTTTAATAGAACTAGGAAAACGCGCGCTGTTTTTAAAGGATGATTTCATCCACCATAAGCCGATAAAAATCGTCCAGTATTTAAACTCCTCTATAAACCAACAAAATTTAAAAAAAAAAGTCAGTTTTGGAGTTACCAACGTTCTTTTATTAGCTGAAAGAATTGTAAATTTACCTACATTACGAACATATATTCAATAATTACGATAACGATATGTCAGATTTGATTAATTAAAGTTCTGGGCAGTTTTTAAAAATATATTATACGTAAATTACAGATGAATACACATTTTAAAACTACCTTTGTAAACACACTGTACTTTACATTTTCGGAATACTCAAAATAAGTGAGAGTGTAAAAAAGAGTACAAAATCGAGGGTCCCAGTGGAAAACAGGCCC
Source organism: Macropis europaea (assembly GCA_916610135.2). Taxonomy (NCBI): domain Eukaryota; kingdom Metazoa; phylum Arthropoda; class Insecta; order Hymenoptera; family Melittidae; genus Macropis; species Macropis europaea. The sequence goes on from OU744344.1 coordinate 41,037,368, forward strand.
ATGCCACGGTTTTATAATTTTAGAGGAAAGCAAGTTGAAGGAACAATTATTTTCATAGGAAATACGGTACGAAATCGTAATTATTTTAAACGGTACTTGAATTAGATGGTAAATGACAACTATTATCAAATTTTAGCTGAAAAATTAATTTATAAATCATTGGTACATTAGCTCCTGTAATTTGAATATTTTTAAACAAATTGGAGTATTATATTGCTAAATACGTGTTGTGTATTTAGTAAATTACTAAGAAATAATAGTAATAATCAGATAATATAACAAATTTTTATTTTGAAATAATTGAAATAACCGGATAATATAACAAACTTTTATCTAATCTAACTCTTCGTGAACATTTTCGAGTTCTTGCTCCTGTTCATTTTGATCACACCTTAATATGTGATGAAATGAAACATACACAGGGGGTATAAATTGCATAAGACTCTGAAAGTCTCTAAACTTAGCGGCTTTTATTTTGCGTCCATCTGAATACTTGACAGGCCTCATTTCTTTTACACTTATATGGCCTCACAAGTCCAAACAAATATGAATTTTGTTTGTCATAATCTCCCAGCCGATAGAAGTCTAAAAATATCTCTTCTTTTTGTTGTGAGGTAAGAATAGAAAAACTACAAAAACTTAGATTGCAGCATTGTTCTGAATCTTGAATCACTTTATTGGGCACAACCCTATTATTTCGCCGTATATATTGTTTACCACTATTTCTTAATATTTTTCCTTCGTTATCTTTCCATTTAGTCTCATTACGTAGAACGTATTTTACCTCTTATTTCTGTGTTTGCTTTGTATAAATGATTAATCTCTCTATCTATTATCTCCATTATGAGAACAATGTGAGATCTGTCACATATCCCCAAGCAGCTGAGTGGCATGGGCCTCCTTGCCACTATGCATTTCTTTCTTCTCAACGTAAAGAAAATTTAATATGATCATGTTCGGTGAATCGTACATACTATTATATTAGAAGATGGTGGAATGTACACTACATTGCAGGAAAAAATTAATGGTACAAAAAAACGAAAATTTATGCATATGTGGCATGTGCCTGTTTTCCACTGGCCCATCAATTTTAAAGAGTAATTTATTTCTATTTTCCACGAAACAAAGAAAAGAGGCTGACATCATTTGTCAACTGAGGAGTTCATATTTTCCATTATGGAACGATAACATAGGATGTACGAGACTTTAGATGAAAAGATAAATCCAAAACGGGGAGTAATATTACTTTGTTTAAGTGTTTGTTTAAAGAAAAATTTAATTTAACGTTTGTCGAATACGTGTATATGTATTTACCTCGATTGTATTTATTTTTTTTATAGTATATATTAATGAATAAAGGTTCTATAACTGCTTGCATTAAGAAATCAAAACTTTTGTGTAACCAAAATTTCATGTGAGCTAAATTCAAAATGCTAACTGAAATTATTTTCATCCAGGATTTAAAATAAAGAAAAAATAATAAAACGATTCGTTGCATGAAATATATCCTCAATTTCCATAGTTCCGAATAAGCCACTTGAAAATAATGAATTGAACAGATGAACGTGGTTAAAGAAATGGAAAAAAAGTGATGGGAATTAAAAATGGTTTAACCCAGGCATATGTTAGAGTATTTTCGCTTCTGCGTTTATACGATGACCACGAAGTGAATTAACAGAGAACCACAGAATGCAACGTATGCAGCACATGCAAATTATACAAGAATGCAGATGGGATGGTAAAAACGTCTGTGTGGTCAAGCTTTGGATATTAATCACGCTTTACGGAAAATTCATCATACATTTTCTCGGTAGAATTTTCATTAATTCCATTTTCACAATAAAAAATTATCAAATTGTGGCAAATAAACTAAGAGCGTAAAACTAATTGTCTTAACGTTGGGTATGTACAGTATTTAATTAAAAAAAAAGAGTCCTGATAAAGAACAGTGGAAAATTTTTCGAATTTTTGAATTGTATACAAAAATTTGATTTTATAATAATAAGTGTTGAAACAATTTGTCAGTTATATGTTAGAGACTATTGATTTTTGTCCGAATACATTTGTCTTCCTATTGGTTCAGATGATAGAAATTATATTATGTATGAGCAGCACTTTAGAGATTGAATCGGCATTTCAACAAAATAGTATAAATATGCAGAATGTTTCATCACACGTGTTTCAAGCCGATATCTACGAATCTACTACTGGTATCGAGTTGATTTTGTTTTCCAACGTCATCGTATGAGGGAGCCTCTTATAATTTTATAACTATGAGAACAAAAGGTCCAGTCCCACTCCAAGCGTGGCAAATAGAGAGTAACTTCAATTTTTTAAATGGAATGTGGGAAAAATTTTTAATTTTCATAGTCCATACTAAATGGATTGTGACTAAATTTGCTTGAAATATTTTTCAAAATTTTGCACGTATTAAAAGTTATAATGGTTTGAATTGTCTGTACTAAGATACAATTTTTGCTACATAGGTATTTGTACATGTCACATTTGTTGATGTGAGCCATGTGTTGACACACTTTCTATTGATGTAAACTTGGTTTTGGGTACGGTCTTAAAATTTCCTCAGGATTGATCAATTTTCTCCAACGTTTAACATTGTTATACAGCAGAGATGGCCAGTCGGAGCCAGGCCTACCCCCACACTGAACTGAGTTCAGACATGTACGTGGAAGGAAACAAAATATATTTTCAAACCAGAGTTACGTAATATGATAAACGATGTACAGTAGAACATCGATTATCCGAAATGTAATTGGTAACAAGATGATTACGTTGCAACTATGTTTCGCATAAAAATGATAATTTTGGTCTAAAACATAAACGTACACGGTGAAATAAAATTGAGTACACAGTGTTATTGGTGATAATTTTAATTTGTAATTAACTTGGAAGAGGAATTTTTTGATGGCCGGTGTTTGGATAATCGAGGTTCCACAGTATATCAAAGCAGAATGTAAGCACTGGATAAAACTAATGGGATGCATAGAAAATAATTATTCTTATTACGTGACAATTTCTTGAAAAATCAAACTGTACTAACGTTTTCGATATCAGACCACAACAATTGGAACGGTTTATAACTCGAGTTTGGATCGAGATAAAAAGAGTTGTAGAGGAAAAAGTTGAATGGAACAGAAATATCTATTTTCCTATAAGCTCAGTTTTCTTATAAGTGCAACAATGTGCATAAAACCTACAAATGGATAGTTTCATTAAATGGGAATACATATTTATTTTAAGTAGATCTATTCTTCGGGACATTCTGCATAAGAAAGTATTAGGGTACAATATTTAAAAGATTAATATTTCGAGAGATAGTTCAAGTTTTTTAATGTAAAGTATGCCGTTCACACGTTAATTGCTATGCAGGGTTATTTGAGCTGGCACAACAAATATTGCCCAACTATACAGGGTGTCCCACCTAACTCTGCCACCCTTAATTATTTTGCTATTTGTAAAAATACAAAAAAATGCTTCGAAAGGAATGTTAATAAATCACGTGATTAAGGTGGTTATTTGTTTACTACAATTCATTGTCCGTGAGCTTCCACCTCAATTATTTACACGGAAAATTTTCAGCTCAAGCCCATTTCAAGGTCATGTTGTGATACATGGTTGAAAAAGAAGAGGACATTTCATTTCAAAAAATGTTATTATTAGTGAAATCTCAAAGATATGACATTGGGATGACCTTCACCCCCATAGTCTAATTTCCGCCCTGGGGTACAATAACTTCCTCTCGAAGCATTTTTTTGTATCTTCGCAAATAACAAAATAATTAATGGTATCACAGTTAAGTGAGACACCCTGTATAATTATTAATTCACATAAAATTCCGACTGATTGCAATGTTAAAATAATATTAAAAATTGAAAAGTGTACGAGGGTGTAATTGAATATTGTTATTTTTAACAGTTTATATTAAAAAAAGAATTTTATAATATGTCTGTCCAGCTAAGATAATTTGTACTGTAGCAGTCAACGTGTCAATAACAAAAAAGTTAAGAAAACAATCGTTTCTGAGTATAGTACATGACTGTGAAACGAAAACATGCAATTCTTATCATTCGGATGACGAATGTTCCATGCTATGGTTTCGATGGGAAAACGATCGTAATACAACAAAATCTGGTTTGCAAACACACCGGTTGTTACGTAAAATGTAACGAATTTATCGAAGCGAATCAGATTCACTGCGTTCTATTCAATATTGATTACAAAATAAGTAATGCACGGGGACCGTTGAAATTTCAATTTGGCGGAAATTCGAGTGGCTGCACTTTTTCATTCGGTTCGATGATAATAAATGGAAAGTGAAACGTGAACACGCGCACACGAGGAAGAAAATCCGCATAACGCAAGCAAATCCGTTACTCAACGCCTTTCTAATATTTTTGAAATTATTAACCCTCAACTGGTATGGCGTGGGTCAAATTGCTGCTACACATACAGGGTGTATGATTTTACTCTATAAATACGAATTACTGGTAAACTACCCGTTATATAAAAAATGGTTCAGACAGAAAATGAATGGTTTCGGGGGGGTCATAATCTGGTGTAATTGGTTTTTCTGTAGATGGACGCGTAGAGATCACATGAAGGTGACATATGCTTTCTTAAATGGTATCGTATAATTTTTAATTCACTAATCGATGCAGCTCATTATTTCCTACAAAATTGTATTAAGCTATTCATGTCGAAAAATTACTAGTTTAGGAGATATTTTAATCACAATATTATACATTTTCTGAACTGACAGTGGACAGGTGCAGACAGGTGTACTTATTATACATTATAGTACCACTCTGCAATATTCAGACTAAAATATCTCTTAAACTAATGGTTTTTTGACGTAAATACCTTCATATTTTTTTATAAGGAATAAAGAGCTGCATTGACTAATGCATTATGAAATATATAATTCCATTTGAGAAAACGTATGTCACCTTCATATTACCTGTACACGTTCATCTGCAGAAAAACTAATTAGACCAGATTATGACCCTCTCGAAACTATTCTCTTCCTATCTAAACCATTTTTTTATATAACGGGTAGTTTCCCAGTAATTCGCATTTGTAGATTAGAATTGGACACCCTGTATATTTCCTTCCACATGTTCCGCATTTTTCCTACCAGAGACATTTTTAAAAACTGTTTTATGTAATATCAGAGTTCATTTTGTGGTGTCAAAATAATTTTATTGTAGTCAGCACATTGAAAATATATAGTAGACAATATTGTGAGTTTTTTATTTCTGCTTCGTTATGGCAGATGAAAAAGACGAAGATTTGAGTCAGTTTGAGCTGCACCATATCATTTAAGTGACACAAATCCACCATACCAGTCCAGGATTAAAATGTTATTTTGAAGTAAATATGGGGAATTAAATGCAGGATGGGTCACCAGAAGATAGCACCTAAAGTATTTCCGTATTTGTTGATATCAAACAAAAATATATATGGTAAAATTTATTGTATTAGAATGTTATTTATCGATCTTGCTGTCTTTAACTCTTCTTATGTGATCGAAAAATGAGAGTAATGATACGTTCTTTACTTGTAAATCAGATAGTTCTGATATGATAAGGGTGCATCGCTGTAATTGGGAAAATGCAGAAATGTGTTGCTCGAGTAACACCAAAGACTAATTAAAGGAAGTTCTAGAAGCTCTGATTGTGCTTTATAAGTTTTTTCATTACGTTAAAACAGCATCTTCATTTCCACGAGCATCTCCGTTTACAATACTGAGGTCAGAGTTAAGATAAAGGGCATTTAATTTATGAATTTTCTTGTTCTCGCAATAATTAATTGGTTTTCTTTTTTTAGCATTGACATTTATACTGTTTTACTTTTTTATATTATTAAAACAGGTGTATATCAGTTTTATATTAATTTGTATTATTAAATTGTTTTAGTTTATTAAGATTCAGGGCCCAACAGTTTTTAACATTCGTCCATGGGTATGTAGGATTACTTCATTTAGTATTAACTGTAACATTAATATACTATATTAATAAAATAATTTATTCATTATATAATAATGTACTCTGTACCATTCATTCTGGCGAATGAAATGGAAATACATATTACGTATTCAGTGAAATGTAAAATCTAGTTTTATCTGTTATACACCGACATCATGTAATGTTCATTTTTTTTATTTTTAATCCTTAGACAGCGAGTAAATCATTTGTCGCAAGTTTTGCAGGACATTATTAAACTAACAATGAAACTTCGACGACTCGAAAATTCTGATTTTTGTTCCACTTTGCTAGATTGCAGTGGAGTTTTTTCTAACAATAAGTAAATAAGTAAATATCTAAATCAGAGATGGCCATCTGGAGCATCAGCTGGTTCTGCCCTACCTCCACTCTCCGTCCATTCCTCTCACGTATTAAGAAAGTAGAGATGGAATCTAGAGATGAAACTGATGTCATATACAGGGTGTATCATAACATGTGAGACCCACTTCAGAAGTGGACAGAAGACACAGAAACAATGAAAAAAGCTCATATAAACATGTGTTCTATTTGACCTGATTTCAAAGTTATAGCCATTTTTGTGTTTCAATAATCCGCAACTGCTTACCTTCATAAGGGGATCGATATTCGAAAACATTTGCAATCATTATTTATAAGTACTATTGGGAAATAATAATATTTAAAGGGTCGTGCAGGACGTATCGCCTGGCCTGCTCGTTCCCCGGATTTAAATCCATTAGATTTTTATTTTGGGGGCCACTTGAAAACAATTGTGTATTCGACACCCATTGCCAGTGTTGAAGTATTCCGTGCACGTATGCAAAAAAACTGCCAAGAGATTCGACATATACCTGGAATTTTTGAAAGATTGCGAAATTCTTTGATACAACGAGTGCGAGCTTGCATAGAGACCGAGGATGGCCATCTCGAGCACCTTCTATGAAGGTAAGCAGATGCGAATTATTGAAACACAAAAAAGGCTATAACTTTGAAACAAGGTCAAATGGGACACATATTTATATGAACTTTTTTCATTATTTTTGTGTCTCCTGTCCACTCCTGAAGTGGGTCACGCATGTTATGATACATCCTGTATAAAAAATTATTTTTATTGCGTGACTGTTTCTTGCGAAGCCGTATTTACTACCAATCATCGATGTTTTCGACGCCATACCCAGACCACAAACTATGTAAGGGGAATAGGCGCAGAGTGGGGGTAGGCTGGAATCAGGCCCTGCTCTGGATGGCCATCATTGATCTAAATAAATAAAAGCAGATCCGTTACTCAACCCTTTTCTAATGTCTTTTTAAATTATTAAACTATCACTTTGAAGTAATGATGAGATACCACAGACTTGTACAGAGTGAGTCATCAGAAGCTGGAACCTAAAGTAATTTTACATTCCTTCATATTACAGGAAACGGTGTATAATAAAATTCATTGTGCTCGAAGGGATTCGTATGATGGAAACAAATATTATTTATCAATCTTTATTATCGAAAATTTCAAAGAACCTCGACTTTTTTAAATGACACCACATATTTATTTTACCACAGTGTGACAACAGGTAAAACACAAATTCAGTCCGGTGCCATGCTGTGTTCTTCAGATGAATTTTAATCCTTACATAAACGAAAGAAAATAGCAATGGTACTAATTGTAAGATAACAATGAATATCAATTCCAAATGCATGAAACTGAACATAAATACAAAATAATCGTTGCTACACAGAAATATTGGATTAGTCAAAAAGTTTGTGCGGTTTTTAATATGTATATAAATAGAACGGGAATTTTTTATGGAAGGAAATATCTTTATTTAATAAAGTTTTCTCTATTTCAACTTATAACCTTCTCCTATCTTTCAGACAGCTTCACAATCCCACGTTAATAAAAATCTCTCTCTTACCCCGCAAAAAATTGATGCAAGTGGCGTTTATATGTTTTGGATGTTCATTTTTAAAATTATGCCAAAGTTATAAAACAAGCACAATCTCCAATCGTTTTGGTTAAAATGCAAGGCTAAATGTTAGCTATCAAATAACTATGCAATTTCAAGATTTGAAACGAAGTTAGTTGCTTTTCAGAGCGCTTGAAGACAATTAGCGCCAAGAACCGCACGAACTTTTTGGCCAACCCAGTGTTTTGTGGGTCCATATGAATTTTCTGACTGCAGATACATAGTGCTTGTTTCCTATTTAAAACGACAATTTCAAACACACCAACCCAATACATTTTTTGCTTATCTTCAATTATTCCTCCTTTCTTATTCATAAATATTTTCTTTCATGCAATTATTTTTAACGTCGATGTCATTAACGCCTTGACATACAAACACGTCTGGGATACGTCATTTGTTTATGTCATTGTTAAGCTTACATAATTGTTAAGCTGAGATATATTAAATAATATTTTTTGACCACATCGAGTTTCACTTTATTTGTATGTCAAAGGGTTAATATACACACCACTAAATTAATTGATTGCAATTCTATAGGATTGTACACGCATGTGTAATCTGTGATACTGCAAAGGAACAACTTTGCAAATTCTGTGGTCTGAAGTTCTTTTTTAAATGATTGTGGTTCCTCGATAATCTTCTGTAATACTCGTAGTTCTGCTTTGCGTAATTCGTCACTGTCAAGATTCCCAATTTAACCCCAAGAAACTAAATGGCCGTGCCCGCCCCGTAGGGTGAAAAAAGTAGAAGAACTAAAGGTGAACAATACCATATTTTAATCCCATACGCTATACCTTTAATATATTCTTTATAAATTATTTGCGTGGTATTTAATAAATCTCATTTTTTGGTTGTAATTATTCTCATCTCTATTGTAAAAGACTGTAAAATGGCACAACATATGAGCCGTTTAATGCAAAAGTGGTATAAGGCAATTTTTTGCCTATTTGGTTTAACCATGTATCTTTTATATATCTTGATCTTCGGGGGAAAACGGCATTATTATCTTAAGATATAACTTTACAGTGGCTTACATAAACGAGATGTAACATTCTTTGATATTATTGCATTTTACAGAACTTTTACTTCTTCCCTCACTTTTATTCTCATGTTAAAAACAATAAAAATATTTTTCTTTCATTCAATACAACACTCTTGCAATTAATATAATTATATATTTGTTGAAACGAATCGTTTATTATTGAAAGGGCATGTACCTATATTTTTGAGAAAATTAAGTTATGCGTTTAAACTGTTGTAGGTAATTCAACCTAGGGGCTATTGGACCCAAACGAACATAAAAAATGTCTTTTGATATTTCCCATCGATTCCGGTTGAAAAAATCGAATAAACATTATTTCGAAGAAAATTAGGTAAAGTTTTTATTGCGTGGTGATAAATTTTACAAAATAGACATACGCCCTTTCAATATTAAACGATTCCATTATATCCAATTGTCAGTTATTACAGAAGACATTTTCATTTAAATTGTGAGAATAAACACGTTTGTGTCTTCAAAGTTGAAAGTTAATACTTCGTATCTTTAATTAATACAAAGTTTGCGCAACATATCAAGAAGTATACTATAAACATTCATTGATTCTGTTTAAAATGTTTTCTAAATATTTTGACTGTAGGTTTTTATAAATTCTACTTGTCAATTACTAACAGATATCCGAATAATTAAAAGTCTTATTATTTACCACGATTAAATTATGTATCAATTATTTCTGGAAAAGTAGTTAACTGTTTTTCTAGTAGAATCTTCACAAAAAGAAAAAGGGAAAGAAGTAACTGGTACGATTAATTGTAAAATTTATTTTACATTTGCTGCTCTTACTCCGTACAAATGCAATTACACTCGTTACAGTTTAATATCTACATTAAATACACTGTGGCCAACAGATTCCAGTAAACGCAATGCTCGACGCTCTCGGATCCTGTTTCATAAAATATACATGCACTGCTCTTTGAAATGCAAACAAAGGACAACACTGTATACTTCTTGCAAAATGCATACTGCATGTACTCGTATTTATCAATTCAATCTGAACAAAACTAATATTATCGCTATTCATTCTTCAAATAACTTTATAAACCTTTTCTAAATTAAGACAAACAAAAGTATTACCACGATCTAAACCCTTTGTAGGTTCTCGCTGAGTTCATAGCGTTTCAAGTTTGTTAAAAAAATATTTTATCGTCTCTGCACGATTTTTAAAAATTAATATACAGCTCTTTATAATGTTAAATTGTTCTCAGTTTTTCTAATCAATTGCTCGTACATAAAAACAGAAAATTATTATGCAGAGGTGTGTGATGAATAAAAACTGTATTCTTCTAATATTAATATAGATATTATGATGAGTTATTGGGACTATAACATTCAAATTATACTGATGTTCTTCGAAAAAACGCTTTGTAATTATCTCTCAATTGTATTGGTATGGCATTATTCAGTTTCTACGTTTTCTGGAACAATTAAAAACATTTCATATTTCGCAACTCACAATAAATTAAATACATCAATATATTTTCAATTAAACATCGTCGTCTAACATGTAAATTACATTAAATTCTATAACATATCATTACATTCTACCACTTTCTTGTTAACATTGACAGCAAAAGATTAATAATCTGATTCAGATTGAAACATACAAAATCTCTGTACATAAATCTGTCACAGCATTTGTTTTCATCCGAAGCTATTTTACAATAAACATGAATTCGTATACGCCAATTTTGTTCACTTCACGGAAGTAATCACATTCAATAACGCTAATATTCAAAATATTCAACAATGTCTGTGCTTGTTTCACATATTTAAAGATAATCAATTATTCACATTCGTTTGATCCTATGTAGTGTTCATCTTAAATCTAGGGGCAGCGTTTCTCAAACTAAATTTATCTAAAAATCAGTAAATGTACAGTCTCGTTTAAAAAATTTTAGAACGTCACAACCATACATTTTGACAAGTTAAAATTAATTTCGAATAAAAGTACCCTTTTCGTTTGTTGAAAATTCATCGAAGATAGATAACATTTTTGTATATGCCGTGAAACATAGTTTGAAAAACGTTACTGTACTGGCACCACTATAACGCATAAACAGAGTGACGATTCTTTTGTGCATAAGTGTCCTATTGTAACATGCATCACAATTATGTTTCACTTTTCTCGTCATTGTTGACGAGCAGAAATATTCAGGCTCGAAAATAACATCTAACGTTGTCTTTCTTGATTTCTTGAAATTCTAGGCCTTTACTTTCAGCTTCTTGCTTATCATAAATCGTGAACACGGAGGTGAATTGATATTTTAGGCAGCGTAGTTCAATTCTCATGTGTTTCCATGTGAGTTTCAGTGTTAAAAAAATCGACGAACAATCGATGCAAAGAAGATTCCTATGTGCGTCGTCGAAACGTTAGACTCAATATTAGTAATTAATCGACACGAAAAAATGACCTCTGTGGATGACTAAAATCGTATGTAATAAAAAAATATATTCGACAGGATTGTTTCATCGAACGAAATATGTACAATGTGATGGAGATTTCAGTGGGACATTCGTTGTTCTTACTTTTAATTAATGTACTATATTGACTACTCGTATATAACCCTTTTCACTTTTTAACAAGAATATCCCTTTGTCCAATCAACTAACTATTTCTACATTACCTATGAAATTCTTATGCGAAGCATTGTCTTCTCAATTGGTTTTCCTTCAGTTTTTTATACATTCAATGCAAATTTTCATTCTGCTCACAGAGATTATATGAATATCGATCTATTTTCAGAATAGTAAAAAATTAATATTAGAATAAAATTTCTCGTTGATAAATAAATTAGCCGGCTACAGCGAAGATAAAAAATTGTTTAAAAACATACAAAAATATTCATTACAAACTCCCACCAATTCATAAAATAATAAACATTACTTTTACAAGAATAGTAACAACGTTCAGTTTCGTTGATTAAACAAAGAGTGTTCTTGTACGAAGAATGTACACAACAGCGTGATTTCAGAAACGTTCCAGTCAACTGAAGTTAAAAAATCTATTCGAAGGTTAAAATTAGATCATCCCCTTCTAATCTCATTCCCTGCGAGATATCCAGTGTTTTTATTTTTCCCGCTTTTGGCGCCTGCACCACCATTTCCATTTTCATGGCCGACAAGACGACCAACGGTGCACCTTTCTCTACCGTGTCGCCGACCTTCACTCTGATGTCAATTACTGAACCTGGCATCGGTGCTCCTACTTGATTTTTATCTCCTTTGGCAGCTTTTGGATGTACATGAAGTTCCTAATAGGAAAGAAACGATATTTTAATAATTTGGAACATAAATCACCCACAGTATATGCATAAATATTTTCTGCATGACAAACTTTTGTCAAAAATTCCATGGTACTGAAATATTCTAGCATTGAAGATATGAAGTTAGTATTTCATACAGTTGTATTTGTGAAGAATGTATTTTTTTAGTACTATACCAGTATGCAAAAGTTTGAGTTACTACTTTAATCTCCTGTTTACTGACAAACTTTTAGATATTTAGATTAATAAGTATATAACTAATGTTTCATGTCAGCAATTTTCATTAAATTTTATAAACTGATGGTATTTTATGTGTTAAAAATATATTAATCATAGTAGCTTAATTTTTTAGATGTATTCTATTAAAATTGCTTCAAAGGTGGATCCTATAGTTTTAATATAAAAATTTATATATGAACTGCCAGTGTGTATAATTTGATCATAATCAGTGACCCCAAGGATTATTATATTTCTTATACTTTACCTCTGGAATTTTCTGTGCTCCCATAATTTGATTAATCAATTTTCTAATAAATAACCTAATTTTGTAAGTACAAGATGTTCAGAGTTAAATGATCAAATTATACCAATATGTTCTATGAATGCAAATAAAAAAAATATTGTACAAACATATGTCTAATAATGTTTCTTTACAGAGTTAGATAGCAAAAAACTTATATATAATATACTTCTTCACCCAACGATTACTATTTGAAATTAGTATAAGGTAAATTTTATTAATATCATCTTTAAACAAAATCAGAGTTATTGTTATGTCTTTCTTATACTTCTGAAATAAAGGGTTATTGAAACTACATTTGTAAAATATTCTTTTATATTCAATAAAGCATACTGATAGAGTTTCATCACTTAACTCTGGGACACTGTGTACATGAAATCCAACGAAACGTGTTTTCACCTTATAATATGAATTAAAATTAAAACTCTGAAGTGATCTATAACCTCAAACTTTTACAGGATAGTGTATGGTGTTTTATGGTATCCAGATAAAGCGTCTCTCATAATGACATCAAGTTATTATTATGAAATCATTACTAAAGACGCACTTCGACTTCCATAAATAGACAGATTGTCTTAGAATTCACCCATAGGTGTACTCATGAATTCCATATAAATTTTAGCTTGATCATTGTAGAAAGTAAAGAATATGATGTTAATTTCACCTTAACAGCTTCCTTATCTTTAATGAACACAGATCTGAGCTGTCCATTCATTTCGAAGAACACCTCACGTTCAGCGTTCTTCGTAAGGTCCTCGGCAACAGCCAGAGTCTTAATAGCCAAGGTTTTGCCCTTTTCAATCGTTACATCGAACTCCTCTCCAACCTTTGGTCCTGTTAAGAAAATCCTGGTCTCCAGTTTGTCTACTGGTCCATACTTCTCTCTGAAGTTCAAATAATCGTCTGTCACTTGAGGGTACAAGGCTGCCGACATGACGTCCTTGTTCGTGACATGAGGATGAGATTCTTGCAGCTGTGACTTCAAGGCATTGAAATCTAACGGAGCCAGACTTTCGCCGGGCCTTCCCTTCACCCGCGGCATGTCTTTCAGCACTTTCGACCTACAAATGAAGATTATATTAAAAACAACCCGCCATATATTATGTTACCAGAAACGTTCAATCAATTAACTATACAGTGACTTTGTTGTGTATAAAGCTACAGTACCTAAGAGGTTCAGGGAATCCTCCATACGGTTCTCCAATAGCGCCCTGCAGGAATTCGACAACTGACTTGGGGAAGGAGAGATCTTCAGCCTTGCTAAGAACATCATTAGCGGACAGCTTATTTTGAACCATAAATTGGGCCAAATCACCAACAACCTTCGAGCTTGGAGTAACTTTGATGATGTCACCGAGCAACAGATTTGCTTCTCTGTACGCTTTTTTGACGTCTTCGAAGAATTCTCCCAAACCGAGAGAATAGGCCTGGAATTGTAAGTTCGTATACTGGCCTCCAGGAATTTCGTTCAGGTAGACGTCCGCATTTCCGGATTTCATTGTTGTTGTGCATTCGAATGGCGCGTACAATGTTCTGGTCTGTTCCCAGTACGCGGAATATTCCGATATATCATCAAGATTAAGTTTTGTGTCATTCGGGGTTTCTGAAATTCGAGACAGTTTCTCTAATTTAACATATTTTCATTAAATCATAAAAGATTATATCTACGTACAAGAGTTACAGAAATAATAGCCATGGCTTACTAAAATGGATTTTCATACGTTTCATTGAACTTTTTTTAATTCTATATATTCCACTTATTAACACTGTGATGGCCGTTGTCACGCATACGTGACTTAATTTATTCGAATAACACTCATTTCAAACGAATAAATATTTAAAGTATTAATAAAGTGGCAATGTAGAATATTCTATACAAAGATAATAATATGAAATAGTTAGTTACTTAAGAATCCTTGTACAAATATCCAAAAGTAATTAATATACGCGAAGTATTGACGGCTGTTACAATCTAAGAGACTAACAATAAGTGTTACACAGAAACTATATATTGTAATACAAGTTGCTTTTCAGAAATTAGAATTAAAAAAAGTTAGATATTCAATGTCAGGGTAAAAATGAATTTTGTAGGGTTTTGTAGAAAGGCATGATCATTATTTTGCCCACCCTGTGCAATAAAATGAGAAAAGAATTATTTGGGAATAGAGACGCTCACCGTGTAGGGACGCGACGACAGCACCCATAGAAGGTTGACTGGTCATACCAGACATGCTGTCAACAGCAACATCAACAACATCTGCACCGCTTTCAGCACAAGCTAACATCGATGCCACACCAGCTCCAGCAGTGTCATGTGTGTGGATGTGCAGTGGCACGTCAGGATGTTTCTGCCTGATCGCGTCGATTAACATTCTTGCAGCCTTTGGTTTCAAAAGTCCTGCCATGTCCTTGATCGCCAAGATATGAGTGCCAGCTTTCACCAATTCATCTGCTAGGTCTGTGTAGTATTTCAGGTTGTACTTCTTTTTGTTTGGATCGCTCACATCCCCAGTGTACGAAATTGCGGCCTCAACGATACCTCCAGCCTTGCCAGCCGCTTCCATTCCTGAAGAGTTTTATGATATTGCTTAGTTTGAATACGATTTGAATGAACGTTAGGTCAGATATGATTAGACTTAGATGGCAATTGACCCGTTAAGTGAATGAACTCGTCCGCGATTTAACAAGTGGTAATATGACTATATGTATAATACGATTGATAAGGTTTCAATTGTCCAGAGTTTATATCTGTGATTAGGTTACGAGGTTATTGTGTTTCTACATTTTAATGTAGGTACATGTTGTTGGCTGTTGAACAGACAGTCATTAATTTATATTATAAACAAATGAGATTTCGAGAACAATTTTTTTTGACTTGAGAAGATCTTTCGTATTTCATTTTTATAATTTTTCAAAATCAGTATACAGGATATTTACCAATTAAACGATAAAATTGTACTAATATCTTCTATGAGTAGAGATGAGTAAAAAATTGTTATATACATACACTTATTAGGCTTAAGTCACGAATAGCATTTTACAAAATTAAAATACAAATATTTGCTAAACCAATGGTTTTCTAACACAAACATCCTAAAACTTTTTATAGGCAATGAAGAGCTGCATCGTTTAATGTAAAAAAGTATGCAATTCCATTTAAAAAAAAAAAACAAAGATAACGTTCATATCTCCGCTACACATTTACACAAATAAAAAAAAACTATTAACCCCACATTATGTTCTCATAAAAATCATTCAATTTTCGTCTGAAATATTTCCCCTAATAATTTCGAACATACTCACGTGGAAAGATTAAAATGTGTCAGCCTGTATAACATTTTTTACTCTATTTTACTCATAGAACACATTAATACAGTTGGATCGTTCAAACGAAAAGCACCCTAAATTTTACCCTTCGAGCCCTGAAAATTTCAGGAAAAGGCGAGCAGCATGTGCTGAAATTTTCTGAAGTGCCACAACGTATTAAACTGAATATTCAATTGAATCGGTGAGTTGAAGAACAGTACAAGTCCAGTGGTTCTATTTTAATTATTGTAAATTTATGAAAAAAGTTTAACCATAGTTAGGTATACGTGAACGTTCATCTGGGTTAGCATAATCATGTTCAAATTGGAATAGCACCATAAAATCAATGGCGTTGACGATACATAAAAACTAAAGCTATTTGTTCAAATATCTCAAAATGTGGTTTTTGGACTTGTACCGTTCTTCGACTCACCGATTCAATTATAATAATGTATATGATATCGATTGTTCAGTTGTTTTAGTGCTCTAGAATTGCAAAGTATGTAACGAAACATGTATATTTTAATCAAACGAGCCGAAGTGATAATTCATCCGAATACATAGATTTAAAGCGTACAATAAACAGGTATGCCTGGACCAGTGCGGTGACCTGTAGCACACGGTGAAGGATTTTTAGGAATGCGTTAATCGTCCTCGAAGGGTCAATACCTCTGGATATATCTGGTTGCATAAACAACAGAAGTCCATCCATGAGATTTAAAGTCACGACATCAATATTGCTTACCAATAATCAAATTTGGTAAATAATTCAGTGAGTCGAACACCCTGAACACATCCATTCCGGTCTGTACAGCCAGTTCACAGAACTTGAAGACAACATTGTCAGGATAGTTGGTGTAACCGACGGCGTTGGCACCTCTGAGAAGCATCTGGAATGGAATGTTCGGTATCGCCTTCCTCATGTCTTCTAATCGTTCCCACGGGCACTCGTGAAGGAACCTAAGGGCGACATCGAACGTGGCACCACCCCAATTTTCCAAGGAATAGAGATTGTTAAATTTGTGGGCGACAAAGGGCGAGATCGTGAGCAGATCATGAGATCTCACGCGGGTAGCAAGGAGAGATTGATGAGCATCACGGAATGTGGTGTCCATCAGAAGCAACCCTTTGTGCTGTCTGACGGCCTTGGCGAAGGCTTCCGGGCCCTGCTCCTTGTAGATATGGCGGAAGCCTTTCGGAGGTTCCAAAATGCCTGAAAAATTTGCAGAAACTTTATTGAAGATGTGAAGCCACGAGATAGTATAACAAAGTTTGACGTGCAATTGTTAGTAAGCTTGCACGTGCAATGTCTGGGAAAAACGCTGCAAAAAATGAATTGAAGAGTGAAAATAGAAGAGGTACACTTGAATCATATTAAAGATTTACTTTTCTGGGGTTTTGATGTACTGGAAATAAATTTCTACGATTAGGGCAGTAGCTACTGCGGTTAAAGCATTTGTGATTATTTTGTACTACTTCTAAGCATGAAAGCTCTGTGAACGCAAGTCACGCTAATTCTACTTGCGACCGCAAATAGCACTGCCTCATAGGGTTTGTCTATTTTTTTCTGTTAATTCATAAAGCGAATTCACTGTTCAAGCATTATAATTATCATTACTAGAAATATATCGACATGGGTGTATTTAAATTTCACAATGAAGTACTTATGAATTTAGATCCTAATTACCTGACTTCAGAATTGTAAGCTATTACAAGACTGTAGATTTTATTATATTCATATATTTTATAGTTATTGAGTAATAACTCATTAGTAGGCTGCGGATGTATATGAAAATATACAGGGTGTCCCATTTTAATCTTTTCACGCGAATATCTTCGAATCGATCAGTGATATTAAAAAACATTTCAGACAAAAATGAATTATTGAAAAATCTGTTGGTTCACCTTGATTCGTTTTGAAGACTGAAGAATGAACAAAATATACGGCACCAATTAAAGAAGAATAAAAGTGGGTTTCGTATCTCTGTTATACAACAATGTATAAAAAGAATTTGACACCACATTACGTCCTCCAAGAAATCATTCAACTTTTGTCTAACACATTTTTCGGTACCACTAACATTTTGGAAGATATTCACATGGAAGAGTAAAATGGGACATCCTGTATATTCTCAAATGTCAATATTTTTTATGTGAATGTATTTGCAGAATTGAAACTTTGACAAAATTTTATTCATCTTATAAATGTTTTAAAATGTACTTCTTATTTTTGCTCTGTTATTAAAGTAAAATAACGCTCTATTATTAAAATTATTAATAGTTATAATTTTCTATCTAAGTTTATTACCCAATTTTGAGTTTGATAAACACTTCTGGAGTTTGAACTACTATTCTTGCAAGCTTCCTATCCAATCTATGTCCAATCATGAAATTTGTATCTACTATAATCTTGGAAAGCAGAAAGTTTTTCACTCTTCAATTCTGTGCGTCACAGTTTCTTACACTAGTTCATGATTAAATGTAAAATGCATGTTGTTAAGTCATAAGAGGTGATGTAATAATTAATTTCTGGTGGTATCCATTTTCTACGTGTTTGCAGACGTTTGAAACACATACTCTATCATAGAAAAGTAGTGTTACCTACCACATATTTATTTTTGAACATCAACATACTATAGGTTTTACTCGTATTGATATATTGGGTTGAGTCACAAATAACTTCCGACATATAATAGATTTTTTATTTTTAAAAATTAAAGTTGTTTATATATGCAACTGATCTTAGTTTCATATCAGAAATCAAACAGCCTTGAAAGTTAGACATGCTGCAGATGTAACAGAAATTATTCTTTAATGAATTATTTAATTAATTGTTTATTATTCTGACAAACTGCAAGTTATTTATGACTCTACCTAATAGTATTAGAACTGATTAATTTGTGTGAAATATAGCTTGAAAGCATCTCAAAATTTTACTATTACCCAGTTTCATATTATTCATCAATTTAATACCCATTTAAATAATACCGATGATATAACCCATGAACTGTGTTACAATTGTATATGTACCTATGTAATGATTTAGTAATAAATTGACTTAGTGCACGAGGTGAGTCATGCAATTCGGACTCACGGCCTGTATGTGAAAAATAACATGTTTCTAATTAACTTCCTAACACTTTGACGGCCGCTAATATCTTGACAAAATCAGATGTCGTTGAACATTTTTTGTAAGAATCTTTAAATAACAAACATTCTATATTATTCCTTTTATGCACAGTATTTTATAGTTTTCATTTTATAAATACTTGGATATTTATTGTTTATCAATGATAGGTATACTCCTTTATTTGTTTCATATGAATGTTATATAAATGAGTGCAATCATGCATACGTGACAGCGGCAGGCAAAGTGTGAACATACTCAAGTTTATTCATAGATACATGATAATAAATCGTATTTTATTTATAGTATTATAATTTGCATTCTTGTGTTAATAATGATAATTCAACTTAGAAAGTCAAAGAAAATTACTCATTTTGTCGCAATAATACCGACTTATATCAGATTATATTGCTTATAAAATCAATTTTTTTATAAAATTAAAAAAAAAGTGATTTTATTCTGCATTCTCAGAAATTTTTACTCCAACACTTCTATAATATTTTTATATATTTTCTAAACCAAAAATATTATCAACAAAATCGTCCGTCGACAGAAAACTACTATTTTTCTAAACGTGTGTTTTAAATTTCACGTCAATCCGTCAACTGTAACCTTAGTTATTATGTATACCGTTTTGGAAAACATAGTTTCGAGAAATACGTGTTTAGCTATGTCTACCTACGCAACAAATCCACACTGAACGCTATACATACTTGAAGAATGTTTCGAATGTCCACATATACCCATTTCCACATTCATTTTAAAGCTTCACACTACTTTTTAAAACTATACAAAAATGTTTTATTTTTTCAAAATATTACAGCAGGATAACCCCTCAAGACAAAGATGATCCCATAAAAAGATAAACATTTCTCTGTACCATTTTTTTTTCTATCTTCAACAAAACGAAAGCTACAGCCCGTGCCAATTGCCTAACTCACCCAGTATGACTATACTACCATTAATATTCATAAATAATAAATCCCCATTGTTTTCAAATACATAGTTAGTCATTACATTATTAAACCAGTCACACAAATACTTAAAAATTGAAGTACAACGCTCAGATAATTAAAATACAATCTTTCATAGAAAAAGAAACTCTACCAAAAGCTCTGCAATGTTCATCAAGAACAATCATTCAAACTTTTAATGTCAACGTTGTAAAACAATCGTGTTTCGGTTTAAAACTATTCGTGTGACCAAATATTTTGTATTCTGTCCTGTCGAAATTGTAATCAATTCGAGAAAAAATTGATGTCGGAGCTATGTGTATTCGAAAATGCGGCGGTAAGATTCAATTAAACAACCGTACCCTTTGTTTCGCTCCAGTTTAAACTGTGACCTGATTTCCTTAACCGAAGCGACAGATTTTCAGATCTTTAAATACCAAATAATAATAGGATGATAAATAATATTGTAAGCATACCTGGTGCGTCTGGATCATTGCTCTCTTCTGCAGCTGCAAGCTTAGCAAAGTCTAAAAAAAATTGCCAAACGGAAAGATAAAAGCATGCGATAAACAATGAGATGTAATTACGAAAGGTCATTAAGATCTAAAAAAAGAATAGAGAAAGTTATTTGACGACAATGAAAGAAAGTGATGAATAGATAACACTCCGAATTAGAAATTTACCGATCGAGTAATTGTTACGAATTAATGAACACAAGAAAATAAGTTTTCAGTCACAAATGTTCGTTCGGACTGTATGCCGAATAAAAAAAACTAGAATTGCATTATAGAAAAATAAGAAACACCATGCTACGATAATACACTGAAAATAATGGATGTGCCCGTGTGAGCGCGCAGTGCATAAACCGTGTTGAGAATTTTTGATAATATAAATAGAGTGCAACGTAAAATTTGTAATAGTGTGTGGACCCATGGCAACTGTTGCTGTACCCAGCAGGAAAAGCATGGAAAATTATTTGACTAAGCCAACAGGGTGTCTACCATAATCTTTTCTATATGAACTATTAAAACCTGAGATCACATCAGTTTGTTCCAAAAACAAATTTGACTGACTGATTATATTACAATTATTACGAGAATAATTAAGTTTGACTAGTTGTACGTTCTTTAAACTCGATTTCTACGTGCACTTACTATGTAAAACTTCTAATGAAATATTAAATATTAATATTAATGTCAATTATGCTCATGAATATTGACAAAAGTTGATAAATATTTTTGTGTGAAGTTTCATCTATCGGTTTCAGGGAATTAGTAATAAGTGACTGGTCTACATTAAATTTTGAGACTCCGAGGAGAACTCTAAATAAAAAGAAGTTAATTTTATCTTAAAATTAATAAAGGAAAAATATGTGTCCATACAAATTCTTGATTTTTCATTTCCCGTTGTTCGCGTTTTCATGCATTTTCGATTTTTAATGTCAGTGAAGCATATGAATTATGAATTTGAATATAAAAAATTCATCCTGGTTTTTTTGTAGATACACGGAAATAATAAATAACACACTTTGATCAATAAAATTGTCAAAGTGGCAACACAAAAATGTTTGAAAATAAAGGAATAAAATGCCAACCCTAAACGTATGAGCAATAAGTTTTTTTGTCATAAATAAATTTTTGTTTCAGTTGTCTGAGTCTTATCACAAATTACATTCAAGAAGAGTAAAAATTACGGGTGATATGTTAAAAGAAGAGAATAATTTGTTGAATCACAAACAGTTAGGATTTTACAGACGAATATTTCTAAAACCATGTTCCATGAAACACTGATACTTGGCAAGTAATAAGCACGGGTTTAATAGTCAATCAAATATATGACGTAAGTATGTAAATTCTTATCGACATTTACCTATTATTACTACTTTAATAAGAGATTTTTAAAATTTACAATTAAAATACGTTCTTTTGTACTCATAATACTGCAATATTATTATATAATTATAGAAATATTTATTCCACATTAATTCTTTAAATATTATCATGTCTGAGAGAACAAAATGTAATTTTTATACAGCAAATAATTATTTATAAAACGAACCTAGTAAAAAAATTAATTGGCTCATTATTTCAGAAAAGAAAGTGCAATTTAGTTGAATATATGGTCTGTTCAAAATGTATACACCCTTGAACCTTGTGAAACTATTCTGTACACAAAAAAAATGGCTTATACAAAAGTTACTTGGTTTCAAGGGGGATTCCACTAAATGTAATTTTTTTCCAAAACTAAAATATTTCAGTGGTGGGTCACTTTTATTTTAGGTAATTACGGGTTGCTTTACTCCTCACTGAAATTGTTGTAAAACAACGACAGTAAAGTATACCATCAAAAATAATGAAGAAAAAAAGTTGTTTTCAAATAACTTTGTATAAACACCATTTTTATATATACACTAGTTTAAGAAGTAACAAAGATGCATATACTTAAATCGGGTACAACATACGATAATGAACTACTTTCCAATGAGTTAGTCCAAAGCCCTAAACTGAAAACCTGCTTGTTCTGTACAGTGTTCCACGGTTGGTTGAAAGATCATTCCAGACCGAGAACTTCTAGTCAACCGTAGAACACTGTATTTTACTTACATAGAAACCAAATAATTACTGCCAAAATTTATGTTTCAACGTAAACTCGAACACAGTAGGAATCAAAACACATCTTCATTATGAAACAATCAAAATACTTGCAAACAGAAATAAAAGATACCATCATTCAGTGCTCCATGGGCACAAAAAGTTCAAGAAATCCAACTCTACGCAACCACCAGTAGACACCCTATACATACAACAAATAAAGAAGAAAGTTTGACCCTTTAATTTGCTGACCCTTGCATAAAAGCAGTCCTCCAATGTTTGGATCGTACCCAATTAAATCCGCCACGGAATTAGAATAAACGGGTGTTTGAAGTTTAACTTCAGTGTCACGGATAAAGCTGATTGGACGTCGATTATCCTTCGTGAAAGCTTCGATACCGTACCTAGAGCGATCTGAGGAATGTGCGGCTTTATTTCGGCCGGTTTCAGCTGCGTTGCCAGTGGAGTACTGGGTCCGTTCACCAGAACGGAACCGAGGTAGTTCAGCAACTTCTGCGCACGGTTCTGACTAGGATGGAACTGGAAGAGCTGCGGATTTTCGTCGATGAAATACGTGTCGACGTTTCCGTTGAGGAACTTTTGATTCTCCAACACGTTCAACAGGAACGGGATATTCGTTTTCACACCGCGAACGCGAAATTCTCGGAGAGCACGGTTCATCTTCGCGCAGGACGACTGCAAGTCAGCTGCATGAGCTATCACCTGAATAAAATCAATTCTTTATTAGACATTTGTGTGACTTTTAACGTGTTGCTTGGGATACTACGTGTACCCATGCAAGTAAGTTGGAGAAGGTAAAAGATCGCAATATACAAGTTATGTCACGTAAAATTAGAAAATGATATTGGAACAAAGTATTGATCTTAATACTGTTACTGATAAAAATCTAATCTAAAGGGTAAATAAATTTTTGTCAACACAAATACTAAAAAAATTTTGAAATTTCATTTTGTTCTTTTATATGAGAAAGATATTGGACCAAAAAGAATAATTTTTATATTATTAATAGTTAAATATATATAAATATTTATAGATTAATATAATACAGTTATTATATTTTATTACATTACTAAGATTAAACTAGTTTAATCTATAAATTTATATACTTGAATGGTAAAATACATAGAAATAATGATAGATTATTTCCCCCCTCTTAATATTTTAAATATAATTACTATAAATTTCTTCCTTGCCGATGCTACCAGAAAATGTCTAACTGTAGGACAGAAAATATTTCACATGAAGGGGGCAAATATTATAGTAAGGGAAAATTGATTTTTTTTAAGATCATATACGTATTACAGAATTTCAAAATTATTGGTATAAATTATGTTGGCCTTCCGGCAAAGTTCTAACAAGTAGTTGTAAGAAAGTATTCTTAAAATGCATAGTGTCATGTAGAAAGTAAAGAATTCTAATTAACGGAACATCGTTGTCACAGCCTTTTATGCAGAAATAATTTGCAATTAATATTCATCCAATTAGTAGTTTTTTAATCTGCAGGAATACAATATTAAAGAAATGCGTTGGAAGTGGGAACCTTAATACGTAAACATTTTTGTAATCGCTATCTCAGAGAGAGTGTTGAGTGGATGATGAATACTTGTTACAAGTTATTTTTACACAAAAGACTGTGATAACAATGTTTTGTTGTTCATTAGATGTGAATTGTTATACTGAATAACTGAAATAGGTTCTAGAAACGTTCTTTGAAGGTAAATATATTTTATGTGATTGAATGGGTCTCTTTTTAGCTATAACACTATAAAAACGAAAATATGTTGTTTCATTTGAAAAAATACCGATGATCTTGAAGTCGTGATAAATATGACCTTGAAAGAAAAACTTTCCATACCGCAATACATGTATGCTCTTTCGGATCAAATACGTCCTTCTTGGAATGTTTTCTCAAAGCAACAAACGAGCAAAGGTATTTTAGTCTTACAATTAGGTGACTCATCCTGTATATAAATTAGATTGATAATGTATTAAAAATAGTGGAATATAGATTATAATTTATACGATAGATATACGTACATAAGTCTCGTGAAACTACAATTTATTGTGAACCTAAAGTTTGTTCAAACATTTTCGCGAATGACTGTAAATGTATCTCACTCACAAAAAAAGTCACACAAGTGACACGTCGATTTTGATGGAACTTTTATACGATAGAGTGCCAGAAAACTTAGTTAAAACATATTTATTATTGGTAAACATCTATTTTGAAAAGATTTCAGAAATTAGTCGATTCAGAAACAAAGTTTTAAAATGAAAATTGTGTATTTCTTAATGGTATATTTAGCTGTCTATGCAATTCTCTAGGAAGTTCATTTCTTAAAATAAAATATTAGAGATTAACAGATTCTTGTAAATTTCTATTTTAACATGTTGATCCAGTTCCATGAAAATTTGTGTGTGTGAACATTAAGCAGGTCTACAAATAAGGATATTTTGGAATTTTTAGTTTTACAAAATATGATTTTGCTATGTGAAATTTATTGTTTTTTTAACTTCGAGGACCGTCTTTTACACCTTCAATGTGAAGTTTGTCGAAAAAAAATGTATCGAATAGTTTCTCGAGTACTAAAATTTCATGAAAATCTTTCCTTGTTGGTATATATATACTGTGTAGTTACAGTAATTCAATTTTTTATAAATTGCTAATAAATAGTTCAAACACGATTTCATATGACGCATTGATATAACGTCTTACTCGCGTAACAAGCTTTTTTATTATGTAACCATAATGAATTTGTACGACGCAAGTAACATGAGTATGTCTTTAATTCATATGACTCATGTGCTCACGTATAGTTTCTAAAATGTTACTCAAGCTATGAGCCAAAATAAATCCGTTCTGTGAACAATTATCGGTTTAAAAAATTTTTTTAAAACTAATATGAAAGTTGTACGTTGAATGAGTATGAAACCGTTTAAAACAGAATCGTTAACTATAAATAAGAAGGAAAATAAAGTGTATCCTTGAACATATTTTAATTAACATGATCAGTGCTCAGTGGACTCATTCATAAAACAATTTACATTTTTCGAGATTGTTATAATATGATATTATATATAATAGACTGTTATACTATTACACTAATATATTATTTATTTACACAACTAACGCCTAAAAAGGGGAACGCCTTACTTCGGAACACCGATTTGGTCTTATCTTTGCACAATTTTAGGGGACCACAAAAATAATAATTTTGCAAAGTCATAGCGCGCACCTCTCCGAAATAAGAGAGAAATTCACATTTAAAAGTTTTTGGAAATATAACAGGAATTCAAAACCAAATGATCATGGGTTCGAGTCTCACATCCTGCATTATTTTTTCTCATTTGTTTATCCTATTTCATTTGTCAATAAAACTGATTGAATAACAACACCACCCCGACCCACATGTCGTCCACAGGACAGTGTTAAGTAGTTACATTGGAATTAAAATCTTGCTAATACTATAGTAGTATGCAGAGCGTTTCATAAATGCATGTCAGTATTTGTGTATCTGAATTTACACAATAAAATAAGTAAACAGTGTTATATGAGCAGTAATCATATATCATAGTTTCTGAGTTGTAGAATATAATAATGGCAATATGGCCCTAGCTTTCTGACTTAAGCCTCTTATACTTTTATTTCAAAGGGCATTTAAAATCTATTTCGTATGTTACACTAATTAGTGATGTTCGTAATCTTCAAAAAAAGATAAAAAACGCAACGAATGTGAGATAGATGTTAAGTACGAGGTGAACACTTGGAGTACTTCGTTTAACATGTGTAACTCGAACACTATAGTATACAAAGCGTTCCATTTTAGTCTTATCACACAAGTATCTTCGAAATTATTACCGATGTCGGAAAACATTTCAGACAAAAGTTGAATGATTTCGAGAGCGCATAATTTTATGTGCCAAGAAAACTAGAGGATGAAGTGTACGGAAAACGTAGGAAGTCCGTGTGTAGTTCCTGTCAAATCGATCGAAGCTGCCAAGTATGTGAAACTTATGCCGCTAGAGAAGCATAGGGCGGCGTTTTGGCGCAAGTCAAACCGACCTAATCACGTTTCGATAGTGGAAAATTGACAATCTCGAGGCAGCTTCGCTGGCAATTCGAATAATCTTTAGCTTCCGTCTCAGATGTTCTGATATTGGTTGCAGTCTCAATTATTGTGGTCTTTATTTAACTTTCAGTAGTTCGTTAATTGGATTAAAATGGAACACCTATATATGACCTACAGTTTGTAACACAAGAACGTGTACGCCATATCTACAAAAAAAAAACAATCTAATGTACAAAATCTGTACATAGTTTGAAACTATATTTGAAATATTGTTACGATCTTACAGGCTCAGTTGTTAACGTTGGGTCACAGATGACCCACAACTTCTTCAATTGCTTGTTGTTTGGTTGCTATGCATTTTTGTTTTGTTCATAATTAATAATAATAGTAAAGTTTTTGGAAAAATTTCATTGTTTCTTCTTTATATAGTTATAGGAGAAATACTCATCACTACTCCTACAAAATTCCAACTGGTCACGTATGACCCCACGATACCAGTTACATACGTGACCAATATGTCACCATACCAACTGTGAGGATTAATAATGAATCCAATCTCCTTCGTTGGAGATTATAGCTTCGCAACGTCTTGGTATGGTTTCCACCAAATTTTCGGCATATGAAGCAGGTAATGTTCGTCATATCTTTCGAATACGTCGTCCTAAATTACATATTTAAACTGTTAATACGTTACAATCTCGAAGCTTATGCTTCATAATTGCCTATACATTTTCTATTGGATTTGCATGAGGTGATTGAGATTAGTAGCCTCAGATTACCAATCCATCGTAAAGATGCCCATTTCCATCTTCCAATTTGTGCACACTCGACTTCAGTGTTTTTGATCATTGTCCTAATGAAGTGTCCATCATTATTTCTTTTAAACCACTTATAAGTGTATAAATGACACAAAAGGGATCTCCTGTATGCCAAGACGTTGCGAAGCTATAATCGCCAACAGAAGAGATTGGGTATATTATTAAGTAAGAGCGTAATTGTATTGCAGATATATTATAGATCTATGAAAAAATTGTGTACATTAGAATGTTTTTTTTCGTAAATGTGACGTACACGCTCTTATGCTAGGCTGCGTTTACAACGGTAAGTTACTTGTACGAGTGACTGGTATAGGTAGCCTGGCTAGTTCATTTACAGGTTACTGGTACAAGTTACTTACCAATGTAAATACCCACTTGCCCTGAGGTTGGTGTCTGGCTAGTCCACTTACTGGTACAAGTTACTTACCAATCTAAAAACCTACTTGCGTCGAGGTTGGGGCCTGGTTAGTCCATTTACAGGTTACTGGTACAAGTTACATACCAGTGTAAACTGCTACTTGCCCCGAAGTTGGGGCCTGGCTAGCTACTTGTACCAGTTTCTGGTACTACAAGTAACTTGTCAATGTAATCGTAGCCTTATAGACTGTATGTTCATACAACAGTATTTACTCGTCTTAATATGTAAATTCAGTTTCTGAATGACTAATATGCATTTATGAAACATCCTATACAAAGACTGACACACATAATACTGTTAATTTATGAATTTCTCTGGCCGGTTCTGCATAATCAAGTTTGTGTCTGATGTTACTAGTCATTACGACAGAAATTATTTCTGAATTTCTTAAATATCCAACTTTGAAGTTATCTGATTCCTCAATTGCTGTTTTGCTAAACTGAAAGCAGAATTTTAGCTTACCTTTACAAGAAGCGAATCGTAGTAAGGGGAAATAATTGCACCAGCGAACGCGGATGCACCATCCAATCGGATGCCCATACCTTCTCCGGAACGGAACACTTCGATTCTTCCGGTATCTGGCTGGAAGCTCTTCGCAGGATCCTCGGTAGTTACGCGACATTGAATAGCGAAACCTTGAGGAATGATTTTTTCCTGCGACATACCCAGCTCAGGTAACGTGATACCCTCCGCAATTCTGATTTGAGACTGCACCAAATCGATTCTGAAATAATTATTTGAAATTGGTCTTGTACCAATAGTAAGATTTCTTAACACGTTGTCCACCACAGTGAAAACAGCCATACCTAATCATACATGATATAATTTACTATGTTTTATATAAATCCTAAAGGAAAAGAAGCTTCGAGTACTCTTATTGAGATTCTTCTTCTTCTTGTTCCTAAATTATTATTTCAGTATGAAGTTTGCTCAGAATTTTGCGACATTCAGTAATTATTTAATTAAATTAAATTCGAGGTGTCGATCACCAGTGACCGTCACAGCCTGCAACGTGTTAATAACAGGAAAATAATTAACCCTTTGACTGCGAAGCGCCTGGAAACAAAAGGTTCCTATCGTTCGCTGTTCGTCATAGGCGAGCATGTTACGATGGGCGCTTTTTAGCGCTGATAGCAAAAGACGGGCACTTCACGGTGGGCGCCTTTTGGGGTTGTTCACAGTCAAAGGGATATTTTTTCTATTATAGTTACACTTTAGCAGTATTCAAATTATTTATATTATCAAATTTCTTTTCCAATTTTCTACTTATTCTTTTTAAACCAAGGTTTATGCCAAACATTTTGGGAGCATATTAACCATCTGATAGGACAAGTTATAATCCCAAAAATCTGTCCCTCGTTATATTGACATTATGTTAATCATATAAGGATGCCTTGTAACTTTTTAAATTACAGTGAATCACTTCTAACTGAACATTGTTAATTTGTTGGCTACCGAGCGGGTCATCGACGACAGCGCCACAAATTTAATTAAATTAAATAATTATTAATTTTTATAATAATCTCAACAACACTAACTTTACAATAATAATATAAAATCACAAGTGTTCGAGCGACTACCTGTTAGAGTCTAACACCTGCCTATCTACCTGTTAGACCATTGGCTCTTGTGAATTTATACTATAAAGACTAAATTATAACCTGTCTAACTATACTAGAAGCTCGAAGTAAATTACAGTAGACACATTCTTGTTAATGTAAAAGACTATGAAGTTAAGTTTAAATAATCAAAGAATAAATTTTATGGTAAAAAAATGATATAATATGGTAATAAAACTTTTTCGTGGCCTTGAGCGAATAATACTTATCTCTACTATCATACGTATGACAGTTTGCACTGTGACATTCAATGTGTTAAACACGATTTATGAGTCAAAGATTACAGGCTACTTTTTACTTCCTTCCGTAAGTACTAAACCCTGAACAATCTGAAATATGTTACCTTATGACTAGACTGCGGATGTTTATGTAAATTTACACTTTTAGAGTTCAATTTTTTTTCTGTTAATGTAGTCGATGAAACCAAACGTTGACCAAACTGCATTATGTTCTTTAAATATACAAAACATATGCTTTTTGTTTTCCTTGCTTTCTTAAATGTGCATTTGTTACGTGTTTTGATGTATTAAATTGCATAAACACCCGCAGTCTACTTATGACTGTGTCCAGTTTTACAGTTCCACAGTGAACCGCTTATCTATATCCTAGTAAAATAATTTATGTACCCGGTAATTTCTTCCGTAACTGTGTGCTCTACTTGAAGCCTGGCATTGACTTCGATGAAGTAGAAATTCCCATTCTCGTCGGCCAAAAATTCGACGGTGCCAGCATTGGAATAACCGACGTGTCTCGCCAATTTCACGGCGTATTCGGTCATCTTGTCCCTGACTTTGCGATCCAATCGTGGCGCAGGAGCGATTTCGACGACCTGGAAGTTCCAATGCATTAATTAGCAAAAACATTCGAAAAAAATACTTCAGTAAAGTATAAACATTTAACGTTTCACGGTGCAGCAAAACGCTGATTATCCGGACAAGCTGATGAACAATGTACATACAAGGAGAGGCTATAGCAGTTAGGTCACCGATTTCAGTGATCCTTTTTCTTGTGAGTCTACAAGAAATTTGAATAGAGAGTCGGTCAGTGTTGAAATGTATTATAGGATTTAACAATTAGAAACAAGAAAAATTCATGAAAATATTTTGTTTTGCGTGGGTCACATAATTCCAAACACTTCATTATTTTCATAAATATTCATTTCAGCAAAAAATAGTTTAGATGGCTGTTGCACAATTCGAAGGGGATCATGTAACACTATTAAAATATTTTGTATAATTTGTAACTCCCAAGATTTCACAACTACTTTCAGTTGTTTAAATGAATGGCCCTACATACTATTATTAGATACACAAATCGAATAAGCATTGGGTATTGGACCAAAAAGTAATAGCAGCATTGAAGAGACTATTTAGCACATTGTTGACCTTAGCGTATTAGCTCGTTTATTGGAGGCACAAAGCTTAAACCACTGTACCAAGTATTCAGAGCGGAAAATCGATAAAATTTGTATTACAGAGCTGGCGATTGTGTTTATCATTCATTATTTGCCGTAGTTCGTTTTCATTCTAACCCTTTATCTTACTATCATAATAAAGAGGCAGAGGTTGTTAGTATGTTCGCAAAAATCTCAAAAACTACTAAACCGATTGTTATGAAATTTTCACAATAGCTTCTTTACATTTTCCGGAGTGCCATAGGCTATATTTTATCGCAAAGTAAAAATATAAATCGAGATAAAAAGACATGAGCCTATTTTTTGTCGGCGTGATGGCGAGACGACCACGGGGTTATAGTTCACGCACAACCGCTAGGTGGCAAAGCTCGACACTCACGTGCTCGAAAGGGAACTCGCCCGGCTACAAGATATATGAAAAAACAAACATAATATTCCGAATTCTATACGCAGAAAAATCGCGGGCGAAGTCGCATTGATGGCATGCTAGTACTCTATGAACACAATTGTTGCTGCCGTTGAATTTTTTTAAATGAGCGCATGGTGAATTTTATAGTAAAAAATAACGTTTCGATGTAAAGCCCTTGTTCTAGAATTTCTAAAAGAAGCTCCTGCAAATATGCACTTCGCCAACTATCCAAAGTGTATGCCAAATAATATCCGCAGGACTAAAGAAAACCCCATCAGAAAGTGTAGAAGTCTACTTTTTAGAAGAAAGCGAAAAAACACGGTATTACTACATCTATTGTGTTCGCTTGCTCAGGGGTGATTACCATACAGCCTATGATACGTTAAAAATAAATTCGAATACATCAGTGAGGAGTGCACAAACTTTCATGTAAATATGTACTTTATGTGCCAAAAAAGTTATTGATAGTTACAGACATGAGTGTGTTACAATATCGATTTGTATGCAAAATAGCCGGTCAAAGGCGATAGATTCCGCATAAAGTGCCAGCTCAACAATGCGTTAATAATAAGCAGAACATATAACGTATATTGTAAATACCTTGGTAGCTCTCTATTTTACACGTACTACGCTGTAATGTGTGTTTATACAGCACTCTGTGCTCGCTTGACTTTTATAAAAGTATATAGGACGTTCCATTTAAAAAACTATGTCGCTCTAATCTTGAAAATTAAAAGTGATACAGAAAATGGAACAGTGCATTATATTACTCTTTTCGAACTACGCAATATTTATTTAAACAAATTTTTGCAAAAGCGTATTTTTATGAAACTATTGAAGTAGTCCTTGTTACGTGCAATACAGAGACACTTTAAATTTTGTTATATTATGTGGCAAGCAAATTTCATTCACATTAACAAAAACAAATTGTTCAAAAATACATTCACGTACTATTTTTCTATATTTTGTATTTCTTACACCATTATGTAATTTTTCTGGCAATACCCATATGGGCACATAATAGCAAATAATTACTACAAAATCGATAATAATAATAATAATAAGTATCACTATTAAAGAAACAATATTTACAATATAAAAAAATTCTGTCGGTCAGAAGCTATAGTAAAGGTAAGTAATATTGACCGTTCAAGAGCAGTGACCAGTTTCCCTGCTATAGCATGTGATTACTTAACTTTGTCTTTACTATTATCTCATTTCTGGAAATCAGTTAAATGATTTATCACTAGACTGAGGATGTCTATGCACATATACATTTTTAGAGTTCAATACACGGGAGCTCTGACCTTCCCCCACTCTAGATCCATTCCCCTCATATAGGCTGTGATCTGGGACGACAAGAGACCGAAGAGGAACAAGGAGCGAACTCGAGGAAACTGAAAGGAGGGGAACGAATCTAAAGTGGGGGAAGGCTGGAGCTCCCGTGGCCATCACTGTGTTAATGCAATTATAGAAATGAAGCTTTGACAAAACTGAATTTAGTACTGTTAATATTTAAAAAATGTACTTTTTATTTTGTCTCGTTTTCAAATGTGCGTTTCCCAAATATTTGGGTGGGTTAAATTGCATAAACATCCGCAGTCTACTTACCACATTAATAAACATATAAGAGATGATCAAAACTGGCGATTGTGTACTATAATTTAAAATCGAAGAAATGACCTTGGACAGTCAATATTCCTTGCCTCTACTACAATAAATTATCTAGTCTACCAAATAACTATTTGATTTGTGGTTAAATTACACTAGTTACGACAAATTATAACTCACTAAACTTTTACGTAGTAAGGGTGAAAAGCTTCCGACCTGACTGTCTTTACACAATGTATGACGTGTTGCTTTGTCATTTGGCTCACAAGTCAGTAGTTAATCCTTCATACAGATCGTAAAAAAATTTCATTGCAACCTGTCCATTCATTATCAAGTAGTCTTGTAAATCAGGGTTAGGCCAGCAATTTTTAGTATTTGGAAGAATATTGGGCACATGTCCACTTATTTGTACCAGAAAAACCAGATTTAGCAGATTTATAAAAAAAAACTTCACTGAAATCTGTGACCTCTCCTTATTACTTCGATAAGACGATAATAGTAGACCAGTTATCGATTACGTCAACAAAACATTCTCACTACAATGTATGCATAAGAATTTCAGCTGATGTGTCCGGATAATCGATCCCACGGAATTAGTGTGCAGATAATCGGAAATTCGAATATTCGGTATTCTTTTGTATTTCAACATGTACGGCACGCGGGAATTTTTTAATCGCTGCTTTTCTTTTTTTGCCAATTTATTCCGCACCTTTGCAACATCGACCCCGTTTTCCTAAGAAATGTGTGGAAGCAAACGTGAGCGTCATTTAAACGCTAACGATAGTTGAGAAACTGCGGTAACAGCCCGAAGAGATTCATATTCATTTATTTATGTCGTAGTAAATATAATTTTGTCGCGTAATTTTATGTAGAATCGCAATTTCATTAGGAAAATTTCATGAGAAAAAATGTACTACTAAAAAAGAGGAAAAAATGTAGTAAAAGAAAAAGGAGAATGTTAATAAGATCGAATATTTACTTGAAGTAAATTAAATATTTATGAAACGTTTCTAAAAAACATTAATACATTATGAAAGTTAAAATAATTACATTATAGACTTATAAATATTTAATATTTATTCTAGTATAATGTGTTATATGAAATTTGATATATGTATATAATATACAATTTACAGAACTAATTAACAGCAGTTCTTTCTTGTTAATATTAATATCAATTGATGCTGTGAAATAGTTAATAAACCAAAGAGTGATTAAGGAACAATGCGAAAATAGGGCAATGAAATTAGAATACAAAAATCAAAACACAATTAGACTGATATGGAGATGTAATAGAAAATTTATCATATAAGTGTCACTCGTTTTTATTAATATTCTATGTAATATTTCTATTCACATTTAATTAAAAATATCAGTATGAAAATAATAATAGAAAATAAGAAGCGCACCGTCGATTAGTTATAGTATAGCCATAAAAATATATATTTAGAAAAACACTTTACAATGTGTCCAACTAGGTACGGAAATTTTTATTATAACAATTAGCTGTCATGTTAAAAAAATTCTATTAACACGTTCTATGATGCATAGGTCGTATGCGCCCCACACATCAAATTTAATTATTCTAAATAAATTCGAACATTCACCATTTTTCAATTAAAACGAACGCGACAATGATAGTACAAAATAAAGTGCATGTCATAAAATAAATCAGTGTTCGTATTTTTAATGTTATGTAACTATAAAAATATATTTTCACGTGTCTGACTAATTATGAAATTTTCCACTATGGCACGAAACGTGTTAATCTCAAGTAGAGGGAATAAATAGACCAGTTCATGAATGAGTTGTAGTCTATGAATGCTCGGATTACTGACCTTTTGATGACGACGTTGTAC
Organism: Macropis europaea; assembly: GCA_916610135.2. Lineage (NCBI taxonomy): Eukaryota > Metazoa > Arthropoda > Insecta > Hymenoptera > Melittidae > Macropis > Macropis europaea. The sequence goes on from OU744344.1 coordinate 41,072,384, forward strand.
GGAACAATCACGTTCGTAAAGATGAACGACATTGCCAGCTTTGTCTCCCAACAATTGGACCTCGATGTGCCTTGGCCTCTCGATGAATTTCTCAATGAACATTGCTCCGTTTCCAAATGCGGCTGCAGCTTCCGATGAAGCACGGTCAAACATTTCTCGGACTTCTTCCATTTGCCTCACCACTCTCATTCCTGATAAATAGAAAAGAACACTATTCAATGCACCGACTGTTCTTCCTCTTTCTCTTTGTATGTAACCCAACATTGATTTCTATGGTAATTTAGCCGGAGGTATAGTTTTAGGTGGATTCTAAACCACCACGTATCAACGCCAACACCCTTTTAATCTTTTACGGTCTATTTGCTCGTGTCCGATCAGTGAAGTTAAGCTACTCTGGACACGATCAACGCTATGATGGGTAACCGTCTTCAGTGCTTCTACGAGGGTGTACCATAATATGTGGGCACAATTTCAGTGCTCCTATACAGCATACCCCATAATATGTGAGCATAACTTCAGTACTCCTATACAGGATGTCCCATAATATGTGGGCACAACTTCAGTGGCAGATTCAGCACGCATAAATAATAAAAAAAAGTTCGTATAAACGTTTGTTCCATTTAACTCTTTAGCTACAGCATATTAATAGCGCGATCGGTGTTTCGATGCCTTAACCTATGCATTTAGCCATATCTGCGTAATTCTGTTGATAAAGCGTCTTGTGAGGAAACAAATACGAATCGAAACATATGAAGAGATTTCTACATCGCACAAAGAATGTACACGACTTTCAACCGGGGATGAACAAGTGAGCCACTATAGTGGGGTTCCGTGAAAAACGTTACTTAGAGGGAAGTTACTATAGCGGTGTTTTGTCTCAAAAGATGACCTACCGGAAGGCCACTATAGTGGCGCGTAAGTAGCTAAAGGGTTGATCTTGTTTCCAAGTTACAGCCGTTTCTGTCTTTCAGTAAGTTTTTTGACAATCTGTGCTCTGTCTTCAACTGTTTATGTGCTACGCTTGATATCCCATGTCGAACAACACCTGGCAATTTTAAGCAGGTCAGAAGGTAAATGATAAGATGTCTAGAGGCTTGTAGTCGAGCCAAAGGTGATCACTTCGAGCAATTTCTGTGAAGACAGGTGAACAACTGGTACGACACAAAAACGACTGTAACTCGGAAACAAGGTCAGATAGGACAAACGTTTGTATGAATTCTTTTTTATTATTTATATGTCCTGAATCCACCACTGAAGTTGTGTCCAAATATTATGGTACGCCTTCTAGAATAACTGTAGCCAATAATCATTGCATTTAGGCTTTATGTATGACTTACATGACAACGCTATTAACGACTCACTCTTTCAACTGTACAAAAAATATCGATAACATATTTCAGCAAGAATCTTATCAGAAACATTTGAAATTTTCTCCTGATGCATAGGGTCAGACGCAAATACATACGTGTGCATATTTTTTAGAAGTGTTTAAGTTATGTTAGAAGTTCAGCATAATGTAGAAGATAAGACACATACTCTGAATTTTCTGTTAAAATTCAAAGGAATTACATAACATAATTGAGTTTTTTTGTAGGAGAGTGTATAAATATGCCTTTTGAGCTGCGATAAAACTGTAAGATAGCGGATATTAGTTAAACACACTAATCGGCATGGAAAAGAAATTATTGCTGATTGGCGAGTTCAGCTATGTAGGTCGTTCCTCTAAAAGCTTATTTATTTATGTACATATTTATTAAGAATTTAAACACGTCTATAAATTTGCTTTGTAAAATGTTGATCCGTTTTCATGAAATTTTAGGATTAAAATACTGATATTTTGAATGCAATTTTCAACCGATCGTTTCGACTGTTGTATAAATTCTGATTTAAAAGAAAATTTCAAGGACAACAAAGATTAAAACTGACTAACCTAATGTGCAAACTTAAAGAGATACAAAATCTGCTGCTAATAATTTCTATAATTCGATGCTAAATTTTAATAAAAAGATAGCAAGTTGATCATTACTGTTCCCTTTTCTTTATTTATATCAAATAGCAAGACTGTCAAATATAAAAATGTACATTTGAATAAAATCCGCAGTTTAGTAATGACCCAGGCAAACAGAAAAAGAATGTACATGTTGTGCAAATTGTAAGTCTTCCTGACATTCATTGGCGGCGATGGTCACATTGCAAATAAATTGCAAATCCGATTGAACTTTGTGGTTTTAAACTGATTCGGAAGAATTGCTCTGTCGTAAGGTTTTATAGGCATAAATCTATTCGTAAAGCGAGACTTTTATTGAGCTATTAGCGTGCACGTAATTCGCATACGCGAGTCTCCTGTCAACTGGACTGTAAATCGTGACAAAGCATGAGATTTAGTTTTCCTGTAATTGTTCAGAAACATTAAACCGCTGTTCATAAGTGTTTTAGTTCAACGTGCACAATTTTTATAAATGTTGGGTTACATATTCATTAACCTTTTACCTAGACAAAAATATCAATGTTCACATAATTTAAGAAACTCTTAAAAAGTTCTAATGAATAAAATTGACATCTGAAGGATAACAAACAGTTGGTTTCGGTTTTAGAGTATAGTATTGTTTGATAATTGCATTATTTATTCTAATAACATATTTTTGATTAAATTTGTTCGTTTCATAGTTAAAGTTCACTTCGTTTCCAAATTAATGCAGAATTACTGTCTCTGATCCAATAGAAGTCTTACGTGAAATATTCCACCGAGTAATATTCACGAAAAGCACTTTCTACTGTGAAAAAGAGGCGGAAACAAAGGGAAGGTAGAAATGCCAGAAACGAGTGCAATCGACATTGTACATACAGTGCATCAGCCTACTTTATCACAACCTACTTCTTTTTTTTGAAAACTCGAAGATGATTACGAAATAAAATGACTCATAGCAAAACTTTCTAGGGTTCAGACAATTTAACCAACAAGACACAACTGAAAAGTAAAATACTGTAGTTATCTATTTAAATTATAACAAAAGGAAATATGACAGAGAATGAAGACTTATAAAGAAGTTTTTCTTAAAAAATTTAGTCAAATAGTATTCGTTAATAAGAGAAACCAATTACCAATTATGTATATGGAAATATGTATTTTACAAAATGATTATTGATAAATTTCAGAGAAGTATAAACAGAAATAAACTGAAAAATAAATTATATCGAAGCGTGATGTATTAGATCTAGCATCATTACTAAATTCGAAGATCTCATTCTTAGCTACACTTGCAGGGGCATTTTTAATAGATTGCCAATTCAGTTAACAAATTTTGTATATAGAAAACGCAAGGTGGAATGTTATTACTGAAAATTCAAACTATTTACCTCTTCCTCCTCCTCCGTAAGCAGCCTTGAAGATGACCGGAAGACCATGTTTCATACAAAATTCCATCGCCTCCTCCGATGTGGTCACTGGTCCATCTGTCCCTGGAACGATTGGCACTCCTGCTTGTATAGCAGCTTGCCTTGCTGCCACCTAGAAATTGATTAAAAACAAAGAATTTTTGTCAAAATGAAGTGAATATGAAATAATGTATAAGATATAAAAGATTCTTTACTGTAAAAATAAAAAGGTGAAAGAAATTATGAGGAAGATAAATTGTTGCTAAGAAAGCTTTCGTGAAAAAAGGAGCATAAACATTGAACAATAGCTGACTGAAAAAAAGTCTTAAGATGGTGGTCCACGGTGAAACAGAAATTCTGTGTCTCACATGAGACTACATATACGTGTATACATATACCTCCGTCTATAAGTCACCAGACACTTGTTCATTTTCAGCAAAATGATTATTAGAACGTGGATACAATACATTGGCTTGATTTTATTATTTTATGTTGCTATATTTTTATCTATTTTACGTTAATATAATACCTGAATATGATATTAATAACATACACGTGTAATTTAAATAATTATTTAAAAAAACAAGACTGTGCGTGTAAGTAGGTCTCTAATACATCTCTAACTCGATCAGACGATAATCTCTACACACTTTTCGTTTGTTTTGGAAGTTTTGTCCAAGGTCAAAGAAAGACTTATGGAAGAAGTTAGAAGGAAGTTGGAAAGAAATTAGTTCCGAAATATTAAAACCTTTGATCGAAAGAATGCAGCTATTAGTTCAAGTAGTTATATAAGATTTATCACTTATCTTTGGTAAGATTTTTAACATATGGTTCGAATTACATATTCTCTATATTATAAACAATTAATAGATGCTAACTTGATTTCATAATGTAGGTCATTTCATACTGTAAAATCGTTCTCCTTCTAAGTTTACTAATTGTAAATGCTCGGTGACTTATGGATGGGAGTGTATATTTACATTTAGTTGTTGCTAAGATTTTTGTCTCATGAGAGGAAAATTTCAAAATATCTCATCGTGGATCTCCACATCTATAAACGGACGAATCAAGATTTGAAGTGTTCACAAATAAAAGATGTGCATTCGTTCGTAGGAAAGCAAAGAAAAAAGTAATAAACGCTTGAGTTGTGTCAACTGTGCAACATGGAGGTGGTTAAATTTGTGTGTGAAGGTGTTTTGACAGGATAGAGGATTTAGTTTACATAGAAGGTATTTTACGGAAAGAACAGTATTTAAATGTTTTGAAAGAATCTGCATTACGTAATAACTTGTTTTTAGGCAAGATAACGATCCTAAGCACACTGTCAAGTTTATTTAAAACAACCTGCGAATAAAAATGTGGAAGTATTTATCACAATCTTCGAGTGGAATTACAACAGGAGTACTCGTAATTAAAAAACTAGTAGATAGGCTTGCACGATTAGTCCAAGCAGTAATATCTAAACACGGCGGATACGTAGACGAATCAAGAATTTCATACTTTTAATAAATTCCTAGTAAGTATTTTAATGGATAAGTTGATGTATAAGTTGCCAATACTATATGAAGGAAGTAAAAATGGATTACATTAAAGAATTTGCACGGTTTAATGTCATTTACGTATTGTTACTTCAAATCTATCGAGTGTCCGGATACTTACGAGTAGTAGTGTAAGTACGTATGAACACATCATATCAGTAAAATCAGAATGGTCTTATCGCTACAAACTTGAAAAGAATCGTCTTCTACAGAGTGTGCTCAAAGTTTTGAGCACTGGTGTACAACTTTGCCACCTGAAAGTCTATTAACCTGTTAGCTGTGTATGACGAGTATACCCGTCATGCGAAAAAAGTAATTACCATTTGCTATTTGCATTAAAATTTTTGTGAAAACTAAAACATATTCGCAAATTTCAAACATTTTAGAATATTTTGAGATAAGAACGAAATAAGAAAAAAACAAAAAACTTGTTTCCATGTATTTGATTTTCCTTGATTTTTTTTTAATAATGAATGTTTAAGTATTGTCAATAATATCAATGAATATGAGCAATAAATTATTCGTTTTTCAAAGAAACCAACTGCCATTTTCTTGTAATTTAATTCAATTTTATAGCAGCTGCATATACTCTGTGTTTGACAAGTATACTCGTCATCTCTTCACTTTTGCGACACACCGTATGTACACATTTGTAAAATAGGGCTAGCCAGGTAAAGGCTTTTCACTACCATCGATCATGGAAAGGGACGATTAATTAATAATTATGTTTTATCCTAAGCGATTCGTTCGGTACTACGTTGATCGAAATAGTTTAGCAATTATATAACCCTTAGAGTACTACGGGCGGATGTATACGCTCCGCAAAAACTTTTGCTGTGGCCTAAAGGCACATTTATCCGCTCAGAATGATACGTTTGTCATGGTCTAATATTGAGACGTGTCGTATAAAAAATAAATTTTTATTTGACTGAATATTTTATAAGACAGTAAATTTGTGTTGGAGCTAACGTTTGGTCTTTCGATCCTGGCGGTTAAACTATTAATTACGCGCATCGTCACCTGCCGGCGTTTTTACATTGTTTTTCTTCCGCCCGTTACACCAAAGAGATAAACCACGAGGATTAAGATAGTTGTTACGTTGTGATATACAGGGTGTTCCAGGTTTTTCCTACCAGGGTGTGTGTGTCATTACATTTTACGACAAGAAAGAAGCAAAAAATATTATACAAATATATGCCCATGTGCTTTGTAAAAGAATTATAACAAAGATATGAAATGTACAGGGTGTATAAAAATTATGTGCAAACATCACTACAGCGCGATTCTACACCTTTGGATCGGTGGACATTTGTAAAAAAAAGTACGTGCAAAATTGTGTCCTCGCGAAGAGTAGAATACATCATAAAAAAAATTTGATCTTAAATTTCAAGGTCAAGGTCAATTTTGCACGTACTTTTTTTTTACAAATGTCCACCACATGTCATCCACAATAAAAGTTTAATCAGAGAATTAAAAATGTATTTATTAAAATGAAACAGAATGAAGACGAAATTCGTATGATGGTAAATGTATTCGTATTGATCAAAATAGTCGATATTTTAAAATAAAATAATAGTAACAGGTAACCATACTATTAGTAGACTGTGAATATTTCTGCAATTCAATATACAAAAATACGTGGCAAATATATATTTCGTAAAGCAGGTGAAAGAAGAAATAAATTTTTGAAACATTTGAAGTGCATCTACAATTTAAGAATTAACAAAAATTGTACTGGTTATCTACATCAGCTTCAATCATTAAACATAACTTTATAAATAAATTAGACAAATATTATCGAACTACCCCCACATTGTGTAACATACTATTATGATATTTCATATTTTTCTTATACGTTATTAACGAAGCATTTATCAGCATACGCCTGTATAACATTTTTTGCTCATTTCTATTCATAGAACATACTGGTACAGTTTGTAGGAAAAAGCTGAGACACCCGTATATGAGCCGCTCAGAAGCCAAATTAATCAACTCCAGAAATTGAAAAACGGAAAAAAGCGATGATGTTACAAAGATTCATGTACTCGGGTAATGAAACTGAGAAATTTACTAAAAGTGGAGTGAATAAATTTGGCTTCTGAGCAGCTCGTATCCAGTGCAATCTAACAGCATGTAAATTATTTTGTACGGCCACGAACTCCTTTTCGACAAACCATACATACCCTAGCAATTTATACACCTTTTCATTTGTGTATGAAATAATAAACTTTTGCAAATAAATTATATCACAATGCTTGTTGATTTTAAATAAGCATCGGCCACATGGAGAGTTCAGCTGCGTGCTGCTCCGTACTCTAACGGTTCAAAAGACCGCAGTATGACAGATTGTTCTGTCACAATTAATAGAAAAATACTACTGATCTAAAGTTACAATTACGTCCATGCACCTGAATGAACGAATCGGTCATGTGTCAGTTGTTTAATGAAAATATTGTATTATGAAATATATGAAGGGTTAGGGGAAAAACAAGGAATGTCACAAAACAGCTTCATTGAGAAAATCAATTTTTAATACTTTAGTGCATCAGTAAAGAAACAAGGTCCAATGAATGTAACTGTATTGTTCATGATATGAAGTTATGCTCTAATTAGACGACAGAAAGAAATGGACGAAAATATAATTGTTTTACATTGTTATAATGTTTCTTTCAAGTTGAACACTGTAGAATAAAAATACCCTGTTCTTTCCCCTTACCCTTCATATGTAGATCGAAACAATACCTTGTCGCCCATTTGTTGCACAACTTTTGGGCTAGGACCAATGAATCTTATTCCAGCGTCGATCACAGCCTGTGCAAAATCTGATCGTTCAGACAGGAAACCATAACCAGGATGAATAGCATCGACGTCGTTTTCTTTTGCGACTTTGATGATTTCTGGGATGTTTAGGTAGGCCTGGACGGGTGGGAGTCCTTTGCCGACCATATAACCCTCGTCGGCTTTCTGTCTGTGCATTTGCATCTTGTCCTGCTCCGAATAAATTGCAACTGAACGAATTCCGAGCTCGGTACATGCTCGAAACACACGAATGGCAATTTCTCCTATAAAAATAAAAAATTCGTTTCGTTACAACGGTATTCTTGTAATCCGAAGTGTTCGTTCTATTTCTATGGATAAGAATAAAATAAAATAGTTCCTACTAATTCGTATATTTTACGAATACAGTAGAACACTTTTATATGAACCTGTCAGGGGACAGGTAGGTTCATATAACTAGGTCGTTCACGTAATAGGAGTCCACCTAATTCTTCCCACTAGCTATGATTTTTCGTTCTGTTAATAGAAGTTCATTTTCATGTAAGGGGATTCCACGAAACATTTGCTCTTAAATATATAATAATGTTATAAACCTTAGGAATTGGGAAATTAATTTGCGAGCACAATATTTGCGGAATGCTTAATGAATTAATTCTTTATTTATTCTGATTGTAAAAAAGATACAGTATCTTACAACTGAATTCGGACAATTGATGCAATATATTAACATGAAATTAAGAGAATACTTTCTAGGAGACAGAATGATAAATAACTTGTATTACAAAATTTAACCAACTTTAATATAAATATACATCTGGAAACAATATAGAAAAGTGTGAATAATAAGAGTATCGAGGAAAATCATTTGTCTAAATATATCTGTCCGAAAATAAATCATGTTTAAGTAAATAACTTTAAGTACTTCAAGAGCTCATCTAGAGTTCATTTAGTCAGGTACTACTAAAATTTCGTTCATATAAACGGAGTTCCACTATAAATACAGTCGCCTCCGTTTACCAACATTTTTTTCTATATTTAGGTTGTCGTTATATTATTAAATAACTCTTACACATAATCCCGGGGGATATTTGTTTTTTAGAATTTTTTGGTCGCTAAGTCATTTTGTTGTGGTTGATATAAATGCTAATCCAATTGGGCGATGTCCGGATGATACAAAGAATTGTTTAAAATCATAATGATTACATTATTACTTATTCCAATCAATGCAAAGTTTCATGGTGCGATCAAAATTATAAGAAATGGACGCCGAAGGCATATGAAACTTTACTTAAATAAATACGCTAATAGAAAATACTGAACATTTCTGAGTTAGTAAAAATGACACAACAGGGTGTTCCGTTTTAATCATGCCACGTGAATATCTTTGAAACTATTAGTGATATTGAAACATATGTTAGAAAAAAGGTGAACGATTTCAAGGAAAGTATAATACTGATGTACCCTTCAGATTAGCTTCATCTTTTTAAATGGAACTGCATATTTTTTAATGCATTAATCTAGATGCTCGTGTCGAAAAAGTTATTATACTTTATAAAATATTTTGATTTTAATTTTATAAGATATTATTGCTGGTTTCTAACGCAGGGAACATTTGTTTTAATAGAACCATCAAATTTTGCAATAGATTAAGCAACGCAGTTATTTCTTCTACATAAAAAGGTATTAAGTTTTGTGCGCAGTAAATATTTCAATATTAATATTGTAAAATACTGAAAGATTAAAATGGGATAACCGGTATACTTCTTTGTGTTGCCACAATTTTTTTCTCACTTGAATTAATTTACTACACATAGTTCTATAGTTTTATATTTTTCTAAATGTAATGTATGCGTAAATGTAATAATGTCAAACGTTTAAATAAGTATTTCTTATGCAAATGTTTGAAATTCTATTCTTACAACAGTGCATATTTGATTTAATTTTTTATTATTTCCTCCTTTTTTATTTGAACTGTCTTTATCCTATAAAATATTTTTATTCTTCGTGGTACTGTATTATGACCACTATTTTTCACATATCATTCGAATTCTGAATATGGCGGGCCATTCAAAGCGGAATTTTATCTGTGTTGCATTCACCATACCACCATAGATTGTATAAACTTAAGAATGGAATTTTCAATGCGTGTGTCAACAGTCATACTCAAAACTAAAATAGGGCTTCATTAAAAAACGACAACTATTTCATAATATTGTACTTCTTCCTTTATCATTTTTGTTTATAATCAATTGTATATGAAATATTACTGTATCGATTACATAACTCATTCTGACAGGTATAGAAAACATGTTTGCAGATAAATATTATTCTGAACGTTAATCTCGAGATCTTGTAAACAAAATTAACCCTTTGAATACGAAATACTTCAGAACCAGACATTTTCTGTGAACAGAAAATTTCACTATTATTTCCTGCCATATCGCATGTCATATTATAATTTAGATTGTTTGAATGAATTAAATAATAATACGAAATAAAGAAAATTACAATTAGTGAAGTTAGAGTGTGAACTATAAGATCATAAGTGCATACATTTGCCAGAAAGATTTTAGGTAATGTCGAAGAAATTTGAAAGGCGCGTATATCAATCCTTAGCCCATGCTGATGACTCCTAGAGGACGCATATGTGCGTCCATAGCATTCAAAGAGTTAATACAGGTTGCGATGAAAGTTTGGCAACTTTTGTGTAATAAAATATTTCTCATATAAATGAATGTTTTCTAAAAGTATTCGTTATCGTTGGATCCGTTATCGTTGGATTCGCTATTCAATCGTCCATTTAATGGCGTATAGGTGTTGTGCATTTGTTTTATTTCAAGATGTCGAACAAACGTAACGAAATTCGTGACTCTATAATTTCCTTGCACATGCGACGAAAACGTGTGGTTGACATAGTTCGTTTACTCAATGTCGAAAAATCTGTGATTTTAAAAGCTATTAAACGTTTCAAGGAGCAAGACCTGTGCTAAACCTCACAAGTCTGTGGAGTTGTTAAAGCAAGTTTCGGTGAAAGCGTGGAACGAAATACATGAAAATACACTGCGCGCATCGGTGAAACAATTCCAAAAGCGTCTCGTAGTCTGTATCGAAGCAAATGGCGATTTCTTCGAAAACGAATTTGCTTAAATAAAATTTTATGCTTTTCCCAATGTTGTTATTGTTTTTTTAGTTTTTGTTGATAAAAATTCTTTTAGAAGACAGTTTCCTAAAAAGTTAGTTGCCAAACTGTCATCACACCCTGTAATGCAAGCAACATTAATCTGCTTCACCAAATGTAATACAAATTGCACGTGAGTCGCGTAATTCACGTTAAAGAACAAGGTGTAATTAAACAGAGTGCACGCTCGCGTGGTTCGCTCCAAATGAAGAAAAACACAGTTTTCTGGTCTTGATTAATCACACGACCTTGTTCCATAAAGTGTTGCGATAGTTCGTTATCGAACGTTCATTAAAGATGGATTCCATGGGATTTATTGACGCGCATTCGATATTAGCCCGTGAACGTGCTTTTTATTATCGTGATTGAAATTTTTGTTACAATACATTGTTATATGCTGATGAAATTTTTCAAGGAGTGTATACAATAAATTTTGCTTATAAGTGATTGTTAAAAAATATTTAAAATGACATTTGATTACAAATCTGAGTGAAGAAGTATAAATGTTATTGCCCTGAATTATTTGTCAATCTATAATAATGTTAATTGATTGTTCAAGTGCAGTGAAATGTTTTATAAATTATATTATATAGTTTTGGAAGAAATATAATTATAAATCTGAAGATATTAATAGATTGATTTTCTACCAGTACATCTGCAAATTAAAGTATCTTATCAGTATCGCGTTATCACTTACGTTATTGATTTGACTTGAACTTTTTTACGTAACTCGAACAAATTTTTTCATGGGTGTACAAAATCATACTATAGTATAAATTCAGTTTGTATAGTTTCCTTTTAGTTAATTACATTTCGTTTAGAACCTCGACATTTTGTAAAGGTATAATAAAATGTAACTTAAAGTGACGCTAACAAAAATATAAACACGCACGTAGTAATATTTATATATACAAACAATCATCAACTATTAATTTGTTTATATCGAAGGTTTTATTTCGTTTAAGTTCAGTACTTTAACGATTAGCAGACAGAGAGGAGAATCTCACAATTGGTCTACGAATGTTTATGAAAATATAGACTTTTAGAGTCGAACAATTTTTATGTTAATATAATCGAAGAAATTAAATTTCGACATAACTGTATTTTATGCTTCATATGCTTATAAAATGTACCTTTAAATTCTCTTATGTTATTGAACGTACATATTTTGAGTACTTGAATATGTATAAACATCCGCAGTCTAGTCATAACTAACTGTGCATTTATTTTCTTTTTGTAACATGTTTTTCATTTTGAACAGATTTAATTTTATTTATACGCCCTATTTGAACAGATATTCATCTTACTATTATAATAAAGAGACAAAGTTTGTTTGTATGTTCGCAAAAATCTGAAAAACTACTAAACCTATTGTTATGAAATTTTCAGAATAGCTTCTTCACAGTTTCCGGAGTATCTTAGGCTATATTTGATCGCGAAATAAATAACATATCGAGAAAAAGACATGGGTCTTTTTTTTGTCGGCATGCCGGCAAGCCGTATATTGAGGCATAGTTCACGCACAGCCGCTAGATGGCATAGCTCAGCGCCCGTGCGCTCGAAAGAGAGTGCTCGTCCGACTACAAGATATAAGGAAAAAGAACAATATTTCGAATTCTGTACGCAGACAAATCGCGGGCAAAGTTGCATCCAGGGTATGGTATATAGTTGTATAATACATACGACGGTATGTTCTAGATTAATCTAGATTATTACTCGTATAATAATGAAGCATAAGTTCTAAAATTAGTGTAAATAAATGAAATAAAAAATATTCCTACGTATTATTAGCTCTATAATACACTTGAATTAAGTCATAAGTTAAAATAGAAAACAAAGTGCTAACAAAACTTTTCTTGGTGAAATTGTCACAAATGTCAAAATTTAAAAGCGTCAGATGACAATAATACTACGATAAATTGGCGAAAATCTTTTTTCCTAATATACTACCACAACTAGTTTTGACAATTCAGATTAGAAAACACACATCAATAAATAAGTTTAGCGTTACAAAATTATTGTGCATATATTATAAATAAAAATAGTTAAAATTAATTAAACGACTTAACTTTGAAAGAATAGGTATATTCGATATTCTGTTACAAAATAATACTAATTTGTTCAGTTTCCTCTATTGTTCAAATAGACTATTAAAAATGGTGATTTACGTGGAAGGCATCGTGGATATCGTCCCCTTTATGCCAGAGGCATGAATGTGCGTTTCGCCCAATTGTGGGAATTCACAACTGAATATGAAAAGCAATGAAATAATTTTAGATATCAATGTTTTTGAAATTTTCTTTCAGATATCAGTTTTTATATCATATTTAAGTGTAACTGCGAAATAAATTTAGACTTTCCTGTCCTCATTTTGAATTATAAATCACATTTATAGTCCCTAGTATAATAAAAATAGAAGGAAATGACACTTTGGTAAATAGATTAAGGAAAATGATTTTTATTTTTGACACTTATATGCATATTAGGGGAAATTCGTGTCAAGAAATACATTATTATAATCAAAATTGTGTACTTAAAAAAATGAGAAATTTATTTAAAAAGGTGAGAAATTAATTATCATAATTATCAGTCTTCGTCAAGGCGGGCTCTGGAAGTGCGTCCCGTACATGTTCATTGCTTTTCAATCCTTTAACTCATGTATGTGCCACATTCGTGGTTCTGGCATAGCGAAACAGCAACGTAACGCACATTCATGAATCAAGGTCAGAGTATAATATCACAACAATTTTGACACAAAATCAAGAGTAAAAAGAGGCATTCAATACACGCTTCAACTCAAAAAATTAAAATTTGCACATTCATACCTCTGGCATAAGGGGGGCGACGATACACTCTAGTAGTGATATTCAGATCTAGCAAACGGATATTTTCGCCTACCTATTATTGCATGATTGATAAGTTGCGGCACGTTATGAAATTTCTTACATTCTTAATTATGTCACTTCGCTAGCATTAGGTCAATATCATTTATATAAATTCAGTATCGGCAATTATTCATTGCGATAAATCCGGATTGCTTTAATTGCACTTGTCAGAAGGTATATTGCAACAGATGCGACTTACTCAATTAACAAATACGGGATTCTCCTGTTATCAGTAGCAGACACGTAATCACGCACGCAGTGCAGCGTTATCAATGGGTTGATACGTTAAACAAACTAATCCATTCTCTTCACTTCTCTTTATCAGCGAACGGCGTTACATTTTTTAACTGCTCGCGCGATATCAACAAATCATTTTATTAGTTGCATAAAATTTCCATGGTGCACATCAATTGTCTTATAGTAGTACAATTACTTATTGTAACAATGCTGTCTTAAAAACGTTTGTGCATTTTATGTTTTATCTAGAAAGAATGCATTTACTTTTCTTTTGTGAATTTATGGCAAATTACGGAATTCATTATGTAACAGACTATCTGCTTGTAAGAAAATGAAAATGTTCATGTGTTACCATTTGATTACATAAAGAAACACAAACATTCACGATTTCTAATTTAAGAATTAAGACATATTCTCAGAACATTTTTATAATTTCTTAAATCAATTACTAAATAATAGCTTGTGTCTCAAAGATTGTTGTTGAATAGTAAAATATTTTAAATTGAGTTATGTATGTTTCTTGAAATTGTTCATAGAGATTTACAAGTACGTAAAACCAGAGCTGACCAAATAACATTAAGTGTCATTGAAAGAAAACTACAAAAAATTGATGCAGGGTAAAATCTTATCGTAAAATAGCAGCAAACGTTTTTTTTTAATACCTTGAACACGAAGATGATTGCAAATTTCACTTTTAATTAATGAAAACATAAGAGAGTACTTTTTTCCATTAAATAAAGCTTTACAATTTATTAAAACCAATGTTTTCATTTAAAATTAATTTTTACTAATTCAAGTAAAAAGTATTCTACTGTTTTAAGCAAAACGATTTTAAGTTAATTTATTCTAACCAAAAGAAATCAAGTGAAATATTAAAAAGGAAATATTAGCCAGTTTCTTATGTTTTGCACCACTTGTTAATATTATGAAGCTGCAAATTTTAAAATACCAAATATATCCCAAACTGGGTACTGGAAAAATTCTTTACTATTCCTTTAAAATTCTAGCAAAGTGATTTAATCCTTTTTGCAACTTATGTAGGAAAGTATTTTGCGGGATCGATGCAGCTGGCTAGGCTGTTCAAATCAGGCGACTACTCCAAGAAAACGACATAACAAAATGACTAAAATATGTAACTGCACAACAATCAAACATCCCACTCACTCGCAGTATTACATCATACTGTCTCGCACTTGTTTCTCGACCACACCATCGTTTTTCAACTGTTCGCGCTCTCACACATACTACACATACACATACGCTCGGGTATCACATTCAAACACGCGGAGCCGATTCCTACACTTATTTCTTCAAATATGCAATAATTCATTGTTTGTTTCATGTCTGCATGTAAATGAAAGATCTGAACGAAGAATAAAGAATACTAAAGCTGAAGCTGTTGTTATACGATATTGAACATGTTATGATTCATAACATATATTTATAGACTGCGGATCTTTATGCAACTTAACATATTTAAA